>JAREYC010000001.1:125286500-126569500 GCA_030015325.1 Cryptoblepharus egeriae | reverse complement strand
GACAGGTTCACAGGTTTGCTATCCAGAACAGTGGTATTCGAGCATTTCAGCCCAGCTTCTGAGAATGACAATCTTTAGGGGGACACCCCCATGGAAGTGATGTCATAGCTGGAAGTGTCATTAAAGGTGTCCAGTGCCAGATTCCAAGATAGCTACAGCCAGTTTTTCGCAACCCATCTGCAATGAAGTCCCAACCACCACTTTGATGACCACTGATCCAGAACATAATGAAAGCCTTGAAGCTGCACGTGACCAGAAGGCAGAAAGTTCTACATTCAAGTTGTCAAATTTTGAATGAATTGTGATATTTACCAATGACATTTTTAAAGATTGATTCACATTTTTATCCTCCCTACTAAAAATAAAAATCTAATTTCTAACTCTCCCACTTCAAACTAACTTAAATATAACAGCCTGAATATTAGGGAAAAGGTATGAAGGAACACTGAACAGTATATCCACAAACATGCCAAGCGTAGGTGCTCTCATTTCTCATAACAGCTCTTTTACTACTTCACCATACTGTTGTGGTCTGCTGTTGATAAAGCACATGATGGAAGGAATACACACAAGAGAACATCATGATTAGACTGCCATAATTTTGATAGACTTATATCCATTATCTTCACACACTTACTAGAAGCTTTTAACTGAAATTAACAGTTTCTGAGAAATACCACAACAGTGCAGTTGTGGTCAGTGTTATGATTATACCAGGAAGTGCTCAGAGGGAGGTGAAACACACCATCATCTCATCTGCTGAGCCTTTTTTAAAATTAAACATCCTATTGTTTTCCCGACTCAAGATTTAGAATTGGAACAATACCAGCTTGCATATGGCACCTATACTTGCATTTTAAACTATCAAAGGCAGGGCTTGCAACAAAATATTGCGCTACCAGAAATCATCTTACCATTCAAATAACTCAGTAGGGCTTGGAAGTTGTAGAGTTGAGCCCCATGGAGATATGAGAATCATTCAGCATTTCAGTATGGCAAGCAAGATGGGGAGGCACACCTTGATTCTCTACAATGTTTCTACTGGTAATGTTAGCAAAACACTAAAGGTTCTATTTTAGAATTGAGTACAGTAACCTACATCTTTCAAAAGTGAAATAAGTCCGATGGGCTTTGATTATAAAATAGATCTCAATCTCAAAGAAGAGTTATTGTTTGAATAATGCACCTCCTTAAAATGCACCTCCTTGTTCAGCAACAAGTGGTTATGCCATTTTACTTTGGTACAAAGTTGTTTGAAGGTAATGGAAAAGTTAAGCAGGCATGGCAAAATTTTTGCTTTTATTTGGTTGGACTTGTCTTACCCACTGAGCCACTGCACCCCCTTAGCTACACCTACACATTGGAGTATTTCCTCCCCATCTGTCTCATTCCAGGACAGTGATTTTCAACCTTTTTATCTCATGACACACTTAACAAGGCACTGAAATTGTCAAGGAACACCATCAGTTGTTTTTACCATTGAAAAGGCACACTGATATTTTGAAGCATCCTGAAACCATACAGACTTGCACATCTAGTTCCTTCCCAGCAGCCCAGCACTAGATTAGGGAAATGTCACTGAAAGCAGAGGGGTGTAATGAGTAGAGCAGATTGCTGTGGCCACAAGGAGGAATGTAATGCATAGATGTAGTGTACCTGCGTGGGTGGGGGGGTGAGAGGACCCTGTGATCCCGGTGTCACCCTCAGTAGGAGAGACACCATTGGTTACCAAAATGGTTAAAATCGAAAAGGTTTGGAATAATCCCATCACACCACTGGCTGTGTAGTTTACAGCAGAACTCACTTTTTTAAAAATGGAGTGAACTATCTCATCTTTAATAAGTTATGGCTTTAAAAATCTAGAAAACAAAAATGCAGCTGAAAACAATATGCAAACGCATGGAGAGCCCTATGAAAAGTGAAACTGAGCCACATTGCTTGTTTACTCATGAGTATGTTAATGTGCCTTAGTCCACTGAAAATTGCAGGCTGAGAGGAATCCAATGACACCAGAATGGTCCCAATCCAATGAACACAGTGCCCACAAAACATCTGAAAAGGAAATCCCTCTCTCCAAGTTGACAAGTGCATTGAAGCCTATGGAAAATCAATACTTTACTCAATCATACAATCATGCTTTACAAACAATCATATTTGCCATACAAGCATTTCGGTCTTAAGTAAAGGCACCCAATGGGAAAAGATCAGTCAGAACTAGATGACCATCTAAAAATAGCCTAATTTGCATAAATTATAATTGCCAGTCAATGGATCTGGTTGGTCATCGAAGGGTTGCAATCCTAAACACGCTTTCCTAGGAGTAGGCCCCATTGAACACAATGGGGCTTACTTCTGAGTAGACATGGATAGGATTGTGCTCTTAGTCATTCTTTGATCCATGTAGTAATGTTAGAACATTGTCTCCCAATGCCACAGTTCTTGCACTTTACATGACAAAATGTAGTATTCACAATTAAAGGTAAGATGGGTTTGATGGAAATTCCTTTGAACAGTAATCTCAGAAGCATCGTGAAAGAAAGGTGAGCAACTGCTCAGCCTGACTCATTACAAGTTCTGGAAACAAGTGTCTCACTTTCAAGTTAATGAATATATTCACTTCATTTTAACCGCATCAAAAATTTATTTCAAGGCTCAACATTTTTCATTTCTATTCATAATGTCTGTACCAGTTCTTACCTTGAAAAAGCAGCCACATTTTCAGCCAATGTCTGCTGATCGTCAGCTCCAGACCTGTAGTAATCATATATGGATTTTGAAAGGGACTTCTCAGCATATTTTTGGAAGTCAGCAAGACAAATTGGTCTTCCAGACATGATGTAGATTACTCCGTTTTGTTTCACTTTTTAGAGAATTTAAGAGCATTCGCTTTTCCACCTGTTAATTATTAAGTGTGACAGCAAAGTTCAGCTACCCCCGAACTGTTTAAAGTAACTCAAGTGATGGACAAGCTATCTGTTGACATGTCTAAGTCCTTTCTTTGGACTTTGACTTATGCTTCTCATTTACCACATTGGGATATGAACCAGAAAAAAAACCATTTGGATATACAAAATTACATAACTCATAATGTATCGAAAGTTTGCATGACACACCATAGCATGAGCCAAAGTGCAAACATACTTGGGCTACAATCCACAGTCACTACAGGACCTTTTACACCGATGTAGGCATGGTGCCACCTATGGGAAATCTATGGGAAATGCATAGAACAATCCAGAGTAAGTGCCTCTTATGTCTTCCTGTAGTTACTCTGGATTGTAGGGTAGAACAAGGGCTAGATCTGCACACAACTGACAGCCAGAATGAGGTCAAGGTTCAAGAATTGGAGTTAGATCTGAAGAGCCAAGTTCAAATTTGTGCTTAGACATGAAGCTCCCTGTTTTAAAAACATTATAACATTAGCATAAAAACAGAAGACAATTAAAACATGCATATTAAAAACAGTTAAAAAAGACTACAGTAAAAAAATATGTTATTAAAAATGGCCACAGAAGGCAGCAGCATCTTTAAAAAACAAATGTCAACACGTTTTAAAAAGGCTGAACCTCAGTGGGTGTTTTTGAAAAGAAAGGTTTTTGGGCCTCACCAAAAGGTTTCAAGGGAGGGAGCAGTTTTTAGTTAAAGAGGGAGAAAATTCCAAAGGGTTGGTGCCACTATTGAGAAAGTCCTATTCCTTGCCACTGCCCCATGTACCTCCCTGGGCAGCAATATTTTTTAACAGGGCCTTCTCTGATGACCTGAGGAAACAAGCTGGAAAATATGAAAGTAGTGGGTTTCTCAGATAGTCTGGCCCCAAGCTGTATAGGGCGCAATCCAGAGTAACTTGCTCTGACATAAGTACAATTAACTCTGGATTGCAATATGAATTTCCCATAGGTATTCACTAGGAGGTGCCATAACTACGTCAACGTAAATGTCTCTTACGTGCTCCCGTAGTTACTCTGGATTGTAGGGTAGGGCTTTATACGTTAAGACCAGCAGCTTGAATTGGGCCCTGACAATAGGGTTCAAAGGAACTTGTTTAAAATGAAATGCAAACTATGTACAACTAATTGGTGAGCAGGGCTATATGGAAAGATAAGTTTACAGACTTCCTGAGAAAAATACCTGTGAACTTGAAACAAATGTGAACTTCAGGCGTCTTTAATATATATACTATGAGTGATCTCAGCAGCATTTGTACAGGGATATAATAATTGAGAAATGAGAAAAATCAGTAGGAAAACACAAAATTCATTTCCTTGGAAAATCATGCCAATGAATACAATGAATACTGTAAATATAATTGTTTTTTATAATAAACTAGCAAAAAGCATACCTGTGTTGTGGGAGTAAAATTCCCCCATATGCCATCCCCCCATTGTACATCAATCCCCCACGTACATCAACCCCCATGCACATCCACCCCATGTGCAACACCCCCCATGTTCACCAACCCCAAGTGCATCAACCCCCATGCGCAACATTCCCCATGTTCATCCCCCCTGCGCAACGTCCCCCCTGCGCAACGCCCCCCCATGTGCAACATTCCTCCCTGCGCATCAGTCCCCCAGGTGCATCAACAACCCATGCACAACATCCCCATGCACATCATTCCCAGATGCGCATCAATAACCCATGCACAACATCCCCATGCACATCATTCCCAGATGCGCATCAATAACCCATGCGCAACATCTCCCATGTGCATCATCTCTCCATGCACACCAATCCCCATGCGCATCAACCCCCCATGCGCAGGATGCCAGCATCCCCCATGTGTATCAAGCCCCCAGTGTGCATCACCTCCCCTTGTGCACCCTCTTCCTCTGAACAGCTGTTCTCCCCCAGTGCACAAGGCACTGAGCACCAAATTGGTTGGATGTTGGGTCAGTCTTCCATGTTAAGTATAGGACAAAAACACGTTGCATCCCTTTTCAACCCCTTAAGGCTTAAATTTTTCCACATTGGTTTTTGGTGGGTGTTCATGTCACAGAAGGAACACCCTCCCCAAATTTCATGCTTCTCAGTCTGGGGGTTAGTGCAGAGCATCACTCAGTCACCGATTCTTCAATGCAAATATAGGGAGGAAAACGCGTTGCACCCCTTTTCACCCCCTTCCTGTTGGAATTTATGAAAATCAGTTCTTTGTGCATCCCTCCATCACGGAAGGAACACCCACCCCAAATTTCATGCTTCAAGGCCCAGCGGTTTTGGCAGGGCATTGATGAGTGAGAGTCAGTGAGTGTGTGAGTGAGTCAATGACTTTTCTCTTTTATATATATATAGATTGGCAATATTTGGATGATATGCTGGAGCAGGAACAGCACTGAGAGTGGCCCAGATCAAAACACATCCAAGAGCTCCCATTCTGTAAACCAGTGGTCCTCAACTTTTTTGGCCTTCTTCTGGAAAATTTTCCAGGAACCAGCCCAGGGCTGGGGAAGATTCCTGCCTCTGGCAACCTGGAGAGAGGGCTGCCCCACCTAGAGCACAGCACAGCTGCCTCCAGCTGTAAATCCCACTATCATATATAGAGCTATTGCTAGGGTACTGTGGATAGGATTGCAGGTGAGAGCCCAATGTCTCAATGCATGTCTATTCAGATCTAGGATTTTCAACCTTTTTCGGTGCAGGATGCATTGAAAATCCTAGTCACTCTTATTGGAAAGTAAGCCTCATTGACTGTAATGGGACTGATTTCTGAGTAACAGGCATTGGATTGGACTCTCAGGCTGCAATCCTAACTGTGCTTTCCTGGGAGTAAGCTCCACTGCCTACAATGGGACTTACTACTGAGTAGACAGGCATAGGATGTGTCTCTGAGACTGCAATCCTCCAACAGAGCCCTCCTGCTGTGAGAAGGGGAAGAGGCACTTAGAGGTGTCCTCTCACAGACCAGTCAGGCAGCTGCCAAGGACCTCCAGTGGTCCCTGGACTGGGGGTTGAGAAACCCTGCTGTAGACCACTGGTTTGCTAGCATTTTAGCCTGTAATCCCCATCTGAGAATGGCAATCTGTCCAGGATCCTCCCAGAACTGATTTCAACCTGGAAGAAATATCATGAGCAGAAGTGACATCACTGTAATGTCAAGGCTCCTCCATGTCTACTCAGAAATACCACTGTGCCCAAGGTGTGCTCAAGAGCCCCAATCCAAGATGGCAGCACCCAACTTTTGCGAACCCTCTAAATGTAGTCATGACAAGGGAATTCTGATCCTACTTTGAAAACCACAGCTATAGACCATCCATCTATCTAGGCTGACGCTCAATGCCTCAAAATCAGTCGCAGTACCCAATGCATAGATTTTGCCCAAGATCCTCAGCCACCATATCTGCACCATAATCCAATTCCAAATTCATCTCCTGCCCCATCATTCTCATCCACTTATTAAATGGGAACTAAAGATTTTCCCAGAAGCTGCCTCAGAGCAGCAACACAAAATACCACATTCCCATTTCAGTTGATGTCTTGTTCATTTCAAGGTCTCTATATCTTTTCCATTTGCTGAAACAATATGACCACCATTAACAAGGCTGCTTTTTGAAACTCAGTTTCATTAGATATGGCTACACTATTAACCTCTGCTTTGAATGAATTCAGTCTGTGGTCAGTCTAGATTAAAAATTAGGGTCACAGTGGGCACTTTCAAAAATGGACTTCTATTTGTTATTACTTCATGGATGCCATTTCAATGTATCTTTTAGTTCGCCATTTTGTGGCTATTGGTCCACTGAGGACTATCCATGGAGCTGACAGCCATTCAGTATTTGCCCAGTGGCAAGTAGCCTCATCTAATTTTTTTGATGGACATGGTTCCTTGACTAACATGACTTGCTCAGCCCCATTCCTCCAAGCTAGTCATGGTATGTCAAGAACATAGCTCTCACTTAAGCTACTGATAAACTGATTGTGATAAATGATTAGTCCATGGAACTGATGCGTCTACAAAATCAAATACTGTACTGCAAAAGCTCCAGTGGTAATATGTGAGCCATAAACTAAACAGGTTTTTAAATTTCCATTTACCAGTAATTGCTGAACTTTGAGGCATAACTCAAAAAGTAAGCCAAAAAGGAATATTCCATGCAGGATGCTTGAAGGTTGTTTAGAACTGCTATGTCATCTTCATTAAATGATGTAAGGCTGAAGGCTGCAATCCTAAAGACACTTTCCCAGGAGAAAGACCCATTGAACACAATGGAGATTACTTTTGAGTACACATGGTTAGGATTCTGCTCATAGAGTAGTGTCCCTGGGGGGGCGGTTTAAGAGACAAAAGGTCATTTTAAAGAGAAAGTGTAGAACAAAGATTCATGAGTGCACCAAATGCTATTTTTGCAATAAGGTCATGTCAAGGAATTAGAACAAAATAGCTTAAGATAAAATAGAATCTAACATAGCAAAGGTATAAACCTGACACTAAAATAGCAATCTTTGTCACGACTGCAAAAGCTTGTGTCATATTTTGAGATCAGCTCCTACTGCACAGCATGAAATATACTATGGCTACAATCCAGAGTAACTACAGGACCTTTTACACTTACATAGTTACAGTGCCACCTATGGGAAATGCTTAGAGCAATCCAGAGTAATGCTGTAATCCTAAAGACACTTTCCTGGGAGTAAGACCCATTCTACACAATGGGGCTTACTTTTGAGTAGACATGGTTAGGATTGAGCTCTAAGTGCTTCTCACGTCTTCCCGTACTTACTCTGGACTGTAGGGTAAGTCCACAGCTACAAAAGGAATCTGAATCTCCCATTTTGGTTCAAGAATAACAGCTTCACCTTCCCAACAAAAACATCAGATGAAAAATTCTTTTTTCACCTCTTGACACTAGCTATGGTTATATTTAGGATTTATATTTAGGATAACATCGAAAGCAAGAGTGTCACATATAAGAACTGTGGGTCAAGTGCAGGCACCAAAAGCCATTTTATCTAGCCTCAGTTATAATTGGACTCTCCCATCTTAATAGTTGTGCTCTCATGTCTTGAAACTCTAAACAAGATATGCATATTTTCTCTTCTGTCATTAACAGCTAATGACCTTCTTTGTGAGAACGAAAGGTTCATTTCTGGCCATCATCTACTTAATGATGTCACAGCTCTCAGCAGGCAACATGAATGCTGACTTATGTGCTCTGTATGAAATGAGTTTGATGTGCCTGATCTAGGGACCCTGAATATAGCCATCTCAATTGTTACAAGCCATTGTAACTCATAGCACAGAAATACAGTACTATCAAATCTTCCAGGTTAAAATTCGGCTGGCCAATGATAAATATGCTTTCTAAGAAGCAATTCTCAGCAAGTTTAAAGGACTCCCAAAGGTGCATGGGACAGCAACCAGAGCTCATGCATCATCAGTGCGATTACAATGACTTGCTATGCTATCTTTATTATGCATATTAAATATGCATTAAATATGTATTAAATACTTATTAGATACACATGTTATGCATATTATCATGTGCATTGTCCATCAATTCCATGTAACCATTGTGTGAAATTAACATAGGTTTTTATGGCATTTGATCTTTTTATCAGGTGTTTTTACTTGCTAATAATACCGGTGAATATTTCGGATATGGGAGTAGCCTTTTTATTGGAGCAATATATTGCTCTTGAACCTTGGAGCAATAAATTGCTCTAAGTCAGAAATGTCCAAACGTTTTGGCAGGAGGGACACATCTCTCTGACATTGTGGTGGGGCAGGAAAAATGATTTACATTTCAAATTTGAATAAATTTCCATACAAGTTTATTACAGACAGATCTGGAGGATTCATACCCTACAATCCAGGGTAACTATGGGGGCACGTAAAAGACATTACATGCACTCGTAGTTACTGCACCACCAAGTGAA
The DNA here is from genome assembly GCA_030015325.1 of Cryptoblepharus egeriae. Classification (NCBI taxonomy): domain Eukaryota; kingdom Metazoa; phylum Chordata; class Lepidosauria; order Squamata; family Scincidae; genus Cryptoblepharus; species Cryptoblepharus egeriae. The sequence goes on along the minus strand of JAREYC010000001.1, from coordinate 126,560,629 downwards.
AACCTATGGAAAATTCAGATTGCAGTCCAGAGTAAATTGTTCTTACACCAGAGCAAGGACTCCCCATAGTTACTCTGGATTGTGCCCTAAGGCTTGCTGTGTTCCTGCCATAGGCTGCACTGAGACTCACCATTGGCCGCATCTGGCCCTGGGCCATGGTTTGACAGCCCTGCTCTAAGTAATTCTAGAGCAATGGTTCGAGAACATTTCAGCCCAGGACTCCCATCTGAGAATGACTGTCTGAAACCCTCTGGAAGAGATGTCATGGCCAGAAATGACATTAAACAGGAAGCGAGATTACTGTGATGCCAGAGGTCCTCCATGTCTACTCGGACTTAAGTCCTATTGCATTCAATGAGACTTTCAGTGCAATCCTAAGCATGTCTACTCAGAAGTTCTATTGTATTCAATGGGGCCTACTCCCAGGAAAGTATTTAGGATTGCAGCCTTAGACCCAGGAAAGCAGCCTGAGTGACCCATTCCAAGATGGCAATACCCAAGTTCTCACAACCTGCTGGAATGGTCACAGCCTCCCCCCTCCCAGGGGTCCCACTCCTCACTTTGAGAACTACTCCTCCAGATGACAATTCCCTGGGTCTCCTACAAAGAACTGAGTGTTGCCCATACTGAATTAAACCTTTTGATCTAATCTCTGTTTTTAGCAGTGATCTGAAGTATATTTTTGATACAACACACAAAATGTAATAAAAATAAATTTATAGTTGGCAAGGAAATAAACATTAGTGGCTTTAATATAAACAATATTTCAGTTAAAAATCATGTCACATAAGCAATCATTTTTAGACTAAACAATCAGGTGCACAAATATTGCATTTTTCCAGCAGGATTTGTTCCAAAGCAACAACTGAGTATGAGTATATTATCCAGTGCAAACTTTTGAAGGAATTGTTTTGAAATTAATTGCTCTCCTCTACCTTCAGCTTGGCACCAGTAAGAAATTAAACTCTTGATGCAAACCAGTGGACCACAGCATATTTACACCGAGCTGTTAACTTGATTGTTTCAAGAGCACTTAACCCTCTTTTTGCTGTGTTGAGATACGCTACTTCAGTAATCAAGTTTAGAGATCTGTGAATGCTCTTGTATATTCTAAGCCAGACTAACCAGTATCATAACCCTCTTATCCACATATTGATACACTAATCCTAGAAATAATTTTTAACAGAGTTGAAGACCTCATGAACGGAATTTCCTTTTAAGGAATATCCATGAGGTCAATGGTACAACTCCAATAGTGCAACAAAGATAAAAATGTATCAATGAGATGGCAATGAATAATACAAAGTGCTGAGGACTGTCATGTTAAGAACATGGCAGATTACTCCTGGGCTAGTTTATTTAGAAACAGAATACCTTCAATTAAACACGACTTTCAATATTAGATTGAAACTGTTAATATTTGCAAGCCAACTAATACTACTTCTTCAAAAGCTCTTTGTAATTATCTCATGCACGCACATACATGTGCATTCTTACAAGATGTGAACTATGTTTATGTACACAGAGCACTGAATAGTAAAAGTTGCAGTTAAGGCAGAGTCCACACATAACAAATAGAAGGCAACCCATAAGTTCTGTTCTATCTTTCATTAGAAAGATTGAAATGTCAACCTGCAGGGGCCAAATATTTTGTGAACGAAAATAAGCTTGGTCACTCTGCTAAGGCATTTTGTTGATACAGTGACAGAAATATTGAAAAGTGACAATGTCTTGGCACTTTAAATGATGTAAAAAGTACACTTAATGTACAATTAATCTAGGTGTTTAGTGGAAGCACTTCAAAGACTTTAAATTTAGACTTTTGTTGTGCATAATCTGGAGTTCTGTTAAGATTAAAGTCGCATCAATTCATGAATCAGTAACATTGCAATATGTGTAGGAGTAGTAAAATATCCTACTGCATTTCTAGGATTTCAGGTTTCCTTCACTGCACTTGGGTCCACTTGCCTGCATGCAGGGCACACTGGATTTCACAACTTCAACTGTTAAGATGCAAGTAGTTTTTCAAATTGCTCTATGCCTTCTTCTCCAAAACAAAATGAAGATCTGGAATAGGGTTTATGAAGTTGCCACAGTTTTATGCAAAGGTAATGTCACCAAGGACCTTCATTTAATACTCTCCAATTGTTAAGAGCCAAAGCTTCAACATTATGCCAAAAATTACAGCTATGCCATTTTACTAAGAGAAGCTAGACTTGACAACTTATTTGTTTAGTGAAACAACCACTAACTAAAGAAATTGAAGGCGTCCAATAATGAACTGACATTTATTCTTAGGTCTGGACTACTTGCTCCCAGCTAACCATGTAAAGATAGGACGTCATTAAAAATAGCTTTGAACTCATTCCACCATGTTAACTTCATTCAAACCAATACATGGATAGCCAACCTAGAATGCCAACAGCCACAACTATGATACTATTTTGCTCCATATATAGGATGCATGACAGCAAATATTCTTAACCATTTACAAATGCATTTGTTAAATAAGTCAATGAGCACCATTAAAAGAGTTTCAAACACTCTTCATGATTCGACCTTTTCAATACCTTAAATTGTCTGAGACCTAATAAGTTTGGTCAACAGGAATAAACAAATCAAGTAATCAGACCACATACCAGCAAATTTTAAATTAAACAATAAAAGCATTTTGTTCTCTAATTCATCAGTGTGACTGGTGGTCCACCTTACACAGGAATGAAAATTGAATATCTCAATACTCTTAAAGCTGCCTTACGTAACATGAACAGCTTTAAGTACAGTTAGCAAATCAGAATGGAAATCATTCCAACTAATACAGAAAAACACAGTTGTATTCAATAAGCATTTTCAGAATGTGCACAAGTCAGCATACCTGATGTGAAACCTTATTGCTTTTACTTAATTCAGATGGGGTCTGCTTCTTATGACATACACTGACATACTTGTAACATATACTGACATACACGTAACAACTGATAAACAGTGATACACCATACCACATGAGCAGGTATTCAGTAAAATCTTAATTAGTAACATTTGAAACTCTTAGGTCTCCTAAAAAAATTAATGGTTTTTACTAGGTGAAAACTCTTTGACCAATACTTTGACTGACTTGCAGCAAAATACAAACTATTTTTATAGTACACTGTTGAAACAGAACTTTAAATGTATACCTCCGAGCTTATGACACCCCTTAAAGGAAAAGCCTCGCAACCACCTCTACTGCACCTGCAGTATAAAATAAAGTTATGCATTTGATTGTCATGGCTATACTCTCAATACTCCAGAAATAACATTAAAAACATTGGCCCTAAAACCACAAAAGTAGCCTACTGGCGCAAAGCATGGGTTTACTTAAAACAGTTTACGGATCAAGCTTTTGGCTTTAGCTGCAGTCCAGGAGGGTCCCCTGATTCTTCTTTGGTCCAGACAGTCCAAGTAGCTAATCAATTGCACTATAATCCATCTGCTTCTGCAGGGCTTTTACGTTGCCTTACAGAACTTTGCTCAACTTTGTCAGATGCCTGGTTCTCCAAATCATCTTCTGTTGCAGATCCTTCAACTGCAGAGTCATCCAAGGAGTTGTCCTCAGACTCTTCTTCTCCATCTTCCTCATCTTCTCCATCAGATAATTCCTTCTCTGTTACTTGTTCTCCAGTCATTTGTTCTGATGTCTCCTGTTCTTCCACAGCATCATTGCTTTGGTCCATAAATTCTACTGGTACAAAAGATTGAAAAAAATTGAACAGAACAACCTGTTATAGAAGTGTTTTGTCACACATTCTACTACAGGAGTAGCAACCTACGGCCTGCAGATTGGATCTGGCCTGCACATAGATAAAGTAGGGGCAAGTGGATGAATGAGCTGGCTACCCTAGTCCCTGTCAGTGTTAAGCTGTCTCACTCTCCTTGCAGGAAGGAAGAGGAACCTGGAAATGCAAGGTGCTGGTGGAGAATGGGTGGACACCAACTGATCCTTATCAGCATACAAAGCTTGGAAAACCGATGCAGGGCTGCCCAGGATTAGCCAGAGCAACCAGGGTGTGTACGGGGGTCTCAATTAGCAATGACCACTGTGAGTCCTTGGACTTCACCCAAGTGTGGAGCACCATCAGCCCTGCTTTGTCATGCCCCCCCCCCCCCCGATGTGCATCTGGTTCCTATGCCAATGAAGGTTGGTGACCCTTGGTAGAGGATTATTTAGCCATTGCTATATAGTTCTTTTCACACTGTGCACTTTATTCCACAGAATTCTAGAAATGGCAGTATTAAATTAAGGATAAGAGGTGACATTACCCAATGTGTGTTGACATCTCTTATTAAGATGAACAAAAGAATCACACAGTTATTAAGCTCCCAGTTGTCTAATGGAATCCGCTTAAATCACAATATTTCTTCATACTTTTAGACCTTTTATTCTCCTTTCAAGTGGTGCAACTGCCACCTGCCCCTGCAACTGCTGTTTTTTCCTGCATATCTAGCCCTACAATCCAGAGCAACTATGTGAGCATATAAGACACATTATGTGTACCCGTAGTTACGGCACCACCTAGTGAAGAACTATGGGAAATTCATATTGCAATACAGAGTAAATTGTTCTTACACTGGAGCAAGGACTCCCCGTAGTTACTCTGGATTGCGCCCCAAGTATGGTTGTGTTTTTGTAAAAAAGGTCAGACAGTGATATGCAGCACTTATATAACAAATTTAATTGCCAGTGAAAAATTGTCTCTTTCAAAAATACTTTCCAAAATCATCTGAAAATCGGGTTCTTCTGAAAATCTTTGTTTTCAATTATTTTGTTTCAAAGCAAGAAACCTACAATAGATGGAGCTTTAGTTCCTGATTTTGAAAAACTTACCCAATTCTTCTGGTTTGGATTTGGGTGGCCAAATGCAGTCAGCAATCAAAACCAGCATCTGAAATCAACAAGATTTATAATTAATGTTTTATTAGGTCCTCTCTTAAATTCATATCTGTTTTGTGAAATATGTAGCTCATACTACCTGGGTAACTCTATAGAGTTGTAAGGAATATAGTTAAGAATGTCATGCACCACAAAAGCTCAAAATCATGATATAAAGCTATGTAAGTTGACAGTTATTTTCCATCGCTATAAGATTTAATTACTTCATAGAGTATTATTACAGCCACCCATTAATGCAGCTCACCCAGAATGCTTCAAACTTGATACAACTGGTCTGGTTAGACACTGAACACCTGCATGGACCATTCAAAATATATATTTCCTTAGATACTGAGCTGAATAAACGTATTGGTAAAGCGGCTACCATGTTCTCCAAGCTTACAAAGAGAGTATGGCTTAATAAGAAGCTGACGGAACATACAAAGATCCAGGTCTATAGAGCTTGCGTCCTGAGCACACTCTTGTACTGCAGCGAGTCTTGGACCCTTTTTGCATGGCAGGAGAGAAAGCTGAACACCTTCCATATGCACTGTCTCCGATGTATTCTTGGCATCACCTGGCATGACAAAGTTTCAAATGATGCAGTCTTGGAACATGCTGGAATCTCTAGCATATTCACACTTCTGAAAAAGCGGCATCTACGCTGGCTTGGGCATGTCGTGAGAATGGCTGATGGTCGGATTCCAAAAGATCTCCTATATGGAGAATTAGAGCAGGTAAAGCGCCCTAGAGGGAGACCACAGCTGCCATACAAAGACATCTGCAGGAGGGATCTAAAGGCCTTGGGAATGGACATCAACAGCTGGGAAAACATGACCTCTGATCATTCAGTGTGGAGGCAAAAGACCCAGCATGGCCTTCTCCAACTGGAAGAGACACTTGTTCGGCAGGCTGAAGCAAAGAGACAAACCCGAAAGAAGCGAATCCTGGAGCCTGGGCAGGGGACGGAATTTATTTGTCCTCGGTGTGGAAGGGATTGCCACTCTCAAATTGGCCTTTTTAGCCACACTAGATGTTGTTTCAGGACCTCCAATCAGAGCACAATACCATAGTCTTTCAAGACTGAAGGATGCCAATGTGGTAGCAATGATAGTAAACGGTATTTACTTTTGGGTAAGTATGGATAGGATCGCAGCCTAGGACTGCTGAAAATTTTCCTTCTTGAGGATGTCACTTATAGGCATGACATCCTAACAGTTTTTCATTCAAAAAAAGTAGGTAGGTCCTGGTGCTAAAGTTTGAGATCCTTTGGTCAAAATACCTGTATCTCACTAGAAAGACTCTCCGTTCACCTGATTCACATCAAAGTGTTTCATCATGACTAAGAATGAGACACCAAGTTTACTCTCCCATACTTACCAACTTACAGTCAAGAAAATTCTAAACACGAAAGATCAACCAGTTTTCGCCTCCATTTAGCCATCATTTTAGCAGTCCATTCACCCATAATGAAATATACTAATTGTGAAAATATTTTGTATTTTCTTTAACAAATGGGAGAAAGAATGTTCATTAATGCCAGAAAGCTTACATCTGAATGCATTGAAAAGAGACTCATGGTACAAAGTGTGTATGCCTTGTTTTTACTGAGACACCCATTGTTTCAAAGGCTTCACTATAAAAATGCAATTGCCTAAAAAGGAGAAACAGCGGAACATTATGTATGTTCCCATCCCAAACCAAGATGTTCCCAGTTAGTTCCCTGGACTCAACCTTTGCATCTCTTTAACTCCCTCCTGAAAGTCTATAAAAGGTTTGTGTTTTCCACTGGTGTTTTCCACTGTATTACCAAGTACGTTAGGCTTGATTGTTGCCTGTTTCCACATTTGCTCTTTCCCAATCTGTTTAGATAACTGCAAAGCAATTGGCTATGCTGAATATTGTCTTCCTCTCTCTAGTAAGTTTGAGGATGTTCTCTTCCCATCAGACCTCCTCTTCCATCATCACCACCCTCCTCAATCAAGTAAAGAATATTCTACTTCTCAAGTGTTTTCCATATACCATTTTGGCTACTGTGAATTACCTGTGCAGCCATGTACAGGTGAGTCAGTTACGTGCTAATGTGTACTTTATTCTAGGACATCCATAACTACATAGCAGATATTAACTCTGCATTCATAAACAGGCTATTTGCTGTCTATTCCTGCTGATTTTTTTTTATATGCACTAATGAGTTACTTCAGACCAAGGAAACACTGAAGTTGACATGTTGACTTCAGATAATATTACTGTATCTAAAAACATGTCTTTTTTTCTTAAAACTGAGAACAAAGTATACAAAAATATTGTGTACTTACCAAGGCCAGGAGAAGACCAATCAATAAAGTGGCCAATATAAAGACTGCATAAGAAGCCCAAACATGAATTCCAAGAGTGTCTGTTAAATAGGAGTGGATTTGCTGTAAAAGGGACAAAAAATTAGTTTGAATTCGACCTAAATTGTGAGCACTTCAAAAAGGCAACCTTAGAATGCCTGATGCAGGGGAGTCAGCAGGATACTCATGTCCTGTGTGCTGCCTGAGGCATCTGGTGAACCACTGTAAGATACAGGAAGCTGGATTAGACAGAACATCAAATCCATGTTGGACATCAGGCACAGACAACTCAGTTGATGGTCATTCAATTAATCTTTTGGCAGCAAAAGAAAAGCACACAAATTCTTACTCAAAATGGTTTGTGGTAATTTTCCATGACAAGCTTCAATACTCTCATTAACAGCCAGGTTTATCACAAAGATCAAAATATCCAAATCACAATCTCAGCTTTCCATTTAGAAAACATCAACTGCCCATGTGTTTCTATAGTGACATCATTCCAGGTCTTGGCAACTACGGTGAACTTTAATTTCCTATATTTTACATTTAGATTAAAAATAATACAGTTTAGACTATTCCAATCAGAACTGCAAACATGCACAACTCAAGTCACAGCACTGTATAGCCTCATCTTTCCAGCTTAGCTCGGTGCCGACATAATGGATATCTAGAATTCCAAAGGGACAGCACCCAAATCTCACTATATCAAGATGGCAGAGCCTATATCTTGCTAGAATTGGGTATCGCGCCACCTTGGATATCACAAGTCTGCAAGGTTCAAGATGGCATTACAAAAAGAAAGCCCGCAGAAGGGTTGACAGGGACATCCCACATCATCCTGTGAATTTGCCATGATGCCCTACACAGTTTGTAGGGCATCATGTGGTACACAGTTTGTGACTTAAGCTGCAATCCTAATCTCCAGTTAGGCTGGCCAAAGCCACAGCATAAATCCTATGCTGACATGCGGGTGTCACAAAAGTGCCATAAGACACTTCTGTGCCACTCATGGGGGAGGGTTAGGCCAGTGAACAGACATATCCTTGTTTCCTTTTATCACCACCATAGGAATAGGAAGACCAATGAGTTATGCCAGCCTGGGTTAGGACTGTACCCTCAGTTCAGTGATTCACAATATAGTAAAGGGCTCGTTCACATATTTGTGTGGAGTTTTAGAAAAGGCCTTTGTACAGCCCTCTGTTGATACCAAACTATTCTGATATACCTGCTTCCAAATTCCACATTTTCTCATTATTATACATCCAAACCAAATTTGGATTTAAGTAAATCCAGGCGGATTAAGCTAGCAGAACCATATAAAGAAATTCAGCAGTAATTTTAATCATTTTCTCTCCCAGAGGAGTGCTAAGTCAATGATAAAAGATCAGGTCATATTATGACAGCCCTCTTCCATTAATGTGCAGTCTACTCTTCCTAACATTTCACATGACATCCCTAGGTAATCCATCTCATATCCTAGGTAAACCAAGTACACTGGAACACATTTTCCCTTTACTAAGAGCTGAGCTATTTAAGTACTAAAAGTGCATTCCTCTCCTAGCAGGAGACTTAGGAGATCAAATGTCAAAACAGTGTTAACAGCCCAACTCATTGTTTATCTATAGATTTTATAGTGGATCCTGCTTTATACTTTTCCTCACTGCTACACTACAGCCTAGCCATTCAATCATAACAGGAAAATATATCTATCTAAAAGCCATTTTTTCTGCACAAGTTAACACTGCTTAAAAATCTAAACATAAATTCAGAATTACACAGCAATATCCTCTTCAAAATAAAACTAGCTCATCTAGAAAAAATGATTCATCACCTTATGCCTTGTCATAAGGTACACTCTCCTCAAAAAGATGAACAGTTCTAAGAAATTTGGACTGTCATAGATACAGTACAACTCCATGACAGGCAATTTTGTCTCATGTCTGGAAGACTTATTATGACAAATACTTTATAGGCAAGCATTCAGTGCAATCATACTCTTTAAGTTACACACACACTTCTCTTTTACAGTCTTACCCCCAAATCCAGAGTATCTACGGGAGCACGTAAGAGATTTTACATGCACCCATAGTTACTGCACCACCTATATCTATGACAATATAAGCAATAAATACTTTAGCATTTTCCTGTTCTTAGCATATAGTTCTGGACATACAGCTCCCCCCAAATCTGCATGTACAACCCATATACAACCCATTTTGCATTTGCAAGTTAAAAAAACACAAGGTTCCACTTTTCAACCATTTTCATTTTTGGACAGTGCTCTGGTCCCCAACTTGTCCATTAAGTGGAGAATGTCTGTACAGGGACAATACACATTGTCCTTATACAACAATGTATACAGGGACATGAAAAAACTTCTTTTCACCCTCTTCCAGTTTGAATTTCTAAAAATCTGTTCTTGGTGCCTACAACTCGGAAGACACCCTCCAAGGCACTTCCTCAAATTTCATGCTTTTAGATCTGGGAGATTTGGCTGGGCATTATTGAATCAATAAGTTAATGAATCAGTGAGTCAGTCAATGACATTTCAATTATATAAATAAAGCATTATTTTGTTTACTCACCCTGATCCAGCCAGATAAATGGAAGAGTCCTGACATTCCATGCATCCTAATAAGGAAAAAAAATCCAGTTTAAATAATGCAATTAAGAACACTTAGGGTGCAATCCAGAGTAACTACAGGGAATCCTTGCTCCAGTGTAAGAACAATTTGTTCTGGATTGCAATAGGAATTTCCCATGGGTTTTCACTAGGTGGTATAGTAACTATGGGTGCATGTAATGTCTCTTGCATGCTCCCGTAGTTACTCTGGATTGTAGGGTTAATGTTCTTCAAAGAGTCTATGACCAAAACGGCACCATTTTACATGTGTGCTGATCTATGTGATGCTAATTTAGTGTCACTGAGTAATAAGAACTTCTACATTAGAAGAACATATTCTAGAAGAATAGAATCAGCAGAGAACAAATAAAGGCAGAAGATTCTGACACTTAAGATGCATTTGTTACCATTAAAAATCCTCCATTTACTCCAGCTAAACACAGTTCTCTGTTTAATTGTCCTCAGGCTTTTGTAGTTATCTCAAGTATTGGAAATACATTATGCTTCAAGCAATTCACAATCAATTTCTTCTTCTTTAGCGTTTATCCCGCACAATGACGGGGTTCGCTGTTCTGAAACTTAGGCACAATTTCTCCTGGTTGTGGGTTTGGTCTGGGTGCAGGTGGGTGGTTTTCAGGTCACCATGCAGTGTGTTTAGCCAGCGCTGTTTTGGTCAGTTCTTCAGTTGTTTGCTGCTGACTTCCAACTGCAAGCCTAACTGTGCTATGGTATTGCTGTTGGCACGCAGAATGTGGTCATACCAGTGGAGACTAGCTTCTCTCATCTTATCGATGATAGATAAGAATTGAATTCACAATAATGAGCAATAATGATTGAATTCACAATCAATTTCTCCACTCTTAAATTAAAACATTTTGATTACATTTGCCACTGTATGTTAGTCCTCTATTGTACTTTAATCAATTCCATACATACTATCAAACAGCTTAAAAACCAGGGGCATAATTAACGATTGTGTTTCCCAGTGCCAAACTCAAAATGTTGCCCTGGAAGCAATTTCAAAACTGGAAGTTACATCACACCAGGGCTTTTTAAAAAAAGTGAACATCTGAGGTGTGGGAATCTGGTTCATTAATTAAACTGACATGAAAAAATTCAGATTCAGGAAAAAATTCAGATTCAACAGGATACTATGATAGATTTAGAATAGCCTAGAAAGGTTCAGCATGCTCAGGCAGATAAGACCAGATCACGAATGGTACAAGTACATTCTATAGATAAACAAATCCATGAGAACAGAGTGCATGGTTACCAAAAAACTGTACTTCAGGCACCTGCTGCTATTTGTCCTGGAAGAGATAATGTCTTAGTGTCAATGGCAACTTCCCTCCATTGCTGAACAGAAGCTTTAGAAGAACTTAATTTCCAGGATAAATTGTTTCCTAATTTCACAGTTCTGTGCATTTTCCACTAGTTTAAAAAAAGGCAAAGGCAATCTTTTCATTATTTATCCTATGTGGTGGTGGGATCAATTTGTTCTGGATTGGAATCATCCAAATCATAGTTGAAACTCTGGGGAAACCTGACTGGCCTGTCTTGGGGTCTGTCACCAGAATGTTGCCTTCCCCCCAATGTAGTACCTATTTATCTACTTGCAAATACATTTTTCAAACTGCTAGGTTTTAGGAGGTAGGACAAGTATCAGGAGCTCAGTATGTTATAAAACACTTGGGTCTCGAATCACTGACCTGCAGATCTTCAGATGAGCTGGCACAGCATCTTTAACTGCTGAGCCACCACAGTCCCTTTTTCCACTAATCCCATTTTCCACCAGTCAATAATGTAGTGAGAGTAGTTTTCTCAACCACCAGTATGGGTACTATCTGTGGTACCTGAGGTGGTGACTGTTGGTATCTGAGGAACCGCTGGACTCCCACTGCTCACCAAGGTTAGGAATGTGATACAACAGCAGTAGGAATTTGTTGCAAAACATGTTTTTTCCACACACAAAAAGTCCCCATCCCAATTCATTTTGAGCCTGTTACTGGTGGGAATATAATTTCATCTGGTCTCCCAACCCAGATATAACTGGTGATGATGTCATTTATAGAATCATAGAGTTGGATGGAACCTAGTAGGTCATCTAGTCCAATCCCCTGCCTGCAGCAGGAAATCCCCCTAGAGCATCCCCGACAGGTGCTCGTTGAGCCTCTGCTTGAAGATCCCCAGTGAGGGAGAGTCCACCACCTCCCTTGGCAATCTCTTCCACTGCCGAACCGCCCGAACCATCAGGAATTTTTTCCGGATATCCAACCAGAATCTCCTTACTTGCAGTTTCTACCCATTGGTTCTAGTTCTGCTTTCAGAAGCAGCTATGAACAAATGAGCCCCTTCCTCCCTATGACAGCCCTTCAGGTATCTGAAGAGGGCAATCATGTCTCCCCTCAGCCTCCTCTTCTGCAGGCTGAACATCCCAAGTTCCCCCAACCTTACCTCGTAGGGCTTGCCTTCCATCCCACTGATCATTCTTGTCGCTCTCCTCTGGACTTGCTCCAGTTTGGCTGCATCTTTCTTAAAGTGAGGTGCCCAGAACTGAACACAGTACTCAAGGTGAGGTCTGACCAATGCTGAATAAAGAGGAACTAGACCTTCTCGTGACTTGGAAGCTACAGTCCTCTTAATGCAGCCTAAAATGGCATTTGCCTTCTTTGCAGACACATCACACTGCTGACTCATGTTCAGCTTGTGATCCACGGCGACTCCAAGATCCCGCTCACATGTTGTGCTGCCAAGCCAAGTATCCCCCATTTTATACCTGTATTTTTGGTTTTTATTGCCTAAGTGCAGAACCTTGCACTTCTCCCTGTTGAAATTCATTCTATTTGTTACAGCCATTGTAACATTTGTTACATTCAAGTAGGTACTTCAAATAGGTTGACCACGTGAAGTGATAAGGCAGAGGAAAAATGCTGAGAAACACAGAGTTAGACTGCACAATACCATGACATCAGGAAACAAGTTATCCTGGACATTAAAAATGTGAAGAGTGAATGACACACATGGTGACTGTTTTTGACAGGAGCCACATATTTACTATGTAGTTCTGGAATCAGATAAGATAAAGTTACATAGTTACACTATGGATGATGGCGACTTCCATCCTGCTACAGGTTCTACAGCTTCCCATTTTCTCTCCAAGATATAGCCTTGCAGATCATCTAATGTTCTTGAGCCACGATACCTCCGAAAAACTCCATCCTTTGCACTGAAATCAAAGGTAACAAGAATGAAATACTATATAAAAAATCCTACAATTATAGGAAAAAACTACGATTCAATATACAAGTGAAAATTTGAGAGCAAGTGAAAAATCAGAATTCAAAGAAGCACTAAAAACCGTAATTTCTTTCTACACTCAGTACAAACTTCACCCTTCAGCTAAACCAGCTAGACAAACGAAAGTGTTCCAACAGTATTAACTTTAAACCATCATCTTATTACTGATGGTAGAAGTGGAGGGGGGAAAATAAAGTTCTTGTTCATATTGCCATTCTTCAATCAACTGGGAAAGGAGCAAAAGAAAAATAAAACATTTTTGAGGCTTCAGGAGAGAACTGAAGTGGGCACCCAAAAGCAAGATCAACAACCAAGGGAATGAATGTATCAGGAGTGGCCCTCTTATCTCACAGGACACAGAAATTGGGGAATATACACTAACCATAACCTACAATACTGTGGAGAACCTCTGGCAACCTTACGCAGCATCTACAAATGTGGGCCACACAGAGAACCAAGATCAGTCACAGATTAGAGTCAATTATTTTTAAAGTAACTTTTTCGGGATTTTACCAGGATGTAAATTCTGGATTTTAGAGGGATGGAAAGCAACTTAGATTAGGTATAGTCCTATTTACTGATTCTTATGATTAAGCAAAAAGTTTGATAACAATCCTATAGGAGGAAACCAAAGCACCACATTACATACAGAAACTAGACTGTTCTGGAAAAATCTTGACAACTAATACACAAAATGCTATAGCCACCGTTCCATCAACAGAAAAGTAATTCTGTTTGCAAAAGTTGCCTAGACACAATCAAAATTTCCAAAGCTTTTTCCAAAGCTTTCCCAATAATAGATTCATCAATTCATACGTTTTCACTATTTGTATTAACTACCTTCATCTTTATCACCACCAACCTAAAATTATTCACAGATTTCACATTACAGCAGCAAACAACTGTCAGTTTTAAGCAGTTTTAAGCATATTATATACTTACTGGTAAATAGTAGGAAGTGTAGTAACAAAGAAACGGCCACTTACACCTAGAAAAAGGAAAGAGTTTTAGTATAATTAGTTTGCCTTTCTAGGGATCATTTACTGGTTAGTGTGAAATATATATGGTCTGTTTATGAATATTTATGTGCCTGGTGGGTAATGAGCAGTGAGCAGGGGTGCAGCCATTTTGGGTTGATGAGAAAGAAAGGACTTGTATTGCCCTAAATTTGACCAGAAGGAAGGAGATTTCCCAGGACAGATTGGAACGTAAAGGGAGTGTGGGAGTAAAAGTGTGGTATTTCTCCTATCTCCATGTCTTGGGCAGCTGTGGTAACTCTCAAGGTTGTGTGATTGTGGGCACCTATGAGAAGTCAAATTTATTACAGCTGGGCATGATTTGGAATAACTAAAGGAAAGATGGTTTGTAAATTATGAGTCTTTGATGTTGGTGGGGGGTTATAATTGGTGGAGATATAAAACTAATTGGTGGGGCTATAAAACCTGGGAATTTACTAGCCTGAAGGTGCTCATCTTGGGGAGGAAAAGAGAAGATCTTGGAAGAGGGAATCTTCAGCTTGGAGCATCGTGAATGGCCCTCCCTACCAGAAGGACTGATCTTTGGTTTGGAAGCCTGGAGGGGGAAATTGGCTTGGTATTGTAATATTGGTATTGTATACCAATATTCTTGGTATTGAATTCAAAAGATTCTGTTACCAAAAGCAAATTATGAATGCTCAATGCCTACTTTACCAACTATTGGACTCAGCTTAAGGCTTATTGTATTAGAACAGATTAGCAAGCTTTGTTGTTTTATCAGTGTTGGAGACTAACTTAAAGGGCAAGTCTGTGGGCCAGCTCAAAGGTAATGAGTGGCAATTTTATGCAGTCTTGTGCTGTAATTATTCTTTAAGTACAAGAGTCTGGGCACTGGCTCTTACACAAGAGGAAGTGTGAAAACCCGCCACATAACACTGATGTTTCCAATACAATGAACTTTACAATACAACTTTTCAATTATGCATTGTACCCAGAACAGATTTTCAAAACTGGCTGTTCTCATTTCTAGACAAGTGTTTAGCTAATTGCATGTTAGGACCCACAAGGTCAGTGGTTCTTAAACTGGGGGGGGGGTCATCTAAGATGTCATGTAGTCCAACCGCTGTAGTTCCTGTCTGTAGCAAATTCCTACAGAGTTTCTCCAACAGATGCTTGTCAATCCACTACTTGAAGATCTCCAGTGAGGGAGACTCATCTATTTACTCAAAGTCTGGGCTATGCTTACCTGGTTCTTGAGTGACATCTACTTTGCCCACAATGATTTCAAGATTATTGCTCTCTCTTGCAAAAGCCTCCCACGCAGATTCCATCTGCTGACAAGCAGGACACCAGGGGGCATAACTAAAAGAAGTGACAGTAAAACCAAATATTATATATCAGTTATTAAGAACCAGGATTTCCTGCATAATCATACTACTTCTATGAAATGTAATATCACTTCCCCTGTCTTGCCCCCTAAGAATATACCATACCTTCAGCTTTTAACAATGTTTGAAAATTTGCAACTTTAGATACCAGCAGCACATATACAGGCTTACTTCCAGGGAAGCACATATAGTCCTGTACCACCAAACGGGGTGGAGAGACTCATTGAACTTGATAAGACTTATGAATAGATAGGCAGAGAATTGTGCTGTAAGCCACTAACCACCAGCTGAATTGGAATCACAAATTTAAGTCTTTAACATTTGGTTATGCAGACTTAGAATATGTGTATCAAATATGTGTGCTTCACACAAGACAACTGTGTTCAAGAAAACCAGTGTTCTCAATGAGCTAGAAAAGCTTCACCAACTAAAGCAAAAAGAATAAAAGGAAGAATCTCTCATCCTTGTGCCTAACAATCCAAAAGACCAACAAACTATTAAAAACCACAGACAGCTCCTAAATGCCTAGTTTGATTATGACAGTAATTGATGTTTTGCCCCTTTTGTTTGATACACTCATTTAGCCACATTCCTGGGGGTCCAAAACCAAAAAAAGGCTTTGATAAAGAAAACCCACTTCAACTGATTTCATAGGCAGGGGAACACACTGAATCACCACATGGACATGTTACTTTATCCTATTGTTTGTATGCAAAATTTTGTATCTGGAAATATCTTTGTATTTGTATCTGGAAATAGTTTGTATCTGGAAATCCCAATACTTGCCAAACCCAACTTTTTTACAATTGCTTTTGGATATTTATAATTTAAAAGCAATATAGTGAGAAACCAGCTGCATAGGAATACTAGAATATTGTAAAGTGCATGTTACTCCATTTGTCTTACAACTCACTGCCTTGATCTGAGACACCAGCACTAAGGATTGGTAAGGAAATTTTATGTCCTCAAAAGTAGCAATTGATACTTATACGTGTTACAGTTACATTTACAATTAAACAGGAAAATCTCTTCTCTTTGGCTGCAATCCTAAACACACTTTCCTGGGAATAAGACCCATTGAACACAATGGGGCTTACTCTTGAGTAGACATGGTTAGGATTGTGCCCTTAGACTACAATCATATATGCACTTCACTAGGAGTTCATATCATTGAATTTAAACTGAACAGGCACAATTAGGATTGTGCTGTCAGACAGATAAACATGTATAGCAGCATCTCAACCAACTACCCAAAATGATACATTTAACATTTTTCTTGGCATCCATCAGTCTTGAAAGACTATGGTATCGTGCTCAATGCTGCATGTGAAGCACGAAGGCCTGCGTAGATTAATATGGAGGATAGGCTGTTACCCAAGCAGCAAATCCCCTCTCCACGCCACTGATATAGTCCACTGGAACAGCAGAGCCCATACGATTGGTTCCAGCTGTGTCGCAGAGCTGGGCTAAGCACAGGAGCTCACCCTGTCTTGTGGGGACCCAGGTCTTGAACCCTGGCCTTCTGGTTAACATTGCCAACATTTAAAATATAATCATTATTTCCACATTAACAAGAACCTTGAGAGAGCAGCAACTGGATATTTATTAGAGGACAATTATTAATGAACATATAATACATTTCCTACCCATGTAATACTCTGCAATTTGCTAACTTGACTACCCTATGCAGAGTAATAAAGTTTGAATTTCTTTCCCAAGTTGCTAGCACAATCCTCAGCATGTCTATTCAGAAGCAAGTTCCATTGTGTTCAGCAGGGCTTAGTCATATGAAAATGTTGATAATTGCAGCCTTATACAGCTTCATTATGGCAAGATTGGAACAAGCCCTCCAGGCATAAATTTAAGTATGGCTGACTAAGTTCTTCCAGAGGCATGATTGACACAGGGGCAAGAATGCTACATTTTTATGACAGAGATCATAAGGAAAAGGTTAAACAGATACTGTACGGGGAAAATCACTCATCCTTCACATTGTAAATTAAGAAAGAGCAGATCTTAAAAGTTGATCACATTTCATTAGTTACACCAGCAAAAGTGTACAAGTGTTGTGAGTAAAATTTCCTGTACAACATCCCCCCACTGGGCATCATCCACCCCATGCCCAACCCCTCCCTCCAAACAACATCCCCTCTACTTCATCAGGCATCAAGCACCAAATTGGCTAGATGTTGGTCAGTCTTCCATGTTAAGTATAGGACAAAAACACATTGCACCCCCTATCAGCCCCTTATGGGTTAAATTTCTCCCTTAAAGGGAGAAATTAAGGGTTAAAGTTCTCCACATCAAAGGTTAAAGTTCACATTAAGGGTTAAAGTTCTCCACATCAGTTCTTGGTGGGTGTTCATATGTGACAGAAGGAACACCCTCCCCAAATTTCATGCTTCTAGGTCCAGGGGAAGGCTGTGGGTGGCGCAAGTGGTTAAGTCACTGTACCTGTTAATCAGCAGGCCAGGGTTCGAGACCCAGGTCGGCCCCATAAGACAGGGTGAGCTCCTGTCCTTAGCCCAGCTCTGCGATGCCAGCTGGATCCAATCGTATCGGCTCTGCCTTTCCATTGGACTAATTCAGTGGTGTGGAGAGGGAGGATTTGCTGCCTGGGTAACAGCATACCCTCCATAACAATCTAACCCAGGCTTTTGTGCTTCGCATGCAGCATATGCAGTGCCGAGCATGATACCATAGTCTCTCAAGACTGACGGTATCAAAGAATACCGTCTTTTTTTCAAAAAAAGACTGCTTTTTTTAGGTCCAGGGGTGGGGGCAGAACATCCCTCAGTCACCAATTCTTCAATGCAAAGTATAGGGAAGAAAACGTGTTGCGCCCCATTTCACCCCCTTCCGATTAGAACTGCCAAAAACCGGCTCTTAGTGACTCCCTCCATCATGGAAGGAACATCCACTTCAAAATTCACGCTTCCAGGCCCACTGGTTTTGGCTGGACGTTGATGAGTCAGTCACTTTTCTCTTTTATATACCGGAATATAGATTAATGCAGATTAGAACATTTTTAAAGGTTATAGAACCTCCAAATAGGTTTGGGTTTACATCCCCATTGTAATAATTATTATCCACATTTTAATTTTACTAATTTGGTTTATTTGCTCAAGAAAAAAAAATGCATGCAATTGCCTGATCTTGCACATTTAGAAACTAAAACCGCCTCTGTTAACTGTAAAATTATAATGCAGTTAGTCTGCTGAACTTGGCACTCCAGCATCATTGTTTCCTGTCAAAAAGCAAAGTATTTCAGAGACACTCTGAAACTTGCCATTTTCCCAAGTTTCTTCCTTATCCTTACTTTAAATATATGGATTTTAATTTACAGACTAGCATTAAGAGCTGATCTGGAAATGCTTAATAAACTTACACTGAGCAACCAACCAGAAAGTTCAGATATCAGCTGCTATTAACTTAGCAGATGCATCTGGCATGCTGTCTTCTCAAGCTCAAACTACATACTGTCAGCTGGACCTTCATGTTTAAACTAAATAGAGGGGCAACTTAGAATATAAACAGGAAGGATAGAAAAGCCAACTCTCCCTTGCTATGCTCTGCTGAGTGGTTTTCTCCCAGAACACCTCATATGGGATGCATGTGCCTCCAGGGTATACATCAGGAAAGTTAAGGGGTGCCCAAAAAAGTTGAATGGTGCCAAAAAGTTAATAGTGTAAGTCAACATACAGGTCAAAAGATATGAAATCTGATGTTATGATGTGTGGCAATGCAGATTTTCCTTGTTATTTAACCTTGAGAAAAGTCCACATTCCCTTGCTTTGTTATTTTGGCAAATGGTGAGGAAATCCTCCCAAAACAGTATGTTGTGAACATGCCACTGCAGTACATGCACTCAGTAGCATGCCCTTTTACAGGATCAGCTCTCACTCTCCTCCGCTTCATGAACATTTGAATGCTATTGCTATTGCACCAGTGTATATGTTGAGTGGGCACTTCAGTCAGTCCCATCAGCAGCGTTCAGAGAGCTTCTGGATCTTTATGTATGGTAGTTCTGTCATTATTTTAAGTTTTAAATATGGATCAATGGTTGAAAACCAGCAGAGCAAAAAAAGCTAACACAATGTGGAAAGTGATCACTCACCAAGAATTTCTCAGGACAGGATTGTGGGACATATTGTCTTGCCAAGGGTGGTGGACTCTCCCTCACTGGGTATCTTCAAGCAGAGGCTCTATGAGCACCTGGCTGAGATGCTCTAGGAGGATTTCATGCTACAGGTAGGGGGTTGACTAGATGTCCTATTAGGTCCCTTCCAACTCTATGATTCTATGATCCCTTTATTATTCCATTGCTTTTAAATCCCATTAGTGGATCATTCATATACAATTACAATAAATCTGAAACAGGAACTATGTAAATTACAAACACTTTTTTCTAATACTACAGGTCTAGTTTATGGAAATGGTCTGACAAGTGATACACATGTGAAAAGGTGTTATCACAGTTTGGGAACACTGTGATAAACTAAAAAAAAATCCAGTTAAGTAATCAACCCCCAGACCATGACTCAGTGCTGGTTGGCAGCCTCTTGCAGACTGGGCCACACTACAGTGGGTGGCTGGAGTGCTGTCCCCTCCAACCAGGAAAGGCCCGACCTGTCAAGTTGGAGGCAAAGAATGCTGGGCAGAGAAACTACCTTTGGGTCATCTGGAGGCAGAGCAAATGCCTGGCGTTTCTCCCTCCAGAAGTCTTTCTGCAGCCAGCTTGGCAGGTTGGGGCCTCTCCCAGCAATGAGAACACCTCCAGGAGAAAAAGTTTCTTGCTCCACTTACTTACTCCAGGAAAGCGTGAAAAGGGCTGGAGCCGCAGTCTGTGCCTGATCCTAGGTAGGTCTACTAAGAAGCAAGCTCCATTCCACTCAAAGGGGCTTACTCCTAGGATAGGAATGTAATGAGGTTAAGGCTGCAATCCTAAAGACACTTTCCTGAGAATAAGATTCTCTGAACACAATGGGGCTTACTCTTGAGTAGACATGGTTAGGATTGTGTTTTAAATCACATAACAGGCCCAGCATTAGGACAGTGAGTCTACTCAACTCCTTTATATTCAGCGGGGCTCCTTTATATTCAACGGAACTTATTCCCAGGAAATAAATGTAATGTTCTTGAAACATTACATTTGAATGCCAAAAACCTTCCCACCCGCAGCTGGTCCATGGAAAACTTCCACAAAACTGGTCCCTGGTGCCAAAAAGGTTGGAGACGCCTAGGTTAAGACAAGAGAGCACACAGCAAGATAAGACATGGGAGAGGCCAGGTTCTTACCCTTCCCACACACTCATGCATAAGAAGTAACTGTTTCACAGGTCCCTTATATGTAAATGAAACAGACATGTAGATACAATTCACATAATGAAACACTGTATTCATCTTTGACTCTCAGCTCCCTTATAAAAGAGAGATCTCTTACTGGGATAATGTTTTTAATACCGGGACCCACTTTTTAAAAATGGGACTTGTGACACTAAAATAATAATAGATTCAATAGACTCAAGCCTGTTTTTATCCTTTTTACAATGGTTGGTGGTGCCAGACGGAATATTTGTCGAGCCATTCTAGTGGCCTTGTGTTCCTTTTTTTCTTGGTTTAAGATAAGAGTCAAGACATCTTTTTCTCACAGTTTCACTCTTCATAGGGCTGAATATATTTTCCTTATCTGCTATCGGCTTGCCAGTTTCATGATCCGCCAAAAGTCAAGTTCCAACCCACAGACTGACAAACACTGTATTCTGCAATTGTTCTCAATCTTTTTAGCATTAGTTTCTCCTACGCGCGCATGCGCGCACACACACACACACACACACACACACACACACACACGGTACTTTTAGCTTTATATATAAAACTAAAACAGTTGACCTGATTTGTTTTGGATCTCCAGTAGGGTGATCAGATTATTTCCTCAAGATCTAATTCAAAAATTGGATCAGATTATAGTTAATTATCCTGCAAAAGAGCACAGCTCATAACTTTTGCAAGATAGTTGCTAACTGCCCTCCAAGGAGCCAAGATTCTCAGTTTGCAAGCAGGTGCAAGTATAAAGTCATGTTTGAGAAACTTTTTTTGGTTCTTATTTTAAGTAAATAAAAGTGTTCCTTGCTAAAAAATTTTTGTGGGTCCCAATAAAACAGTTATTTTACTGTGCCGTGGCACATCGGTGTGCCACAAATGGTCTGCAGCAGTTTGGGGGAACAAGCCATTTCTTAGTGGGTCCCCTGCTGAGAGATGTGTGCCCTCCACCAAAAAAGTGGTGCACCTTATCAATTTTAGCATTTGGTCAACATGTCATGAGGTTGCAAGCAGTTAAGACGCTGTGCCTGTTAATTAGCAGGCCAGGGTTCGAGACCCAGGTTGGCCCCATAAGACAGGGTGAGCTCCTGTCCTTAGCCCAGCTCTGCGACGCCAGCTGGATCCAATCGTATTGGCTCTGCCTTTCCATTGGACTAATTCAGTGGCGTGGAGAAGGGGGATTTGCTGCTTGGGTAACAGCCTATCCTCCATAACAATCCAACCCAGGCTTTTGTGCTTCGCTTGCAGCATATGCAGCACAGAGCACGATACCATAGTCTTTCAAGACTGACAGAGGCCTGCATGTGGTTACAGTAACATTTATAACACAACACTGCAATAACAAAAGAAATCAATTCAATATTTTTACATCACAGAACACTGACAAGGTTGTCAAGGCATACAATCTGACAATTGAGAGGCACGCTGCACAGACGGCAGAGGCTCAGATCCCCCAGTGGCCCTACTAACTAATGAACCTTCCCCTGAATTCCCATGGCAGACCATCCAAGGCACACTGATAGAACATCCACAGCACACCTGTGTGTGATTCAACAATGGCTGAAAATGGCTACAAAAGAGCATCAAGGTCAAAAGTGGACCCTGGTGCTAAAAAGGTGGGGAACCACTAGCATAGGCAAGGAGCAAAGGAGTGTCACAGGACTACTGACAACCCAAAGACACCCAGAGGAGGTCAGTCCAACCAAGGAGGGACCAACACAAATAAGCAATGCAAGCCATGATGACACTCCAAGGGAGACCCACTTCCAGGAGCATCAGATGGGCCACCACTTAGGTGGACCACAGAACCTGCCCAGCTGGTATGGACCTACCCATAGACCACTCAGAGCCTGCCTCATCTCCTTCCCACTGACCAGCCCACAGATCTCTATAGAACCTGTCTCAGCCCCTTCCCACAGACGAAACCCACTGACCCCCTTTAAGCCTACCTCCCACCTTCCTGTAAATAGATCCCCTCATAGATCCCATCCACCCACAGACCCCGCCTCACCTTACTTCCCTCTCACTCACCCACAGACCCCCTTCATGGCCTGTCTCACCTCCTTCCTTCCACCCACCCACTATCCACTCACAGACAGGGTCATCTGTCATACATTTAAAAGAGGACAAGACCCCCCAAAAGACATGTAGGACAACCAAGAAAAATGTAGGACATGTTAAGGTAAAAGTAAAAAAATACTCATGCATATGGCTTTCAAGTGGTTAATTTAAACACTTATTTACTATTTCAATGTCGCCAGGTGTTTGACTGGAATTGACTCTATTGTGATTCAGTTCCTATCCAAGGAGATAGGAGCCACAAAAGCATTATTATTATTATTATTATTATTATTATTATTATTATTATTATTATTATTATTATTAAATTTAAAGGTATTACATATAATTTGTTACATGGGAATTTGTTAACTACAAGAAAGCTACATGCAGCCTGCTCACAAGGAAAAAGGGGACACTGGAAGATATTTTTTCCTGAGACACAAGGCTGAAAAAGAGGACATGTCCTGGAAAAGAAGGACATTATGTTGAGCCTGTCATGGAAAAGGAGGACAATGAAGATTTTTTTCCCCCACAGGACATAAGGCTAAAAAAAGAGGACATATCCTGGAAAGCGAGGACATATGGTGAGCCTGTCGTGGAAAAGAAGGGCAATGAAGATTTTTCCAGGCTTTTTCCAAGCTGAAAAAGAGGACTTGTCTTGGAAAAGGAGGACACATGGTGAGCCTGACATGAAAGAGGAGGACAATGGAGATCTTTACCAGGAAACAAGGCTGAAAAAGAGGACATGTCCTGGAAAAGAGGACACATGGTCACCTTGTCCAAGGAAAAGGGGGACAATGAAAATTTTCCCCAATAACACAAGCTGAAAAAGAGGACATGTCTTGGAAAAGGAGGACACATGGTGAGTCTGTCATGGAAAATGAGGACAATGGAGAACTTTTCCAGGACACAAGGCTGAAAAAGAGGACATGTCCTGGAAAAAAAGACATATGGTCGTCCTGTCCAAGGAAAAAGAAAACAGTGAAGATTTTTCCTTAGGACACAAGCTGAGAGGACGTGTCCTGGAAAAGAGGACGCATGGTCATAGACCCCCCCCAGGAGCCCCCTGCCCCCCCTGCCCCGGGTCTACTCACAACTCGACCATCCAGTGTCCCTCCAGCAGGAGACTCCAGTTGGAGCCGCTCAGCGCCCTCACCGGGCTCTCCTCCGCAGGCTCCTGGGAAGCCGAGGCCGGGCACAGAGACGCCCAGGAGGCGGCGGCTGCAGCAACCAAGGCCGCCCACCACCACCCCAGCACCCGGGGGCCCCCTCCCCGACCCCTCCAGCCGCAGCCCCGGGAGCAGGGCCACCCCCAGCCCGCTCCGCCTTGAAGAGGGACCGCCGCAGCCGCCATCTTAGGAGGGGCGGGGAGGAGGCGGGTGCCTGAGCAGGGCTCCTCCAGGGGCCCAGCACTTCAGGTTCCCTTCCAACGCCTGCGCCGACATGTGCGGGGAAGAAGGCGCTGCAGCTTCACAGGCAGCGGTTCCCAAACTGGGGGTCGCCAAAAGATGGGCGCCGCCATCTTGGAATGGGACACTCGGGCTGCCACTCATGCTTTCCTGGGAGTAAGTCTCATTGAACACAATGGGACTCCCCTCTGAGTAGTCACTGAGTTCTTGCTCCATAGTGGCATCACATTTTTCCAGTAGTGGTTCCCAGTCTGGGGGTCACTACCATCTTGGGGTCTGGCACTGGCACCTCCATCTTGGATCAGGGTCCTCAGGCTGCCACTTGTGCTTTCCTGGGAGTAAGTCTCAATATACACAATGGGACTCCTCTCTGAGTAGACATGGAGGAGTTCTGGCATCATAGCAGCATCACATTCTTACAGCACTGGTTCCCAAACTGTGGGTCGCCACTATCTTGGTGTCTGACACTGGACTCCTTCATCTTGGATTAATGCTCATTGAACACAGTGGGTTACTTAACTGAACACATGGGTTACTTTCATCCAGTGATGGGATTCAAAGAAATTAACAACCGGTTCTATGTCCATCTGGCAGCCACTTTTAAATGGCTATTTTTAAACTTCACTGCATTCACTGGTAATTAAAGGCGGTTTAATTTAATTAAATTAAATTTTTCAAAATTTGAAAAATTTTGGGCCTGAACATAATCAGTCAGACTAGATGCACCTGTTGGAAAGTAGCAAAGTGTTGACTCACTCCAAGGTGGCAAACATTATTCAGACCAATGAGGGGTGATTGGCTGAAAGGAAATTGCAAGCAAGGTACAGTTGCCAGGGGGGTGCTTGGCATAGGTGCAGCAGGAGTCTATGTTTGACAATGCTATGTTTTAGATGCATTTTTGTGTTTGATGATACCTGTATATTTTTGTTCTTCAATATATCTTTAACTTGAACCTAGATGTTGTCTCATTCATTTTTGCCTGTCTCCTCATCCCTTGCTTCTGAGGACAAGTGTCCCTGCTTGGGTTGAGAATCATGCCAGCCAGGGGGGCCACTAGCTCTGCGTAACAGTCAGTGGTGGGCTTCAACAGGTTCACACCTACTCTATAGAACCGCTTGTTAATAAGAGATAGGACATAGAAAGTTTAAAAATAGCCATTTAAAAGTGGCTGCCAGATGAGCATAGAACCAGTTGTTAAATTTCTTTGAATCCCATTACTGGTAACAGTAACTCTTGGATTGGGTCTTACTACCACTCAAGAGTTTGAATATTAAAAGGCAAGAGAGCTCCTGGCTAGATGCCATCAGTTAGCAAAAAGAAATGCAAATAATCCAGCATACTTTATACTGTGCCAAAATGTGATTGACTCTTTTATTGAGACCTTTCCTTGTATTTGAAGTTAATGCAGAACAGTTTCAGTGTTTGACAAGATGTCCTGGATGTTTGTCTGAATGGTACCTGTGCTCCTGTAGCAACAAATATAGCAACAACTCCTTTTACACAAAATCATTGCCAGCATCCATTCAACAATGAATATGCTTATCAGAGTTTCCCTATATCTATTATCTGTAGAGCTTTGCAGATGTGCCAGTACATATGGAAGACAGTGTTAGGCTATAGAAAAATATGCTTTCATTCATAACAATTGTTTGGGTCTCTCTCTAATGATGCCTATTCAAGGTTCTGCAGTGAATGAGATGCATAAAAGAAATGCTGGCAAGGGTAAAACAGCATATGACAGCTCTGAAGATGCCTTGCATGCCTTCCTACATTTTGCTACCAGTAACCAGCAAGTAAGAGATTTCCCTCTGCACCAAGAACATACCCCCTTTTTTGATGGTAATGTAGTCATACAAAAGGCATTCAGGAGGAACCAAAATTTCTGGCACATGGAAGGTGCATCCAGATTCCTTCATCCTACTGCCAGCCTAATGAAGCAGTATCCAGGAGCCTCCAGAAACATGAAACCATTTGCTTTAAGAGAAGCTCCTACGTTTTTTGATCCCTAATTTCAAATCCCTAACAAGCTCTCCTGCTGTTATTCTCTAGGGCAAGTATAAGCAAGCTGGGTGGCCACTGTAAGGATCCTGAAAATTGCACAGATAAGAAGGTGAACTTGTGAAATTCCCTCTTCTATACAATTGTCAAAAGTCCCGGATCCCTAAAGTGGCCCAGCTTGTCCACCCGCTTTAGGAAATGGATGCTCATCTCATTATATGGTTTATAAAAATAAAACACAAGGCCAGAGTATAGAAATTTTAACACTTAATGATACCAGTAGGAAAAGCATGTCCTCTGCAACAAGAGCTATTTTGCCATACTTATTTATTGAGTCCAATTTTGCTTATTCAGCCACCAAAATGTTACCATTCAAATTTTCCGTGGCAAAACAGGGAAGGGAATTTAGCAACTTTTGCTGGAGAGGGCCATTTGAGGAAAAGTCAAAAAAGCACACATTTTCTCAGAAGGTTTCCTACACATTCCTCCCACTTGTTCAAAAAAAGAAACTTTTGTTCACAACAGCACCCCCTTTGCATTCTGAAATCCTAAGTCGGAAAAAGAAGACATCATATTGGCATGGCAAGAAGGATGACATAAAGTGATAGGATGAAAATACAGTACTTACTTTCAAGTACCCCACTCCAGTGAGTTTACGTGCTTGGTGGGTAATGAGCAGTGAGCAGGGGTGCAGCCATTTTGGGTTGATGAGAAAGAAAGGAATTGTATTGCCCTAAATTTGACCAGAAGGAAAGAGATTTCCCAGGACAGATTGGAATGTAAAGGGAGTAAAAGTGTGGTACCTTAGAGGGCTGGGGAAAACAAAGTGGTATTTCTCTTATCTCCATGTCTTGGGCAGCTGTGGTAACCCCAAGGTTGTGTGATTGTGGGCACCTTGTGAGAAGAAGTCAAATTTATTACAGCTGGGCATGAACTGGAATAACTAAAGGAAGGGTAGTTTGTAAATTATGAGACTTTAATGTTGGTGGGACTAACAAATCAGTGGCGCTATAAAACCTGAGAGTTTAGTAGCCTGAATGTCCTCATCTTGGGGGAAAAACAAGATCTTGGGAGAGGGAACCTATAGCTTGGAGCATCCTGAAAGATCCTCCCTACCAGAAGGACTGATCTTTGGTTGGTAGCATGGAAGGTGAAGTCATCTTGGTATTGTAGAGACTGTGATGTGCTGCGGGAATTCTTAAAGTATGAAGGTCTGGGCACTGGCTCATACCCACAAGGTGGTGTGATAACTCCTTTGAGATTTATACTGGGCAACTTCCATGGATCTGCTTAGCAAGCTTTTAACCATTGGTTAGGCGCAGTTTGTTAGAAAAGCCCCAAAATTTTGTTTTTGCTCCCTATCCAAGCCCATGTGGGCTAGGGGCCTGACCCCCCTAGTACCTTCCTATCTATTCTGTTCAAAACCCCCTCTAGTCAGTTTTCCCACTGCCTGCATGGGGTGCAGTAATGACCCCCTGGCCTCCCAGGGCATGTGCTCCAAAACTTGTCACCTTAATTTGTGCTCAGTTCTCATTTATGTCTTAAGTGATTTACAGACATTTACAACTGAATTACAGCTGCTTTACAACTTATTTACAACCCATTTAGAACATTGTGTCTTGCATTTCAAAGATATTTGCATTTCAATGTGCAAATGCACATTTCAATGTACCAATGCATCATAATGCAACAGCGATTAGGAGGACAAGGAGTCTGTAGACAGACTCTGCTTTGCCTGCACTTCGATTCCTGTTTGCAATTAATGTTCATTTGGATGTTTTTATCATGAAAACTAAACACAATGTGGCGGCAGGTCTTACATTTGAACATTTTTTGTATTACTTGCTTTAAGGTTAATAAATGAGATTTTTGGACTCAGATTTCAAATACTCTCTTTTTGTTCATCCTAATTAAGGTCACTGATCATTTTAAGAGCATTAGAGTTTAATTAATTAGGTGCTTATGATAGTTTTTCTGACAGGGTCAGTGCACCAAACCAGTAAAATTCCCTAACTGCGCTTAACCAAGGGTTAAGGCAGCAATTTTCATATGCTGTGCCATAGCATGCTTGTGTGCTGTAGGATTTTGGGGAATATGGTGTGCTGCAGGATTTGGGGGAAGATCATTTATGAGTAGACCTATTGTGAAGTATGAGTCCCTGGTTGGCAGGGCAGTGTGCCTTGTCAATTGTCCAAAAAGGCATGGTTGCCTTGATAATATACTGCAAGATTTTATAGGTTGAAAACCGCTATGTTTCTACAGCATCAGGATAGATGGGTATGTGGTTTGGTGATTTTCCCCACCACCACCACTTGTGGCAGCAATAAGGCTTTTTCTTTCCACTCCTCATCTCCTGGTGCTAGAATATTAATGGATCATCCACTATAATAAACTGCTCTGAAAGAGACTTTGGGGAAAATTTCCCTTTAGTTGATGGAACAGCTAGGAAAAAATTAAGATGAATAGATTCTCTTGGACAGGAGAGGCAATTGCTCTGCAACAGCTTGCAGTGGCAGCAGGGGCAGGGTGACAATACATCCAATTTTCTAGGAAATGTCCATTTTTTTTAGCCACATGGAGCCTTCTAATTAATAAATTATGAGCACAATCCTAACATGGCTACCCTGTTGCAATGCATCCTGTGGAGGAGGTGCAGTTATAGAGGCCCCCTCTTGAGGCCTTTTTTTGTTCCCTTGTGGCTGCAACAGTGCTAGAAATTTGGAGAGGATTGTCTGCCTGGGGTGATCACGGCAGGGAGCTGCTCCTCATTGTTGGCCTTTATGGATCCCATTGAGTCTGGAGACCCCTTGGCAGTCCTTGCTACCCCTTGGGGCAGTGATTTTCAACCAGTGTGCCACTAGCGGTCCACAGGTGTGCAATGGGGGTTTGAAAATTTATTTATTTATTGGATAAATATCATTTATTAGGATTATTAAGGGATGTAAACCCTCCTCCAGCAGCATGGTGTGCCTTGTCAATTGCCAAGGGACTGATGATATGCCTTGATAATTTTAGTGCCTTGTCATAGTGCTATGGCATACCATAAGATGGAAAAGGTTGAAAAATAAATCATTGCCTTGGGGTGACAGCCACTTTCTTTCCCAGCTGTCCCACGCAAAGCAAAAAGAGGGAAAATTTCCCAATAAGCTTTTCTCGATATCTGTAATCTGGCCTAGTTTATTCAGGAGCTACGCTTTGGAAGGGATAATCTTCTCTTTTATATCATTGCTGCCTTTTATGATCTCTATTTTTAGCTTGTGGCTGCAATCCTAAAGACACTTTCCTGGGAGTAAGACCCATTGAACACAATGGGGCTTACCTTTGAGTAGACATGATTAGGATTGCAGCCTCAAGCAATCTTCTCTATATATTCATCCTATTAGTTCCATGAATGTTTTCATTTGAGAGGGGGGAAAATGATAGATGCAATTACTTTGTTTGAGTGGACGCAATACTCATCTTGGATTTGAGCTGAGGAAACATGGGTCTGGAAAGGCTTCAGTGTTATTCCGCTGTTTGTTAAATTGCTGTCTTCCACAGCCTCCACCTCAAGTAATTACATTCAGGAGTTTTCTAAGACTCTTTCAGTCTGCCCATGACTCATTTATTTTGCTCTTGGCAAAATTCTAAATTTATAATTCTAATTTTCTTGAAATATCTCCCATTCTACCAGCCGTTCTGGATGGCCGTATCTTGTCTCCTCCCCAAGCTATAAGGCACCCTCATCCTTCCCCTTTCAATATTGCTCATACAGTATTTATCATCATAACCAGTGCTACTACAGGGAAAAGGGGCAGATCAGCATACAGCAGGTTCTGTAAGGACCTTTCGAGATACTTTGGCAACAATATTTGCTTATTAGTGAAAAGCTACATCAGTAATATACAGTAATTCCTTTATTAAGGTCAGCTGATAATTTCCTTGCTCAGTTTCCAACACTCTTGCATCATCATTAAAAAAAATCAAAAGCAAAAGCAAAAATCACTTTTGCTTGCTTTAATCCAGCTGCTCAGCTCTTGTTATCCCATTTTAGGGAAATAAGCCCTCTAAGTACTGTGAAACAGGTGATCTTGGAACAAGGTAACTAGAAGTCAGAACCAAAAAAAGAGAGCAAGGACACTCCAAAAAGTAGGACTCCAGTAAGACATGACACAATAAAAGCTAAAAACACTCATTTAGAGTATATTCCTAGCCATGTCTACTCAAATGTAAGCCCCATTTTGTTCAATGGGTCTTACTCTCAAGGAAGTGTCTTTCAGATTGCAGCCTTATATTGCTGCCATAGTTACATTCAATAAGATATAGTAATCATAAGTTAATGGTGAATAGTTTCTCCCAACTAATGGAAGTTATAAAACAAATACAGCTACAATGGAAGCTGAGTGCTTTATTATTTACCACTATCGGTCCTTTAAAGTTGTTAAACCTGACAAAAGTGGCACTTAGCATTTTTAAAACATAAATGGATGCATTTGATGTCACACAAGACAGCCATGCAGTGAAACACCAAACGGTGTGATTAGAGAGGAATGGAAAGTGACCATAAAGAGTGGTAAGAAAAGAGCTTTTATCTGGTTTATGTGAATAAAGTGAGATCTGAGATGGTATTAAAATTGTTATGAAATGTAAAATGCTTTTCTTCTCCCTCCAGACCTTACCCTCTTGGTCCTGCATTTCTTCGTTTTAGCCTATTCCTTTATTGATTGATTTTGCTGTGTAAATCACTTTGTGAGACACATTTGTTGGAAAGTGGTATACAGTATTAGTAGTCTTAATAATGGGAGAAGATAAGCAAAGGGTTTGTTGTGGGGTGCTTCAGGGTGACTAAATACACGGGGGACAGAATGCATGTACCTTTCACCATTGTACAAAAGAGGGAATTTGGGCAGGTGCAACTTTAAAACCCACATGCTGAGCTGCTCCTGCCCAAATTCACCATTTAAAACAATGATGAAAGGTACAGACACTCTTATCTCCTTTTGTCTCTAGTCACCCTGTTCCTTTGCTGCATGTTATGCAAAGTAGTCCAGGATAAGATATATCTTGAATGCATTATGTGCAGGTGGGGAGAAGTTTCTTTTCCTTCACCAAACTGCATTTTGGTGAAACTTGTAGATTTCCTCTGTACACACACATGCACACACTGGAGTAAAAAAAAAAAACCAGCTATACTTTAGACCCATTTGAAGGTTGCACTCAGAACCTTGTTTACTCTACAGCGCACCTGATGTCTTTCTAGATTGGGGTTCTCAACATTTACAGGATCACTGTATTTGTGGGTGTAGGAGGATAACACCTGCTAGATCTTTCTATTACCATGAAAAGTAGTGGCTTTTCTTACATGCCTGGGGGTTGCTGTTGTCCTCCAGACGATACATGTGGCCTCTGCTCCTCTCTGCAGGCCTCCCCACACTTGAGAACTGCTCCCTAACATGAAAGCAACTCACAAACCAGGAGTGGGTTATGATCATATTGGAGAGAAGTTCTGAAACATGGGGAAATGTACAATGGGATATGTACACATCTCCCAGATGACCACAATAATCCCGGGTATGTTTTAAAAAAAAACCTTTTTCACAGTTGTAATGTGAATATGGAGGTGCCATAGCCAGTCTCCTAACCCAGGGTTCAAGTTGCTCTGGGGAAGAAACCCCCAGGTTAGGAACCACTGATGTGGGTTGATCAGATGTGGTTGATCAGATGTGGCTCAACAGGTCATCCTGCCTCAAAATTTATCAGCAGAAGTTGTTCTAAATGGCTATTAGTCCCTTGCTGTTTTGATTCTCTTAGTCAATTTAGAGTTTACTGTAGTGGTCTTGACAGCACAAGATACTTGGTGTTAAATTTCATTTTCACTTTGTGCAGACAGATAAAGCATTCAGTTAACTCCCTTATTTATTGCCTTCCACATTGGTCATTAGAGTTGCAGAACTGTTACATCTCACTTTTTGGCTAACAAACCAAATGCAACATCTTGACAGATACTCTGCATGATTTGCAGTAAGTCCTATTAAGTACCATGTGTGAATTTTTTAGGTGCTTAAGAACAAACTGATGGGATCCAGGCCAAATATTCATTACCTTTCCACGTCCTAGTTCCCACACTAACCAGATGGCTTCTAGAAAGCCAGGAGCAAAGTCTGAACGTGAAAGCCATAAGGCTTGATTTAGAGAGAGGTTGGAGGGAACAAAGTGGAAGTAGAAATGTGAAAAGAAGGAATGTGCTGAGCTAGAACATTGGAAAATGGGAAGAGCAGTGGTAATGAGGTGGGTATGCTCTGGTTACAACTGGGGAAGAATCCAAGGGTGCATCATGTAATAAAGGTCTCCTAATGAAGCACCAGTTATAGGCAACTTCCATTGTTGCTTCCCAGCAACTGGCCTTCAGTGCCATGCTACCTCTGAGACTGCTATGATCTTTTCAGATTCAAACAGCAAGGTTCAGTGTGTTTTGTAAAGCATGGTTTTGCTAATATATTGAAAAAATGATGTAGTGTTTAGGGAGTTGGACTGAGACCTAAAAGATCCAAGTTCAAATCCATCCTCAGTCACGAAGTTTCCAAGATGACTGTGGGCCAGTTACTCGCTTTGAACCTTGCCTACCTCACAAGATTGTTGTGAGTACAGCAGGAAAGCTTTGTAAGCACTTTAGGAATTTGGGTATAAATCCCTTTAAATACATACATAATATTTCCTTGAAGCATGGGATAGAGGTCAGTCACCATTCAATAGCTGCGACAGATTGATGGGGCAAGTGCTAAAAGCAGGAGACACTCTGCTGCTCCAGTGGCTGTATGTGCTTATGCAGAGCATAAGCATTTCTGATAAGTTAGTGCTGAAATGTTGAAAGTCTTCAATCACTTGCAATAGTGTTTGGTTCTTAGCCCCAGTTGGGGGCTTAAAATGGGATCTCAGCCAACCACACCTTGAAGTTAACTTCATTGGAGAGGGAGTGCTTCACACTTTTGTGCTACCTGATAATGCCTGTCCTTTTAAAAAAAACTAAGAAAATAATACTGTTTGAGATGGGTACATATGAAAAAAAACAAGAGTGTGTTCCCTAGATGTTAAGTTGCTGACCCTGTAGAAATGCAAGTTAAATGTAGAAATGTTAAGTTGCTGACCCAGGTGATGCAAGTTGCTGACCCTGTAGAAAGGTTGAAATCAGAGATACAGTATACAAGGTATTTTGCTATATCAAAACTAATTGAAGGATTAGACAGGTGTCCACTGAGTAATGATGGGATATGTTCTGCAATCCCCTTTGTTATGCACATAAGAACATAAGAAGAGCCTCCACTGGATCAGGCCAAAGATCCATCTAGTCCAGTTTCCTATATCACACAGCAGCCCACCAGCTGCCTCAGGGAAAACTTATGACCTCTACATCCAGGTGCCTTTCCCTGCATCTGTCATTTGGAGGTTGTCCACCTCTACCCGCAACTCTCATGGCTAGTAAACTGTGATGGTCCAGTCCTCTGGGAATTTGTCCAATCCCTTTTTAAAGGCATTGAGGCTAGATGCCATCACCACATTCTGTGACAGGGAGTTCCACAGACCAACCACACACTGGGTAAAGAACTATTTTTTTTTGCCTGTCCTAACTCTCCTAGCATTCAATTTTAGTGTATCTCTCCTAGTTCTGGTGTTATATGAAAGGGAAAAGAACATTTCCCTATCCACTCACATCACTTGCATAATTTTTTACATCTCACTCATGTCTCCCTTCAAGTGCCTCTTCTCTAGACTGAAAACCCGTAAACACTGTACCCTTTCTTCATATGGAAGGTGTCCCAGACCATCAATCATTTTTGTCGCTCTCCTCTGAACCTTCTCCATTTCCTCTGTATCCTTTTTGAGATGTGGTGACCAGAACTGGACACAGTACTCCAAATATGGCCTCACCATCGATTTGTACAATGTCCAGCCAACAATTTAATGGGAGGCATTAATCTCTGGTCTCCTAATTTGTTCACACCATGGGTAGGAAAAGGAGGGGGCGTGGAGATGTGGAGTAGTGTGCTGAGCTAGAACATTGGAGGGTGGGATGAGCAGAGGTAATGAGTGCCAGGATGGTTTTGTGGTTAGGGAGTTGGCATGAGACCTGGAAGGTCCAGGATCAAATCCCTCCTTGGCTATGAAACTTCCTGGACAAATTTGGGCCAGTCACTCGCTCTCGGCTTCACCCTCTTCACAGAGTTGTTGTAAGGACAGCAGGAGAGGAACTAACGCTTTGTAAGCCACCTTAGTCATTTGCATTGGCATGGGAAAGGTGGGGTATAAATCCCTTAAATAAGTGAGGGGAACCTTTTGGCAGGAGGTTTTGTGTCAGCCTTGGATTCCATGTGTTTCTTTATCTGATAGTACTATTCACTGTTTGCTTAAACCTTCTTTAATACTTATGCTACTAATTTCCAGAAAATTGTTATGGAGGCTTGTGGTGAAATCCCCTGGGAGGACTACGAGAGGTACAACATGGAGCCTATGGGGGTCCACATGGAGGAGAGTTTGTATGTTTATCGTTGTCCCAGATACCCCCTTGGATATGGACCTCTTCCTGGACGCTGTGGAGATTTGGTCCGTGAAAGACCTCATGGAACTGCGTAACAGAGGGAGGGAGAACTTTGGGCGCTGGAGGGGGATCACTGAGGGTCCATCCTCTCGCTGGTATGCGAGAGGAGGTGTGAGGTTCCTCCCCCGGAGTATGGAAGGGACCTGGGATGGGAGGACCAGGCAGGAAATTTAAGTGACGAAGAGACGCGGGAAACCAGACAGTTGGAGGAGCTGCTGTGGAAGAGGAAGGATGCTGATGCTGTGGCTGATGCTGATGTTGGTGCTGATGCTGGCCCAAGAGACACCTGAAAAGGGAAAGAGGAGAAGTTAGAGACTTTGGGGACTCTTATCTTAACAGCTGAAAGGACTCTTGTTTGGTTTATGTCTTACCTGTTGAGGAGCCTGTGTGCTCAGTTGTTGCAATGCTGAACCTGTAATCAAGAAAAGACCCTAAGAAACCGTTATTCTTGTGTGCCTTCTCCTGAAGTAAAAGTAATTCGTTGTTTGATTCTTACTTGTGAGTGTGTCCTTCCTCGGGAAATCAGAGATGTCTGGTCTGTAGGAAGAAGACATAACCCAGCTCACCTTCCCTGGGAAAAACTTCATCACTGAAAGGGGATCAGGGCGAACAGGGGGAGACCAGAGGCATGACAAGGCTGAAACTCAAATATGCAGCATGATCCCCCATTGCACCAGTCCAATGGTCTTATGAAGGGTATCAGCTTCATAGGTCTGAAGGTGTTTTAGTATTTTGGATGAGGTATCAAAGAGTTATTCTGGGCCATACTGGAGATCACAAAAGTTCTGATGACTGACAGTTCAGTTTTTTAATTTGGTCTTGATTAGGAGTCAAGACTCATTTGGTATCACATCTGTTTCAATGCTGGATGCATTTGAGCATGGCTCGCTAATTTAACAAACTTTAAAAACTGATAAAATGCTGAAAGCAGCCTTGATAGAAATGGCAACTCCCCTGCCTAATACAACCATGCTAAAACAATTTTGCCTCCTTCAGTCCCCAGCTGAGCTTTTAATATCAGATTTCAAGTTCCCTTTGACAGCTTGGTAGCAGGTAAACATAAGGCAGATGAAGTCAAGGGGGTTGAACTGAACCTTTGTGATTGGCACTGTGAGTTTGAGACCTCACCTTTCATTCAGGCTCTTGAGGGGAAACATCTGGTCAGATGTTGGCTTTCAGAGGACTGCCACAGGCAGATAAACAGCTTTGAAGACAGTATTGTAAAGCAAATTGAATGCCAATGAATAATTATCCAGATAGCAAAAATTCACCTGAGCTTAAGTGTGATAGAATCATGAATACTGGATCCAGCTATACCAGGGTGTCTAAACCCTGGCCCAGGGACCAGATGGAGCCCGCAGCAAGCCACTATGTAGCCCATGGCAAGCTCCCTCCATATGGCCCTTGGGTAAACCCTTTAATCCTCTGGAAGTGAAGAATGCTCTGCAACATGAACCTCCATAACAAGGGTATCCAAACCCTGGCCTGGGGGCCAGATGTGGCTACAGTGAGCTTCAATGCAGCCTGTGGCAAGTTCCTCCATCTGGCCCATGGACAAGCCTTGGAATCCCCCAGAT
Source organism: Cryptoblepharus egeriae (assembly GCA_030015325.1). NCBI lineage: Eukaryota > Metazoa > Chordata > Lepidosauria > Squamata > Scincidae > Cryptoblepharus > Cryptoblepharus egeriae. Next base: position 126,524,160 of record JAREYC010000001.1, on the reverse strand, counting down.
CTGTCTCTAATACACTCTTATATGTAAGTGTTATGTAAATTGATTCAAATTTAAAATGTCAATCATTTTTCTGGCCCCCAACAGAGAGATGATGTGGCCCTCCTGCTAAAATGTTTGGACACTCCTGTTCCAGAGAGTACTCTGAGGGCTGGGGAGGTTGAATGCAGCTCCCGTTTCTGTGTATGAAAGTACTACTGAACTGGTTTGAAGATCACCCCTCTCTGAATCATAGAGTTGGAAGGGACCTAGTAGGTTATCTAGTCCAACCCCCTGCCTACAGTAGGAAATCCCCCTAGAGCATCCCCGACAGGTGCTCGTCAAGCCTCTGTTTGAAAATCCCCAGTGAGGGAGAGTCCACCACCTCCCTTGGCAATCTGTTCCACTGCTGAACTGCCCTCACCATCAGGAATTTTTTCTGGATATCCAACCGGAATCTCCTTTCTTGCCATTGGTTCTAGTTCTGCTTTCAGAAGCAGCTATGAACAAATGAGCCCCTTCCTCCCTATGACAGCCCTTCAGGTATCTGAAGAGGGCAATCATGTCTCCCCTCAGCCTCCTTTTCTCCAGGCTGAACATCCCAAGTTCCCTCAACCTGTCCTTGTAGGGCTTGCCTTCCATCCCACTGATTATTCTTATCGCTCTCCTCTGGACTTGCTCCAGTTTGGCTGCATCTTTCTTAAAGTGAGGTGCCCAGAACTGAACACAGTACTCAAGGTGAGGTCTGACCAATGCTGAATAAAGAGGAACTAGACCTTCTCGTGACTTGGAAGCTACAGTCCTCTTAATGCAGCCTAAAATGACATTTGCTTTCTTTGCAGACACATCACACTGCTGACTCATGTTCAGCTTGTGATCCACGGCGACTCCAAGATCCCGCTCACATGTTGTGCTGCCAAGCCAAGTATCTCCCATTTTATACCTGTATTTTTGGTTTTTATTGCCTAAGTGCAGAACCTTCCACTTCTCCCTGTTGAAATTCATTCTATTTGTTACAGCCATTGTAACATTTGTTACATTCAAGTAGGTACTTCAAATAGGTTGACCACGTGAAGTGATAAGGCAGAGGAAAAATGCTGAGAAACACAGAGTTAGACTGCACAATACCATGACATCAGGAAACAAGTTATCCTGGACATTAAAAATGTGAAGAGTGAATGACACACATGGTGACTGTTTTTGACAGGAGCCACATATTTACCACGTAGTACTGGAATCAGATAAGATAAGGTTACATAGTTACACTATGGATGATGGCGACTTCCATCCTGCTACAGGTTCTACAGCTTCCCATTTTCTCTCCAAGATATAGCCTTGCAGATCATCTAATGTTCTTGAGCCACGATACCTCCAAAAAACTCCATCCTTTGCATGGTAAATAGTAGGAAGTGTAGTAACAAAGAAATGGCCACTTACATCTGGTTCTTGAGTTAGAAAATGTTTATGAACCCTGTTTATGAAAGTGTTTGTGAATTTGAATTCATTCATTCCTATGTTCTGTTTCTAATATATTTATGAAAATTTATTCAAATTTGATATGTAAATCAAATCTTTTTCTTTCTTCCAGCCCTTGACAGGGTGTGATGATGATGATGTTGTCCTCCTGTCAAAAAGTTTAGATAGACCTGTGCTATACTGTTCCACTTGAACAATCAAATCTTGAATAATCCTTGTTAGGCAAAGGGGAGGAGGAACAGATATAAGACATGGGGTAAGAATCAACAAACCTGAAAGACACTTCAGTTAGTGAACTGCTCTTAAACTTGATATAAACAGAGTTAGGGTGTTATGATCAAAGGTTAGCAGGCTCCATCATTGTGAAGGCTTTGACAACAGAATGGAATGTTAAACAGCTGTGGATGTTTCTTGCATGGTCAATTTAACTGGTGTTGTCTCTGATTTAGGGGATGGCGGATGAGAGAATCAGCATTTCATCACTTGAATGAACCTCTCCTTTCTTTTCTTCCTCTCTGTCATGAAAAGGGACTTCTACATTACAATGCTGAGATATGAAAAGGACACTATAAATGAATGAAGTCTCTCAGGTGCATAAAAGAACTGACATTAGATCTCAGGGACAGAGATCATTGTCTAAAGGGCATTTGTCACACAAAGTATTTCATTTGTATGCATATCCTACTGTCATAGAGGGTTATAATTACCAACTGGGCATTTGGGAATATAAGGAGCTTGACTGAAGAGAAGTGTACGGACATCAATCAATTCCCCAATTTTTCAAAGCAGACAAGACCTGTCAGGAGAGGGAGGCAAGATATAAACATAAATTAATGGCTTGGAAAAATGGTGTTTGGTGCTTTTGGGGGTAAAAAGACCCATCTTCCACAATGCTCCCAAAGAGATAAAATTGTTGAAGGTAAAAATCTTATAAAGAGTTGTGCTCAAGAATAGTTGCCCATTACTATATAAGGACATGGAGATCCACTGGGTTATCACAAGTTATAGGTAGTAGTAACATGGACAGCCTCAGAAAGGTCTTTTGCTGGGTCAGAGAGAGGGTGATATCACCCTGATCTCTCTGCCTTGCTTGCTTGAGACATATGGCCCAGTCACCAGTTTGGTTTGCAGGCAGCCTCCAACTTGCTGCCTCACCTGACTTCCCTTCACCACTGACCTGATGGGACTTTATATTGAGCCCTGTCCCTTCCTCTTTCCAGGGCTTCAATGTGCCATTGCCATAATCTCTCCTTTCTTCTCTGCTGGCCTCACCCTTGCAGAGGTCAATCAAGCCTCCCCAGGTTTTATAGCCAACAAGGGCCCAGGATGTCTCCCTACCAGCATGCCCTGGGTCTCACAGAGCAGGGTTTAGAGAGCCTTGGCCTTTCCCAGTAAGGAGACTGAGAAAGCCTCTGTATGTTCAAGCCACTTGTGGGAAGTATGAGGGAGCAGTGCACTCCTGACTTGCTCAGCTTACATGTGGGTTTGCTGGGTCCCAAGCTGACCCCAGGGGCCTCTGAGCCTGCATGGGCCTGTGCTTCAGCAATATGGGGTGCAGAATTGGCTCTCATCTCTCCAGGAGGAACTACACGGGATTGTGCCAGAGCACCTGCCATTCTACCACCTGAGGCTGCCTCAGTGGAGGCCTTGGGAATAACCCCTACTCAGTAAGTCAGGGGGACCCTGACATTATATTTTAATAATGGCTTTCCTATATCTACTAACTGTTATTGATACATTCTAAGAAGGCAAAGATTTGCTTTCCAAAATACAGGGGTCAGATGAAGGGCTAGCCTCCTACCTTACCTTATGGGGACATAGATGACTACTTATGGAAACATGGGCCCAGGATGCACGACCTTGCATTGTGTGCAGTCTGTTGTGGTTATCATTGGTTTCATTTCTGCCCATTGTTTTAGTAAAACCCTCAGGTAATGTCTGTCCCAAAGTCCTCTACACTGGAAGTGGTTTTCAAACTTTGAGCACCAGGATCCACTTTTTAGAATGAGATGTGACAGGACTCACCAGCGGTGATGTCATGACCAGAAGTGACATCATCAAGCAGGATAATTTTTAAAAATCCTAGACTGCAGTCCTACCCACACTTACCCAGGGGTAAGTCCCATTTACTATCATTGTTAAAAGCATAGACATAATAGCCTATTAAAAGCACTGTATGGCTATATAACACTTCCCCAAATTCAGTATCATTATATGGTAGCATCAAGTCTAACATCTATCTACATAAAAGCCTTGACCTGTGCCGGAGTGTCTGAACATTCTGTGTCAATCAAGCAGGTTGAGGGTTCTATTTTATGTGTCTCTGGGGCAGAGAAGGCGGCGGAGAAGAATGTTACTAGTATTAAAAATAAAAGATGGAAGTGAAGGGGGTCCCACCAGAGATAGGCTCTCAACCTACCTACTGGGTTCCGATGCACAGTTTGAGATACAGTGCTCTACAATCACTCTCAACCCCAATCCCAGCCAACTTTCTAGTGCATCATGAAGCCCTGAGGGGAACAAACTTTTCCTCACCTTGGGAAGTCCTCTGTGACTGCCCCCTTGCCACAGAATTCAATCCATGCGCAATTTGTCACTGCTGCATCATGATTGGAAAGTGTGTTAGAACTGGGGTGTGTGTTGCATGTCTAAACAGCAATTGTACTTTGTTTTTTCCCCCCACAGTCATTCTGAACTTTGGTTGTGTCTGATCAGCTTGGTAATCTTTGGAGTCAGGGTCCTCCAAACAGACGTTGCTTTTTTAAACCCTTCTATGATGAGCTAAACCTGCCTCTCGTTACGCCATGGTTCTCTCATTATGCCATGGTTAAAGGTAGAGGCACATTGTCCTCCATTCTATATGGTCATCCTGCATAGATATTAGAAGGGAGGGCATGATAGCAAAATGAGGGGAACCAAATTAGGCTTCCAAGATTTGTAAATAGGTCAAGCATTTATCTGCACATGTGCATACTTCCCCAACTTCTCTGATAGTTATAAGACACTGCCTGAAGCTACTTTTAATTAGCTTTCTTGCCTTCATGTCCTATTTGGAGAAGCTGAAAACATGCACTTCCTTAATGTATTTTGATATGTTAAAAGAAGAGACCTCATTAAATCAGAGTCTTCCAATCACTCTTAAATATTGGATCTTTATGGAAAATATAAAAGTAAGGGTGAAGAAAAACAGCAATCCCTCCCTCCAAAACCCTGAATTTTAGAGGATGTGACCAGAGAACGCCGTGGGACAAAAGTTATGCACTGTAGGAGGTGACGGAGCTAACACATTGTTTCACAGTATGAAAATATACATCCAGATGTCTTAGATTTGAACTTTTTGAAGTAACTACAGAAAAGAGTAACAGCAGGTCATACAGCTTCATTAAGGATGAGTCAGCACTTGTGCTCCAGATGGCAAAACCTTCAGTTTCAGACACTTCTACCTCTATTGATTGAAACTTGGGTGCATTAACACTCTATGTGGTAAAACCTTATGTGCTTTTTACACTTGGTGTAAACTGTCAAGGACAGCCACATGATGTTGGGTATTCCTGAAGAGTTGTTGAGCAGATCTCTTGTTAACGGTTATGGTGGATTGGGCTTCCCATGTGATTTGACATTATTGGCATTTTTAGACTTGTATCTATCTGTGTACACTTGCCAAAAGATATGGCAAGGTCCACTAGCTTAGATCCTGAGCTGATTAATTGATGGAGGATAAATCTAGCAACAGCTTCTAGACTCATGGATCTTCTCTCTTCAAAGAGAAGTGAATACTAGTTGTTGGGAATATGGGATTGCGTGGAAGCATTTGGTTGGCTACTATGAGAAACAGGATGGATCTCTCTGCTGGTTGGTTCTGTAGCTTTCATGCTGCTATATATGATGCTACTGTATATAGACTTACCATTATGCTGCCATAGTGTGTAGAATCTAGCATTTGAATTGCATCAAATAAATGGTCCTGAGATGAACTTTGCATTCTTGCCTCTCTCTCAAGTTACGGATGTCCCGTTCACCTGTTTCCCACATGTATTTTGGGAGTAGATCAAGAAGAAAGGAATGGTAATGAAAGGTCTTTTGAGGAGACAAGTTTTTACTGGAGGAATACCAATTGCTGACCCCTAAGTCTGCAATCCTAAAGACACTTTCCTGGGAGTAAGACCCACTGAACACAATTTGGCTTTCTTTTGAGTAGACATGGTTAGGATTGCCCTGTAAATGAGTCAACCTGTCATGCCCCCAGTCCCATTTTAACTCAATTGGAACTCAAAAATAGTGTAGTGACATACACAATAGCTATTCATTCAGATCTAATGTGCTATCAAATCTAATATACAACCCTATTTTAAAAGACTTGAGATATTAGAAAAATGTTTACTGGCAATTATAATGTGCAGCTGCAAAGTAGGTGCAAAATTTAACTTTACAACAATTAGTAATTTGATAATAATAGTATGGCAATGGCTTTATGTTATGATTTTTACCTACTTTATACAACAGTGAGTTTATGCTACATTTTTTATTACAATATTCAAGAAACTATTAAACTGAATACTGATCTATACTTATAATCAAAATAAGATAGACTGCAATCCTAACCCCCACTTAGATCGCCCTAAGCCCCAGAGCACAAGACCTGTGCTACCCTGGGGGTGTCACAAAAGTGCTGTAAGGCACGTCTGCGCTATTCTCGGAGAGGGTTAGGCTAGTGCACAGACAGGCACTTGCCTCCTTACATCACCATGAGAATGAGAAGGCTGATGAGTTGAGCTGTCCTAGGTTAAGCTTGCACCCACATTTATTCAAATCTGATGCACCCTCAAATCTAATACGCACCCTGATTTTGGAGACTAAATTTGATTGGAAAAGGTAATCATTATATTCAAGTAAATATTGTATGTTGCGTGAGCAATAACGTTTATCAGCCAATGGATATACATTAAAATATCATGAAAAATATAAGGCAGTAAGAGTACAATCTAACCATGTCTACTCAAAAGTAAGCCCCATTGTGTTCAATGGGTCTTACTCCCAGGAAAGTGTCTTTCGGATTGCAGCCAAAATTGTCACATGTGCTGCTAGAACTCATGACCCCATTGTGTAGTTGTGAGTGTAAAATCTGACCTGAAGGGGATCCTTAGAACCTTGGCTTTGCTGAAAACAAAACTTACCACTTGAAGTAGTCATTTGATTTTTTTCTATATACAGTCATAGGATAATAAAATATTTTCTTTTCCCCAGTTTCTTTTCCCCAGTTTAACTGTGAGGACTTTTGATAAGTAAGTCTGGAAGTGCAGTTTATAGAACCATTCAGAGCATTGACATCACCCTCACTGCTCCACTTTTGTTACAAATGCCCATAGATAAAATCAGTTGTACCTATGGCTGTATCAGGGTTCTTTGTATGTATGTTTTATTAATGTGGGCATGTCCAGTGATCAGGACAGGGAGAGTCCCAGTGCTCTCAATCAATTCTGGAAACTATTATTGAGAATTCCCAATGCATTCAGTTCTGAATTCATAGTTCGGAAACAGACCAGGCTATTTGGAACTCCAAATTTGGGAAGGAACTAAGAAGAGAAGGTTTTCTGAAGCATTCTCAGCTAACAAGTTTTGAATGCAAGGGAAATTGCAGCAGTGCAGTTTTATGTGCAAAGATATGTGTATTTGTAGATACAATTTGCTGATTAATGGTTCCCTTCTTCTTAGTTGGGGAATCACAGTGCTTGCTAAGGAAAGAGTGTAGGCAACGCTTCTGGCAAGAATGTTTTAGTGCTTGTTCCAAAAACTCATTGGTTAGCTGGAAATAAAATTCATTTTATGTGCCAGGCCATAACATAGAAATGCAGATCTTAACAGGGTGAACAGAACTGCCTTTTATGATAGCTTTCCTAACTATTAGCTGTTGTCAGCAAGTACCGACATAGCTAAGTTTTCTTAATATTGATTGCAGTCATAATATAAAAATATGCCTATAAGACTAATGATGGTGTTTCTCATAAATTCTAGTGATCTGGCCGTGAGTCAGACTGATTAAATAGAAATGGGCCTACTTTCTGTGGAGTTAGTTACCAACTTCACTCTGCAGTTGCATGACTTGGGTTGGCATCATCTGGTGTAGGATACCAGTGAGTCACCCCATTGTGGACCTTCTCCCATGCAGTGGGTGGAACAATGTCATGGGCAGTGGTTATGATGATGTTCCATTGCCCCAAACCCACTGGTGTTTTGGCTTTTATCTATATATATAAAAGAGAAAAGTCACTGACTCATCACCGCCCTGCCAAAACCGCTGGGCCTAGAAGCATGAAATTTGGGGTGGGTGTTCCTTCTATGACGGAGGGGTGCACTAAGAACCGGATTTCAGAAATTCCAACCGGAAGGGAGTGAAAAGGGGCACAACGCGTTTTCCTCCCTATACTTTGCATTGGAGAATTGATGACTCATCAACATTCCGCCTCAACGGCTGGGCCTGAAGCATGGAATTCTGGGAGGGATCCTTCTGTCACCTGAACTCCCACCAAGAACCCTCTGGAGAAATTTAACCCTTCAGGGGCTGAAAAGGGGGCAACGTGTTTTTGTCCTATACTTAACATGGGAGACTGAACAACATCCAGCCAATCTGGTGCTCTCTGCCTGGTGCAGTGGGAATGTTGTTCGGAGGAAGAGGTTGCACTGGCGAGGATGCTACGCATGGGGGAAGTTGTGCATGGGGGACTGATGCGGATGGGGGAAGTTGCAGATGGGGGGATGTTGTGCATGGGGGGATGCGCATGGAGGACGTTGTGCATGGAGAAAAGTTACGCATGGGGAAAGTTGTGCATGGGGGGATGATGCGCATGGGGGATGATGCGCATGGGGAGATGATGCGCATGGGGATGATACACATGGGGGGATGATGCACATGGGGAAGTTGTGCATGGGGGACTGATGCACATGGGGGAAGTTGCACATGGGGGATGATGTGCAGGGGCGATGATGTGCATGGGGGGAGTTGCCCATGGGGGGAAGTTGCACATAGGAAAAGTCGTGCATGGGGGGTGATGCTCATGGGGGGATGACGCGCATGGGGGATCATGTGCATGGGGACCATGCGCATGGGGGAAGTTGCACATAGGTATGATGCGCATGGGGGGGAAGTTGCGCATGGGGGAAAGTTGCACATGGGGGAAGTTGCACATGGGGGAAGTTGCGCTTGAGGTGTTGATGCGCCGTGGGCGGATGTCGTATGGGGAAATGTTACTCCCGCAACATTTTTGATATAATAGAGGATTTCAACACAGTTTGTTTCATTGCATTGTTCACGAAAGTACACATTGATATATAAAATGACTGTATTATTTTAAACTATCAAGATTTAAAAAAATTTGGTGAGTACTGGTGTCACATACCCCAGTGGACATCACCTGATGTGGCCTGCACCCACCAACAATGCCACTGTCACTGTGAAAAGGGACTTCTTCAGAATCTCACTGATGACAGATACAAATGACAATGCTTATTTATATCTGGTGACTACAATATCTGTTGTTCTAATTATATATTCATGTGTTTTGATTCAAACCTATACCTATATTTGCTCCCATCAAACACTCCATAAAAATCAAGTCAATTTTTTTCTTCTGATTTCAGTATGTCAATAGGAAGACAAGGATATAGAACAAGAAACATTGACCATCTTGCTGGAGACAAGGCAAAAAGCCATTCCTCAGACTATATCAGCAGAAAAATGTAGGACATGACAAAATTAATCTAAAATATTGCTAGTATGTGGTTACATACTAGTATGTGGTTTCAACGCTCTACTTTTCACATTTAAAATTATTACATATAATTTATTAATTTCAAGAAGGCTGCATGCTACCTACTTATAAGGAAAAGCAGGACAATGAAGACAATTTTTTCCAGGATACAAGACCGAAAAACATATATATGGACATATCTATGTTGACTGGTATTGAATATAATTTAATTGACTTGCTAAAACACTAATACAGAATCATTTAATAAATTATTTAATAAATTATTCTGTGATACAACTTGTAATACAAAATGAACACTAATACAAATTCATTTAATAAAAGGTGTTGAATTACTTAAGAGATGGCAGATTCGTAAGTCTGGTACTTAAAGCAAGTGGATCCCTATTACAACACCCAGCACTTTGTAAACCAGATTTAAAAGTGTTTTGTGTGCGTGTGTTGCAGGGGGAACAAGAGGGAAAAGGACAGTACAGGGTGACCATAGAGAATGGAGGACAGAGTGCCTCTATCTTTAACCATTGCATAGAAGAGGAAATTTAAACAGGTGCTGCTTTTTAAACCCTTCAATGATGATCTAAACCTGCCTCAATTCTCTCTTCTATAAAAGTTAGAAGCACTGTCTGCCTTTCTATGCGGTCACCCTTGGACAGTTTATAATTTGGATAGAAATCTCCACAAATTTATTTAAAGAGGACTTCCAGGTAAATCTTTAAGATTTTGAAGTTGCTTGGGTTACACAATGATCGATTTCAGGAAACATAATTTTTTTCTGAAATAGAAATGGATTGAAAGTGGTAGGTTTGTTGTGATTAAACTGTGTACAAGAATTGTATTCTCGAAGAAATGGGCTTTTAAAACACCTCTTACCCAACAGACAAATGCATCATGAAGATGAATTAATTTTTGTATTTCATTCCTGACCCATATCTGGGAATAGCATATCTCTTGGTGGGTTTTCATAATGCTGACTCATAATTTTTTTTACTGTTCATTGGATTTGCTTGTTAACATTTTTCATAACATTTAAAGAGGCAAAAACCAGCATCTGAGAATTCGTGGGGGAAGGTAGAGGGAATGCTATGAGGTGGTTTGTGGTAGCAAAGATGATCAGGCAGTATTTGTAACCTGTGTCATTTGTAATGTACATATCTATAGCAAGCGCATGGTGCTGCTAGTCTTAAAGACATTTCCAGGCTGACTGCAATGCACTGAAGTAGACTGGAAAATGTCAATGGGCGCTTGGTATGTGTTTTATAAGTGTGACTGCAATCCTATGCAAACTTACTGGAGAGAAAGGCTGCAATCCTAACAATGGAGTAAGAGCCACTGAACACAATGGGGCATACTTCTGAGTAGACATGGTTAGGATTGTGCTCTATGTCCAACTGACTAGAATGCTTCTTTCTTCTGAGTAAAACCTGTTACCAAATTATGATATAAATATGAAAATAGCCATTTATTACAAGGGTCCTGGAGTCCTTGAATCATACATCAGCTATCATGCATAACGTTGCACACTATATTTCAAGGGTGCATACAAAAGACTTCTCAGTCCTTAAATCCAAGAGGAGGCTGAAGGTGAATTCAAGTGAAGAAAGTTGCTCTGCCGACACAGTGTTGACTAAGGCTGGGTTTCACATATAACTTTTTCAAAAGCAGAAGCAATTCATTTATAGCCTCATCAAACTTCTCATTGCACATAGCTTGGCCTCCAAGGCACAGTCCAAAAAAAAAAAAAAAAAAAAAAAAAAAAACACTGGCCAAAAAAGTCTGGATGAAATACAAAAACATTACATTTCCATTAGATGACTGGTGTTATACAGTCAATCCTCTGTTCAGGTATATGACATAATACAAATGAAATAATTTGGAAAAAGTATACCTTGAGATATGTAAAGGCCAAGGTGAGCACACTAATTAGTTCTTCCTTTACTTTTGAGTCTTATTGCACACAAGGTGCTGAGTAAGAATACAGTACTTGCGATTAGTAGCCTTATTTACCCATTGTTTGGACTGCATCATCTCCTTTCTGCATTACTTCTTGGACTTATCTTTCCTGTCCAAAGTCGGTAAAAACACATTATCCTTAGTTTTCGAACCCCTCCATTTGCAGAGCCCACCATCATGTTCAGCTCTGATTTCTAGGTATGTTTCTTCCATTGAGCTCTGATGATCCAACTGTACCAGTGCCACCCTCATCTTTCAAAGGACTTTTGTCATGACATTGCCCACATTCCCTTATTGCCCTATCCCCCAAATCCAGAGTAACTACAGGTGCACGTAAGAGACTTTACGTTCACCTGTAGTTACTGCACCACCTAGTGAAAACCTATGGGAAATTCATATTGTAATCCAGAGTAAGTTGTTCTTACACCAGAGCAAGGACTCCCTGTAGTTACTCTGGATTTTGCCCTATGTGTCAAACTCCCTCCCTGACCACAATGACCTTGGCACACAGATGCCCAGAACAATACTGAAGTTGAGGGTATAGTACATCAGAACATGAAGCCTCAATAAACCATCATGTTTAATAGCTGTTAACAGACCTTATGCCCTTGAGATTTTAAATCATCTTTTTGAAGCCATCTTTTGAAGCCATTTTGATACCTTTTGAATCTGGGCTTACAATTACTAGGATGACCACGTGAATAGCAGTGCCTGAGGGCACAGAACCCACAAATGCCTCTCTTCTCTGTGCCCGTTCTGAAGTTCTTGAAACATATAAGCCTCCTCTTTCTCAGTGACCCCCCACTTTACATTTTGACAGTTAATTTGCCAGTGCAGTATTTAATCATCAAAAGGGCTTACACGGAGGCAATGAATACATTATCTTTAGAATAAGCTATCATTATCTTTTGTTGTGGTTGCACCTTGAGATGCCTACAGTGGACCACATAATATAACCTATGTTTGGTAATAACACTTCCTATAGTAGTTGCTATTTTCAGTTCTGTTACGCTGATGGGCACCTGCATTGCTCAAGGTTGACTTAAAACAATTTGCCAGTTTGCAAGCCGAGACAACAAAGAGCCTCTCAAAGGGCTTGTCAAATGACAGAGCATATGTTGTCATAGACCATATCCAGCTTCTTGTCAGATTGGGTAACCTTTCCTTGACATTAGGATCGTCCTGCAATCTGTCTCACTGCTAATCTTATAAGCAACGTAAAGGACAACTTCAAATTGAATTCATGTCTGGTTTTATCACAAGAACATCTTGAATATAACAAGGTCTTTCAGAAATGCTTTTGGTTGGAGATGGGGTATGAAAAGTGTCTGGGGGATGAATTAAAAAATGATGGAACCCTAGCAAAGATCCTGACTGTCTCTTTCCTTTGTGGCATTTCCTAGGCTTACTGCACAATCCAGAGTAACTATGGGAGCTCTTACGTCAATGTAAGAGACATTTATGTTCATGCAGTTATGGTGCCACCTAGTGAAAACCTATGGGAAATTCAGAAATCCAGAGTAAATTTTTCTTACGTAGACATAAGAACTCCCATAGTTACTCTGGATCGTGCACTTAATCGCTCCTCCTTTCCCAATACATTTTCAGTGCTGCTTGTGTTATTTCCTCAAACACTTCTGGCTTTCAAGGGCTCAAACCTTTTCCGTGCACACTCAAAAGTGTGAAATGCATGGAGATAAATGAAGTCAACAGGGATGGAGTGAGGATAGTGTCATTTTGCTGAAAAAATGGATGATTTGGAGGTGGAGGAAGGCAGTATGGATGAATAACACAGGAATTGCACCATGACCAGTTGAGAAACTGGCAAATGGATGGGCTGCTATGCTTCCAGCCTTAAACTTGGGGAATTGGATTGGAAAACTTTACAGTTACAAATACTGTTATAGGTTGCTTGTGGTAGAAGTCATAGTAGTATTGGCATCCATCAGTCTTGAAAGACTCTGGTATCGTGCTCAACACTATATGCAACGCACAAAGGTCTGGGTAGATTGATATGGAGGATAGGCTATTACCCAAGCAGCAAATCCCCCCTCTCCAAAGGCAGAGCTGATACGATTGGTTCCAGCTGCGTCACAGAGGTGGGCTAGGGATAGGAGCTCACCCTGTCTTGTGGGGCCGACCTGGGTCTTAAACCCTGGCCTGCTGGTTAACAGGCACAGTGTCTTAACCACTTGCGCCACCCACAGCCCAATATGGCAAGCAGGAAAAAAGCCAAATGCATTGACTATTGTAGACAATACTCTCGTAGTCCAACTGTAAGGTTCATATGTGACAAATATGTACCAACACAACATTAGTCAGCATATTACAGTACTCACCGCTTAGCATTGATTCAGGGGTTTTTGTATATGAAAAAATGTGAACATTAACCACACCTTAAATTTCTCTTTATTGCCTATTATAAAAGTGCACTTTATGAGGCTGAGATTCAGCCATCTCTTTCCCTTCCAGTCTGGAACAGAATAAATTGAAATGGCCGCTTGGAAATAAGTTGTGGAGCTTCATTTGGGCTAAAGTGTATGTGTCTGCTTTGTAGATGAAGCACTTCTTTCCCCCGTGGGGGCTGGTATGGCATGATCTACTATTAGAATGCAGTGAAAGGAATTGCCACATGATGTTGCTACACTTGAAGTTCACTGGCTGGCTCAGACAAGGACATACGCCAGGCCCCACTGAGACACTATACTTGTATCTGGTGGTATTCTTTGGCAGTGCAGAGGTCAGTATTGGGTTTCCTTTGTGTGAATCAATTCCAGTGTCTGGGCTGTCTGGGCTTCTCTGGCTACAGGCTTAAAACAGCAGGCAGAGTAGAGAGGCTTGCAAACTTGGTATTATACAGACTACTAGCTTATGGTGCAGCAGGTATACTTACCCTACAACTGAGAGTAACTATGGGAGCCAGTGATGGGCTTCAAAAAATTTAAGAACCGGTTCTCTGCCCATCTGGCAGCCACTTTTAAATGGCTATTTTTAAACTTTATATGTCCTATCTCTTGTTAAGAACCGGTTCTATAGAGTAGGTGCGAACCTGCTAGAGCCCACCACTGATGGGAGCACATAAGAGACATTACTTGCACCCGTAGTTACTGCACCACCTAATGAAAACCTATGGGAAATTCATATTGCAGTCTAGAGTAAATTGTTCTTACAGCAGAGCACGGACTCCCTGGAGTTACTCTGGATTGTGCCCTTAGAGATCTTATTGTTTCAAGTGGGAGAGGTTAATTGTTTCAATTGTTTCAAATTGTTTTGCTGGGAGAAGCAAAATATTAATGTCACCGTGTCAGTGTAATGATAGGGCAGCAATCATTTCTTGTGGTGTGGTGTGGTGCGGAGGAGCAATGGGTTTTAACATTTGTACCCAGTAGCTATAGATATCATTGCTATAGATATCTATATCCAGTAGATATAGATATACCTATAGATTCAATATTCACATTGCTCACTGTGTAGTATGTGGGCGTCTTATCAAAGAAATAGATGTATGTGTACCTGAGGTTATTGTACGAAACCTGGGTGGATGTCCATGCCATGCATGGGTAGTTGTGTCATGTCCTACATTTTTCCTACATTGGTCTAATATGTCCTCCATTTTTCTTTAGGGTGTCCTACACTTTTGGGCTGCCTTCTGTGGTTCTGATATCTGCTCATCCTGGTCTTATTTATTTACATGTTCCCTATGCCAATGCAAAGGTCCAAGTTGACTTACAAAGTTTTTTTCCCTTTTGTCCTCACAACAATCCTGTGAGGTAGGTGCAGCTGAGAGTGACTGGCCCAAGATCACCCAGAAAGTTTCATGGCCAAGGTGGAATTTGAACCTGGATCTTTCAGCTCTGATTCCAATTCCCTGTCTACTCCACCTTCCTGGCTGTCAAATGGCCAATTGCTGTGATCCAGCCCAGCAGTGGCAATGGCTTTCTTCTGGTTTCGCCAAAGGATGTTGGCTTTTGGAGAGGGTGTTTGCCTGGGGCAGATTGACCATACGTCATAACTGTAAAAGAGGACAACAGCTACAATGTCAAGAGGATATGACAAAGAAATGGCCCTAGAAAGATGTTGGACACGACAAAATAAAATCTAAAAATATATTTGCTTTTATGTGACTTACAGTGCCTATTCAGAAGTTAGTTCCACCGAGTTCAATGGGGCTTGCTCCCAGGTAAGTGCTCTTAGGATTGCAGCCTTAATATAACACTATACAGTGGTACCTCACTTAACAAGTATTTCACATAACAAGCAAAAATTTCCAAGAAATCTTGCTTCACATAACAAGTTCCGCTTCACTTAACAAGCAAGCATGCTATGGGCACGCGTGCTATGAAGCCCTGACGCTCTGCACGGAGGCTCTTTAAAAGAGGTGCTGGCCAGCGCTGCTGCCTCTAACTGCCCCCAAGTGCCCCCACTGACCACCTTGAACCTCCAGCAGCAGCCCAGGTAAGCCTCCCACAAAAGTGACTTAGATTGCAGCCTCCTAACCATGTCTACCCAGAAGTAAGCCCCACTGTATTCAATGGGGCTTACTCCCAGGAAAGTGTCTTTAGGATTGCAGCCTAAGTAGACTTCATAGGATCATGCACATTGAATGCATGTTTTGAATTCAATTCCAGTGTTTTGTCATCATTTTTACATCCAGTTAATATTTTTATATGAATATTTTGGGGGTTGTGGAACCAATCGTCTGAGTTTCCATTATTTCTTGTGGGAAAATCTGCTTCACTTAAAGAGCGTTTCACTTAAAGAGCCTGCCTCCGGAACGAATTAAGCTCTTTATGTGAGGCACTACTGTATTACTTATTATTAAATTTAAAACTAATCCATATAATTTATTGATTACAAAAATTCTACATGCTGCCGACATACAAGAAAAAGGAGGCTAAAAAAGAAGACATGTCCTGGAAAAAGAGGACATCATATAGTGCATTGATTTTCAACCTGTTTCATCTCATGGCACACCATTAGTTGTTTTTACCATGTAAAAAGGCACACCATACTGTTTAAATATGCAAGTTTTCCAATTAATAGATGTTCCTCCCCAAATTCCTGTGGCACACCTGAGGACCATCTGTGGCACACTGGTTGAAAATCACTGATCCAGTGTAGTGCTGCTGCTGTAGCTTCTCTTGGGGTGAAGAGGCTGTTTTGGAGCGGCAGGTGGCGCTGCCGCGCAACCTCCCTGCCAGTCAGCCTGGGCGTGCGGAGGAAAGTTGGGGGACGAGTCAGAGGCAGGGAGGAGAGAGAGGGCAGCAGCTCAGCTGCAATCCAGATGCCAGTCCGCCTGGCTATATAGGAAGTGCACTAGATTGCTTGGCTTTGGCTTGGCAGCTGTAGGGACGTCTTGCCAGCCTTGCCACCCAGCAGAGCTTTGCAGCAGCAGCAGCAGCAGCAGCAGCAGCAGCATCCCCAGCTGCAGCAGCTCTCCTTCCTTCCTTCTCCATCCATCCATCCTTCTCTGCAGACAGGCAGCCACAGCTCCTCCAGCAGTCTCAGCTGCACCCAGCGCCTGCCAGCTCCTTCCCACTGCTGGGGAGAAGCCTCGATGTGCTGCCGCCAATGGCCGGGGCACAGCCAGGGGTGCACGCTCTCCAGCTCCAGCCTGTCCGCCTCTCGGCCAACCTCAAGAAGGGCACCGCCTTCGCCAAGTGGGACGATGTAAGTTTCCCAGCCCAGTCCTGCCTTGTGTGTGTGTGTGTGTCCCTTTCCTACATAGGGGTGACTGTGCAAGGAGCAGGGCTTGATCCAGGCAACATGTGCAAGGGGATTGCTGGGGGATCAGCACCTGGACCCTGTGTGTGTGTGTGTGTGTGTTAGTGTGTTAGTGTGTATGCCCATGTGCATGCATGACTTGCATGTGTGTGTGTTTGTGGTTCCTTTCATGTGCATGGGATCACGACCCTACGACGGTGTGTGTGAGCATGTGCATGTGGATCGGGAGCCTGTGTGTGCATGTCCATGTGCATGCATGCAGCGTGACTTACGAGTCCTTGAGGATCAGGACCGTGTGTGTGTGTGTGTGTGTGTGTGTGTTGTTATGTGTGTATGCATAGGGATCAGTATCCTGTGTGTGTATGTGTGTATGCATGGGGATCAGGACCCTGTGTGTGTGTTTATGTGTGTATGCATGGGGATCAGGACCCTGTGTGTGTGTGTTTGTGTGTATGCATGGTGATCAGGACCCTGTGTGTGTGTTTATGTGTGTATGAACGGGAATCAGGACCCCGTTTATGTGCATGCATGCAGCATGACTTACAAGTCCTTGGAGATCAGGACTTGCATATATTCGGGTGGCTTACCATGAGTGTTTAGGGATCGGGTCCCGGAGTGTGTGTGTGTATATTTGTGCATAGATAAATGCACTCCATTCTCTGGCCAGGTTGCATCTGCTTCTGGGTGAGCACAGCATCCTAAACGTGGCTGGAGCTGCATGCAGAGGATCCCCTTGTCCAGACCTAAGGCTTCTCCTCCCAGCAGGGTACAGGGAGAGAGATCTTTGTCTGCAGAAGCCTGCAAAGCTTTTTGGTGGTGGGATCCAATCTTG
The DNA here is from genome assembly GCA_030015325.1 of Cryptoblepharus egeriae. Taxonomy (NCBI): domain Eukaryota; kingdom Metazoa; phylum Chordata; class Lepidosauria; order Squamata; family Scincidae; genus Cryptoblepharus; species Cryptoblepharus egeriae. The sequence goes on along the minus strand of JAREYC010000001.1, from coordinate 126,506,439 downwards.
CATCCCTATTAGGTGTACAAGTTGCACCAGCTTCTGGCAGTGCGGACCAGTGGGAGTTGGGCATCTCCATCCCACCCCTTCAATGAAGGATGGATGCCTTGGAGATGAACGAACAAGATTTGTGTGCATAGACCCTCTTTTGCCCAAGATCCAACATGTGGATGGATAGAGGTGCAACTGGTACCAGCCTTAATGTTGGGTGTGAATTAGACCAGTGGGTACTTGGGCATTTCTGCCCAGGACCACCATTCAAACTTAAAAATCTGTCTGGGACTCCCTGTCAAACTTAACAGGATGCATCACTACTATGGTGCCAGAGCTCCTCCATCTGAAGTAACTCCCAATGTGTTCAGTGACACTTATTCCAAGTGGGAGTGCCACATTCCAAGGTGACAGATCCCATCCTCATGTGACTCCCTGACCTGAGGTGGTGACCCCCTAAGGGGGTCCGGACCCTCACTTTGAAAACCCCTGATACTAGAATGTGGAGCTCTCCAGGTTTTTATGCAGTGAAACATCAGAGCACTGCCTCCTGGAAAGTTACCCTTGACAACAACATACATTGATGTGGATAGAGAGAGAAGCATGCATATGCGTAGCCCAGCAATATGGATGGTGGGATCATAGTTTCTTGGTGGGATTTGGCAGTGGAATAAAAAAGAGTAATCTCTCTCTTTACTGGCAGGTTCTCTGCTGCTTGATCTTCCATGTAAACTTGATTTTGTGCTTCTCATGGCCCTATAGAGGCATGTTTGCTCAAAGCTCTTCCCCGGTTAGACTTTTGCTGTGGATTTCTGTGGTCCCCACCGTTTCCGTGGAATAATGTCTGCATACACAACCATCAAGTTTATACACAATCCTTACAGAATTCTTTCAGGTACACACATCTTCCTGCCTCCAAAGAGTTTATAATTTACAACAAACAGTGAGGAAGAGAATGAGCAGTAAGATGGGGAAGAAAGGAAGAAGGGTGGCAGTGATGGGTGTTGGGAATGTAGATCTGCATACTTAAAGTCTTGCTTTACTGATGCTCCTTTTTGCCCTTGCTTTCCATGTGCTGCTTATCTTTCCTTGCCATTCTTACTTTGCTTTTAATATGCACCTTATTCTCTAGCCTGCTTGATTAAGGGTTTGAAAATGGGGCATGTGGGGACATTTCCTGGTAGGGATCCAGTACATATTGGATCTCTTCTCTTCCCTTAATTATGTTTAATCCGCATCAGAACCTGAAAATAAATTTTGGGCATAATCCAGAGAAACTATGAGGAGTCCTTGCTCTGATGTAAGAACAACTTTGGATTGCAATATGAATTTCCCATAGGTTTTCACTAGGTTGTGCAGTAACTGTGGGTGCACATTTTAATGTCTCTTATGTGCTCCCGTAGTTACTCTGGATTGTAGGGCTTGTTTTCCTGGAGGTAATGGACTGCTTCATCTGTTTTGTACTACAACAGGCTGCAGCCTGGGCTTGGATGGCAGCTTGGAACAAAAATTCTGTGTCGAAAACTAGCTTGTTGGGGGGTGGGGGGAACTTCTTCCTTACAGGCAAGTTTTATATGGTGAGATTTTTTTTAACTGCATCAAATATTGTTTGGTAGGCAATATTATTATTAATAAGATTTATACACTGCTTTTCAATGTGTCATCCACAAAGTGGTATACAGCGAATTTTAAAAAACTAGCTCTCTGTCCCCAAAGCTCTCGCTCACAATCCAAAAAGCTGGAAAACTGTATTAGTGGACGACCACTAAGAAAGACACTGCTTGGTGAAGAGGACCAGTTACTCTGCCCCTGCTAAATAAAAGAGGTGCACCTATCAAAAAGTGCCTCTTACCCAGTTAGCAAGGATTAATATTTTTGTATCCAGTGGTTTGAGCCCCTACTTGCAGTCTGATGTGCAACATCCTCAACACAGGTAGATTTCATTGGTGTTGAAAGAGTTTGAACCTTTCTGGAGAACTTGGGAATCCTTTGTGTCCGATGCACACACACAGGGTTGCCATAATTCTCTTCCACAAAATCGGCTCAGGATCCTCTGTCCCACTTGCTAGTATGTGAAAACAATCCTTAAAAATCCTGAAAAACCTTATTTATGGCAACCCCAGTGAAACGTATGATGTTTCCACCCTTGCAGCTTAGGGAAAGGAACAGGCTGCCTTTGAAGCGTTATTTGGTCAGTTTATTCCTTGGTCTTGAAAGAAGGTTTTCTTTAACATATACAGCAGAATGTGGGGAATGTAAAGGAAGATCCCTGAAGGGAGTAGGAATCAGAGGTTCATTCTGCTTGTAGCTTAACTTGATAAGGCAACAGGTGTGGGGTATTGTGTTTCTCATAGCCCAAATAGCAGCCTGTTTCATCATAAGTATTTTGCCGCTGCCTGTACTGAGTGGCTCTACACTATTCTATAGAGGCAGTGAGACTAAAAATGTGGAAACTGCATCTTATTTGAACCAGTATGATAAAATCGAGTTTGGCTTCATACTGTATGTTTTGCATAGGAGAGTGAATATTTACACTTCTGGAGATCCTAGGCAAACTGTTCCAGCCAGTGTCTTTGTAACTGGGGAAGTTATGACCCTTACTGATATTTAGATATAGCAAATGACACTGAGGAATGATGTATCAAATATATGGCCTGGAAATTTAATACTTACGCATGCCTGTATGGAGAAATTGTCTTGAAGATGCTAGAAATAATACTGATGCTTCTGGTCAGGGTGAAGTACATACCAGTTTCCATGTAGCGTGTAATTGAGTTTTGTTACGATTGACTCCCCTAGCACCGACATGGTTGTTTTTGTTGATAAGATCACCAGTCTGGATGTGACCAGCCTTGTCTTGATGAGTTTAATCATATGAATTTATCTGTCCTAAAAGAAGGGAGCTAGCAGTACATCATGCAAAGCATTCTGCAATCTTGGAACACATTTGGCTTCTTCAGAGAGTTGCACAAATAGAAGCAAATGTACCCTGTTGCTTCAAAAATGGATAAAATAGTGAGATTTGAGCAGGCTTGTGTATATAGGCATTTAGAGCAGACTTGCATATAGAGTGCCAAGGGATGACTGCTTATAGAGGCATTCAAATATTTCTCTTACCAAGTAATCACTCCCACTCTGATAGTCCTGGACAAATAACTATCTGCCTTGCTATATTTGAAATAGCACTAACTATAATTGACATAGCACTGAAACAATCTATATGTACAATAATGACTTGGGTATTGCCCTTGGAAGTTTTAGCACATTATCTTAGTGTCTGGGGTAGAGTTAGATCAAAATCTTTTGAGTATTCAAAACTGGAGCTTGATGTTCAGTCTCTATTTTATACCTCCGTCAAATTTTGCGATCTCATTATATGACTGTTATATGGGTTGTTTGAAAAGAGGGTTAGAAGACTTGTGCATGAAATGATCTTCCCTTGTTCCTTTATTGTCTTTGGCATAACATCAAGCAATAGAACAGTCGAGTTGATGTTGCATCCAGGGAATGTACTTAGCCTCTGTCTAGAAAGGTGACAAAGCCAAAGCCTTCAACATTAAAATGTTTGGATAAGAATGGCTTCAGGAACCAGAACCATAATACTACCCAGATCCCAAATTAATGGATAGGCCACTACTGTCACATTCTTATCTTGGGACTGAAGTACAAGTAACTAGTAGCCCACATCTGTATCTTGTGAAATCTGCATAAGGACTCTGGGTACATATGTGGTGCACTGAGATTGTGTAGATGGGCAGGAGGGTTTAACTCTGTGTCCCCAATGCTCCGATTAGCTGCAGAGCAGAAAAAACACAGTTGCCACACATAGTTGTCTGTGGATGGGATATGAGTTGGGGTAGCGGCACAGAGAAAAGGATTAACTCTCCCTCTTCTGTACAGTGATAGGTTTTATTTTAGCCTAATAAAAGTGGTAAGAAATTCTGTCATGGATCCTGAATTTTGTGCCCTGTTTCTCTCCTAAGTGTTCAAGAACCAAATTTCTAGCATGGATGGAGAGTGCACACCCCATCATTTGGCAAATCTAAAATTAGATCTAGGCATCTACATCTGATTGGAAGAACTAGATTTATCTCAAGCTGTTTGTCAAAATTCGGTGAATTCTGTTGGTTTGTACCAAAATGTAATTGTCAAGTCAAGTGATAAAAGTTGTATAAAAGTGATAAAAGTTGTCAAGTGATAAAAGTTGTTTCTGGCCAACAGAGGGAATTGTACACAATTATTTTTTTGGTACAGATCTTTCTACAATGCAAGAAGTTAAATTATGTATGCAGACCCTATTTCTCTCCAAGCTTTGAGTTTTGTTTCATGAGTACTTCTGAATACAGTGTAAGGTTGGAAATGATACCTTCCCCAAATCCTGTCTGCATGATGGGGTAAGGTAGGTGAGCAAACTAAATTGGCACTGATCTAAAAAAATTTCTGCCCATTAATTCTGGCTAAGGTTTGTGGACCACTGAGAAATTCAAGCTCTGTTTTTTTCTCGTGGACTGCATTACAAAAATCCTAAGTTGTATGATATTGGGCTCTTTGCATGATGAGGGTGATGTTTGATTAATTGAAACCTTCTGATACGTAACTAGACATCTGGACAGCACTAAAATGTTCCAGCTAAATTTAAAACATCTTCCTGGCTATTCAAGTGGGAATGCTGCAGGATATTTGAATCAAACTAGTGTGCGTGTGTGTTTGAACTATACAATGGCTTATTTTTTTAAAGTTAAATTGCTCATATGTCAATTGAATAAACTCAGGTTCACTAATAGCAGATGCCTAGAGAATGCAATTTGGCATTTTTCCTTGTTGGCCTAATGAGTCGATGGTAGAGATGTTTGTTTCTGGTAAGATAGTATTACAGCCTAAGATTTACTGAATGCAGTCAGCTTACTTATGAGTAAGATAAATAATTAACACAGCTTTCAAGCGGGTTTAGGGCTGAGCAACATGTCTAGTGCTTTCAAGTTACATTTTTTGATCTATCAATGGATTTCAGAGTAAGAATTTTTCCTTTTTGTGTTTCTGTGAGGTGTGTCCAGTTAGTTGGTACTTGTACCCCAAATCCAGAGTAACTACAGGAGCACATAAGAGACTTTACGTGCACCTATAGTTACTGCACCACCTAGTAAAAACCTATGGGAAATTCATATTGGAATCCAGAATAAGTTGTTCTTACACCAGAGCAAGGACTCCCCGTAGTTACTGTGGATTTTGCCCATAGTCAGACACATTGGTAATTGTGGGATCGCAGTTCTTAGGATATATGGAGTGGGAGCTCCTTGTTCTGTTAAGATGTAGAATCATCTGAAGCTAGTTGGCTCTGGAAGGATTTTGTTTATATAAGTCCCTGGTTCAAGCCCAACATTGAACAGTTCTCAAAAAGCAGGTCCTGAAGATAAATTCTGATATCTTGGAGAACCAGTTCCACTATAACAATATAAGGCAAGATGGATTAATGTTCTGTCAGGAGAAAAATAATCCTTAATATGTAAGCTGTTGTGCTCTAACTACTAATTTTAGTTACTGGAGGATGGTTTTTCTTGCAATCGCCTTTAATTCTTAACTGTTTCCTCAGTATTCAAAATTAAAATTTCTAACGTGTGGCACTGAATCCTGCATCAGATGCTTTGGAGAGCTTGGTGATCAGTGGATGTAGACTTGGTGATCAGGACTGAAGTCTTGGTTTACCGTAGCCTTTGTAGTTTCAGAGAGATTGAAACTTTCAGAGAGATTGAAGAACAGAGTGCGAGAATAAAAAGTGAAGTGACACAAATAATTCAGGGTATTTAATATCCCCACATGGCTGTCCATTACGCAAAACAGTCTTTCTTCTGCGAAATTGTCTGTCATGGTCTCTACTATTTAAGGATGTTCCTCTGCTTCATTACACACCAACCTGTGTTCACGTTTTCCTTCTGGGACTGTATATTCAGTTGGGAAATGTACTGGATTAAAGCTTGATAGTACTGGAACTAGCTGTTTAGCTCCATCTGTTAACATGTGGGAGGTTGTGCCCTCTTGTTTCTATGCCATTCTGCTGGGATGAAGAACAGAAGGCTGCATGAGAAATTTTTCTTTGTTTGATTTTGAAAATACTGTAAAATACGCTGTACTACTGGGAATGGAAGGATGTCTTTTCATAATTAAATGCATTGCTATATGAGCATATAAGTCAGTTTCGTGTAGAATTGTTGCCAGTTGGAGCAGACCGCATAGGGCTAGATCAACCAGTGGTCTGACTTGGGTACCTCCCTACGGCTATGTCTAATATAACACAACAATACTCAGAAAATTAATTGGAAAATAACACACAGAGGTGGCTGAGTCAGACCACATGCCTGTCTAGCCCTGCACAGTTGGCTCCAACTGGTAGATGCACTGCACGGTTTCAGGCAGACTTTTGCCCAGTCTGCTACCTAAGATGCCAGGGCATCAAACCTGGGATCATTTCTATACATGGTTTGTATCCCACTATTAAGCTGTCATCTTCCCAATAAATTGAATTAAGGTTCATCCAACTTGGCTCTAGTGGAATTTGGGAACTCCTCCCTGAGGTTCTGGGAACTGAACACAGAGCATGCATCTTATCTTTGGGTAATGACTCCTCCCGATATAATTATGTTTATCTGCAGTTGTTCAGAAAGTGGCTGACACCTTAATGCTCACTTTTTCCAACCAAATTTAGTCTCCAAAACTGGGGTGTGCATTAGATTCAATGCCACATTAGATTTGAGTAAATACAGTATTTTCATTATAAGTACAGGTCGGTATTTAGTTTTTGTATAAAGTAGTACAATTTTTTAAAAGTATTGCAATTTGCTAGTGTATTGTCATTATTGTCAAGCAACTTGTATGCAGTAAAATAAAATTTTTCATCTGCTTTGCAGCAGCACATTACAATCACCAGTAAAACAATTTTCTCTCAAGTTTTTAAAAATTGGGTGTGCATTACATTCGATGGTGCATTACATTCAAATAAATATGGTATATCTCTTCCACCATCCCCTCAACCACCATTGGTTTTCTCTAACCCTCATCACAATGCATTTGGCATCTTCATAGATCTTGCAGGGGATGTTCTGTGGTGGTGGAACTCCAAGTAGCCAACTCTTGGAATTCCATCATATAGGTCGTTGGGGAAACTGTCTATCTTGTCTGTATGATTTTACTCTTCTAATTTTACATGTCCCTGATTAACTGCCATGACCTAAGGTGACCTTTCTCACTCTCAGAACACTCCCAGATTAACACAGTGAGTTTGCAACTAATACAGTTTTTGGAAGACACAACAGTGTAACCCAAACACCCAGTTAGACCAGCACAAGTATCACTTCTGTGCCAATTCTGATGGTGTTAGGCCATTGTGTAGACATGCGCCGGCCTCCCCCACACCACTGTCATTGTTAGATGAGTTGAGCCGGCCTAAATTGGTTAAGATTGTGTCCACAGGCCAGTAATAAGAGAATGGGAAAGGCTCTTTGTAGGATATACATGGCAGTGACAATCCAGACTCAACAGAGAAGGTGCAGTTCATCTGCTCCACCATACTAGACCATGTGCAATTAAAACAGCTAGCTGTTGAGACTTGCAGTACCCAGGGTACTGGGTAGGAAGGAGATGCAGTGCTAGCCTGAAACAGATTTTGAGAAAACTGTCTCTTCAAGTGAAGAATGTCATAATCCTTTCCCGTCACTTACATGTACATACACTGACGCAATACCCAGAGGCAACCTGAAAAATTGGCACTTGAAGAGTCTATACTCAGATATGGTATTCCGTTGTCTGATAATTAACAACAGTATTTATATATTGTTTTTTCAGTGAAACATTTTGCAAAGCTGATATATCCAAAGAGTCCCAAAGAGATATATCCAACCAGCCCGCCCTTGTCCTAAATAAGGATTCAAGTTTGCAATTCTCTCCTTGTGAGGCTTGCAGTATAGTCGACCAAGGGTAGAAACTCCATGTGAGCATCTTTCTCTGACTTGGGTGCATTTTCGTGCCATGCCCACCTCTTTTTTTCTTAGAGATCATGAGACTTGGACTCCAAGAATGTGGCTCACTTTTGTTGAATACAATGTGCAGATCAAGTTCTAAGAGGCAAAGGGCAAAACTAACTGTGGATTGTGCATAGTTCAAAACCCGTAGCATGGGTGTCAAAGTGTCTTGCGTCCAGCAAGTGATTATGCAGTGGTGCTGCCTTTATTAGCCATGCACTGCTGAGTATATCTGAGGGCACTTTAGTTGGAGTGCTTCATGGGACACAAAAAGGTAAAACTGGAGGAGGGGCCTATAAGCCAAAGTGTTAATCGGTGGTTAAACAGTAACCGGAGGCTTATCTCTGAATTCAGGAAAGGCTTACAGAAGTACCGTTGAGCAAGGCTTTGAACTGCTGTTGACGGAAGTGAATAGATCAAACTCCTATTCCAGCTATCACAAGATATTTAACTTGACCAAATGAGATTTATTTCCCCTCCCCGCTGTGCTGACATATAAACTAATTTTTTGAAAATTCCAAGGCTGCAATCCTAAAGATACTTTCCTGAGAGTAAGACCCATTGAACACCATGGAGCTTACTTTTGTGTAGACATGGCTTGTGCTATTAAATGCAGTTTGATAGAAAACTGTAACGTAATAGAGAAAAGTAAGCATAAGAGTGTCCCTACACTGGAGTGTCATAAGAGTGTCAGTCATGTGTTTCAAGCCACAGTGGGTTTGTGCAACCTCCTTATTTTAGATGTAGGGTACCTACATTAGGGGAAAGTACCACAATGCAGGTCTCTTGTTGTGTGCTCCTGAAGGTATCTGCTTGACCACTGTGAGATATAGGGAGCTGGACTTGATGGGCTTTTGGTCTCATCCACCAGGGCATTTCTTATGTAAGAAATTTAAGTATATAGTATTAGTTTAATAGCAAGGGACATGCTCTCAGTTATAATATAGAGTGTTCCATCCTTGTGCAATTCCTTTCCATCTTCTCTTATTAATAGACCTCCATAGTAGTTGCTAGCATTTAATGCAAATGCTATGTGTACTTCAAGTGCGTTTTAAAGCTTAGTGATACTGGTTGCCTACAGTGGGAGAACATAATCTGGAAAATAATATTAGCAGTGATGGGATAAGACAGAGAGAATGAGGAACAAACAGGCTGTTTGCATGCATAGGTGTGCTTATTATCTGCTTGCCACATCAGCTCTTACAAGTCAGACAAATAACTCCGCAAGCAATTCCAGAGGCGCTCAAAACAAATAGTTCTGGATAATTTAAACTAGTCATGTGCAGCAGGGAAACATTCTAAAGAAAGTGTGAGTCAGTAGCCGATCTGATCTGGGGAAAGCACCTTCCCAGCTCAAAGAATACACAATTTTTAAAGTTGAACATCTATAGCAGTGATGCAAAAAGTCTATCACTGTAAATATTTGACTTCATTTGTTGTTTGTCTGACCTGAGCAGTGAGGTCCTGCTGCTACATGCATGGAAGTAGAAAACCTCAAGGGGTCAGAGAAGTCAACGAGCTAACAGATAAGCACCCCCTTCGCTGTAGACAAACTCCTGCTTTGTTGTGACATGTACAAGTTCTGATGATTGATTTCCTTTTTTGGGAAGGTCGGCATCAAATAAGAGAGCTATCTTGGCAGTTCCTTTCTTGGAACTAGGCATCCCTTCTCTCTCTTTTTGCTCAGAAACACCACGATGGTACAGCTGTGCCCCTTGTGAACAGATGCAAATGTTGAAATTGCTCACTTGTTAGCCTTTCAGAGCAGATACTAAGCTGTGCCACCAGTGAGATTGTGTGATCTTGTGAGATCACACAATGGAGGCTATAATGTGAGGAAGACCTGGTTTTGGCACTATAAATATAATCCTCTTCCCTATACCTGGAAGTGTTGATTTGTGTTAAGAAGTCAATGTATATGTGAATCATTTCCCTGGTTCAAGGCAGGAAAATAGCTGACTGGTGGAAGCTCACATATAGTTCTGGGTCGTCCCTGATAAAAGTTCCAGTTTGGAGACTTTCCTGGAGTAAAGCGGATACCTTATTTAGGCCACTCTGTACTTGGCTGCAGTGTTCCATGCTTTGTTTAGAAAGCATGGATAGAAAGGATGTCCCTACAAGCTTGTTCTGGAGCCATTCTGAATCAGATGGGTCTGCTTCCATGATGCATCCTAAGCAATTGTTGTTTTTGTGCTGGTATGTTGCAAAGCAGCCTTAACTCTATAAAAGACAAATATCTGCTGAACAGTGGAGTTTTGTGTGGTTGTAGCATCATACGGTTATTAACTGGCTTGCTGCCTTTAAGAATCAACCAAATTCTTTCTGATTTTAAAGAACTGGTGTATGTTAAGTTCTTACCACTGGGGGGGTTTCTTTCTTATAAGCTGTCCTGCTACTGTTTTGGCCTATTTTTGCCCAGCCCACTGATGTACACATTTGATCCTTGTTGCATATATGTGATGTTGGGGGCAGAAATGGCTTAATTTGGAGATGTTTTATGGGTTTATTTTAAAGCATTCCTAGCCTGCCTGTCCTCCCATAACTAAGATGCCAAAAGTGACTAATAGCATATAAGGTGTCCCCCATGCAAGGTGACCAGATGTCATAATTGCAAAAGAGGATCAGGCCTCACAAAATGTAGGACATCCTAGAAAAATGTAGGACATGACAAAATAAAAAGTAAAAACTCTCGTATATTGCTTTCTTGTAGTTGATTTCAACACTACATTACATAGGCTGCAATCCTAAACTAGAGTTAGTCTGGCCTAAGCTCTGGCATAAGTCCTTTCCTGACCTGGGTCTATACCAAAGTGGTGGAAGACACTTCTGTTCACTCCTGCAGGAGAGTTATACCAGTGCACAAACATGTGCTTTTCTCCCTATATCCCTAGGGGAATGGAAAGACTGATGAGTTGTGCTGGCCTGGGTTAGGATTACACCCTTACTATATTTAAATCTGTTACATAAAACTCACTGTTGGCTAGACTGGCACAAGTGCTGTGCTGGCCTGGGGTGTTTCAATAGTGCTGTTAAGTCACTTCTGCACCATTCCTGGGGGAGGATGGAGGGTTAGGTCAGTGCACAGACATGCACAGGCTTCCCCATGCCACTTGGGAATGGGGAGAAGGGTGAGTTGTGCTGCTTAAATTGGTTAGGATTGTGCACATAATTGATTACAAGAAGGCTACCTGCTGCCTGTTCACAAGGAAAAGGTGGACAATGAATTTTTTTTCCCAAGACAGAAGGCTGAAAAAGAGAAACACATCCTGGGAATGTGGTCATATGGTCAGCCTTACCCCACAGTTGTTGCCCTGCTAATCAACTCCTAAGAGCCATGCTTATCCCCATCACAAAGGTGTCATCTGATGATGTCTCCATGATCATGTGGTTGGCATGATTAAATCCCCCTTACCAAGTTAGCAGGGATAAATCATATGGATCATAGGTACAATGAAAATAGAAAAAGCATGAAATAAAACAAAATAAAACACTCAAGCAATAAAAAGCATTTAAAATAGAAAGGCGGCAGCACACAAAGTATAAAGCCTGTAATACAAAAGCTAAGTAGGGACTAAAACTGACAAATAACGAGCTGGGAAGTCTAAATGGGAAGACTTTTGTTTTAAGACCCTGGTGCATTCCAACATGGAAAGCACTGCTTAAGTGGAAGAGAGTCCCAAAGTTGTGGTTCCTTCCAAAGATGCCTACCCCTGCCTTGTGGCTGTGAAAAAGAAGAAGTCTGTGAAAGAAGAAGGCTGTGAGAAAGAAGTCTGAGAAAAAGAAGTTGATCCAAAAGTGTATATTGAAGGGGAGGGGGGGAGAGAAAGAGAGAATCATGCCTGGAGATAAAATATTTATTCCTGGAGAAATACGTAATTTGATCTTGAGGATTTTGATCAGCAATGTATATAAAACCAGTTAGGACAAAATGAGTGTGTTTTAGGATATATACACAAACTCATTCCCAAGGTGGTGGTCAGCACTTCAGTAGGATGAAACTCACTCAGGCTTACTCTAAATCTTTTCCACCTCATCTGTTCCTTACTCTTGCATTTTGGGGAATGGTTTTCAAGTTACTCTTTACTCAGTATTATTTTGGTGGTTTGGGCTTCCCAGGTTATGAATTTAAAGGTATCATTGATAATCTTGATAGGTAGCAATTGGAATTTGAGAAGTGGCCGCTTGTGAGTGTCTGTTTTTGTAATAGACTTCTGTAAAATAGTAGCTGGTCAAATGAGAGACTAATGATCAAAGCCAAGTCACAAGAAGCCTCTGCATTAAACCACAGTAAGCTTGTTAATGGAAAAAGTTGGAATTTGGGTAGAACCTCTGCCTCCACATGGTCATTTGTGACCAATACACAGACATTGCTGTGGTTTATTTTCTTTTTCAAGTGTTCAGAGAGAAGCAGAGACTTTATACCACCCAGGATTGTAGTGTATTCTCTTAAAATGTGTTTAAGCTATATTTTGCATTCAAGGTAATGTGCTTAGAATGGAAAAGAATAATCAGGAGACTGATTTGGTAGAAGAAACAGTCTAATCCTAACTTGCACTGGAACAGCAGGTCTATGCTATAACCAGCACAAGTTTAGGATTAACTGTGGCTTGGCTTGAAGAAAGGGGATTCTTTTCCCCTTATCCTGGAGAGAAGTATAGTAGCCCCAGAGCGGCTACCTGAATCTACACCATCAAAACTGGTGGCGCAAATCTGAGCAGCATGGGACTGCTGTGGGCTCCCCCAGATATGTGGCTGATATCTGCCATAAGTGCCAGATCTTGGCCCTGACTCCCACTCTCCACCCACCTTCCCCTGGGAATGCTACCTGCCCTCCCTATGTCCCCCTGACCTTTGCGCTTTCTGAATTTGGCCAGCACAAAGTTACCCACCCTGGGGCTCACATTGGTATGGGAATACTGTTGCACATTCATGCACCAGCATGTTTCTTCTAAGACTGCCACAAAACTGCTTTATAGCACTTTGGCGACATTCTTCTGCAGGTCCAAGGGATTGCACCCTTAGATATTTTTCTTTCTCCATTTTCAGTAATAGCCATGATAATTCATTTGTGTGGTTAATGTACAGTACAAAATTGACTACAGTGGCTATATTTCTGGGATGCAAAGATAAACAGTCAGTAGAGATGTCACATAATGGGCGTTAAGGAATTTTTAAAATAACAATAAAAAGGCTTTGGATATTTAAACCTCATATTGTGTAGGATTCTGTCTGTCAAGAAGTCATTTGGAGCCAAACAGTCTTTACGCTCAATCTGTTGAGCCGAGAGATGAACAATAGACTGAGCTGGATCACTTTCTACTAGGTAATGCTAGTTGTCTGGGTTGCTGGAATCCTTTTTGCATGGAGTTCCCTTCCAGTAGTCTGAAGCAAAATTGGCTTGATACAGGTTTTTTTTTTTTTTTACATAAGTGAGAACTAGGCATCTTTATAAGTTAAACTGGTTGGGATGCTAGTGATAGGGGCTTGTGCTTCCAAACCCTGCGTGCCTTTCTAGTTTGGCCAGTGAAAGTTAAGTTTCAAGTCACAACTCTAGTACACTTTTAACAGTTGACCTCTAGAGAATATAAAATTATTATTGTACTGTAATACTGTTGTGTTAGCACCTTGCTTCACAAAGCACCATTGATTAATGCATGGAATATCCCCGAGGACATGTCACTCCCAATGTTCACTCATGAGACCAATTCAATTAGTGTTCTGAAAGTGAAGTCTGTGCTGAAACTTAATGATGGGTTAAATATTTTCCAAATTTGCTTGCGTGATAATTTTTGTCTCCATCTTTTGAAGAGTCTTAACACATGAAACAGAAGGTAGAACCTCCAGTTGCAAGAAATGAGGGTATTTTGAGTCTTTGACTATTATATTGCAACGAGATGATTTGATCTTGCTTAGTTTAGGTGAATTCTGATGCTGGAAGGATAGGCAGATAGGAAATGGGTAAAACGGCAAAGGTGTTTCAGGGAGGTTGGAATAGCCATAAGAATGCTAATTTATAGCAAGAATCTTGCTATAAAATAAGGTAGACTGCTTCAGGGAACCATGTCTGTTTCTCAAGATCTTGTCCCTGGAGTCCAAGAGGAAGTAAGTGAATGATTCCAGAAATTGCTAAAAAATGTGGCCCGTTTGTTCCCTCTGTATTCTGGTGGTACTGAGGAAAAGATGGCCTTCCCAGTTCTGCATTGCCCTTGTAACAGTAATGGACAGCAGATAGGTATACAAGGGGTAATGGCTCTTTCCCCATCTTCCAATTTACCTGTAAATCAGTAGTTCCAACCTTTAGGAGTCCAAGCCTGCTGTCCACTGAAGCAAAACCAGTTGTAGGCACTCTGTTCTCTACTCTCTTTCTCATGAGGAAACATCTCAAGTGAGCACTTCCCAGGGACAACCAGAGAGGATGGAGGAAGGACCGTCTGCTGTCTACACTGTTGCCAGTTGTGACAATCCATTCTCCACCCTCTCTGATGGTTTATGAGAGAGTGCTTGCTTGGCAAGATGTTGGAAGTGATAGAAGTGATCCTTTCTCTTCTGAGACCTCGTGGACATATGGACCACTTCTCTGGGTCGTATGGACCACAGCTTGGGAACCAGTGGACCCTCTCCCTAGTATTTAAAAATGTCTTTGTTTCTCACTGGTTTCTGAAACGAGAAGCCAGGCTGGCAGGAAAATAGCTGCTGGTAGATATTTGTAAGGACAGTTAGTGGATGTGAGAGAGGGAAAGCACAGCTACTTCTCACTTGATTATCCTCTTCTCAGGAAGGATGAATACACATCTTTTATCATCTGCAGCAGCTGCCAACAGATGCAGGGGAATTTTGTTTTGGAATCAGCAGAAATTAGTCACCAACAAGATGCCTCAATTTTCCTGCTGTTCTTTGTTGTCTTGCAACAAGCAGGCAATAGTGATTTAACAAATGCTATCTTCCTCTGTGTTGAGATATCCAAGAGTGCTTATAGTCTCACCAACATGAATAGTTGAGATGTGAGAGAAGCAGCCTGGACGCCAACAGTGATGGGATTCAAAGAAATTAGCAACTGGTTCTCTGCCCATCTGGCAGCCACTTTTAAATGGCTATTTTTAAACTTTATACGTCCTATCTCTTGTTATCTCTGGTTCTATAGAGTAGGTGCAAACCTGCTGGAGCCCGCCACTGAACGCCAACCATTTGAACCCAAGCAGGGCTCATCTTGGCCGTTAAATATTACATAAGTATTTATTACATAATACGTATGATGAGGCCGAGGAACCCAGCTTCAGCCTGGAATTCAGGTTCAAATGTCTTCCAGGCTGCTTCTCTTAGGGACCCAATCCTAACCAATATTCCAATTCCAGAGTAAGAGCAATGCAACTCTGAGGTAAGGGAACAAACATGGCCTTATCTTGAGAAGGCCTCTATGACTGCCCCCCAATTCTAGGATGCAGCACATACCCCACTTGCTTATCTATGCTAGTGCTGGAGAATTGGCTAGGATTGTGCCTTCATTTCGGTCATTTATATTGGTGATGTGTAAGCACTCTTTGATACCTCAGACAGAGGACGGAAGCATTTGTTAAATCGTTTTGGCTTGCTTATTGTAGGATAACAAAGAATAGTGGGAAAATTGAGGCATCTTGTCAGCAACTAATTTCTGCTGATTGCAAAACAACATTTCCTTGAAACTATTGGCAGCTACCACAGAAGATGAAAGATGTGTATTAATTAATCAGATTATGAACAGGGCTACAGAAGGAGTGACTGTAAGCAAGTGCTTGAAATTTAATGTTCTGACCTCGGCTGCTTTGTGAGTGGCTTTTGCCATGGAGTTAGGCCTGGGTTCTCTTGAAAAAGGATAGGGTATGTTCAGAAGTTCAGGAGATATTGAGGGAGTTGCTGTGGCTGCTGGCACACTTTCTGCTTGGAAAGTGTGTGAAGCCACTCAGGAGGAGTCTTATTAGAAACTCTAGAGTAAGATGTATTGGGGAATGGTCACACACAGATTGCTGATCCTCATTGCTCAAATAGGATTTTGCAAGTGGTGGCAAATTTAATTGCTGTTTGTACCATGTCTTTAGCAATATAAATGTATTTAGCACTCCTATGTAAACTTAGCAGTTTACATGTGAGGGATCGGGGCTGCATCTTGGAGTTCTTCTACCCCCTTTTCATGAACGCAACAAAAAGAGATTGCCATATAGTGAAAGGAAGTGATGACTTCTAGAAACGGCCACCTTCCCAAAGGAGCACTTGCTGCTCTGTTCTCTGAGAGGAAATAGAAGATGCCGAGTCTTGTCTGACATCCAGGAGAGGTTCTTGCTGCCCCCGATAATGGAGTGTGCAGCTCTCAGAGGAACCTCTCTTACAATGTGCCTTCTTTTTTATAGTTGGGAGCATGTCATACTAACAGTTCAGAAGTTTTCATCAGTTTTGGCATTCTGCTAACCTGTTAGAGAAAGGGTATGTGAATGAGTTGAGAGAAGGGAAAAATGAGGATAATTTTTTCCTCAATTCATTCTTGCACACTTCTCTCTGCAACACCAAAACTCCACCAAAAGAGGTTTTCTTTTCTTCTTCATCTATCCTTCAGGTTTCTGCATCATCACCTATTGGGCTATCTTCATTTATCCCAACAGTCTCTTGTGTTGCTATTTTGCCAAACCCCTTGAACTGCAATGCATCCAGTGCTCAGTTGTACCTTGGAAATTTTTTCCAAACTGTGGGTTGACTGTGGGTCACCAAAGGGTGATGAATGAATGTATAATATGTAATTGCTGGCTTTTGCTCTCCTGGCCATTAGGAATGCCGCTGCTAGGCTCTGTGAAACATGGCTCCAAAATTGACTAGTCAATAAAGTTAAAGCGTGACATAGCTTACAGTGGTTAGGCTGCAGGCAAAACTGGATAAAATATGGAATGATGCATATATGGCAAACAGCAGAAAGCATATATTTAAAACTGGTTAAGGGTCTCCAAACGCTGGCCCTGGAGCCAGTTGGGGCCATCAGCAAGCCCCCATATGGCCCTTGGCAAGCCTTCTATGTTTGGCCCTGGGGCAAGCCCTGTAATACTTCAGAGGCAAAGGGAAGCTCTGCCCTCCACATATCAGGAAAGTATTTTGACTGAACTCCCCAGCTGAACACAGCTCCCTTTTCTGTGTATGAAAGTGATTATGAACTGATTTGACGATCACCCTCTGTGTGTGTGTGTGTGTGTTGGAAAGCGTTTATGAACTGATTTGAATTAATTAATTCATTCACAAGTTCCATCACTAATATATTCATTTATGTAAATTTATTCAAATATGACATGTAAATCAATTCTTTTTTTTCCTTTCAGTCAGTCCCCAACATATTGTCAGAAAGATGTGGCCCTCCTGCCAAAAAATTTAGAGACCCTTGAACCAGCTGAATGCATCTGTTGTTGTAGGAATAAAATTTCAAGAGTATTTATGGGCCCCGGGCACAGCTGGGCACCAGCTGGCATGCCAGGGCACCAATGTTCACTGCTGGGCATCAGGCACCAATAGGCACTGGCACCAGGTGGTGGGTACCAGTGGGCATCAACATGTGGTGGGCACCAGTGGGCATCCCTACTGGGCACCATCAGGAAGGAGGCACCACCAGTCATCTCCACATGGTGGGCAGCAGGGACCATCGGGCTGCTGGCACCACTGGGCAATGGGTTCCTGGCATCAGCTGGCATCCCTAGGACACTTGGCACCAGATTGCACTAGGCACCAAATCAGTTATTAGTGGGTCCTTACATCACAGAAGGAATACGCTTCTCAAATTTCATGCTTCTACATCCAAAGATTAGGGCTGGGTGTTGATCACTCATTCATCAATGTTAGGTTTAGGGGCAAATACACGTTGCACCCCTCTCATCTGTTAAGGTTAGATATCTAGAAATTGGTTCTTAGTAGGTTCCTATATCACAGAAGGAACACCCTCCCCAGCATTCATTTTTCTATACCTGGTAGTTTTGATTGGATGTTAATGAGTCAGTCAGTCAGTCAGACTACCTTCAATTTTATATAGATGTATATAGGAAGAAGGCTAAGGCTAGGTGGTAATGACTTAAAGCAGTGGTTCCCAAACTTTGGGTCCAGGATCCACCAGTGGGTCAGGACCCAATTTTGGATGGTGTCACAAAACTGACAAAGCAGTGGTACTTGAGTATTTCAGCCAGCAGCCCCTTTTGAACTTAAAAATCTGCCTGGGACCTTCTGTCAAACTTACCAAGATGTGACATCAATGTGATCCCAGAGCTCTTCCATGTGTACTTGGAAGTAAGTCCCATTGTGTTTGGTAAGACTTGCACCCAAGAAAGCCCAGTGCCAAAAATGGTGTATCCCACCCTCTCACAACCTCCTTGATCTGAGGGGTAAAGGGGGTCAAGGGGGTCCCACCCTCCACTATGAGTATCATTGGATTAGACTTTGCACATCATAAGTGCTAATAATAAATGTGGGTGAAAGGGTCTCTGCTGTCCAATCATCATTATTGCAACATCCTGTGGCATCTGTAAATTAGATAGCATCCTAGGGCCTCTAAAAAATTTGGGAACCACTTGCCTGAAGAATGTTGCTACATGGAGGTAGGGTCTGAGAGCAAACTGAAATAAATGGAATGAGTTGACTCTTGCTGTATGTTTATGGATTTGAGACTGCTTTCCCAAGGGGCAGCAAGCTTAAAGACTTGGCTTTGAAACTGCGCTTGGCTTCTGAGGTGCTGAGTTATAGCACAGTTGTCAGTGGACCTTGTCTAGTGGTTGTGAGTAGTTGGAACATTTGCAAAACTACAGAATAGATTGGGTCATATTGCAAGATACGCCTGTGATCCAGAGGTTAGTGAGGAAGACCAGTTTAGCAATCCCAAATCAGTTGTCCTGGAATACTTGACAAAGGTGTATTTTTCTGGTCAGCTATAAACAGCTGCTGTGTATTCATTCTTGGGTTTTTTAAACATTTAAAAAATTGGCGCAAAAAATAATTCTTTTTCAATGACTAGTAAACCCGGGAATGAATATACTTGACAGATGTTTGTCTTTGGAATTGCAGAGTGAGTAGGAAGACCATACTGCTGTCGTTGTAGGCTTTAGGTAGCACTTCTTTCTGACCTGGCTTTGTTTAATGAACTGCAAACTCTTTTTAAATAATAAAATGAAAACTATATAAACACGAAATGTATACTACTTTTATAATAACTTGCTTTCTGGGTAAAACTTCTAGTTGGTATTAAAACTTCCAGTTGGTAAAACTTCTAGGTGGTATTAAACTTCTGTGTATTAAAGGCTTTGGTTGCACTAATGCTGTTCCTTTCTTTCTGTGACAGGACTCCACTGCAGTGACGTCAGTTTTTCTCCGAACAGATCCACAAGGATTTTTCTTGTATTGGACAGACCAAAATAAGGTAAATATATTTTAAAACACTTGAGTCCTCATTTGTAGTTGCACAGTTGCAGACCAATTGTTGTCATTGGCACAGCTGGGGTCACCTGGACCTTTCCTTTTAGTGATTCAAGAAGTTCATCAATTTCCTACAGAATGGGTGCACTTCCCTGAAATGTCACTCAGTTCTAGATGGTAGGTGTCTGGATGCAAAGCCTTCTTGACCATCTAGTGGAAGGTATTGGAATAGTGGTCCAACTTGTTAAGAACACAAAACCATCTTCAACCCAAACCTGTAAGATAAAAGAGCTTGGGAAGACAAGGGAGTGACCATGGTTTTCCCTTTTATTTTACCCAGTGGCAGCCAGTCATTGAGATGTACTCTTGTGTTGCTTTGCTGATGTTTTCCTTCGAGGCCAGTGGGTGATAGAGGCATGGCACTGCATGAATGTGGTTTTGAAAGATGGTCAGAGAGAGGAAGTAATGTGAGGCAAGGCTGAAAGCAAAAGGGAATATCACAGTAGGAGTGAGGGAGACTGGGGCTGCAATCCTATCTTCCAGGTAGGCTGGCATAAGCCCTGGCATAAGTCCTTTGCTGACCTGGGGGTGTCTCAAAATTGCCATTATGCACATCTGCTCCACATCTGGAGGGGTTAGGACAGTGCAAAGGATACAGTAACTTCCCCACACCACCACAGGAAGATTTGCCAGCTACGTTATGCTAGCCTAGATTGGTTAGGATTGTGCCCTCTGAGAGATTTGGCCAAATCTTTGAATACCCAAGTCTCTAGGATTGACTCACAGATGACTCCTTGTTCTCAGCACTGTTCAGCCTGTGAAGGTCTGGGTCACAAATCAATCTTTGTGGCAGCAGCACTATCATGACTCATCGGAGGTTGCATTACGTTCCATTGATGTACCTGGAGAAGACAGGACAGATTCTAACACAGTGTTGGTGAATAAATGGGGGGATTATCTCAGTATCCGTCCAGTATATAGATCAGGTGCAAGATTGCATCCAGTGAGCAAGGATGGCATAGTTTGGATGTACGTTCTTGGTTTTTTGTGTGCATCTTGAAGTGATGCTATAAATTGGGTATATTTATAGTACAGTTGCCATCTTCATGAGATGCTTCAGTGCCTTTAGCTTTTTAAAAACAAACACAATCAAACAAACAAGCTGTGGTACAAGGAAGACTCAACGGGATCATTTTGCATTGCATAAGAACCCCAGAGGTCCCTTTTTAAGGGTCAAGAGAACTCCTCCTTGATAATGATGACTTTAAAAATATTTGTGGAAACATTTCCTTAAATGCTTTGTTTAGAAAAACCAAAATAGATCAGCTGCCTAAAAGCTTTGCTTTGAAATTCAATGTTTGTTTACAATCAATGTTGACAGCTATTGAAAGATTAGCTGCAGAAAGGCTTGGTAGGAAGAACTTGTCCTAATGCCAGCACTTGGATATAATGATACTGATTAGGCCAGGAGGCAAAGAAGGCAGGCAGGGCGGCTTGACACATGTGTCAGCTCTCTGCTAGTAGTACCTGGAGGGGGTAAGTATGAGTTAAGATTCTCATAGTTTCTCTGTCTTTTGTGGGGGGAGGGTCCCCCTCACTGGAAATATAGCAATTTTACATCTGGCTAAACCAAGACCAAGCTTTGATTGAAAGAAAAGAAATGTTACAGAGGTACAGATTTAAATTTTAAGCTCCGTTTTTGCCTCCTTTTGATGCAAAGTTTAATGAGTGTGATAAGAGGATAACTGTACAATTCTGGTATTCAATCTAGATGGAAAGAATTTGGCTCCATAAAGCTTCTGGCAAAAGCAGGCATCCATCAGTCTTGGAAGACTATGCTATCGTGCTTTGCACTGCATACGCTGCATGCAAAGCACGAAGGCCTGGGTTAGGTTGATATGGAGGATAGACTGTAACCCAAGCAGCAAATCCCCCCTCTCCATGCCATTGAATTAGTCCAGTGGAAAGGGAGAGCCAATACGATTGGTTCCAGCTGCGTCGCAGAGCTGGGCTATGGACAGGAGCTCACCCTGTCTTGTGGGGCTGACCTGGGTCTTGAACCCTGGCCTTCTGGTTAACAGGCACAGTGACTTAACCACTTGTGCCAACCCCAGCCCAGTTCATCTGGTAATGGTTTGTTTTAATGGCTTGCCTTGCTTAATTTCATTAATATCTTGTCTCTTACATGGCTTTTTGTTCAGTATACATAAAGAGCAAAGTACATCGCGGTCCAAGTCTGGACCACCTTTTGTGACCATTATTGTTTACATAAAAGCAGCTATTGGAAGCATCAACTTGAATCAGAGGAGTGTTGTTGGAAGAAGGGACCACTGTACTGCCAATCCTACATAGGAGTGAGCTGTAAGATGAGGAAAATTGTGCAGGAATGGCTGAATCCCCTTTCCCAATACCCTTACACTGATTAAAATTAGAGAACAATTGCTTTTAAGTGAGTATTAAAAAAAAACAGGAGATCCGATCATGAATCTTCAGTGAATTGGCTCCCAAGACTGAGAAGCAGACAGAAAGTTTCTGGGGAAGTAGGAGTTTAAGATCTGTAACATCCAGATGGGAATGTGGTGTGTCAAAAGAGGTGCTGGAAGATGCTTACAAATGATATATTTAGAATATCTTTGATGTGGTGCTGCTGCAGAATTGATCACATTATGTAATGCAACTTTCTCTTAACATGAAGATAATCTGAAGAGGAAAGAATTTGGGTCCACCAGTTCTCTGAATGGATCATCCTAGGCATCTTGGGAATTACTGTTGCTATAATTAACCTCAGGGCTTGAATCGGAAAGTTCACACTTCCCAAGTCAAATTTTATTTGATCTGTTGATAGAATAAAATTGAAAAATTTTACATTTTTTTGTATGTGAGATTTTCTTTCCAGGTGGGTATTTCCTTCGAATAGCTTAGGTGACTGGGCAAAATGTCCTTAGAAATAATTTTATAATCCTTAGTCAGATGAATGTCAGGATGTCAGATGAATTTTGAAGACAGTAGCCATAACAATGGAGCCAATAGTTCCATACTGATTGGGCTAAAAGTCTTTGGCAATATTTTATGGAAGGTGCAATCCATATCAATTCAGGCGGCGGGGGGGGGGGGTTTACCTTCATTATTTCAGAAGTTTCTGAATTTAACATATGTTAAAATTCAGGAAAAAATAAGATACCTGTATATTTTTGTTTTGCCCCAAAAAATTCCTGGCCCGAGATACAGGTCGCCAAAGATGGCGCCCTGGGCACCATTTCTCACTTGCGATTTTCGACAAAAATTTTAAAGTGCTCTATCTCTGGAACAGTGCAAGATATTTTGTTGTGGTTTTTTATTTGAAAGATAATATTTTTCTGTTTACAATGATACACTCCATTTTGAAATATGTGTTCAACTTTTCTTGTTGCAGCCTTCTGAATTTTTTTTAAAAATAAAAATAAATTTTTTTCTCTCTCAAAAATGCCAATCCCAAAAATTTTGATTTTTTTACTGTTGATCAGTACCCTTGAGTACTACATTCCCTGTAAAGGAGAACTTCCACTTTTGAGTTTCACAGGTGAAAAGGGGTGCAACGATTTTTCTCCCTATACTTTACATTGAAATGTTGATGACTCATCAACATTCCGCCCCAGTCCCTGGACCTAGAAGTGTGAAATGCTGATGAGGCAGAATGTTAATGTATCATCAATTCTTCAATGCAAAGTATAGGGAGAAAACATGGAAAACTCAAAAGTGGAAGAGATCTGTAGTGTCTTGAAATAATGTGGAGAAAATGGGGGAAGTGCAAAAACATGAATTGGTTTAGATTATTTGTGGGACTGTTTTTATAAGACTAAGTAATATCTACTTCATTTAACATATTTGCTGTGAAATATTCAGTTACGGTATATCTTTTACAAGAAGTAACATCTGTGGATTAACACAAATCATTTGCCCCTCCACTTGGAGTCTCAGAGCCAAACCTTATCCAGTTTTCCAGCTCAGGTGTAGCCTCAATGCAGCCCTGTGGTAAGGGAATACATATTATCTTAAATAGGACCCAGTGACTGCCCCCCCACCACAGGATGCAACGCACACCCCACTGGCACAACTGCACCAGCCGTGACAAATTGGATTTGTCTTTCCAATCCATGTGCCTACTTTATCTATATACTGAGAAGATGGTGAGGTAAAAGCAAGCACATGTTAATTTAGAACAACACTTTTTAGTATAAGTTTATTTTAAACATGTCTGCTTATATTTTAATTGGAAATAGCATATTTTGTTTAGTGACATTATGGAGGAGCAACATACATATTGGCATTGTAGAAATCTATACATAATGTGACTGCCTTATGTGTTGTGTGATGCTGTCTCCATGAAGATTGGAAATGAATGGACAGATAAAACATATTTTATTATGTTATTGCTTGCAGACCAGGCCAACAGTATGTAATTCCTATAGATGTGCATCATTGTCACTATAACTGCCAACACTATATTATAAATACATTTTAGATATGCCAAAACTACTGCATGGCACATCTTTCTATGAAAGGTTCATATACTTTTGCTGCTTTTCATTCTGTTAGAGTAACTGTCTTGCAAAATTTTCTACTTTCCAGAAATTGCGGCATCATCGACATAACAGTCTGCTGTCACTGGGGTACATAGGTCTGGTCATATTGTACTGGTCTATAATGTTTAACTTCTTTTGTAATCTAAGTTGAACAATATAGAACTAATCGTTATTGACTACTCACTATTTGTGAAATCTCAACAAATTCAATGGAAAGATAAGAGTATTTGACACAGCAGTGAAGAGCCTCATGTTGCATTGTAACCCATTTCTCCCCAATGTTGTATATATGCAACAGAAATCAATTGTGGACTGGGCAGTAATGTGTTTTAAAGACTCTTTTATTGTAGCATCGTTTTTTATGGGCTGTAGCCAAAACTACTCACACTGATTGGGATTTGTATCTTTCATTCATCTATCCATTTTTGTAAAAACTTGGTTTTTCAAATAAGGGATCTGAATGTCACCTACCTTCTGGTTTGTTAGACAGGGAGCACTTTAGCTCAACTGACCCATTGTGTTGCAAAGGTAGCTGGAAGCGAATCAAAGTTGAGGTTCAGGAGATACATTGCCAGTGAAGGTCTGAGTTGACATATTGTGGCTTCTAAATGCCCCCTTATCCTTTAGAGACCTCCAGTAGCAAACATTCCCCTGGGAAATGTGGTAGAGCCTGCAATAGCAGCACTGTAACAGAATTGCCGTATGGAAATTTCATTAAGTTTTGGCTGTTGGATCCCTAAAACAGTGTATTATGGTTTGGTGGAGAGTAGATGATTCCTTCCTTTATTCACTGGTGTGGTGCTGATCCTTGATTTTGTTGGGGCCAGCTGCAGAAGTTGACTATGTGCAAACTGTATTTCTAATATTATTTTTTAAAGCCTGTATCTTAAAGCAGAGGTTAACTTAGGGTGATGTAGTTCAGTAATTAACTGCAAGAAGAGTTTGCTTTTGGCTCTTAGCTGATGCAAAAAACCGGTCATGAACCAGTATTAAGTATAGGAACATGACAGTGTAGGTTACATTTTATTTATAACCAGTCACCCAGGAACATCCATATGACTCAAGTTCTAAAAATGTGCTGTAATGAGGCTGTGGTGATCACAATAAGCAGCTGTAGGACTCACAACACTCATGATGGAAAAAGAGAATGGCATGTTCTCACAGGGCAGGTTCTTACCATGCAGTGCAAGGTTTTCATTCGGATCAGTGCTTCTCAATATTTTGTCCCCTGCCGTACCTTTTGGATATTCCACTGGAAATAACTGGAGATGATGTCATCACCAATGATTTCCAGATAAGGAGGCCAGACAAAACTTGACAAACACAGGTAACAAGGCTCCAGGTGGATGGGAGGGCTTTTTTGAGCATGTGAAAAGCAAATGCCTGAGCTCTGCTTGCCAAGCTTAGCCTCCTATTTCAGTTGGTTACACTGCATTTGTGGGCTTGCTGTCAGTCCCCAAGAGTATCACCTGAACCACCTCAATTACCACTGGTGATACAAGTATCTCTAGATAAGAAACACTGACCCAGATATAACATGGACTTACGGAACTGATAGCGTAGCCATCCATGGTGATAAAAAAGATGGTGTGGTGTCTAAGATGTTGTCAAATAAGCATTTCATTCCTATGCTAAGAAATCTTGCAATACAAAAAATATCAGAACTGTTTTGCTGACATGTCCAGTAGATGTTCCATATATTCATTTTCCTTTAACTATACTGCAATAGTTAGTGTTTGTATAGTGTGCAAGTCTTCCAGGTGGTGTTTCAGCAATCTTTGTAAAGCAGGAATAGTATCTTAATTTATTATCTTCCTGTTGCAGATGAAGATTGCCAAAGGATTGGTTGCCTAAGGCCACATTCTGATGTATGGCTTAGATGCAACTTTTAACTGAGGAAAACTCAGCTATGTATGCTTGGCAACTACATTAGAATGTCTTTTTAGTTATAGGAATTGCTAGAACGTTCTTCTCTTAGAACAGGTATGTCAAATGTTTTTTCATACAGACGGCTGAAGTTCGCATTCATGGTGCTTGCTGGGGGCTGGAAGTGATGTCTCTATGCAGATGATGAGGCAGCGAGCATGGTATGGTGGTGGAGCCATGGGCTGCCAGAAGACTGCTATGCAGGAACGGAGTGGATTGAATTTGGATGGGTTAACTGATAAAGCTGTCATGTGAAAATAGAGCCAAAAAGATTCACTGTTTACAGTTTAGCTCACCTGAAACTGCAGCTATTGGAGGCATTCATTGATGCCAGATGTGATGATCATGCTGTGAAGGACTGCATCTGGAAGAGTTCTGCATCTGGAACAGTTACCTACTTCATAGGGTTGTTGTGAGGATAAAAGTATGAAAGCTACGTAAGACGCCTTAGGTATTTGCTTTGGCATGAGAAAGGCAGGGTATTTAAATGCCTCAATGTAGTGCTAGAGAATAGTGGAAGAAAAATCCCTCACAGTGAAGATTATTACCAAGGAGAAAGCATTGAGTAGTTGGACTTGTATAACTAAATGGGGCAGGGGGACAAACCCAACCATTTGTAACTTGGCTACATGATGGGTTGAAGTGCAGGACAGCTTGAGGAAAAAAACCTTTAGAAATATAATGAGCAATTTGCAAGGAAGTTTTTTTGCTGCAATCCTAAAAACACTTTCCTGGGAGTAAGACCCATTGAAAATAATGGGGCTTACTTTTTCGTAGACATCGTCAGGATTGTGCTCACAATTGGAAACGTTGATATGAGAGACAATTTCCATTATAATACGGCTCTGAAGAATAAGATGCAGACTATTGTTTCAAGCACTTGCATTTTTTTAAACAATAAGCTCAATTGAAATAACCTTCAGTTAGTGGTGTAGCTAGGAGGGTTCAGAGGATGCAGTAAGCTACAAGGCTTAGGGGTGCTAAAGGCTGAGCTTGATATTAGTAACTAAAATTGTGAAAAACGGGGTAGGTATGAATAATAATACCACCATGTTATATATAGTTGTAAAGGTAATTTTATGCAGAATGCAATGAAATGAACTGCATTTGAATAGCTATATTCTATCAAAAGTTATGGCCAGAAAATGAAAACACAAAAACCTATGGAACAAACATGGATTTTCTTAACTCAAACTTTCCTATGTTACTCTGAGAGCCAATGTGATGTAATTCTGATACTGTCAGGTACTAATAAGGTGTTAATATGAATCAACTCACACTACATATGAACAGTATATATATTCCATTAATTAGTAATTAAAGTCAGAAAGACCCGCAAAAAGAAACAACACCATCCAGTTATCGGCCTATAACCTGACTCTCTACAACATGGAAAGTCTTATCAGGCATCATAGCCACTAAATTGCAAAAGCATATGAGCCAATACATGAGCACAGCTCAAAAGGGCATTGGGAAGGATAACAGGGGCTCAAAACATCAACTGCTCATAGATAGTACTGTAGCCCAAGACTCAAGAACCGGACAGACTAATCTGTGCACAGCTTGGACTGACTACAGGAAAGCCTACGACTCAATGCCACATACATGGATCTGTGAATGCCTGGCATTATATAAAGTAAATAAGACCTTAATGACCTTCCTTAAGAACTCCATGGGGCAATGGAAAACAACAGTGGAAATCAACTCAAAAGAATTAGCACAAGTATCGATCTTGAGTGGCATATATCAAGGAGATGCACTGTCTCCCCTGCTGTTCTGCATAGGCCTGAAACCCCTAAGCCAAATAACAGCAAAGACTGGATATGGTAGTTCACAAGAGTGGAACTACCATCAGCCACCTCCTCTATATGGATGACATCAAGCTGTATGCAAAGAATGAACGAGACATCGACTCATTGATACACCTGACGAGGATCTGCAGTGAGGATACTGGGATGTCATTCAGCCTGGATAAGTGCAGCCGAATGATCGTAAAGAGAGGAAAAGTGGTTAAGACCAGTGGGGTAGAACTACCAACAGGGTACATAACAGATGTAGAGACCAACTATAAGTACCTAGGTATCCCACAATCCCACGGAAATCATGAAGAGGAGACATATATTTACCCCATGCTAACTGAATATACTGGCATTTCTATGTGATGCTTCTATTCAGCAGGGAAAGAATAACCATTCCTCTTAGCCCCACCGTAGTTTCCCTAATCAATAAATAAGGGACATAATTTTCATTTTTTTACTTTATTAAATTTGATTTTGTTGTCATGGGGCAACAAAATCTTCAACTCCAGGTGGCAAATAGGTGCTTTAGTTATGCCACAAGTAGAGCAAATCGTAGTGAACCGTTGAGGGTCAGAGTCAGGATTTTTCCCTAGTTTTCTTTTTAAAAATACCCAGGGATGACATTACTTCCAGTTGTGACATCACTTCTGGGGCAACATTTTGAGCTTTGCACAGGGTTCCATGATCTTTAGCTACACCACTGCCTTCAGGAAATCTGGTGCATTTAAGGTTAACATATGAAGCAAAGAACCTTGTAATTTGTTGCCTCCCAAGGGAAAACAAAATTATGTGTGGCAAGACTGATTTTCATGTCAAGATCATTATGTACAGAAAAAGAGACCACTGCAAAGTTAGACTTGTATTGGTGAAAGTTCTCCCAACAAACAAAATAGAACGCTACTTGGGGAATAGATGTGTATTGAAAGCACCTTGAGATTAGTATGCTATGCTGTCAGAAAAGTTTGTGCTTCACAGCCCTTTAAAATTTGAGGACTTGACCTGTAATGTACAACAAAAGCCTATGGTGAAGCACATGAGGATTGTCTTGCTGGATCAGAGCCAGGTCTGCCCAGGCTGCCTTCTGTTTCTGACAGCAGCTAGTCAAATGCCTCTGTTTGCCTGAGGCATGCTGGACTTTGGAGGTGCAGTGCCTTTCATGCCTTAGAAAGCCTGGAACTCCAGACTAGCTTCACACTGATGTGGCTTTTGGGTTTGCGATATTTGTATAAACTGACCTGATGTTATTCTGTTCTTGAAACACAGAGAACTGTGCTCCAGGTCTTTTTAACAACACCGTATTTTCTTAGGGGACAATTGAGACTATAAACATGGAAGAAATGTTCAGAGACATGCAGGGGCTGATCAGAGCAAAATTTTGGCTTTTAGTACTATACATATATCACGGTTGTCCTATCAAAATAAGCTCTTAAATGGATTTGTGGATTTTTTAAAAAATAGGTTTTTGAATTATGCTTTATGAGAGCCGAACCTGCAGGTGTGTGTGTGTGTGTAGAGGGAGAGGGAGGTCCTGTGGTATGTGATAATCCACAATGTAGTGAATTAATTGATATAATTAAGAATTATAATTATCTATTGCGTAATTATTTGTTTTGCACTGCTAGAGTAAACATTTTTGGTGTCATGAAGCCCATATCCTAAAGTCAATTTAAGCCCTTTGCTCTGGAGCAGTTAAGGTGACTTTCCATAAGATAACACTAGAGGGTGACGTAACTGTTTGGACCCATAACTGCTCTGGATTTTGCCCGTAGGTGTTGACTTCAATTGGGAACTATCTGTGATGAATAGTGTCAATTTTCTCTCCCCACCATTTGGGGGATGGATTCATTTTGCACATAGCTTTAGGGATACAGTGTTTTGCATGTGAAAGAAAACATGTGACTGTGTGCGCTTTCATATCCTTTGATGAAAATAGTGAAGTGATTCACTTAGGGTCCCTTAGAATCCTTAAGGATTCTCTTTGGGGTAGTTGACCAAACACTGGTCTACTACTAAATGGAACTACTCACTATCACATGCCAGAAAGCCATATGAATTAGTTCAGTTGCTGAGATTAAGGTAATAGAGGAGCAAGTTTTTGCCTGTCTGCTCAGCTCCCACAGGCACTGTGGTTTCCTGGAATGGGATTATGTCAGCACACTCTTTTGATAACCTGGGGCCATTTTGTTATTTTATGTAGCTAACTACATAAACCAGGGGAACCAAAGAGGTGTCTTAGTCATACGTACTCAAAGAGTCCATCCATGTCTGTGACATGTTTTTCTTTTCTTATATGCAGTCTATAAGTTTTATTGTGAAAAATCCTAATGTGTCACTTTCTGAAGGAAGTCAGTGTTTAATTCAAAATAAAAAATGAGCTGTCAATGTCAAATGCTATAATAACAGGATTTATAGCTTTAGCTGTGCAGGGTACAATGTGTATCTCCTTATATATTTTTTATGCATCTCTTTCAAGGTAATTTGGTTTCGTTGGTGGATCTCATTTCTTGAACTTGCAGAATGGGGGTGTAAATTTCCTTGTGTGCACCATGCTTAGAGAGCCTGTGCTGTTATAGAAGGAGCTTCCTCCTAAGAAAACACATCACATTTGCATGCTGAACACCTTACAGTGTCTGTACAACTAATGCACAACTATAAAGTGTCTGCACAACTTGCTTAATGTCCAGTGCTTAATTCCAAATAGATACAAGGCTGAAGTGATAAGTAAGATCTGGCCAAACAGGGAGTTGTACCAGTGATGGGATTCAAAGAAATTAACAACCTGTTCTATGCCCACCTGGCAGCCACTTTTAAATGGGTATTTTTAAACTTTATATGTCCTATCTCTCGTTAACAACCAGTTCTATAGAGTAGATGCGAACCTGCTGGAGTCCATCACTGAGTTGTACCCCTTCACTGATGTATCACAGTTGCATTCGTCCTGTGGAACTGGCTTATGGGAGCATATGCTTGTTAGGTGGTTGATGATAAACCTGTAGACAAACTGGAGGACAAGCCCCCCAAACCCCCACCACGGTCCCATTTTTCAAAAGATAATCGGCATCCTAAAATGGATGGGGGTTTTCGTCAGGACAGACTCATTGCAAACAAAATGTGCTTCAACAGATGCTGCTGTCGTTCTGCAGTGACAGCTTCTGTAGCTGTGAGCTGGCACATTGCCATTGAAGCAGGTGTTGACTGTGATAGTGAATGAATATGGGGCTTGAGCTGTATCGTTTAACTTTTATTACTTCAATAAATCAGCTAGGCATGAGTAATCATTAGCTGAGCATCCCTCTCATAAGACATCAACTGCTTCTGGTTTCTGCAGGTGAACGGTGAAGCATAATTTAGCTGTGGGTAATGTTTGACAGCGACAGTGTGCACACATATATAAATACTATTGGCTGCTAATTTAAACATTAACTTGGCCTTCTAGTTGGTGATAGAGTAACTGGAAATGAATGTTAGTGTGAAGTGGAACGATTGCTGGATTTGGCATTCTGTGCATATGTAAAGTAAACAAACGGGTTCTCGTTGGAGGTGGAAACACATCCTTACTAGGCTATTTGAGATTGTCTTGGCCCCCTTGGATCTGCAGTTAAACAGCTCAGCCAATTGGCAACAAATAAAGAACTGTGCATTTGGCATCACACTAATCTCGCAGTTTTGTCCTTGGCAAGCTGAAAGTTTAAGTTACATAGTGTAGACGTGATCCAGATGAAACAGGCAAAACTTCTAGTCCAAACGGCAGCCCGATCTTGATTTATTTCTGGGGTGCTGTCAATGAGGTGGAAGAAATGTTATATCTCTGCCCTGAGGGGTTCACAGATGCAATGGAAATAACAGTGAAAGGTGAGAAGAGTGGTGCCAGGGTATTTGGGAGAGAAAATACTCCTAATGCTGAAAATATTGCTAAGTTGTAGTAGGGAGGGGACACTAGAGTAGTTCAGAATACATGGCTGAAAAGGTAGGTTTTGAGGTATGTTTTAAAGGAAGTTCACTAAAGCATATCTTTCAGGTGATCAAGGAGGGTTTTTGGGTAGAAGATGCATCAAGGGAGGGGTAAAGCCACTGGATAGAGCAGGAATCTTTTGGGGTGCAGAAAGTGGTGGAGATAGAGGAGCAAAAGCAAGAGTGTAGCAGGAACTGAGTTCCAAGTCTTAAGGGAGGAGCAAGGCCATGGGAAGCTTTGAGGATCTTTAGTGCATCCAGGAGTGGACAAAAGGGCATTTATGATTTCAAGGGAAGTGATTTGAGGAATGAGATACGTGAAAGGTTTTGAT
Organism: Cryptoblepharus egeriae; assembly: GCA_030015325.1. Taxonomy (NCBI): domain Eukaryota; kingdom Metazoa; phylum Chordata; class Lepidosauria; order Squamata; family Scincidae; genus Cryptoblepharus; species Cryptoblepharus egeriae. Next base: position 126,474,472 of record JAREYC010000001.1, on the reverse strand, counting down.
GAGGGAATACTGATGAGGTGAGCAAATGGACCAGAAAGGAGAAGGTAGCAATATTAAAAGGTGAGGTATGATCATTTGTATATATGTGTATTTACTGTATGTAGTGAGAGAAAGGGGTGTATTTGGGTAATCTTGTAGAAGGAGACAATATGACTGGATAAGGGGAATGAAGGAGAGCAACAAATTGTAGGTTAAGCAAAGGCTTTAAGCATATTCAATGGACTAGTCATCATTAAGAGGGAGAAAGAATACAAGGAGAAGGGAGGAAGGTGAAAAATTTTGTTTCAGAGATATTGATTTGAAACTGATGATGTGTTCAGATGAATATGGGATTGCTTGGGAAGACACAAGCTTGGGATAGAGAAGAACTGAATTTCAACAGAATATAAAGATATGGTATAGATCAGCAGATATAGTATAGATACAGTATATATAACATAGATCAGTGGTTCTTGATGTTTAGTATTGGGACCCACTTTTTAGACTGAGAATCTATCAGACCCACCAGAAGTGATATTATGACCAGAAATGACGTCATGAAGCAAGAAATATTTTTTTTAGTCCCCACCCACACTTACCCTTTGATGAGATCATCAGGGTGGGAGGAAGCATGCGGGGAAGAGTAATTTTCCAGGGAAATTTCCAGGGAAAAAACCAGGTCCCTCAGGGACTTTGGTACCCAGAAGAAGAGCAAAGAAAGATCTTTCCTGTAGGAAGGACTTGAAAGTATAAGCAGACAAGAAGGAAGGGAACCATCTAAGAATAGACATGAGGATTCCTAAGGCATGAAGGGTGTCAAATGAAAGTGATTGGTTGTGTCACAAGCAGCACATTGCTCAGAGAGGTCGAAGACAGTTTAAAGACCAGATATATTGAGACTAATCTTGTAGTAATCTAGTTGTGGGCACCTGAGTATTTCTTTCAGCATGAAACATAACAGTGATAAATAGGGAATGTATAAGATTGCTTTAAATAGGAACATGAACTACTAGATGTTGAAAATTGTTCTGTGGCTTGAGGGAGACATGTGAATGAGAGAAATTACATCTTGGAATATTATATAGTACAGTATTATATTGATTTTAACTAATTACATACACTTCTCTTAACTTTCTTCAGCAGAATTTGAGGTGAGCCTGCAGAGCCAGCATGCTCTTCAATCTTGGGGGCATTACAAAAAAAGTATAAATAACAGTGCAATCCTATTCTATTTAGAAGTAAGTTTCACTGAGTTCAGTGGGGCTTACTCCCAGAAAAGTGCTCTTAGAATTGCAGCCTAGATCTCCTTCTAAGCAAAATTGGAAGATGAAAATGTAATGGTGAAAAACATTATGATTGTTGCCCTGAAGTTCTTGCTGCTCAATATCAAGGAGGCCTTATTTCATGGATCTCTGAAGACAGCATGCCTAACATATATGGAGAAAGCCCCAGAAAAGTTACAATTTTATATGTCTGTTCTCAAATTATACACACGGCAACATCAGATTAGCTTAATTTTTTCTGGAATTTTAGATTGGTAATGTTCTGGTACACTAAAATATCTTGAAATATTGAAGCAGTCTTCTGATGATAGCATTTGACAGATAGGACATGCAAGGGTGAAAATGTGTGCCTTGATCACTAAGAGCCTGATGCAATGTGTAGTTATTTTTACAAGAAGGCAATCTATCAATGAAATTGCAAATTTAGTTTTTTGCTTGGCACCAATCTTGCCAGTAACCAGTGCATTAATGAATTGCACCTTTGAACCACAGGCCACTGAAAATATTGAATCTGTTCCTCTGTGCCATGATCCTTTCAGAGTATTCTACAGCAGAGTAAATGTCAGCAGTGAATTGGCTTTGGCTGTGACATTTATGAGGTTCGAAACAAAGTGCATTTTAAATGCCAGCTTAATTTTTTGGACAAATGAGAGCTATTCATTTTTTTCAGACACTTTGTAATGCTGAGAGGTAACAAATGTGTATTACGAACTCTGCCATGTTGTGTAAACTAGATACAAAAATAGCTGTAGTGCACATCGAAATAGCCAGTGCTTAAGGCTGTAATCCTTACTGCAATGGGAGGAAGTCACATTGAACAAAATGGAACTTACTTCTGAGTAGACGTGAATAGGATTGCATTGTGAGTTGTGTTTTTTACACACAACTTGAAGAAAATATGCAAAGGGGTAGTCATTCTAGGTTTTTTTGGTGTTAAAATCATAGGAAGATCCATAGAATTTGAATGCCTTGATGAAGTAAATCCCTTGCGGGTAAATTTGGAAATAGCACCAAAAGGCAACAGTTGTTCTTAGTTCAGCTAACTACTGTTCTTAGGGATATTGTTATGACTTACTTGGATGCTGGAGCATTTCTACAGACCTCAACCTTGGGAATATGAAAGGAACTGTTTGGCAATGTTTGGTATACAATTTTGTCTTTAAGATTGATAGGCTTCTGTTATGCCTGCCAAAGCAGGCATCTGATAGTTATATCGGATAGGGATGGGTGTGTAAGGGATTTAGAAGTATGAATTCCCCCAGTATGAAAATCTCTACACATATACTCTCTTTTTTGAAGACGGGCCTCTTTGATTATTGGTCTAATTGGTCTAAAATGGGATTTGTTCTTGCCAGTTCTCTCCTACTCTCTCCAAGACTCCAAGTATTTGAAAATGGGGGAAAGGAGTAAGTGACAATGAGGAGTACTTGTTAGTTCTTATGTTATTGATGCTCAGAGGCATTAATTCCTTGTTGGGGTACATGGTTTCCTCTTCCTCCTCAATTCAATTTGGAAGGAAGATGAAACTGCAGATTCCATGTGAATAAGAAGAGCCACCACTGGATCAGAGGTCCATCTAGTTGGCCAAAGGTCCCTCTAGTTCAGCTTCCTGTATCACACAGTGGCCCACCAGATGCCTTATAGAGCACATCTGACACATATGATGTATGTTCCCTGATAGGAAACTAATTCTCAGGGGTAGAAAATTCTAATTCCCAGGAGTAGAAAATTTAGTAAGCGCTACATATTCTACTTTCTCAAAAGTAATACCAGTTATTAACAGGAGTTTCTGGGTTTTTGTTGTTTATTTTGAAGTAAGGAAAAGGGTAACCTACCTATTGTGTGTGGTCTGCCTTTATTTGAAAACCATAAACCTGAAGGATTTTTTGAGCATTTGTAGAAAGGGGTGGGGAAGAAGTGTTGGATGAGAAGAGTTTATCATTCCTACAGTCCTGTAAAATGTGATAGACATGCATGTCAAATTTGAGGCTCAGAGTGACATAAATCCAGAGCCGTTCTTCATATAGTCTCACAATAAGGCCCTACAGTAGTGCATGAATAGAGCTGTTGAATGAAGTGCAAATCATGGCAGTTCTTAGCAACTGGTTAGGGCAAGATAAATTGCTCTTTAGAGATCAGATGGGTGGCACTTGGTTTCTCATTCTCATTTTCGTAGAGTTATTCCTGCTTAACCAGGGCGGGTTCTGTGGGTTTTCTCATTTTATACCTGCCCTTTACAACAACAATATTGCTACTGTAGGAGTAGGGTGCCATACCATTTTTCCCCTTATTTTGAAAAGCTAGCAAGGGCAAAATATTGAAGCACTGTTAAATCTGTTGCAGTGCAGCCTCAGAAAGCTCAGCCTAAGGCTGTAGGATTCTGGAATAACATGACTGCATTGGGACTGGTTGTGCATATGCGCCATTTATATGTGACTAAGAGCACAATCCTAACCACGTCTGCTCAGAAGCAAGACATGTGCTCAATGGGTCTTACTCCCAGGAAAGTGTCTTTAGGATTGCAACCTTAAATATCCATAAGGGAACCATTGTATAATGGTCGGTTAGGTTTCAGGCTGTTGATGGATTACAGTACTTGGGGAGCATGCCATTCTTCTCAACTTCAGGACCTGGGATAGCTCAACTATCCAACCTGGGATAGGACCTGGGAGTTGAAGGCAAGAGAGAAGGTATTCTGGAGTATTACTTGACCTCTGGTCTGAACCCTGTAGTGTCCTGAAATAGTCCTGCAAGGAGGTGTAGTGTGAGTGCTAAACTTGGCTTCTTGAAGTAGATCAGTTCTCAGTTTATGACTCTGTGTAGTCTATTCTGCAAGCAAGCTTTATTTTTTTTTAACTAAAATATACTACAGAACTCATGACCTTGGAAAATACCACTACTGAGAGCATCCTGAAATATCACAGTATAAAAAACATTTTTTTTCCTCTGGATAATCTCACAAAGATCCTAGGATGACAAGGAGGAAGAATTTCTCTCATGAACACACTTCTTCAGCCCTTGCTTTTGAGTAAGTTTCGTTGTCTAAATCCACAGAAGCAGAGACAACTCAACATAAACTTTAGGGTTTGGCATCCCACGTTCATTAGCATACCACCTTCATCAGTTGGACGTCTTAAAAGTACAGTACAGATGATCCCTAATTATCCACTAGGTTTCTGTTCTGAAACCTCTGATGGATTAAAACAAAAATCTGGATTAAAAAAGAGTACCAAAAATAATTTAAAGAACCATTTCCAGGTTTCTTGTTCCACCATTTCTCCTAATGGAATAAAGCTGTGCATCAGTATCCACAGGGGTTTGATTCTGGGACTCCCTGCTGATACAAAAAAACTACACTAAAATAAAATAATATAATAAAAACTAAATAAAATCAGTTTGAATGAACCATTATTTCCCTTTACAATGGTTTAAAAACAGTTTTTCTTACTGTTGTAGAGAAACAGTCAATAATTAGAAATGCAAAGAACCTTTGCCTGGCTTAGCTGAAAAATAGAATTCTTGCTTGCATGATTACCTCTCTACAACTGGAAGAAGCAGTTTTTTTATAAAAAGTTGTGATTTTAAAGACATTTTTTCTCCTTCACCAAGGATCGGCATGTTCCTTCTCATTTTCAGTGATCAATCATGTTGTGTCAAATCCATGTATAAAAACATGTATAACAAGGTTGGACTTGTACAGAGAAACCGCTTACAATGTTAATAAGTCTAACTGATTGTCCTGATAAATGTAAGATTTGGATAATAACTGAAATGCTGATTTTTTTCCCCCATGGGAATTGGTTGTGCTGCATTTCATGGCCAGTAATATTAAATTTGTAGTAATCTTTAACTGAGATAAAGGGTCTGTAGTATATTATTCATATGATATTGTAAGATTGGTTGTCAGACATCCAGTAGTTTTGGTCTCACCATGACTATTCCATCCACAATTTTGTTAAGAAATCTTATGCAGGAGATGCATAATATTTTTAATGAATTTTTAATGAATTATTTTAAATAATTAAAATATTTTTAATGAACAGTTCTTAGATAATAATTTGTGGTTGGTTATTTTTCAAAAACTGGCCTTGGATAAAAAGCAAAGTTATATTCAGACACCTCTAATCTGCCCACAATTTATCTGTGAGATTGACTCATATCAAGTATCTACAGAATTTTCCCTTTATTTTTCACATGAAGTGTGCAGCTGTCCAGCTATTGTTAGACTTTTATAGCATGTCAAAAAATTAGGATAAAAATAAGCATTTGTAAATAAGGGCTGTGAAGAAGGAATAAAATAGGGTGAGAAGTGACAGTTTTAAATGTTGGAGAGATGCATTTATGGCATTGAAGTGGGTGGTGGTACATCCCGTCCTTTAGAAGCCCTACCTGGATCCAACTGTGTTTGATAATTACCAGCCAGTCTCTAACCTCCTGTTTCTGGGCAAGGTGATGGAGTGAGTGGTGGCATCTCAGCTCCAGAGAGTTCTGGATGAAACAGATTATCTGGATCCTTTTCAATCAGACTTCAGGTCAGGCTTTGGGACTGAAACAGCTTTGGTCGCCTTGCTAGATGACCTGCACCGAGGACTGGACAGGGGGAGTGCGTCCCTGTTGGTCTTGCTGGACCCCTCTCAGTGGCTTTCAACACCATCGACCATGGTGTTCTTCTGGGTTGGTTAGCCTGGTTGGGGGCACTGTTCTGCAGTGGTTCCACTCCTACTTAGCTGATAGGTCCCAGATTGTGGTGCTGGGGGATACCTGTTCGGAACCCTGGCCTTTGAGGGTGGGGTGCAACAGGGTTCCCTTCTGTCCCCCATGCTATTTAACAACTACATGAAACCGCTGAGAGAGGTCATCCGGAGATTTGGTGTAGGGTGCCACCAGTAATCTGATGACACCCAGCTCTGTCTCTCCTTTCCACCTCAGTCCAAGGTGGCTATTGAGGCCTCAGAGTGATGCCTGTAGGTGATTAGGATCTGGATGAGGGCTAACAAGATGAGATTGAATCCGGACAAGACAGAGGACCTCTTGGTTAGGAAATCCACGATTCATGTGCTGGACTATCAACTTACTCTGAATGGGGACATTTATTTATTTATTTATTTATTTATTTATTTATTTAACCTTCAGAACCACTGGTTACAATAAATGCTATGTCTTGAATATACTGTAAGAGAGGTTCAGAGAAAAATGTTACTTCAAGTGCATGCAAAAGGCAGAGGCAGTATTTAGTACACAACTAAACAATGAATAAGATTACAGCTTAACACGTATGGGGATACTGATAACAGCAAGTTCTCAGACAGTAACTGGTCTTTCTATAGTCCTTCTTCCTTCTTCGGCTCTGTAATCTGAATTAACTCCAGTGGTTCAAGAAGTCTTGGAGTCCATCGTAAACAATATCTCTTCAGAATTCCAAAATAGCTAACAATTGTGATGGCTTAATTTCAGCAAGCCTCTGGATGTTATTCTAAACCTCATGCTTAGGGTCAGAGGTGGAAGAAGAGGTTTGTCATCAGGTGCTTTGGTTTGGATGTTGAAGCCTTCATCCCTTGGAGGCATGGTGGATTCATATTCTCCTTGTCCCTGGACTTGGACTGGTCCACATGCGCTACTTCTGTTATTCTTAGCATTGCCTTTTGGGTTACTACTACTACTACTACTACTACTACTATAATAATAATAGTTCCAGTGTGGCAGAATAAAGGTAAGCATTTGTTCAAATAAAGTTAATTTGTTGTGTCTGGCATATACTTCACAGTTCAATGGAAGTAGTCAGTAAGCCACAAATACTATGTACAACAATAATTTGTTAACGCTCAGATTCTTAAAGCCCCAAGTTATGAAAGTACAAGTGTCAGAAACAAGACCTAAGTTGACTTTAAAGGTGTCTCGTGCCAGCATTTGAAGATAATACAGAGATAGGATATTTTATTCCATTTGCCCTGGCTTAAGATTTATAATGGACTCCAGGCTGGTTCTATTCATTAAATCAATTTCATTTGGCCTCAGGCATAGTAGAACTTCTCATAGTTTTCATTGGACTGGAGCGGGGACTTTTGCTATCACCTCTTCCCAGGATTTGAGAGATTGGAGCTGCTACTGAGAAGGAAAGAGCTATTATGGGCTGCTCTTGTGTTTGTGAAACATAGAAGAAGCCTCTCACCAGTTTATTGTAGTGGGCATTTTTATAGGAATAATTAAATCTGGCCTGCCTTATTTTTAAAAATCAGAAGTAGCAGTCAAACTTCATCATGTTCCGATTTAAATGTGTCTGAACCACTATGGGCACAATCCAGAGTAACTATGGGAGCATGTAAGAGACATTATGTGCACCCATAATTACAGCACGACCTAGTGAAAACTTATGGGAAATTCATATTGCAATCCAGAGTAACTTGTTCTTACTCCGGAGCAAGGACTCCCCATAGTTACTCTGGATTTCACTATGAGCGCTTCAGGTATACAAATACTCAGCAAGAGATGATTAGACACCAGAGGAACAAAGGGGTTCATTGAAGATGTGATGAAGGTATGGATAGCATTTCTTTTAAATTGATTTTTGTGTTAGCAACATAAAATGTCTTCTCCTATAATAGTATGGACTAGCTGTGCATCAGGATTGTCTCCTCAGTGACATGTTTAATTTTCCTCTAGAGAATGCGGATGTTAATTAGCAGTGTTTCAAACTGAAGCGGTGAGTCATTTTAGGGTTGGATGCTGAGCTTTTTCCCTTCTGGCATTAGGAATGCAGTGTTTAATGCTAATACAGTTAGACTCATTAACAATAAATAGTTGTGGACAAGTGACTTTATACACTTGGGACCTGAAATATGCTGGTACTGATATCAAGTGCCTTCTGGCTTCTCAACACAGTGGGTGTATAGCTGGATAAAAAAACAAAAACAAAAAACCAGCCTGCAAGTGGTTCACTTTGAAGTTTATCTGCAATAATGAGGGCAGGGAAGCATGGAATATGAGACGTTTGGTGATGGCACTCCTGACCAGTTCTTCCATAGTTTATGAAGGATTATTTATCTACCTAAATATATAGAATGAGTCCCACCCACCCACTGACACCCAGTCAAAACCACCAGACCTAGAAGTGGGAGGTTTGGAGAGGGTATTCCTTCCGTGAGCAAGCACTACAAATTAATTTTTAGACATTCAAAACCTAAGGGGGAGAAAATGAGTACAGTGGTGCCTCACATAAAGAGCTTAAGTCGTTCCGGAGGCATGCTCTTTAAGTGAAGCAGATTTTTCCATAGGAAATAATGGAAACTCAGACAATTGGTTCCACAACTCCCAAAATATTCATATAAAAATATTAACTGGATGTAAAAATGATGACAAAACACTGGAATTGAATTCAAAACATGCAGTCAATGTGCATGATCCTATGAAGTCTACTTAGGCTGTAGTCCTAAAGACACTTTCCTGGGAGTAAGCCCCATTTAACACAATGGGCTTACTTCTGAGTAGACATAGTTAGGAGACGGCAATCAAAGACAGTTTCCTGGGAGGCTTACCTGGGCTGCTGCTGGATGCTCAAGGTGGTCAGTGGGGGCACTTGGGGGCAGTTAGGGGCAGCTGCCTCTGGCACCCCAGCAGCGCTGGCCAGCAGACCTTTTAAAGAGCCTCCATGTGGAGCATCAGGGCTACATAGCACGCGTGCCCATAGCACACTTGCTTGTTAAGTGAAGCAGAACTTGTTATGTGAAGCAAGATTCCTTGGAAATTTTTGCTTCTTATGTGAACCACTTGTTAAGTGAGGTACCACTGTACAATGTGTTCTTGTGTACACCTCTCCTGGCGCTTGGAGGTGACTGTGCTCTGGCTGGAGAAGCTTCCCATCTGGGTCACCCAAAGGAGATCTTCTCCTTACAGAGTGCCTCACCTTCACAGTACCCTCTGGGTTGCCACCTCCACTTTCAGCCTCTCCCTGGTGGAGACATAGTGCATTGGCTGGAGAGGGGAGAGAGGGTTCTGGCTGATGCTCTCTGCTGCCAGCCAGGAAAATCACCCCCAGGTGCCTCTCCTGGTTGGCGACATAGCACTATAGCTGGGAGCTCCTCTTGTGGAGACCTGCAAATGGTCTCCCTGTCGCATGCTATGCTCTGGGGGGAGCTTTCCTTTCATGTCACTGGAGGCAGAGCTCCCCCCACTGGTCAATGGGATAATTTTTCACCACAGGACCTTTCTGTGGTCCCCGAAAGGTTGAGCACCACTGGTATAAAGAACTAGTAAGGAGGATGTGTGCTGATTTAATGTAGGCCCTCTTCATTGCAAGCTTGGATCACTGGACTTTGATATATTAGAGCAGTGATTTTCAACCTTTATCACCTTTCAACATACTGACAAGGCACTAAAATGGTCAAGGCACACCATCAGCTTTTTGACCGTTAAGGCACACCATGCTACTGGTACAGGGCTCAAATCCCCCAATTGCCTTATCCTCCCCAAATTCCCATGGCACACTTGTGTGCCATGGCATCCTTGTTGAAGTCAAAGTATTAAACAGTCTATCATATGGCTCTTTTGTACAAGTCAATGCAGTATTGGTTCTTTGTCTGGAGACTTGGCTGCTTCATTGTTTTGTAATTTGGCATTTACAGTATTTACATTACAAATATATCTGTGTTTAATCAGAGAACTCTTACTGTGTTTTGTAGGTTTATGTCTATACAGTGACGTCATTAGGGTGGTGCGGCTGGTGCGGGCTGCACCGGGTGACACTATTGGGGGTGATGTGCCGGAGGAGTTTGACACTCCTCCGCTTTGTCTGTGCCTCAGTGCACCCATTCAGGGCCTACTCCAAGATGGTGCAGTGGCCAGGAGCTGCTGCTCCACCTGGGAGCAGGTTCGAATTGCCAGCTGAGGCGTAGTGTGCATGTCCAGGAAGCCTGGACATGCACAGTCCGTGCCTCTGCCTGCCCTGTTTGTGATTTTGCCTTGGCTCTTCCCTGCTAGCATCTCTTTGCCAGTAGGTATATAGGTGTAGGTTTAATCAGAGACCAATAGCATGCTTACAATTTCTTAAATAGGCATTTATAGTTACTTAGTGTCTCTATAAGGCAAATATGATAGCAATAAATGGCAAATATTGGCAACATTTTAAATCTATAAACCATTGCTTCATATGCTGTAAAATATCCAGTACTCACAGTCAGAAAACATCCCTTGGTTACTGCTTTAGCTTGGAAACGTCTGTACTAAAACTTCATGTTTTATGGTGGCATTCCATTGGCATGGAAAAATCCGAGCATCATGTACTTCTGTATAGCTAAAAAGAAATGGTCTTTTGAGTACACTCTTCCTTCTTGCTAATGTTCCAGTACACATCTGAGTTTTTTCAGTTGGCTCCCAATGGCCCTCTTATATTTCTTTATTAGTATTTTTATCGGCTCTTTGACAGAAGTAAGTGTGAGAGCCCCCAAAGGTTGGTTTTTACAACTCAAGAGCTTTGCTCAGTCACCAGAAAGAACCGTAGCTCAGTGGTAAAGCACTGTTGAGCATGTAAAAGGCTTCTAATCAGTGGCATTGCCAGGCTGGTGCGTCTCTCAGTCCTCTGTCCCCACATGAATGTTTAGGCTAGAATGAGGCTTTTTTCCAGTCAGAGAAGTTTCCTCAAAAACGGATGAAGGAATTTCACGTAAGATCAGGGAGCTTTCCTTAAATTTAATTAAAAATAAATTCAGGAACTGCAGAGTGCTTTTGCTCTCAGGCGTCTTAAGCTATATGCTGTGGGCTCAAAGTTTAGAGACCACATAATCTCTGGAAACATAACAGTTGGCCTTTGGGGACTTTTGCAATGATGAAATTATTAAATTCCAGGATATTGGATGAATGCAGGAGTGCTTTGGCTACTATTTGCTGAGTAGAAGATTCTCTGTCTGCAAACATGTAGTTCTTGATGTGAAAATCAAAACTGGAACACTGTTTCCAGTGTAGATGACCACAGTGCTATAGTGAAAAGAGAAAAAAACCAATGAGTCTGGATATTTGATTAACTTCAGAGAAGATTTTAGAAAATGTACAGTAGGTAACTTATAAAAAGCATGCTGAGAAAGAAAAAAGGGTAGGGCAAGGCTTCTGAAGTTTTAAAATTATTTTAAAAGATGTTACATTAAACAGTATGTAGGTTTTTGAGAGGGGACAAATTGCAAAAAAAAGCTCAGAATATTGACAGATGATCATTTTTGTAATGGAAACTCAGACTGAATGTTACATTGTTGAAGATAAGAATGACTGAATTGTAGTTGAAGAATTCACCTGGTAGGACCTGCTTTGATGGGAAGCGAATGGAAAACAACTAGAAGAAACTTGATGGTCATTCAAGTACAATGCTTGGTTAAATAACAAATGCAAGCTATAGAAATACTACATTTTTTATGTGTAGAGAATTGGTTCCACAAATCTCCATGCTTGAAAAAATCCATGTGTTGCCAAATTTGAACCAGAAATGTGATTTTACACAAATTGCATAAAAATACGCAATTTGTGTTGACTTTTGTAAAATGCCATACATTTATGTATATAGCACTGTAGCCTGACATTTGGCATCGAAGAAAGGTAGCTCTTCTCAATCTGCTTTTCCATCACCATCTTGACACTCCTGTGCTCAGCACTCCCCTATTGCCACTATCCCCACTTGCTGCTGAGCTTCTGGGAGTCCAGTCTTAGTAATGTCTAGGATTGCAGCCTGAGAGTCCAATCCTAGCATGCCATTTCAGAAGAAGTCTTTTATAGTCATTGGGGTTTTCTCCCCCCAAAGTGTGGATAAATTACAGCATGAGAGCCCAGTCATAAACATGTCTACACAGAAATAAGTCCCATTATAGTCAGTGGGGCTCGGTCCCAGGAAGGTGTGGATAGGATTGTAGCTTAAATATCATGCTTTGAATTGCATGGAAGACCATTGGGCTTTTTGCATGTGTACCCTGGGAGGCTGGAGCACAGAGAGGCTGTTCCATGTCAGTTTGAAGAGGGGAGTACTAAAGGAAAGAGGAATATGGCAGAGATTGTTTTCAGCTCTGAGAAAGAACAAGTTGGTGGAAAACACTCCATGATTTTTTAAATGCAGTCCCCACTGTTTACTACCACTTTCCTACCTGCACTGTGTGAGTGTGTGCGTATGTGTGTGTGTGTGTGTGTGAGAGAGAGAGAACCATTTTGCTGCACCTGCTCCAGCTACAAAAATTCCCTTTCCTTTCCTTTTCCATTCCCAGCACTTGACTCAGATTCCCATGAACTTAATAGGTTAAAGAAATCTATTGATGTCTGGAGGCTCCTAGGATTTTTGAAGAGTCTTTTGCACTTGTGCGTAATATCATGGAGCCTCTTTATTGTGTCAGGGACTATTTTCGTGCCGGTGTATGGCATGACTATCAGTGTTTTAGTTGTCCTAGACATGGAGCGAGTCACTCCTCTGGGGTGAAGAAGGCAAAGGTGTGTGTGACTTTAAATTTCCCCATTTGCATTCAGATAACTCAGTGGATCAAATATCCATGTACAGTGTAGAAAGGATGCACAACACATGTGTACTGAACACCAAGACCCATCTTGTTTTTCATGGTGGCCATCCAAGCATCCTATTATTGGCTCCCTCTGGAAAGCGCAGGAGCATCCGAGAGAGACACACTTCTACTGTTGGTCCCTTTCACTGGACTTGGGCTGGGACTTATGCTGGCCTAAGTAGGGGATAGGATTGCAGCCTATGATCCTTTTAGTTGCACTCCCTGGCATTTTTTTCCAGCTTGACTATATCCTCCTTGAGGTGTTATGACCAGAATAATGTGGCCAAGACATAAATATGCATGGGAATATTATAGTATTAGCTGTCTTAGTCAGCCCATTACCTAATGATTCTGATTATGAGATTTTCTGCAACAGCTACACAATCAATGCTTTTATTGAGCTATCCACCCCAACATACCCCCTGGTCTGGATTTTTGCCAACAGTTCCGATCCCATCGGTGTATATGAGAAGCTGTGGAGTTCTTGTCCCATCACTTTACACATATTCATACGCTCTTGTGTGGGATTATCCTATCTCAGCTTGATAATTGCTGATCTACGTTGTATTTTTCTTTTCCTTACAGCTATTCAGTAACACTTGCAATAAACATTTGTTTGGCTGCCATTTGATCTTGGAAATATTCTAAGGAAATGAGGAATCTTTTATTTATTATGGTGGTCCGTGAGGCTTCATGCTGAAAGAATTCTAGAAAATGCAGTCTCAGATACCATGGATTTCTTTTAATGAATGATGGATTTTAAAGAATAGCCTAGTCTGTTGCGCTACGTATAATGGTAAAATAGTAAAATGACTTCAAACAAAATACGTCCTCAATTCAGAATTCATGAAACAAGCTTGTGTGAGGAAATGAAGCTCATGTTTAGCATTGATAGCAGACAGAGAGCTTTCTGGAAGAGAGTTTTCAGTGCATACAGAAGCATCGTGGAGGTTATTTTAATAGTGTACATTTCTTTTTAACCATATTTTATTTATTCATAGACCTTCATCCCACCTTTTGTTTTGATGGTTTTTGAATGGCCTGGGGAGAGTGGCCAGGGATCCAACAGATGGACACTTACTCTGTCATACAGCTGAGCTTTTAGTAGTGTGAAGGAAATGGACTAGATTTTTCAAATATGTCAACTTAAGCAAACTGTCTCCATATATTTTTAGTTGGGAGAGGGGGAAATCCAATTTTCCAGCCAGTGGTTTTGATTGTGTTTTGTATTTCATTTCCTTTGTGGCTTTGTAAGTCTCTTGGCAGCAGAAGCTTCTGATTTTCCTCCAGCCATCTTCCAAAGTGCCACACTCATCCTGTTTGCATGCTGCTAACTTAGTTTTGAGAGTCCTGCAAGGCTTTCAGAGTTATTTCTGTATCCAGTAGATTTCATTGTAGAGGTCAAGTATCTGATGGCTTGACACATTATGCATCGTACAAACATAGAAATAAAAAATTTAAAGTCTGAAAAACAGTTTTAATCAAAATTAATGTTAATGGCATAATACTCCTTTCCTACTTCAGACAATTTTCTTAACTTGTTTTTTACAATTTTTCCAGAAAATTCCAAAATGTACAATGACAGGGTGAGCACATTATTCCTGAACCCTAGGGCCAAAATTCCTGAACCCAAGGGCCAAAATTCCTAATCCCAGGCCAAAATTCCAACCCGCTTAAAAAAATTGCAAAAAAGTGTATTTTTTGATTTTGTTTTTTGATTTTTTGACCATAGTTTTTGATAGGAAGGAGATATCTCCAAACTGATTTTTTCATTGGATTCCGCTCTTCAATACGAATCCAACGACATATGGAATGATGGGGTACTGTGCACTATCATGAAGTTTCAAAAATGAAGCCAAAATGTAGGTCACCTGGACAGAAGGCTAAAAATCTGGACAAATCTGGGTTTTTCTGGTCATATGGTCACCCTGGTACAATGAGGGTTAAAAAGTGAAATCATGAGGTACATTTTTGTTCATTAATATTTATTTATTTTTAGTTTTCATTTAACACAGAAACACTTTGGGTGTTAAGTGCCAATTTGTAATAGTGTCTGCATACCTTATGATTTTACTTTTTTTACTCCTCTTCAGTGAATTTGACTGTAGAGCACTGTTTCTCAAAGTGGGGGTCGGGACCCTTTTGGGGGTCGCCTAGAGCTTTCCTGGGGGTTGCCTAAAGACCCCTGGTGCAGGGGGCCAGGTCAGGCTTGCCAGACCTCCAGCTATAGCTGCACACGCACTGGGGCTGACTGACAGCCTCAGGGCCCAATCCCATGCATGCCTACTCTGAAATAAATCCCATTGTGTTCAATGTGTGCATAGAACACACATTTCATTTGTAACAATGAAAATGCATCCTGCATATTGGATATTTACATTACGATTCATAACAGTAGAAAAATTACAGTTATAAAGTAGCAACGAAAATAATTTTATGGTTGGGGGGTCCCCACAACATGAGGAACTTATAAAGGGGTCACAGCGTTAGGAAGATTGAGAATCACTGCTGTAGAGTTTCTGGGTAACCATTACTGGAACGTAATTTGTTGTGTGAAAATGACCACCATCTTTTCCAGGATCTGGCCTGAGAATCAGATAGAATGATCTAATTAAAGGCCATAAATACGTAAGTTTTACACTCAGTTATGGATGATAGCAAATCCCATGAATTTGTGCTCAAAACTTGCCCTTGACTTAAAAGCAAGATTGATTATATGCCAGTATATGGCAAGTAGGAAGCAGGCCTAATCACTCTTATCTATCAAACAAAGCAAGAGATCAAAATGGAGCAATGATCTCTGGGTGGTACAAAACTGGCTTGCCTTGCTGTGATTAGCCTTAGGCTGCAATCATAAAGACACTTTCCTGGGAGTAAGACCCATTGGACATAATGGGGCTTACATCTGAGTAGACATAGTTAGGATTGTGCTCTTTGATGATTCAGATCAGATATGTGTTATCTGAACACTATTCCTCAAATACCCTCCCCTCCCAAATTACTCTCCCCCATGCTTGCCTGGTACACTTGCAGACCACTCACAATGGACTGGTTGAAGATCACTGAGCTAGAATAGGCAAACTATGAATGGGTCAACTGCTATTTAAAGAAAAACCAGTAATTGTAGGAAAAAAGACAAAGTTTTTGAAATGAGCAAAACAAATTGTATTTCAAAAATGTAAAACCTCTGTTCTAAATAAAACCAAGGTGCCTAACAACTAGCATAATTTAAAATTATATATAAACACTAACTCAGAATATACAAAATAAATCTGCAGCTGATTATACCAAAATATAATGCAGCATAAAAAGAAGGGTTAAATCAGTAACTCATAGTAGCAGCACAATGCAGAAAAACAAGCAGTAGTAACAAATCTATTTTTCACATATATTTTCACTTTTGGAAAGTTCAGTAGATTCCTTCATGCTCATTCATACTCGTGCTACATTACAGTGAATAGATTTTTTTCCTTCCATACTGGTCAAATAAGAATAATTCTAACTGTTTCTGTATTTTCGCAAAAGCAGAGTTATTCCGAAGCTTTCTTCGGATAGCTTTCTAAGAAAATGTTGCTCTAAATTGTGCCTTCTAAGAAAATGTTGGTGGACCTCTTAATGGGCACTTAATGAGTTCATCTCTTCACCTGGGGCAAAATAAAGAGCAGTTACGGGTCCATGCAGTTACGTCACCCTCTAGTGTTATTTTATGGAAAGTCACCTGAACTGCTCTGGAGCAAAGGGCTTAATTTAACTTTAGGATAAGGGCTTTGGTCTTGGACATGACCCAATGGGCCTTTAATATGTTTCACAAGATTTGGATTTGACTTTAGGTGCTAATCCTAATGATCTTGTGTCCCTGGAAATGGCACTGTCAGTCTGACCCAACCCCTGACCTATTTCAACTGGATAGTAGAACGTTTTCATAGGACACCATGAGAGTGAGATATCTGCAGGAATAGTTTGCACATTATTTAATGGGGCAAGGGATGCTTTTCTAGTGCTTTAACCAAGCAGCAATTGCTGGAATTTGGTAAGGAATTGGGACTTCTTAATTGCATCCAATCATATCCACCTTTTTAGCAGCTGATGGACTTATGCCAACATGGTGTGTATGCTACATCCTCCAGTGGGGAGTAGTTGTGTAGTTCTCAAGATAAGGGGATGTTTGTTCCTTTTCCTTGGGGCTACATCACTGCTGGAAGGTTTGGTAGGATTGGACTCTGACAAACTTTCCACCATCTCTAACTTTTCATCCTCTAACTTTCCAGCTCTTGATTCCCTTTCCATTTTCATCTGTCTGGTCTTTTTAATTATGATTGTAAAATTATGTGACTAGATATTCAATAACTTCAGAGTCCCAAGATTATAATATTGACATAATTTAATTTTCTGAAGCCTCCCTTGTTTCCAGAGGTTTGGTAACATCCAAAGGAAATGAAATTTGTTCTAATTTTGTTTAGAATTCTTTATTTCTAAAAAAAATTGTAAAGGAAGATGCTTAATTACTGGCAGGAGCAAGTGAACTCATGTATCTATTTAAAAATTTATATCCCATTCGTCTCTTAAGATACAGAGCAACTTGCAAGAACAAATTAAAATACAATAAAGCACAGATAATGAGAAGTGCAATAAAATAACATTAAAGGAGGGGATAAGAGAAAATCATTCTTCTTCTCTGTGGGATTATAATCACAGCAGATAATCAGAAGCCTGTCAAAAGAAGCATCTCCAGAGGTTCGGGAACTTAGGTGTCAAACACAAGTTGCAGGGCAGACTCTCACAGGTTGCTGCCACTCAAACCTTAGAAGACAGAAGAAACTTGCAAGTTGGTTCCCTGAAGAATCTTTTAGGACCAGTAGATTAATGCACTGGAATGTTTTATTGAAGGCATTTGGGTTGGAGTAGGAAAAACCAACGCTTTCCTGTTAACTTAAATCCCTCTGTCTCGGACAGTTAGCAGATATTGGGCACAGTCCAGAGTAAGTGCAGTGAGGAGAGAGCCATAGCTATGCTGCTGCAACTATTCTGTATCCAGAGCAGAGAGTTCCTCCCTCACATCACCCTGAACCACAAACACCTGCACTACCCACACCCTCCTCCTCACATGGGCAACCAGCTGTCATAGAGGGGTGTGTGTGGCTCCTCAGTATGATGATGTGTTATGGAATGAGGGATTTCTGTCAGATAAATGTGCAACAGTTCAAACAGTATATTCATTGCACTTTCCTGAGGGCAAGACCCAGGGCCCACATTTGAGTACACAGCAAGGAAGGCTCTGGTAGCCTGAGGAGGGCTCTGGTAGCCTCATGGTTCCATTTTCTCCTTGCAGCAGCCATCACAACCACTGCTGAGTTCTCACAAGGCTTCTCAGGGTGCCCAGCAAGGACGTCATTGCGCGACGCTGTTGCAGATGTGGAGGGGAAGCACCGCGAGACCTTAACCACATTATTATTTTCTGTCGCGGATCATGACCATGTCATTATTTGCCATTGTGGCTCATTACTGTGTCAGCAATGATGATGCAGCTAACACCTGGGGGCTGTCTGTTTGGTGGGGTGTTTGTGAATGCAAAAGATGCTTCACCCCTGCAGCCCCCCTCCTTACCTGCAAAGTCCACACTCTTATCATTATTCCCACTTGACATATCATATGCCCCTCATGTGTAAAACACAAGCCCCTTTGTATATGTGCCTGGTGAGGGGTGTTTGTGTGTGGGGAGAGTGCTCCCTGAGGGCAAAGTGCCCAGTGAGAGAGCAGAGTGGCATAGACCCCTGCCATGCACCCTGTTCTCTGAAGGGGAAGGGTGGGTCCAGGGGCTGGGCTTTTAAAGGGAGGGTAGGTGCGAGGTGATTGGCTGGTCATTGGGACGTCTGAGCTCCTCTGTATCCAGAGTCAGCTGGGCAAAGAGAAATTTTCCCCAGCTTAAAATGGACCCCGATGGGTCTCCTTGCTCCTATACTACCTCCTGAGGGTGGTATAAGTGGGAAGGCATGGGAGAGGGTCTGTGAGCCCTCTGAACCTGTTACACCCCTGCCTAATTGCTAACGATGACGCAATTGCGTCATCGGAGTCTCTTGCGTCACTGCTTTGACACAAGCCATTTTTGCTTGCTTGCATTGACAGAGACTCTACAGTGCTACTGCATCGACGCAACTGACTTTTGTATTGACGCAACGTCACTTTTTTCAACGCAAATCCTGCTCTGGATCAGGCTGATGGATTGTATCTTGTTATTTATAAAACCTAACTAGAAATAAAAGCTAGTTTGATCAATACCTAAAAGTATGGCTTCACCAGCTGGCTTTTGTCAGATGACAGTTAATTTACTATACAGATTTTTACAGTGAGAAGTTTTATTGATGAACCAAGTATTTATTATACCCCACATCATCCAATCCAGCAATTTTCAGTCTTTTTCATTTCATGGCACACTGACAAGGCACTAAAATTTTCATATTTGTGGCTTTATTTGTGGCTTTTTATTTATTTTATTTATTTGTGGCTTTTTTACTACCGTATTTCCCGGACCATGAGACGCACCGGACCATGAGATGCACCAAAGTTTAGAGGAGCAAAACAAGAAAAAAAATATTCTGAACCAAATGGTGATCTAATATATTTAATAAAATATAGCAGAATAATATTTCAACCATGTAAAGTCAACGGTGGTATTAAGAATCATTATCACTTTCATTAACAACTGAGGAAAGACTTTAAGCTTCAAGCACTCTTCTAATTTTCTGGAAACCCCAAAAACTCATCATCTCTAGTGTCAGTGATTTGTGACTTTTGCACAAATCTCATTGCAAATAGTCCAGGAAGGCAGGTAAGTTGGGGGGGCGTTGTTTTGGGGAGTAGGTAGAGAAATGTGAGGGGATCTAGATAGATAGGGAAGAGTGAGGGAGGCACAGGCATGGAGCAGGAGGGACCAGGTCTTGTGCATGTCTACTTTGGAGCAAGTCTCCAAGCCAGGGAAGGCTGGTTAGGACTGCAACTGTGCCAGGGTGACCAGATGCCAAACCCAAAATTCCTGAACCCCAAGGCCAAAATTCCTGAACCCCAGGGCAAAATTCCTACTCGCTTAAAAAATTGCCAAAAATGTATTTTTTTGTTTTTATATTTTGTGTTCACTGCTGGGCAAGTTGATAGTGATCTCCATCACCCCATTGCCATGGACAGATCACTACCTGGTGGGATTTAGGCTTATCGCAGCCGGTAGCCTCTGCACAGGCGGGGGACCGCATTCCATGGTCCGCCCCTGGAGACTGATGGATCCAAATGGTTTCCTGATGGCTCTGGGGGATTTTCCTGCTGCCAGAGCTGGCAACTCACCCGGCTCCTTGGTCAATCTCTGGAACACGGAGATGACCAGGGCCCTGGATGAGATTGCTCCTGAGCGACCTCGACCCTGCCGTAGATCAAACGCAGCTCCTTGGTTTTCTGGGGAGCTGCAGGCTTTGAAACAGCAAGGTCAACGTTTAGAGCGACAGTGGCAAAAGACTCATGTCGTTTCTGATCGGGCAGAGGCCAGGACTCACTGGCGAGCCTACTCTGCAGCGGTGGTGGTAGCTAAAAAGGAATACTTTTGCTACCACCATCGCATCCGCAGAGAACCGTCCAGCGGAGCTATTCCGTGTGGTCCGGGGCCTACTCCATCTGGCTCCCCTCGCTGATGTGGTAGAGCACACGGAGGCTCGCTGTGGCGAGTTCGCGCAACACTTTGCGGACAAGGTCAACCAGATCCGGCATGACTTGGACGCCACTTTAACAACATCCAACGATGTCCCCGGGGCACCTGTCTTATCCATCTCTTGGGATTCTTTTCAGCTTGTAGAACCTGAGGATGTGGACAGGATTCTCTGTATTGTGAGACCATCTGCTTGCCTGCTAGACCCTTGCCCAGCCTGGCTAATCAGACTGGCCCGGGATGGACTGGCCGAGTGGACAGGGAGGGTGGTGAACTCCTCTCTGAGGGAGGGGGTGTTGCCGCCTGCATTAAAGCAGGCAGTGGTTCGCCGCTCCTGAAGAAACCCTCCCTGGACCCTAAAAATTTAAACAATTATCGGCCAGTCTCAAACATCCCATTTCTGGGTAAAGTGGTTGAGCGGGTGGTAGCGTCTCAGCTTCAGAGGGTCCTGGGTGAAGCTGATTATCTGGATCCCTTCCAATCTGGTTTCAGACCGGGGTTTGGGACAGAGACTGCCTTGGTTGCCTTGGTGGATGACCCACGCCAGGGAAGGGACAGGGGGAGTGCGTCCCTGTTGGTCCTGCTGGACCTCTCAGCGGCCTTCAACACCATCGACCATGGTGTCCTTCTGGGTCGGTTGGCCGGGTTGGGGATTGGAGGCACTGTTTTGCAGTGGTTCCGCTCCTTCCTGGCTGACCGGTCCCAGATGTTGGTGCTGGGGGATGCTTGTTCGGCACCCTGGCCTCTTTGGTGCAGGGTGCCACAAGGTTCCATTCTATCCCCCATGCTATTTAACATCTACATGAAGCCGCTGAGAGAGGTCATCCGGAGGTTTGGAGTGAGGTGTCACCAGTACGCTGATGATACCCAGCTCTATCTCTCCTTTCCTCCTGAGTCCAAGGAGGCAGTTGAAGTCCTGAATCGTTGTCTGGAGGCAGTGGGGGACTGGATGAGGGTGAACAAGCTGAGATTAAATCCTGATAAGACAGAGGTTCTCCTGGTCCAGAAGCCCTCAACTCGGGTATTGGAATATCATCCTGTTCTGGAAGGGGTTGCACTCCCTCTGAAGGAGCAGGTTTGCAGCTTGGGGGTTCTCCTGGATTCGCAGCTGCTCCTGGAGTCCCAGGTGGCGGCTGTGGCCAGGGGAGCCTTTGCTCAGCTTCGGCTGATCCGCCAGCTGCAACCATACCTGAGTCGTTCAGATCTGGCCACGGTAACCCATGCCCTAGTGACATCGAGACTAGACTATTGTAACGCGCTCTACGTGGGGCTGCCTCTGAAGACGGTCCAGAAACTTCAACTAGTCCAGAATGCGGCGGCCCGTGTGGTTGCTGGGGCTCGTCGGTTCGACTCTGTCGGGCCACTGCTTCAGCGACTACACTGGCTGCCCATTCGTTTCCGGGCTGAATTCAAAGTGCTGGTCCTGACCTTTGAAGCCTTAAACGGCTTGGGTCCAGGGTATCTGAGGGACCGCCTTCTTCCGTACAATCCGACTCGTCACCTAAGATCATCTGAGGGGGCCCTTCTGACTGTGCCGCCACTAAGAGACGTGAGAGGTATGGCAGCCAGAGATAGGGCCTTCTCGGTGGTGGCACCCCGGCTTTGGAACTCCCTCTCCTTAGAACTGAGGAAAGCTCCCTCACTACAGAGCTTCAGGCAGAGCCTTAAAACCTTTTATTTTAAAAAAGCTTTTTAAATGGGGGCAGAGGCTGGGGGGCTTTTATCTTTTTTATCTTTTCTGTTTTATCGTTTTTAGTCTACGTTTTTAGATTTAATCTAATTGTATTTTAATAACGTTTTAATGTGTTTTTATCTCTATTTATTACCATATGTAATTTTAGTGGTGTTTTATTGTTTTTTAATTGTTGGGCCGCGTTGAGTTCCCCCCTGTGGGGGAAGAAAGGCGGGATAAAAATTACTTAAATAAATAAAAAAATATTTTTGATTTTTACTTTTTTGGCCATAACTTTTGATAGGAATGAGATATCTCAAACCTGATTGTTGCATTGGATTCTGCTCTTCAATACGAATCCAACGACATATGACATGATGGGGTAAGGTGCTCCAGGATTGGCCCTATCACTCTATCAGACGCACAGACATTTTCCCCCCCTTTGAGAAGAAAAAAAAGTGCGTCTTATAAACCGGGAAATACGGTACTTGGAAAAAGGAATTTTGTTTTCAGTTTGTTACCCAAAACTTCTCTACCTTATCCAGAAAAATTATTTATTACCATAGATTAGTAGGCAAGTAATATTTTACTAATTATCTGCTGCTGCCAAGTCTTTCATCTAACACCTTACTTTGGCTGCAATCCTAAAGACACTTTCCTGGGCGTAAGATTCATTGAACAGAATTGGGCTTACTTTTAAGTAGACATGGTTAGGATTGTACTCTTATTTGTGGTTCCATATGCTTTTTACAAAATAGGTGCATATGTTATAGTAAAAACTCACAGTCAGAGTTTACTAGTTCCAGCTAGTGAAGCATGTTTGGAGAGTCTAGTAGAAACGCCTAACAATCATTGTAGATCCTACTTAGAACTCGGTCACACTAGAAAGCACTGTATGAAAATACAGAGTAATTTCTATGTAAAACTGAGATCTTTGAAAATGATTCAGAGTTTCTAATGTTTACCAGTTGGAACTAAAAATAATGAATTTCAGGTTTTTACAGCAACGTGTATATAATGCAGATGATTGGTTTGTGTGCAAATACTAATTATTTCACACGTGCTGCAGATCCAAGGTATGAGCTTGGATCATACCTCATGTCAATGAGCTGGACATTGAGCCATAGTTAAAGATTCTGAAAGATACTATTAAGAATAGGGTTGCCATATATCTTGGACATTATCACCAAATGTTCCAAATGCTGAAGAAGTTGCCCTTTTTGCTATATGTCTTGAAAAACAAGGACAGTCCCGATTTTAGGGGGTTGTCTTCTCATACTGGCAAGTGTGACGGAGGGTCCTGTTCCAATTTTGTGGACGAGAATTATGGCAACCCATGTTCAGAAATTGTTTCAAATTAAAGCCTTTAGTAAATTAAATTAAAGCATTTGGTAAGCCTTTAGAAACTAAAGGCTTAAGTCAACATGCATGTGTGGAAGTGGCAAACTGGATTCTCCCTAGATATATTTTGTGGGGACTAAAATATTTTTAATGAATACATTTCAGCTTGTTAAGAGAGAAAGAATCTTAGAGCTGAAATGTCAGCTTTCTCCAACATTGCTCGATGTCTGTCTGTGTCTCCCTTATGCTTCATGGATACTTAAAACCTGGTGACAGAGATTCAGTATGTGATGTGTAAATGTCACAGCCAGCTCAGGATCATTGTTTGGCTGCCTGCAGGAAGTTGAAGCACTGATTAAGTACACCCACCTTGCAGACAGGGCATATTAATGTCTGGGGTGATTAATTAATTTCAGCTCAAGACAGACAAAAGATCTTGTCAGTTTTTAGCAGAAGATTGTCAGAATGCCTTTTCTATGTAGGGGGTGGGGGAAGTGCACATCTCAGACTTTAGCTCTGGAAGTCCATCTGTAATTGCAGTCTCTTGTTAGCACTATGCAGAATTGCTACACTGAGTTGTATTTTTCTGCAAGCTCAGTCTTTTTTTGCATTATTTGAATAAAGCAGAGTATTCAAATATATTTTCCTGATTTCAAAAGAATATTAAAACAAAATACAAACCATTTACAACTATGGTAGTTAAAATGAATCTACAATTAGTTAAAATAAGCTGTTGACCAAAACAGAGTTGCATAGCACAGGCGTCTTTCATTTTCTATTTGTTTTCTGATGGTTCTTCTCTTTCAGTACCTTTTGGTTATACCCAGAATTCATTCATTCTACACATGCTCCACTCTTTCAACCTTTCTGCTGGTATAAAGGCTAAAATTGTCTTCCCTGAAGTTGATTAGCATGTGACATGGTGATGAAACTGTTTTTGGCATTTCCTTAGGACTCCCTTCAATAAATAACCATCATTCAAGATATTCATTGCCCACACATGCCTTTCTTCATTTTATTGTAATTTGTTATGTATTTTGCTGTGTTAATAAATAAGTGTTCAGGCTTTTGAAAGTGATATTTATGTTCTTTTGGTGGCCATTTTGCATTTGCAAGCTGAAAAAGACTAGGTTCCACTTTTCACCCACTTTTGCATGATTCTCCTGTCCCTCACACGTCCAATAAATGGGGGATGCCTGTATCTGTATAGTATGTACTGTATAGTGTACTGTATAGTGTATTAAGTACTGTATAGTTGTTTCAGAGTTCACTACTGAAGTATAATGTAAGCTCTTGGCCCTCGACTTCCCTTTCTCCCACATTAACATAATAAAGATTCACAGCACAATCCTAATCTCTGTTAGGCCAGCATGAGTGCCATAAGGTGTAACAAAAGTGCCATAAGGCACTTCTCTACCACTACTGTTAGGTTAACCATGCACCGGCCTCCCCACACCACCATGGGAAAGGAATGATGAATGAGTTTTTCTGGCCTAAATTGGTTACGATTGCTCCCTCAGTGGGCTAAGATAGGTGGCAGAGTTGATGTAGTGACTAAAAAAATCTAACATGTTGGAAAGTCTATGATTCAAATGTTGCATCTATCATGAGTTCATTAGGTGTTCCTAGACAAGCCACAGACTCCTGTCATGAGCTAAACTTTCAGAAAAGAATGTCTTCTGTGTGAAGTCAGAATTGAAGATACACGTTTCCCTCCACAACAATTTCAGATAAAAAGAGAGAGGCAGTTTGATTTAAAATTCCCTCTAGATGGAGTAACCGAAAGAAGGAGCAGTGCAAGCTTCTTGACATTCAGTGTGAGGACCTGGAGACAGAAAAGAGCTAAATCATTTATCTGTATTGTTGTCACATTGTATTGTTGAACTGTATGGTTGTTAACATGTTAACCTAGCTGAGGTATATTGTCACTGAAGTGGTCCTTGTAACTTAACCCAGTTCTATTTCAAAAACTATGTTGACTTCCGTGTTGACTTCTATGTTGACAATTGTGTTGGCTTTTTATTGCCTGCTTGGTCTTTGTTCCTCAAATTGCACAGAAGGAAGAGGCATAAAAACTGTGACTTCCAGGTGTTCTGCCTGGTTTTAGGATTATAGTCTAAATTCACCTAGTCATGAATAAATTAAGGATCCAAACCATTTAGAATATGTATTGGTATATAACTTAATTTGTATAAACAAGGGAAATTTTGCAGAACAGGAAAAAAGTGCTCAGTTTATAGGGAATTAGGGGAAGGCCCCTTGCCTTTTGGGACACTAATTTTTATCTTTTTAAAATGCCGTCGGAAGGGTACTCAACCAAAATTGGAATGACCTTTGTTGGGTCCAGTACTTATGGTATTCTCTCTATAATTTGATAATAGGGAAGATAGTTTTCCATGATTGCTTTTTTTTCTTTTTAAGGTCAAAATGAAATGATTATTTGAAATGTAAAATGTCAATGACAAGTTTATTTTTCTCTTATTAAATTTAAAACATGCTCAAGAGTTCAAAGCAACTATGTGTAGATTTTGAGTGCATTTTTTTTTTCAGTATGCTGTTGCACTCCATTGATAGGCTACAGTTTGTTTAGTAGCTCCTTTTTTAAAACCATCCTTGCTTTCCACTCTTATTTCTTTGCTCTGCAACCATACAGTTAGTTCTGTAATTCTTCATTGGCCTTGTAGTCATACTGGATTAGCTTTGCGATGGACCATCTTTCATATGTCGGCTTCTGATAAACATGAAAGGTGTTAACATGATGATGCTGTTATGAATGCTTTTGAACAGCTTAACTGTTCTTGAAAGTTGCAGTCAAGCAGTAAGGCACTTCAGGCCAAATACATACTGACCCTCCAGGTTTCTCCTAATGGAGAAAACCACTCTTGTCACTTGAATGCATATGTAAAATAATAGTTCATTGTATCTCCTGTGAACTCATCATCAGTCACTAAGAGCAACCCGGTGACAAGCGCTTTAAAATGCAATGCAAGGAACCCAGGCTTCAAGAAGATTTGCTGTCAGGCTTGAAATGAATTGTGAATTTATTTTGCTTCTTTTCCGTTGTTGCCCCATCTGCCATTCTGAAGTTCATGGACTTCTTGTTGGTTAAGAAGAGATCAGGAAGGGATGAATTAATTGGACCTAAAATCCTTCTGCTTTACTCAGTAAAAGAGAGAAGATATTCTGTTTGAAACTCTTCAGGGATCCATTGCCCTGCCAGCCACACTGATGTGCCTTTTCTCCATCACACAGGAGCATTTCAAAATGAGAATGAGGAGCATTTCAACATGAGCGTTTAACGTACATTTCAGAATGCAGCAGGAATTTCTTTCCTCTGTTGAAACAAATTTTGATAAGGCATTTAAGCTTGGATCAGTCAGAATATTGAAGAGGCTTAAAGTTGAAGGCCAGTTTGGCTGTAGCATGTTGGAAAAAAAGAAGTAATCCTATTGGATTTGACCATTCCTTCTTAAAGTGATAATTTTAATATTGAAGCTGATCTCAAGATTATCAAAGTTGTACAATATTTATATTAAAGCGCAATTATCTGTAAAGATACCTAACATGACAGTCCTCATGACAGTCCATGAGTCGTTGGTTGACTCATCTGATTAATCAGAAAGTGGTATTAATCTCCAGATTTAGAAAAAAGTGGCCTGATGGCTTAATTTGTGATGTCAGATGATTGGCATAATTTACAATAATTCAATAGAATAATTGGCATAATTCACTATGGCTGCAATCCTAAATCCTGGGAGTAAGAACTATTGAACACCATGGGGCTTCCTTTTTAGTAAACATGGTTAGGATTGTGGTCTTTGTTGGAGTATAGTTTTTCATGTATGTCCATAGTAAATGTTTCCTGTAATTGTTATTGAGGATCCTCTCTTAAGTTTGGGTTACAAAGAAACCTACATTCTACAACAAAGCTGAAAAACTCCAGTCCTCTAAAATATGAGTAGGCAGGATGTGGGTTTCACAAAGTTTTAAATACTTCCAACTTCAAAAGCTATTCACGTTTGAAGTTGAATAAGTAGCTGTTGATGCCTTTACTTGACATTGCATTTAGCTTGAGAGGCTTTAATGATCAAGTCTAGCTATCGTTGGCATACTATGTGGAAATAACTGCTCTTGTATGTGGAGGAGTAAAATCTGTCCCACTTTAGACAATTACTTGATTACATTAATTTCACTTTATACTTGGGAATGGGTTTTTAATTGGATGGTAGATGCCAGCTTGAGTATTCCCCTTCAGGATGGAGTGTCTATTCAAAGATGGTGCCTACTCAAATAATGGCAGTGGCATCACTATGGTTTGCTTCACCTGGTTCAGGAAGCCAGTATGTCATCTCTGTGATGGACCTCTTCCTTTGCAGTAGGTGGGGCAATGCCCCAGTCAGTGAAATTGGTGATGCACCTTTGCCCCATCTTACCTTTGGGGGCTATAACGTTTGACAACATAAAGATACTTCATTGCAGGAAATTATGGCTCATTTGATATATAAATGAGGTATTATTAAAAATTATAAATACGGTATTATTAAAAATACGAGGATTAAAAAATGTTTGGCCAATAGTGGTGTCATACTCCCCCCGCCCCCCGTGTGCATCACCTGGTGTTGCCTGCATCCCTCTATCATTGCCACTGAATAATGGTGGCTTATGACATAAAGTGTGCCTTTTTCTTCAGAATTACTGATCTAGTGCCAGTTTACATAGAATAATTAACTGTATGTCTAAAACACATGCAATCAGGTAACATAATTATGAGCAGTTAAAAACTTTAAGATAAACTGTCAGATGAAAAGATTCTCCATAGGCAAGAAAGTTAGATTGAGACAACTACTGGTTCCTCTACCACATGTTCTTTGGTAGCCAGTTGTGAGTTGAGGGGAACTTGATGGTCAAAAATAGCAGTGCCCAAACATTTTGGCAAGACGGCCTCATCTTCTCTGACACTGTGTCGGGGGCCAGAAAAGTTATTTACATTTCAAATTTGAATACATATACATTAATTTATATGTAGGAGTGCATAGAGACAGAGCATTGCCTGTATGTGAGATGTGGGGGTCTTGCCGTGGATCGCATTGAGGCTTGCTGCAGGCTGCATTTGGCCCGCAGGCCGGGGTTTGGACATCCCTGGTCTAAAGGCATAAACCTACTGACTAGGGCACCTCTTCCATGTGTATCTGGGGGCAAATTTAGGCTAGCACAGCTCATCCATTCTTGTGGTGGTTTGAGGAGGCTGTTGCACATCTGTGCACTAGCCTGATGACCCCAGGAGTGGTGCAGAACTGCCTTACAGAATGTTTTGTGGCCCACCCCCGGCCAGCATAGGGCTTGTTCCAGCTTAACCAGGATTGAGCTGTGGCCCTTTCATGATGGGCTCTGCATATATCCTTATTCTGGTGTATGACTTCATATTTTTTCAGCATTTGTCCCAGATTTTGTAACTGTAACTATTATGAAAGACAGTAATTATTGTAGTTCAGCCCAAGGTTTTTACAAGTAAATTAGTGCCACAAAGGGCTTGGCTTTGCTGATGATTTACTGGCAGAAACTATTTTGAAAAGATTTCCCATAATGGGCATATGGATAATTTCCTCTTTAAAGCTCATTTGATTCTTTCAAGGCTTGCACAATTGTCTCATCTGATAAATTAGCTATCTTAATTAAAGGAATTCTTTTTAATGACCACAGTAATGTTTCAGTGGATTTTCTAAAAGAGATCAAGGTCAACAGATAGCCCCAAGAATGTTACTTGATGATTAAAGTATTGAATGATTTATTCATTGAAATCCTGTTATATATTTGACAAGCCATGATTCCTATCCAAAATTGTGGAATTAATGAAGCTCTGACAAATAAACCTACTGACATCCAAACTAGAGTTTTATCCTTCTGCACACCAATTATTGCATATTTGTACTTTAAAATTGTCTGGAGTACTGAAGATGCACTGATGATTCAGTTATCATAAGACATCACAAAGTCTTACGAAAAATTATGTGCTTGGAACAAAATATTGACTGAATGGAAATGTATTGAGCTGATAAAACAGCAGGAGTTTTGTTAAAATATAAGACATAGGGTGCAGTCCTAACCTGGGCCAGCATAACTCATTGGTCTTCCTGTTCCAGTGGTGAGGTTGGCGTATGCCTGTGCACTGGTCTAACCCTCCCCTAGGAGTCGGGCAGAAGTGTCTTATGGCAGTTTGGTGACACCCGTTAGCACAGGACTTATGCCAGGGCTTAAGCCAGCCTAAGTGGAGGTCAGGATTGCAGCCAAAGTGAATTAAAATAGTCCAGGTATTGGGTTGCCAGCACTGTGTGATAAATAGTTTTCTGGCCCATGGCATTGCCATTTTATTGGGCAGAAAGAACAGCTTTCCTACATCTTGGAATGATTTCAGTAGTTTCCTGTGAATGGAGCAGATCCTTCATGGTGAATATAATGGGCCTTTTGTAACATGTTGTTCCTTGTGTACTATTCAAAGTGTACCCTTGAGGGACCTTGCTTGAAGTTTAGTGTCAGCATTCACTGGAGCCAGTTTCTGTGTCTGCAGGACTCGAATATCAAGTGAATATGAGGCTGGCCAATTCTGTCTACAGTTTACATTTGGAAGAATGGAAAGATGGAAGAAGTTATGTACAAATTGAATACATCTGCTTTCTATTATATCCTCTGTCTTGTTTCCCTCAGATAATAAAAGAAAAACAGCAAATATTTAACAAAGCTAGAATAATGATATGTGGTGGACAATTGATTTGTCAGTGATGAGCAAATGTTCTAGTTGGACATAGACAGATTCATGATCATACATCTAATGATCACATTATGACCGTACAGGTTTTTGTTTTTAGGTTTGATCTTTGAAAGCCTACTGTGAGGTTGCATGTTCAACTTGGAGCAAAAGAAGATGAATAAACATCTTGAATTCTCATTACAGCAAAGTAAAGAGAATAAACGGAAACGTTCACTTGAGTTAAAGTTGTATGACAGTTTGGAGTTGGAGAATCCCATCCTTTTACATATATATATTACCAGATTTATAACAGGAATGTGGGAATTGGTTTTGAGAAATTTGCATTAAAACCAAACTGGATAGAGCTTTCATTACTTTGTTAAAGAATGAGACATTCAAAAAAAAAAAAAGATTTGCTAGGGTTATTGACAAAGGACTGAATTTATTTAAAAAAGAAAAAGCAAAGAAAAAGTTGGTATGCTCTGAATTCCTTCTTATTTGTAATCCCTTTTTTGTAATCTGCTCTATCATCCCTTCCCTTTTTCTTCCTGTTTTTATTTTCTCTTTATTTAGATGTAAATTTTAAGGTATGTCAAAATGGACATACCTGGGGTGCAGTCCAGAGTAAGGGCAGTGAGAATGGGCTGCCCCAAGTAAGCTGTATCCAGAGCAGAAATTTGGGCTGAATCCACAGAGTCAGGAAGCCTGGGCTGCCCTACCTGCCGGCGAGGGCTTGCTCCTGAGGAGCCCCTCCTCAGGTCACACTGAACAAAAAACAGCTGTTGTGCCTGCCTTATAAGGAAGCCCTGGAATCCCTGACCTTCACAGCTGAAGCATGAGAATGCAGTACAGCAATACCTGGAGTGAAGGGTGGATGCAAGGAGATTGCTTGGAATTGTCCTGTATCCAGAAGTTAGTGGGCTGTCATAGTTTTGTGATATCCCAAGGTCGAGAGGCAGTGGTTGCAGATAAGCTGGCCAAAAACCTCAGATTTTTGGTTAACACTGCCATTCTTATTCTGCCTTATCATGGACCCTTATGGGTCTACTCAGATTTATTCCTGTCCCTAAGGTGGTATAATTCTGCAGAGCTGGCAGAGGGCATTTCTACTCTTGAAACAGGCTGTGGATACAGCCTACCTGCTCTGTTCTAGGCAATGCTGAACATGCCCTCAACATGCCTCTCCTGAACTGCCTCGGCTGGCACAACTAGGGCAGCCCAGGTCCATCTGACTTGGGGCAGCCTGTGTTGACTTACACTGCCCCAAGCCTTTCTTTTATAACACAGGTGGCCCATCTTGGAATTGGGCCAGCCCAGTGATAGATAGGCTAGCTCAAGTGTACTTCAGGATTGCAGCCACAGTTTATTTTGCATCCTGCATTAAATTCCACATCAAATAGTATTTAACATGATGGTGTTTTCCAAAATATCAAGGTTGTCCAGAATATCTTTTCCTTTGGGAAATCATTCTTTTTAGCTTCATCATTGTGGTCTAGAAACAGACTTGGCTGGATGGCCACTGTACAGGATGGTTATGTGGAAGACGAGAGGTATCAGCTAAAGGTGGAAAAGGAGGAACATGATGGCTGAGTTAACACAGTAACAGTGCTAAGGACCTTAAATAGAATTCTGATATAAATCACAGTGTTGTCTTAGTAAAGGGAATTGCGATCTGATGAACAGAGGAGCTTTGAATCTTGTGCATATGGTAGGTTGAACTTGCTGTGGTCTTGTAAATTAGAAGTCACACAGATTGTGTCAGCTGAGTGCTCTTTGAAGATATTTGGGTTTTTAGGTGTGTACAAGAAGGTGACTATATTTGCCTCACCTGTCTGTCAAAACACACACTGACAAGACAGACTAGAGTCTTTCTGTGGCTTCCCCTCCTGAGAACCAACTTTGATGCTTAGGCAGTTTTTTGGTGACCAAATAGCTAGCTTCTAATTGGGCATAGTGGCAATTTGGCAATTAGATAAGCTGGTTTTTAGCTGTTACTGTGATTCCCTATGTTTGTCTGTCATTAATTACGCAGTTGCATACTGTAGAGATAACTGTATTTCACTGAATGGTCTTTAGGTTGTGGTTCTGCATTAGTGATGTGGACAAAATTTCTTCTCCGCAACCTTTGGATAGGCAAAAGTTGAGCAGCAGTGATGAAATTTTTCCTTTTTTAGGGCAAGGAATATCAGCATTTGGTGATAACTCAGATTTAATATTCAAAAGATTTTTCATATTAAAAGCAAACTTTTCTTCAGGGAAAAAATAGTAAAAAGGCCCACACAAACCTGTGCCTGTCAGATGCATTGCAGCAGAAATAAGATTAGTGTCCTAATTTAATATTTATGTAGGTGTCCTAGTAATGTTCGTCCTGCAACCCAATTGCATAAGAAAGAAGCATGTCAGCACTGGCATAAGGTTACAAATTCATGGAGGATAAACCACTGCATGGTTGTATAAGTAAACTGAAATCCCTGTAAGTGGCATATTATCTTTACTTCCTTGAAATAGGAAAAGATATTCAAAAGTATAACAAGTAATATGTATGAACTTTAGTTGTTTTGTAGGTGGTATTTAAATTCTTTTTATCCTGGTATTTTAAAAAATTCCATGGTGGTATCTGGAATACTCAGTGGAAAGCAAAAAAGCCAAATTAACAGTATATGCTGTAGGAGGATTTTCAGCTACCGGCAGGGGGTTGGACTAGGTGACCTACTGGGTCATTCCCAACTCTATGATTCTATGTATATAGTAATTACAAAACTAAAGATAAAAATGAGATGAACAGCATAAAGAAACCATCATATGTGTAAATAAAAATATTTTTTATATTCTCTTTGAGGAAAAAGAGTTGCAATGATGGACTGTGCTACCATTGAAAAGTCTCTTTGGTGAATCTTCATCTGTGGTGTGGCCAAAGATTGGAAGAAAGTACTTGGAGAAATACTTCTGTGTCCAGAAAGAGATGTGTGTGAATTTATTGCTGAACCCTTTGAAAACATATGCGTGAAAAAGGAAGGATGCACAACTGAGGCAGCAATCCTAACTCCCAGTGAGTCTGGCATTGGTCCCAGCACAAGTCCGGTGCTGGCCTTGAGTTGTCACAAAAGTGCCATAATTTTTTTTTTGCACCACTCTTGTGGTAGTGGTGGGAATAGGCCACCACACATATATGCGTTCTCCCCATGTACCACCATGAGAACAGGGAGATGAGTTATGCTGGCTTAAATTAATTAGACTTGAGCTCCCAAATACCCAATTTTCAGCTGATGCATGCTTTGGGAGCCACATTACCATCTTTTCTGCTAAAAGTCACAATCTGGTCATGTTCTGTACCGGAGTTTGAACCAAATGTAATTTTGGAATCTAGTCAGTCACTGCTATCTAATATAAAAGAACAAATAAATTTTGCAGCCAGAAAATGTAAGATACTAGTTGACAAGGCATCTTTACAGCCTCTCCACAGAAATACTAAAAAAACTTTCGTTTAGGCCACTTTAAAAATTAAATTTCAAGAAGGGAAAGCAGTTCATGAAGCAATTGCCATGGCAATTAAAAAACGAAACTAGAACTAATAGCACGAACAACAATAGTGTATTGAGATTATTACAGTACTGAATTTCTATCATATTCAATTTTTAACTAAAAAAGTTGCTATTTTCATTTAACACAATTAACTTGACAGATTCAGAGCTGCACATTTTGGCCCAAAGGTGGTCTTCAGCGGCATTAATAGTTGAGTATTAAGTCTACTGCAGAACATTAATACTCTTTCTTTCATATAGACACTTAAAGGAATATACGTAAGGTAAAGAATATATATGTAGATATATTTATAAAGGAATATAACATGATAAATATGTGATTATGGCCAGTGCTTTGGAATACACCATTGTAGACATTCTTTTCATATACACCTCGTTTTTTTAATTGCTTAAGCATTTTGTTCATAGGTTAAGTATAAAACCAGATGCACGTTTGTTTTCCTGATTTTTTTAAAAAAATTGAAATGCATGAATAGGTTTCCAGGCTTGTGGAAGCAAATCTGCAACTTAATTTAATAAGTCATATTTTATAGTGTGGCCACACAAAAGCTCTAAGAGTACATCCTTGTCTTGTGTCTTATGACCAATACAGAAATCTAAAAAGTTGAAGAGCGACCAAGCTAATCAGTGAGAGAGACCTCTGGATCAATGTAAATATAAGCTATGGCGCAAACTGTATAAAATAGGCAAATGTAATCTAACTGTGTCATTTCCATCACTTGTGATTTAAAGGGCCATTAATCTGTCTCAGAAATTGCCTAAGATACTGATGCAATTTCTCTGAAACATCAGATTGAGAACATGAAATGTTTATTTTCAAATGCCAAGGATGGTAATTTTCATGTTGCAAAAAGGAGTAGACATCTGTTAGTTTTAAAAAATTATTTAATATTTTTTACCCTGCGCTTCTCCGACTAAAGAAGGGATGTCAAACTCATTTTATACAGAAGGCTGAAGTTAGCATTAATGGTGTCTCCTGAGGGCTGGAGTCCAATCATATGCATGTCTACTCAGAAGTAAGTCCTATTATAGTCAGTGGGGCTTACTCCCGGGAAAGCATGAATAGAATTGCAGCCTCAGATCTCAATCCTCTTCCTGTCTACTCAGAAGTAATTCTATTTATAGTCAATGAAGCTTCTCCCAGGAAAGTGTGGAAAGGATTGCAGCCTCACTTCCCAATTCTGTATCTGTCTACTTGGAAGCAAGTCCCATTATAGTCAATGGGGCTTACTCCCAGCCCAGCCTCCTGGCTGGTGAGCACCTCACCCACCTGCCTGCACCTGCATAGCCCCACATCGTGTGATCGCCATGTGGGGAGGCGGTGAGTGCTAGGATCCAGTGAACTCCCTGCTGAGTTCCTGGTCTGGCTGGCAAGGTAGTCAGCCTCTTCATGGGAGAGGGAAGGGAGATTGTGGGTCATCTCATGGGCCACATGAAATGGCCAGGCAGACCATATTCGACCTGGGGGCTTTGTGTTTGACATATTGACACTGTTTGACACTGTTAGTTTTTACTCATCAGTGGTCAAATTATTATTCTTTTTTAAAATTTCATCATCCCTAAAACATGTGCTTTCTCTGTTTTGAGTATAAAATTTAACCTTATGCACACATTTTCCATTTACAACCATATGTAAGATCATATACCTGCCCAAATTTGTTGACTTTTGAATACTTAGAGCAGTGTTTCTCAAAGTGGGGGTTAGGACCCCTTTGGGGGTCACCTAGAGCTTTCCTGGGGGTTGCCTAAAGACCCCTGGTGCAGGGGGCTAGGTCAGGCTTGCCAGACCTCTGGCTGTAGCTGCACGCGCACTGGGGCTGACTGACAGCCACAGGGCCCAATCCTATGCATGCCTATTCTGAAATAAATCCCATTGTGTTCAATGTGTGCATAGAACACACATTTCATTTGTAACAATGAAAATACATCCTGCATTACGATTCATAACAGTAGCAAAATTACAGTTATAAAGTAGCAACGAAATAATTTTATGGTTGGGGGTCCCCACAACATGAGGAACTTATAAAGGGGTCATGGCGTATAATTAGTATAATCCTAACCAGTTTAGGCTGGCATAACTCACCTGGCATATGTTCCTGTGGTGGGTTGGGGAGGCTGGCACATGCGTTGCCCCACTCCTACTGGGGGTTAGGCCAATGTAGTGCAAATGGTGGTGAACTGCAGAGAAGGAGGAGGCAGGTTCTCCCCAATTTTCTTTTTAAAATTACCCACGAATGATGTCACTTCTGGTTGTGACATAACTTTCTGAGCAACATTTAGAGCTTTGCACCTGGCTAATGATCATTAGCTATACCATTG
The DNA here is from genome assembly GCA_030015325.1 of Cryptoblepharus egeriae. Lineage (NCBI taxonomy): Eukaryota > Metazoa > Chordata > Lepidosauria > Squamata > Scincidae > Cryptoblepharus > Cryptoblepharus egeriae. The sequence goes on along the minus strand of JAREYC010000001.1, from coordinate 126,438,385 downwards.
AGTAGGCACCAGCTTTCCTCACATAAACAGAGCAAGTTATGCCAGGTGAGTAATGCCAGCCTAAATTGTTTAGGATTGTATCCTTAATTTATTAATGACACTGAAAACAACCTTTTGGTTAAAACATGTCTGGTATAGGTTCATTCAAGTGTATGTATGTTCTCCAGAGAAAACTGTTGTGTGGGAGCCATTTGTGGCATGAATTTTGCTCATTTTTTAAATACTATATGATAAATTATACACTGGCAGATTGTTTTAACCTTTGTTAAAGTGTATAATTCATTACCTAGATTCATGTTATTTAATACTAATTTTCTATTCAAAATGTGGCTTGATTAACCATTTAATTCTTCTGAGGCTGACCCTATTCATGAGGCAATTTGATGTATCACTGGTAGATGGCCGATGAACAGGGCAGTAGATTTGGGGTTCCCTTAATCTTGAGTCTGCTGCTGCTTTCCTTCCACTCACCATGGACATGAGCCACATTGATTTGCATACAGTTACTAAAAATGGCCTGAAAGTGGATCATTCGCATCTTTTAACATGCCTCGTCATGTGGGTTTCACAGATCTGGAAGTATGGGACCTCAGGTTTTATTATGAGAGGCCATGCAAAGAACCTCCTTTGTATCATTAGAAAAAGAACAGAAGTTCTACTTTTCCAGTTTTGCAGAAATGGAAGCATGGGAAGCACTTACTGCTTTTCCATGCTCTGTGGTAGAGGTGACATTGGTGGACCTGGAGACAACACTAGGTGGCAAAACACAGTCCCTGCTGCCTGAAGATAACCAATATAATATCTAGACTCATGTTCTGATTTGAGGAGAAAGTAAAGTAACTGTGCATACATAAAAATCTGGTGTATCTGGTGTATACCAAATTTTTTAAAATCTGGTGTAACCAGGGTGTCCAGACGTCTGACTTTCCTTGGACTTGTCCGGGTTTTATTACCTTATCCGGGGAGAAGGAAATCCAAGAGTGCATCCAGAATTTACAAGCCATGCACACAGCTCAGATTTCCCCAGCCCTAAACCTCCAGCTTTTAACCCTTTCAGTGCCTCTTAACCCTGCCTTAGCCAACAATTCAGGCTCTGCTCCACTTTCAGAACTACAAGGTAAATACTTCCTGGGGATCCTGATTTTACTCTGCTTCCTCCTTCCCAGTCCTTTACATCCTGGTCTTTATGGCTTCCTACAGTCTGCTTTTGCATTCTGCACATCCTCAGGGGCACTGCTGATTTCTCTTGGTGGTTCCAGATCCCATCTCCCTGATGCAGAGATGTCCTCCTTTCTATCCCCTTCCCTGCTTGATATCTTGCTTTTGTGCATGTGCGTGTGCTTGTCTTTGTGTGTGAGTGTGTACTTGTGTTTGTGTGTTTTCCTGGGTCTGAACCACATACATTGGAGTCACTGGATTGTGTTATGCTACTACAAATGGTCTCTAATGTCTGGGTCTGAATCATGCATTTTACAAGGTTTTCAAGTGTTGAAATAAAGTACAGGAAAGCAAATGAGTATTTTTGCTTTATTTTAACATGTCCTACATGTGTCCTACATTTTTGGGGTGTCCTACAATTTTTAAGTGGGTAGGAATTTTGGCTTCAGGGGGTTGAAAAACTGGCCTTGGGGGTAGGAAAACTGGCCTAGGAGTTCAGGGATTTTGTGTTTGCCATCTGGTCACCCTGGGTGTAACACAGCAAATAAGCAAAAGAGTAATAGATCCTCAAGTTCTGATTAAAGAAGTGTCTCTGCAATAAGTTTAGTATGCGGTTACAGGCATGCTAGTGTCCCCTCAGCCTCAAAATGGGAATAATTTTGGTTCACTTTACATGTGTACAAGGTAAAGTACATGAAGTGCTCATGACTATTCAGAATGCTATGTAAATGTAATTGTAATGTTCTTCTCCAGCTTACAAACTGACAATTGACAGACTGCATTCACTTTTCATAAGAGCTCAAGATGGACACCTATTTGTGACTATGCAAGCCAAGTACTGTGGTTGTTTAGGATACAACATTTTGAGAGATCTAGCCTGAAACACTGGAATTTAGGATTTGGTTTTGCTGACCACATAGCAAGGCAAGCTTTGACATGAAATATAGTTGGTTTTTCCTTGCATTAAATTGATGGCTCATCCTTTTTTGAAAGGTTCTACCTAAATGTGCTGAAGCCAGAGAAAGCTTCAGTGCTTAATTTGAGTAAGAGCCTCATAAAAAAAAAGCACAAGGTGAAGCTTGCTCAAACAAGAACACCCTAACAATGAATTTTTTTGGATAGAGTTCCTGCCATCGATCATGTTTGTATTGTTCTCTTCCAAGAAGCTTAGGACAGCATAAATGTGGTAATTGAGTTTCATCTGCACAACAACCTTGTAAGTAGAAAAAATTGAAATAGTAAGTTTACGTAATAAGAAACAGGTTTCTGAACTTGCTCATCGAAATCAAACTTACTTTTCTAAATCAAACATTCATTAAATTGTGCGAGCTCTTATGCCAAACAGCAAATGTGGTAGAAGTGGCTGCATTTGTTCTTTCACTTGTGAACCTTGTCATTATTTTAAGATAGGGTGGAGTGTAGCTTTTTTTTTTAACCTCACAAGGGAATGGGGATAAAGAGGAGTTGATCCCTCTTCCACCTCCCAGTATGACATACGACAGCACAGATGAATGAAAAGTGCTTACAGAGTGGAGGGAGGTGCAGCAAGGATCAACTTTCCCCACCTTCATGTATCTGTTGATGTTAAAAAGCAGACCGCACACCACTCAGTATTGAAATAGATGCACTTATGAACAACAAAGTCTAGCTCTTGGTCTGTTGGGAAGTTTTGTACTTTGAAATTAAGCTTGTTTTGTTTTGCAGGATAAATCTTAAATTACACAAATAGGCAAGCTGGCACCACTTTACACAAATTGAATCTCAGTGGATTTGTTGGGAGCGTTAACTCAGACCTTCTTGGGAGAGGATTGAAGGAAGTCATTGAGAGTAATTGCAAATACAGCTGATGATGCCCTTTTTTTCTTGTCAAGTGCAGTCTTATCTTGTGGTGCTTCATCATCATCTGAGCATGAAAAGTTGATTATTAAAAATAATGGAATAGTTTGCAGGCTCATTTGTTTAAATAAAATGACCAAAGAAATTAGGATGCGGTAGAAAGGGGAAAAAAAGTTTTTTTTTAAAAAATTGGGTTTAATTGTATGTTAAGTTTGGTGCCAAGGTAATACTTAAGGCTGCATTGCATAAAATATGAATAATATTTAATTGATTTTCTCTGTAAAATGCTTTGAACTTTTTGTTGAAAAGCGGTATATAAATACTGTACTGTTAATAATAATAACCTTGTGGCATCAATAGGACATTACAATAGAGTTTGACCTGAAGTGTTCATGCATATTTGCAATCCAATCTTCAAAAAAGCCTTGCTGCAAACTGAGGAGCTGGGCAGGCATTTTGACTCTTTTGAAGGCAGAACTTGGTTTCAGTTAGGTTTTATTGTGTGATTAAAGAAGGCAAAGAGGTCCAGGCAAGAACAGAAAATGGACTGTTGTAATCTAACATACACACACATGGGCATAAGTGTTGCATCTGTTGTTCATCCCATAGCCAACTGATACAACTGTCCCTGTGTTCATTATGATCCCCAATCATAATGGGGATCCACTAATCCCCAATGCCTTTGTCTAATTCATATGTAACCTAATGCTTTAATTGGTTTCCAAAAGCTACAGGGCTATTAGGTTGTCCGTGTATTTGAACTGAAAGATTTCTTGTTCTTTTTTTAAAGGTACAGGGTTGTTATTTTTTTCTTACTAAATTCAGCAGCCTGGCTATTGCTTTTCATAATCACAGCATCCTTATCTTTGGCACAGGTTATTGTTACTAACTGACAGGGATAACAAAGTTTTCAACTTAGCTTATTTTGATTTTGGTTACTTCTTTATGAACAGGGTCTCCATCAAATTAAGGAGAGTGTTGCTGCTTGTGGCATTAGGTCTTTTATGGCCAGTGGCTTTCCACTGAAAAACGCTAAATTTGTTCACTTGATGAATAGCATCATTACTCCTTAGGCAAAAACTAGGATGCAGGATTTGAGAAATCAAATTCAGGTTTCTTCGTTTCCTTCAGACTAAACCATGTGGCTGAAGGCTCTTTAGGCTCCCTTTGATACTGGAGCAGCTACAACAGTGGAAGTCAGAGGGGGACCCCCCTCCCAGAAAGCAAAGGGTTTTGGTTTACCTTAGGGTGGAAAGGAAAGCTACTCAGAAGGATTATGTAGTAGACTAGATTGTGGAAAAAGCATTAAATCCCCCTATTATTGCACACTTTAAAAATATAGGTTCAGAACTCCTAAATATACATTGCATATAGCATGTGATTTAATCCTCTTTGCATTAAACCACACTTTATGTAGGCTGGAACAAGTATTCCATTCTGTTCCCATTACTTTCATTGTCTACTTCTTAGGAACCAGATTTTTATGGGACTTCACCAGTCACTGAATGCAAAAAGGTTTCTTGTACCATACATTATTATTTTTTAAGAATATTTATATAAAATTTTCAACAAAAAAATAGTTCACAAAGTGGTTTACATAGAAAAATAAATGATTCCCTGCCCTCATAGAGCTGACAATTTGTTAAAAAATGCAAGAGACATTAGTAGCAATCACTGGAAAGGATGCCATGGTAGGGTGAAGAGGAATAATTGTTTCCCCTCAGCTAAATGGACACCACTTTAAAAGATGCCTCAGTTGCCCTGTTGTTAATAGTATTTATATTGATAGCATTGTTATGGACTTTGAATTAATTTCCTTCTGTACCTTGGTGCGTCACTGTTTTTGGAATTGACCCAGTTGTTTCCTGCTCATGTGAGCTACTGTCATCGTTGCTGGATGAATGTTAACTCCTAACCGATCACTAACATAATTTGACAAGTATCGTCGGGAAAAATGTGTCATCAGGTAAAGTGTTTTTTATTCAACATCTCTTCTGAAGAGTGTTAGCAATCCTGAAATGGCAAACTGTTGAAAATAATGTCACATTATTGCATGCCCCGTTTGTTTTAGGCTGATCTATCATAATTCCATGCACTACCACTATCGTCCTCTCAACCACACATAAACAATAAACTAAAATTAGTTAATTTGAGATCAGTTGCCAGAAGGTTTTAGACTTGGATGAGTAAACAACTTGAAATATGTAGCCTTAACTCGGGGTCACTGCGTACTGACTACAGTATTGCCCTATAAAGGTTGCGGAAGATAAGCAAAAATCATTATGATGACCTAAGGTCCTAGTTTGCCCAGTACACTGTGCAATCTGGGATATTGTGTCGTGTCCTGATATTGGTTCATTTTCTCTTTTGTCATGAAATTGAGGTTGAAGTGCCAAGTGTTGCACCTGATTTGGCTTAAGCTGTGGATGCTTTCAGGGGGCAGAGCCTTGTTTCGACTCAGAGCAACACCACTTCCTTGTTCTTGCAGTTTTTAGCCATCTTTTCCAGTGTTCTGTGCATGCCAGAACACTGTGGCTGTGGCTGTGGGTGGCGCGAGCGGTTAAGACGCTGTGCCTGTTAACCAGCAGGCCAGGGTTCGAGACCCAGGTCAGCCCCACAAGACAGGGTGAGCTCCTGTCCTTAGCCCAGCTTGCGACACCAGTCCAATTGTATTGGTTCTGCCTTTCCATTTGACTAATTCAGTGGCGTGGAGAGGGGGGATTTGCTGCTTGGGTGACAGCCTATCCTCCATAACAATCCAACCCAGGTGTTCGTGCTTCGCATGCAGCATATGCAGCGCAGAGCATGATACCATAGTCTTCCAAGACTGACGGAGGCCTGCTTTTATGCATGCCAGAGCAATCTTTACATCACAGTTTCAAGGGACTTTGCGCTTGCTTGTTTGCTGCCAGGTTTTCAGGTGTAGCCAGTTGAAGCTGCATTTTTTCTTTCATTTCTTTTTTGAAGGGAGAGAATTTGCAGCTCATTTTTTGCAGTTTATCCTTCCCCCTTATTTGTGTTTTGTGGCTTCAGTCTGGTTTTTCTCCTCTTTTGGTTAGTTGTCTTATAACATTGGTATTTTGCCATCTTGTCGTTCACAAAGGCATCCCCTTTTAAAAATTCTATTTCTCTTTTTCTGTTGTAACTTCAGTCTCATTGCTCTCTCCTCTTGTTGCACTGATACATTGCTTTATTCTTCTTCATAAAGGCAATTTATACCACGTTGGTTAACCTTGTTTATCTTAATAAAACATTTGTAAGTTTAATTGGTTTAATGTGGGTGAATATGTACCAAGAATATTCTGCTTATTATTTTTATTCAGATAATATAAATATGTCTAAGCAAAGACCAATAGGGTATGAATATGTTTCAGTTTCAATAATTTTAATAACTTAATTAACTTTTTAGCATCCACTTTCACTCTCAAGTGTTCTGGTTCAGGCAATAAATTATATGGTCACCCTGCTTATCATGGACTTGAAGACTTCACTTAAAGAGAAAAAAATGTTGATTCAGCCAGCTTCCTTTAGCTCGCTGTTCTGTAATTTATTCTTCTGGGACATCAAATATATGTGCAGTCTGGTGTTGTCCATACTCCCTGAGAGTTCACAACACTCCCCCCGACTTGTGTTATATATGAGCCCCATATGGAACTAGATGGTGGTAGAGGCCTGGAGTGCTGTTGTAGACTGTTCATTCTATAGCTGTGGATGCTGTTTTTGAACAGACTTCCATATTAAGAAAAAAGGTTGCAAAAAGTGGAACACCCAAAGCTCATTCATTGATGGGGGACAGAGGCTGCACTCCTTTCTTTGTTAGTTTGTATTGGCCTTTTTGCCTAATGCTTCCTCCTTGGTTGTTTACTCCAATTAAAGGCTTTTGGGACAGGATGTCTGATCCTTCCTTTAGTCATTTAGATGAGGTGAGGCTGGGTTTTTGCCCAGATCTGCCAAGCTTCCCATTTTGAGCCAAGGGTTGTTACTCTTCAGTCAGAAGCTGAAATCCCTGATTTTGCTTTTATATTCTGATCAGTTTCAACCCAGTTGAAATTTGCTAAACAGAGTTGGCAATTAATGATGGCCGAAGAATGAGATTCTTGATGGACACAAAATAGGGTGCAATATAAGATGAAATCCTTTAGCAAAAGAAATCCATCATCACAAAGCACTTAGTTCTGGTCATTTGGGAGTAGTGCATATTATGTACATAATGACTCCCATCAGTTATAGTCATCTAAAGCATGAATTACTATCTGAACATATATCTCTGTTTCAAAGGGGTGGCAAGTGGTATTTAGCTCAGTGTTTGTTTGTCACCTTTTAGTGGAAGCAGATGGAATTTTATTTTTGAAATTAATGTGAATAGAGAAATGCTCACTGCTGAAGCAGGTGTAGTTAATAACCTTCTTAAATCATGCAAGTACATTAGTTTTAGACAATTAAATCTGAGATTCAGTATTAAGGAAAAAATAGCATATTTTATCACATTATATCACTTTGTTGATGCAATTATCCAAATATCTGAAATGCACTCTAAAGTCTAGTGATGAAGATTAAGAAGGAAATAATTTAACTAATTTAGGGCCCAATCCTATCAAAATTTACAGTGATGATGGAGCTCTAGAGCAGACCCAGTGAAAAGAACAAACTTTCCTTTATCTTGAGGAGCCTCTGTGGCCTCCCACTACAGGATGCAGCATACACCACATTGGCATAGCTATATCAGTTGTGGAAAATTGGATAGGATTTGGCTTTCAGTAATGCATTGTCAGATGGTTGTACTTCATCAAGGCTTAGATCTTACTGAGGTTATAAAAGTCATGTGACAGGTAGTATTACAGACTGAAGGTACGTGGGTTTTATATAATGGCTAGGGCAATCATTTGCTGGATTAGGCAGGCTGTCTTAAGCCTGTTCTGAATCTAGTGCAAGTATTGGGGCTGCTGCTACACAACACGAGGAAGGAGAGGCTTGTCCCCCTTCCCCTTGTTGGGCTGCAGCTGGCTCAATGGGTCTACTCATGATGAATGGGATAAATTAGGAGAAAATGCATGAAGGGTGCATATTTGCATACACTTCCAGAGGAAAGAAAAATTTGAAAAATGGTTAATAAAGCAAAGGACAATGGGCTGTGAAGTGGGGTCAAACCTTGATGTTGTGGAATAGAATTTTATATGCATTTGATTTTAATTATCTAACCACTATAGTATGGATAATGTCTATAATAACATTTTTGTTTGCATTCCTTTTATAAAGTGTATAGAGTGTATTTGAACCCTATGGACAGTATACACAGTAACAATGAGGTTCAATTCTGTTGAAACTGTACAACATCAAATGCAGTTTGTGGACAGTAATTGATTAAACTTATACCCTGCTTTTCTTCTGATGAGACGGGTGCAGGGCTGCTGAGTGCAGGATGAGTGCAGGGCTGCTGAAGAAAGCTAAGCAGGGAAGGACCTGGACAGCTCCTGGATGGGAGACTGCAAGGATGGGAGACTGTCATGAGTCATCAGATCCAGAACGTGTTGTCGTTTATAACTTGGATGACCTGAAAACTGCTGCTGGAAGCTTGAAGGCATTCCCTGATACCAGATGTGATGATGACCACACTGTGAAGGGTTCCACCTGGGACAGAAGAGTTCTACAAGCTGCCTATAGAAAAATGTAGACCAGCCTGCACCCTGGGCATAAACAGTCTTCACTTACTGATTGCTGGACCTCAGAAAGGATTTCCCAGCAATTGTAATTGCCATACGCTAAATAAATCCTGATTTATTTAAATCCACACTTCCAGCTTTAAAAGCTGAATAATAAAACAATCACAAAACAATAAAAATGAATCATGCATGCAACAATTAAAATTACTTTCACTTTTTAACAAGTCTTCTATGGCTGCAATCCTAAAGGCACTTTCCTGGGAATAAAACCCTTTGAACACAACGGGGCTTACTTTAGAGTAGACATGGTTAGGATTGTGCTCTAAGTCAACCATACTGACATGACATGTTGGGTTTTATTTAAAGTGAAAGCAATTTTTATTGTCCTGTGGTATTAAGGCCCTTCTGAAAGTTATCAAGAAAGGGAGCAGTTCTTAATTTTGAGAAGCAGGAGTTCCACAGTTGGGATGCCACCACTATGACAAGCATTATTTCTCGCTACCTTATTTCTCCTGTTAATGGCAGCATTATTAAAAGGTCCCACATGGATGGTTTCAAAGAATGGGTGGGATTTTTTTTGGAAGAATGCCATCTGTCACTTATCATTTTTTCACATTTTTCTGCCATCCTTCGTCCAAGGAGCTCAGTTTGCCGTACATAGTTCCCCCCTTCCCTTTTTCTGCTCACCCTCTGTGTCAGGTCACCACTTTTCACATATTTTGCTATGCAAGTTTTTGATAATGGATTCAGAAGCTGCAGACATGCAAGTTGTTGTTGCTGATCATGCAGACTGTGCAAAAATGTTTCTCTCCTGCATACCAGCAGCACATTGCAGGTGGATGCTGTGTGCACATGATCAATCTGATTTAGGAAAAATATTTTCTTGATACACAAGATGAGAGGAATGGCACTGAGGTGCCTGTTTTTCCTTTAATCCTCAAGCACATAATGCGGCCTAATATCCAACTGTGGTAGCCTCATGTTTTGAAAGCGGCTGGAAATATTGGCCATTCTTGCAGCTACGAGAGCTTGGTTGGATGGTTTCTCATTTTCTTTTTCAGTTGATTATAAAATAGGAAAGGAAAATCCATTTGCAAAACAAAACAGATATATCTGTTCAGAAAAAAAATCAATCCTGAATTATTTTTTATTTTCAATATTTCTCACCTTCCTTTCCCTTACTGAGGTGGTTGCCCAAAGTGACGAACATAAAATATGTCATAAAACAATAAAATTGCCCAACAAAACTATTTATAAAATAGCCAATTAGTAGTAGCAGACTATATATTATATAATATATATTATATATATATATTAGATATAAAGAATAGAATATCAACAAACATGAAGAACAGCAGCAGTAAATAAAATAAAGCTGTAAATAAAACACATCATTAACATCAATAAAAAGTAATGATAAAATTATAAAAAATAATCAAATGTTAAAACACAGTAAAAAAAACCACAACAGTAAACAGAAAAAAAGCAGTGAGGCGATAAAAAAGAGTTATCAAAATGGAAATGCAAGCAACTTCAACTCTTTATTGGGGGAGGCATACACACTAGAGCCCCCTCAGCAGATCTAAAGAGATGGGTCAGAAAATAAGGGAGCAGGTGATCCCATAGACACCTTGGTCCTATGTTGGGATGGGTTTTAGAGTTCAAAACCAGCACCTTGAATTGGCCCTGGTAACAGACTGTAAAAATAATCCAGTAAAAAGTCTGTAGACAACTTGAATTATCATAATGATGTGAACTAATTGAACTAATGGAAACATATTGGATCAAAATGAAATGAATGTGTATGTGTGTACAAGAAAAGCAAGGACGGTAATGGAAAATGATAATAAGAGCTTTAGCAGTGCCACTGGCTGGAAAAGCAGCCTTGGAGCAAAGAATGGTGCACATTCCTGTTGTCAAATTTGCTGCCTGAGAAGTTTATAACTTACTATACATGTTTTCCTCTTTTTTTGTCCATGTGTTCAGTCAACATGTGAAACCAAGAAAAAGTGGAGGCTCTTGTCCTCTCTTCAACTCTGGTATGTTCAACTGGTGAAAATGGATACTTAAAACTTAGCTTCCATCAGTCTTGAAAGACTATGGTATCGTGCTTGATGCTGCATGCGAAGCACGAAGGCCTGGGTAGATTGATATGGAGGATAGGCTGTTTCCAAAGCAGCAAATCCCCCTCTCCACACCACTGAAATAGTCCAATGGAATGGCAGAGCCGATACGATTGGTTCCAGCTGGGTTGCAGAGCTGGGCTAAGGACAGGAGCTCACCCTGTCTTGTGGGGACCCTGGTCTTGAACCCTGGCCTACTGGTTAACAGGAACAATGTCTTTAACCACTTGTACCACCCACAACCCATGAATCCTGCATGCAGCTGTTAGCTAGTTGGGCCTTTGGGAGAGGGAGTCCAGTTTCCCTTTCATATATAATGTTGGAATGTGTGTACAACAAACAAGAAGGGAGCAATAGTTAGCAACTATTACTGATGAATAATTTCTATAAGTATTTTGCAATTTGTCCAAAACTCTGGCTGTATAGATATGCAGTATACAAGTACTGTACTGTAGACTACGAGACTCGTAGAGAATGCTAAGTTTAGAATTAATGTTCAGTAATCTAAGCTATCATTAATGTTGTCAAATAATATCAATACCCAATTTGAAAGCATGCGCATAGAAAAGTGCTTTGAAAAGTTGTATTGAATAAGGAAATAGCTAATCAAGCTTCTACAGATTTGACATAAGCTTTCCGATGTAATCATTAGCTAATCTCCATGTACTGTTGTAGTAGTACATTATGAAGCTCTCCATGTGTTACGGGTGTTTAAATGCTATATCTCTGAATTACCATAGGTGACGCAATAAAAATGCATGTAAGCAATCCTGTTGACAGCTGTTGTCTTCAGTCCTTGATTCACTGTTAATCTGGTGTTTGCTGATTGTACTTAACTCGGCACTGGCATGTCTGTTTCCATGGTGCTGATTAGCATATGGAGCTATCATTTAAGGTAGTATCCAAGCCAGTTCTGAAGAAGCGTTATGACGTAAATGATTACATTAAGTAGTTTCAACCAAAGATGCTAGCATCACTAGGCCAACTTTGCAGCCCTCCAAATGAAAGCCCCATTTTGAGGATTTTTTTTAAACGTATGTGCACATATCGGTTCAAGATAGCAGGACAGAAAGATAAAAAGCTTTTTATGCCTTCACTGATGTGGCCCATACCATCAAACCAGATTTGGCTGCATTGATCCATGACATTATTGATTTTAGGATCCCTGATTGGCTGGAATTACTTCATGTGCATCCCTAAAATAAATAATGACAGAGCATCAGCAACTGCAAACCATGGTGCAGTGACTATGAATAGGGGCAAAATAAAATATGGGATACTAGAAAGTCAGGAATGTTTTGAAGATTGCTCCTGCTTTGCCGATAAGTTTAGTCCACAAAACCACAAGCAGATGAACATGCTTCTTTTGCTGTATTGCTCTCCTACAGCTGGTAGTCTGAAGCATGCAGAGTAGAGCTCAGGGTGACTTGGCTTTCATGAATTTGTTAAATGCTCATTTAATTCTGTCCCAGCTGGAAGTGATCACTAGAGAAAGCTTAAATGTTTTTTCGGTGGAGAGGTTTCTCTACCACTTATTAATCTTTTCATAGACTGTTGCCTGGAAACATGGAGGGATGAGAACCCATCCCCTATAGTCTAGAGGCTCTCAAGGTTGGATATGTTTGGTCCATAGGGTTCTTCCAGGTGGCGACTCTTTACAGTTCTTAATGCGGCTGAATCAAAAAAGTTGGAGAAGGAAGACAGTAATGGAAAAGTGTCAGCAGGACTTGATCTGAGTCCCAAGTCACTGCCCCCTTGCGACTCAATTAGAAAGTGTTTCATATCAGAAGCATGCACCAAGTCACTTCTTGATGACTCAGTAGGACTCGAGTTGAGTCACTCCCCCAAAAAGCCATGCTGTGGCTCCGTGCAGTGAAACTGACCTGTTGCAAGGTAGTACACATGCTTGGAGATTCCCTTTCAACTCTCCCCACTCCAATTCTGGCAGTAACACAGAACTCACTGACCTCTAGTGCAGTTCCACCATTGACTTTCGACCCCAGTAATTGACTTCCCATTCTGGGTTTTACCCTAGTAACATCTGAATTCATTCTCATTTCATACAATGAAGCCACAGGGCTTCATTGGATTCAATGAGCAGTAAAGGAAGTGGACACTACTCTGCCACTTGGGTTTTTCAGAAAGAATTGAGGGTTTAGAAAACTTTCTTGGGAGATCAACAAATGATCAAAACCTGCTTCCAAGCCAGCTTTAGAGCTTTTAGCCAGCATCCTATTATGAAGTGTTTCAGCGCATGTACCAAATTACCACTGCAGTGGGCAGGTGATGTAAGAAAAGCAATATGTATTTTAGGGTATGTGGAGAGAAGTCAGAAGGTTACTCAAGAGTTGATTATTTCCCACTTTGTGTTGTGTTCTCAGCTTGGCATTGCTGTTTCAGTTGGGAGTGCTTCAAATGTTAAATGGTGGCATTGTATTAAGGCTCATTACCCACCCACATAAACATTTTCGCTGAAATACAAAACAGGAAAAACACAGCCTTTAACATTTCTTGTGCAATTTTATTGGTTTTAAAAGGGCACATTCTGTGCTCCATCTGGGTGCAGATGTGTCAGTGGGAATATCCCTTCAGGAAATGAATGCAAAGTATGTCCCCTGGTTAATGCTAATGCACTGTAAATGCTTGGGAGATTTTTAGCACGCTAACAAGCTCAGTTGTTGCAGGAGAATGGAGAATGGGTCATATTCCAAGTAGTACTTCTGTGATGGAAGTTCTCTTTTTGTAAAGCACGAGTTTGTAAATTTTCATATTCTTCTAAAGCCCAAGAAAATCTTTTGAAAGTCACATTTTGAGGAGGCACCACTGATTGCAGAGGAAATAAATAAATATAGTCTTTGCGCACATGAAACATCCTTTAAATGGAACTTTCAGGTGGAATCCAATCCTGTCTGGCCTAGATCCAGTGAAGCACAGCATCTTCACAGTGGTTATGTCCAATGGGATTTGGTCTGACTGTACAGGAGCACCACTTAACAATGGAGATAAATTCTCCAGTTCTCCAATCCCTGATGTTATGTGATTAGGTCATTCAGTGAACATTCAGGCCAATCTAGTGCCTTTATTTTGTTTAGACAAACCCTCTTTGCCAGATTCTTGGTGACTGCACATGCTACTGGAGATGAATTATCGCTTCTTTAAGAGCATCTTCTCTAAATAGGAAATCTGCTGCAGGGTATGGGAGACCCAGGGTGACCAGATGCCTAACCCAAAATTTCCTGCCAGGCTCTCCAAAATTCCTAACTGCTTAAAAAATTGTAGGAAACCCCCAAAAATGTAAGACGCATGTAGGATATGTTAAAATAAAGCAAAAATACTCATATTGCTTTCCAGTACTTAATTTCAACACTTTTAAATTGAAAACCTTTTAACATATGTGATTCAGATCAAGCCATGTAAGATGCCCTCAAAGCAAACACAAGTGACTTCAACATATGTGATTCAGGCCAAAACAAGTAAGATGCCCGCAAAGCAGTTTAAAGCAGCACAGCACGTGCCAGTGACTTCAACATGCATGATCCTGACTCTCTCTCTCTCTCTCTCTCTCTCTCTCACACACACACACACACACATGCACACACAACTTCAGGAGGCCAGAGGGGAAAAGAAGTGTTGTGGAAGCTGCAGAGGTGGCGCAGCTTGTCCAGAGCAGTGGCCACAGAGGTGGCACCCATAAGTGGCAAGTGGCACCCAGAAAAGCAGCACCTGAAGTGCAGGCGACCTGGCAGGGGAGGGAGGGGAGGAGGCATGGCAGAGCCAGCAGCACCAAGGAGGCTGCAGAAGTGACAAGCGACCTGGCTGTGGGGAGGGAAGGATGGAGGGAGGAAAAGGGGCACGGTAGAGCCAGCAGCAGCTGTGGAGGCCTTGGAGAAGGTGAGGAACTATGAATTACGTGTTTGTTTAATTTAGTGGTTCCCAAATTGTGAACCATGACCCCTTAGGGAGCCATGGAAAGCTTCCAAGGAAGATATGGAATTCTTGCGAAAAACCCATCAACCTATACAGTATAATGTGTAGGACTGTAGCCCTAATTGGGAACCATGTCCAATAGGCCGAGGGAACCACCTTTGTGATGAATAATTAGGTCGTGTGGATTGTTTATATTTTATTCCACTATAAAACGGGAGTAGTGAGATAGCAGCTTAAAAGCTACATGTGGCAATTTGACACAAGATATGCAGCTCATGAAAATATGTTGGCTTAGCTACTTTTTGTATCAAAATCAATAATGTAAATAAAAGTTTGAAACTTTATGATTATTTACTTGGTATCTTATTTACCGAGAGTCAATTGGTTTAAAATGTAAGTTTAATATTCCTGGTGACTAAAGATACTTAAGAATTTAAATGCATCTTAAAGATTATGGGTGCAATCCAGAGTAACTACAGATAGTCCTTGCTCCGGTGTAAGAATAATTTGCTCTGGATTGCAATATGAATTTCCCATAGGTTTTCATTAGGTGGTGCAGTAACTATGGGTACACGTAATGTCTCTTACGTGCTCCCGTAGTTACTCTGGATTGTAGGGTATGGCTCTCAAGTTTATCATATGTGGCTCAACCTGTCTATGGGCTGAGATATATTTGAGTGACTTTCTCATGACATAGAAATGAAAGGTTATCTTGACAGAGTCTATGTACACATTAATTGTGCATCTTATGTACTTATTAGGACATTAGTATTGTTAGATATGGAAGATCTCGATCTCTGTCACACACATGCACACATACACTCCCTCCCTATGTGAACGTGAGACAGAACTAGAACTTCTTGCGACTTGGAAGCTACAGACCTCTTAATGATGCCATTTTAGGCTGCATTAAGAGGACTGTAGCTTCCAAGTCATGAGAAGTTCTAGTTCCTCTTTTTTCTGCATTGGTCAGACCTCACCTTGAGTACTGTGTTCAGTTCTGGGCACCTCACTTTAAGAAAGATGCAGCCAAACTGGAGCAAGTCCAGAGGAGAGCGACAAGAATGATCAGTGGGATGGAAGGGAAGCCCTACGAGGAAAGGTTGGGGGAACTTGGGATGTTCAGCCTGGAGAAGAGGCGGCTGAGAGGAGACATGATTGCCCTTTTCAGATACCTGAAGGGCTGTCATAGGGAGGAAGGGGCTCATTTGTTCATAGCTGCTTCTGAAAGCAGGACTTGAACTAATGGGTATAAATTGCAAGAGAGGAGATTCCGGTTGGATATCCGGAAAAAATTCCTGATGGTGAGGCCGGTTTGGCAGTGGAACAGATTGCCAAGGACTCTCCCTCACTGGGGATCTTCAAGCAGAGGCTCGACGAGCACCTGTTGGGGATACTCTAGGGGATTTCCTGCTGCAGGCAGGGGGTTGGACTAGATGACCTACTAGTTCCCTTCCAACTCTTTGATTCTATGATTCTATATCATTTTAAGTGCAGATAAAACTATGTGTCAGAGGCTCTGGAAGGAAATGAGTAATTTTGGATGAAAATTCAAGTATTTCTTGCAAAGGCAAAGAGTCCATGTGTAACAGAGCTGATGATTTGAGGACACAGTGTTCATGCATAATTGGGAAACTGGTTTTTTCTGCTGTTCCCAGATGATTAAGAAATCCATTAAATGCTAGACAAGAGAAAGCACACCCTTTCAGCTTCCTAGCATAGATGGCTTTAGAGACTCTGAATTTGCTTCATCATGTGGTCTTATTTGAAATTAAGGCTGTTAGTATTATATAATGGCCAATAACGGAGAGCATTCTGATTGAGATCCTGGTTTCACATTACAGTCCCTCCCTACTGTCAAACGTAGGCATGTAGAAGCCAGGATATGAATACTGAGGTTGGGATGCTCTGCAGAGAAGAAGGAAATACACAGCAAATCTTTGAACCAGTGGCCACCTTCATCTTGCCTCGCTTGTGATTCTTCACATTGAAATATCCCTGAAGGCAGAGAAAGCAGTAGGCCAAGCTCATCAGAAATGTACAAGGGTGAAGGCAGGTGGCTGACAGTTCTTTGCCTATCTCCAGCCCATCTTCAAAATTTTCAACCCATCAAAGCTTGGCTTATGCATGGTTACTTTGGAATGATGTGAATATAAGGTCCACCAGGCTCTGTCTTCCATGCTTTCAGTGTGTAGAGCTGCAATCAGCAGCCTAAACTAAAAGACGGAAACACTTTTACTCCCTGAAATACTCCCTTGTTGTCTTGGAAACACTAGAGTATGTATTTGCCTTCACCAGAGATGGACAGATGGAGGAAACAGAAGCTGAGTTAAACTAATATTGCTCTGTGATCAGAAACGAGGGATGGCTCAATGACAGAGTTCATAAAGCTGCAACTTGGTCAGCCTGAGGCATTGTACTTGCAGATACTCTTTTCACAACGGACCTCACTACAGTGTTAGGATGGCATGCCGAATCTGCCTTACACTGAAGTAGTTTTCAATGGGTCCTCTAAAACAGTTCTACTGACTTTTTTAATATCTTGAACATAAGTAAGAGGAAGCTCTCCTATTGCGATCACCAAAGTTTAGGATTCTGTTGAGACACATTTGTACCACTTATAATGCCCAGCTATCTTTGGCTATCACATTTCCTTAGACAGTTGTCAACCACTGTGTGCGTCACAATGATGTACCACAGATGGTCTGCAAGTGTGCCACATGAGTTTGAGGACAGGGCAATTTATTAGCAGGAGCAGGGTCATAAGGGGGATGTGAGCTACTGGTTGGCAGTGCTTGCCTTCTCAGTGGTTTAAAAAACAGAAACCAAGGGTGTGCGTTGACAATGTTATTGCTTGACAGTTTTCTGTGAAATAAAAAAAAGGTTGGAAATCACTCATCTATGAGATTCAGCTTTGAAAGTTCTTAAGCTTGTATTCTTGACTGTTATGAAGTTACATGATTTAGGGTGTAGTCGTAACCAGTTTAAGCCAGTTTGGCTGGCGTATCTTCCCGTGGTGGTGTGGGGAGGTCAGCATATGCCTGTGAAGTGGCCTAACCTCCAGGAGTAGGGCAGAAATGCCTTCCAGCACATTTGTGGTTTACGTAGGTCAGCACAGGATTTATGCAGTGACTTATGCCAGCCTAACTGGAGATTAGGATTGCAGCCTTGATCACTTGACAAATCTGAATTTGTGATGGAAGCTTCTTGCTCTGCTTCACTTTCCTTGAGTGACGGATGAAACATGTCAGTGGTTACTTATGAAAGTGAGTTAAACCATCGCTAGTTATTTCAATCTGAAAGTGAAATGTGTGATCATCTAAAGTCATTCAGAAATTAGGTTCAGCACCTGAATGAGGCATGTTTTCCTTAATTGGGAACTGCTTAAAGAAGGGCCAGACCTAGCAAATTTTCTGATACTGATGCAGCTGTGCCAGCGGGGCACGTGCGTTGGATACTATGGTGGGGTAGACCACAGTGTAAGGCAGTCCTTGCATTGCAGTGGCATTGGTGCTGGAAAGTTGGATAGGATTGCACCTTTAGACACTAGTTTATACTAGGGGAATTGGTAGTGTCTGATGAAAATAAGTGTTGCTGACTTTCACTTCAGCTGTATAAAATGTTCTTACAAATGAACCCATCTGTCTATACACAACTGTTTTGCTGGGTACCGGCTGTACCCAACTGCTGAACTGTTTTGCTCTGTTTAAAACACATTAATGAAAGGTATACAGTGTTTGTAAGGTATGCCAAGTTGAAGGATTTTTCATATTGTTGGAAGGCATATTGTTGGAAGGCACCAGCACTGCACTGAAGTCTTTTAAACTTGGAGCAAGATTTCATATAATTCTGCACACCTTTCTGACTGGGCTGTTGATATTCAGGCTAATGCTTCAGGGAAAAAAACCAAGTACTCTACAAGGAATTTGGTGACTATTGGTGAGGGGTGCTAGTGTCATAAATACAGTGGACCCGCAATATCCACAGATCAACTCACTGTGGATCCCCTCTCAAGTTGATGGGGGGTTTAAAATGTTTTTTTAAAAAATAATAAGCCAGTATCAGATTTTATGTCTTTGCACATCAAAACCACATTGATTCCAAGTCATGAGTATGGTTTTTTAGAATTGAAATACTCACTTCTTGGTCATGTGGGTGTTCTTGGCTTCTTCTAGCATCACCCATCACCCAGAAATGCATCGCAATACATTCTGGAGCAAACCTGGGAGGAGCGAGGAACCTCCTTGTACCTGAAAGTGCCATGGCATGGATGATTCTCCACTGCTTACCTATGTTGGTGTGCTTTTCTACTACTGTTTGGATTGTGAAGGTTCCATATGTGGCCACATGGTGTATTTTACTTAATAAGTCAATTATTGTGTGTGTGTGCTTTTTAAAGAGGCTACCATTCCTTTGACTGTCATTTTAAACCACAGGAAAAATGGATCTACAGGAACTTCATTTACAGGAGATCCACAAGAGAGCATGGATCTACAATGCCTTCTTCACAAAAGCCTACAATGGGTATCTTCAATTTGCTGCTCAGTAGGGGAGCAGCACAGCATAGTTGCTGCAAAAGGCTTTGACTTCAGCACACTTAAAAGCACAATCCTCCCAAGAATGTGTCTTTAGGATTACAGCCATAGTTTCGGTGGCAGATATGCTTTGTACATGTCAAACAAAAATACTGGGTTTTTGGAAGTAGAAACTGTAGATTGGCAGTTAGCTAGTGTTTTCAGTGGGATCACCTGTTTAATGTTTATATCTCGAGCAAGAAACCAATGGCACAGATGTGTGTCATGGAAGGTACACAAAGTCGGAGCTATCTATTTGATCACATTAAACATTTGCCCTAATTATTTTTTTTATCAGGGTTTGAAAGGAATGTATTGGTTAACAGCTTCTTAGCAGCATAACTACTGTGACTGTGGTGCTAATGTTTGGAAACCAAATACTTGACATTGAACAGGTGGTATATTTAACCTTTGTCAAGTGACAAGGTTAGATTTGTTTGATTCATCCTCCTGTTCTTAAAAAAGAAAATAGCAGTGTTCGCTATTTATTGTAAGATGCCTTTAAAGTAGTATATACAGTACTTTGTTTTGTGTTATTTTGTGTAGGAATGGCTGAAAGACTATAGTGGGACATTTAATCTCATTTGTTTGTTGTTCCCTAGCTGTGTTTAAAGTATACCTACTGGCTGCCACTATCACAGATAGGTGGCTGTGATATAGAACAGGACTACATCCTGCTTGGGGTGAGGGATTTGGGCTAAGGGAAGCACTGGCAAGTTTTGTGATGATGGAAGACCTGCACAAAGAACTTCTTGTGTTGCTGCTTTAGATTCTTTTAAAGCTATGTTTGAATTTGGTATAATTGTTTTACTGATTTTTTCCCTAATGTGGAAATCCTCTGTGACTTACACAGAAGCCAATAAACCACATGCAAAAATTCTATGATTGGGTACATATTGAACCTTTATTCTGAAAGGCTCTGGACCAGATCTCCCCTTGAAGAATAGAAACAGCACTAGAAGATTTTAAGTTTAGATGTGTTTAAAAGTGTCTGCAGTCTTAATTTTGAGTAACAAAAATTAACTTTATTTAATCAATTATTTTAAGATTATTTTATTACTCCATTTTATTAGTAATAATAAAACAGTAAGAAAGAATGTGTGCATGTAAAGTATATACTGTATACAGTTTCTTGATTTCTTGATTTTCAGTGATTTACTGGTAATTGCCTCTTTAGATGCAAAAAAGGATAAACCACTTGTCTTGTGGTGCTGCATGAGTAATAATGTGAGTGCACAAGAAGCTCATATCTTTTGCTGTTTAGATTTTCCAACCTAACAAGTTCCTCTTGACTTGATTTAGCATTTAAAAAGTTTTTCTTATTTCAATTTCCCCCGTCCCTAAATTCAGATCCGAGGGATATTTATAAATACACAGGCCATCACTGCTCTTTCCCTCCTGTTCAGCGCATGCACTGGCTAGATCATTGCATGTTTAAAATAGAAACAGCCTGTATATATTCTGTTACGTGGGGAGTGTAGAGTTGGCGGATGTTTTGGAACATGTTGGAAGCTAGCATGGCATTTATAGTGCTTTTGTTTTGTCAAGTGCTGCAGGGCACAGGCACCAGTTTCAAAGGGATAAGTTGTGATGAATATTTTAAGTGTGTGTGACAATTATGAGACCAGTCTGGAGATTTTGTTCTTCAATATGACGCAATATAATGAAATCAAGGAAGCCCTATTAAAAATTTCCAAAATTGCTTTCAGTAAGATGTCAATGTTTCAACAACCTGGCCTCAATGTCAGGTTGTTCCTGCTCCTCCCCTCTCAACTTTACATCGGCTGTGTTAGAGAAGAGATTAGCAAAGATAAGCAAGAAGTAGTGTATGGTTCCTGCTTTCCTCTGCGTTTCCCAACAATTTTCTCTGCTTCACCTTTCTATCTGAGGCAGCTTCAAATTTGGCTGGGCTTGTCAGGCTGCAATCCTAATCCCCAGTTAGGCCAGCATAAGTCTTGACCCAAGTCCAGTGCTGGCCGGGGGTGTCACAAAAGTACCGCAAGGCACTTCTGCACCACACCTGTGGGGTTAGGCCAGTGCATAGGCATGCGCCAGCCTCCCCACAGCACCATGGAAACTGGGAGACAGGTGAGTTATGCCAGTCTAAATTGGTTAAGATTGTACCGCCAGTGTACACTTGGGTTGAGTAGCAAGTGAAGCTTGAGATCCATTGCTTCCTGTTCCAGAGGATGAAACTCTTTTTTGGGGTACCAAGTGAGTTTTACGTTTGATAGATGAGCAGAGAGGTCACCATAGTTAAACGTTAGAGCGCTGATCCTGGGTTTGGATCCTACATAGGGCAGGGAAGAATTTTATGTGTGGCATCACAACAAATTATGAGGAAAATTAAAAAGCTTGAGCCTGCTGTGATGCTACTATCGTGACAAGCATGTATTATAAAAGAAATAGGCTTAACAGTGGTAGGTGGACAAAAACAGATGAAACGTTGTGGACTTGAACTTGGTTAGTGGTTCTCATACCAGGTTGTTAGACCCATGTACAATATTTAAGGACTGTGCAAGGTTTTCCGAGCAACTGATTAGTGTTGTTTTAAAAGCTTCTAGCGCATGGCAACTCTATGCACAGTTGCTCTTTCTTCTTATCCAGAAGATGGCAGGGTTGCCTGAACTGAAAAGGGCCTTTCAGTATCGTAACTTGAATTGTACCTGAAGATATGGAACCTGATCTTGTCTTTTGGATTCCATGTCTCTGGGATACCATGCCTATCACAATCTCTTGCAATAATGCTTCATGATACAATAAAACTGCATTGTTGGATTATGGTGCTTTGAACTCAGCAGCATTCTTGCTTGTTTGTGTGTGTCTGTGTGTTATTTTGAAGAAGGGACAGCATAAAAATAATCATCATTAATTTCTAGTTTGAAGGCATTCCCTGAAGCCAGATGTGGTGTTGACTTCAGATGTGGTGATGACATCTACAATGTTTTTACCTGGAAAGAGAAAAGTATTACAAGCTGCCTGTAGAATAGTCTGTATCCTATATATATATATATATATATATAGAGAGAGAGAGAGAGAGAGAGAGAGAGAGAGAGAGAGAGAGAGAGGATACACCAGTGTTTCTTAAAGTGGGAGTCGGGACCCCTTTGGGGGTCACCTAGAGCTTTCCTGGGGGTCGCCTAAAGACCCCTGGTGCAGGGGGCCAGATCAGGCTTGCCAGACCTCCAGCTGTAGCTGCGCGCACACTGGGGCTGACTGACAGCCTCAGGGCCCAATCCTATGCATGCCTACTCTGAAATATATCCCATTATGGTCAGGGGGCCTTTACTCCCATGTAAATGCGGATAGGATTGCAGCCTCAGGGCCCAATCCTTTGCATGCCTACTCTGAAATAAATCCCATTACAGTCAGGGGGGCCTTTACTCCCATTAAATGTGGATAGAATTGCAGCTTCAGGGCCCAATCCTTTGCATGCCTACTCTGAAATTAATCCCATTGTGTTCAATGTGTGCATAGAACATACATTTCATTTGTAACAATGAAAATACATCCTGCATATCAGATATTTACATTACGATTCATAACAGTAGCAAAATTACAGTTATAAAGTAGCAATGAAAATAATTTTATGGTTGGGGGTCCCCACAACATGAGGAACTTATAAAGGGGTCACGGTGTTAGGAAGATTGAGAACCACTGGTCTACACGTACCGGCTGCTGGATCTCACAAAAGAACTCCCAGAAAATTGTAATTGCCGTATGCTAAATAAACAAATCCAACTAATCACATGATTAAGAATGCATTTTCAATAAAAGAAGGAAAAATGATTTTGTCAGATGATGTTATGTTATGGCTAAGTATCCCGCATGCTCAAAGGGAGAAAATATGGAAGAATTGCAGTCTGGCTGCAGTCTGGATTGATGCAGTTAAGACCCTATGATGATAAGAATACCTGGAAACACCATTGAGATTTAGGTGTGGGGCATTCATGGCAGAACTGTAAAAAAAAAGCAGTATATTTGGATTACAGCACAATCCAGAGCAACAAATCTGTCCACATAAGAGCCCTTGGGTTGCCCTATCTATCACTAGAGTGGAGCAACTGCAAGATGCCCCAGCCCAGTTACTCTGGAAGAGGCTTAGGGCAGAGCAAGGCAAGATAGGGTGCCCTAAGAGAGGTGGACCTGTTCTGCCCTAACTGGGGCAGCCTAAGCAGCTCAGGAGAGGCCTGTTGAGGGCATGTTTAGCATTGCTTAGGGCAGAGCAGTTACTCTGTATCCAAAGCCTGTTTCAAGGCAGAAATGCCCTCTTCCAGTTCCTCAGAGATATACCACCTTAGGAGCAGGTATAGTAATGAGTAGACCCATAGGGGTCCATGATAAGGCCCGAGTAAGAATGGTAGTATTGACCAAAAATCTGAGTTCTTGGCCAGCCTAGCTGCAACCCCTGCCTCTCAACCTCAGGATATGGCACAACTATGGCAGCCCACTAACCTCAGGCCACTCCAAGCATCCATCTTGCACTAGAAGAACTGCAGCTGTAACTGGTTGTCAGGAACTGCTGGGCTTCCTTATAATGTAGGCACCACAGCTGTTCCTTCTTCAGTGTGATCTGAGGGGGTCTACTCAGGAGCAAGTCCTCCCCATGTGTCAATTACTTAGCATGCTCTGGAGCAGTTAGGGCAGCCCAGGCTTCCTGACTTTCTGGATGCAGCCTAACTTTCTGCTCTGGATACAGAATAGTTAGGAGAGAGCAGTTAGGGCAGAGCAGGATGAACTTGCTCTGGATTGCGCCCTTAGACATGTTGACATGTCTTGAATATTCAGCTAACATTTGAACATTGCAACTAGCAGTGTACACTCTTAGCAGGAAGAAGTTAGTTGCTGAAATATCCATGTTTAAATGCAGTAACTTACTTCTGGGCAACCCTGTCTGGCATTCATCCAGTGATCTCTGAGAAGTCCTAGATGCAGAGAGAATTTATCAGTTCTTCATTGCCAGTTTGAGGGAACAAAGTTCCCTCAACTTTGAAAAACGAATAGTGATGATGTGCCGTGCTTGGAAGTTAACAAATGTAGTCTCCTGCTGTAAGATCAATTTAACAGAGTACAAACACACTTCAAAAATTAACTTTGAAAATAGAAAACAAACCACCCATCAAAAGAGCTGCTTCCCTGAGTTTTTGCATCTTTAAAACAAAACAAAGGAATACTTTGTCTTTGTTGATGGACATCTGTTCTTTGGCACCATAACTCGCTATTTGATTCTCAACAGGGAGTGGATGGAGGGAGGCTTTTTATATTGCCGATTTGTCATGTTAGGCAGGGTTTCAGATCTTCTCCTCTGTGACAATGAATCTTAGGGAATTATTTCTATTTATATCAAATGTCTTTGTGTTTTTTTTTGTCAGAATGAGAAACTTTCTCCTCTCCTGTGGCTATAAAGCATGACATAAAAATGACTCGCATATGGTAAAATAAGCCAGCAACTTAGTACTTAATGGATTTAAATACAGCTAAACTTCTTTAAGATTTTTCTTGATGGAAAATGCCATGCAGAACACTTTGAACACACTTGGGAAAGATGCCTGGTTGCAGAGTGGAGGCGAAGGACACAGTTCTGAAGCATAATGCATCTAGGCTGGCCTCCCCTAAAGGTGACTGTCATCCTGGCAATGGTGCATTGTGATGGCTGATGCAATGTCATGGGTTGGCTTAATGCTGATAGAGGGAGTGGCTTCAGCCAATCAGTTGTTAAAGATCTCTTTGCATCACACAGCACATTGATGTCATAAGGCAGCCTGGATAACTCTGAAACTAAAAAGTGCTACTTCCCCTCCCCCCAAAAAGAAAGCACTATCTGCCTTTTTGTGATCGTTGGGTGGAGAGAGAAACCCCCAGTTAAAGAATCGGAAGTGGCAGAGCTCAGAAAGACCTTTCAACCTGCAGTGGTTCGCCGCAATCTCAAGCAGAGTAGGACAATACTAGGTGAGATTGATCAATGATCTGTCAAAGGCTGCAATCCTATACAAAAAAATATAAAGTGGAAAACAATACAGAGCCAAGAGTAACCCCCAAATCCAGAGTAACTACAGGAGCACATGAGAGACTTTATGTGCACCCATAGTTACTGCACCACCTAGTGAAAACCTATGGGAAATTGATACTGGGATCCAGAGTAAGTTGTTCTTACATTGGAGCAAGGACTCCCCGTAGTTACTCTGGATTGCGCTCTAAGTCTCATTGAATTCAGTGCAGATTATTTCTGAGTATAAAGGCAAAGGATTACAATGTAAGGCAGCTTTATATGAATGATGTTTTAGACTAAATTCAAAGCACAGTTGGGAAAAAATGCACTTGGTGTGGATAGCTGGGATTTTTCTTGAATATGCAAATTACATTGTAAGCAAAGAACTGTACTAGTGCAGAGACTTTGTTTTAGACTTGATGCTAGATATTGACCAGGATGTGCATGTGGAGATGAATTCAATCTTTGTGTTAAAGTGGTTGGGTGGAAGTACTTGTGGTCAGCCTCAATGCAGTTTTTTTTGGAGAGGTGGGTGCGTGTGCATGCACCAGTAAATGCCAGCAGTTGTAACTGCTGAAGAAGATGGTATGCAATGGACTGGGCTGTGTAACATTATTCAGAAAGGGGGCATACATAAATCAGTTATTACATTGTCGGTCTGTATGAACTGCTGACATCTTGAATCCATCCCATTCTGCCATCTACCATTAGCACAGGTGTTTGTGAGTTGTCGCTGTTGCCAAGTTGGCAGGAATGATGGACCTTTTCAAGCTATAACCAAAATCCTATTGTGAGAGGTACCAGCCAATACTAATATGCTAATGTATCAGGCAGGAAAAATGAAATTAGTATTCTAAGCATAATTGTGCCCAATCATATTGTCACCATTCAGGCCCTATTATAACAGAGACCCTATCCTTTAAATGTGAACTGACTGTCATGTCTGTTCTCCTGTTATGCTTCAGTTATAGTCCATCAAATGAAGTATCTCCTGCCCATCAGTCCATACTGGCTTGCTAAATGAGACGGTAATGACTTCATTGCGATTAGATATTTCTTCTAATTTTTGAAAATGGAAAGACATGCAAAGATGAAAGACACATGCATGAGGAAGCAAATGGAAAAGGCTTGTTTTAGTTTTGTCTGAAATGCAACATGATGGAGAACAAACTTCCGAAACCACAATTTAAACCATGCATCCCTTAATGGAATATCTATGACTGAAAAGTGATGGTAGAAATTGTAGTAGTATTATTTACAATTTCCCCAAGAACAAATTGGGATCACTATGTTCATTGAGAGAATTGAGTGTTAAAAGAATGGTCTGCTCCTGTGTTTTTCCCTCAACATACATCCCAACATGTATGGGATGATTTTGAGAAAGAAAGGTGAAATTAAACCCTTTCAGGATCAGACCAAGAGTACATCCACTCCAGCCTTTTATTTATAGCAATGGCTAAGCAGATGTTTCTTGGAAGGAAGATGTAAAAGCTCCAGTATTCCCACATTAAAGTGTGCATGTTTGACAGAGTCCTTTGCTTCATGTGTTCTGGAGAGACTATCAAAGAGCATGACCATATGTATACTTTTCTAGAACATTCCTCTTTTTAAGCCCTGTATCCTGAATAACAAACTTCATTATCTTCCTTTTCCTTGTGAGCAGGCAGTATGTAGTCTACTTGTAAGTCCAAAAGGCAAATGTCCCGCTGTAAGATTTACAGTTGATCTCATTCCTATAGTACTTCTGGCTGCGGAGTTTGCTTCACAAGAGACATTTTATTTATCCTTAACTTAAATTGGAGTTTTGACCTATCAAGACAAGCAGTTGGAAATTACCAACCCTCAGGGCACTGTTGGCTTTGGAAACTGGCATGAGTTTCTAGTGCTTGCCTTTGTTATAGATCTCCTGTCAGATGGACATACTGTGTCACATACAGGCTGCAGATCATCCATGCAAGACTCAAAAGAAAAAGTATTTTGTCACCTACCGCTATTATGTGGACATGGGAGGAAGGGGATGTGTGAAAGGGGGGGGAGAGGAAAAATACCTGTCAGTGGGGAAAGAAATCAAATTTCATTTCATCTCAGGGAGATAAATTGCATCCATGATGCCTGCTGTAGGTCAGAAGTGATGTCACTAAGCAGAACATGACCAGAAAAAGCACTTTTTTCTCACTTAGGAACTCATTAACTCCAAATGACAGAGGAGAAAATATGCACATCTTGATTATGTTTTCAATACAGTAAAACCTTGGGTTGAAACTAACTTGGGTTGAGAGTGTTTTGCAAGACAAGCAAGCATTTCTAATAATTTTCACTTGATATACAGGTGATTGCTTGATAAGCAAAAAAATAGTCCTGGCTAGGATACGGCTAGTTTTATTGCTTTGCCAGCACCTGGTCTGCCTGTCCTGAGAGACGAGTCTATGCATGTCTACTCTGAAGTAAGCCTGTTACAGTCAAAGGGGTTCACTTCTATGTAAAGGGGGGGCAACAGAAAGGAGCCTGAGAGACTTTTCTAGGAGTAAGTACTATTGAACACAATGGGACTTACTTCTGAGTAGAAGTACACTTCTGAGTTTAGGTTTGCAATGCTGGCCTTGCATGTCTACTTGAAACTTAACCCTATTATAATCAGTCAGACTTCTGTGTAAGGGGGCAGATAGCTGCCAGAGAGACCTGAGAGACTAACCCTACAATCCAGAGTATTTACGGGAGGACGTAAAGTGACATTATGTGCACCCGTAGTTACTGCACCACCTAGTGAAAACCTATGGGAAATTCATATTGAAATCCAGAGTAAATTGTTCTTACACCGGAGCAAGGACTCCCCGTAGTTGTTCTGGATTGCGCCCTAAGTGCAGGTTAATTTGTTTTCTTTTTCTTTTTATTTTGTATTTTTTTGTTTTGTATTTTATTACAGTGTTGTAATGATTTTTACGTGAATATTTTTGGGTTGTGAAACGAATTGAGCGAGTTTCCACTATTTCTTATGGGAAAATTCAATTTGATATACAAGTGTGTTGGATTACAAGCATTCTGCTATAATGAATTATGCTTGTAACCAAGGCACTATTGTAAAGCCCAATTATCGTGTAGAGAGCCTTTTAGCAGCACCACTTCTGCTGAAGCAGTCCTTCTGCAGGTTTCACAAGTTGTGGATTTTTGTTACTCCTTCTGAAGCTCCCACTTGAATACAAGTAGCTCTTTAAAGGCTCTCTTTTCTTGCCTCCTCCATCCTTTCCGAACTTGGTGAGTTTACTTGGTCAGCAATAAATAATTGTCCTGGGCTGACCAGTGTATTTTTATATAGTGTTTAGCACATTTCTGATCAATGTATTAAATAAAGTAACTGGTTTATTTGCAGCATGATCAAAAAGATTGCACTGCTGCAGAGGAATGGGGGGATGATTTTCTTTCCCCCCGGGGTCTTGCAGGGCCTGGGGATCCATGGGGAACCCTTCCCACAGCTAGAAATAAGCAGTTTCCAGATTTGGAGCGGAAGGCATATCCTCACATTGACACTTTGCAGTTTGGTGAAATCATACTGTCCGTTGACAACAAATTGCTGCATTGTTGAATTTGGGTAATAGAGAAATTCTGAAATGCATACTTGCTTTTTTTCTTTTGCAGATGTACAAATCCACACAAAAATAATTAATTCCCTTGTACTGGCCATGTAAAAACATTTTCTGTTGCACAAGTTGCTGTTGCTGGTGTTTTGCCATAGTTAATGGTAATTTTTTTGGCGGGGGGGGGGGACACCCTGTGTGTCTTACTGCAAAGAAATTTGAATCAGTCTGAGTACATTGACTACAAAATGGAGTGCTACTGCATCATTTGCTATTTTTTGTGGTGGCTTCCACTAAAGTTTCATTTGGAGACAGAAACTTCCAATTTGTCAAGCATACTGTGTGTCCCATCCATCTTGTGGGTGCTCTTTGTTCTAGCATCGAAAACTGGTTTTTAAATACTGTGAAGTTTCTTCCAGAAGAATTTTGATGATCTGTTTGAAGATTTCTACCACGTCTCTGGCTAATCCTGAAAAGTAACTTTTTTTCAGCAATTGCCTCCGAGAAGTAAAATTGCCAAAACAATTTTTCTTCTTTGCTCTTGTGTATCAACACATTTGTCTTGTTTTGAAAGCACCACAGTGTCTGGCAATGATATGGTACTTATTACAAAGCAAGTGTAACAATGGATGCAAAGCCGAAATGGATAAAAGAACGATTCAAGCTTCCTTTAGAAATCTCAAATAGAACTTGGCAAACGATAGTAAGCGGCTTTCTGTCGAGGTTAGACAGGAAGTGTCAGACTCGATAGGTGACGTTGGTGCTTTGAAGCAGAAGTTGATGCTTTGGGGAGAGATTTTTTTCCTTATTGTTAAGCTGAGACAGAATCACCCTCTGGCAGCAAAAGATGGTCTAACTTGAATCACTTGCCAAGCTAAATGTTGTGAAAATGTCTTCGTTCAGGCTTAAATGGCAAATGGAAATCTGATGATCAAGTGAGGAGTCTTGCAAAATACTGCAGTAACTTCACCTGGTCAAGTCGCATTTTAAGGAGGAACTTGGCACACACATTGGTGCCATGACCCCATTGAATTTTTGGCCATCTGGACTGAACAGAGGAATTGATGGAGCCTGACCTACGCTGACCTCGGATGCCATACCTAATGAGCCAATTCTTGTTGTTCTAAGAAAGCAAAATGTTTAGGATGTGCTGTTTAGCTCTGAGAAACCACAGCTATAAATCATGATTATTTCTGGCAGAGCAATAATAATTACAATGATTACAATGATGTATAAGCGCAAGCTATCACAGATGTGGATATTGATGTTAGGAAATTGTCTATGAAAGCTTATGCTGCAGTAAATGTTTTACAGTCTAATCCTATACATGACTACCCAGAAGTTAGTCCCATTACAACCTATAGAGTATACTGCCACGTAAGTGTGAGTTAGATTATAGCCTTAGGATGCAATGCTAACCTCGAGTTAGGCTGGCATCCTAAATCCTTTGCTGACCTGAGGTGTAACAAAAATGCTGTAAAGCACTTCTGCCCCACTCATGTGGGCAGTGCATACCAATCTCCCTACACCTCCATGGGTAGATATGCCATGTGAGTTGGGTTGGCCTAAATTGGTTTGGGTTGCACCTAATTGGTTGGGATTGAAATCTTAGTATTTAAGATTTCATATACAAGTGATGCCCTTGTATCCGTGGGGGATCCATTCCCAGACACTCCACCCCCTTAATACCAAAAAACCACAGTTTTTCAAAAACTGTATGTGATGTTTGAAATTTCAGGTTGGGCCTTATCTGGCTTAACATGGATCTGGGCAGTGGTGGGATTCAAATAAATGAACAACAGCTTCCATGTCCTAATAACTTAAATCAACAACAGGTTCTATGTCCCATTAGCATCCGGTTCTTAGAACCAGGCACTCATTAGCAAGGAGTTCTACAGAACCTGTGAGAACCTCCTGAAGCTCACCACTGGGGAACTTGTGTTAATTGGGGTCTGTGGAAAGCTAATCTGTTGACATGGAGGTCTCAACCATAACATAATGTTAATCGTTTAGTTTCCCATTTCTTTGGAAAAAAATTGTCCATGTGTATATAATGGAAGTATGATTGAGGTAGCCTTAGTGCACAGTAGAATGTAGAAGTTGTTTTGTGGCTTAGGGTGCAGTCCTAAACTAAGCCTAATCTAGGCTCTCCCTGTTCCTCTGATGATGTAAGGATGCAAACAGGGCACTGGTCTAACCCTCCCCCAGGAGTGGTGCAGAAGTGCCTTATAGCACTTTTGTGACATCCCCAAGCCAGCACAGGACTTATGCCAGGGGTTAGGCCACCCAAACTGAGGGTTAGGCTGCTATTGTGTGTTGATACTGGGAATGTTGGGTGAGGTTTTCCCGTATCACCTAATTGATGGCAAATGTAGCCACATCCCACACCCTTGGCAATTCAAATATATCAAACAATGTCTTATCTCAGTAGGTGAGAGATATTATCTTAACAGCAAATACAATATGAGTCAGTCATCTAACCTTACCTCAAGGTGTTCCTATCAAGCTTTGAAATGCTGAAATGTATTTAGAGAAATGGGGTTTCTCTAAGACCAGAAATAATTGCCAGCGATCAGTGTTGTTAGTAGTCGTTAGTTGATCAGTTGTTAGTAGATCAGTGTTGTTAGTAGGTAGGTGCCGAGACACTATCTGGGCTACTGTTCCTAGATTTAGTTCTTCAGTGGAAACTTTACAAGCAAATTAACTTTGATTTGGGGAGAAAGAAAAAAAAGTAGCATTGTTGGAAGTTGGCATAGGCAGCATTGCCCTAGGTATTGTGCATTACTGAATATTAGGGGGAAAAAATGAAATGAAATTTATCCATCTTGGATAAATGCAGTTGGCTCAAAACTCTGCAGTTCCCCATTTATGGAGCCAAAGCTGTGAAAGATTTGCTCTTCTATCTTTACCATGACTCCTTAGATAAAAAGATGAGGCAGTATTGGATAACAGCTTTGGATAAATTGGTTGGTTTTTCATGTGGAAATTCAAAACGGTAACTTCTTTAACTGAAAAGGCCAGAGTAATTTAAAGGGCAGCATCTTTTGTATCACAATTAGAATGGCAGTTAGAGAACTGGCACCTGGAATATTTTGTGAATTATTTTTGGGCTAGCAAGATTATTCTTTTGCTTTTCAGCAAGAGAAAAACTGTTATGTATAGGTGTATTGCTTTGTAGTGACAGCACATATGTAGTGACAGCAAAAACACATATGTTTTTGTAAATATAACTTGTAAGTTAAATATTTTAATTCATATCCTTTGTTACATTTTTACTTTTTGCAATGGCTAACAGAAGTAAAACTGCTGAACGTGCTTAATTGTACATGAACATTTAATTTTAAAAATCCAAACTGAAGAGCTCTGAATTGTGTCAACTTGGAGAGGCAGAAATGTCACAGAGAATGTCTAATATTGCTCAAATTGTGCACAAACCTTAACTGCGCTGTCGGCTGTCTTTGATTCTTTTGGTGTGTCTGTCTATCAAGTGATGAAATGGGCTTGGACAATGGTATACATTCAAAATATAATTGAAAAAATTGGCTTCTATATCAGAAACCTTCTGGATCTTCTCTCTGAGAGAAATTTTGAATTCAGGGGAGAAGGTGGTCTTTCTGCTAAGATGACTTCTGACATGCCTTATTATGACCTAAACCAGATTCCAATGGTGGTGTAATGAATAATGAAATGACTCTTCTGTGACTGGGAAGTCCAGCATTATGGTGATGAGTCCTTTTGGTTTGAAATTGGATGGAGTGATCACATTAGGCGTACAAGTGGGATTTCAGCACCTGCGGGGTATCTGTTGTTGGACCCAGCCATGAATATCAGAAACCATGGATGAGCAAATCCATGATTTCAGCCCCTTAAAACCTCCATCCACTTCCAAAAGTGATGTTTTTATGCCTGACCCCAAAATGTTGTCAAAGTCATTAAAATGTCACTTTCAGAAGTGTTGTTGTTCAGTGTCTGAAATGTCTTTGTTCTGAACCTCACAGAGACAGTGGGCTGCTATGTGTGGCCTCTGCAGGCTTCTGAAAGCCCTCCAGAGGCTGTTTAGGTTGGGCAAAGTCTGGCTCAACATGAGTTCAGGGGATCCTGTTGAGCCAAATCTGCAGAAGGAAAATCTGCGGATACTGAGGCCCCACATTTCTGCGGATACTGAGGATACTGAGGCCCCTAGTATGTCACATTTTGCAGTTTTAAATACTGCCCTGTTTCCATGGGGTTCAGGGCAATATACATGGTTCCTTCTTTCCCTCTTTATGACCTTTGAACAGTACTATGAAGTATATAAGGCTGAGAGATATCAGGTAGCTCAAGGTCACCCAGGAAAATACCCTGTCTGAATTGGGATTTGAATCTGGATTGTCCAGATTTGAGTCCTAAACCAAGACACCATCCATAGTTAAACTGTTCACACTCATGGTTGGAATAGCAATATTTTCACATCAGCTATCCCTACAATCCAGAGTAACTATGGGTGCACGTAAGAGACATTACGTGTACCTGTAGTTAATGCATCAACTAATGAAAACCTTTGGGAAATTCATATTGCAATCCAGAGCAAATTGTTCTTACACCAGAGCAAGGACTCCCTGTAGTTACTCTGAATTGCGCCCTAAGTCATAGTACTTGATTGTCTCTTTCTCCTTGAGAAAGATGTTTCATAAAATTAAATGGCACTACCTGAAAATGCCCTGTCTTAGCATTGCAGTACTATATTTCTCATGGGAAAACGTCACATGAACTCTAAAATGTTTTCTCAAAATCATACAGTGATGGAGGTTTGACATGGAACAATTTTTTACAAGTGTAATACAGAGCAATTTGAAAAGCATGAACTTAAAAGGAATGAGAAGCTGTCTTCCCCTTGAACAGTTGAGAAATTGATTGTTACAATTGGTGTAAGAACCTGGGTCCTGACTTGTAAACACAAAGCTATGAATTATTGCATTGTGGCTTACAGCTCTTTTGAATGCAGTCTTGTAAGCTTTTAGGAAGAATTTTAACTCTTAACAATATAATTGTGTGAAGTGGCATTGTGCTACCCACAGGGGAGGGAGTTATTGAATGGGAGTCATAGAATGGAGAATGGGAATTAAAAATGTCTGTAGGCTGAAGATTGGAAGCCTCCAACAAAAGCCAGGATCTGAAATAAGCAGTACTGGAAATCAGTGCTGTTAATAGAGGTCACCTTGTGTTGGCTTGAATTAAGCTATGTTTTTCTCTTCATAAAAAAAATGCCACTAACAGCAGGTAAGGAGAATACATAATGTGGAAGGATGGAGCATTTAAGTCTTAAAGTGCATGAGTAGGTTCAGATTAGCACATAGCTGATTTTATATAGAAATATTCTTTTTACTTGACTTCACAGCAGCTGCCGATTCATTTTTAGCAAGCCTTTTAGGTGACGCTTGTGCTTTTAAAAGGTGCTCGAGGGGCTTCCAATATTTAGCTTAAGGGGAAAGCAAAAGCAAGAGCAACATGCCTCTTTTTCATGTGCAAAAAGTAGTGCCTTGCTTTTTCTCTCCACTGGGGATATGCATGCATAGAACCACATGAAACTTGGAAAGTGTTGTAAGTGGATTGCATTTTAGTGAACTGAAGTGGAACATGGTCAGAGTCCATCTGTTAATTTGAATCCAGAGAATCAAACAAGCCTACCCCAAACAAAAACTTGTAACCTGTTCAAGTAAGTAGGTCAACAGTTGGCCTGCTTGGGAGGGTGTGGTGGAGGAAGCTCCATTTGTTCTAACTTGAAAAATGCTTCACATGATCATAATCATGTTTGCTGTTGGCTTGTAATGTTGATCATGTTTATTTTCACATGGCGGGCGGAAGGGGTATGAGGCTGAAAGAACAGTGAATAGATGATAGCTTAGATAGAATGTGGACTTGAAGACTTTCATCTCATCCAGCACACTTTGCTAACTCTTGCCAGCATAAGGTTTGTAGTATTCGGGGCAATCCTATGCCTGCTCAGAAGTAAGTCCCATTATATTTAATGGGGCTTACTCCCAGGGAAGGGTTTTTAGTATTGCAGCCTTAGCCTGCACAAATTATATCTGAATTGCTCAGAAGTATTGCAAGTGGTAGAACCATTTGTCAATTGCTTTTTAAAAAAAGCCTGAATTGTTGTCATCAGGAAGACAAAAACATAAAAACGTAATCTGAATGTTGGCTTTCTTGCAAGATTGTCTGTTGTACCTCCTAGTTAATAAGGCCAGCTAAAAGAACAGGACATTAACACCAGCACTATTTATCTAATGGCTGTGCCTGATTTGGAAGTACAGTGGCGCCTCACGTAACAAATTTCGGAGTTCATGTTTGTTACATGAAACGTTCCGGAGGCATGTTTGTTACATGAAACGTTCTTTACGTGAAGCAGATTTTCCTGTAGGAAATAATGGAAACTCAGATAATTGGTTCCACAACCCAAAAATAGTCATAGAAAAATATTAACTGTATGTAAAAATGATGACAAAACACTGGAATTGAATTCAAAATATGCATTCAATGTGCATGAGCCTATGAAGTCTACTTAGGCTGCAATCCTAAAGACACTTAGGAAGCTGCAGTCCTAAAGATACTGTCCTGGGCTGCAATCCTAAAGACACTTTCCTGTTCAGTGGGGCTTGCTTCTGAGTAGGCATGGTTAGGAAGCTGCAATCCTAGAAACTTTCCAGGGAGTAAGTCCCATTGGGGGAACTGGGGAGCCTTCTGGGGGATGGGAGGGTGTTTGGGGACACTGGGGGAAGAGTTACAGGCAGCTGTGAGTAGCGGCTGCCACTTTAAAAGCCTGGCATTTGAATGCCAGGCTTCCTACAGAGCAGGTGCTGTGGGGGGAGGAGCATCCTCCCACCCGCTCTCCATCCTAAGTGCCAGAGAGAGAAGAGGCTGGAGAACGGGCAAAGGAAGGCTCCTCCCTCCGCAGCGTCCACTCTGGAGGAAACCTGCCGTTCTCTAGAACGCCATGCTTTTGAAGTGACAGCCACTACTCACCTGTATCTCCTCCCCCCAGTGTCCCCATACACCCTCCCACCCCCCCAAGAAGGTCCTCCAGTCCCTCCAAGCGCCCTCCCACCCACCCCCAGAGGGACAGACCTGCCGTTGCCTGACCCGATCATTCAGGGTCAGGAGAGCTTTAAAAAGCTGCCAGCTGGTGTTTGTTACCTGAATCAATCCTCGCTACCTGAGCCAGAGGCCCCAGGGAACAGTATGTTCTTTATCTGGAACATACTTTACCTGGGGCATTCGTTAGGCGAGGTACATTGCAACAAAAATTTGAGATTGAAAATACGTGGAGCTTTGTTTCTGTGTTTAAGTGGATACCTTGCTTTGAAAAGCTCATTATTGATTGCAGGCTCCTTTCCCATGTCAAGGGAAAAATTTCAAAAGTATTTTTTTCCCTTTAGGTCTTAGAATTGTTTGATTTGAACTCCGCAGAACAAAGCTATGAATGTCTTGGTGACAACTTCAGAGGTCTTTAAACTTTTTTGGCTAAAAATGACATGGCAGTTTTCTATCAATACCTCCAAGGCTTACTTTGATATAAAGGCACCACAGTGATCCATGCTCCAGCCGTCAACTATACATCTTAGAAACGAAAAATGAAGGCAGGCGGTATGTGAAAAGTATTTGAACAGTCTGTTTGCATTATGGCAACTTAACTCTTTAGAGAACTGACACCATTTGATAGAAGAGTAAAACCTATGCCTGAAGTATTCTTGAAGTTAGTTGCCCACATGTGTGCAGCTGCTTAAGAAATGGGGACAGCGATTTTGAATAGCAGATCCTACCACCATAAGGGATGAATACTAAAGAAGAAGATAGATGCAGCTCCTTAATATGGATATGCTTTCCAAGGCTCAAGTCTGAGTTTAATGCATTAACCTGTGGGTCATAGAACAGAATGGCTACTGGATGGATGCAATATAATCCCTGTTGGTGTAGTAACAAGATTAAGGGCTAAATCCTGAGTAACTACAGGGAGTCCTTGCTTACAGGGAGTAAGGACAATTTACTCTGGATTGCAATATGAATTTCCCATCGTTTTCACTAGGTGGTGCAGTAACTATGGGGGCACGTAATGTCTCCTACGTGCTCACGTAGTTACTCTGGATTTGGCTGTAAGGCTGAAATCCTATGCATGCTTTTCTGTAGTAATTCCCACTGAAAATAGTGGAACATCCTTCTGAGTGGACATGCAATTTATCAAACTACTGTAATTTCCCATGTGTATCTGTGAAAATAGAAGTCTCAAGCTGCCTGTCATTCTTACAGCCAAACTGTCACTGTGTGATTTCTGCCTGTCACACAGCTAGCTGTTATTCACTGGAAGTTCCCTAGTCAGGGGTGGGCACTTACCAGTTTGGGCCCGAACCAGATCTTCCAATTTCCCTGCCACTGGTGAACCAGTCCCAGCACTGCGGAAGTGTCATGTTGACGCTTGCGCAGTGCCTGCTCTGAAGCTGGCCTGCCAGCTTCAGGGCAGGCACTGCGCAGGTGCAAATCTCGCCCCGCCCCAACCCTCCCCAGCCCTGCCCCCTGACCGTGGCCTGGCCCCTCCCACTTCCGGCGAACCGGATCTTGGGCCAGGCTGGGCCTACCCCTGTCCCTAGTCATAGTGAACAGTTCCCATTAAGCTACTAATGACCACAATATATGAGAGCTAGGGTGGTATAGTGATTAGGATTTGGACTGATATTTGGAAATCCCCTTCAGCTATGAAGCATCTTGGATGACCTTGGACCAGTTTCTCACTGTCAGCCTCACCTACCTCACGAGGACAAAAGGATAAAAACTTTATCAGCCGTCTTGGACACTTCTACTTGGGTATAAATCCCTTAATGTCAACTAGATCAGGACCTGTCTTCTCACTTTTAAAGTTTCAAGCACTCCTAATTTAGAGTAACAAGGGTCAGAAGAGGTAGGTTAGAGTCAACAAAGTTTGATGTTGTTTTTATCAGAAATGGATCAGTTCTAACTCTTCATAGATCGTATCTTCCATCAGAAGAAAGACGAATACAAAGCAAATTAACTTTCTTGAAACCCAAACATAAGGATGAATCAAGTAAATTGCGTAAATTGCGCTCTCTCTTCTCTCTCTCTCTCTCTCTCTCGTCTTGTTTCGGTGATTGCTTTGGGGTGCAATCCTAACCTAGGCAGCATATTGATCTTCCCATTCTTATGGTGTTGTAGACAGGCAAGCGCATGTCTGTGCACTGACCTAACCCTCTTCCAGGAGTGTCTTATGGCACTTTTGTGACACCCCAGGTTCAGCACAGGACTCATGCCAGGGATTAAGTCAGCCTAACTGGCGGTTAGGATTGCAGCGTTGAGCAGTGTTGCTGAGCATTCAGGGGAAAATACAGTTTGTATTCTGATTATTTCAGAGGGACACACTGCTGTTTTTGTTTTTCCCTTTGTGATTAAAGAAGTGTCACCAAATACCATACTTAAGAACATTGAGAAGTTGGAGCTGTCAGTTGCTGGAGATATTAAATTCTATAAATCATGATATACAAGAGATGCTGCTATATTCAGATCAGGACTAACCTGGAAACTAAATCAAAAGGTTAATTCCACTCCCACTCTAAGGTCAGGATAGATTCATACAAGATATTCATACAAGATACTCAACAAATTTATTTGTACATTGTTGTGTGGATGTATGTTGAAAATTTTGGAACAGGACCTTTACATAGAGAGCCAAAAAATAGAGCATTTTAAAAAATGAACTGGTTCCCCAAATGCTGTGTGCGCAAAAGTCAAACTTTTGCATGACTTTCCAGACTTTCCAAATAAGCTGTGAGGAATGTTCCTGGTGGGACAGAGAATTTTGACCCCTGTCAAAGAGTATTTCAAGAACGTGAAGCAAGGATGTCAGTCACAATTGTTTGAATGGCAGTAATTCCAGACTTTGCTTTTGGCAGTGGAAACTGGACTGCAGTTCTGAACTGCTGCCCTTACAAATCACATAGCTTGTGTTGGATGTAATGTCGTTGAAAGCAAGTGGGATGATCTTTAATTTTAAAAGAAGCTGTACACATGAGCAGAAAATCTTACTATCATACTGTTGTTAGATTGGTAATTAATTCAGTCTGTGGGACTGGGATTTTGTGAACATCCATTTTTAATTTGCATTTGAAAGGAACACTGTTTCCTTAGGGCCTATTTTAGAAGGCTAGCTTTATTGAAACCAAAGGGACACCTAAACCAACATGAAGCTCTGGAACTTATTTTCCCTTCTGAATTATCTTGTTTATAGGAATTCGGCTCAAACATACTCAATGTAGGAAATATCACCCATATGAAGCATTTAGTATACCATTTATTTGTTTATCCATTCATCAGTGTAGATTGGACCATTTTTGATTGTTAAGATGTAGAATTTATGAACCATTTCATATTTTATGTCAAGAAGTTTATATAATGTGTTCAAGCACCAGTGTTTTGCGGGGGGTGTCAAATAATAAGGACAATTATTGCACTGGGGACCAACCAGAAGAGGAGTAAAGCAGCGTAATCAGATGCTTATGGCTGCTTAGCTCAGCAGGGCCAAGTGGGGAAATTCTGGGTGATCTGCATATTTGGGTAGCAAAAGAGATGGGTTTCCTCTATTATGAAAGATAACTATGCTTGATTGCCAAAGTATTTGATTTGTGCTATTGAAGGAGCAGAAAAAAATTGATTTGGGCTATGAGTACCTCAAAGCCCTATATATCATAAAATATTCATATCCATCAACAACAGTATGCAGAAAAGGAGAGTCCTCATTTACAGATTCAATTGTCCCTTTCTAAGCACAGCTCATTGAGGTCAGTAATGGTTTTTTTAAAGTTATCTTGGGACATGACACAGTTGTGGTGATCCCTCTCAGTTCAAAGAGTTTAAATGACTATTAACTGATACAACCAGGTGTGTGTATGTGTAAGGGAGTTGAGTTTAGCAGGCTATCTAAAAATGGTGTTGATAGCAGGGAGAAGGATTGTGATGATAATCCACTGCAAAGCAGAAAGAATAGTCAGAAGCTTTGTGTGTCTGATATGTCAGGTTGAAACAGAAAAGAAAGCTAAAAGGTATTGCTAGACTGTTCATTGCTGCGGCAGGGGAAATGCCTGTTGAGCTGAACTAGAGGACATATTGAAAAAAAAGAGGACAACCTCCTGCTGTTAGTAAAGATGAGTGTTGATAGGGAATTTCTTCCTTTGTTTGCATGTTGTCTTCTCACACTGTCAGATGTCTACAAAAAGTCCAAGGAGTATTGCGTAGCCTTAACTTTTCTGGACGATGTTTGACAATGATGAGTTTTTCTTTTGGAAAAAAACAAACAAACTTGTACAAATGGGGACACATTTCCATAGAGGGCTGGCCCATATTTTTAATAATGTTTCGAACTCATAGAAATGTGCATTCTTTTTAACCGAGATGCACTGAACCCGGACTTCTGTACTCAGTGTGTGTTCTGATGGATAGTCAACCTTTTTTTTCTTGCTAGTGCAA
The DNA here is from genome assembly GCA_030015325.1 of Cryptoblepharus egeriae. Lineage (NCBI taxonomy): Eukaryota > Metazoa > Chordata > Lepidosauria > Squamata > Scincidae > Cryptoblepharus > Cryptoblepharus egeriae. The sequence continues at coordinate 126,398,038 of JAREYC010000001.1, read as the reverse complement.
GATCTTGCAAATCCAGGCAGCAAATATTTTTGATCTTGAGAGATGGCAAATGGAATATGGAGGAAGATTTGGGGTAGCAGTCCTCACCAGCAAAACACTGGTACTGTTAAAAAATTAACCTGACAGATTGCCATGAAATCCATCCCAGCTTTATCAGTGGTCTGTATGTAAGTGAGAGGCTCACCTCAAGGAGCTTGTAGAGGGTTTTGCTTGGGCTTGGTATTATGTCAGCCTGCTTTGAAGCACAATCCTAACCATGTCTACTCAAAAGGAAGCCCCATTTTGTTCAATGGCTCTTACTCCCAGAAAAGTGTCTTTAGGATTACAGCCTTGGTGTTTGTTTTTGGTATGATATTAATTTTATTATGTTTTCCCTTGAATAGCTGGTACTTTACTGCATTTCTGAAATGGCCCTAGGACACATAGATCAGTGGAACAGAATGAACAGGCCTTCTACCAAATGAGAGAACAGTGTATGAACATCTTGTCTCTGAAATTAGAACTGATTGACTGCTTCTTCCATTGCTTGTCCTGCATTACCAGTATACCAGAAATGGGGCTAAGGCAGTGATGGGATTCAAAGAAATTAATATTGATTTTGTTAAATTAACATTGATTGGTTTTGATGACCATCTGGCAGCCACTTTTAAATGGCTATTTTTAAACTTTATGTATCCTGTACCTTGTTAACAACCGGTTCTATAGAGTGGGTGTGAACCTGCTGGACCCCATCACTGGGCTAAGGTGCGTGAACATATGCAACTGACTTGTACTGTCATGCTATTGATCTGTCTTGACACAATAGTATGTGTTTTTATTAGCAATTTCTTTCCCATTTCTGACATCTTCCCCATTTCTGCATTAGCTTGTTTTTAGGAATTGAACTTGAAGCATTCAAGATACGTGCTGTATCACTCAGTTGAATCACCTGTGCCACAGATCTGAAACAGTTTCTGCTTCTGCACATGTTGTGGGTGACAAAGATCAAGCATCTGCTGGTCAGCTTGAGCTGTGCAGATAGCATGAAAAGCAAGAGAAGAGCTGTTCTGACTACCTACGCAGCTCAAGCTGACCAGAAGATGCTTCATCTTTCTTCTCATTCCATGATGCACAGTTGAGATTGTTATTTTTAAACTGTATTTGGAATTCAGTGTTTCATCGCCTCTTCCTTTATATAACAGAATGTGAGTTGCAGTACAAATATTTAGGTGTTTTTGAAAAGGTGATGAGGATCGTCTTTGCCTCTGTTAAAGATAATGCAGCTTCTCTCTGTGCTGCCCTCTACAAAAAAGAAAGATCCTCTGGAGTGTTTGCAGTTGAAAGCTATTCTGAATGACTTTGTGTATATGCTTGCTTAACCTGGGTTTGCATAGTGCATGTTTGCAATGCTAGAAAGGGATCCTTTCTGGGTCATTGCTTAAGGCAGTAATCCCCAAGCAGTGAGCTGTGACTCCCCAGGGAGCAAGGGATTCCAGGCAAGGGAGCTGTGGAATCCTCACAAAAATGCTGCGCATGAGCCCTCCCATAGGGCATCCCTGCTGCCCTATGAAATGGATTACTCTTAATGTGGAGCTGTGACCAGTGGCCCGGTAGATCCAAGGAGTCACCATTCAAAAACATTTGGGAACCACTGGACTAAAGCATTGTCAGCCCAATCCTAACCTACTGGTAGAACATGTGCTCCACTGGACCAGCTCTCACAAAAGTACCATAAATCACTGTGATGGCACGACTCTAAGCATTGGGAAGACTTTCTGACACTGCCAGTGGCTGGATTGACTCTCACTGAAGCAGGAGAGTCCAGCCAAAGTATGGAATGAATAGGGGGAGGATGGGAATCAGTTGTAATGGGGTGATGAAGGACAGTGGCGGGGTCAGCAGATAGGATTGGCAACTACATATCATAACTCCCTTCCTAGGCCAGATCTGCCAACATGCATCAACTCGAACTAGCCCAAGATGATCCATTCTGACTGCTGGGCTTATCCCAGGCTAAGGAGAAACATCATCTTACTTTAAGCAAACATCTAGCAGTTGAAATTCCTGTACAGGATACAGTGATGCTATAACAGTGCCACTGTGTCAATTTTTCAGCAATTTTGATTGCTTAAAAGTGTTTACAAAAGTCCAAAAGGGAAAGAGCAAAATGCCCTCATCTTCTCCATCCTAAGCCATAGCTTTCCCAATGAGCAAATGTGGAAGGAAACGAAAGGTGAAGCAATGTCAAGAGAGAGGATAGCAAGGAGAACAGGAGAGAGACAATGACCGCAATCCTAAAGACACTTCCAGGGAGTAAGATCTATTGAACACAATGGGGTTTACTTCTGAATAGACATAGTATTGTGCTCACTGTTGCATGTTCCTATTGCACATGGGTCTGTGGGAAACAAGCTTCTAATGCTTATATCATTTAGGCAACTGTACTAAACAAGTATTTTGCCTTTCACAGGTGGAAAGGTTATGGAATTGTGTTATCTCCCCTAATGGGAAGGCTTCAACTTTTGTTAAAGATATAACCCTTCTTTAAAATTGAACTGATCTAAGTGGATTGTATTTAGAAACTTCTTTTTTCTTGCTTCTGATCGCAAATATCATATTTTCCATGCATTGTGTTTTGCCTTTCTTTTTTTAAACCCCTTTTCTGTATTTTAAAAGAACATTGCCTGCTTTGTTGAGATAAGCATTAAAGAGCCATTTGTCTATTTGCACTTGCATGGATTACCGGAGCTACTGCTGTGAGTACATTGAGAACATGAGTGTGTTTGTGAGTCTGGCATCCCTCTTCTTGTCTCTAAGACTGAGGGAAGCTTAAATTACTGGCTAGAGAAAGTTTGAGGTTGAGTCATCAACATAACCCAACCCAGGGTTCAGACTCAGACACAGGGTGCCCAGATGACCAGAAATGCCCAGATGTTTCCGGAAAAAGGTGGGGCTTGCCGGAAGACTGGAAAAACCCTGCCTTTACCAGGTTCCATACATTGCCCCAGTCATCTTTTTGAATTTTGTGTGCAGCACAGCTGTGCATGGCTCTGGGGTTCCCAAAAGCGGGATCCTAAGGGGCAAGACCAGGAGGAGGTTCCTCCCCTGCCTCTTGATTAGCCAGCAGGCCACCAGCATGGTGCGAGCCGCCCCACCCACCTATACGCCCACTTCCCCTCTCACTGGCTTCCCCAGTCCTCCCGCCACCTCTGCTGGCTTCCCATCTCTCCATGAGGCTTCCCCAATCCTCCTGCCACCCCCTGCCGGCTTTGGAGCCCTCCCTGCCACCCACCTGCCAGTCCCCAAGTGCTTTGGAGGCCGGTCGTGGCCTTCAGAGCCCTCTCCGCCATCACCACTCCAGTCCCTGAGGGCTCTGGAGGCTGGTTGCAGCCTTCAGAGCTTTCTCCGCCACCCACTCCAGTATTGGGCAAATATATTTTGCTGATCAGATAAGACTACAAATGAAATGGAGAGACCAATCATTAGCTGGGTCATTTAGCCCACACTGTATGTAGTGCAAGTAAAGAATAGGTTGATGGTCTCCTTGGGGTAAGGTGATTTTATTTGTTTGTTTGTTTGTTTTTTGTTTCCTGCTTTTCTCTGCAAGCAGATCCAAGGTGGCTAACAGCATAATAAAAGCACTTACATAATCAATGTATAATTCAAACATTTAAAAACATTAAAACCCTATTAAAAACAACTCAACATATTAAACACCCCCCACCCCATGTGGAGCATTCAGGTCCAGAAGTGAGGATAGGATATAGGGCCTCTTTCCCTGATCCCACTCCATTTCACATGGGATCTACTTTCCATTCCGCCCTCCCTACCTCCATTTCCACCCCCTCCTCCCAAACTCTTGTGCTGCTCAGCAGTTTTCTTACCTCCACTCTTCTGAAAGCAGAACTTTGTTGGGGCAGGTCTTTCCAGCAGCAGCGCCTGAACGACTATAGTCAAAAAATACTTTAGGACTCACTTGTGACAATGTGCCACTGCAATGGCTGCTGTTCTAGCGAAAGACTTCTGTGGGATTGCACTGTGATTTGGAGAACTGATCTCTCTAAATCCATATTGTTTTTTCCAGATGGCTAAGCTGAAGCTGTTCCCTGATGTCATCTCCCATCAAAAAGGGAGGCATCAAAATGGAACTGCTTACCTTGCTGCTTGTGCCTAATCTTATCGATAAAAGAGGAAGTTCCTGGGAATGTCTAGTTTTCCCCACACTTTCTATTTCATTTAAAGGAGCTACAGTGAAGGATCCAACTGCTTCCTCACCCCTTTACATCACCCTTTTTTGCTGTCCCCTTGCAGCTTAAAGGGACAACCTGAGAAACGCATGACATTATGGAGAAGTGAATGGGAAACAGATTGATGTGGCTCCATCCATGGCAGACTTGGCTGTAAATCCGAAATTTTGATGCACCCTTCACCGTCTGCCACTGATGCAAGCCTCTTAATTACCTTGAGCTGGTTCTGGTTTTCTCTCACTGCCAGTGACTATTATAAAAGTCATTATATTGACTGCTATTTGTGTCCTGTGACTGTTTAGGTGCCGCAAGGGAGAAGACAGACACAGTGGAGTAGATTAACTATTTACTGTATTTACAAGTGTAGAGTAGTCTAACACAATCCGGGTCATACACATGAATTCAAGCCTTCAGTCTAATTCTCCTCAGAGCTAACCGGTATGCTTCTGCTCTGATGAACAGCTGAGTTCCAACTGCCATTTCCAACAGACAAACAGTTCTCCAACTGTCACCCCCAACTGGCAGATATTCAAATCTTGAACATTCTAACCATCTCAGCTTACCTGTAACCAACCGTTAGATTTAGAATTCTAACAATAACCATAAGAGTCACTATAGATTAATGTGGTCAAAGACCAGAATAAACAAACCACAGCAACATTGCCACATATAAAAAAATTAACCATTTTAAATTTTAAAACATATCCAAAACAGGAAGAAAGAGAAAAGGTAACCATTACTTTTTTTCTTGTAACTAACAATACCCTTATGGGTTTTAACACTTGCCAAGAAACTTGTACTCTACCATGTGAACTGTGCATTAGTTCCCATAAGAAGTTGCTTGGCCATCTCTGCATCTGGCAGGCCTGATAATTTCGTAATCAGGATTGCAGTAAACTTAGCATGTATGTATCCCTGATATGTGAGACAAACATGTTTGTCTCCACCTCACTTCAAATCCTTTCTATAGATCCTTCTATAAATGTCCTCAACAAATGCCTTGACAAAAGCACTTTCCATTTGGCTGAGAAGGCTCCCAATTGCCCTGGAAGCTCAAGAAGAAAGATGGTCATGGCTGGTGCAATAATGTATCTGTTCTCCCTGGCTAGGAAAATTGGGGTTCTGCCAACATCCCTTTGCCATTCAGTGTCTCACAACCTATCCTTTCTGGTGCTGTTGTGTGATTCATTTCCTTTGGTAAAAACCCCAAGAGTCCCTGCTTTGTGTAGACTGCCTTTAGCCAGGTTGATTGGAAGTTGTCACATAAAATTAAAGATGTCACATAGAATTAAAGATGATAGACCCTGGGCGATGAAACTTAAACTGAGCCAGAGATAAACAGAAGTTAGAGAAACCCTGGCCTCAACCTTAAGCAAGCACAATCCAAACACAAACGTGCAGGGACACCTTTACCTTTTCCTAAGATCACTGCCAAGTAGGATTCAGTTTAACCAACTATTGAAACTGGGACCTTTTGGGTGCAACTAGTGCTCTATATTACTGAGCTTCAGTCCCTTCCTGTATTGTATTCCTGATCCTCTTAGAACAGGCAAATCTGTATCTGTGGTTTTTTATGGATAAAGTGGAGAGTAATTTGGACAACCTCGGAGAAAGAAGGAAATGATCTTATTGGCACCTTGCAGTGAGGTGTATAGTAATAATTCTGGCAATAATAATAATTTGTCAGTGGTCGAGTGCTCATTGTAGCCCTCGTGAAAAATAAATTACCAACATATCTGTTCAGTTTTTAAAATCAGTAGTCAAACCTGACATGTATATTGCATTTTAAACAGTTAATAGGATTCTGTTAGGAAAAGTACACTCACTTGGGAGGTGTCCTGCGCTGATACAAGGATGTCTCATTAATTCAGTAACTCTCCAAAGATCAGAGGTGTTTAATTTAATGTGTTGCGGTATACTCATAACAATCTTGCACTGGCAATGTTTATGAAATGGAGCATTTTTTATGCTAATACAGGTAATTAGTGCAGTTTATTTGCACTAAATACAAATCTGATACCCAGGAGAAACACACCAGTCAGTGCCACAACTCATCAAACTTGCTTCCTTGCTTTTCATGAAGCAGGGTTCTGAATAGGTAGAAGCACACATGATTCCATAAGACCTGTGCCTAATGATGCTTTCTTCTTTGGCTGTACCTTTTTCTGTCAGTCTAGGTGAGAACAGGTATGTGGATTCTTTTTTAGTTTTACTACATATCATTTGCTGTCCTGCTCCACAGTTTAAACAAGTCTGGTTTCCTGGAAAGCCATAATTGTGCCACTTAGATCTACATCTCACTGGTGGGCGATGAGACTGCCATTTCAGCCTGTAGGTTTGAATGCTTTTCCAAACATTCCTTGCACATAAAAAATAATCACATCAGGAAATAATTATAAAATAATATAATAAAAATTTTATAAAATAAATAAAAAATTATTAATTCCCATTGTAGGCGACTGTCTTTGAATGGCTTGATGGACTGGACGTTGATATCTGATTTACCATAAATCCTTTTATAGTATGCCATATGCTAAATCAGTGATTTTCAACCAGTGTGCCACACCACGCTGGTGTGCCACAAATAGTCTGCAGGTATACTGCAGAAGTTTGGGGGAAGGATAATTATTAGGGTCTATGGTGGTTTGAGCCCTCCATTAGCAGCATGGTATGCCTTGTCAATGGCCCCAAAACATGATGTACAATGGCCCCAAGGTACATAATGTACCTTGACAGTTTTAGCACCTTGTCAGTGTGCCATGAAATGGACAAGGTTGAAAATCACTGTGCTAAATAATACTGTGCTAATTCCAGCTCTGGTGATTGAAATGAGTGAGTTGATAAGAACGAGATGGGCAGTGCAATCATGAGCTCCCCACAGTGACAGAGCTCCCATGTTCCTGGAAGAGGTACTTTTGGGTTCCTGCAGGCGGCCTGCTATTTACTTGGGGGAAGGTGACGAACTTTTTGCTGGTGCAGAAAGGAAGCCTCTATGTAAGGGTGAAACCCCTTCATTGAGGCCCCGGATTTGGAGGAATGGATCTCCTCTGGACCTGCCTCCTACCCTTCCCCAGATGATCTCCTGTAAGCCCTCTCCCAGCTGTCCCCACAGACTGGCAGAGAGTCCTCAGGATTGGCATATCAGGCAGGTTTTTCCTCTTTGGTTTCTTAGTCTACTGGCTCATTCATTTCAAATGCTATGAAAGAGTGTGTGGCTCAGTGGCAGTGATCTTATTTTTATGAATCAGAGCTCATTGAGATTCTAGACACAAATTAAAAGGAAGCTAGAAGGCATGTCTTGCCTGCATACCAGACTGAAAAGAGGGCAGGGAAAGGAAGTAGGAATAGAAAGAACTGTTCAAGGAAATGCTGGATATTTTCATTTCATTTCATGGGGATCTATCTTAGAAAAACAGAACAAGCATTTTGAAATGCTAGGAGCACTTCGTTCTTTAGAAATGCAAAGCTTAGAGTTGGCTGAAGATAATCTTTGTTGAGCAAATCTGTGTACTTTAACAAATTGAGCTTTTTCAGGCTATCCAAGAAGTAAGTTCTACTGATTTCAGTGCAGTGTAGATCTAGGTAAGACTGCATGGGATTGCAGTCTTACTGTATCAGGAAGTGCCTATTTGAAACTGGAACAACTGGAAAATGATGTACCGTACAATAATTGGAATATAGCAGATTGTGTATTTGTTGTTCTCCCCTTTTAAACAGACATACTTCATCAAATTTGTGATCAAATTTTGGGCTATTCTGCGGAATGAAGGAATTTGCATGCCCTAATCTAGTTTCATTGTAAATACTAAAAACCGACTGCTAACCGACTATGAGAAAGTAATCCATGAAAAAAAGTTAATCTTATCTCTTGCACTTTGAAAAATGTGTACACCATTCTTCATTTTTGTAATAAAATCTATTGCTTTATTGGCCCAAATCCATATTTTCCAAACCTCTTGTGTTTTGCACCAGAAAATGTAAATGATGTTAAGTATAAAATTGTATATTATACAGATTTTGGGGGGAAATGCCTAAAAATTAGAAAGGAAAAAAGTGGATTAAAAAATATTCTGTTTTTTGGGGTAGATGAAACCTAAGTTGATGTGTAACTTTATTCACTTTGATAAGATTGCTGTTTTGAAAATGAGTATGGGAGGTGCAGATCATGATTAAATTTCACAGCTGTGGGCCCTGGGGTATGTGTTGGAAGTGCACTTGGGTGGCTGATCAGTCATTTGTGTCTAAAGTGAGGAAGTGTGAGTAGACAGATGGACGCTTAGCGAGTAAGCCAGCTGGTATTTATGGACTCCCGGTTCTAGTTCAGTCATCTTCCTGATATGCCTTTTTTCTTGTGGAGAGAATGCGCTTGCATGGTGGAATGCTCAGTCATGCTTATCTGCACCTGTGGGATCAAGTGGTGCACCACAGTTGTATATGTACTGTTCTGAGCAGATTTAGAGTGTGGAGAATGAAAACAGATATATAACAAAGGAAACACACCCAATTAGTTCTATTACAAATCTGTTGTCCATTAGAGATGAAAGGTTCTGTTTGTCGTCTGCTATCACCACTAGCTGGACTGAAACATTGATATCTAACAAGGTGCAAATATTGATTTGTAAGTCACACTCAGAATTCTCGGCACCATGGGGCAAAAAGGATAGACAGGGGGATTCATGACCCCAAAGGATTCTCCTTTCAGGGGTGGTTGGTAGTCTCTGAGTACCATGGCTTTCCTATGTACAGTAGTGCCTTGTAAGACGAACATCATTTGTTCCAGAAGCAAGTTTGTCTTACAAGGTGTTCTTTATACATAGCAGATTTTCGCATAGGAAATAATGGAAACTCAGATGATTGGTTCCAACACCCAAAAATATTCATATAAAAATATTAACCGTATGTAAAAATGATGACAAGACACTGCAATTGAATTCAAAACACTAATATAATACAGACCACAGTTACTGTAATAAAACAATGTAATATTCTGTACAGTAAAACAGAAAAGAAAAACCTTTATGGCCAAGGATGACTAATTTTCACTAAGAGTCACTGGTGTCTTTTGGAGCAACTTTAACAAGAAACCTCTCTGATGCTTTTGGGCACAATCCAAAGTAACTATGGGGAGTCCTTGCTCTGGTGTAAGAACAATGTGCTCTGGATTGCAATATAAATTTCCCATAGGTTTTCACTAGGTGGTGCAGTAACTACGGGTGCACATGTCTCTTATGTGCTCCCTTAGTAACTCTGGATTGTAGGGTCTGTCTCCTTTTGAGGATTTCTCAGAAATGTGACATTGCATTGTCATTCAATAGATTCATTGTTTGCATTGCTACAGCCTTATTTGGGTGGTGCTTTTCTACAAAATTTTGCACCATTTCCCCACATTTACAAATGTCCTTAATCTCATTTGATGTGAGGGATTCCTTATTCTCCTCCTCCTCTGCAGATGAGATCTCCATAACTTCTTGCTGTGATTCATGATGTGGATCCAACAACTCTATTTTACAACGAATTTTCATTGTAAAACTGTCTTTACAAGGCACTGAAAACTAACTTAAAAGGCAGAATTCCTTAGAAATTTTAGTTTGTCTTACAAAGCGTACACCTTCCAAGTAATTTGTCTTACAAGGTACCACTGTATTTCATTTTTTTTGTAAACCACTTTGTGAACTTTTAGTTGAAAAGTGGTATATAAATACTGTTGGTTGATTGATAGATTGTATTTGAGCCCAGAATTGCTGCTGTTTTAGAAGGACAATCATGACAGGAAACTGTGGAACAACATTGTATGCAAGATACATGCTTTGATTTTAACATGCTCTTTTGCATTCTCATACATAGTACTGAATGTTTAATTGGTACCATTTCTGAATGAGGATCTATGCAGCTATATAATAATATCTATCCAGAATTCTTAGTTTTCATCTAGTTTTATCTATTTATCAAGAATACTTTTTATCTTAAGCCTTTTTTTAAAGCTTTCATAGGTTGAATGAGAGCAAGATTATAAAGAACTTGGTAAATAAAAATGCATTAGAATTTAATTATATGTTTTTGCCAGTGTGGTTACATGTGTTGTTTTTTTGTCAGTTGCAGGAGACAGAGCTGTTAGATGTCAGTCTTATCAAAGATGCCAGGTGTGGGAAGCATGCCAGAGCTCCCAAGGTAAGAAGCGATTCCATGTACATTTCTAGATGTTAGAGATTTTACGTAAAGCTTATGGCACTTTCTTGTAATGAAGATTTCCCCAGGCATGCATACACTTATCATCCTTTGATTATGAAACAGGTGGAAAAATAGCCCATTTACTGCATTGGTTAAACTTTTTATTTGTCTCTTGGAATGTTTAGGCTTTTATGTTTAGGCTTTTATGAAGCTGCTGTCCATGCAACTCTGATCAGTTGACTCTGTGGCCACAAATACCTCTGATGTAATACAGAGTATATTTTTAGCAGTGTATGTGTCAGTAACTTGATTTTAAATGTTGTTATGAAACAAAGGCCGTATTCTTACTGAGGTAGTCAGCCTATATCTGAACCACTCTTCCACATAGAACCACTCTAGGTAAAAGTACCACCAGTTGAACTGGTGGTAAAAGTATGACAGGTAAAAGTGTTCAACCTGACATGCTAGCTTTCTATATTTGAGTTTATTAATGTATTTTTGACGGTACGGGGGGAATTCAATCATAGATTTGTGATTGGGCAGGTGGTACCAATTTGCTTTCCTTTTTTTTTTTTGCTAATTCTACAGGTTCAGTGTGGTGGAGCATTTCTCAGAAGCGATTATTTTCACATCTAATTTAAATGCAAAAAAATTATGAGGGGAAAAACCTGACATCTCCAAGGCAAACCAGGTGGTGGAAGAGGTTCCTGCAGCTCCACTATTGATTTGCTCCCAACCAACCTTTTCCATCTACTCAGTGTGCCCCAAATATTCCCTCCCCATACAATTCCAATTGAAAGATCTCTAATAAGAACTTCTGTCTCAGCCATGATTCCACTGTGTGCCCACCTGCAGTATGAAATGGCACAGCTTGGATATGTTCATGACAATTTGAACAGCCAGCATGGTGTGATGGACCTAAAGCTCGGAAATCAGAGTTCAGTGTATATACTCTTAGCTAGGTCTCTAAGGACCCAATCCTAACTATGCATAGCACCAGTGCTGACTTCCATTGCTGGCGTTGAGTGCCATAAGGCATGTCTATGGCACACTGCACAGAGTCAGCACTGGGACTGATCTGTGCCTGCTGGATGCTGCCTGGAGCTAGGTAAGAGCTGCGAGTGGCAGTGATGGTCTTGAGGGTGGGGGAATGCATTCTGAGGTGGGGATTTGAACCTAGGCAGGGAAGGGTTGGGACCAGCCAAGTTGTGTATGATCATATCCTGAACTTTGTATTAGGTTGGAAGAGGCCCAGCATGGTTTCTCTAAAGTCAGCACCAGCAAAATAGTTAGTGCAGGCATTGTGGGGGTTGGGGTTTTCTACAAGGAAAAGGGACAAAAGTCTCATACCCCCCGGGGACACCGTCAGTAGCTTTAAAGGATGCCACTGGAAGCAACAGTCACCATTTTGGTATCACTGCAGCCAGCGATGCCATATAGGATTGTGCTGCCTGTCAGCATACCTCTCATGTTATGTTTTATAATCTGTGAAGAGGATGTTTCTCCTTGCAGGACTTCTTAAGAAGCTTAAACGTGTAGTGCAAAATTAATGGGCCAATTGCCAAGGTGTTTAGACCTCATAGATTTTGATTGAACTAGATGTATTCCTGTGTTGCCTTCAGATTGCTGGACTAAGATTAAATAAACAAGCACTGTTTGAGGAAGCAACAGTAATAACGTGACAAAGTTCAAGAGATGCCAGAAATAAATGGATGTTTTCTAGGGCTACGGCATTTCCAGAAAACTGCTCTTTTGATGTGTCAGGGCTGCAGGGATTTAGCTACTTCACAGGGTGGTAAGAGCAGAGATGTCTATTCCATCCTACTGGGACATCACTAGTTCCATTGTTCTCCTCTATCACCATACGGTACCACAGGAAAGCTACCCTTGGGACAGTCTCTATTCATAGGGAATTCTTCTCTCCAACCATCCATTTATTTTCACATCTGCTCCTTATGGTACCCCGAAGGTATTTAATTAAGAGCTTCTTGGAAGAGAGAAGCATACAGTCTACCTCGTAATCTTCATCACACTGGTTGTCAGAAAGTATATGATGTTGAACATTTTTGCGTGCCTTGTGACTGTGTGCATGCATTTGAACATGCACTTGAATTAGTCAGATGCATTTGAAGAACATGCATTTGAATTAGTCAGATTGGCTATGCTGTTAGCGGAATTGGAAGTATAATATTAATTATGAAGTGTTCTCTCTTTTTAAGAGATAGTTATAGATGGTGTGAGTCACGAGTGAGGTCGAAATTAGTTGCATTTGTAAGCTGAATTAAAAGCAGTGTTTCTAAACTGAGTGTGCCTTTGAGAAAATAGCTCTTCTGCATGTTCGGCTTTGAGCTAGTGTCCACAAGTATGCATTTCAAACTTAGAATAGATCCTTTGAGGCACTTGTGGAAAATCCCCAAGTTTTCCCAACCTGGTATTATGTAAACAAGTTGCCATCCTCGGCCTTTCTCAGTTTAATATGGCAGCTAACGTGTGTAGGCATTGTGCGCTTGAATATATCATTTGACTAAGTAATTGCTTATTCTAAAGCATTTTAAATCTCTTTCTGAGGGCCTGCTTGAGTGCCAGGAGCTCTCTAAAAAGCTAGATTGTAATTGAAACCCCACAGTAGCAGTTTATGACGTGCACAAAAATATTAAATTAGTTTTCCCTGATTATTGACTTTATGATGAATACAATGAAAGCGTTTACAATTGCTAGAACATTTATTCTTAAAAGCAGTCCTTTTTTGAGCGTGAGAAGTGTTTCTGTGTCAGAAATGTTCTTTGCCGAGATGCATATACTGTACATGGTATAGTTATTTCCACAGCGGGTTTTTTCTTTAACGTTGCATAAAAGCTTTTTTTGTAACTATTCTCTGTCAGTTGGTGGCAAGCAACTTGAATTGTTGGGTGCCTTTATAAAAATTATTTTTTTCAAAAGGTCTTTAAGTGATCTACTGTGCCTTGCCTTGCTGTTGATAGCCAAGCAGCTTTGGAGACAAAGAGAAAATATTTCTTAAGGATCTTATGCAGTGGTGGGCCCAGCCTGCCCTAACAACCGGTTCTCCGGAAGTGGGCGGGGCCAGGCTGGGTCAGGGGGTGGGGCCAGGTTCAGGGGGCAGGGCTGGGGAGGGCATGCCACCTTAACCCTTAGTTTACCAAAAAAATTGTATCACTTGTGACGGCATCAATCAGTCCTAAGCCCCTGGGTTCTGTGTAATTTATTCCTATGCATTACTCTTTGTTATGCTCTCAGGAGGAATGCGTGCCACAATTAAGAACATAAAAGCATAAGAAAAGCCTCCACTGGATCACACCAAAGACCCATCTAGTCCAGCTCCTGAATCACACAGCAGCCCACCAGCTGCCTCAGGGAGCACATATGACACTTGCATCCAGGTGCCTAATACAGCAGACACTACCACAAGTTCCACTGGTGGTACTGATTGAGAAACACTGATCTACAGTTTAGGACCAGAGTCTGTGGTGTCCTCTCTGCAGGCTGAGGTTTGCCTCTAAGCCCCTACTTAAGGCTACAATCCTGTCTACACTTTCCTGTAAGTAAGCTCCATTAACTATGATGGGACTTACCAGTACTTCTGAATGGTCATACATAAGATTTGGGCTCTTAGAATCCCAGCCTCTTGCTGCAATATAACACTTGCATCCAGGTGCCTCAGTACCAGCAGACACACTTCTAGTTCCACAGGTGATGCTCATTCCACTGGTTGAGAAACACTGATCTACAGTTTAGAACCAGAGTCTGTGGTGTCCCTCTGCAGGCTGAGGTTTGCCTCTAAGCCACCACTTAAGGCTACAATCCTGTCCACACTTTCCTGTAAGTAAGCTCCATTAACTATGATGGGACTTATCAGTACTTCTGAATGGTCATACATAAGATTTGGGCTCTTAGAATCCCAGCCTCTTGCTGCAATATAACACTTGCATCCAGGTGCCTCAGTACCAGCAGACACACTTCTAGTTCCACAGGTGATGCTCATTCCACTGGTTGAGAAACACTGATCTACAGTTTAGAACCAGAGTCTGTGGTGTCCCTCTGCAGGATGAGGTTTGCCTCTAAGCCACCACTTAAGGCTACAATCCTGTCCACACTTTCCTGTAAGTAAGCTTCATTGAATATAATAGGACTTCTGAGTAGTCAAGCAAAGGACTGAGCTCTTAGTAACCAGCCTCTGGCTCCAATCCTATTCACTTTCCTGAGAGTAAGCTCGACAGACTCTAATGGGACTCACTTCTGAGTAGCCAAGAATAGGATTGGGCTCTAATGCTGCACTCCTCTGCACACTTTCCTGGGAGTAAGCTTCATAGTTTGAAATGGGATTAACTTTTGAGTAGTCAGGCACAGGATTACAAGCTCTTAAAAACCAGCTTCTTTCCAGGGAGTAAGCTTCACTATTATAATGGAACTTACTTCTGAGTAGACAGTGATTGGGCTTTGAGGCTACACTCCTATGCTCACAGGGGAGTAAAACCTACTGACTTTAATTGGATTTACTTCAGAGTTGGCAGTGGACTGGGCTCCTGGGGGTGCAGGATGGGAACTGTATGCTGCCTGCTTATAAGGAAAAGGAGGACAATGAAGATTTATTGTGGTCCTGGAAAAAGTATGGATAATAAGAAGACTCCATGTTGCCTGCTCATAAGGAAAAGGAGGAGTAAAAAGAGGACCTGTCCTGGGAAAGGAGGACATATGGTCACTCAGTACTTGCTTCTGAGCAGGCATGCAAAAAATTGGGCTCTGATGCTGCCATCCTATCCACACCTTCCTGGGAGTAAGCTCCATTGACTAGGATGGGACTAGGATAGGATTTACTTCAGAGTAGGCAGTGGAGTGGGCTCCTGGGGGGGGCAGGATGGGAACTGGGGCTATTTCTTCAGGTACCCCCCATACTTCCTGCCCTCAATCTCAGGTGGAGAGGTTTCTCAGAGGGGCAGGATGAGGTGGGGAGATCTCTTGGGGGGGAGCAAAAGGTCTACAGTGTGGATAGGATTGCAGCCTGAGCCCAATCCTAACCGTGTCTACTCAGAAGTAAGTACCATTCCAGTCAATGGGGCTTACTCCCAAAACTGTGTGGTCAGGAATTTAGCCTTACAGTCCAATCCTATGCAGGCTTACTTAGAAGTAACTCTCATTCTAGTCAGTGGGGCTTACTCCCATGTAAGTGTGGATATGGTTGCAGCCTCAGAGCCCAGTCCTAATCATGTCTACTCAATAGAAAATCCCATTATAGACAGTGAGCTTACTCTCAGGAAAGTAGACTGGGCTGGAGGAACAGGGCTGGAGGGAGAGATCCAATCCTCTGCCAATCTCCTCAGAGGTAAGTCCCATTATAGTCAGTGGGCTTACTCTCAGGAAAGTCTGGATGGGAAAGTAGCCTCAAATCCTATGCTACCCAGAAGGAAATCCCATGATAGTCAATAGGAATTGCTCCCAGGAATGTGTGGCTAGGATTGTGGCCACAGGCGCAGTCCTCTACTATACAGTGTGGCTTACTCCTGAGTAGTACTGGGTAGTACTGAGTAGTTCTCCATGCCTAGTACTGGGCTGCAAAGGCACTGGGGAGGCAGGCAGGCAGGCGTGGCCCCCACCAAAAGCCCTGGAGGATCTGATCCTCACAACACTCAGATGCTCAGCTACAGACCTTTCTCATTAGCTCCAGCGTCTGTATTCCCGCCCTTTGTAAGGAGCCATTTGTAAAGCTGTCCATCATGTGCCAGATTAAAAAAAAACACACCATCGCCAGAGAGGCTGCTCATTTGCATGTGAGAACCCAGCATGCTTTGCAAACTGCACAAAGATATAACTTCTGAAAACTTGCTAGAAATAAGGTTTTTAATCAAAATAAGATATTTAGCAAAGTCAGGATTCCTGAATAGCCTCATTCAGAGGTTTGGGGCATGAAGAAGTTCTTCACTCTGACTTTAAAGCATGGAAATAACAGTGACCCAAACACCCCCCATCTCAGCAGTCAGAGTCTGAAGGTGCTGTGATGGTAAGAGGAACAGACTGTTTGTATTTTAAAATTAAAAAATAACCTTAGGGAGGGAAGGAGGGGGGAGAGAGAGAAGGGGAAGGAGGCTCAGAAGAGGAGGGAGGAGGAGGAGGGAGTAGGGAGTAGAGAGTAGAGGAGGAGGAGGGAGGAGAGCTTGCAGAGGCCCTTTAAGAGAAATTCAAACACACTTGCATGCAAGTCAAAGATGATGGCCCCCAATTAACAACCACCTCTACAGAACCGGTCAGAACCGGCATCAGCCCACCTGTGATCTTATGGACAGTCTCTTTGATGAAACCTGAAGTGTTCACTTTGTTTGCACATATCGTGATTGATTTTATTTGCCTGAGGACCAGTGATTGATTTTATTTGCCTGAGGACCAGCGATCCTTAAGACGTCACCTTTTTCCCTCCCTCGCCTCTTCTTATATATGGAGCTTCCTCTCAGAATGTGAGTGAGTGAGTGAGACTCTCCCCTTTTACAACCCCTTCCCTTGGGTACTTAGAACAAGGTTGCTGCAATAAAATAACAGGCATGATTCAGCTAGGTTTATTTTTCAAAGCTTATCTCGGTGAAAAGAAAACTTTGTATTTTTTGGTAACATTTCTTTTGTGCAATTTCTGTTACAATTGCTTATAATATCTCAGTATTTCTCAAAGTATTGGTTGCAACCCATTGGTGAGTCACTAGCCCAGTTGCAATCTGGGCCCTTGTGTTGGTTTGTCTCCAAACTGAAGCCATTCCAGAATTCCCATTCCGTACCCAATTCTCTTTTGGCCTGATGACCCATTCTACAAGCCTACTCAGGCGTCAGAAAGCAGTCTTCATAAACCACTGCACAAGACCCTTCATCAGCCCCTTCCAATTGGCTTGTAGAGGACTCTGAATACCATTTTGAATCCTATGGTCTCAGCAAGGAAAGAGGCCTCCAGCAATACAAGGAGTGCCGCAACTATGAATGTTGGACAAAGTGCATTGGAAAACAAATATAGTAACTGATTGACACGGGCAGCTATTTGTTGCTTCCCCTTAGGAAGCTTCCATGTCTTTGGATGAGAGAAAAGTGATAGCTGCAGTTGAGGCTTGTGTAAGATGAGCCATAGTGGCGCTTGGCTTGCCCTCTTCATCAAATTGGAGACATCTTTCACTCTGAGTATTGTTGAGAAAGGATGAAAACTGTGTGGATGCCCTGCAAGTAGAAGCTGGCATAATGCTTACTGTTAATGGGTAAACCAGTAGTTAAGTGACTTCACAGTGATTTGGTAGGAGGCAAATTTATCTCAATTGATGGGAGATTAGGTACTTTCACCAATTCTGTCCTCTGCTTCCAGAGGTTTGGGTTGCTTCAACAACTTTTTGAGGCAGATGGTTGAGTCATCCAAGCGTAAATCACCTTTATCTGTGGTTTAACATCTTCTCTTCCCTAAAGGGCCTTTTGGTGGTTTTCAAATTTGATACTGAGAATGCCCATTGAGCATAATATCTCCTATAAAGCAGAGTTTACACCCATGGATGATTAAACTCAGAACTGCAGTGGCCCTGGTTCAGCATTGGGGCATTCCAATGGTCATATTCATTCCCTTGGATTGGCAGTGTGGTTACCATGAGTAAAGTTATATGGGGACAATACCTGGCTTATTTTCATTTTTGTCTTTGTTATATTACCAGCTTGCTTTGTATTCTCCGTCCCATTACAATTTTGCTCAACCTTTCTTCATTTTTTGTTAAAAACAAAACAAAAGAAACAAAAAAAACCAGAATTTTTTCTTTCTCACTTGTAATAATCTCCCCTGCCATTTCAAAGCCTTGTGATTTCATTTTTAATAATCTATTTACTTATTTTAATTTTTATTGTTTTTATCAGTCTGATATCAATTTATTCAGAAGGAGCAGGTGGTATACTTTGTTAGACCAGCCCAGATTTGCAAGCTTATTTTATAGTCCTCAAGGATTTTAGTTATCTTCTTTTAAAAAGGGGGAACCTTCAGATTCTTTTTGATAGTTGAAGATATTAATTCATAATCAAGAACTTTGCCAATTTTAGTTTCTTTGTTCTGCCATCTGCTCTCTCTTTTTCCTCACTTTTCTGATGTCTTCCATTCCTTCCCACTCATTCTTTTGTGTTGCATGATATCCTTTTTTCACCTTTCTCCTGTCATTTTTATCTTGGTCTTTCTCCTGCTTTTCTTTCCCTTACTTGCTACCAGGCTGCTTACCTTGGCTTAGTCACAGGTGCCTGGAGATGTAAAACAAAACAGAAAAGAGCATCTCAGAGTTGGGAGTACTTCCTCTGCTGCTCTCATAAAACACAACAAATCTATCTATCTACAGTATTTATATACCGCTTTTCAACTAACAAGTTCACAAAGCGGTTTACAAAGAAATGGAAAAATAATAATAGGTAATTAATAGCTAATTAGTGCCTATCCCAAAAGGGCTCACAATCTAAAATGCAAAAAAAAGAACACCAGCAGAAGCCACTTGAACAGACATTGCTGGGGTGTGTAGGGCCAGTTACTCTCCCCCTGCTAAATAAAAGAGGAACACCCACTTGAAAGAGTGCCTCTTGCTAGGTTAGCAGGGAGTCTTAGCAGAGCAGGTTAGAGTAAGAGCCTCTCTATGGCTTTTGTTTTCTGTATGAGAAAGCATTTCAAGGGATCAAAACAGGGCATATGAGCCATACTTTTTCTCTTTTTCCTCCTGTTGTTGCCTGACCATCTATCTTTGTGTACCAGGAGCACTTTCCGACTATGATCCTGACCTTCCAAAAATAGCTGATCCCATCCAGTGCTGTCTGACATCACATTACCAAGTCTTCTGAGCAGCAGAGCTTTTGTCTTGCCTATATTTCAGCTTGTTTGCCTACATCAACTGCCCTTCACCCACTCCAAATTCCAGTTCAGAATGTCCACAGTATTACTTGCTGGTGATGGCAGATATATCAGTATTCAGATGTCATAATCCTCATGGCTATTGTTACTTGTCATGAGTTGTAAAACACCCACTGGACAAGGAGTTATAATCTCATTATGTTTTGTCCAAATATGAATGTTCTCCCTTTTGAAAAACAAACCTCTTTAGATGTAAAATATACTAGAACATCGTCTTCTCTGTTATAAAGAGCACAGTTGGTCTAACAGTTAACTATGTAATAAAAATAAGATTTTGCTGAGACAGTGTCATGGACATCTGATCTTCTAAAAATGCTGTTCATGGCAGGGTTTTCAAATTGGTTTTAAGAACTCTTATAAGTTGTGCTGGTCAAATGTCAGGTTACTGTGAATGCTGTAGCATTTGGTTTTCTAAAAGGTTCTGCTCCTGCAATTATGTGATAAGTGAAAATCTCAGCTGCCTTCAGAAATGGAATTGGATTTCTGATTCTTGGGTCTCTGAAGACAGAAGATGAGAAAGATGAACCATAAATTAAGTCCTGGAAATAAATAAATTAAAGTTGAACTACTTTGCTTATAAAATATCATTCATGCTAATCAAAATACATCTAACTGCAGATGTTGTTGATAGCTCTCAGCAGGGAAGTGCTTATTCAGATGTGCACCAAAGTGCAGATTCTCTCTTGATTCACTATGATGCACATGCCACATGCATTCAAAGGCACATTCGCATTCAAATTTGGCCACTGTCTGCATGATTTGTGCAAGTAGCACAAATACGAGTTTTTCTAGTTTATATATATATATATTATATATAGAGAGTTTATTATATAGTGTTTAGGGTGGTGGGCTGTTTTAAATTTTTAAATGTTATTAAATATGTAAGCTGTCTTAAGTCAGCTTTGCTGAGAAAGGCGGGATATAAATCCTGTTAATAAATATAAATTTATTATATTTATAATATATTATTTATAAATATAAATTTATTATATTTATAATATATTATATTCTTAGTGGGTGCCTGCATGACTAAAGAAATACCTTCCCTAACTTCCCTCCCATTTCTAGGTCAGGTGGTTTTGGCTGGGTATTGAGGAGTGAGTGTGAGTATATATATATAATCAAAGACTGACTGACTGATTCACACTCGCTCACTCACTCCTCAACACCCAGCCAAAACCGCCGGACCTAGAAGTGTATGGGAAGTTGGGGAAGGTATTCCTTCAGTCATGTCGGCCCCCACTAAGAATGTGTTTTCATCCTATTTTCAACTGTGCATAGTCCTCAGGTGAGCTGCAGGAATTTGAGGAGGGACATTTATTAATAGGAAAAAATTGGGGATTTGAAGAGTATGGTGTGCCTTATGCATGGTAAAAACAACCATTGGTGTGCCATGAGATGAAAAAGGTTGAAAATCATTGCTTTACATTGAAGACTGACTGATCAACAGCCACTCCCAACCCCTGCACCTAGAAGCATGAAATTTGGAGAACTTATTTCTTCTGTGATGTAAGCATACATGAAGAACAGTTTTGGTGCTTGGTGGTGCCCAGTGCCCAATGGTGCTTGCTGCCTGATATTTTCTTGCTGGTTCCTGATGCCTACTGGTGACCAGTGCCTGGTGCCTGGCAAGGATGCTCAGTGAGGTCTGGCGCTGCGCACTGCCACTCAGTGGTGCCTGTTGCCTAGTAAGGATACACAGTGCCTGCTGGTGTCCTGTGCCCACTTGCTGGTGTCCACAGCTGGTGCACAGTATTGGTGCACCACTATTGGTCCACAGCTGGTGCACAGCTGGTCCACAGCCCACTTGCTGGTGTCCACCACATGGTGCACAGTATTGGTGGCCACTGATACCCAGTAGGGATGCTTGATGCCCACTGTGCATTGGTGCCTGGTGCCCAGTGATATCCAGTAGGGATGCCTGGTGCCTGGTAAGGATGCCTGCTGCCCACTGATGCCTGGTAGTGTCTGCTGCCAAGTGGTGCCCACTGCCAGGTGGTGACCAGTAGGGGTTCCTGGTGTCCTGCTGCCACTTGCTGGTGTCCCCTGCCTATTGGCTCCTGCTGCATGGTGGTGCCTAGTGCTGCCCAATGGTGCCTGGTGCCCCGTGGGGATGCCTGCTGCTGCCTGCCAGTGCTCCAGTACCCTTTGATGTTGGTTGCTTGTTGCTCAGCAGTGCCAATGCCCGCTGTTGCCCAGTCATGCCCACAAATATTCTTGAAGTTTTACTTCTTCACTGGTGGGTTACTTTCACTAGTAGAAAAAAAAATCTGTCTAATTTGTTAGAAGTTACATTTGGGATAATGATCTGAACTGGTGGGCCTTCCTTAAAGCAATTAAACCTGGGGAATGTTGCAGTGCTGCCTGAGTCCCTCATGAAAAATCATCCTTGGATATTAGATCTTCAGCTCTACAGCCCTGAAGAAACCATTTGGCTTTTTGTAACAATAAATATTACAGTGCTGGTACACAGACACAGCTCTTCTGACCAGCAACAAACATCATGGTGGTTGCATCGCTGTTGGCTTACAGAAAATGCAGATTCCCTCATATTTCTGGTATTAATTTGGGATTGGACTTGTGTGGGTGTGCCAGGGAAGCAAAATGAAGCCAAGGATTGTGGCTTTAAAGCATTAATATTTAAAAACGAGATATGATAAGGTATTTGCAGTTAGCAAATGGAAGTTCAAATTAACATGGATGTTTAACATCCTGAAGTTTCATACAACAGTTTCTATGGAAACAAGAATCTTTATATAGCTCTGAGGATTTTGCTAACAAGCTGAAATAGTGGCATTATTTGGGTGCAGGGCACATTCCCCATAGTGTATATTCATTTTTAAATATGATATGCGTTTGATTAGTTCCACTCAGCAGTCATACGTATTTTAGCAGGAAATTGCCTTTTTTCCCCTTGATAAAGGGGGTGGATTTCTCAAGATGACGCTCCTTCCTATATGCAAAACAGAAAATACAAAATCACTGAATTTCTGCAAAACTTCAGAAAAGTCAATGTACTTTAAGGCAAAATTTACCAAGAAAGAGAGTCTGACCCCCCAAATCCAGAGTACGTAGATCTCTGAGAGTACAAGAGCACGTAAGCACGTAAGAGTACGTAGATCTCTGAGAGTACAAGAGCACGCACGTAAGAGACTTTACGGGCACCCGTAGTTACTGCACCACCTAGTGAAACCCTATGGGAAATTCATATTGGAATCCAGAGTAAGTTGTTCTTAAACTGGAGCAAGGACTCCCCATAGTTATTCTGGATTTTGCTCTAGGCCAAGATCTTAAGTTTGCGGGTGTTACCACACTCCATTTTTATATTTACAACAACTATTGGGAGCCAAGTCCAGGCAGAGAGCATGCCTCACTGGTATATGTGTTTCTTATGTCTCAGGTTGTTGTGGAGGCTGGCACATTATTTTTGGATTTGACTTGAGTCTCATTTTCATAGACTTGAGTCTCTCACTTCTGTTTTTCTCCATCTGAGCTGAACTCTATGTCATAAGCTCCTTTGAGCTCCATAAACCATCCAGCACTTTAATAGTGCTATACAAGTGTGCTGCAAGTATGAGAGATTAAATAACACTGATTTCAGTTGTGTACTGTCTGCTTATAGTTGTTGTGTGGACCTTACAGTGAGAGGCAAATGTATAGTGTTTTCAACCCAAAATTCCAAGTGTGTGATAGCCATGGATCCAACTTGGAAAGAGGTGACCAATTTTCACATGCAGAGGAAGAAGATGCTCTAATGATGTAGCAGAACATCATTCACAAGTCTAGTCTGCATCCTCATTTCTTGTCTTGTTTCTTATGGGGGAAGCAGATTTTAATCAGCAACCAATTTTAAAGGATATTTAAAAATGCACAACCGTGAATCCGGCTTTCTTAGCTTGTCATGTATGAGAAGAGTAATTTAGCAGTGTGCAAATGTCAGAATTTTCTTGTACTTTAGTTTAACAGAAATGTATCGTAGATCTGCATGGTGCTATGTCTTAAATTTTCAATTAGATAGGGTTACTTTATTTCATGACCTACTAAAAGGATGTGTTTAAAGAAAGCAGCACTCTGGCATTGTAACTTAAGAATACCAAGCTTTGAATTACAGTAAAATTTGGCTTGAGATGTGTTCATTTTTCTTTGCCATCATTTCTATTTTTATCCCTTGATAAATTCCTATCACTCTTCATTTGGCTGCTCTAGCATTAAATTAGAAACTCTTCAGAGAATTTCACCCCAGTTATCTCATTCAGCCAACAATAAATAAAATGTAGAATGTGTGCAAAGCATTGCACATTTCCCCCCAAACCTCATCAGAATGTTCTGCTTGAACGATGGCATCTTTTCAAAGGAATTATTCTCTAGGGAAGCTTTTTATATTGGACAATCTGGGATAAAAGCACCCTTGCTCATGTGCACAGCATTATTATTCTAAAGGCAGAACAGTCCCCCACATAGGACATGTTGCATGATCGTGGTTGTTTCCTGCTGTTTTGCACGGACTTATCCTCATCTCCTAAAGATTTCTGACTCCTGTGCTAGTGGACACTCACCTTAACTCACTCTAGCCATGCTTACTGGGCAAGAGACACTCTTTCAAGTGGGTGTTCCTCTTTTCTTTAGCAGGGGGAGAGTAACTGGCCGTCCACACCCCAGCAATGTCTGTTCTAGTGGCTTCTGCTGGTGTTCTTTTTGCACTTTAGATTGTGAGCCCTTTTGGGACAGGGACCCATTAGCTATTAATCAGCTATTAATTTTTTCATTTTCTTATAAACCACTTTGTGAACTTTTCAGTTGAAAAGCGGTATATAAATACTGTAGATGGAAAGGTATCAAGGCATGACAATTATTGTTTTTTGAATTGGAGAAATTTAGGAGTGAATGTCCTAGCTTGAATTGTATGATTTCTCCAATGAACATAGTCTGTACAGACACACAGCAAAATCCTAACCCCTGTTTAGGCCAGCACAAGTCCCTTGCTGGCCTGGAGGTGGCACAAAAGTGCCATAGGAAAGGGTTTCACAAGCACCGGGCTGGGGCCCACTGGAGACCATCTGCAAGAGGAGTCCTCTACTCCTTCTCTCAGCAGGAGACCAAAGGTAGAATCTGCCTGAGCAGTCTGTGAGAGGACTGAAGGGGCTGGGGCAATTGGGTGATGGTCTTCAGTCTTCCCTTTTTGTAAGATTCAGATTCAACCACATGGTACCTAGGGTATAAAAGATCCTGCATTGTATTTTTCTGTCTCTCTTTCCTGGATGACATGGCATGAAGAAGGTAGATATTGCTTGCGCTGTTTGCCCCTTACCTTTTCTTGTTTGTCCTTCCCAGATATTCCCCTATCCCCCCATTTCCCCTTTGCCTCCAGTTATCCTGAATCCCTTTTTCCTTCAGTACTGTCACGGGTCTGCCTTCGCCTGGCTTCCCCCTGTCTGCCAACAGGGGTCTGATCATCAAGGATGACTGTGTCTCATCTTCATCTCCCTCCCGAGAATACATGATACACAACCACTCAAAAGGTAAGTTCAAACACTTTTACTTTCTCCTTTCTTTCTCTCTCCTGCTCTTCTCTTATTAACACCCTTTTCTTTTAACAGGTTACATGATCAACAAGTGTCCCATAACAGAACCCCACCACCGCAACAGGTAAGTGTCCATATTTTGTCCCTCGGTTTGTTTCCAATGGAACGCAACTCACGCCTCACTTTTCTTCTCTCCGCAGGTGGCTCTCTCCCCACCGTCTCTCCTTTTGTCTTCTTTGACAGGTCGGCTTGGTCTCAGCAGGGGATGGGGTTTCTGACCTTCCGTCTGGATCCCCAGTCGTTGTTCTTGAGCCTCAAGGGATAGGGTCTCCAAGGATAAATTTGAGGGGTTCTCCCTCCAAGCTTTGTAGGTGCTCCTCTCCCTCCACGGCACCTCTTCCCGCCAAAAAACCTCCTCCACCTCCCCCTCTCACTCCCTTATATCTTCTACTCCCCCGCCATCTCCTACCGCCAAATCCCTACCAATGAAGACACCCCCTCTTGATTGTACCAGTGGGTAGAAGATCCCACTGTTATCCCCCTTCTCCTAGGCCCGCCACGTCCGCCCGTACGCCACATCTCCACCATGTCTTTCATTGTCCAGACCTCCACTGCATCAGGGAAGTCCTTTATGTCCAAGGGGGGGTAATTTGGTCTCCTCCAGACTCGGAGGCTCTCCCCCATATACACCCCCATCGGCTCAAGGTTGAACTGCTGGTATGCATCCCAGTCCGTCTGACAAGTACACACACTATTCAAACAATAGGTACACTCCATCTCATGGTATTGAACGTATGTAATTTTGCTATATGCCTTAAAAAAATAAAGTCTGTTTCCTTGTGATAAGTTTCCTAGTTGTTCTCTTTCTAATGTTCTCTTTCTTTCCTTCTCTAATGAAATCCCTTTGCATATTGCTGTTTTTAGTCCTGCCTTGCGGTCCTTGCATATATCTAAGAGGGCAATAGCTAATTCCCATAGCTAATTTTAAAGCCCTTTGGGTAACAGACCCCAGATGCAGGAGGATGAGGATCATGTGGCCAGCCAGAGAGGAGCCAGCTTGGCAGAGAGGTGGGGAATGTGATACATCCCCCCCATCTGACCCAGGATGTCAGAACATTGTGAAGAAGGGAGAGGGAAGGAGAAAGAGGGAATGACAGAGACCCCCCCCCCCAAATGCTGAGAGACCCTGATCCTTGCTAAAGGGTTGAAGAGAGGAGTGAGGGAGAAACCCCAATGATCTTAGCCAAGATTGGGGAGTGAAGAGGAGGAGGTGAAAGAGAGGGGGGAGAGGGAGACGGAGACCCCAGTGATCCTAGCCCACGGTGACCAACTGTCCTCTTTTTCCAGAACACATCTTCTTTTTTAGCCCTGTGTCCTGGAAGAAATTTTTTTCAATGTTCTCCTATTCCTTGTGAGCAGGCAGCTGGAGGGATAGTGCTGGATGTGTGGTGATTAGGGAATTGGATTGAGACTTGGAATATCCAAATTCAGAGTCCCTCTCAACAAAGAAGCTTCCTGACTGTTGCTCTTGCCCTAGCCTGCCTCACAGGGTTGTTGTGAGGTGGCATGGTTAGGGCAGGGTAACTGTTATGGTGTGAAATCAGAAGATCCAAATTCAGAGCCTCTCTTGGCCATGAGACTTTGAGATGGGGGGGCTCCCCCACCACAGAATGCAAATTCTGTGCTTGTCTACTCCGTAGTAAGTTCCACTGTAGTCAGTGAAACTTACTCCTAGGAAAGTGTGGATAGAACTGCCATCTCAGAGCCCAATCCAATGCCTCTCTATTTAGTATCAAGTCCCATTGTAGTCAGTGGAGTTTATACCCAGGAAAGTGTGAATAGGATTATAGCCTCAGAACCCAATCCTATGACTGTCTACTTGGTAGTAAATCCCATTGAAGTCAGTGGATCTTACTCCCAAGAGAGCATGCATAGGATTGCAGCTTCAGTCCAATCCAATGTCTGTCTACTCAGAAATAAGTCCAATTAGAGTCAATGAGGCTTATACCCCAGTAAGAGTGAATAGGATGGCTTTGTCCATTTTCTATGCATCCTGCACTGCATAAAAGTTGAAAATCCCTGCTCTGAGTAGACATGTATTGAGACATTGGGCTCTCACCTGCAATCATATCCACAATAACCTAGCAGTAGCTCAATTTATTAATTTTTATAATGGGATTTACAGCTGGAGGTAGCTGTGCTCTGGTTGGGGAAGCCCTTCCTCTACCCTCTCCCCTCGTCCCCTGCTGGTCCTTGAAAAAAATCCCCCCAGAAACAGTCCCTGAAACCAAGAAAGTTGCGGACCACTGCCAAAGGGCACTTCTGCTCCTCTATTAGGGGGACAGGCCAGTGCACAGACATATGCAAGTGTCTCCATACCACAATGGGAAGGGGGAATGGGTGAGTTGTGCTGGCCTAAATTGGTTAGGGTTGCACCAATTGCAATCAAGTTGCAGCCTATGCAATACCTGCATGCACCCCTAATAATAAGATAGAATATC
This sequence comes from Cryptoblepharus egeriae, assembly GCA_030015325.1. NCBI lineage: Eukaryota > Metazoa > Chordata > Lepidosauria > Squamata > Scincidae > Cryptoblepharus > Cryptoblepharus egeriae. The sequence goes on along the minus strand of JAREYC010000001.1, from coordinate 126,370,716 downwards.
TTAATTGCTTGTACCTTATCACCAACTAGACTGAAGTGCTTTCTTACTGTCTCAATTTTTGCAGCTAATAAATCGTTTTCCAATGTAGTAATCTCTTTAAAAGGCTCATTTGTAACAATATTGATTGCAGAATCAAGAAGTAGATATTCATGAAAGTGTAAGCTCCTGATCCATCTTTTAATGAATAACTGGAAGCAGTGATGGGCCCAGCCTGGCCCAACAACCAGTTCCCTGGAAGTGGGTGGGGCCAGGATGGGTCAGGGGGCAGGGCCGGGGGAAAATTTAAAAAAATTAAAATTGGCTGTCATGGGACTTACCTCTGAGTAGTCAGGTTGGGCTCTCAGGCTGCAGTGCCAGCCACACTTTCCTGGGAGTAAGTCCCATTGATTGTCATGGGACTTACTTCTGAGTGGTCAGGTTGGGCTCTCAGGCTGCAGTGCCAGCCACACTTTCCTGGGAGTAAGTCCCATTGACTATCATGGGACTTACTTCTGAGTAGTCAGGTTGGGCTCTCAGGCTGCTGTGCCAGCCACACTTTCCTGGGAGTAAGTCCCATTGACTGTCATGGGACCTACTTCTGAGTAGTCAGGATTGGGCTCTCAGGCTGCAGCTGGGCTGGCCGCTGGAGCGCAGTTACAGAGGACACCCGGCCGGCACTTTTAAATTTGCCGCTCCCCAGCAGCAGCCCGCTGAGGCGCCCCACAAGCCCCAGCGGCCGGGGAAAGGATGCTCCAGCTCTGGGGCTTGTGGGGTGCCTCGGCAAGCTGCCGCTTGGAGCGGCAAATTTAAAAGTGCCAGCCGGGGTGCCCTCTGTAACTGGCTCCAGCGGCCAGACCAGTTGCAGCCTCCAGCACCAGGCACGAACTGGTCCGCCCAGTTATCGTGCCCCCCCCCCACTGCTACCAGATCGCCAGTGGCAGGGGAATAGGAACATCTGGTTCCAAGGAACCGAACAGAACCGGCCTGGGCCCACCACTGACTGGAAGCCATCAATCTGTTCTGAACTGTGCCCATTCATGCTTGGGAATGTAAATAAAAGAATTATTTTAATCTTGGAAGGCAACACAAGGCTTGGTGAATGGAAGTTTGACCTTGAATGACTGACCTTGAAAGAAGCAAGGACACCAAGCAACACAAGTATATACACTCTTTTCTGATTGATGCTGGTACTACACACAGTGGTGTTCTTGTTGTGAATGGATGACTCAAGTTCTGCAATCTGCAAGAACTACAGCATCAAAAGAAAAGGAGCTTTTGATGTGAAATATGGCAGTCGATCAAGATTTTGCAGAGTATATTGATCAAACAAGAAATCAGAATAAAACAATTAGAGGGAATGGTATATCTTTGTGTATGACAAGATATTGTGCAAGTGCTGCAAAAAGAAGAATATGGTTTGATGAAGATAAAACTGTGTTCATATCTTTTTTGGCTTTCAGGATGAGAACAAACTCGTTCTCAAAACCTCCCTGCATTCATTAATAACAATGGATTTCAAGTATACTGGAAAATCCACAGTGCCGTTTCAGTGGTATAAATAAGTAAACTCCAAAGTGGCAAACCACTATGCACCAGTAAAGGTGTCCCCAGCACAAATGGAGCTTACCATTTCACCTAGGGCCCTCTCATTATGTCACAGATAGTCCAAACCTTTGCAGAAGCTAGCCAATTTCAGGGTCTGCCATACCAGCAGGCTTTTTGCCTGTGTTTCCAGGCATGCTGCCCACAGCGAAGGCCAAGGTAATCTGTGGCAGAAAGGAGAGGTCCTTGGTTGGAACAGTAAGCACTTGTTCATGGGGGCAGGATGGTGGTGACGCTGGATCTGGCCCATTGACCAGAGTTTGGGATCTACTTGTAGAGGCAAGATGTGGCCAAGGTTAGTAGTATGTAATGCTGCCAGTAAAGCCGCTGAAGTACTGATTTGACTTTAAAGTTTTAGCTGTAGTACTAGTAGTTTTAGTACTGACTTGAGCTGTATTCAAGTGAAAAATTAACATTGTTCTTGGTGTCAGATATCTTTGAAGCATTTTGTTTCTTGGCAGTTGAAACCAGTTACTTAAATTTGAATTGACAGATTGGACAGATCTTATGGAACACTGACACTGACCACGTTGTGTTTTTGAAATCCTTATAATGCCTTCTTGGGTTTAAAGGCTCTGTGCACTTACTGTGGGAAAGTATCAGGGGAAAATACTAAAGCTCTCATTTGATTTATCATGCAAACTGTAACTTGAAACGTACATCATATTCATGAATGCTGGGAAACTTCTCTCGAGGGTTTGTTCCATTCAGGAACAAACTTAAAAGAGAGAGCGTGAGCCTGAGAGTGAGCAGCGGCAAGCATAATTCACTTTGCTATCTGGCTCCAAATCTTAGGATAAAATAGCACTGATTGGGATGTGCTGGATGTGCCTTTGCTTTAGATGCTGTATATTCCAAAAAAGTTTTAAAAATGTGTTGGATCCTTTAGAGAAATCAAGTTGGCTAATGAAGTGGCAGCTTGATGCTCAGTCTGGATATAACCTTAAGGAAAGTGGCTTGTACAAGTGGAGTGCTTTGATTACAGCATACAAGGCCCAAATCTATCTCGTAATTGGCTGTTAAGAATAAGGCAATGTCAAGCCTGACATGCTGGTTACGATAAATGCTTGTTGAGAAAGGTGTTTAAGGAGGTAATTCAAACAAATATACATTGAATGGATCCATTGAAGATACCAGCAAACATTTTTCTGTACCTCGGTTTACTGAATAATGCCTCTTGCTTTGTTGAAAAACCAAATGTGCAAGCAACCAGCCTGCATGCTTCCTGTAAGCTCCTAACGTGAAGGTTGGGTACTTGCACGTTCAGTTCTTCAGTTATGGAAGGTTAAGCAGGAAGCATAGTGTCACAAGCAACACTACATTAAACAAAGGAACCTGTAATGAGCATTCAGGGGTTCCTCCCAGATCCACATACGTAGTTGTGGATAAATGAAATTGCCTTACCAGATTTGCAGATAAGAGGGTCTACTTGAATATTCATTGAAGATTATTTTGTTTGCCATCACAATTTGTGTTGAAGCCTCATGTATGTGATTTGGAAGATGTACCCCTCAATCCAGAGTAGCTATGGCAGTTCTTGGGTTGACGCAAAAGACATTTACGTTGACACAGTTATGGCGCTACCTAGTGGAAACCTATGGGAAATTCATAGAGCAATCCAGACTTGCGTTATCCAGAGTTGCGATCCAGAATTGCATAGAGCAATTCTTGCGTTGTGCCGACGCAAGAACCACCGTAGTTACTCTGGACTGAGTCCATAGTCACATCAGAAAATTGAAATTGGGTGATACTTTCATTCAATTAGAAATTCAAGACTCCACTGCATGAAATATCACTTTTTTCCTAACATAGCACACTTAACTTCCAGACTTTATTTGAGGCAGAAGGTTTGAAACTATCCCTGCTGTGGAGTTCCTAGGTGAGGATTCCTCCTGCGATTCTGTACTTGGCTGTGATTTTGCTCCTGTATCATCAGCTGGAATTGGCTGTCTTACAGCATGATTGAAGTCTGTTCTTTCTCATTACTAAGAGCTTCAGCAATTATAGCAAATGAATGCCAAGCCATGTTTTCCTCCCCTCCAGACACATGGCAACATATTATTAATGATGTTCATCGTACACCAGTTTATATTGGTTTTAAGAGGATGATCTCTTTTGAAAGCTGCTGGGATCACTTGAATTCTAAAGATAATTAACTGTGTTCCTCTTAATTGGCCCACCACCATGATTTCTTGGGAAACTTCAGCCACATCTTTATTAATGCCATTATCTCCTGCTGGGGAGGACCTTGCCTCCTTCTTTTATTAGAATGACCTCTTCGATTGCCACTATTGCCAGGGTATATATTTTTTCTCTGGCTATTTCAATTGAAAGGCGGGAAGGTGGGGCCCAGAGTATAAATCTAAAGTTCCAGTGTTTAGAGAATAGTTCAGAGAAGGTAAGTAGGGAACTCAGATTGCTCTCTTTAAAAACAAGGCACTACAGCGTTCCTTAGACTGTGTTTCTTCAGTTTGTACATTTAACCACCTGTGCATTGTACCCTTCTGGAAATGTAAACGTTGCAATCGGATTGGGGTTTTCTGTTGCTATAAGAATATATCTTGAGAAGCGTCAGGGGAGTTAAGTGGATATCCAGTGATGTGTTGTATTTTAGCTCACAGCGGCAAGTGACAAGAACCTGCCAACTCTATGAACTGTAGCCTTTGCCGTCTGTCAAACCATGAAGGGACAAATTGTGAGGAGGATAAAATTCTCAGTACCATACTTTTCTCAGAGTGATAAAAAGCTGCAGGAAGCTATTTCTCTGACAGGAGGAGAAAGACTGCCGGGGAGGGGACAATGGCAGTGGTTTATGCAATAATACTGTACAAACAAAAGTGATTTATTTTCATTTTCTAGAGGGAATGAGTGCATTTTCATGGTGTCAGGTGCATTCACCTAATTAGTAATAGGCAAAGGCTGCAGTCAGCTAGATTGGCCACAAAAGACACAGCTTGAGTCAAGTGTCTAAGTGACCAACCCTGGTCGTCATCCCTGGCCCAGCAAGGGGCTGACCTATTTTTTTTTTTTTTTTGAAGCTCCAGCCCTTCTTTAAGATGTTCTCCCAGTGACTATCATCATTTGCTTGAGATGTTGCTGAAGAATGCTTTGCTTGCCACCTCTGGCTTTTGTCTCTTGGTTAGAGGAATACCTGTATATCAATCAACCTACACCTGCACAGCTCATCAGTCTTCCCATGCTGATGTAGGGAGGTAAGCGCATGTCTGTGCACTGCCCTAACCTTCCTCCAGGAGTGACACACAAATGTCTTATGACACTTTTATGACACCTTCAGGTTAGCAAAGGATTTCTGCTAGGGTTTATGCTGGCCTAACTTGAGGTTAGGATTTCAGCTTATGTGGCTTAGTTCTCTCAGTTCTCTCCTGCAACCAACCATAGGGTTATGTTGGAAAGGGCAGAAAATACATCTCCAACACTCTGCTAAGTTTCCTCCTGAAGTCAGCAACTTTCTGCCTCCCCTGTCCAAAGCTAATGAGTCGGATAGACCACGTTGCTTTTCCCTAGTTGCCTTCTTTCATTATACAGATTGTGATAACTTATATCATGACAGAAGATGTTGAGAGTGCCCTGTTGTACAGTGATATTGAAAAAAGTGGTGACAATTGACCGCAGTGAAAGTTAAATCATGCAGGATAAGTTGCTGATTGCCAGTGACATGCATCTTGGTACAGTGTCAAAAACAGGCTTGTCTCAAAACCCTGTTATGTAGTCTGTATACCCAGTTTATATAAGCATCTTGCACATCTGCTGCAATGTGTAGGTTGCAAACCAGCAGGAAAAACTGAATAATGGCTTCAGCATCATAAGTATACAATATACTGGAACCACTCTTGGAAAAAAAGAATGTGGTCAAAAATTAAGTGTAGTACAGAAGGACATTAATGGTTCAGGCTGTAATATGCAAAGCAGTGCTTTGAGCAATAATAAAACATACCAGCTGTAGTGCATGAAGTAGAGCTGGTGGTTGGTATTTTTATTCTGTATCTAAAATGGCCAGAGAGACATTGCTCTTTAGGAACAGCCTGAAGTTTGTGTTTGATCTGTTGCTAAACAACTTCAGAATGGGCTCTCCAGACTTTATCCAGAGCAAGGCTTCCATCCTTTTAAGAGCACAAAAATATGTTGATATTGAACAGGTGTAACACTGAGCTGTATCTATTGAAACCTACTTTCCCCAATTTTCAGAAGGATGCCATGCAAAACTTCACTTTCATGGACAAAAAACATAGCTGTCTTGTGGATAGCACTGCTTAATATAGTGGATTTTTCGTGTGAGGTGGAAAATAGAACCCCATAGCCAAGGAAACAACTTTCCGAATGTCTATTTTTGAAACTTGAGAACCAATTGTAAAATATTTCTGGTGTTCAAGTTTTCTTTCCTGTTCTAGGACCTGAGGAAGGGATGTGGCTTTTCTTCCCGTCCTTATGGTGACAGCTTCTAGGCATTAAACAACGGTGCTTTAGTACTCAAGCATCCTGTGATACATGATGTCCTGGAGCCAAAAAAAAGGAATAATACCAAGGTTGCCTTGGTCTGTCATAAATATCTTTTAATTAAAAAAATTGCAGTACCCTGTATCATTTAATTTAAAAAATAGCAGTATCCTGTAGTTAGGCAGGAAGGGGCACCGTGTATATCCTAAAAATTTTTGCTTAGCAGTGGTGGCTCACAGAAATAGCTCCGGAAAGTATTTTAAAACTTACGTTGCTTGAATCTTCCTATATGGACTGGTTCATGCTTCACACAGCTCCCTGTGCAGCGTTTTTCAAACTGGGGGCATCAGGGTACCTCTGTCTGAGAGCCCTGGCCTCTGCTCCATTAGGGGGCACAGAAAGGGTGAAGGCAGCAATATGATTCCCAGGATCACACTGCTGCAGGGGCAGGAGGGCTGTTTTTCTAATACGTATCTCCTGGTGCGCATGACATACAGAAAGCTTCACAGAGCACTCTGCAAGTGAAAACAGGATTGCAGAAAGTGAAAGTGTAGGAAGTGAAAACAGGATTTTCTGGATTTTTGTCTATACATTTATGTTATGAGACTGTTCTTATCTATGTTCAATAAAAATTGTAAACAAAAATTTTAAATGTTTTCAGAACTTGGATTTCTTGCAAAGTTGGAACATGAACTGGCCAAAATATTATTTATTTTGTTTATTCAATTTATATCCCGCCTTTCTTCCTAGAGAAATGTATCCAAAATAGCTAACAGCATTTAAAACAAAATAAAATACAGTTAAAAACTAGATAAAAGCAGTAAAACCAAACAGTGAAGTACAATTAAAACTGAATAAAACAGTAAAAACCCAGGTTTAAAAAGACAGCAGTTTAATGACCTTCAGTGCAATCCTAAGCATGTCTACTCAGAAGTAAGTCCCATTGTGTTCCATAATACTTATTCCCAGGATAGTGTGGTTAGGCTAATCTAAGAAGAACCATTATAAGCCAGTCAGAACAATTCCAGGGAGGACCAGATTCATGCTGTTCTTTTCAAAACATTCATCACTGCTTTTAAAAAAAATCAAGAATTGGATGTATTTATTTTGGATGTAATGTAATAAAATTTACTTTCTTAACAGAAAGGAACACGTGGATAATTACTTGTGAATATGTATGGTATGCACTTTATCATGCTTAAAATAACTTGGAACTCACATCCTCAGTTTCCTTCCTTTAGGTTGAACAATGGACTTCTGTATTACCCGCTTTGAGTTGATTAAAAAAAGGCACCCAAAAAAGCACCTTTTTAGCTTTGAGCATTCTGTTCTGAAAATGTGTGAGTCTGTGGCTACAATCCTAAACACATTTTCCTAAGAGTAAGTCCATAGCACAGAATGGTTCTGAGTAGACATGCTTAGGTTTCCATCCTTAGAGTTTGTTTAGGGGAAGAAAGCCACTGTTGTTGGTATGTATCCCTTGGTCTGCTAAAATGAAGCTTTATCATTGTCCATTGTTTTAAATTCTTTCTGAACTTTAGGAGCAAAATTAGTTTTGTTTCCCTGAAACAGCCTGACAGATATTACTTTTGGTATGATTATTGGAAAGCATCTAAATAATCTTCACTAACATTCATATTAAATGTTACGTGATTTGAAAGCTTGCATCCAGAATTTTCATTATTAACTGTGACAGTATTAGCTGCTTGATTTGACAGTCTGTTACTATTGCTACTTAGCTAGCAGTGTGTCTGGACAACTGGACCATATTACATTTTAGAAATAGTTTATTTATTGAAAAGGTAAGAAACAGATCCTGTTGAGGTACTTTCAGCAGCACGACAGTTGTAAATAGACTGCATATTGTACTTGCATCACCTGGCGTGACAAAGTTTCAAACGACGCAGTCTTGAAACGTGCTGGAATCTCTAGCATGTTCACACTTCTGAAACAGTGGTGTCTATGCTGGCTTGGGCATGTCGTGAGAATGGCTGATGGTTGGATTCCAAAAGATCTCCTATATGGAGAATTAGTGCAGGGAAAGTGCCCTAGAGGGAGACCACACCTGCGATACAAAGACATCTGCAGGAGGGATCGAAAGGCCTTGGGAATGGACATCAACAGCTGGGAAACCTTGACCTCCGATCACTCAGCGTGGAGGCAAAAGACCCAGCATGGCCTTCTCCAACTGGAAGAGACACTTGTTCGGCAGGCTGAAGCAAAGAGACAGACCCAAAAGCAGCGAAACCTGGGCCTGGGCAGGGGACGGAATTTATTTGTCCTCAGTGTGGAAGGGATGGACACTCTCAAATTGGCCTTTTTAGCCACACTAGATGTTGTTTCAGGACCTCAATCAGAGCACAATACCATAGTCTTTCGAGACTGAAGGATGCCAATGGTGATATTACAAAAGTGTATTAAAAAACTCAGAGGCACTTGCTTCTCTGAAGCAAATCACTGAAACATTCTCCTGTTTTTCTTACTCCGTAAGTTTAACAAAAAACATCCATAAAACGGTGTTTCTTGAAGGATTGCCTGGGAGTATTTCAGCTGAGCTCTTTCGCTACTAAAGTTCAGCATTCAGGCAGATTCTGAATAGGAAAATAGCACTCTCTTCTCAGGATCACACAAATGCATTACCTGTCAAATGACAGATGTTGTTTTTCGTGGGTCCATTCAAGCAGAAGTTAATGTTCACAGTAAGCAAATAAACAAGGAAATAGACTGTGTTCACACAAATAGCTACCATTCAGTAATCAGATTTTCATTTGGTGCTTCATGGAGTGGACAAATAGGCCAGTTGAGTAAATTATGGCAATTGCTCACATTTTGGGCTATCACTTAAAAAAATTCTTAGGAAGCAATCCTTACCAATTTAGCCTGGAATAAGTCACCTGGTATATATTCCCATGGTGGAGTGGGGATGTCATCGTATGCCTGTGATCTGGCCTAACCTCCCCAGCAAAAGTGACAAACCCAGGTCAGACAAGGACTTATGCCAGCCAACCTGGAGGTTAGAATTGCAGCCATAGTTTATTAATTGTATAAGTTTTGGTTGAGGGGTCAGTCTTATTAAATTTGCATATGATTAAAATAACCACAGCCTATTTTATTCTTATGTCAATTTATGAAAAATTAATAAAGTTGATCCATCCGCAGATCCATATAATCAGTATATGAATATTTTCCCCTTGTATTATGATGGTGTATGCATACATTCTATCATTTTAATAGAGGTTGTTTCCCTTGTGTGTGAGTGAAACACAAATGTGACTTTGAAGATGGTATCTATCACCTCTAATTTATGTCAGTTCATTCATTCAACACAAACTCCTTTAAAAATAAAACAAAACCCTGTTGCCTGATTAATTGGATCATTCATGTAATGAATCTAAAGGTTTTTAACCAATGAATGAATGAAAACATGGGTATTGATCTGGACACCTGTCTTTCTCTCATGTACATCCTCAGTATTTCCTTGTTGATGGAGTGAGTACACCTCCAAAGTCTTGATTTTAATACTTCAATACTGTTGTTTAATACTGTATTGTGTCATCTTGGTTAGAAACCAGAGCATGTTTAGTTAATTCCTTATGGCTCCAATTCCACTCTTCTATATAATCACAGTGTACGGGAGGGGGAGAAATCATGTTCCATATACCTTAAGCACCTACGGTACTTTAATTTGTAATTGTGAATATGAAAATGTTTAAAACTTTGGGAAAATTAGAATCCTACCTTTAGTTCAGTTGTTAGTATGAAGTAACTATGAGAGAGAACTATTTACAGTTGTCAATATTTGAACTGTAGCAAGTGCTCTAAATCTTTGAACCTTTGCTCACTGCTGGATGTTTGTCCTGTTGCTGAGAACTGGAATAAATTCAGACTCAATAAATAGGAAAACCATGGTTCTCTGCTGCATGAATGATTTCCGGAGAGCTCCAAAATCCTCCTCTATTTATTTATTTATTTATTTATTTATTTATTTATTTATTTATTTATTTAAAAGATTTGTATTCCGCCTTTGCCATTCTGCAGTAAATGCCCAAGGAAGCTTACTTAGCTTTTATCCTTTTGTCCCCACAACAACGCTGTGAGGTAGGTAACTGTTCTATGGGCAGCTCGTAGAACTCTATTCTTCCAGATGGAATCCTTCACTGTGTGGTCATCATCATATCTGGCATCCAGTGCCTTCCAAGTTAACAGCAAGAGCAGTTTTAGGTTGGCGAAGCAGCAAACAGCGACAACAGCTCTGTTGTCTCATGACAGCTTTATCATCTTTTGGTCTCCCATCCAAGATTTATCCAGAATTTGTCTTCCCAACTTTATGAATGTAAAGATACTGTGCCTTTGTTTTTGTTTTTTAAATCACAACTTGTGCAAATTTGGAAGCTGTGGTTTCACTATGACTTCCAAACCAAGATGTGAATCTATTCAGTCTCTGGTTTTAAAACATCCTCACTTGGAAGTCAGTTTCAACTTTGCATGAGCTGCAGAAATGTGGTTTAAAGGGGGCAGGATTTAAAACAGAAGTTTTAAGGGTAGGGGTAGAGTGGGAAGTGTGCAAGCCCCTACCGCTCCAGTTAATATACTCTACCTCTACGTTTACCTCTACTTTCATATAACAGCCCCTACCTTCTACGTTTATATAACATGTTTTCTGTCATGTCTTTACTGAACCTGAAAGCCTAATTCTCCAGTGCATGTAGGGTGTGTGCTTCATCCTAAGGGGGGCAGTAATGGAAGCCAATTGTATCGGCTCTGCTGTTCCATTGGACTATTTCAGTGGCATGGAGAGGGGAGATTTGCTGCTTGGGTAATAGTCTATCCTCTATATCAATCTACCCAGGTCTTCGTGCTTCGCATGCAGCGTCGAGCACGATACCATAGTCTTTCAAGACTGATGGATGCCAAGTAAGTCCAGGAGAGTGATGATACTGTTAAGTTCTGATACAAGATGCTACTGTTGATATCCAACCCCCTTCTCCTCTTCATGCCCAGAAAGTCTTCTGTTCCTCCTCACTCCATTCCTCCCATCACCTTCTCCCTCCCTAATTCAGCTAACCTGTGCTCCCATAGGTAGCAAGTAGTGGTGCCTTTTGCTGCAGTGTCTCAAAAATAGTTGTCGTATGGCCATTTATGACAGCAAAACTCTATGCTGTTGTCATAATTCATGTGATGAATTATTTGTGATAAAGCAACTTATGTCAAACATAGATGGGATGTGATTTTGATCAGATGCCAAGTGCTTGATATATTCAAAGCAATTTAAAGATATTTTCAGATGGTACTGCATGTTTTTTTAATTAAAGCCAAGGCACATTTGAGATGCTTTGCTCAATTATAAATGCATATCCTCTTTCCGTGGCTGGAGGTTTGAAGGCATTGTCAGTGTGGTTGAAGTGAAGTTATCATAATTCTCGCATTCAATTTTATGTGGCAATGTTTGCAGTCTTTTATTACCATCAGGAGTTGGTTGAAAGCTTTTGTTTCATAACACATGAATACAGTAAATGCTGGAGACATGATTTCTTTAGAACAATTATCTATTGTAGTCCAACTTCCTCCTGTTTGTTTTGAGAATCAGGGATGCTAGTAAATTACTGCTGACTGGCCGTGGGCACATCAGTGTTGTCGGAAGTTTAATGGCCATTTCAAAGCCAAAGGGTCATCCTGGGCCTCCATAGAGCCACTAGGTATAGACTGGAGCAATAACGTTTCCTGTAGTAGTTTTATGGTGATTAGTTGGCAATGCTTGAGCAGAGAAAGAGAACCCACATGAATGATCGAATATCTTTGATGACTTTTCAAGCTGTAGCAAGAAAAAGATCTACAAATTTATGCTTTCAGGAGGTACCCAAATAATCCTAAAGTGTCTGGGAAACAGGGTGACCAGATGCCAAACTCAAAATTCCTGAACCCCAAGGCCAAAATTCCTACCCCCAGGAAAAAAATTCCTACCTCCCCAAGCTACAATTCCTACCCGCTTAAAAAAAATGCCCAAATGTATTTTTTTAGTTTTTATATTTTTGTTTTTTGTTTTTTGGCCATCACTTTTGATAGGAAGGAGATATCTCAAAACTGATTATTGCATTGGATTCTGCTCTTCAATACGAATCCAATGACATATGACATGATGAGGTACTGTGCACCATCGCGAAGTCAAAAATTGAAGCCAGAATGTAGGACAATGAAACCAAAATGTAGGACACCCAGACAGGAGGCTAAAAATCTGTACAAATCTGGGTTTTTCCAGTCATATCGTCACCCTGCTGGGTAAAGGTATGACCTCTTCTAGTTACTGGGTTACAAGGCTGCAATGGAGCAAGAGGAGTTAGTTGGTGAGATTGTTTAGCTGGGGATGTCACTGTTGGAAATCAAATAATTTCAGTTTAGGAATTTCTTAGTGCCTTGTTCTTTTCTTTTCAAGCCAGTGATTATGGAAGTGCAATGATTAAACAAGATTAATTAAAACTGAAGACCTTTAAAGCCCTAAACGGCTTGGGTCCAGGATATCTGAGGGACCGCCTTCTTCTGTACAATCCGACCCGTCACCTAAGGTCATCTGAGGGGGCCCTACTGACTGTGCCGCCACTAAGAGATGTGAGAGGTATGGCAGCCAGAGATAGGGCCTACTCGATGGTGGCACCCCGGCTGTGGAACTCCCTCCCCTTAGAACAGAGGAAAGCTCCCTCAGTACAGAGCTTCAGGCAGAGCCTTAAAACCTTTTATTTTAAAAAATCATTTTAAACGGGGCAGAGGTTGGGGGCAGCTGTTCTATTGTTTTATTTTATTGTTTTTAACGAATGTTTTTTAGTTTTTTTTTAATTGTTCGTAGTCTTTTTATTTATTCTAATTGTATTTTAATTGTATTTTAATTATGTTTTAACCTGTATTTATTAGCGATTTCAATGGTGTTTTATTCTTCTCTGATGTTAGCCGCCTTGGGCTCCCTCTTGTAGGGGAGGAAAGGCAGGGTATAAATTAGGAAAATAAATAAAATAAAAATATCCGTTGTGCATTAAGCAAATGAAAGCCTTCTGTGTTTAGGGATAACAAGTATTGAGTGTTTATAGGTCCTCTTTGTGTTTGCACAAAAAGCAAAGAATGTGAATAACGGCACAGGTTCCCCTTGTTATCAACTAGTGTGCATTCCTGAACCTCCTGTGGATTTTTAAAAAGTGTATAAAGAAAACAATAGGAAAATAGACCCACTTCCAGGTTTCTTGCTCCTCTATTGTGCCTAATTGGATAAGGTAGTGCCTCAATATCTGCAAGGGTTTGATTCTGGGACTGAAAAATGAAATGACTGCTTTCTACAACAGTTTTTAAACCATCTCTACAGTTTTTAAAACTGTAATTTACAGAGGCCATTTGTGTTGAGTCAAATCCATCTATAAAAGTCAGTGTATAACAAGGTTGAACCTGTATAATTCTATAATAATCTAGAATTTTTGCAGTGGTGGTACCAGAGTGTCGTAAGCATGTGGTTTTGCTTTTGCTTTGCAAGAATATCCTCACTGCCCTACCCCACTTTTTTCCTATCCCTTCTGTTGTCTGGGACAGGTGTATCAAAGGCCCACATAAGTCCTGTGGGCTGGATGCAACCCACAGAACCCTTTATCCAGCTCGTAAGCTTTTCAAGCACTACCATTAGCTGCTCTGAGCTGCTGAGTTGTGGTGAGGTGTCACTACTGAAAGGGCAGCCCACATGATCATTGGGTTTTCCCATATGTTGGAAAATATCAAGGTTTTTGTGGTTTTTTCCCTTTTTTATTTGCAGCTCATGAGTTCCTAGGTGAGAGAAGTGCTTATTTATGGTCATAATATGTTTAATGACATCACTTTCTCAATGCTTTATGACATCACTTCCTCAGCAGGCATCATGAACGCTGTTCTGTCCATTGTATTATATGAGTTTGACACTCCTGGTCTAGGATTTGGATGAAGAGACAGTGGGACAGGTAAGATGTGGTTGCAGTGGCACCTAATGGTTATGTCAGTGAATGGACCTTTTACCCTTCCATCCAGGATCCAGGCTTGCTATTGATTTCTAGGACATGGAGGGAGCAGATTCACATATTGATTCTGGATTTTTGGAAGTAATTAGTGTTGCCACATTAGGAGAAGCATGCACGTCTTTGGCCAGTGCCCAAGCTCATGTTTGGAGGAGGTTTATTACACTAGGTTTATCTTGACATTTTTTGATTGATTCATTAAGCCAGAAGTGATATATATTTCAGTTGGCACTCACAATATATAGGTATACATGGGGGAAAAAACTGTTTCAGCTAGTTACCGGTATGTAGAAATGTTTTGTGTGAAGCATCGTTCAGTGTGATAAACAGATCATAAAACAAGGAGCAGAGCATGAGAAGTAATCCTCACCAAATTGCTAGGCTTGAAAAGAGATTGTCTTTTGATCCATCCCAAAATAATTTCTGTACAATTTTGCAGAATTCCTGGAAGCTGGTAGATTGTACTGCAAAGATCACAAAACATGTAGGATTTTGTGAGTATATGTTGAAGCTAAATATTGTAATTGTCGTTGCACCAGCAACTCTTCCATTGTCATCATTTTCTGCCTCCCCCCAATTATGTGTGACCCATAATCATTGGAAAGAAACCTATAAGAAAAGATGGTATTGATGTATTCAGATAAACAGTGGGGCTAATAGCATTCTCGAGAGTTCACTAACTCTGCTGCTTAAAGATTCTATATTTAACAAGTGGAAATGCCTTTTAAAAAAGAAAATAGAGGGTAAGTTGGGATGATAGGATTGTGATTTTGACTGTTGCTCAGCAACGTGGAAAAATCTTGGCAGTGAGCTGGAAGAGAGCAGTCTGGTAGGAGTGCGGAGAAGAAAAGCAGGTTTGTTCGTACTCCTGGGCCACTCGATTCTATGTTCTCAGAGTCAGTTACAGTAATTTTCCGCAGAAAGGATGGATCTATCCCTGTCCCCCAGGGGCTTGCAAGTGAAGAGCAGCTTTTACAAGGACATTGTGACCTAATGTATTCTCACTCATTTATGTGCCAATAATTATATGGTGAACATTGCTATTGCCCACTGTGTCTATTGGTTGTGCTGTGAACATCACTATTTTTTTTTCCTCTCAAGTTACCACACTTAGAGAAATCCATTCAGGATCTGTAGATGAGCCCGTCATAAGAACATAGGAACAGCCCTAGTGAATTCCTTCATATGGAAATTTACAGGCAGGGCATGAAGGAAACTGCCAAGCTTCTTACTCTGTCCCACCGCAACTGATATTCAGCAACTGGTATATGTTGAGATTCTAGTTCACTGGGGATAGAAAATTCTCTGCATAATTTTTACTATATGGCATGAATGAGTTGTGTTGCATACTGGAAAATGAAATGTCCCAATTAATTAATGGAAGGTTTGGGAAACAGTTTTGTAAAAGTGAAATATTTCTCAACACATGGAGAGAACATGAAAGCTACCAGCTTTTCTTTAATGTAATGTTTAAACCCTGTCCCTATGACATTTTGTTTTTGCATGTTCATTCTTTCCTGTCTTGTGTGCTAATTCACACACGCATACTTGCTTATAAGTTTGTTGTTTTTTTACACTACGGCTGCAATCCTAACTCCCCAGTTAGGCTGGCCTAAGTCCTAGCTCAAGTACTGTGCTGATCTGGGGTGTCACAAAAATGCTGTAATGCACTTCTCTGCCACTCTTTGGGGAAGGTTAGGCCAGTATACAGACAGGCGCTTGCCTCCTTGCATCACTATGTGAATGGAAAGACCAATGAGTTGTGCCAGCCTAAATTAGGATTGCACAATAATTTTCCCTGATCTTCATTCCTATCCTGATTCTCCAATTCGATTCCCCAAATTTCATGCTTCCAGGTCCTGGGGTTGGGGCAGAGTGTCCATCTATAGGATTCTTCAATGCATAAGGTCAGGGATTCTTCAATGCATAAGGAGAAAAATGCGTTGCACCCTTTTTCCCCTCTTATGGTTGGAATTTCTGAAAACTGGTTCTTAGTGGGTGCCTCCATAACGGATTGAACAACCTCCCCAAATGTTTAGGCCTGGCGGTTTTGGCTGGGTGTTGGTGAGTGACTGAGTCTGTGACTATTCAGTTTTATATATACAGTATATAGATAATGCTTTTTTATTAAAAGGATTAAGATTACGAGGCTAAATTCATCTGAGACGTTGACATGAGTCAACTGTGGAACAACAGCATTTTCAGGCTTGCATTACATTTGTCTCTTTCCAAGGGAAAAGCAATTGGCATTTTATTAAAAACATTGTTTTTGGTCTGGTTTTGATGCTGATTGATTGCCAATTTAACTAGGTAAATCCCTGAATAGGTAATAATGCTTGTTATGTCATCAATAAGCATGCTAGGGCTACCAGGGGGATCTGGTACTGGGCTTTGATTCAGGCTCACCAGCAATGCGTCTTGCGAGAAAGTTGAATAATCTCCACCTTAAACAATGAAATATCCACACTTAGCATTGGGGGGCTCATTGTGTAGTTAGTTCTAATTGACCTGGATAGTTTTGTTTTTATGTATTTTTAAAGATATTTATAGACCAAACTTTGGCATACTTTTATGCAAATGATGAGGGCTCGTCACCTTATTGTTTATTTTGCTACAGTTAATCAGTGTGCTACCCTTTTTCCTTTTAATTGATAAAACTGTCAGTAAATTCTGATGGTTAATTTCCTTTCAGGAAATAATACAGACTTGAATCTCCCTTTTTACATATATTCATTCATAGAACATCTCTAGGGAATTACCCAGGCTTGTGGGTAACAAAAGCTGGAGAATATTCAAAGGATCAATTGCTTTTGCTGAACCTGAAGGTAAACCATCATGGAAGGTTTGTTCATTTAGAAGTAACACATATCACAAGCCGTAAGCAGAAGTAGCAAAAAGAAAAATCAGTGTGCAATACAGTTCTTGACAAGATGTAATGGATGAGAGTGCAGTGTGTAGAATCCTAGGCGCATATGTGTATATGCTCTGCGTTTTTGCCGCCTGCCTTAATCTGTATTCCCCATCCATCTTGAAGTCTTGAGTATTATAATATTAGATGCTTGTTAGATAAAGTACTTAATTTGGAAGGAGAATATATTCAGCCAAAACAATTGGTGCTCATTAAAGATTATTAAGAGCAACTTTTCATAGCTATTGAACTATGTGTTGTTCCTAAAAGACTTACCTAATAAGCCAAAATTGGCTCTGCTACTGTGTCTCCTGAGAGCAAACTTGCCTTTTTGCAAGTAATGAACAGAAACTAGAGCTTAAGTAAAAAATTTGCACTTGTGAAAAACCCAAAATTATTCTTAGCAGATGTTCTCCATTTTCATGTTTGCATCATGTTCAAATTTTCAGGGGGTTAATTCCCCCCCCCAACATAAAGAAGCATCCTGTACTTTTAAGGAAAATAACTTAATAAAAACTTGTCTTTATATGGAGACAGCTGCAATCAATACAGTTTTAAAAATGAAATTATCCTCCTCATACAGCCAGATGAACTAAAACAGGCAGGCCTAAAGCAGCTTATTAAGCTAATGTAAGGGGGAAAATCTGTCTTCAGAAGTTAAACACTCCATTCAGCTATTCCAAATTTATGTTAGGTAACTGGTTGAAATGCTTTTATAGAGCAATCCTATACAGGTTTACTCAAAAGGAAGTCACTGTAACTCACTCATATGTTCAGTGTGAATTATTCAGAAAAAGTGTACATAGAATTGCAGCTATACAGCTGTAAAAATGAGTTGCAAAATAGAAACAGATTGGTAGCTGTTAATTATAACTAGTTACATAATTTGCAACCAAATTTATTTGTTGTGCAAATGATGGGCAAAAAGTAATGTTATGAATTCTAATAATTTATAAATCCATTGGTTTTATTTGAATTATTAACTTATTGCTTCATTGGCCTGGACAGTTTTGTTTTATGGGACCAACACAGCAGCTTTTGTGGAGGATGCCACATTGAGCCTCCCATCTCCACAGACCACATAGATGTGGCAGGGGGAGCCACATTGGTTCATATTCCTATAATCCATATTCATAATCACAACAATAACCATGATCCATATTCCTATCCATTGATTCAAATTCCTATATTCCTGTGTTTCATATTCATATAACCACATTGATTCGTACACATCTTTCTCTCCCCATCAGCTGATGCATCTCTGCTAATAGAAGAGCATAAAGGGATATCGCCGGTGTTTCTCCTCCCTGCCCTTTCCCTTCTGGTTTGCTGGCCTTGTCTTAGCAGCCAAAATGTTTAAAGAGGACATAAGTGATTGGTTTCCCCATGATTGGTTTGAAGCTGGATTTTGAGTTTTGTAGTCACTGTTTATGATCAACCAATCAATCAACCACAAATTATCCCCTTTCCTCTAGGCATATAAAGTCAGGAAAATCAGTCAGTTGTCCACATGTATTTAAAATACATATTGTTCACCCCTGTCCAGTATGTGGGACTTTGGTGTTCCCCAGATAATTCAGTATGGTAAATTATCTGTAAGTTTTGCTTCTAACCATGTCTCGAGTTCCAAAAGTCTCTAAGGACAGATAGCTTATCCAATCTGGATGCACCTGGATTCAGGTGTTTTATGTATTTCCTGAAGCATCCAGTGGGCCGCAGTGTGATAGGCACCTGTGGGCCACTGTGTGTGATGCACCTGGATGCGGGTGTCCTATGTGCTCCCTGAGGCATCTGGTGGATCGCTGTATGATACAGGAAGCTGGACTAGATGGGCCTTGGGCCTCATCCAGTAGAGGCATGTTCTTAATTTAGTTAATTGAGGAGCTTGCATCCCTCATACATGGTCTGCTGCTAGTAATTGCTATTGTCATGACCAGCATATTCATATGGTTCAATTCAGATAATGTCAAACTATGATTAAGGAAGTTTACTATGTTTTAATACGGTGTCTGAATTGTTGAGCCTTGGTTTCCACTTGACTGTGAAATAAAAGGCGATTTTAATATGTCCTACATTTTGAGGGGTATCCTACATCTTTTTAACTGGGTAGGAATTTTGGCTTGGAAGGGAGGAATTTTGGGGAACGGGGGGGGGGGGGTGAATTTGGATTTGGCATCTGGTCACCCTGCCCAATGGCCTTTAATGTGCATGCACATCATGATGTTGTGACGCCATATGGCATCATGACGTTATGGCTTCCATGGGCAAGGATTGTGGTCCGTACGCCTCTGCAGCTGAGAAAAAAGAAGCATTCTCAAATTTCATATGGAATATATGATTAGAAAGATGCAAAAAGGAAAAAAAAACAATTAATTTTAAGGTACTTGTACATTTTAATTTTATAGTAATGTGGCTCAGATTTGTTTTTGAAACTGTGTTCTGAAAGTGCCATGTGCACAACTGCTTTACTGTTGTCAGTCAAGTTAAGAATACTGCATACCTGATGGATGTTTTCAGTGCCTGAGACATTTTTCAGAACATAATTATGTTTAGGCTTCAATTGCAAAGTTGAGAATCAAGGGCATTTCTGAAAGTCATATATGTTCAAGGGTTGTTTTTTTTTTGTTAATAATTGCTTTTTCATACTTATTGAACTTTCCTCTTTTTAATATATGTAGAATTTTTCACTTTGTTCACTGGGCAGAAAAAATACATTTGACAGAAGTAACAGTAAAACAAAAAGCAGTGACGTTTCGATGCACCAAAATGAAAATGTGTATTTCTCATGTGATAAACCCAAAAATGAGCTTGGAAACATGAAATTCACAATCAAATATGCTGGGGAAAGGGCACTTTTCATAGTGTCATCAGAACTAGCTTCTTTCAATACTAAACTGAAATACTGTATAGTACTCCCAGTCTATAAACATGCATATTCTTTCTCCTGAGCATGGTGTCTTCAGTGCTGGTGCAAGGATGCTGGGAGCCTTGGAACATCTCCCCAAGGTGTCCTCATGAGATGAAGAACCATGTGTCACTACATAGAATCATAGATTATGTAGATTGGGGATAAAAATCCTAGAGTGGTGGCCAAGGCATGAGAATCAATTCTAATGCCTTTTGATACACAACAGAAAATATATATAGTTGTCTGTGATGTATACAGTAATAGTTTGTTGGTTTGTAATCATAATTGTGGTCTTTACAAAGAAACCATTATTTTAATTTATTTAAGGGATTTATATCCTGCCTTTCCCATGCTAATGCAAATGTCCAAAGTGGCTTACAAAGCTTTAGCTCCTCCCCTCCTGCTCTTCTCACAACAACTCTGTGAGGTAGGCAAGGCTGAAAGTGAATGAGTGGTCCAAGGTAAACAGGAAGTTTCACACAAGTAAATGTGGCTGTGCAGTGAGGAGAGAACTTCCTTCTGGAGTGATTTTGGAGGCTGCACGCATTGGATCAGGACCCTTCTGGTGTCCTTGGATTGCTCTCAGCCTGCCCTTTCCACTGGACTATGGCACATTTGCCTATTCACAAGTAAAGCCACAATATAAATTACTTTATTTTTCCCATGCATTTTCTATGCATATTTTTGCTTTTCAGTTTTTTGGCCATAACATTTGATAGGAAGGAGCTATTTCAAAACTGATTGTTGCATTGGATCCAGCTCTTCAAGGCAAATCCAACTACATATGACATGATGGGGTAGTAAGCACATTAAAGTTGAGCTTTTGGTGTCCCCAGGATGGTGGTCCCTCAGCCTTTGTGACCCGCCTGTGGGGGTTCTGTGACCCCCGCTTTGAAGACCACTGCATTACACCATCCTGGCTCAGTTGATTCCATGTGTATGAGATTCCATTTTATCTTATCAGGGATTGGAAACATTTCCATTTCTTTCACACACCTAGGATGGTGAATTGTTGCATCTTCACTCTAGCCTCTTTTATATAGTATGTGTTGAAGATAAGTCAGGATGAGAAGATTTTTATCACTCTGTTTCATGCTTTTACTTTATCGAGTATTCTGCTCCACCGGTCTTCTTTTTTCACTTGTAGAATCAGTACAATTGACTTAGAAATCCGGTGCACCACAATGTTCAGTTCGCATCCTTTCTTCCACCTTCTAGGTTATTGATATGCTTTTTAACATTATCACCGTACAAAAGAGAAATCTTCTTGATGTTTTAATGCCATCACTGTGATTCTGTTTTGCACTATGACTGAATCAGCATGTATATGTGTGACTGAATCAGCATGAATGTGTGCTAATGCCTGTAGATAAAAGGCAGCAGGAAAATATTTGTCAGTTGGAAAAACAGGCAAATGGCAAGAATGAATTTGAATTACAGAAATCAGTATAGAAGAATGACAGATTGTTAGTATTTTACAGCCCAATCCAAACCAACTCTCCAGCCCTAATGCATCATCAGTACAGCCCCTAAAATAAGGAAATGAACATTTCTTTACGTTGAGGAGGCCTCTGTGATTTCCCTCCCCTGCCGATTTCCAGATGTAATTCATGCTCCATTGGCATTGTTGTATTGGGGCTGGAAAGTTGGTTAGGATTAGGCTGGAAACCAGATTAATAATATGGAGCTCCAAGATTTTGTGAAGAATTTGTGAAGCATCCTTCAAGAAGCTTTTCCCCAAGTTTGTTTTTGTAACAAACTTGTTTGTAACAAGCTTTGTAACAGCCTGGATTTTTTTTTTTTCTGGAACAAAAAATCACTTCTGGTTTGTTGCAGCTTAATAGCTTGCCAACAAAGTATTGCGTCAATAAACCTGCTTACACTAAACATTGCATAATTTAAGGTTTAAGTATTTAATAGTCTGCATGATAAATGGTAGAGCACAACCCAAAGGCAGCATGGATGAAAAAGCACTTTCTATGCCAATACTGTCAAGATTGTCATTGGCTTTTCAAAAGAGATTTGTCAAATTATTTTGTCCCTTTATTTTCCCCAAGTATGTGACGGACCTGTCGTGGACAGTTTCTGGGTGGGGTAAGCTTAGTTCTTCTCCCTTGTGCATCAGTTGGAGTCAGAAGGGCAGCTTTTACTTGATTTTCACTTTGATAATTCCAAGTGGGGTTTGCAGAGTGGTTCAGGACCTTAGTTACTTTCTCACAATTTCCAAAATAATAGCATTTCAGGATGAAGGTAGGGTAATGGTTCATTGCCATGCTCACTTCCAGGTTGTTGTCCTACCCCACTGCATGGGAGGAGGTCCGTCATGGAGGTGATGCATTGGTTTCTACCACTGGGTGAAACAAATCCTAATGACATGACTCATCCTTTAGATCTGTAACTTAGAACCAAGAAAAGTATGCAGTTGCCGTATGTTTATATGCACCAGCATTTTCGAAGCAGGTACTTGTTTATGCTTTAAAGAAAGAAAGTCTGAATAATGTGGTGCAGCTGAATCTTCTTGGCAGCTTTTAATCTTGTACAAACAAATGTTATTTTATGTGGATGGCGGGATGTTTTGAAGGTTTCTTAAATGTTGCCAATTAAAGCAATAGACAGATTCTGTGCACCCTGATGGTTGACCCCAGAATTGACATGTTCTTCTGGCATTCTTGCACCTTGATAGGCATTACTGTTGATCATGCAGGAAAAATAAAGGGCTTTGTATAAAATGGAGTAGAATGGTAATTACCATAGAACAAACAAGCTAGAAGAAAAATGTCTTGGATAAATGAGCAGCAGGCCACTTGTTCAGTTTTTATGTGTACCCTGTTATAACCTGATACAGAAAATGATTTCCTTTGTTGCACAGATGAATGATTTTTTTTTTTTTGCTTTCTCAATACTGTTGATGTTTCTCAATACTTTAATGTTGCTTTAAAAAAAACCACAAAAAGATTTATCGTGCGTTAACAGCTCGGTAATAATAATGGATCAAGTATGAACAGTCTATCTTTATGGACAGGCTGACATTGAAATACATTGGGGGCATAATCCTAACCAATTTAGGCAGGCATTACTCATCTGGCATAACCCTGTGATGGTGTGGGGAGGCCAGTGAATGGCTGTGCACTGGCCTAAGCCCTTTACAAGTGGTGCAGAATGCCTTATGGCACTTTTGCAAAGACCCCCAGAACAACACAAGACTTGTGCCAAACTAGTGTTTAGGATTGCAGCCTTGATGTGCCTCTTATGCATAGAATTGTTCTGAAATACATTTTTTCGGGGGAGGAAGATGTTAATTGCTTTAATGTTACATTGTAGCAATCACTCATATTTGCCAATACCTATGTTGTTTTGAACTGCAGGGGTACCCCTGAAATCTTGGACCCTTTATTACTGTTAGAGGCATCCACAGATGCAGAGGGTTCCTTGGACACCTGGTTTAAAGCCTTCAGTAAAAAAAATCTTCTTTAAACGGAGTGCTTTAAACCAAGAGGTTTTGCTGTAAGCCTCGATTGCTCCTTGCAATCTGTCTTCCAGCAGCCAGGATTCTCTAATGTTATTTATTTATTTATTTATTTATTTATTTATTCATTCATTCATTCATTCATTCATTCATTCATTCATTCATACAGCACATACCCTGCCTTCTACCTAAAAAGGACAGCCAAGGTGGATGTTTAAGGCAACTTCCCAATGACCTCCTTTTTCAAGTTTTTCTGCAGCCAGAACACCTGCAGTAACTCAAAGAGTTCCATAGAACCACAACTCCAAAGGAGTCCTTGGATTGAATAATACAGCTAGGGCACTCCTCTCTGTCCTTACTCCTAATTGTGCCCTTAGACTTATATGTATGGGGCAGGAAGATTGTTCAAATATCACTATAAAGTTATTTTCCCTTTTTTGTTTCCTCCTTTTCTTTGAAATGAATGCATTTTATTGCTTCTCTATAACTGTTATGTTTGTACTTACATTTTCTGTTGTATAGTTTCTCATTTTAAAAAAAAGATTGCTTTTAAAATTTGTTTTGTTTTTGACCTCATTTCTAGAAAAGGTTGCAAACATCTTTTTCAGTACACCTTCAACTGCCTTCCTAGAAACATTATTTAAAGATAAATTTAAAAAAGCAACAACACCCGACCACCTCTAAACAAGAACAAAAGTTAATGGAAATTTGAAAGTGGTTTCGTGAAATGAACACAGCTATTCTACTCATGGAACATTGCGGAAAAAGATGGCAATTGTTCTTTCAGTAGGTTTGTGTGACTTTTTGATATTGTACAGCAGTGACTGAGGGAACTGGTAACCTTGATTAATATTAGTAGAATAATTACGTCTTCAACATATTTTAAACACTAGCCATCTGGTTAGACACTCTGATAATTCATATTTGAATACACTCTGGACAATCTCGAACTTGCAAGGTTGGACTACAGTCCCTGAGATAAGTTGGTTGTGTGTGTGGGAAAAAAATGTTTTCTTCTTGATCACCATCAAATTTTAGTTTGTCACATTTTATTCGATTCTAAGGAAGATTTTAAGAAAGGCATGGTGCTCCTTGCATATCCCAGTGGGTTCATTAGACAAGCACACATCTGCAAAAATGTAGACTTCTAGAGCAGTGTTTCCCAAACTGTAGGTCAAGACCACAAGAAGTTTTCCCTGCTAACTGGACCAGAGGCACTCTTTCAAGTGGGTGCTCCTCTCTGATTACTCATTGAGGAGAAGAGAAACTGGCCCTCCTCACCCCAGCAATGTCTGTTATAATGGCTTCTGCTTGTGGGGTTTTTTTTTGTATTGTAGATTATGAACCCTTTTGGGACAGTGACCCATTAGCCATTAATTTTTCATTTTCTTTGTAAATTGCTGTGTGAACTGATAAATGATATATAGATACTGTAGATAGATTTTTCAGGTGGGTCCCCATTAATTTCAATATTATAGTTTTAACTAGAAAAATGTACCCGCATTGTGGGAGTATTTGTGTGTCTGGGTACGCCCTTAACTGCCCCTCCCCAGTGCAGCAATCCCCTGTGCAGCACCCCTCCCCCTGTACAACACCCCCCTTGTGCAACACCCCTCCCCCGGGCAACAGTCCTGTGTAACAATCCTCCCATGCAACATCTCCTCCTGTGCAACACCCCCTTCCCCCCATGCACCATCCTTCCTTGCCTGTGGTCACCCCACTGGGCAGGTGCAGGAATTGGGGTTGGGTTTTTTCAGTCTTCAGTGTTAAGTATACGACGAAAATGCATTGCACCACTTTTCACCCCATTAGGGGTTAAATTTCTAGAAATCATTTCTTAGTCAGTGATCATATCATGGAAGGAATACCCCCCCCCCAAATTTCAGGTTTCTAGGTCCAGGGGTTGGGCAGGGTGTTGGTTATTCAGCAATTATTCAGTGTAAAGCGTAGGGACAAAAATGTGTTGCGCCCCTTTTCACCCCCTTCCAGTGAAAAGGTTCTTGATAGCTGCTGCCTCAGTCTTCATTTAGGGGAACCCAACAGTGATGGGATTCAAAGAAATCAACAAACAGTTCTATGCCCATCTGGCAGCCACATTAAAATGGCTATTTTTAAACTTTATATGTCCTATCTCTCATTAACAACCAGTTTGATAGAGTAGATGCAAACCTGCTGGAGCCCATCACTGGAACCCAGTTCTCCTGGTTCTATAACTACTGAGGTATGTAGGAAATTTCCCTTTTTCAAGACACCTGATTCCAATACTGGAATTCTACAGGTCACAGTTGTAGGATCTGATGCTCCCAGACAATTCATTGACTCCAAGTGAATGCGATGAGGCAGCTGCTGATTACTCCAGAAAACAAATTCCAGGAATGCTTCCATCAATGGAAACAGAACTGGATTAAAATTGTGACTTCCGAAGGGCACAATTTTGAAGGAGCTTAAATGCCAAATTGTTACATGTTGTCGTTTTCTTTTTATAGCACCAATCCTGAAACTTATTGATCACACTTATTGATTAGTCCAAACAATCTACTCCAGTCTCCAAAATGCATAGGTCTGTATTTTGTTATATGAAAACGCACACACCTGGATATTCAGATACTCTTTTGGGACTGTGAATATCATTATTGCTGGGGGTGAAATGAGTGCCAAATGACATGTGTCAGTCTATAGCGGACTCCCACTGTGATTTAATGAATGCAAAACTGTCACTGTGCATCAACTGGAACATGTGCCAGTAGAATCTAGGCCCACCACTGTTTTTGAAAAATGTCTCAAATGGTGATGGTTTCAAAAATAAAAAGCCAAAAAAACTGAGTCAGTAAAAATTTTTCCAGTTTCCAAATCTGACTCAAAGTCTGATTCAATCTTTATCTTTTCACATTTAGAAAGAAAAACATTTTTGCGGAAGCAGATGGTAGAATAAGTCCAGCATGTTTATCCAGCATAGTTGGACATCTGAGGGAAAAAAATGTACTCACGGAAGGCCACACCTCATTCCATTCTACCGGCTGTATTTCTGGTGAAATTCTCGACATTGAAAAATGACTTGTGGGAGACAGTGACAGTTGTTGGGAAAGTCTAAGAAGTTGGAAAGCAAGGAAATTCTTACTGAATCATCACAAGAGATGAATTGGAGGGTGGGGGGTGGGACAGGATGCCCAGTTCTAGCTCTGATGGCGAGTCCTGTAGTTCTGAGATTATCAGTGATAGTTCTTGTTTTGTTAATCTCAATTTGCAGCTAAATCTAGTTGTCCAGTTTTGATGATCTTCCACCTATTGCTTTATCATTACAACTAAGAAAAAAAAATAGTATACATTTTGTCAGAGAGGTCAACTAACAAAAAAAATGCCACAATATTGTACAAGACAATTTTTTTATTTATCATCAGTCTGGTATTTTTTTTTTCTTTTAAAGCTGGCATTCAGGCAACAAGTATGACTTTTGTTGCCTTAAGATCTTATTGGCTGCACTAGAGAGGAGAAAACACAAAAAATGGTTTTGGATTTGCTCCTTGCTTTTCAATTGCTCTGCCAGCATGCTGTTCATGGAATACAATGGTACACTGTGAAGGAAGGATTGATTACTGCTGTTTAGAGGTAAAATCAAGGGGTGTATTTAATGTTTGAACTTATCAAAGATGCATTTGGTTTTTTTTTACCACATTTATAGCTATATTATGTAGAAAAGTGGCTTGCTGCCCGTGTTCCTTACTGCTGTCAGATATTTTTACCAGAAAGGGAATGACGACTTTGGGAAACCCTTCATGAACGTCCTTCTTAAACCCTTTCTTCTGCTAATGATGGATAATTATACTTTTCAGACAGTCAACTGATCTGACTACTTTCTCTTTTTGGGGAGGAAGAAAATACCTATTATGTAGCTAAGTGGCTGATGGTTTTGGAACAGTTCAGTACAGGCATTGTTTGGCGAGCTGGAAAGCAGCAAAAGGTGGCAGGCTAATTGCTACATAGGGATGAGCCATTGGAGGAGAGAGGACCAAATTTTCTGAACCTTTTCAGCCAACCCCAAGTTTTGTTATAAACCTCTTAGCCAAAAAATGAAGAGGATTTAGATTGTTTTGGCAAGCTTGATGAAAAAAAATCAATTGTGTTCCAAGGACATTAGTGTTGAGCTGAAACATTAAAGCTTTTTTAGCTTTGCCACCTTTAAAAAAACAAAAAACAAATCCTTGACATTGATTTTGATTAAAACTTTACTTTTTTGGCAGAGATTCCGGCCCTAGGAGCACTTACATGAAAGAAGCACACGCTTGTGTGTTCCTGATATTGTCATTGTAAGTGGTAACTTTTACTTGTGTAAGATATGAACACTCCAGCCCCCATGAAAACCCCAGAAACTCCCCAATTTTTGTCAGGGTAGTCAATATATTCAAGATTTGGATGAGTTTTAAACTTAATTGCATGCCACTGACCTTCAAGATTTCCAGTTCTAATAGCATGGCTTGCTGACCGCATTCATTATTAGATATGGTATAATGTCTTGTTCTGTCTCCCTGTACTCATTAGGAGAATATGTTTGGAGTTGCATGTTGACCTTTTGCTTCGTTCAACTCTTTAGGCCCTTGTTGGATTGGGATGCAGATTTTATGAGGAAGGGACTCATCTGGCTCAGTCATGAAACTACCATATATACTCGCATATAAGCCGACCCGCGTATAAGCTGAGGCACCTAATTTTACCACAAAAAACTGGGAAAACTTATTGACCCGCATATAAGCCGAGGGTGGGAAATGCAGCAGCTACTGGAACATTTCAAAATACCATAAAAATAGATACCAATAAAATAACATTTACTGAGGCATCAGTAGGTTAAATGTTTTTAAATATATTTTTCAAAGAAAAACAGTTAAACAGTATCATAAAAGTACAAAAACCTTAGCTCAATCAGCAACCAAGCTAGAACACAAGAATTAAAATCCTTTAAAACTGGATTCTTCCTCATCATCTGTATGTCCAAAGAGGACATGTTAAAATAAGCTTAAAACATCACAAGAGAGGATCTCCGCTGAGGCTGCCCTCCTAGTCACACTTCCCTGGGAGTAAAGCCCCATCCGTGTAGGGCTTGGGTGCATCCTGGGGGTCTGGGAACTCCCTGCCACAGGAGAGGATCTCTGCCAGGCTGCCCTCCTAGTCACACTTCTCTGGGAGTAAAGCCCCATCCATGTGGGGCTGGGGTGTATCCTGGGGGTCTGGGAACTGTTAACTGTTTTCCATGTTTTTTTGCATGGTTTTATGGTTAGTGTTTATGTGCGGCCCAAACCAAATTGTCTTCTTCCAATGCGGCCCAGGGAAGCTAACAAGTTGGACACCCCTGCTTTAGGCTTTCAGGCCCCCAGGGAATGGAGAGAGAAGAGCAGCCACTCAAAGGTCCTCCCTCCCTCCCACCTCAGGAATTTTTAGTAGAGCGGTCAGGATTGGATAAAAAAGGAGGGTCATTTGCATAACAGCATTTGCAAAAACAAGAAAATACTTCTTCAAAACTTGCTAAAAATAAGGTTTTAAGCAAAATCAGATGTTTAGCAGAGAGGGGCTTCCTTCCAGGCAGAAATTGTTTCTTACCCTCAGTGTAAAGAATGCTGTTGTTTTAGACAACCACTTACTTAGGCAGGGGGAACTTAGGCTCTTAATAAGAGCCTGTTTGAATGATGGCCTTTACAGTGCTTAGCAAAGTGATTAGTAGGAAGGGAGGTGGAGGGATAGAGGAGGCTCCCAGGAGGGGGAGAGGGAGGAGGGAGAAGAATGTAGACTCTACATTGTAGAGAAACATGTGCTTGCCAGGGAACTCTTGACTGCTGGACCCGCATATAAGCCGAGGGAGCATTTTAAGCTCTAAAAAAGGGTTAAAAAACTCGGCTTATATGCAAGTATATACGGTAATCCAAACATGCTCATCTTGGAGCAGTTCCCAAAAGTTCTTGGGAACTGCTATTTTTCCCCCCTGGTAATTGTTGTTAATCAAGTTCAGAATTGTTCCTCAGTGTTCCCTACTGAGTTTGAGCTTCAGGGGATGGGACTAATACTGGATCTGGTTCTAGGTCTCAGCACTAAGCTAGAACCACAAGAGCCCCCAGAACAGGGTAGCCTGTGAGGAAATATTAAAATCTTCCTTCTCCCTTTGAAAGCTACATGTTTTCTTGAAAGCTGTCCAAGGTACTGTAACTGACTTGGAAATGGGTGCCTTGTCTGTTTACAATTGGTCAATCTTGCCTTTGCAGGTCTGGATGTAATCCATGGAAAATGGATTCCATTTACAGAAGTAAATGCACATAGGTGTACATATGAGTACGCTCCATGTAAATGTGCCATTTAAAGGCTCAGTGTGGCTGGTTTGACACTGATCAATCTCCATATATGCCGTCTGTAAACAACACATAATGTGTTGTCTATCAGACTGATTGCTCCCTTTCACCTCATAATGGTGTTCTCTTAAGTAAATGTTCCTTTCTGACCACATTGCTGAATATTGGAAGACAAGCCTGCCTTTTTCCAGTCCATTTGAGTCAGTGAGAAAGTGCTGTGAATTCTGAAATTTCTGTCTAGATGGCTAAAGAATGGCTTTACCTCGCTTCGGGTGTTGCTGATTTGTTTCAGCCATGAGGTGATGTGATGTGCTTACTTATATGCAGCCTGTAAAAGCTGTGTCAACCTGATGAGAATTTTTATGTTGACTTCTTTGTGTCAAAGGTGAGAGACGGTGGAATCAGACTCGGCCTGAGATCAATGAAATCGTCACTTGATTTGATGGAGATAATGCTGCGCTTTGTGTAATGTAAATAAAGGCATGCTGGCTTGCTCAAGTCCTCTATGAACTTTCGCTGTAAATATCCAGCTTTTCCAGACCTTTCTTTCCAGTAAGATTTGGCAGAGACAAACCAGTAGGAGGTGATGGAGGGAAATGTATGTTGTGACACCATTGTGTCAGAGCACTACTTTGAGATGGATTTGTTTAACTTCTGCTAAAAAGTCCCTGCTGGCAGTCCTTCTAGATTATCTTTTCATTAGGATGACATAGATGTTTGCAAAGTGCCAGATGCCTTGTGTTTTTTGGTGATGTAAATCACTGAGCAGTTCATTGAGATTGTAAACTAGTGTTTGATTACCATGGAGCTCACCTTGCCTTGAGCCAGTATCTCCAAAATGGGGCCAACACTGTGCAGCTCATAAACAAAGAATTGCTATGGTATACTTTGACTTGTAAAAGGTGCATCTGCAGGATGTTTGCTGAAGCAATATTTCAAACTGATTAAGGGAGTGCAATGTGTTATGAGAAGTGCTCTCTTACAATATTACATTTTATTAATTTAATATTATAAATGTGTTGGCAGAGTCTCTCCTTCCCCTTCCCCCTCTCTCATTTCACAAACAACCATTCCTGTAATTCTTTCACTACTCTGGCTGCTGTCATTCATATGCTAATGTGAAGCATGGTCTTCTATTGTTCTCCTTTGCAAAGGTTAAGCCAGTCACATGGTCACTTCCCCATTCTTTCTCTTTTCAAATCTTGACCACACTTAGCTGGATGTGTTCTTCTTTATTTTGGTTCTGATTGGGTGATGGCCCTCAGGTGGTAGTCTTCCAGCCTTCCCCTTCCTGTGAGATAAACAGCCTTCCTGGACCTAGGTTATAAAAGAGCCCTGCACCCTATTATTCCCTCTCTTTCTGCTTGGACCCTCTTTCTGCTTGGACTCTCTTCCTCTTGGATCCTGACATGGTTTGAAGAAGGTAGCTATGGTATTTCCTTCTCTTCCCCTTCCTTTGTCCCCCCCCCCTTTTCCTTGGTACATACTATGCAAGAAACAGGTACATTTCACTCTCATGCTATTGAATGTATGTAATATTGGTTCATGTTTTATGACAATAAAATCTGCTTCTTTGTGATAAGTTTTCCGTAGTGGTTCACTTTCTAACAAGGGAACCCCTCTGCATGACGCTGTTTCTGAGTCCTGCCTAGATCCTGTATAGTAACCAAAGAGGAGCACAAGCTAATTCCCCGATTTTTACTGCTCTCTTGGTAACAAATGTCTGTAAACTGTCTCTTTTACGGGGTGTGTAACTGCGTGGAATTATCTATTCTGATTGATGGGGTAGGCCATCATCAGCAACTCTCCACTGACTTGTATCTTTCCTTCTCAAATGTTTTGCTCATGCATCTTTGAATTGTTGTATATGGGATCTCTTTAGTGGACTTTTGAACTTCTGAAGAAGGCTTTCTCAAGTGCCAAATGTGCTCACAGCCAGCTCTGTATATTTAAAAACAAGTTATTGGGATTTGTATGTGTATGGTTCTGCAGACATGCTCTCATACCCACAGATACAAGCTACGTGATGATTTATAACTCTCTAGAATCTAGTCTAGGGAGTGGCTGAACAATCATAGAAGGAAGAGAAGTTTGCAATAACTGTGGGACATATTTCAGTTTTGAAAAAGATCATGGAACATATGCCCAAAATACCTCAGAGTAACTGTGGATCAGACCCTGTCTTATAAGACACACCTGGAGAACATGTCCACAAAAATTAATTCCAGGAACAACATACTCCAGAAACTAAGAGGATCAAGATGAGGAGCTTCAGCTTCTACTCTCAAGATATCAGTACTTGAGTTAGTCCAATTTGCTACAGAATACTGTGCCCCTGTGAGACTTAATATCTGCCACACTAGAAAAAATGCCAGACTAAACGAAACCATGAAGATCATAAGCGGTTGTATAAAAATAACTACATGGCAAAAAATATCTAAGGCAAGATGCCTTACAGCACAATCCAGAGCAACTAATCTGTCTACATAAGAGCCCTTGGGTTGCCCTATCTATCACTAGGGTGGAGCAACTGCAAGATGCTCCAGCCCAGTTACTCTGGAAGAGGCTTAGGGCAGAGCAAGGCAAGATAGGGTGCCCTAAGAGAGGTGGACCTGCTCTGCCCTAACTGGGGCAGCCTAAGCAGCTCAGGAGAGGCAAGTTGAGGGCATGTTTAGCATTGCCTAGGGCAGAGCAGTTACTCTGTATCCAAAGCCTGTTTCAAGGCAGAAATGCCCTCTTCCAGTTCCTCAGAGATATACCACCTCAAGAGCAGGTATAGTAATGAGTAGACCCATAGGGGTCCATGATAAGGCCCGAGTAAGAATGGCAGTGTTGACCAAAAATCTGAGTTCTTGGCCAGCCTAGCTGCAACCCCTGCCTCTCAACCTCAGGATATGGAACAAACTACGACTACCCACAAACCTCAGGATACAGCAGCCACTCCAAGAAGCCCCTTGTATTCACCGTAGAATGTACTGGCATCTCATCAGGGATTCCTTATAAGGCAGGCACCCAGTGGCGTCACCAGACTGGTGTGGCTGGTATGGGCTGCATTGGGTGATGCGCTCCGTATGGGGTGATGTGCTGGAGGAGTTTGACTGTCCTTTGGCAGGCCCCAGGCATCAGCACGCCCATTCAGGCCTGCTCCAAGGCGGAGCAGCAGCTAGAAGCTGCCACTTGTCCTCGGAGCTGGCCCGAACGGCCAGCTGAGATGCACTGAGCAGAAACACACTGAGCATGCCGAACAGCTTCAGAGGAGACTTCCTTAGAGCAGAGAAAGTCCGCGCCTCTGCACGGCCATTTGGCCTCACTCAGGAGGCGGAGCGGCAGCCGAATGGCTTCAGAAAGAGTACTGCACAGGCGCCAACTCAGAAAAGTACTTCAGAAAAGTACTGCACGGAAAAGTACTGCACAGGTGTCAGAGATGGTGCCTGCACAGTACCCTTTCTGAAGCCAACTGGCTTCAGAAAGAGTACTGCGCAGGCACCAACTTTGGCAACTGCGCAGTCCAGGTGGGGGGGTGCATGCATCCCGGGGTGACGCATAGACTTCCGCACCAGGTGATGCGCAGAGTCGTGTCACCACTGTAGGAACCACAGCTGTTCCTTGTTCAGTGTGATCTGAAGGGTGTCTCCTCAGGAGCAAGACCTCCACATGTGTCAATTACTTAGCATGCTCTGGAGCAGTTAGGGCAGCTCAGGCTTCCTGACTCTGGATGCAGCATAACTTTCTGCTCTGGATACAGAATAGTTAGGAGACTATTAGCAGTTAGGGCAGAGCAGGCTGAACTTGCTCTGGATTGTGCCCTTTGTTAAAGAATACAACAAAATTATGAGCAACCCACTTCTACCTGTGCATACTGATTTTCCTCTTTTATCAACTGGCAGGCTTAATTCATGGAAGGCCTTTTTGGCACTCTCACAACAGCTGTCTAACAACTTCAAAGCACAGTAGGAAGCAAAACGGGCTGCAGTGCGCCCAGATACAGACAGATACATAGATGATCCTACACAAAAAGTGCCTCGTTTTGACCTATATTGGTCAATTCTGAACAGGATCTGTACGCAACACAGTGT
Source organism: Cryptoblepharus egeriae (assembly GCA_030015325.1). Lineage (NCBI taxonomy): Eukaryota > Metazoa > Chordata > Lepidosauria > Squamata > Scincidae > Cryptoblepharus > Cryptoblepharus egeriae. The sequence continues at coordinate 126,336,975 of JAREYC010000001.1, read as the reverse complement.
CTGCCAGGATTCACTGTTCAAGTGGGGTCTAGTATCTACCCCTGTGGTGCTCATTGACAAACTATTCATCACATTGTGTCTGAGTGTAGCCAAGAGCTTATATCATCCCCCGTGTCTGATTTTCTCAACCTTGAATGGCTGGGTAGACTGGACATTAACATCTGATTTATCATAAGTCCATGTGGTGTGTGCCCGGCTAAATGAAAAATAAGTATACCCAAAAGAACATCTACAATATCAATGTGTGGAGGCATTAACTTACCAGTTGTTCCTGTTTCCTATTAGTCTCTCTCTCGTACAAAGGCTAGTTGCCTTCTCATTCGGCTTCTCAGTTAAACAAGACTGTTAAATAAGAAGCACATGCATTTCAAGTACTTCAATAAAACAAAGATTGTGTAATGGACATTTCAATCCATGGAGGTGTTCTCCCCAAATCTGCTGTTTCCAGAGGTCCTCAGAACTGAAATCCTGTGAATGCAGGTACTTAAAAGTCCTTTAAGCTTCCTACAAAGTTTGGACTGAATTATATCAGAACTGTATTACTTTTATTTCCCTCAGATTTTTCTTTTGGTGAAATGTAGTGACATGTCCTCCTTCTGTTTGTACCTTCAAGCTGTGAAAGGGTGTTGTGTATGGTGTTCTGTACTGCAGTTTGATGCCTTTTTCGATTACCCCAGTGGCTGCAGAAAGGTAATCTTTAGTTCCAGGACTCTGTTAGCCCTGAGTCAGCAAAGGTCATGTGTTCTGGGGCCACTATCTTATAGATGGGTTAGTCAGTCTGCAGAGGGAGAAGCTATGCTGCTGCTTACCACATTTATTATGTCAGTAGGGCTGAATGCACGCAAAATTTCACAAAGCAGCATGGCCACAGTATGAATTGGAAAGTCACAAGTACTGTGAAGAAGCTGCCCATGACACTTGTTCAGCTGTCAGTAGATGCTTGAATTTCAGGACTCATGTCCTCCAGGTCATCTCTGTGGTATCAGTGCTGGGAAAATGAAGCATTAATTTGAAGGAAGGTCTCAGACAAAGTTGTACTATGAACTGATCGCCTAGAATGGTCCTTGTTTCCTCTTAGTAGATGAGCAATTCACAAGGTCAGGAGGATACTACAGTTTTCTTTAATTGGTAATTTCCAACTGGTGTTTTCCTCCACACTGTAAAATTAATAGAGAAATAAAAGATGCTAATGAAATGAAACTTTTAGCATAAAACCTAAATGAAATAACTGAGCTGTTTAGTGCCTCATTTCTGAACAGATTATCCCAAAGTGTTGCATTTATTCTCAATGAAACCTGAATGCATTCAATTTAGCTGAAACAAATTCCAGTCGAATTATAACTTGCTTCAAGTTATACTGTGCCATCTATTATTCTCTGAATCCTTTTTTCCCCTTTCTGCATCCCAATTTCTCCTTTCCTTCTCACACTTCCTCCTCTCTGGTCTCTGCAACTGCTACGGTCATTGCTTGTGTGACTTTAGCAGGTGCTATAACGTCAGAGTGGCGATCAAATCGTATGCCGTGCAGCTCTGAGCTAAAAAAGGCTCTAAACATTTAGCCCCTTCCAGCTGCAGAGCGTGCAAGCTAGAAAAAGCCTGAGGCTGTAATGAAAGCACATACTACAAAGAGCTCAAAATATAAGTAAAAACATTACAGCCCTCACTCCCCTTGCGTATTCCTAGCATGCTTGGTTTTCAAAAGTTATCTGACCTTCAATCGGGGACATGCAACACTTCAGCTGAACTCTTTTGGCTGCCAGATGTAGTGATAGCCCTTGAGTAGCTGCAAAAGATGGTCATGCCATCCCATTTAATACTTGTGGTATATTATTTAGCGTTTAAAACAAATCATTATAGGGTCTGCCTTGTCATTAGTGTGTTGGATGGTGGAAAGAAAGGAACACGTAAGTTGTAGTGGCTGGAACTGGGAAATGACTCTCCGCATCAGTGGTTCTTGAACATTTCAGCCTGGGACCCACCCCAGACATCCCAACTCCCACTTTGAGAACTACTGTTCCAAATAATTTGCTTCTGCTTTTGAACTGAAGTAGGATGAGGGAATGCAATCAGGTTATGATGCTGCAGGCTTGAATACATTTTGAAATTAATAGATTCACAGTGAATAGAACAATTCCTTTACTTCTCCCTTGCCTAGAATGGAAAGACTGCCCAATGGACCAAGGGAGTTGGAGATGATGCTCTGGGTTAGTGGCCTGCTATGGGAAGTGGCTATCTCTGGGAGGCTTTCCAAGAACAGCCTCCCAGCCACACTGTTTTGTTTGATTTATGAGACCCTCCCCTTATTTAATCTCTAAGCTTAGCTTGGAAGAATTAGGCCAAAATCCATGGCAAGCCTCTCTCAAAAGTAATGTCAATTTCAAGATGCAACCGGTGTGAAAGATACACTGGCTAGTATGGTTAAAGGGAGCACTCCACTGCGTTGACTTCTGGCATCTCTGGCTGTATGACTCTTGGCAGACGCTCTGTCTTTCTGCCCTCTGGTTAGATTGTTATAGCAGAAACTGTGTGATAGCACTTGCATTGAATTTCAGTGGTCACATTTGAGATTGGCAGTGCTTCCAGTCCAATTTTAATGTAGAAACAGTGCATTCATTCTGTTGTTATTGTTCTAAAAAAGATGATCCAGGTCTGTGGTAAAGTAGCCAAGCTATAACTGGGAAGTCTGTGGTTTACATAGGACCTCTGCCATGAGCTCATTTGGTAACCTGAGGCAAATTGCTCTCTATCAGCTTCATTCTCCCTCTACAAAATTCAGATCATACTGACCTGTTTTACTGCTTTACAGAGATTTAGGCTGCAATCCTAATGACACTTTCCTGGGAGTAAGATCCATTGAACACAATGGGGCTTAATTCCAAGTAGACATGTTTAGGATTGTGCTCTTAATGTTTCTGAGTATTTTGTGAACACTTCTAAGTGCTATATCTTGTGATATTACGGACAGGTGCTTGGATAGGCTAGGCAAATATTTTACAAATAACTGTTCGGTTTCTTATGGCTATTTGGGTTGCACAAAATCAAATTTCGTTCAAAAATTCATCTAAGGCTGAAAATCTGTGCTCACTTACTTCAAGAATAAGTATCAATGAATGAATGTCTTCAGAGTAACTATTTCTAGAATTGGCCTGCATGTCGGTTAATTTGCTGAGTCTTGTAAAATATAATGTATTTTAAAGTAGCTAATTGCAGTTCATTAATTTAAGTCTTGGGACAGGCGGCCATTTTCCCCAATTTTGCGTCAGCCATGGTTTGGATAACTCCAATCCAGAACAAGTGGACCCCTCCACCACATGGGACAAACACTGAAGAAATTGTTTTGATTTAAATCACCATGAAAAAAGTTGATTTATGTAACATAAATCATATTAATGAAGTTTTTCATTGGTTCTTCAAATATTTTATAATATACGGTAAGTTCCCTAAACAACAATTTATACAAATTGACTAGTCTAATCACTAGTTCACATTAATTGGCATATGCATAATTTGGAATATGGAACACCCTGTGGTGGTGTGGGGAGGCCAGCACAAGTCTGTGCACTGTCCTACCCCTCCCCCAGGAGTAGGGCAGAGCTCGCACCACCTCTCTACATCACTTCAAGGAAGTTATGGTAGCCTAACTAGGTTAGAATTTATCCCTCAGTCTGCTTGATAAATTATTGATTCTCTTGAATGTGTAACTTTAGGTTTAGCATGCTTGCATTCAGATGTAGTTTTAACCAGGCTACTTCCTACCCCACCCCAGAACACTATTAAATTTTAAACAAAATGCAGGACAGTAATAAAGGTACTTCCAGAAATAAGCACTGTGAATTTTAAGTACAAACATATTTTGAAAACCATCCTATAGTTGAATGTAAATTTAACAGATGTGAGAGCATAAGACCTTGTTTTGTAAGAGGTGAAGGATATGTGAAAATATCCTTGAAGATAGTGATGAATGCAGTCAAAGTAAAATAACTCAAAACAAGAAGATATATTTATACTGTGATGGAGTATTTCTTCCTATTCTGGGAATATGATGCAAGAAAGGAAAACCAAGCATTAAATTATGTTAGGTGATTTCTCTGAGCTCTGGCAACTAAATTTATATATATGAGTAGTTTGACATTCCCGGGGTTACTATATGTCCTCTTTTTTCATTTTAGCCTTGTGTCCTGGGGAAAAAACAGCAACTTCATTGTCATCCTTTTCCTTGTAAGCTGGCAGCATGTAGCCTTCTTGTAATTTAATTATATGTAACTAGCAAAAAGCATACCCGTGTTGCGGAAGTAATATTTCCCCATACGCCATCCCCCCACGGTACATCAACACCCCATGCACAACATCCCCCATGCGCAACTTCTTCCCATGCGCAACTTTTCCCCATGTGCAACTCCCCCCATGGACATCAGTCCTCCATGCACAACTTCCAACATGTGCACCTTCCCTCATGTGCATGATCCCCCATGTGCCTCAACTCCCCATATGCAACACCACCCATCTGCATCAGTCCCCCATGCGCAACATCCCCCATGCACAACATCCCCCATGTGCATCACCCCCATGCGCATCAGTCCCCCATGCGCAACTTTCCCCATGCGCAACTTCCCTCCATGTGCAACCTCCCCCATGCGCAGCATTCTCCCCAGTGCAACCTCTTCCTCCGAACAACATCCCCCAGTGCACTAGGCACCAAGCACCAAATTGGCTGGAGGTTGGTCAGTCTTACATGTTAAGTATAGGACAAAAATATGTTGCACCCATTTTCAGCCCCTAAAGGGTTAAATGTCTCCAGATGGGTTCTTGGTGGGTGTTCAGGTGACAGAAGGATCCTTCCCAGAATTTCATGCTTCAGGCCCAGCAGTTGGGGAGGAATGTTGATGAGTCAGCAATTCTCAATGCAAAGTATAGGGAGGAAAACGCGTTGCGCCCCTTTTCACCCCCTTTCGATTGGAATTTCCGAAAACCTGTTCTTAGTGCACCCCTCCGTCATGGAAGGAACACCCACCCCAAATTTCACGCTTCTAGGCCTAGCGGTTTTGGCGGGGCATTGATGAGTCAGTCAGTGAGTCAGTCAGTGACTTTTTTATATATATAGAAAAAGTACTGTATATGTATTAGATTTAAATTTAATAATAAACATAGTGAATATGTTTTAAGTACAAGAAAACAATATATGCAAGTGTTTTTAGCTTTAATTTTTGTTATGCCCTGCATTTTTCTTGGGTGTTTTGCATTTTGGGGGGCCTTGTCCTCTTTTTGTGGTTATGGTGTGTGGTCACCTAGGACTTTTCTGATATTATTAATCAAATCCCTGTCAGCAGGACTGGCATTTCCTTCTTTGTTTGCTCCTCTTATTTTAGCTGCTTAGAGTATGCAAAAGAGAGCAAGTCTGTGGAAGTAGCAGGTGACTGCAATGGTGTCACCTGCTACTGCAATGGGGGGAGAGGACCCTCTGGTGCTAAGTGTGCAACAGTACCCTCAGCTGCCACTGCTGTCACCCTGCCACACTTGATGTCACCTACTTATCCCCTATGAAGGCTTTCTTAGGCCACTGAAGGACCTTTAACACCCACTTCCTGTTTCAGTGAAAACTCAAAGTGATGTTTTAAGACACTCAAAAGACCTTTGGAGGGATGGAGAAGAAAACCAGAAGTGGGCACCATAGGGACCTCAGAAGTTGTGGAAGCTAAAAATCAGAAATGATATTAAAGTCTTTTAGGATGTCTCAGGGGGTGTTGTGTTCAATGGGTCTTACTCCCAGGAAAGTGTCTTTAGGATTGCAGCCTTGGTTACTTAATAGAAATACTAGACAGGCTTTGGATTGCACTGTTTGTCTCATTGAACACAATGGTATTTACTTCTGAGTAGAGACGGAGCTCTCCACCACATCCTTTTTGATGACACTTCTGTCCACGACAATACTTCTGGGGGTCCCAGACAGGTTGTCACTCTCAGAAGCAGATCCCAGACTGAAATGCTTGAGAACCACTGATCTAGGGACTGGAGGTAAAGTGTGTGGCTTATTTCAGGCTATCCAGTAAATTCTTGTTGGATACCAGTTTCTACGCAAATATTTTCTGACTTTTAGACTTTGAACTATACCAGTGTCTATGTCTTCATGAGTGATTCTGCTCAAGTTGGGAAGTGATGGAAAAGTCTTGTAAAGGCAATTGAGTGGTGCTAGAGAACGAAGTTATCAATGGGGGTAATATAAAGGTTGATCAGGATATGCTCAAGCATCTTTTACATTGTATTAGCAAGGTTTTGTGATTCATTAATAATATTTATATACCACTTTTCTATTAATATTATTTGTATACCACTTTTCAACAAGAGTAGTTCACACGGTTTGTGAACCTATGGCCACTTACAGCCCAATCCAGAGCAACTATTCCTTGCACATAAGAGGCCTTAGGGTGCCCTATCTATCACTAGGGTGGAGCAACTGCAAGATGCTCCACCCCAGTTACTCTGGAAGAGGCTTAGGGCAGAGCAAGGCAAGTTAGGGTGCCCTAAGAGAGGTGGACCTGCTCTGCCCTAACTGGGGCAGCCTAAGCAGCTCAGGACAGGCAAGTTGAGGGCATGTTTAGCATTGCCTAGGGCAGAGCAGTTACTCTGTATCCAAAGCCTGTTTCAAGGCAGAAATGCCCTCTTCCAGTTCCTCAGAGATATACCACCTCAGGAGCAGGTATAGTAATGAGTAGACCCATAGGGGTCCATGATAAGGCCTGAGTAAGAATGGTAGTGTTGACCAAAAATTTGAGTTCTTGGCCAGCCTAGCTGCAACCCCTGCCTCTCAACCTCAGGATATGGCACAACTATGGCAGCCCACTAACCTCAGGATACAGCAGGCCACTCCAAGCATCCATCTTGCACTAGAAGAACTGCAGCTGTAACTGGTTGTCAGGAACTGCTGGGCTTCCTTATAATGTAGGCACCACAGCTGTTCCTTCTTCAGTGTGATCTGAGGGGGGTCTACTCAGGAGCAAGCCCTCCCCAGCTGTCACTGACTTAGCATGCTCTGGATCAGTTAGGGCAGCCCAGGCTTCCTGACTCTCTGGATGCAGCATAACTTTCTGCTCTGGATACAGAATAGTTAGGAGAGAGCAGTTAGGGCAGAGCAGGTTGAACTTGCTCTGGATTGTGCCCTTAATTAGCACTTTGGTAAGTTGTACTTCCTTCAAGCTTTTGAACTGAGTTTTCCAGCTATAATATCTACTCTGGGATACTGCAACTTAATAGTGCATTCCTTTAATAAACGTTTAAAAACATTGCAGGCTTTCTGTTTTCTCAAGAACACAGAAAGGTTGGGGTGGTTGGCATGCTAAAAGATTAAAGAGTAAGGAGATATTTGGTCTTACCCAGCTGAAGTTATTGCCATTTCTGAATGTTTTTTTCCTAGTCCTTAAAGAACCATGCCATTGTGAACCTGGAAGAAAATGATCTTCACTTGTTTTGTGGAGCAGCCCTCTCAAAGGATTGGATCTTTGTTCTAAAAAACAGAAGGGGACCTGTTTCTAAAAAGAGGTCTCTTTAGTTACCTGAGTGCAGTAAAAATGAGAAAAAGAACTGGATCTACAATGGCTATTTTATAAGCACTGCAGAGGGTCTTGTATACAGATCTCAATAAGGGAAACAGAAAGCTTGTAACTTTATTTTTCTAGACCCTCTGTTTAGCAGCATGGCTTAGGTAATTTATATTAATTCTCTTGCTAAATGTTTCTCTCTGTCTAAATTAATTCACAGTTCATGAATAATAATTTCACTCCCTGCTGCCAAAAACTGTGCTGATCCTTTAGATGCCCAGCAGTTAGGAAGTTGGTAAAAGAAAAGGAGTGTTGCAGCTTTTCACAAAGACTGATGATGGTGGTGGTCGACAAAAAAAGTCGGGGGTCAGTGCCTTGTTATGAAAGGTCTATTTTGATTAAAGGCAAATATGGCAGAAGGAAACATCAATGTCCTGGCTAAAAGACTTTGCAGGTGTAACATCATAATATGGAAAGCAATTCTGAAACAAATATCTGCTTACCAGGCATTTGCTATACATGTGGATTACTTCCACATTTCAGTTCAGTTGTTAGCTGAGAAGATCCTAAGTAAGTTTGGTTGCAGCTTATCTCAGTAAAAGTTGTGGTAAGGATTCATTTGAAACACCACACTGAGTTAAAGGAAGTACCGCTAGCTAGAAGAAAATGATCACTTCTGCCAGAAGATGTCTTCTTGTGGCATCTAAATCAAGATTTTCTGACTCTTGGAATGGTCAGCAAATGAAAAAATATTGGTTTAAAGTGAGTTTGCAAACCATGGTTCATGCTGACTATGATGTGGTAATATGTCTGTTAAACTATGGTTATGGCCTTTGTTTACATCCAGAAGCCTCTTCACCAGAGACATGAGACTTCTGAGGAAGTGAAAAGTGATAGAAGGTGTGATTCTGAAGTGTGATTAGCGCAGGTTCTTGCTTGGCGAGTTGTCTTCGTTGAAGTATTGCATCTGTCCAAATATTTTGGCTATCGAGATAACAAGAGATTCCCAGCTCTTTTACAAGAAAGATTGAAGCTGCCTGATATTGTGAGAGCTCCTTTGAGTTTGGAACAGGTCTTTCTCAGACCCATCTATCTACAGTATTTATATACCACTTTTTAAACCAAAAAGTTCACAAAATGTTTTACAAAGAAAATGAAAAAAAATAGCTAAGTAATAGCTAATGGGTCCCTGTCCCAAAAGGGCTCACAATCTAAAATGCAAAAAGTGCACCAGCAGAAGTCACTTGAACAGATATTGCTGGGGTGTCTGTTGAAAGGACATCTGACCTTTTATGCATATAAAATGTGTTCAACCACAGGGTGACTTCCATACCTCTCAGCAATGACGCTGGTATGAATTTTCCTCCGTTGAGGCATCTGAGGCAAAGTTTTGGCTGAACTACCCTTGAGTGCATTTTTTTTCTTCTGATGTCAATAATGCTTCTATGTGTGGTTGAAAGGCATGGCTTTTAATTGTGGTCCGACTGTGTTGAACGAGGTAATTTATTGCTCACGTAATGCTATAATTTTTTTACATATCTTTGTCCCGTCCACCTTAGTCCATTCTTTAGGCTTTAATATAACAAACTTTTCAGCTCTTTCCTCTTATGCTTGGATTTCTAAAGCACTTGAATTCAAATAATTTAGCTATCCTCCAGTCTTGCTTATTAGCTCCAAAACTCATGTACCAGAAAGACTGTGTGAAATACTCCAGCTGTGGTATAATCAGAGCAGCATTAGGTGAACAAAAGCTTGTTTTGAAGCTTTGTCAAGTAACCATGGTTAGGATTAGGCCATTATGTAGGCTTTGCACCAGAGGAAATGTATCTGACAGCCCAGTGTTGCTTGTATATAGATTTTCAAGCTCAGATAATTCTCAAGGCATTTAGAGCAGCGTTTCTCAAAGTGGGGGTTGGGACCCCGGCTGATGCCGGTTCTGACCGGTTCTGTAGAGGTGGATGTTAATTAGGGGCTGAGGTTAGTGAACCGGTTGTTAATTGGGGGCCATCATCTTTGAACTGAATGCAAGTGTGTTTGAATTTCTCTTAAAGGGCCTCTGGGTCTGTCTTCCCAGAGGTTCAGCTCCACTCCCTCCCCTTCTGAGCAGGGCTCTCTCTCCCCTCCCCTTTTAAGCCTCCCCCCCTTCTCTCACCCCCCTCCCTAGGTTATTTTTAATTTTAAAATACAAACAGTCTGTTCCCATTACCCTCGTTCAGACAAAGCATTGCAGTCATTCCAGAGCATATCAAACACTCACAGCTAAGATGGGAGGGGTCTGGAGTAATATATGTCTCTTTATCTGTAATATTTTCAAGTGAGAGTGAATAAATTCTTCATGCCCCAAACCTTTATCTGAAGCTATTCAGGAATCCTGTCTTTGCTAAACATCTTATTTTGATTATAAACATTATTTCCAGCAAGTTTTCAGTAGCAATATTTTCAGAAGTTACTTCCTGGTGCAGTTTGCAAAGAATTATGGGTTTCTCAAATGCAAATGAGACATGGAGAGCTTTACAAAGGGCTCCTTAGATGGGGAAAGAGATGCTCCTTCAGCAGCTGGAGGCAGTTAAAGAGTTAAAGAGGCTGGTCGGGCACTTTTAAGTTTGCTCTAATTGCAGCCTGTAAGCCCCAGAAGCCAGGGAAAAAAAAGGTGGCTGCTGCAAACCTATTCACACTTTCCTGGGGGCAAGCATATTGGCTATAATAGGGCTTACTTCTGAGTAGACCTGCACAAGTCTGGGCTCTGGGATACTGAAATCCTATCCACACTTTCCTTGTAGTAAGCCCCATTGGATATAATAGGGCTTACTTCTGAGTAGACCCGCACAGGTCTGGGCTCTGGGATGCTGAAATCCTATCCACACTTTCCTTGTAGTAAGCCCCATTGGTTATAACAGGGCTTACCTCTGAGTAGACCATGTTTACTCAGCCCAGTGCTGTGCTGCTGCTGCTTCTGCTGCCGATGACTGCCTTCAGTGCAGGGACAGAATGCACTCTTACACAAGGTACTGATAATACACCTACCCCTGGCTGGCTGGCTGATCAATCTCCTGTGGCAGGGAGTTCCATAGACCCTCCATTGCAGGCTCTGGTGTGTTTGAGGGGAAAAAGTTCTCTTTCTCCACCTGCAAGTGTCTCCCCATCTCCTGTGGCAGGGAGTTCCATAGACCCTCTGTTGCAGGCTCTGGTGTGTTTGAGGGGAAAGAGTTCTCTTTCTCTGCCTGCAACCTGTCTTCCCATCTCCTTTGGCAGGGAGTTCCATAGACCTTTTATTGCAGGGGCTGAGCCTGGCTCTGGAAACCTGCTGAAACCCTATCCACACTTTCCTTGGAGTAAGCCCCATTGGCTATAATAGGGCTTACGTCTGACTAGACCTGCACAGGTCTGGGCTCTGAGGATGCTGCAACCCTAGCCACACTTTCCTGGGAGTAAGCTCCATTGGCTATAATAGGGCTTACTTCTGAGTAGACTTGCACAGGACTGGGCTCTGAGGATGCTGCAACTCTTTCCCAGGAAAGTGGCTGGAACTGCAGCCTGAGAGCCCAACCTGACTACTCAGAGGTAAGTCCCATGCTGGTCAGTGGGGCTTACTCCCAGGGTGGAGTGGAAAGGACTGCAGCTTCAGAGCCCCATCCTATGCAGGTCTACTCAGAAGTAAGCCGCATGCTTAATTTTTAAAAATTTTTTATATTAAAAAATTCCCCTTTAAATTCTCCCTGGCCCCGCCCCCGACCTTGGCCCCACCCCCTGACCCAGCCTGGCCCCGCCCACTTCCAGAGAACCGGTTGTTAGAAGAAGCTGTGCCCATCACTGGGGCCGGGTCAGGCTTGCCAGACCTCTGGCTGTAGCTGCTCGCACACTGGGGCTGACCGACAGCCTCAGGGCCCAATCCTATGCATGCCTATTCTGAAAAAATCCCATTATAGTCAGGAGGCATTTACTCCCATGTAAATGTGGATAGGATTGCAGCCTCAGGGCCCAATCCTATGCATGCATACTCTGAAATAAATCCCATTGTGTTCATTGTGTGCATAGAACACACATTTCATTTGTAACAATGAAAATACATCCTGCATATCGGATATTTACATTACGATTCATAACAGTAACAAAATTACAGTTATAAAGTAGCAACAAAAATAATTTTATGGTTGGGGGTCCCCACAACATGAGGAACCTATAAAGGGGTCACGACATTAGGAAGATTGAGAATCACTGATTTAGAGGATGCTGATGAATACCTAGCCAGATAACACACTGACAGCTTCTGAAAAGACAACAAAATGTGGGTGTTTTTAGCTATTTAAATAGATTATAAAAGTGTAATTGAGACTAAGCAAGGCATGTTGCCTTCTTCCTGTATGCCCAACACATTATCTATAATCTCAATACAGTGACCTCTTACTGTTAGTTGCTTATTAAGGCTGCAATCCTAAAGAACACTTTCCTGGGAGTAAGACCCATTGATCACAGTGGGACTTACTTTTGAGTAGACATGGTTAGGATTGTGCTCACAGTCAGGCACTAAACCACCACATCCTATAGCAGAACTTGAATGTAAAATGTTTTCCGTCTACTCAAAAGTAGTAACTGTATCTTGGAGATTAGGGCTCCGTTCCAGTCTCATGTCTATCAGCACCAGGGAATAAGAGCTAGATCTCCCATAGTCCCAGCACCAATGCAATCGAGAGTGTTTCATGTGCAACTGAGTTTATATTACATGTATAACCTTATCGAAGGATTTTTCACCCATAATTTTATTGCAACACAAATTAGGTTGGCCCATTAAATTAAAAGATAAACGTCCCTTTAGGTTTGCAAATAGCCTGCTTACTATGGTGACACTGAAGGCAGTCAGTCAACCTCCTAATCCCTCTTTTGGGCTTAGAAGGGTTTTCCTCTGCCTGGAGCTCACAGCAGAATGCAGACTTTTGGGAAGTGAATTTGGAAGTTCATTTCTATAAATCTTCAATTGCTTTGCATTCTTTTGTATCTCAGGGGGTGGGAGGCTCTTCTAAGCCCTGGAGAGGGAGGTTGATTGTATTACCGTGGCAGGCAGGCAATTTTAAAAGGCTGCGTAATCCTTTAATTGCTTTAATATGAAAATTTACATCCAAAGAGTTTCTTGGAATGGAACCCTCATGGTTGCCAAGACTCAACCTGTATAGTGAACTGTCATTTTAATAGGCTAATGGAGAAAGGGTTGTCAATATCAAATGTTCATTAATTCCAGAAAAAACTTCCTTGCCCTTCTATTCCATATATTTCCTTGCCCTTCTAGTCCTGTATTTCCAAAGTGTTTTGAAATGGGATCCATTAAACTGAGGCTTCATAGTGCCTGTACTGCATACTAACATCTAATCACCATATCATGACTAAACAAGAAGAGAAAGGGATAATTTGCCTCATTGCAAGCTAGTAAAGGAATAAGTAATAGTCTTTTCATAAAGCTTCAATTTGCTACTATCCAAAGGTGCTAGTACTCCCTGATGAGTTCTGAATACCCAAGAAAGGAGTCTTGAGGTTGCTGAGCAATACAACAGTGGAAGTTTAGTTTTTAAAAAGATGCAAGGGTAAAGGAGGCAACATGGATCCTATTTTTGTTTACTCAGAAGTAAGTTGCATTGAGTTCAGTGGGGCTTACTCCCTGGAAAGTGCTCTTAGGATTGCAGCCTTTGATTATAAGAAATGATGTAACAGGCAAAATATTGGTTCTGAGAATTTAAATGATATATCTATGCCTGAAACTGAGCAGTAGGTTTAAAACAAACAAAAGAAAATTATCTGTAGTGAAAAATGGATACATGGTCCACACAGCTTATTGCCAGACGAGGAAAGAGATAGTATCAAGCAGTGTAAATTATTTTAAATGGGCATGGTGGATGGTTTTGTCAGTGGTTGCTACTAGCTATGAGCATAACCCTCCATAATCATTGATTGCATTTCTCAGCAACAACTTTGGGTAGGTGGAATTGATGTCACCGAGGCTGCAATACTATCCTATCTATAAAATTTCCCTGCACATAAGAAATCAACTTGTTCAAGGGAAACCTAGATTAGAATAATTTGAATGCCTAGAAAAACAAGCATGAGAACATTCTCAAAGAAGAGCATTCAGTCCAGCCACAGGTTGACCATCCTCTTGCTGCTCTTGAACACAATGCAGAGGAAGAATACAAGCAAACTAGTACTGAGGTTTGTAAACTCCATACACTTGTACATCTTACCCTGTAGGTGGTTGGATGGGGGAATGGATACACATATGCCCATCTCCACACATTTCCCAGGAAATGCAACATGATGGCATGAATTACTCATTTTTCCATTGTCAGTCACTTTTCATATTGTCCACAGTTGCCCTCAAGCTGCCAGATGCTGGGGAAAGGGAAGAAGCATGCTGTTGTTAGTACATGAGTGTGTATGTCCCTGTGGCAGCTGTCCACCAACCTAGTGCTGAGCCAAATGGACCCGGGGCCATTTCCATCTTGACAACTCTTTATGTGTGTGTGCCTGTGCGCAGGGCATTAATGTCAGAGCTGCAGTGGAATAGATAAGTGTCAACTGTGAAAAGATTCATGAATTCTTTGCCAGAAGCTGCTATATTTAGCAAGGCAGGATGCATTTTTTTAAAAAAAGTAACAATATAGAACAAAAATAAATCAGTACTACATGAAGTTGCAGTTCATGGCTAATGACCTTTTTAATGTGTTTTTCATCAGTAATCTTAACTGCATCTTTCTCAACTATCCAATAAAGCTGGTATAGGCTAGAGCATATTTTTGGCACTGAAATGTTTGAGAATTGCTTGATTTGCTTTCTTCTTCTCTAATCTTTTTCACCAGTATACTGGATCGAAAGGGGAATTTGCATTACAATCCAACATTAGTTGCTTGCCGATGAAAGTTTATAAAAAGTACCAAACTCTTAATTTCATCAACTGTAATCATTGAAGCACACACTTAACACTTGATTTTCATAGAAATTTGCTGGGTCTGGAGTGCATGGAGCCTTCCAACAGCTGCACTTATTTCAGAATCATGGCTTTCAATCTCAGCATGATTAGTGAGTGGATTAATCAGAAAGTATTGGTTTCCTGTACAATCATACTGGAGAATGCAAGTGAAGTATGGGGACCTCTTAAATTTTCAGGTCACTTTCATCATCTGCAGGAAATCTACTTAGTTTGATACCTCCCTGTTTGGCTTTGAAAGGCTTATGTGGCCAAAAAGGTCAAAAATGTGGAATGGTACATCAGGTCCTACATTAGTGGGAAGGTACCATGGCTGCCATTGAAAAAGGGAAGAAAGCTCACTGCACAATGAAAGAGGCAAAAATGGTGAGCATGAAAGATGCAGTGATGAACTACTTCACAAAACGTTTTCAGTAGATTGTGAATATTTGTGTTCATAATTAATAAAGGAAGTTATTACAATGATGAAGTCCATTTTTTAGCTTATGCAGAATATAGCCTTACCCTTTGATGCTTATAAATATCCTTCTAAAATGTTTCATGTCAGATGTTGCCTGTAGGAGGTTTTGTACATAATTCTCCAAGATCTCTTTTAAGTGATTCTCTAGGTGGGATTTGGGTATCCAACAGGGTTCTAATAGATGCCTGTATTTGGCCACATTTGGCTTTCTTTCCTTCCAGTCTACAAATAAAGTCATCTCTTCAAACAGAAATAAGCAGATAGTTCATGAAATTACACTGAATCATTTATGTTGCAGATAACTGTCAACTTGGTATGACGGTTACACGATTAGTTATGTCAAATTCAATTAAAGCCCAGAAAAAGAAGTTGAAATAGTTTTATACACTCAGTGAATCTAAGGGAACAATTCTAATCATGTCTACTCAGAAGTAAGCCCCATTGTTGTCAATGGGTCTTACTCCCAAGAAAGTGTGTTTAGGATTGCAGCCTGTTAATGAAAGCCAATTGCATTGTGATTGAAAATTAATAGAAATGAATTTCCAAATTAACACATAAGAAAATTCCTAATCTCTGCATATAAACACAGCTGTGGTAGTGAATTTCAGGAAAGTGTGATGATTAAAAACAATAGAATTGCTATGATAAATCAGGCTTGCAACCAGTTTAGATGGGAGTTTGGACAGTGGCTTCCAACCAGAAATGGCCCTGGTGAATCAGAGCAAAAGTTGGTCTAGTCCAGAGATTTTCATCTCACAGCACACTGACACAGTGCTAAAGCTGTCAAGGCATATCTTCAGTTTTTTTATCATTGACAAAGCACACTGTGCTTCTGGTAGGGGGCTGAAACCAGTATGCCATGGCACATATGGTTGAAACCATGGCACAATGGTTGAAATACACTGGTCTAGTCTAAAATCTTGTTCTAGTCTAGAATGACTATTCAGATGCTTCCCAAAGCCCACAAGCAAATTTGTGGGCTACTTGGAAGCCCACAAGTTTGTCCTTTTTTGCACACATAGATAAATTCTGTGTGTGTATAGACAGACAGACAGACAGACAGATATATATATATATATATATATATATATATATATATATATATATATATACACACACACACACACACACACATACACACACACACACACTTTATTAATTACAAGAAGGCTGCATGCTTCATACTTACAAGGGAAAGTGTAACAATGAGCTTTTTTCCAAGACACAAGGCTAAAAAAAGGACATGTCCTGAAAAAGGGGACATATATGGCCATCCTATTTATGGCACATTTGTGATCCTTCTGCGTGGACTAAGGAACATGCACTTGCTGGGGGCTCAGTCTGGATTGTACCCGCAGTTGTGTGCATTCTGTTATAGAATAAAATTAATAGAGGTTATTCCAACACTGGTGGTAGCACTGCATTTAAGATATGCACATGAGTGTAATTTATTCTGTATTCCCTACTGATATTGCTGTCTAAAACTAACAATAAAAAATAAAATATCAAACAGCAGTACCAAAACTTTCACTGTGCTTTAAGGATTTTCTTGATCCAAAACAATAAAAGTCAGTTTTCAAAAGGTCATGAGAGTGCTGGTTTGCTGGGTTATGTGTCTTATGTGAGGAAATTAATCTGCAGGAAAGGGCACCACTATTGCAAGTGCCCATCAGTTCAACCTGTGAAGACCCGAAAATCTTAATGTGCAGGAAAATTACTTTCAGTGCAATATTTCTTTAAATAGTTTACCTTTGTGCCTGAGTGGCTGGTAGGCCTATTCTCCATCTACACTGATCATAAATCAATAACTGTGTAGATCAATGGGTAGGCAAACCCCAAACCAGGAGCCATTTGTAGCCCTCAGTGACCCTCCAGTTCAGCCTGCCTCCATCTCCAATGAGCCTCTGACCCATCAGAGACTTACCAGCTGAATGCAACATCTATAATTGTCCCAAGTGCATCAGTTCATATCCCTGTGTGTTTTCTGTCTTTCCTGAGGCATTATTTTCCCTGAGCATAGCCATGAACTTTCTAGTACTTTATTCAAAGGGATGGGACTTGGCATATACTCAGTGTTTATTCTGCTGATGCCTTAACCCAATACTGGAGTTCTGACCTTGGCCCAGTTTTTCTTTAGGACAATATGAGACTAGCTGGTTGCTGTTTTACGGGCCAGGAAGGAATTTCGTATTGCTAAACCTATTTCTGTTTCCATTTCTGTTCTCCCCTGCGCTTATCCCAGACTGTCCTTCAGTAGATTGCTTTCATTAGATTTTCACTTTGTAGTATTCGTTATATTTCTTTTGGTTAGAAGTTAGCTGTTGGTGTCTAGGCAGATCAGTGCTTGAAATTAGGATTATTTCTCAGCCAATTAATTCTATGAATACGGTATATGGTCTCTCACCATATCCCCTGGTGAATGGCCACATGTGGGGGGGGGGAGTTAGTATTCTTCTAGATGTAGTTAGGGAAATTGATTAAAGACCCCATCTTAAACTCCAGCTCCAATCCAGCATGCATAATTTTAGGGGGGGGGTGCATGGAAACAGATTGCTTACATTTATAATATTTATACAATGTTTATATTTCCAAAATGTGTGAGAGAAGGACTTAACCATTTCTGGCATCCTTGTTTGTCTAAGAAGTTCTGTTTGAGTATTGAACATCTCATGCTTTTCCAGGATGATCCAATTATGCAAATATTGTATTGCTTTATATTTTACTAACCATCTGCTTGCTGACAAGTTATATAGACATATACAGTTAATTTAGAACAAACTAAAGGTATCATGGTCCTTTGAATTATCTTTCTCTCTCCCCCATCTAATTCCATACTATTCTATTCTATTTGGGAGGTGACATCTTATCCTTCATGTCAGGCATCACAAAATCTTGGATCAACTCTACAAACTATTGTGAGCCTGATGGAAGGAAGGTAAGAGATGTTAGTTTGTGTACTCCAGTTAGAAACTAGTGTTTCATTGTTGAGCAGGGGTGTCCAAATCTTGGCCCTGGGGCCAAATGCGGCCCTTGACAAGCCTCAATGTGGCCCTTGGCAGGACCCCTCTATCGGGCTGCAGGCAAGCCTTGTAAAGTCTCGAACGTTGGAAGCCAGAGTGAGGGCTGTGAGGAGTGCCTTAGCTGGGCTGCCTCAACTACTCTGTATCCAGAGCAGAAAGTTATGCTGCATCCAGAGAGTCAGGAAGCCTAGCTGCCCTAGCTGCTCTGGAGCATGCTCAGTAGGCACCAAGTCAGTGACACCTGGGGAGGGCTTGCTCCCGAGGAGATCACACTGAACAAGGAACAGCTGTGGTGCCTGCCTTATAAGGAGTCCCAGGACAGTCTAAAGTGAATACAAGGGGCTTCTTGGAGCGGCCTCTGTACAGTATCCCCAGTTTAGTGGGCTGCCATAGTTGTGCCATATCCTGAGGTTGAGAGTCAGGAGTTGAAGGTAGGAAAAAAATTCAGATTTTTGGTCAACACTGCCATTCTTACTCTGCCTTATCATGGACCCCTATGGGTCTAACCATTACTATACCTGCTTCTGAGGTGGTATAACTCTGAGGAGCTGGGAGAGGGCATTTCTGCCCTGGAAACATGCTCTGACTACAGAGTAACTGCTCTGCCCTGGGCAATGCTAAACATTCCCGCAACATACCTCTCCTGAACTGACTGAGCTGCACCAGCTAGGGCAGCCCAGGTCAACCTGTCTTGGGGTAGCCTATGTTGCCTTAGGGTGCCTCAAGCCTTTTCCAGAATAACTTGGATGCCCTTCTTGCAGTTGGGTCAGCCCAGTGATAGAGAGGGTAACCCAAGTGCTCTTCTGGATTGTGTCCTAATACAATCTTATATGTAAATTTATTAAAATTTGAAATATAAATCATTTTTCCAGCCCCCGACACAGTTTGGACAGCCCTGGTATAAAGGGATTAAATGATCTCAGGCATTCTAACTTAACAAGGCCTAGATCAGTGCTTGGTCTAAATACCATCTAAAAATAGCCTAATTTGCATACATTTGCATACCAGGTCTAATGGACCCAGTTGGTATTCTAAGGGTTACGCATAGAGGTCTAAATCTTAAGCCTAAATTTGAGACTTCTTTTTCTGTACTCTGAAAAACTGATAAAAAGAAATAATATTTCTTACCATGAAGATTGATATACAGTAGTCTCAAATTTTAGACAAGATTATTTGAAATTGCATCAGGAGTAATTTCATTGAAGTGAATGAGAAAACTGTATTAACTGCCATTTATTACTCATGGAAGTCTACACTAAACCAATTACTAAAGATTGCGCTTCTGCTGACATCCAAGAGATGCATAACAAAACCCCAAAAATTCTCTCTGCTCAGGCTGGTAACGGAACATTAAAGCAATCTCTAAATGCCCATGATAGGGAGCAATGAAAAAAGAAAAATCCAAATAGTATTTTGCATATATCACTACAGTGGACTACATGGCTTCTCCTAGGTGCATGATCAACTAAGATACACAGTGATTCTTATAGTTGGTAAGGAGATGTCTGCTTGTGCTTAACCTTCAGTATGCTCAGAAAATGAGAACAACCTTCTTGCTTGCACAACAGACAGAGCCAGAAGTATCTAATTACATTTCCTGGATTTCATCATTATATTTGTTCCTAAATCAGCATCATTGCATAGCGAGGTAAACATGATAACTGTGCAATTAGCATCAGTAGTTATTTGAAAGGAGCCTAAGCAGAGCGGTAATTTTCTTCAGAATCCTAACTGCCATACCATTGGTGTTGTTTCCCAGATTTATTATCATGCATTATTCTTAATTTGACATTGAAGAAGTATCTTATGTCTCCAGTTATTTTTTTTCCAGAGTGGAATCTGAATATTAAATTTTAAATGATGCTTTTAAAGAACATGTTTTGGATATTTCTAATTTGTGCTTTGTACTGCTCACCAATTATTATAATTGAAGATATGTGGAACCATCCCAGCGCGCACACTGGTAAATGTCTGCAGACAATAACTCAGTATAGACACCAATGGGAGACTGTTGGTTCGCTGGTTTGTTCATTCGTCACCTTTCTACCACACTCAAGGCAGCTTATGAAACAACTAAATGCAACAGACTCCAATGGATCACAATTAAAATCAGTGCAGCAATCCTAAAGACACTTTCCTGGGAGTAAGACCCATTGGACACAATGGGGCTTCCTTTTGAGTAGACATGGTTAGGATTGCGCTCTAAATTTCATATAAAAGTTCTCCAATGTCAGCAATCAAATGCAATGGCAAGCCTAGGCTCCTGTGCTGCCATGGGCCAGGATCAGAAAACCTGGAAGGTTTGGTAAACATTAAAGGAGCAGTGATAGAACATCCTGGCCTGGGGCATTGCAATGCCCCAGATTGGAAACCTCTGAATTATGGTCAAAAATGACAAAATCAAGGACAATCAACAGGCTTTTCATTACCTGAAAAAATATTCAAATGGAGATTAGGGACGACCCATTTCATTATTCGCTGTTGCAAAATCTTTATATTCCTGCACTTCAGCAAGGAGTAGGAACTCCTTTAAAAAAAATCTGGCAGAATAAAAGTCTTTCTGTTTCTTCTTTTTTCTGTATTCCCAGATACTAAGACTAAGTTCTGTCTGTCCACAAGGCTTGTATTTAAATAGCATCCTCAACTAATAAAAGACTGAAGCACAGCAATGAAGAGTGTTTAACCCAGTAAACACCTGCAGTTATTCAAGGTTCTCAAAAAACTAGCCCTTCTGCTAACCTGGAATATGGCCGTAGACCATGCCTGGCCATAGACCAAGTAAACCAAATGGCCGTAGACCATACACAATAGGTAGGCAGTGATGAATGAACAATAAAGTAGAAATCCACTTTTCAGGAAGTTTCCATATCCTACTGCAGGAGTGTTGAAACTTTCAACTTTAGGGCAATTTAACAGTTGGGCAGAAGAGAGAATTTCAGTATGTTCAGCTTATGATCTTTGAGATGACAAGCTGTGCCTGCTGAAATTCCCTCCTTTACACAATTGTTAAAATCGCAAAGCCCTGAAGATGAATGTTTGAATGCCCCTGAGACCAGTTTCATTTCCTTCAGGATCATCTGTCCAAAACTGCTATAAAAATGATCATATTAATGCTATTGTGCCCTCCATGTGCCTATCCCATTTATTTCTGTAAATGGCAGAGCTTTTTAAAAAGTTATTTTTGTGAATTTTTTTTCTTTTTTATCTTGAGTTTTCGTTGTTTGTGTATAAATAAAAACTTAAATGCAACTGAATCTTGAATTCATTTTCTAAAAACCACATTCATTTTCTTTCTGTCTTTGCCTTTCATTGCTTGCTTGCATGTTTGATCCCATGGCCATGTTTGATCCCTTTGATTGTAATGATATAGAACAGAGCTTCCGTAGCGCATATGGTTCTGTAAGGAGCCTTTGGGTTGGCCAAGTCAACATCCTTACCATCTCCAGTGTAAACAGTGGTGGCATAGGTTCCGGGGGGGGGTGGGGATCCATGGGAAGAACGACCAAAGCCTGGCTGAGCTTCCCCTGGTTAATTCAGACTGTAATTTGTGGAAGTATTGCAGCGGTGTGGGCCTCTAACCCTAAAGCAATGACGGTTTTTCTGGAGATGATACACATAATGGAGCCATCCCATTTTGCAGGTATTTACACCTGAGTGCGCAAATACTTCTCACAGGATTAATTTTTAGTGGTCTAATCGGTCTCTCGCATTCGAAAGTAGTCCCTATTGTTGGATCAGTTCCACAGCCTGGAATGCAGGTTCTCCAAAACTCTTATTACAGGAAGTCTTGTGGCTGCACATGATTAAATCTCCTATTGAACATTTTTGAGACCATTTCCAGCTTCTGTTCATGGTGTTGAAGATGCTGTGCCTCTGTAATTGAAAGAGCAGTCAGGCATGACCTAGGCCTGTTTACCTTATTTTTAAAGTGGGCTCTTTCAGTTTCAAGTTTCTCATATATTAAAGTGGATGATTCATAAATGTGTGTGTGTGGAGGAGGGGAAGAGGTGGTGTACCTGATTTTTCAAAGGAAAAATTGGCCGAGGAATATTTGACAGGAACTTGTTTCTAGCTATCCAGTTCTTTTTTCAAAGGAAGAGGTGTTGATCTTGTCTTGCTGGGTATTTGAAATAAACATTTTTGAAATCCAAGTCAGCCTGGAAACATTTTTTGGAAAAACACCTTCTCCCTTGCTTGATAATTGATTATGTTTGAATTATTTTTAATATAATATTTGAACTGGCCACTTTGCTGCTTTGATTTCTTTGTGTTCTTTCTAAGTACACTCTTAACTTGGAAGTGACCAGCCAGCTGAGTAGATTTTGGACAGTTGCTTTCTTGCGCTTTGAGAACTGAAGTAACCTTGATTCAGTGAGATACATCATAAGAATTTATGAAGCTGCAAGGGAGTGCAGTCTGCCCCTCTTCCACATTACCTTGTCACACTCTGCTTCTTTTAGTTTTTCTCCCACTGCCTGGCTCTTTCTGGAATCATAGGCAGGCAGGGGAAAACTGTTCCTAAAAATCTAGAATACAACAAAGCATGATAGAGGAGGTGCATGATTTTAGCTTACTCTCCTGCACACTGCTTTTGGAACAGAAGTAGGACCCCCATTCTTGCTAAGACATCTGTGTCATGGTGCACACCCCCCCCCACCCAAAAAATATGGCATTTTGAGGTTGCCTACCTCTACATCTATCTATGCACACATACACACCCTTCATGGCTTGTTAATTGTGATGTTACCCAGAACATGTTACCCGGATCACACTGACCTGGAAGTAAGCAGCCTTGACTATCATTATTAAAAAGCAGCATAGAAGCCTGTAGAGAGTACACATCGGTTGTATTTCCCCCAATGAAGTTGGACACCACGTTAGCATCAAGACTAACAGATTAAAAATAAAACTCGCATGATGGGTCCAATTCACAGTTTGAGAAACATTGGTCTGTGTAGTTGTATTATATTTTATCATTTACTGTGGCGTCTCTCTCTTACCTTGTATAAGTGATTCTTAATTTTATTACAGTACATATTTTTGTTTGAACTTTGCTTATTTTCCTTCTTGTTTTGTATTCTTTCCAAACTCTTGTTTATACAAGGTACACGTTGGGATTAAATACCCTTTTCTTTCCTATGAATTGCAAGGGAGTGAAAGTTTGCTCTTCCTTTTCACCCACTGAATAGCTACTGCTGCTGATTGTCAATGCATGGGTGTAATAAG
This sequence comes from Cryptoblepharus egeriae, assembly GCA_030015325.1. NCBI lineage: Eukaryota > Metazoa > Chordata > Lepidosauria > Squamata > Scincidae > Cryptoblepharus > Cryptoblepharus egeriae. The sequence continues at coordinate 126,313,767 of JAREYC010000001.1, read as the reverse complement.
TAATAGACTATTACTGCAATCCTGAACACACTTTAAACACACCTGGGAGTAAGAACCATTGAATACAATGGGGCTTACTTTTGAGGAGACATGGTTAGGATTGTGCTCTAGGTGCATATCAAATTAAGAACATATAGGTCTGGATTACAAGTCAGCTTTTGGATTTTATCTGGAATATAAACCACATTACATTTTGCATATGTTGCATGCTTATGCTGTATTTCATAGTTTCATACAAGTGAAAAACAGTAGGGTTTGGAGGTAGGATAGGAATACTGGATGAATGGGAAAAGAAATTGTGACCTACTTCTCCACAGTATGTAGGATTTGAAATTGCAAGGAGCATCTTCTAAACCAATGGTTCTCTAAGTGGGGTTGAGATTCCTTTGGTGGGTTGTGGCAACATGGGGTAGGGTTGCCTTCATCTTGAAATCTGGCACTGTGTGCTGCCAAATGTTGTTTAAGGACGTTCTGCTTAATGACAGACTGTAGTGAAAGCACAACAAAGAGACTCTTAATGGGGCAGTGAGGTTTCCCATATCCTGCAGGAGAGTGCTGTTAACACAACAAAGAGGCTGTTAATAGGTAAAAAAGGAGGAAATCAGTCTCTAGTGCAGGGGTTCTTAACCGGGGGTATCCATTCCCTTGGCGGTATGGGAACCAAATGCTTGGGGTAGGGGACTTGATCTCTTTATTGCATTAATTTATACTTGGGTAGCTCGTGAATGGAACATGATAGAATCTTCAAGAACATTCAGTATTTTCTGCAAATGCTTGTATTTAATTATACACTTACTACAACTATAATTTTAAATTTAAATTTAATACCTTTTAATTTCAATATTTAAACTTAATTTTGCTTTTTGTAAATAAACATGATAAATATGATTTCATGTTCTCTTTCTAGCTGTCCATATCTAATGCATAGTAAATTCAAGCTGTTGACATATTTGGAAGTCATACTGGCTTTGGAATAATGGTGATTATTATTTCAACAGTCAAGTGAAGGGAATATGGGATCGTATTGGACAATCCATTGGGGGTCTGGAGTCATCAAGAGGTTCAGAATCACCTGCTTTAGTTGTCCTGCACATCCGAATGTCTGGTTGAGGATGTTTACATAACAAAGATGATAGATTGGGCAGAATACCTAATAGCATAATATATTCCTGTCATATACTTACTACGTCTTAATTAAATTTTGAGATTGGATTTTTAGTGTAAACCCTGTAAAGGAAATGTTAATGCTAACTGGGGGACTAGGGTTGTAATCCTAACCTAGGCTAGTACAACTCCTCAGTCTTCCCATTCCCATGGTACTATAGGGAGGCAAGTGCATGTTTGTGCACTGGCCTAACCCTCTCCCAGAAGTAGCACAGAAGTGTCCTATGACACTTTGGTGACACCCCCTGGCCAGCACAGGACATGTGCTGGGGCTTAGACTGGCCTAACTGGAAGTTGGGATTGCAACCTATATCTACGTATTTTCCTGATTCTGGCAAGCTAAAATAAAGGATACTTAGTTTCGGTGTCCTTTGGTTAAATTCTTGTGTGGAGTGAAATCTGTGTCTTTTTAAACTTCTGTCTCATCTAGCAGACATATTCTGAGTTTCTTGAAATGCCTTTATTTAATATTTGTGCAAAAAAAGCTGGGTATAATTAAGCAGACAATAAGTCCATGTGTATGCCAATAATGATGATGATGATAATAATGAATAATAACAATAAAATAAGAGCACAATCCTACCCTGATCTACTCAAAAGTAAGCTCCATTGTGTCCAGTGAGTCTTAGTTCCAGGAAAGTGTGTTTAGTATTGCAGCCTAAGTCCAGGTGTTCAGTTTTCCTTATATTTATAATGCATATGAATTTGAAGTGGTTCAAACTTGTTCATCTGTTGCTTCTGTACTTCAGATTTTCCTATCCCACGTGCAGTTTATTTGTACAAAAAAGTGGAGGAGGTAGATAGATGTACAGAACAAATTCACTTGAGTGATTTACGGTATTTTGTTATTGTTGAGAACATCGCTTAGCTCAAAAGTTGCATTCCTAATTAGGAACATGCTCACTATAGCTGTACTAGGAGTTGCAGAGGTTACCACCTAGAAACATAAGAGTACAAATACATAAATATGAACTCTCAGTTCTGTTCAGGCTTCTTGACATGTATATAGTAACATTTAATGAGTGCTCCATCAAGTGAAAACCGTTTTGCTTAAGCAAGAAAGTCATGGATTTTTCATTTTGCCTCATGTTTTGCCAAACGCCACTCAAAAGCAAGAAAAACTGTGCTGATCCATTCAAAGGTCTGCCTGTCATCCTGTTTCCACAAGGAGAGCATAAAGGAAATCTTTCTAGTCATGGAGATATCATTTAACTATCGTAGCAAAGAGTCAGTGACACATCTATCTCACACTGAGCTGACAATTGCTTGGGATAGTGTTTTTCAGCCAGTCATATGAAAACCACTGGAGATACGTTGTAAAATGACAAATGGTCCTTAGCCATGTAGATTATTCTATATGTGTATAGTAAATGTATCCCCTGACATAAGGTATCATGGCACTGCTCTGTTTGGCCCATTTCTATAGAAAACAGGGACCTGAGGCCTGATCTAAGATCGTCTGAGGTGGCATGCCAAATGCTACTCCATTTTTACCCTACATAGCTGAAAATCCAAATTTATAATACAGTAATCCAAGATAAATAAAGTGCCATACACTTAATATATTGTCAGGTTTTCAAACATATTATGGTGCTGTTTGGCTTATGGAAGAATTGAATTTGAATTTAATTTGAATTTATGAAGATATGATTTGAATTGAATTTATGAAGATATGATGATGAGAGAGGATAATTTTTAATAGAAAGTATTTTTTTAATTTTTAATATTTAGGTAAATGAACTAAGCTAATCAGCTATTTTAATGAAAGGTATTCTTACTCATTTAATTCATTGATGATGTCCTCTTTAACAGTGGCATTGCTAGGGGAATGCAGACCTGCACAGGTGGCATGGATAGACCGGTGACATCACTATTCCCCAAAAGTTTTTTTAATACAGTGGTGCCTCACATAAAGAGCTTAATTCGTTCTGAAGGCATGCTGTTTAAGTGAAGCAATTAGATTTTTCCATAGGAAATAATGGAAACTCAGATGATTGGTTCCACAACCCAAAAAAATATTCATATAAAAACATTAACTGCATGTAAAAATGATGAGAAAACATTGTAATTGAATTCAAAACATGCACTCAATGTGCATGATCCTATGAAGTCTACTTAGGCTGCAATCCTAAAGACACTTTCCTGGGAATAAGTGGGGCTTACAATGGGGCTTACTTACAATGGGGCTTACTTCTGAGTAGACATAGTTAGGAGACTGCAATCAAAGACAGTTTCCTGGGAGGCTTACCTGGGCTGCTGCAGGAGGTTCAAGGTGGTTGGTGGGGGCACTTGGGGGCAGTTAGGGGCAGCTGCCTCTGGCACCCTGAAACAACTGCCCCCAAGTTGGGGGCAGTTAGAGGCAGCAGCGCTGGTTGGCAGCCCTTTTAAAAAGCCTTCATGTGGAGTGTCAAGGCTGCAAAGCCCATAGCACGCTTGGTTGTTAAGTGAAGCAGAACTTGTTATTTGAAGCAAGATTTCTTGAAAATTTTTGCTTGTTATGTGAAACGCTTGTTAAGCGAGGCATTTGTTTAGTGAGGTACCCGCTGTAGAACCTTCATATTTTATATAGAACAATACATAATTTCATGCAGAATGCAAGGAAACAAACCACATTTAAATATTTCTAATCTAACAAAATTTATAGTCAAACAACCATCAGGGGCAGCGTGGTGGTACATCACCATGTCCATTGCCAGGGGCATTGCCCTTTGCACTGCATGAAATTGCCCTTCGGGGAGAAAGATGGAATATAAATCAAATAAATAATTAATAAACAATAATCCCATCATAAGAGTGATGTGCTGGCCTCATGCATCTGGTGACACAAACCCTAGTGATGCCAGTGCTCTTTAAGTCATACGTATGCATTGGGATTTGTTGTGCATTTGCGGTCACTTGATATTAACATAAATGATGTGTTGGAAGTGAATATTCTCCATTTAGCAATAAATATTGACAATCATTCAAATATAATTTGTGGTGGCACTGAAGCTTAAAATACCTTCTTTTTTGGGGGTTCTTCTAGTTTTCTGTCAGAAAACTAGATTCAAATTATAAATCTCCAGAAGGCTTTATTAGCAAAGACAAAAAGATATCTTGCATAGTTATTGAGAGGCAACTGAACAACAATTAGAGTGTAATTGATTGATATTCTTTTAAATTTCAAACTCTATCTAGCCATTAAATTGATTGGTTCTGGTGTGCTTGGCTGCTCAAGAAGCAACTACAGCAAAGGAGGAAAGCATGCAAAGCAGTGAGATGTCTTGTTGGTCCCCCATACTGAATGTGCAAACTTAGAGCTCATGTGCTTTCACAAAAAGAGGGGGACAAGGTTGCATGAAGGAGGGATTTGGGAAGTGCACAAAAGGTTAAACATACTGCATTCACACATGCACTCCAAGGAGGAAGGCATCACACACACGCGCACGCACACACACGCGCACACACACACCTGGACACATAGATATTGATTATGCCTTATAGTTATCATTTCCTACATAGATAACAACTCTGGCCTGGCTTTAGGGATGCACATGCATGATGATGGGCACATTGCACTAGCCCTCTTTAGTCTTAGGATAAACTGTGACCCATGGAATACTACTATAGTTCTCCAGTCCTTTTTTGCTGCTTCCTCTACCCCATTACCTTGAAAATTACAGAGATGCTTGCCAGGCAATGTGGAAGAGGAAAAGTTCTCTTTCTTTTCTAGCATCCTGTAAAAATTCCCAGATGTCTCTTGTCAGAACAAAAACAAGCAACAAGTTTTTTTGTGTTTTTTTTTAAAAGGCAGCTGGAAGGATTCAAAATGGGGGCTGACCAGGGAAGAAAAAGCTATTCCACTATTGCAGCATCCTTTAACTTAGGCCTATATCCTAAAGTGAAATTAAGCCCCTTGCTCTGGAGCAGTTGACTTTCCATAAGATAACACTAGAAGATGATGTAACTCCATGGATCCATTACTGCCATGGATTTTGCATAGTTTGGTAAATGTCTCCATGTCTTACTGGTCAACACTGAAGGAAAACAGAGGTAGCAGTCAAGCTATCAAGGGCCTTGGGAAACTAAGAAGTTTAAATTGGAAAGGATCAAGAAAAAGATGTTTCATTACAGTTATTCCCCCTTAAACTGACCCAGAAAGGGAAGGCTTAGCCTAGAGGTGGAATATGGGGAGTATGATCCATGAAAAAGGTAGAGGGTACCCAAATGTTAGTGCTACCCTTGCTGCATTCGCCAAGGGAAGGATTAGGCTCTAAACAGTTTTCATAAACAGCCTGTCATTATATTAAAGAAGGCAAACAAATGTGCAGCATTTTCAGATTTGCCTCATGAGCAAGTGAAGCCTTGGGTAGGTAGAAGAATTCGAGTGAAATGTGATGTTCAGCTGAGATGTTCAAAATATGAAATTTAAACAGCATTTTAATTGAAAGTAGGTTTTCTTTCTGGATTATAATTAGCAGTCACTCAGACAGAAGGCAAGTGGGCAACAAAATATCTTTTCAAGGTCAGTGATCCCCTTTAGCATATGCGAAGATACTAACTGGCCTTTGCTTAACAGGCTTGTCTGAGCAGCTACTGTGTCAGAAAACATTTTTATCAATGTTCCTTGTCAAAGATACCTATTGGCAGAGGTATTGAGAAAACAGAAAATGGTGATTTATCCTGCTTATGCTGAGTTACAATTTAATAATTGTGTGTTTCTTTATGCACATGCTATCAAATGATGGGCATAAATGTTCTTTCATTTTCGAAGGTGTGTCTGCAGAGCAGGTTGAAGCTATTATTTGGTAGATACCAGAGCCTTTTGCTATGGATTCTTGAATCAAAATAGGATGTATGGAGCATGGTGAGATCACTCCCAGTACGCTGCATTTATTCCTTTGCTTAAACAGCATTTGTGGCAGAAATAGCAATTTCATCCTTTGGACAGACAAAAGCAATCTCAGCCTTGATAAGGATTCTGCTGACCTCCAACTTGTACCAGGATATCAGTAGCAAGCCATGGAAACAGACCCCTCTGGCTGCTTTATAGTAGAGGGGCTCATAGAGAAGGAAATTAGTGGTAGAGCAGACACTTTATATGCTGAAGACCCCAGACCAGTCGTGTCACCAAGGTGGTGTGGCTGGTACAGGCCGCACTGGGTGACGCACTCCCTAGGGGTGACACGCCGAAGGATTTTGACACACCTCCGGCCAACCCTGGGTGTCAGTGCACCCATTTCTCCCAAGGAGTTGGCAGAGCGGCTGCCAGAAGCTGCCACTCTGCCTCAGAGCTAGCTAAAATGACCAGTGAGGTGCGGAGAGACACACTGCGCATGTCTGACATGTGTAGTGTGCCTCTGTGCAGCCATTGGCCCTTGCTCCGAAGGCGGAGCCGGCTGCTCCACCTCCGGAGCAAGGGCCCATGGCTGCGCAGATGCACTGCACATGTCCTAAGTCTCAGGCATGCCTAGTGCATCCCTCTAGTGAGGCCAAGTGGCAGCTTCTGGTTGCTGCTTTGCCTCTCTAGCAAGTCTGAATAACCACACAGAGACACAGCTTCCTCTCTAAGGAGGAGCCGGCTGCTCCTCCTTAGAGAGGAGGAAGTCTCCTCTGAAGCCGACCTGCTTCAGAGAAGACTGGGCATGCACCAAAGTTGGTGCATGCGCACTGCTCTTCTGAAGCCAGTTGGCTTCAGAAGTGACACTGCGTACGTGCCAACTTTGGCACATGCTCTGTGCCACAAGGGCAGTGCGTGCTTCCAAGGGGGTGTGCCCACCTCCCAAGGGTGATGCGCTGTATCACCGCACTGGGTGATGTGTGCGCTGTGGTCACCCCTGACCCAGACTGTGACCTTTCATGAAAAAGGAATTTCAAATAGGAGAGCTTGGAAAGTTTCCTGCCTGTGATGCTGCAGACCAGTGGGAAAAACTGGTACAGAAATCCCTCAGCATCCTCATTGTAATTATGAGAATCTTAAAAAAGTTTGAAAGGAGTTAGGTGGTATAACTATTTAAAAACAAAACCCCAAAACTCTTAAGATTATAATCCAGAATAATCATGTAAGGTGACCTGTTATTTATGAGTTTGAATGAGTGTAATTAGTGCAAATTACTATGAACGGGTCTGTGCCATTGTTATGTTACTGTATTTATAAATAATTCGAAACCTTCAAAGTGATTACAGAAATTTTAATTCTAAATGGTTATCACTTGGATATGATGCTGGGTGATATTTTGGTTATTCGTAAGTATAGAGACTTCTTGATAATGAAAATACGTACATGTGCTTGTATTTAAAAGTGGGTTGTAAGGCGGATTTACTAGAATCATATGTCTCCTGTAGTAAAGGAAAAGATTTAATAGAGACAGAAGGTGGGGACAAAACTAGTGATCTTTGAATCTTGAAGAAGAATGGCCGTGCAGCTTCACAAAATATTTTAGGAAACAAAAAGTAGAAAAACCTTGACCTTTGCTCTGTAGCCAGGCTATTGTTAAGCCTGAGGTGAGGAAGAGAGAACATTTTCTTCGCTTCTCTTTTGAAGCTGGAACATATGGCTAAATTAAGCTAAGAAGCATGTTCTTTGTAGAATTCAGAAAGGACATGGAAGAGAGCGCATTGTGTTTAATACAATGGTTTCTAGAAAGTGACTTGGTTTTGTGTTGGAATTTCCCCCAAAAGTTGTCATCTTTTTCTGAATTGCAGGTATAGGTGTTGTTTCTTTAATCAAATTACATTTTCAATAGCAAGGTTTTTTGTATAAAAATTCAAAGTAGACCATGGGTGATATTTAATATTTAACTCTCCATTCCCAAATCTGAACAACTAAAGGTGGAAAATGGGTGGAGGCAGTAGTGGTTGCGTGAAGGAAAATACTTCTGTACAAAATTATATTGTACCTATCAGTACAAATGCACCTGTGTTTCATGTGTATGATTTTCTTTTACATGTTGTTCATGTATACTGGTTGGATATCAGGAAAAAGTTCCTAATGGTGAGGCAGTTCAGCAGTAGAACAGATTGCCAAGGGAGGTGGTGGACTCTCCCTCACTGGGGATCTTCAAGCAGAGGCTCGACAAGCACCTGTTGGATATGCTCCAGGGGGATTTCCTGCTATAGGCAGGGGGTTGGACGATGACCTATTAGGTCTCTTCCAACTCTATGATTCTAGGATTCTATGAAATATATACAATGATGGTTCCCCCCCCCCTTTCTCCCAGTGACAGGTTCACTGCATCCTGGACAACTGCATCCTGGTCAAATGTGTCTTTTGTTATTGGATTTTTGCATTTATTTCCTTTTTATTCCAGATATTTGCATCCAACATGTGCATATTTAGATGTATTTTAATTTTTTTAAAAAAGGTTGGGTTAGAAATTACAGCTAGGATAAAGGGGTTATGATATAGGGCACTTTTTTGCCCAATTATAGTTTGTTGCCCAGTTAGAATGAGATGCAAATGAACAGGATGTTAAAAAGAACACACAGAGACTCAAATATCCAAGGCCACTAATGACTGGGATACATTTGACCAAGACAAAATCATCCATGATGCAAATAATCTAGCAAATTTCTTCTCTATAGATGGAAGTGGATAATTCTTTAATTCATTAAAGTTCGGTTGAAGACCGAACTTCTGGTGCAGTGGACACATACATGGTTGTTTCACCCAGTACACAAGCCCACCAACCACACACTGCAGCAAGACAAGTACTTGCTGATTGCCTCTTGTTTTCACACTCTTACCACAACTACAAAGGCTCAACCTTGGCCTATGGCGTCTTTGAAACCATTTAAATCAGTGGTTCCCAAAATGCAAGCCATGGATTCTGGGGAACAGGAACACCAGCTAGTAGAGCCATGGACACCTTGCAAAAAAAAATCTGCTTGCATATAGAATGTATAGGGTTATATTGCTAATGGACTGTTGTGGCCAGAGGCTCAGTAGGTCAAAGTAGCTCCCAGTTGAAAAAGTATGGGAACCACTGGTATAAATGGTCAGCATTGCATTGGGTTTAATGAATCATAAGTTGTGTGCAGCTTAGGTAATGAGAAACACAGAAAACACATTAACTGGAAAAAGAGAATGAACCATAGATATCAAACATTAATTTTATGTTGAATACATTAAAGATTAATTTTCTGCATTAAAGATGAATGCTATGGATGAATGTTCATACTTGGCTGGCTCTAAGTTACAAGGAACTACTGATTTGTTGTATTTTTTAATTACATAGATTCTAAAAATTACATTATGTAAAAATTCTTTAAGAGCTTTCAGTATGTATCTGTCCAAAAATAGTTGGCCAGTGAGACAGTCAATGCTGCAAGTCAAATTATTCTTTCATTGGCTGACTGCTCTGTATGCTTTTGCTATGTTAGTCATTTAGGAGGCCTGCTGGTTTGCCAAACAGGGCACCATCTGCTGCCTTTCCTATATAAGTGTGCCTTGATGAACAAAAGGTCCATTACCAAACAGTGACTCTTCCGGCTTTTTGTTTGCGATGCTCAAGAATATGCTGAAAATAATATAATAAATAGCTAGAAATACCTTTAACATTATTTACCAATTTCGGTCTAATAGTTGACAAATGTTACCATTTAGTTCCAAAATAATTTGCTAAAACAAAACAAAACAACAAGCAGGGGCTTGGAATTTTAAACCAATATGCAATATTGATTTAGAAGATAATTCCCTAACCGTGGAGTTTCCTCAGCAGCCTTTGGTGAGGGACCATCTAAAGATGAATTTATAGTATATCAAATGTAAAATGTGCCTACGTAATTTAGTACATCAGTTCTCAAACTTTGACTTGTGACCTGATTTTTTGGGGTGGGTGAATCATGTCATGCCTCCCAAGCTTTTCCAATCTTCCAGGTTGCTAAGACCTGTGAAGCAAGACATGTAAGGATGCATGATAGCAGTATCCCGCACTTGAGGAAAGAAATGGACAATATATAAGCATTTTAAATCTAATTAAAGGGTGCTCTTTGGGGAGAAAGGAGGCATATAAATGCAAATAAATAAATAAATAAATAAATAAATAAATAAATAAATAAATAAATAAATAAATAATAGTCTTTATTCATCTAATCAGAGGGTCTGCATCATTGCAGTCCTATCTGAGGTTGAAGAAGCCACATGCTGATTTTTTTAAAATAAAGAACTACGTATTAAAATCACTCTAAATTGGGATCCTCAAACCCACCCACCCCCTCAGTCTGTGGCCCAAGCCAGTCCTTGGCACCTCAGCCACCGGGTTGTTCCAGGTCTGGACCCTGGATCTGAGGCCAGTTGCCTGCACCTGCACAGTTCTCCCCACAGTTGGCTGGACCTCTGCAGTTCACCTCAGACTCAGGGCGAACTGTGGAGATGCGGTTTAGCGATTGTGCAGTTCCCCCCAGCTGGAGGGCAAACTGCACAGGTGTAGCCAAATGCTGGGCTGCACCTGTGCAGTTCACCCCTCAGCCCAAGAGGAGAGCGCAGGCATGGCCCAGCTGCGCTGATGCACATGTGCAGTTCCAGATGGAATTGCACATGCACATCCCCCTGGGCCATGGGAAATTTTTTCCCCACAAATCTGGGCCATGGTCCTCAGAAGGTTGAGGACGCTGCTCTAAATGACAAAATACCTGCTACCATCATGCTGTTGCATAACGTTTTTATCATGGCATTGCAAACAGATCTAACAACGCCTGTGCTTAAGATTAGAGGGTAACGATCTTACCATTCAGACTGGAGTGTAGTTCAGTTTATAGTCATCTTGATTAGTATTAATGTCTCCATAGGCCCATCATTTAATTTATTACTATAAGTTCCTTTTGAAAGAAAGATTCATGAACTACTTTGACATGTCAGTGAAAGATGCATCTTTCTGCTGTTTTTGAGAGCAACTTGATTTAGTGCACATTAGATTGCATGAAATATTCTATATATGCAGAACAGGTTAAATCTGTAATACAATTTAATATTAATGATAGTTCATATTGGTTTTCTTTTCCTAATACTGCTTTCAAAGACATCCCATTTCCTGTTCAGATCGTGTAAAATCAAAAGCAGTTACATACACTTTGTTTCCTCCTATTTCTCCAGGAAATAGTAATTTTTGTTATTGACTAGGTTTTGGATAATTGATATATTGGATAATTAGTAGATTCAATATCTGACAAGTTCTGTTTGAAAAGTTTAAATTTTTCCAAAGTGGTAATTTGGTGAAAATGACAACACAAGTCATACAAAAAGACAAGAAACTTACCTGCTGATATAAAATCTACAGTAAATGCATCCCTGACTATTTTCGTATTCATTTGAGATAATCTACTACAACTTATTGCTTCTGTGCTGTCGTATTGTTTATATGGTTTTCAAGCTGCATTGGGCACTTGCTTTGGAATGGGAAAGGCAGGATAAAAATCTCATAAATAACCTTCAACAATATGTGGTGGGTGGTAGGTGGCTAACATGAGGAGTTCCAAATGTATGACAGGTGTCTCTTGTATATGGATATCTGTTGGCCTTTGGGTTATAAGACTTATAAAATTATAACTAATTTTAACATTAGAAGTATTTTATATCACCTTTCAACAAAGAAGGCCACAAGGAAGTTTCAACAGGAAAAATACAAAGTGCCGTCCCCAAAGGGCTAATAAAGTTGTAGAAGTACAGAGGAGCAGCCACTAGAATAGGAACAGTGCATGCTTTTCCATGCTAAAGCTCAGATCCAAAATTTTTAAAGGCACTACTTTCCTAGTTAGCAGTTTGTGCAACAGATTCTACAAACTATGTGAACAAGTGTTTCTGTTTGTACACCCAAGATCTCCAGCAAATCCGTTTCATTAAATCCCTGGTTTCAGTCCTTTGAGAGAAGGACAGCAAAGCTTTCCTCTCTCCACCTCATGCACAGTTTTATAATTGTACTCCCTCAATACTGCTTTTTCAAGTTAAAAAGCCTCTAACATTGTAGCCTTCCCTCATAAGGAAAGTTTTCCTACCATTGAATCATTTTGGTTTCCCTCTTTCCAACTGTATAGTATCTTTCTTAAGAGTGACAAACAGAAATCCATACAATATTCCTAATTTGTCCACACCATAGACATGTATGGATCATTTTAACTCTATCTTCTTACCCTACAATCGTGAGTAACTATGGGTGAGCCACCTAGTGAAAACCTATGGGAAAGTCATATTGCAATCCAGAGCACATTGTTCTTACACTGGAGCAAGGAGTTACTTCCGTAGTTACTCTGGATTGCACCCTTAATCCCTTTACTAATTACCCTGAGTATGATATTTGCCTTTTTTGCAGCTGCCACACAGGGCTCAATGTTTCTCAATATGCTAGCTATATCCAAGATCTTTCTTGGGTTGTCATAGACCACTCAAACTCCATCACAATTTGGCAGCCAGGAATTATATATTTAATGTGGGGAGTTTTTTTGGTATAAATACGTATGAATCCTGGTACATCTCCTTCGAAGTCAAACAGTGCAAATAAAATGTTTTATGTCATATAAAGAGATCAGCTATTCTTTTACTCACCGCAAGTGCTGTAAGGGGAATTGAGCAAAAAAAAACCACCATCATAAGTTTATACTGGAGATAGTGAAGCATATCCCACAAGCTTTCAGTCTTTGCTATGTGATAGGGCTTCGTTTTACTGCCACTCAAATGCTTCCTATGATTTCCAGCTTCTAAGTCCCTTGAGGTTATTCCCTTTTTATAAACAGATTGTGTATGCTATACATCTGTGTTGCTAGGCTCCTGCTTGGCCAAGCACTTGGTTTGTAGCCACGTATTTGCACAGACAGTAACCCCCACATTGCTTGCAGAAGCAACTTTGCTTCTGCCATTTCCCATTATTTCTCATTAGCACACATCAGAGTTTAATGAGAATTTGATTTTCAAGCTACAGGGTTTTTCTTTGTTAAGAACATATTTTTGTGTGTGCTAAATATAGAGGGCTTGTATTCGGCAGAATCTGGGAGCTGAAATCGCATCTGATAGGTGCATTGCATAGCAACCATTTTTCAGTTGGGGGTAAAAATGGAAAATAGCCTGAACATATAGAGCTTTCATCCTATTTTTGAAGTGCATTATGTCATGCAGTCTAAAAATATAATGTGAATGTGATCTATACATATGTTGTGTGTGCAAATGGGTATTTGTAAGATATATTTTTAATGTTGTGTGCGTGCAAATGGGTATTTGTAAGATATATTTTAGATTTGTATTTTACCTTTAGATATTTGAGATGTTTCAGATGCAGTGTATTTTTACTTCTTCTTCTTCTTTAGTCCTCAGATGGCAGTTGGGGAGAGGGTCATCAGCTCAACCAATACGCTCCTATAGGTGCTGCTGGTTTTTGTGCATCATTCACAATATGCCTCAGTTCTTTGCAGTTGATGGCAGTGTTTTTAGCCGCATCAGTGGTCAGTCACTGATTCTTTGGGTTTTGTTGCAGCTATCGCAACAACTCTGTAAAAAAGGTCACATTTTTATCTTCAGAGACCATATCCACATGATGGAGACTAACAAAATACAAGGTGGCAAAGGCCATCTTGTGTGTTCATGGCAGATGTGAATTGTGAAACTGGCTCATCTTGGATTGCAGCACAATCTGTTAGGCACTACTCTGCACAGAGCTTAATGTTGGGTACGATATCGTTGGTCAACCAGGAAAGTCCAATATTCAAGGAGCCAAATATTACATTACAATATATTTTACATTGTTTCAACCCTTAAAAGTGGGTCTGATGGTCTGATAATTATCCACTTTTCGAAGTACAGCAATCATTATGTCAGATGTGTGCCAATTTTTATTCTGAAAAACAGTACTGTAGGAAGACATTATGTTACAAGTTGTTAATATCTTCCTGTCTTCGCTGAAAATAAGTGTAAGGATCAAGCTGGTGTTCACGCTTCAGGTGCAGAACTGATTATTAGCACAATCCTAACCATGTCTACTCAAAGGTAAGCCCCATTGTGTTCAATGGGACTTACTCCCAGGAAAGTGTTTTTAGGATTGCAGCCTATGTGTATCAGTTTTCTTGCATCAATATTCATAGTACCTTGTCACAAGTAAACTCACCAATGGAGTACGTAACTGGAGAGTTGAAACAAAGCCCTTTCTTGCGCTCTGTGGAGAAGCATCAGACTTCAATTCCCATTTGTAAAAGAGAAAAAAAATACTTTGAGCTTTTTTTATTCCTGGAGGTCCACAGGAGAAAAAGCCTGTGCATAGAAAACTATGCATGAATAACAGCATACATATAATGAACTAGATTAGAGCCTAAAGAAGAAAACTTACTGGCTGGTAAGCTAAACTGAACCTGGAGGGCCTGAGCAGACATGCATAAGCTTTCATTGCATACGTGTTGTTGAGTAGCACATTAAAAAGTAAGCATTTTGTCTGAATGAATGAAATGGAGCAGCAAATTAATTCTCCTCTTGGGCAGTTTACATTTGCATTTTTTCACACTGGCTATTTTGCTTTGCAGAACCAGTCAATTGATATACCAGATAGAGTGGAAATACAGAGGCATGTTCATCATGTGACGATTACAGCATCTCATAGTGTCTTGAATGTGCGAATAGGCCACCACAAATCTTTAAATGAGACTTATTGCTAGTCTTATAAACAACAACAATATTGATAAGATAAACAAAAATAAACAAAAACAATAAACAAAAATTAAGATAAACAACAATATCATAACATACTTTAAGGTAGCATGGGGAGAGGAGCAAAGTGCAAATAAAGATTTTTTTAAAAATCCATACAAGTGGATACCTTGAAAATTAATAGCATGTGCTACAACTTATTACTTTGTTCAGTTTTTGTGCAACCAGCCAGGCTGGCAGTACTGCTTAGGGTGGTCACCCATGGCCCCTTTTGTCTCTTGCTCAGTTTTAAGGGGATAGGAGACTTAGTTTTTGTGCAACCAGCCAGGTTGGCAGTACTGCTTAGGGTGGTCACCCATGGCCCCTTTTGTCTCTTGCTCAGTTTAAGGGGATAGGGGACAGTAAGCTGGGAGATATAGGATAAGCATAATGGGATGAGCATAATGTATTCCTGCTGATTTTGCTAGCATTTGATGCTTAGGGATGGGCAACCCTTTCACACAGCAAGGGCAGTTATTTTATACACAATCAATTTATCTTGATCATGTAGGAGTACTGGCTATCACTCATAAAACACATGGAGAGAACTTCCACTGTATTTGAAATGGCCTTGGATGCAGTATTTTCAGTCACATCAGTTCACACTTTCAGCTGTCAGTCATCAAAGGCATTTTCAAGCATTCATTAACTATTTATTGTGTACTCTACTATGTACTGTGAATGTGGTGGGGTTAGCAGACAGAGGCCACCCTGAAATGCACACATTCATTAGTATGTTTATATGGAGTCCCTTCATGTTCACAGAACGCACTGGAACCTGCTGCAGACTTTCTGAGGAATGTATGCATGTCAGAATGTAGCCTCCCACTGTAATGCCACCTATCTGTAATGAACCAAAGCCTCTGTGACTGCAAACTGGTTTCTATTTAAAAAATTTAATAACCTAAATACATATATTGCTTTGTGGAGGTGGTTTATAGATAATGGCTTCTAATTCTAGAGGTGCTGTGGGTTGTCTTGAGATGCCTGGATGTTCATTTTTAGATTTTTTAAAAAGAGAAAATAACAGAAGTGTTTCAGTTCATACGAGTTATGTGAGGTCTTTCATTTGTGCATGAGTCACAGTTTTCATCGTGAAGATCTTCAGTAACTTTGGAATTTCATGAAAGGCTTTGAACAGACAAGAATGCTTAAAGGAGTGGATTTTAGTAGTTGCATCCCTGAGTTCTGCTCAAGAGATGAATTGAGTCCTTACTTTAGAACTGATAAAGGAGATGCTTGTCTTTTATTTCTATAAGATACACACTTGGGAGAAGAATTCCTTTGGCGAATCCCCACTGGTGAATAATAGCAGAGAGAGGTGTGGAATTAAGGGCCACTTTATTAACTAATTAATACAAAAAATATAAACAGGGACTGCAACTACCAGTAAATGCCATGTGGGCATCTATGTGGGGAAATGGCTGTCTGCAAAAAGGAAAGCAGTTCCTGTTGCAAATCATGTAATAATTGGTTAGTGGCCTGGAGAGATAAATTAACTCCATCAAAACAATAACATTCAAACCATCTCCACTCGATTGATGGATGCCAAATTACTGACCTGTCAAACTGGGCCAAGAAATGGCACACAAAGGCATTAACATGCTTGCATGCCACATCCACCATCCTAATGCTTCTGGCACCCCTCCACACCCTTCTAGGCAGGAGGTTGGACCAGAGAATAAACACCCCTGGAATCCACTGTGCTAAAAGGAAGAAATCCCTAACGATCTCAAGCCTCAAGGATATAGATGTCCTCTGGCAGAAATCATTCTCTCCTAAATGAACCAAAATAACTTGGTTATTTTGAGATGGGCACTCAGACAAAAAAAACACAGACTACTGGCAAAAACTGCCCCCAAAGTATACACCTATGCACTATCCAGGCCACGGATACCATGGATCCCAGTTCAAGCTGAGTATCAAACCCACTGCTCTTGGCCCTCTTCTTAGCCTAGAAAAGGATGGAATGGCCAATCAGGATCACTCGGACCAATAGTGACAGAGGCATGCCTGAAAAAATAAGAACAGAAGGGTTAAAACCAGGGAAAAAACCCCATCCCTCAAAACCTAACAAGAGCCATGGGTAACTGAGGTAACATGAGTAACAACCAGCAGCAAAGCTGCACCAAGGTGAACCCTGGTTTCCACATGCCATGAATCTCAGGAGGTGAACCTCCAAAACAATGACTTGCAGCTGAGCTGCCCCAGGATAACCTGGAAAGACAGGCGGTGAACTGCCGAAATTAAGCTTCTTAGTGTTTCCTCACATACAACTAGTAGGCCTCTGATGCCAATGGTCAATACAGCATATAATGTCTCCAGGCATGCTGAGGGCAGAGGCCACAGTGGCTGCTCCAATCCGGAACAAGTGAAGGCCATACTGACCAGCTGGAAGGCCCACGGACTCTAAGGCCCCATTAAAAATAATACAAAACTGATAAAGAGTCAGGGGAGAGCCATCCTGAACATAAATGGGTGGGGATCCCATCGTTAACAGAATCATTTTTAGGAATCATTTTTAGGAAACAACAAATGGTGAATGAGTCTAAGTTTCCCAGATGGCTTTTTGGCTTTTTGGAAAACCACACCTAGGGGAGAGACCCTCAGATTAGGAACAGGAGGTTTAGGAAAAGGCCCAATACCCTGCCAGCTCTAACCTCCTTGGCAATCTTTCTCCTAATGACAGCCTCCAAGCCCTTAACTGACCTAAGGTTCTTAGAACAAAAAGGAGCAACTGGGGAAGCAGCAAGAATATGAAAACAGTTTCTGAAACATTCCAACAAATATAATGAAGCCAATCTATCTGGATAGTTAGACAACAAATCAGCTAAAACATCCACCCTAATTGGGGAGGGCCCCTTTTCCATTTGCTGGGGGGGCTGACTTTTCTCCGCCCTTTCGCAGTTCCACCTCCTGCCCATGGGCTTCCTTGCCTCACGTTGTGGTTCCCTTCCTGGTTGTTGCCTGGTATGGGATAGGTCTCTTGCCCTGCTGTGTTGAAGACCTCCATGACTCTTATGGCCTCTTCCAGGGTCTCCTTTTTTTACTTCCTGAATCCTGCCGGCCTTTGAACCAACCCAGTTTATTCCATGACTGTGGGATGCTTCCCACTACAGTGCCCACACTGGTGTGCAAATGTGCAGTTTGCCTTTGAGCACTTGTCTGCTGAATTAAATTCATAACAGGTTCACTGTGTTTGAACCCCCTGAGCACCAGAAGGCACTTTGGGGCTTGAAACAGCATATCATAACAGAAGGCACATTGGGGCTTGAAACTATAAGATGACCACTGTCTGAGTGGACTCCCATCACAGGTCTGGATGGCTTCACAGCTCAATTTGAGTTACCATCCAGCTCAAAGGAGGATCACGAGAGGCCCTAAGCCTGATGTTTTCATCATAAACTAGCCAGGCCTGGCCCCCAAAGTCTCTAAGCGCCCTATGAATGATGTCTAAATACTTAATAAGTGCAGGCGCTTTTTTTGGGAAACATCTGGACCACGACACCCATATAAATCAAGTATCCGTACAGCTAATTGATCTAATTGTGGTCAATTTCCTGCTTTTTAACAATATCCTGATCCCTGACCGGGTCTCCCAACTTAGGTGTGGGATCAGGCTCAGAGGGATGTTGTCAGAGGGATGATGTGGCCCTCCTACCAAAAACCCTGGCCTAATCTAACAGGGTTTTAGATCATGAGTCTTCATCATATGTCAGTGTTTCAAAATAGCCACAGGCATTGCTTGGTGTTATCTGAGGTGCTTGTAGTAAAGCAAATCAGCACTGGGGTGAATGGACCAGAAAATCCAAACCAATTAAGAAGATTAACTCTGTAATTGGCATGATTGATCAGGATTATGTAGAACTAACACAGCTTTAAATGACTGTGCATCAATTTCCCATTAAAATTACTTGTAATTTTTTTTAAGCAAAGCATAGTAATGGGCCCAAGCTGAGTGGTCATTTTATGATTTCCTTTATCAGGGTATTTAACCTATGAAGCTTTAACCATTTTGCATTTAAATATATCTATATTGTTTCAGTTGTTTAAGTGGAACTTACAAGATTATTGTGGTGGGAGGTTCCCAGGCAGCAAAATGGAAAAAGGACTTCTAGTGGCTTTCCTCTATGGAAAAAGGCTATGATCCCATAATGTCCTCAAATTGAACTCGGCTGAGAGTTGCACTTTAGTGCTTTCTTCAAGCTGCTGGAAAATATCCCCGGTAAGAGAAAGCAATATGCAGTGAGTAGCTTTCGGCTCACACAGGGTAGGAGAAGAGGGCAAGGAAAATGAGGGGTGATGTTGAGGAAAGCAGCCAGCCTTTTTATGACTGGCCCTTTCCTCCTAGAGTTAGTATTGTCCATAGCGGTCAGATTTGGGAGTCTATTTAAGTTGAAAAATTATTGATCTCCTCCTAAGTAAATGGTGCTCACTTTCATGACATTTTTTTAATTTATAAATTACAGTTTTGAGTACTAAAATGTATAGGATATATTTGGTGCGTCTGAGAGACTAACAGCACAATCCAAAGTAACTACAGGAGCTTTTTACTCTGGATTGCTCTATGAATTTCTCATAGGTTTCCACTAGGTAACTACGTCAACATAATTGTCTCTTACGTTTATGTAAGAGCTCCTGTATTTACTCTGGATTGTGCTGTTAGCAGTAGAATAATATTTAGGGAAAGGCCTTACGTTTCTATTCCAATTGCTAAGCTAAGGAAGGGAAGAGTTACAGGAATGAGTTATTGGAGAAGTATGGTAATTGAAAGAATTTAAATCATTAATATATCTACCTCTGTTTGGAGAACCTTGCCAGGTTCCAGAGTAGCTTGGAGATTCTAATATGACAAAAGAACCACAAAGATTGTTTCATCAAGAAAGAATAGCAACTCGCTGGTCAAAATGCTGTCAGGAGTTTGGGGAATATTATCTTCAGTTCTGGAGCAGGGTAGCCTATTACCAACAATATTGGTAATAGGCCTATTACAAAAGCCTATTACCAACAAAATCCAGAATATTGATATATCAGTTTTAAAGTGGGTCTAGCTGGGGATAAATATGGCTCTACTTTGCATACAATTAAAAGATAACATTTTACATAGAAAAAACCTTAGCGTAATTGTACAGACTTACCCCAAAAGGGTCAGACAAAATACAGTCATATGTCCTTCCTAAGACAGGGTGACCAGATGCCCAAACCTCAGAAGGAGGACAAGGTCATGGATTTCTCTCAGCCTGGTCTTTCCTGCAGACAATGGCATGTTTGCCAACTCATGAGTAAAGCCACGATATTTGGAGCTTTCACTTTCCCATAGAGCTCAATGCATATTTTTTTAGTTTTTTGGCCATAACCTTTGATAGGAAGGAGATATTTCAAAACTGATTTTTGCATTGGATTCTGCTCTTCAGTATGAATCCAATGACATATGACCTGATGTGGTATTGCACACCATTGCAAAGTTCCAATATGAAGCAAAAATGGAGGACAGTGAAGCCATTTTGGAGGACACTCAGACAGGAGGCTAAAAAGGAGGACAAATCTGGAAATTTCTGGTCATACGATCACCCTGCCTAAGCGTGAAGCCAAAATGCAAGTGCAAAAAAGATTTCAAATTGATTCAATATATTCTGAAGAGACAACCCTTGTGATGTTCTCCAGGTATTTTTCTCCATGGGTAACTGCAAGATGCAGGAATATAGGCAGGAAAAAATACATGCATTGAAAAAGCTTTATATTGTGACATTCCTGGGAAGGGAACCTAACTGGGAGTTAGGATTGCAGCCTGAGTCTTGACCTGATTTTTTTGTGTTAACAACAAGGTATTCTATTATGTAATGCTACTGCTGTCTATTGATATAGACAGGCAGGGTTGGCTTGCATGATGCTGCTCAGTGTATGAGCACAATCCTAACCAGGTCTACTCAAAAGTAAATCCATTTGTATTCAATAGGACTTACTCCCAGGAAAGTGCTTTTAGGACTGCAACCTATGTGTTCTGTATGAACTGCCTATGCACTTATAGTAGTATATGCTAGCAGTTTCTCATGATTACTGCAGTCAGTTATCTCCAGGCAGCACATGACTACTTAATTAAAGATTACTGTCAGAGAAGGTCCCAGAAAGTAAAATCAGTTGCCCATTTCATATAGACACTGCAATCCAAACTGCTTCAGTGAAAACATAGAATAAAAGTAGTTTTGCATTGCATGTCTATAAGAAATCTTGTCTTGCTGCCTTTGCTGGCTCATTCATGTTGGTTTCTTGCTGCTCAGGATGTCAGACCTGGAAGCTGCAAAATTAAAAGCACAGCAAGTGTGGAAACGCATGCAAAAGAAGGTGCTGCTATACGTTGCTTCAGCTATGACCATGTCCTTCCGTTTTTGTATGGCAGTCCATGATAAGGAGATCCATGATAAGGCAGAGTAAGAATGGCAATGTTGATCAAAATCTGAGTTCTTGGACAGCCTATCTGCAACCTCTGCCTCTCAACTTCAAGATATGGCACAACTACAACAGCCCACTAACCTGCGATAGAGCAGGCCACTCCAAGAAGCCCCTTGTATTCATTGCATACTGTCCTGGCATCTCATCAGGGGCTCCTTATAAGGCAGGAACCACAGCTGTTCCTTGTTCAGTGTGATCTGAGGGGGGTCTCCTTGGGAGCAAGCTCTCCTGTCACTTACTTGGTGGCTACTGAGCATGCTCAGGAGCAGCTCGGGCTGCCCATGCTTCCTTTCTCTTTGGATCCAGCATCACTCTCTGCTCTGGATACAGAATAGTTGGGACAGCCCAGCTAGGGCTCTCCTCACTGCCCTCACTCTGGATTGTGCCCTAAAGCAAATACAGCCTAAGGCAATATTTCTCAGATTATGTGAGTCACAAACCAATTTCAGATGGTTCCCCTTTCATTCAATATTTTATTTTTAATAGAGTTGAAGTTTATTTATTTTATTTTAAATATTTATATCCCGCCTTTCCTCTCCTACAAGAGAGAGCCCAAGGCGGCTAACAACAGGATAAAACACCATTAAAATCAAATTATAAATATAAATTAAAACATAATTAAAAACAATTAAAATACAATTAAATTTAAAAAGCTCAAACAATAAAAACAGACTAAAAACATAGTTAAAAACAGTAACAATAAAATGATAAAACAATAAAACTGCCCCCCACCTATGCCCCATTTAAAATGCTTTTTTTAAAATAAAAGGTCGTAACCCTTAGATGCCCATCCGGATCCAGAGTCCGGAAATGCAAATTTATGCAAATTGGGCTATTTTTTAAGGCTCCGCCTGAAGCTCTGTATAGAGGGAGCTCTCCTCAGTTTTAAGGGGAGGGAGTTCCAGAGCTGGGGTGCCACCACTGAAAAGGCCCTATCTCTGGCCACCACACCTCTCACGTCTTTTAGTGGCGGCACAGTCAGTAGGGCCCCTTCAGATGACCTTAGGTCATGGGTCAGATTATAAAGAAGAAGGCCGTCCCTCAGGTACCCTGGACCCAAGCCATTTAGGGCTTTAAAGGTCAGGACCAGCACTTTGAATTCAGCCCGGAAACGAATGGGCAGCCAATGTAGTTGCTGAAGCAGTGGCCCGACAGAGTCGAACCGACAAGCCCCAGCAACCACACGGGCCGCCGCATTCTGGACTAGTTGAAGTTTCTGGACCGTCTTCAGAGGCAGCCCCACGTAGAGCGCATTACAATAGCCTAGTCTTGATGTCACTAGGGCATGGGTTACCGTGGCCAGATCTGTACGACTCAGGTATGGTTGCAGCTGGCGGATCAGCCGAAGCTGAGCAAAGGCTCCCCTGGCCACAGCCGCCACCTGGGACTCCAGGAGCAGCTGCGAATCCAGGAGAACCCCCAAGCTGCGAACCTGCTCCTTCAGAGGGAGTGCAACCCCTTCCAGAACGGGATGATATTCGAATACCCGAGTTGAGGGCTTCTGGACCAGGAGAACCTCTGTCTTATCAAGTTATGCTACCGTGGTATATAGTTACATCTAAGAAATGTTATAGAAATTGGGCTATACTGTAATATATGTTCTTTTAACAATGATTGTCAATGGAGCTTACTTGTGGGTAGTTTTGGATTGGACAGAGATTATTAAAAATGTTTTTGCTTGATGATATTGTTTTCAGCCATAACATTGTTACCAGTTTAATGACATTACTTCCAGTCATCCAAAAATAATGTCATTCTAAAAAGTGGATCGTAGTGCTAAAACATTTTGTGAACTATTGGCCTAAGGAAATGTCCCATATGTTTGCTTAGTTATAAGGACTTTAGTTCAGTGATTTGAGGAAATACGGTAGATGCTTTAGTTTGGGCAATGACAAATGACAAAATCACAATGACAAAAATCCGTCAGAGTATGGAAGCATCATTGAAGGGTGTTTTGAAAACATCATCAGTTTTCTCCATCCTGGATACATCTAGCGTGGCTTCTCTGAGTATACCGAGGCCAGACTTGGCCAGCACTCACTGTGAACGAAATGTGAATGTACACGCCTTGAAAGCCTCTAAAATGTGCAAGAGTCCCAGAACAACCAGGTCTGTGCATATGGGAGCTCCCTGAAGAGAGAATGCTTGAAAACTCCTTTCCCAGTTAAGCATTTAGGAAAGCTATTTCTGAACTTGGCAAGAAATCTGTCAAAATACTGTGGCTGAAATTCTGCAGTTTAAAGGAAAACTATTGGATCCCGTAGGACTTGTCTTTGATAGCTTTCTGCTTTTATTGAGAAATGGATCCACTGGAGAGCTAAACACACTGAGATGCTTTTTTCCCCTCTCACATATTGCATTTGTTCACATACTCTCATAGATACACATGCATGTGGCTTCAGGCTCTTCAGTGGGAATGACTAAAGAACCAATCCTATCTTAGTTTTCCAGCACAGGTGCAAATGCAATGCAACCCTTAGGTAAGGGACTTTCCTTACCTTGAGGACGCCTCCATGATTGTCCCCCAGCAGAAGGATGCAATAGGATGTTTGCACAGCTGCACCGAAGCTGCACTGGAGTTGGAAGAGAATTCGGCACTTAATACCATGGGCTGCAACTAGAATCATAGAATCCTAGAGTTGGACGGGACCCAGTAGATCATCTAGTCCAACCCCCTGCCTGTAGTAGGAGATCCTTGCCTTGTAGGGACCCAAGAGGTATAGACAATGAGTTTTCATCCAGAGATAAACTTTTTTTGGAAAGTAGTAAATGAGAGTGTACCCTGTCAGAGAAACTAACTTGTGAAAGCATCTTTCAAAACAATAATATAAACTATATTCTCTTTACATGATCTGGTATCCTTTCATTTCTTTCATTAATACATACTTTCAGGTCTAGGAGTAGTCCTTGGACTTTACCAGACATGTTTAGGGAAATATTTTCTAAATTGACTTCTTTCTATGCTCACAACTAACCAACCCATGTGTTTCCTTGGAATACTTTTGCTTCTTGTTGTTAGGTTGCTCTATGTACTGTGTTCAGTTGTACCAAACACGCTTAGCATCCATAGTATGAACTGATGCAGTGCCCCCCATATTACATGATCTGCGGAGGGGCTGGTAGTGCACTAAGAAGGCTCCCAACAAAGAATGTGTGCATGTCAGTGCCCTCCCTTGCTTTTGCTCCTATGCACATAGTATTTAGGGATGTACTGACCATGTGTCTGGTGCCCAGGTCTACTCGCCTGAAAGAGGCATTTTCTTAGGTTTCAGAAAAGGGAGGCCAGGTCTACTTGGCTAGTAAATCTGGGCTTTGAACAGGAGCACAGGTCTACCCAATCAGAGCTCAGGCTCTTTCCAGACTCCCCCCCCCCCCCCCCAACAATGTTCAGAGGTTCAGAAGATTCCTAACCAGGGGTAAGGAAGATCTCAAACAAAAGCTTCTAAGGTAAGGCCATGTACACAGCATGGAATTTATTTGCAGCAACACAAATATCATTCCAGGCATTCCTCCCCCAATATATTCAGAGATGCATGAAAAGATCCCCAACCAGAGCCAAATAAGGAACATGCAAGAATGAAAAGTTCCTGATCACCCTCCTGATCAATGTGAAAGATTCCTGATCAATGTGAATATACATTATTCTCAAAAGCTATTAATCCAGGATAAGCAGGGTGACATAGCCAAGAAAGAAGACAAGACTCCCCAAAGTGTAGGACACCCAAGAAAAATGTAGGACATGAAAATATAAAAGCTAAAAATGCTCATATATATAGCTTTCATGTGGTTAATTTAAACTCTATAGCTGCAATCCTAAACACACTTTCCTGGGAGTAGGCTCCATTGAATACAATAGGGCTTACTTCTGAGTAGACATGCTTAGGATTGTACTGTGTCTTATTATTAAATTTAAAACTATTATGTTTAATTATGTCAAATCAAAGCTATGTCAAATCACAAGGCCACAAACCTTATGAACAAGCTGGCGGTTTGTATATAATTTATGAATTACAAAAGGCTAAATGCTGCTTGCTCACAAGAACAAAGATGACAATGAAGATTTTTTTCCAGGACACAAGAAATCCAAGATGTGTCCTGAAAAAGATGACATATGTTCACCCTGTAGATGAGGAATGGGAAAGGAGGAGGTCTTGGTACAAAAAAATTATGGTGCAGGATTGTTCTGTTTTGCAAGCCAATTTTGCAGCCAACCTTTGGGTTTTGCTGCCCTCTTCATCCTTTCCTTTGCCTCCACCCCCCAACACAGCCAAAGATAAAGGCTGAAAGAGGGGGAAACCCCAGCTTTGGAAACTGAGACTCCACAGTGAGGAGAAAGAGGGAAGAAAAGCAACCTGCAACCTTTCATTATTCCTGAAAATCATTCTTTTCATATCTGTTTTTCTGATAAAAAAGGATTTCAAACAAGGAAAAAGCAAATATTTGTTGAGTGTCTCTTTCACTCTCCATAATGAGTAAAGAAATGTGTGTCATCACATTGTGCACTTCTTTGCCTTTCTTCATTAATGGCTGCAACTAAGGTTGCAATCATAAACACACTTTACTGGGAGTAAAACCCATTGAACACAATGGGATTTACTTTTGAGTATTGTGCTCTAAGTGGAACTCAGACTGTAACAGGTTGCCAGTCTGCATTGCAACTGTGTAATTGCTGTTGTGTTTGGTTCCTAACTTACATACGGTGATTTTCGAAGGATTGTCGTGATGAAGCATTAAGAATGCTCCAGTCTCTGATGAATAATTTTGGTTTCCAGCTGGCAAGTGGACAAGACCTAAGCCTATGTTCTCAACAAAGAGATTTCTGGGAATCTCCTAAGCACCCTCTCAGCCATAAACATTCTGCTCTTGGAGTTTACTTTGCCATGTTCTCATATAAGCATGTCTCCTTATGACCCCGAACCTAATAGCTTAAGGACACAATCCAGAGCAAATTCAGCCTGCTCTGACCTAACTGCACTCTCCTAACTATTCTGTATCCAGAGCAGAAAGTTATGCTGAATCCAGAGAGTCAGGAAGCCTGGGCTGCCCTAACTGCTCCAGAGCATGCTAAGTAATTGACACAAGGGGAAGACTTGCTCCTGAGGAGACACCCCTCAGATCACACTGAACAAGGAACAGCTGTGGTGCCTACAGTGGTGACATGACTCTGCACATCACCTGGTGCGGAAGTCTGTGCGTCATCCCTGGGATGCGCTCCCCCCCCCCCCACCTGGACTGCACAGTCACCAAAGTTGGTGCCTGCGCAGTTGTTTCTGAAGCCAACTGGCTTCAGAAAGAGTACTGCGCAGGCACCATCTCTGACGCCTGCGCAGTACTTTTCTGAAGCCTTTTGGCTTTGGGGGAGACTGTGCAGGTGTCAGAGCTGGTGCCTGTGCAGTACTCTTTCTGAAGCCATTCGGCTGCCGCTCCGACTCCTGAGTGAGGCCGAATGGCTGTGCAGAGGCGCGGACTTTCTCTGCTCTAAGGAAGTCTCCTCTGAAGCTGTTCGGCATGCTCAGTGTGTTTCTGCGCAGTGCACCTCAGATGGCTGTTCAGGCCAGCTCCTCAGACAAGTGGCAGCTTCTGGCTGCTGCTCCGCCTTGGAGCAGGCCTGAATGGGGGTGTTGACGCCTGGGGCCTGCCAAAGGACAGTCAAACTCCTCCGGCACATCACCCCATACGGAGCGCATCCCCAATGCAGCCCACACCAGCCGCACCAGTCTGGTGACGCCACTGGGTGCCTGCCTTCTAAGGAGTCCCTGATGAGATGCCAGTACATTCTACAGTGAATACAAGGGGCTTCTTGGAGTGGCCTGCTGTGTCCTGAGGTTTGTGGGCAGCCGTAGTTTGTTCCATATCCTGAGGTTGAGAGGAAGGGGTTGCAGCTAGGCTGGCCAAGAACTCAGATTTTTGGTCAACACTGCCATTCTGACTCGAGCCTTATCATGGACCTCTATGGGTCTACTCATTACTATACCTGCTCCTGAGGTGGTATGACTCTGAGGGCTGGAAGAGGGCATTTCTGCCTTGGAAAAAGGCTCTGGATACAGAGTAACTGCTCTGCCCTAGGCAGTGCTAAACATGCCCTCAACTTGCCTCTCCTGAGCTGCTTAGGCTGCCCCAGTTAGGGCAGAGCAGGTCCACCTCTCTTAGGGCACCCTATGTTGCCTTGCTCTGCCCTAAGCCTCCTTCAGAGTAACTGGGCTGGAGCATCTTGCAGTTGCTCCAACCTAGTGTTAGATAGGGCAGCCTAAGGGCTCTTATGTGGACAGATTGGTTGCTCTGGATTGTCCTGTAATTCAGGTTGCTAACACACACACAACAAAATATATACATAAAATAACTTCAGGAGTCCATACTGTTCATATCTTAAAAATAATTTGAGGGCTGTTCATACTTCAGTGGGAAGTTGTATTTGTTTTTATTTTAAAAAGCTACTCCTATCCTTCTACCTCCACCTGGGCCACCAGCTTACCTTACAAGAAACTGTTTAACATTGAATATTATGTAAAATTATATAACATCATGTAACATAATATTTTCACAGATGTTTAAGAAGTATATCTTAATGCCAGCTATTAAAAAGAAGTTTTAAAATGCAACACCCTAGGCAGAAGATTATTAGAAATAGGGCTGCAATCCTAAAGATACTTTCCTGGGAGTAATATCCATTGAACACAATGGAGCTTACTTCTGAGTAGACATGGTTAGGATTGTGCTCTAAGTAGTTGATGGCATCTGTCTCTGAAACGTGTGCAGGACAAGCAAGGTTTCAAGAAAAGAGTAGCTTCTGAGATGTAAATTATAGTTCAACCTAGAGCCTTGTTGTTATGAACGTTGAACTACTAGAGTGAAAAATTAACTGGAGTTAATTTTACTCTACTTTTTACTCTAATTTATTTACAGCATATCTAGAATATTATCTTTATTATTAGTGAATGATAGTGATATGCTCTAACTATATTATATTATTTATATATTATCTATATTTAATGGGCTGTGAGTGGCGCAAGCGGTTAAGATGCTGTGCCTGTTAACCAGCAGGCCAGGGTTCGAGACCCGGGTCGGCCCCACAAGACAGGGTGAGCTCCTGTCCTTAACCCAGCTCTGCGACGCAGCTGGATCCAATCGTATTGGCTCTGCCTTTCCATTGGACTAATTCAGTGGCGTGGATAGGGGGGATTTGCTGCTTGGGTAACAGCCTATCCTCCATAACAATCTAACCCAGGCTTTCGTGCTTCGCATGCAGCATATAAAGCGCCGAGCATGATACCATAGTCTTTCAAGACTGACGGAGGCCTGCTTTTTTTAAATCTATATTTATATAGTGAAATGAATTTTACTCTTAAATTTTACAAGTAGTAGAATTACTAGAGTGAAAAATCCTTTATGTACATGTGAACCAGACAGTAGTTTCTAGCCAGGCAGCTCAGAAAACTTCCCTTTGAAGCCTGCAGACTTTACTCAGCAGGATAGTGCAATTATTTTTTATGCATGAGTTGTACTGGACATCTCCTTAGCTGAATTGATATCCAGTGTCTCTCTCTGCAAAGGGCTGATGAAACAATGATGGAAAAACAACAACAATGACACAAGATGCTCTCAGGAAATTTGCAGAGCAGCAACTTTAATGAGATTGGATAGGTTTGGAACATTTCCTTAAATTTCTGTCAGCTTTTCATTTTTCTATTTATCACTTCTCCCAACTGACTTGATGAATGAATTTATATTTTAGCACTTCTGCAAGCCCTTTTATTTATGTGTTCAATGGGGCACACCCAAGGTATCCCAGTGGAAAGACTTTAATGACTTGCATCCAATTAGATGATACAGCAGGGAACTGAAAACCATTTTGACAGCTTTCTGCAATGTTTATTATTAGAATACCTAATTTTGATAGTTTCCCCTAGATTCCATTATCTTTCCTTTCAGTTCAGTTCTTCACAATGCAAAATGATGTAATAATCTAATCCATTACTTATATAATGATATAAAGTTGGCACTTTTTGATAATAGGAGATTTAGGATTTTTAAAAAATTTGTTTCATAGTTTTTTCAGAAACATCTTTCTGTACTTTGCAATAAAATACATTTAACACATATATATAGCTTGATCTTTGTACAGCGCTGGTTAATGAATGGTATCTTGGATCTATACGCTGACATCAGCTCAGTTGAAAATCCAAAGCTTCAGAATGGTAAATTATTCCTTGAAGCATCTATTGCTTGGAAGCCACATGTGGCTCATTGGGCAGGGTGATCATCTTTTTCCAGGACTTGTCCTCTTTTTTAGCCTTCTGTCCTGGAAATAAAATCTTCATTATCCTCTTTTTTCTTTGTGAGGAGGCAGCATGTAGCCTTCTCCATAAATTATATGCAATAAATAAGTAGTGGTTTTAAATTTAATAATAATTAATCTAGTGTTTAAATTAAGCATATGTAATCAGTATATATATATATATATATATCACCCAGTGTTTTTAGCTTTTATTTTTGGCATGTTCTAAATTTTTCTTGGGTGTCTTACATTTTGGGGGCCTTGACTTCTTTTTCAGTTATGACATATGGTCACCTGCCTCTTTAGCATATAACCTCTTGGAAATATGGTGGTTAAGTACTTTTTTGCATCTGCCTATACTGTAAAAGGTAAATAAGAAATATTCATGCTTTGTAATTATTGGCAGGGTGTAAACAGAATCCACCAGATTAGAATTTAAGTTTAATGTTCATGATTAATATACTTAAGAAGCATTTAAATTCTTGGATATTGAATCTCTCAAATATCTCTCTTGTTGCTCAAACCTCTTGCATTAAGAACATTTGACTATCCCTTCTAACATAGGTATAATTGTAGATACCTATGTTATGAATCTGGGTTGATTGCTGGATCAACTATTAGCCGCATGAGGAAGGAGGACCTGATCATCTATCCCCTTCCTCACTCACCTCCATTAGCTCAAAACGAATGAATGAATGAATGAATGAATGAGAGATGCATTTCTCCTCATTCACATAAATAACCATGACACAACCATCACATAAAATCTTCACATGGCTTTGAGGAGACTTAACATCAGTGTTTAGAAGAGTCCCGTGCGGTTTGACTTCTATCAAATCTACAGTCAGCGCCTTTACTATTTGAGTTGAAATAAAATCATAACCGGGCAAGTGCATTATGGGCTCCAATTGATATGGGCTGTGGGTGGCACAAGTGGTTAAGACACTGTGCCTGTTAACCATTAGGCCAGGGTTCGAGACCCGGGTCACCACAAGACAGAGTGAGCTCCTGTCCTTAGCCTAGCTATCTGCTGCCTATTGATTTACATAGCCTCAAGTTGCATTTTATCCTCCCTTGAAACCTAATGCCTCTAGCTGTTGTTTTGTCTACCCCCGTTTTAATAAATTTTACTCTCGGGACCACTGGGTGATCACAAGAGGAAATAAAGGTTGCTGATCACTTGATTCATGTGGGAGAAGGACAAAAGCAAGGGAAGGAATGTGTGAAAAGAGCCACATTTCATACTCAATCCTTGCAAAAGAGGGTCACAAAACCATGATGTGGGAAAATGTCTTTGTATCAGAGACTAAAGAGCCTCCATGAGAATGAGCAGTGATGGGATGCTTTTTGCACCAATGCAACTCACTAGAAGTGAGTTTGAGACTGGGGTGTGGCAGTGTCACATACATCTTGCCCAAAGTGGTTCTTTCATTCATTATGAATGTGCAAGTGCAAAGAAGGTGTTCAGAATTCATGAATATTTCATAGCATATTTTAACCAGAAGTTTATAAAAGGGGGGGGGGAGGGAATGCAGCAGCATAATCAGAGTGATCATGATGTTGATAGGGCTTGTCAAAGGCAATTTAAACTTACATGAAGTGTGCGGGTGGCTATTTTGACCACTTCTCTTAAGTTAGTCAAGTTGATCTTCGTAAGGAGGTTAGCACTTGTGAATTCTCTTAGGCCTGAAGAACTTTAATAGGGCTGGCACCACTGTAAGAACTTGATTTGAATCATTGTATGGCACATTCCTGAGAGGCATGCATCAAATGATCATAGTTATAAATGGATTAAAAACTCTGGCATGTTTATTTTTTGGAGGGGACAGAGTTGTGGAGGGAGGCATTCTGTATGTAACTTTGATTGGCTTGGCTGGTGTAAATCCAAATTGATCATTTGTGTTTTTCACAAACAAATCACACATCACATAAATCACACAAATTAATCTCAGACATCAAATCTTCTTTCCTTCAGCATCAGGTATGCTGGTTAGAGATTTCTTTCAGTCAGCTATCACCTTACAGTAGCTGACAGGTAGAGTTTCCATGGTTTTGAAATAAAAAATGTAAATACTCTTTTGGGAAGAGATAAAAGTATGATTGCAGCATCAAGCTAAGGGCAGCTGAGAGAGCTGGTGTCAAATATCTGACCCCATTAACTTTGAAAGCATTACTACTTTTTTGGAATCGCTCTGTCTTCTTCATATGAACACAGTAGGCTAGCTAGACAACTCATCAATAAGCATTAAAGATTTAATACTTCAGAACGGTGGATACCAGTCTTATAATCAAATCACATCAAGCATGATGTTTTTATTGTTCAGAAGATTTTTGTTTAGCATTGTGCATAATAATTGAGAACATAAATCTTTTGAGATTACTTTTATTTACTGAGAGCAAATTGCTAGCTCTGTTTTAGCAGAATTGCTAAAAAGCTAGCTATAAATTTTTAGTCTTGCAGTTCATACAAAAGTGATTAAATTTGCCAGAGGTATCAAATTCAAATGAGCAGGAAATGTACCCAGGGTATTTGAGTATAAAATTCTCATTCAGGGTTTTAAATCTGAATTGCCTGGAATTATTGTGGATTATATGGTTTAAGAGTATGGGAAATATCTTGCAGCCCAGTCCTAATGGGGCCAGCTAACACGCTGCCAGGAACTATGGTAAAGCAGTTTTATAAGGTGGCTATAATGGCGTGCAGGGTAGCTTGTTGCTGGGATAGTACTGTGAAGGCCTGAGACTTCTTTTGCATGTCACAGATGTAAGATGATCCACCAAGGCAGATATGATGCAGGCTTGTCTACTGGCATGAGTGGATGCCACATACTAATCCCCTTCTTGGAACCAATTCTATGGTTTGGATCCAAGCTGCTTTGCGTCAGGAAATTTGTTAGCACAGGTCCCAGTAGACCCCTCTACTGAAGGCTTACCCCCAAGTAAGAGATTAAGGCTACTATCCTAACCATGTCTACTCAGAAGTAAGCCCCATTGTGTTCAATGGGACTTACTCCTAGGAAAGTGTCTTTAGGATTGCAGCCTAAATGTTGAGACTGCTGCATCATTGAGGGGATAGGTTTGAGTCATTAATTTCCTCCAAACTGTCAAGAATAATTGTATAATGCAAACTCTCAGTTATGATCTATAATAGTGGCCAAAATTGTGGAAATGCTTTGAAATGTTCATGTTTTGCAACTCTGCAGGCTTATAGGAAATACAAATGTTTATACAGAATATTAGTTAAAATTCACTACCTGCTAATGTTTAGATATCAATAAAAAGATAATTTAATGGTGAATTCAGTAGAAAAAAGTCAATACAATATAAATATTCAATACAAAAAAGAATTAAAATATCTGCAATATAAAAATATTGTGAACTTTCACACAAAAGTTGTGTCAAAGAATACTTTATACTGCCATGATAAATCTATACTACTATTGGTAATCTTTATTGTTTAAAACAGCAGTACAGTGACATCTCATTGAGCGAACAAGTGTTTGAAGCTCCGTCCTTGCTATTACATGGTGCCAGGAAGCAATTATAGCAGCAATTAATTTCCTTTTAGTTGATGGACACCTCATCTATACAAGATTTTTCAAACAGTGTCACACATTTTCTGTCAGGCCAGGGCTGTTTTCTTGCCAGATCAGCAATGGAATGCCCTTTACTTTTAACCATTCCTTGCATACATACTCCTTGCATGACCAACTGCATGTTCTGAATCTACAGCCGGAGCACCCAGAAGGGAATTGTCTGCGAAGGTATGTGCTTAGAAGTGATGAAAATTTAATGGCCAAGACAGCCCTGTATCTCAGCCTGGTTGGGTGACAACTACACAATTGGCCAAAGAAATGTTAGATGGAACAAGCTGTTTGAAAGGGCATCTCACCCTCCCCAAATATGAATCCGAGTTCTAATACAGGTCCAACCTTGTTATACACTGATTTTATACACAGTTTTGACTCATCACAAATTATCATTGCAAATCACAGTTTAAAAAAACTGCTTTTCTACGGTTGTAGAGAGGCAGTCATGCAAGCCATCATTCCAATCTTCAGCTAATCTAGGCAAAGACAGGTGGTCTTTTGCATTTCTGATTGATGTCTGCCTCACTACAACAATAAGAAAAACTGTGCTTAATAAACAACTGTCAAAGGATACACTTTTTCCAACTTCTTTTATTTAACACATTTTTTCATTTCAGGGAGTCCCAGAATAAAATCTTTGCAGCTATTGAGGCACAAACTTATTCCAGAAGGAGCACTGAAGGAGCAAGAAACCTGGAAGTGGGTCTCTAGAACTATTTTTCCCACTGTTTTTCTATCCACTGATTTTTTTTTAATCTATGGGAGTTTTCAGAACAGAATCATAGTGGATAATAAATGATACCCATACAACAATATGTCTATGTCCATTGAGTAACAGATTAAATGGACTGGTTGGGAGGGAAATAACACCTAGCAGTTGCTAGTTGCTGACCCCACCAAGCCGCTTAAATACATGAACATAAGAAACTTTCAGATTGTTTTGCCACTCCAGTGACTGTAGTGTGTGATGTCTAATCCACAGTGGATTGTTGAAAAGGGTCTTGAGAACATAAAACACATTAACCTGGAAGATGTAATAAGTAACACACTGTTGCTGCAATCTGAGTGTAGCCCAATTTAGAAATACCTCTATAATACAGTGAAAGACATGCAGGAAAGTCTGGATTGTGAGTCAAACACCATGGTTAGCATTCATCATGATTAGCATTCATCATGGTTAGCATTTCAATTCATGTTGAAATTTCAGACATATATTTTTTCTGGTTAATCATTTAATCACAAATAACAATTACTTGCTAGACAAACTAATAGATTTCAATTGTTTTTCACTTGAGTTCAGAAAAAGTGTCATGCATGAGATGGATTGTGTCATGACTTACTTGGTCTCTTGTTACTCTCGGTATGATTAATAATTATGTCAATCTATAATTTAGGCTAGTATAAATATTACATGAAATTTTTATTACATGAAATTTTTCAGAAAAGAAACTTAAGGATTTCCTCAGACTGATGACAGAAGAGCTTAAGATTTGAGTTTGGCAGTCTGCTTAACCTTGTGTGTTGGGATGGGTTGAAGCTATGCATATCATCGCCGTCAGCCTAACAAAGCTGCATGTTCTCTTCCCCGTCCCCCAAAGGGCTGCTGTGCAATATTATTCTAGTACATGTTGTCTTGGTGATGCTGTCTCCAGCACCCCTCTTGTTGCAAAGTACAAGTTGGTCTTGATTGGAAAATTTAATCTAGCCAAACAGATTTGGACATGATTAACACTTATAAAATCCTAGAAATAAATCTGAAATCATATGGCTTAGTCTAATCTAAGACATCAGAAGTCAAAATGAAAATAAGTACAATGGTTCTAGCCTTGACAAGTCTCCAGAAGGGAAATTTTGTTCTCTCTGAAGTTTAACAGACACTAAGCAGGCCTCCGTCAGTCTTGAAAGACTATGGATATCGTGCTCAGTCTAAGATGCCAGCTGGATCCAATTGTATTGGCTCTGCCTTTCCATTGGACTAATTCAGTGGTGTGGAGAGGGGGGATTTGCTGCTTGGGTAACAGCCTATCCTCCATAACAATCTAACCCAGGCTTTCGTGCTTCACATGCCTCATATGCAGCGCTGAGTACGATACCATAGTCTAAGAGACACTAACCACCTCAATATCATTTCATATTTTGCTTCTCTTGCAAGAAGAAGGCTGGCTTTTCAGACCCGCATCTCACCATGGTGCTCCCAGGCCAGCCACTTGCTGCAACAACATTCCCTAAGTCTGTAAACCACATTGTGAACTTTTTGTTGAAAATTGGTATATAAATTCTGTTGCTTAATTAATTGATTTAATAGATTGATTGGCTATCCATGGCTCAGCCACCTGTTGCAGTACCTCCTGCAGCAGTGGCTCCTCCTGACCAGTGGCTTCTATACAAGTTATTTTGGTGTCACCCCACCTGTGGTATCCACCACCTTCCCCCCTCCCAAGTTGTCACAGGTCCACTGGAGCAGTTGAGGCTACATCATGTTACATGTTGGCTCTTTGTGATCTTTCTGTAAATATGTTCATAACAATTCTCCTTTAACATATTCTGTACTTGAAAATAAAACATAAAGAGTCTTTTATGCAACAAAAAGGCAGGTGAGCGGAACACGCTGGCATAATAACAAGTCACCAAAACCCCAGATGTGACATTGAAGTGGTTCTGTGAAGCTAAGCAAAGGTTACATTTAAAGACATGAAATGAAGAGTTTGTTTCCTTTAAAAGCATGAATATACCTTGAGAAACAAAACAGATGCTGAATAAACATGAATCTGTTTTGTTCTGCATCGGTTCCAGTTACGTGAACGTTTGCTAATGTTCTGTGTGGATTAGGAACTATCTAATGAGAGTATTGAATCTGGGAAATAGAAGTTAATTCATCTGTACTGTTTTCTCAATAGAACGTCAGGATTGTAGCTGTCATTCACCAGGTTCCATGGCAACAAGTGCACGCCTCCCCACTTAGCAATATGCTGCTTATATGATTAGAGAAATTACTTAGTTTTAAGAATGAAAAAAGAAATAATTGGTCTGCTTATAGGAGCCAAATCAACTTCCTTAGTTATGGTTTTTCATTGCTGTCAAAAACCACATTCCTTTTTGGAATGTGTCACATTCCACATTGTGTCACTTTTTGTACATTAAATGAAAACCTGCCAAAGCCCCTAACTATGAATTTTTAAGACTCCAAGAATCTGTAAAGCCCCTGAGAAAGTCAGTTGGCATTTGTGCTCTCTGCAATGTTTGTCAAAAGGTGATCCAACAGGTGTAATATGCAGGTTTAACTATTAAAATCTCAAATTGTGAAGCAGTGAAAGTGGAGAAAGAACAAAGAAAATCTGTAACTGACTATGATCAATTAATAAGTACCGCTGCAATCTGACCAGCCAGCTTGTGAAAAACCCTGCTCAACTGTATTTTGTAAAAAGAAGAAATAATGTGTGCCAAAATGAAGAGCATGAGTATTAAAGAGAGTCACAGTTTTACAGTGTGAATTTCTACTCAGAAGTTAATCCTGTTATATTCAGTCATACTTACTCCCTGGATCCATACCCAGCATTGTGTTTACCAAGATTCACTGTTTAAATGAGGACTCGCTGTTTAAATGAGGTTAACACCCTCGGTGTGACTGTGGTACTCCTCGACAAACTATCCGTCACAGTGTGTCCAACTGTAAATTGAGAACTTAAGCCAGCCCATGTCTGATTTTTTTCAACATAGGCCACTCTGTTCTTGAATTGTTGGGTGGTCTGGACACTTACATCTGAGTTACCATAAGTCCATGTATTGTATGCCATATGTTAAATAAATAAACAAGCAAACAAACAAACAAATACACTTCTAGGAAAGTGTGCATGCAATTTCAGCCTAGCCTGCAATCCTAACCCCAGTTAGGTCTGCAAAATTCCTGTGCTGCCCTGGGATGTCACAAAAGTGTCCTGGGGAGGTTAGGGGAGGTTAGGTCAGTACGCAGCCATGCACTGGCCTCCCCTGCACTGCAGAATTAAGGAGACTGGTGAGTTGTGCTGGCCTAAATTGGTTAGGATTGCACCCTTGATAATGGCACATAAGATAATGGACATGATAATGGCACATAAGATGCTAGATTAGGTGAGCTTTTAACCTGATTCAGCATGGTGGTTGTTATACCTTTGGTAGTACCAAAAGGCTTAGGGTCCAGTCCTATATGTGCTTACCTAAGAGTAAGCCACATTGAACGCAGTGCTGTCAATATGCTGTCAGTAGAAAAATAAGCTTGAAAGAGATGATTTGCTTAAGCGAGCAGCTATTTTTGCTTTGAACGTCTATTCCTGGAACAAGTAGCTAGTCATAAAAGGGTTGTTTCATCTTCTTTATTTTTTAAATTATAATGGAATTAGGGAGGCGTAGCCAGTAACAGTGGAAATCTACAAGAGCAACACGTGAGTACAGGAAGAAATTTTAACAAGAAATTGTGTGCTTACTCATGACTTTTATTAATTAGTCAGAAGACCTCACTGAATTGTTATGGGTGAAATGGGGAAAGTGCTTTGATGCTGACACCACAGCTTGCCTTAAATTTATTACAGATACCTCTTCCAAAGTGCTTTCAGTGAGAAATTACATCTGGAATGCTTCTCAGAAAAATTACAGATTTGTTCTCTCAGTGTTTTATAGGGGGTGCTCTGGTGCAATTGGCTGCTACGCTCGATTGGATAGAGGAAATTGCACAGGGATAAAGAAAAGAATTCTAGAACAAGACCACAGACTTGTGGCCAACTTTAGCTATACTTCTGTAAACTTTTAGGAGGAATTAAGCCATACTGAAATAGAGAGAGAGAGAGAGAGAGAGAGAGAGAGAGAGAGAGAGAGATAATTAACCCTACAATCCAGAGTAACTACGTGAGCACGTAAGAGACTTTACGTGTACCCGTAGTTACTGCACCACCTAGTGAAAACCTATGGGAAATTCATTTTGCAATCCAGAGCAAACTGTTCTTACACCGGAGCAAGGACTCCCCGTAGTTACTCAGGATTGCGCCCTAAGACTTCATAAGAATTTAATCTAAAGCATAATTCAGGATTAATTCCACTTTGTTGGGGGAAAACTCAAAAAGCATACCGGTAACTGTTTCAATTCAGTCTTGGATCACGTATAGCAGCTGAGATAGATTCCCTGACAGCTATCGCCTCAAGGGCTGAATCCTACATTATGAATGTTGTTTACTTCAATATTCTCACTATTTCCTGTTGACTTCAGTAAGAATGTAAAGTATAAACCACTTATATGATTGATTCTTAATGCTGTGGACTTTTAAAAGATAAAAACTAATTTGCAAACTGCCTACAGAGACTCAGCTATATCGGAATATTTAAAAATTAATTTGCTTTGAAGATTGAAAGATTTTTAAGCCTTTCATGATTTCATGAAATTTCAGACTGGTTTCATTTTGATCTGAAAGAGTCTGAATCCTTCACTTGTCAAATTTAATCTTTTAAGAGGGGGAAAAAAACCACTCCCACGTTACAACTGCAGTTTAATATTTCTGAAATAGATCACAAATTGTATATGTGAATGTATCATAATGCTTTCTTCATATACTATACATACACACACAAACACAGGTAAAGAAGCAGCATAATGCATGTTTTTAAATTCATCTGATTCTTATATATCATGTTGACAATACTGACATAATGATATTTTCAAATTATACTCAAACAGAAAAAGAGCCATATGAAACCCATATTTTCCATGCAAACAAAGTTTAGACAAGAATGGCTTTAGTAAGTATATTATAAACCTTTACTGAGCCAGAGGCCAGCAAGAAACACACAACATCCATCAGCATAAATGGATGAAATGGCGAGTGTTCTTAAGAAGAAGGGTGGCTGCCATGCCAAATGCATTTTACAAAGCAACTGGACCTGATTTTTTTCTATGGCATGCACATCTATCAAGTGTTAGTCTCTTGATACTGAAACATAAAAATTGGCATCATCACATTCAATTTCTATCACAAGATGTATTTAGCCCAGCCCATAGCATGGCCTGATGCTGCACTGAAGACTCTGAGGCTCAATGAATATTTATATTTCTGCTTCTCCGCCAATCAAATTTTAAGTCTCTATCACATCACAGGTTGTACGAACCATCATGTAGGACCCAAACCAAAGTCTGAGCTTTGAAATGAACATACATTTATTTAATGGCTGCTCAGTCACTCTCAGGAAATTTAAAATATGAAAGGACTATGGGGGAACATACAGGATAGGACTTGAAAATCTATTTTTCTTCAACATTCAGGTTGTCTATCTGCTTTAATTATGCAGCAGACACAAAATCTAATAAACTAAGCACAACCCCGAACTATGTAGGTAAGTAGAAGTCCCTTATGCTGGTCCACAAATGTTACAAAACTGCTATAACACACTTCCACAACATTCGCTGGGGTGTCTGGCTAGTACACAGATGCTTCGGGGAGGGGGAGGGAAAATGGGAGTTTTCCAGAGAGTAGGAGCCTACCAACTGGACTGATCTCCCAGTTCTGGTGGCAGAGGCAAGGCTCAATTTCCTATTAGAAGTGGGCAAGGAGTACTAGAGACATTGTTCCAGGGTCTCTAACAACTTTGTGTTAATCCTGATGGCTACAGTTTGCTCAATCTTGACAATATTTATAGAGGTAAAATCTGAGATTCCCATGAAACCAATGCAATTCTACTTGGAATGTATTCTTCAACTTTTTTTGTACAATGATCCAAATAAATAAAGAAATAAATGAGACTGAAGTCCCACTATCAATTCCTCAACCCATCCAGAACCCTATTCACCCCTGTCCAATCCAGAGAGCAGAAAAAAGAAAGTTGTAATGAAGCTTGGTAATAGTCTGAAACTACAGGCACAATCATAAAGGTTTCTACTCTGAATGAAGCCCCACTGTGTTCTATGGGGCTGACTCCCAGGAAAGTGTGCTTAGGATTGCAGCCTAAACTCTATATGGTCTCTCATTACATAAGTCTATGGGCACAATCCTAAAACAAAAACAAAAATTTGGCAGATGAAAGGTAACCTTGTTGGGTGAAATTATTTTTACGTATATATTTTTCTTAGACTATATTAAGCCATTCAAACAGAAAATGCTGGCCTGTGATTCAAGAAACCAATGCAGGAAAGACTATCTGTATAGCCAATCCTTCCTATTTATCCAGCAGATGTAGTTTTAGATGAAATTATAAGATTGGCAATATAGTTTTTTCAGGTAGGTCATGCTCATAGGTAGACCTATTTGCCCATGTTCTCTGCTGAACCTTTATTAGTAGTGGCAATGGTAGCACCCAGGAAGCCGGTGGAGGGGTTTGCCACAGGCCCTCTCCCACTGCAATTTGGCACCAACAGTTCTTTCCGTCATTTATTCATTTGGCCTTTGTGCTTTGCATGGAGCATGATACCATAGTCTTTCAGGATTGATGGGTACCAAGTTTATTGCAATGATTCATTTTGTTCCTGTTTTTTCCCCCAGCTAGTCATGTTTGTTAGCCAATAACAGCAGGCTATATTTAACACACCTTTTTAACAACAGATTTGTAATAGTATTTTTCCATTGAGTAGTGATTACTTTCATAAGTGGTTACTTTTCACAAGTGGTTATTTTCTCAAGAATTCCCTTATTTGTGTGCAAGGGCGTTGCTAAAGAGGTGAAGGAGGTACGGCCCGCACCAGGTGCACCATGTGATGCGCCAGGGGTGTTTGTGATGTGCACTGGGGAACCCAAAAAATGCAACTTTATGGTGATGTGGTAAATCCCATCAGGTCATATACTGTATTGAAGACCAGAATGAAATGCAAAAATCTATTTTGAAATAGCACCTTCCTATTAAAAGTCATGGCCAAAAACAAAAACATGCATTGAACTCTATGGAAAATGAAAGTGACCCATATCAAGGCTTTACTCATGAGTAGGTGAATGTCCATAGTCCATTAGAAAGGGCTGGTGGAAAGGAAGCGGACACCAGAATTGTCCTGATCCAATGAACACAACCCCCACAAGTCACCCCAGAAGGAAGTAATTGAAATTCATTGAAAATGAGAGTGAATTGTACGGCCGTGTTTACTAGTGAGTAAGCAAGCAGGCCTTGGCTGGTGTGGAAAGTCAGTTCAGGGGAGTATGAGGCTTCCAAAATGGTCCAGATCAGGGACATCACTAGATTGTCAGAAAGGTGTCATTTTTCCGGGGTTGGGGGTTAAACCCCTTGTGACCAATATGGCTAAAATCATATTATCTTCATACATATTGCCTCATCACTAGTTCTGGGCCCCCCATCCCAGTCTTTTTGGAGAGCAGTGCCTTCCTGACTAGTAATCATGACAAGTGCTCATTAGGGACATGGCTGCTTAAAGAAAAATATATGAAACCGATCAAAGCGGAGTCCTTCAGCATTTATATGAAACCCTGTATACGTTAAATGACTGTAGAGAGGAGTGCTGAAGTCTCAGGAAAGAAGATAATAAGTTCTGCCTCCTTGTATGCATGAGATAAATGTGGGGTTATTTGGGTTTTAAGAAAAAAAACCAGTGGTTTTTCGTAGGAACTGTATGACACATTGTCACCATAGTAATGCGATGCAAAACCCAAATTAAAAATATGCCACTATTTTCATTAATGACTATCCTAGTGTTGTGTGTCCTCATGGGTTGTAGCCTTCTGGGGACTCCAAATGGGCACCAGTAGCACACATTGCTAAAAATGATTGCAATAAATTATGCAATCTCAGGTTGGTAGGCATCTTTAAATTTAAAAGACAAACTTGAACTGGCAAATTATTGGTAGAATCTTACAGTTATATAGCCAAACTACCCTAAAAAGCATGTTATGTTTATCCAATGGGTGCAGCAATATCCAGTAGTTCCTGTGCCACGAGCCGTGGCTCCCCAAAAGCCATGGAAACCAGCCATGCAATCCTCACACAAATCCCACTATCCTAAGCAATATATAGGATTGTAACCCTAATGGGGATTCACAGCCAATGGCCAAGCAGGGTCAAAGGATCTGCCAGCAGAAAAAGTTTGGGAACCACTGCCATAGAACAGTTTTTCCTCAATGTATGTCCTTAACTGTACTTCATATGGTTCACCAAGTTAAAGTACCACTGGAAGTAACTAGTGAGTATATAATGGTGACGGTTCCATGAGTTTCACCAAACACCACAATGGTACCTGGGCCACTGGCCGAAAAACACTGACCTAGAAAGTTGTAAGAATTACAGCAAGACAGTGGATAGCAGACCCCACCATTACATGGAGCAAACACTGAAGAAGTGTGTGTGAATTATTTTGTACTTATAAATGTGCCATATAATAAATATGAAAGTAGCATTATCATCAGAATGAGATGTTTTAATGAGACTAGGGATAGTGTGTGAATAATCATAATTTTTTATATATATATAACATGCACCTGGAGGCTATGTCTACATGGTAGTTGGAATCTTTGGGCACTATGTGAAACAGAAAAATATTTCACACAAGAAAGTTATTAGCCTTTGTATCTCTGCTAATAATGCATTGTCCAAATGGCTGTTACCGGGATCTTTCCCTGCAGGTCAATTATTTTTCTCCAGAGTTAATTTCAGGGCATAGATTTGACTGATCAACCATTTTTTACTTGCAGGCATGCAGAGAATTTCTTTGTGAATTTCTGTGAATACATGAGGGACACTGGAGCTTTTTCAAAAGGGACACAGCAAAAGGGAAAGTTTTGTAATTAAGAAGGCTCATGTCATGTTTCAAAGCTTTTCATGAACCAAAATAAATCATAATGACTTCAACCTGACCCTGTATTCTGAGAACTGGCCAATGCTGAAGAGTAGACCTGTGTCCCTGATGCCTTAGAACTCCTTCTTGATTCATATCCTTCTGGATGATGTCTGGTTTTTTACCGCTTTGGTCCCAAAGGCAATTTCAGTTTCAATTTCTTGTAAGTAATTGATTAGTTGTAGCAGGGTTGGAACTGGTAGGTCTCATCCAGCACTCTGCCGTTTTGAATCAGTACCATCAATTCTTTCAGCTGTAGTTAAGGCTTTATGTTTGTTTTTATTCCAAGTGAACTTTCTTTTTGTTTCCTGCTATGTGATGCACTTTTGTATCACTGTTGAAAAGTGATTGACTGATTGATTATTATACAGTGGTGCCTCACATAACAAGTTTAATTCATTCCAGAAGCTTGTTATGTAAAACGCTCTTTATGTGAAGCGGATTTTCCCTTAGGAAATAATGGAAACTCAGATGATTGGTTCCACAACCCCAAAAAATGTTCATATAAAAATATTAACTGTATGTAAAAATGATGACAAAACACTGGAATTGAATTCAAATATACTTTCAATGTGCATGATCCTATGAAGTCTACTTAGGCTGCAATCCTAAAGACACTTCCCTGGGAGTAAGCCCCACTGAGCACAATGGGGCTTATTTCTGGGTAGACATGGTTAGGAAGCTGCAACCCAAGACACTTTCTTCTGCAATTCAAGATACTTTCAAAGAATCTCCCCACTT
This sequence comes from Cryptoblepharus egeriae, assembly GCA_030015325.1. Classification (NCBI taxonomy): domain Eukaryota; kingdom Metazoa; phylum Chordata; class Lepidosauria; order Squamata; family Scincidae; genus Cryptoblepharus; species Cryptoblepharus egeriae. Next base: position 126,270,121 of record JAREYC010000001.1, on the reverse strand, counting down.
TCTCCTTCTCTTCATCGCCTTCATCTCTCTCCCCTGCTCCCTTCTGGCTAGCCCTGAGACGCTTCCCTCTTCTCCACTGCTGTTCTCTCCCTCTGCCCTGCGGACACCTGGCCACAGGAGGAACAGTGTGGAAGCGTTGCTTTCCCTATGGGCAGGCGTGCTAGGCAGCCCTGATGCTTTTTAAGAGGGCTGCTGGCCAGTGCGTCTGCCCCAACTGCCAATGAGTGTGCTTGTTAAGTGAAGCAACACTTGTTATGTGAGGCAAAATCCTAGAGAAATTTTTGCTTGTTATGTGGCTCACTTGTTAAGTGAGGTACCACTGTATGTACAGTTCTTCAGTGTGAACTTGCACTATTTAAAATAATTTACAGTTTTCTTATTTTAACTGTGTGGTTGTGTGCAGGGGTTTCCCCAGGTGTCCATGACCCCTCCTCCCATTCTTCCTCATCCACACCTCTTTCCACCATCCAACAGAAGACAGGAGAACGTTTTTCAACGTTTGAACCTTTACTCTCTGCAACAGCACTTTTTACTGGAACCATAACCATGAAGTCAACATTCCCAAGGTCCATTATCCCACCACCAACAGTCTGAACTTCCAGGCCAGCTGGCACCCATGGTCCCATCACCTTCCTTTCTGCCTTCTAGTTCCCCTGCCAGTTCCCCAATTCCCACCTTCCCTCTCTTTTAACCCTCTTCCTTGCGGGGCGGGGGGGGGGGGAAGCCAACCAGCTCTCATAGGTCGGATGCTGGAGCATCGAGGTGTCCAAACCCATCACACCACTCCTCTGAGGCTGTCCATCTGGTGCCGCACTATTACAATTGGCTTTCCCCGCACATGCCGGGAAGGTTCTGGCTGCTGAATCCCCTGCAGTCCATGATCAGCTCCCCGGAGACTCCCTCTCCCTTTAGCAGTGGTTCTCAAACTTCCTAACACCGTGACCCCTTAATACAGTTCCTCATGTTGCGGGGACCCCCAATCATGAAATTATTTTTGTTGCTACTTCTTAACTGTAATTTTGCTACTGTTATGAATCATAATGAGAATACCTGATATGCAGGATGTATTTTAATACAGCAACAGGAGGATCTGACCCTCAAGAGAGATAGCAGTGTGAAGCTCAGTCAGAATGATCACAGATCATAACTGAAAAAGAGGACAAGCCCCACCCAAAATGCAGGACACCCAAGAAAAATGTAAGACATAACAAAATAAAATCTATAAACACTACATGTACACATACACAAAGAGGAAAGAGGAAGCCTCATTGACTACAGTGGAATTTACTCCTCAAAAGATATGCAGAAAACTGGGCTCTCAGTCCAATCCTATTCTTTTTTTCTCAGGACTTGTCCCCTTTTTAAGACTTAAATTCTGGGGGAAAAATTCCATTGTCCTCCTTTAACCGTACAGTGAAGATTTTCCAAGACACAAGGTTTAAAAAGAGGAAGTGTCCTGGAAGAGGACATATGGTGACCCTCCCCAAAGGAATCTCTGGCTAACAGTGCAGGCTGCCATATAGGGGACCTCAAAGGCAAGATCCTATGCCTTTCTACTCAGAAGCAAGTCCCATGTTGGTCAATGGGCCTTTCCTTCAGGCTAACCTGAAGTTATGCATCCACACACATTCACCTTTACCTGGGAGTAGAGTTATTGACTATAATGGGGCTTCTTGTGAGTAGAGCTGTGGAAGGCTGGGCAGTGTAATGTCCTGTTCACTTTTACCTGGGAGTAGGGCAGAGTGTCTAATTAATTTGATAATTAGGGCCAAGGTGAGCATTAATGGATCTCCCAAGGGCCTAATCCTTTCTGCCTCTCTACTCAGAAACAAGCCCATTAGATCCAATGGGGCTATTCTCAGGAAAGTGTCTAAAGGATTGCAGCCAAGATGTAATACAACCTATATTACATCCCTGGCTACAGGACGCCTGTTCACAAGGAAATGAAGGGAAATGGATATTTCTTTCCAGGACAGAAGCCTCAAAAAAGGAGGACATGTCCTGCAAAAAAGAAAAAGAATAAAAACAGGCTTAACCCCCAGAGTGGATGGGACAGGAAATGGGCTTGTGTGGGAAGGAAGAGAAGTCAGGAGTATCACCAGCTTTGGAAATAAATTTATCTTTGAATACCTGCTGAGCCAGTTTCAGTGCTGGGGTTTCCTTCAGGAGCACTTTTAAGGCCCAGGTGCCTGGGATCAGGGCCATTCTGGAAGGTTTGCACCCGGCACACCAGCCAAAGAGTTTGCTTACTTATGAGCAAGTGCAGCTGTGCAATTTGTTTCAATGGGGTCAGTGCAAGCTTGGAGGAGGGAACTTGCTCTGGGGTGACTGTGGGGCTGCCTTTATTGGATCAGGACCCTTCTGGTGTCCTTGCATCTTCTCAGCCTGTCTTTTCTGACCCCAGTCACACACACACACCCCAGTCGCACACACACACACACACACCCCAGTCGCACACACACATGCCCTACCTCTGGGGCACATGGGCTGCTGCTGCTGCTGCTGAAGGGCTCTATCCAGGCCCCACTACCAGGTGTGCATATTCCACCCTTCATTATTGCAGCCCCTGCAGAGCAGTGGTGCTAGGGAGGGAGAGGGAGGGGGAAGGAAGAGGACCCCAGGAGGCCCTGGGGACTGATGGAGAGGCAGGAGGGGGAGCCCTGGAGGTAGAGCCCAGCCCAGCTGAGGAGGAGGTGGGCTTCCCCAGCTCCACAGTAGCCTCCCACTGAGCAGGCTCTAGGACAGTGGTTCTCAATCTGCCTAACGCCGTGACCCCCTTATAAGTTCCTCATGTTGTGGGGACCCCCAATGATAAAATTATTTTCGTTGCTACTTTATAACTGTAATTTTGCTACTGTTATGAATTGTAATGTAAATATCCGATGTATATGGAGGATGTATTTTCATTGTTACAGATGAAATGTGTGTTCTATGCACACATTGAACACAATGGGATTTATTTCAGAGTAGGCATGCATAGGATTGGGCCCTGAGGCTGCAATCCTATCCACATTTAAATGGGAGTAAAGGCCCCCCCTGACTATAATGGGATTTATTTCAGAATAGGCATGCATAGGATTGGGCTCTGAGGCTGTCAGTCAGCCCCAGTGTGCACGCAGCTACAGCCGGAGACCTGGCCCCCTGCACCAGGGGTCTTTAGGTGACCCCCAGGAAAGCTCTAGGCGACCCCCCAAAGGGGTCCTGACCCCCACTTTGAGAAACACTGCTGAAAGAGGAGGTGCAGGTGGAGGACACAGGTGATCCCACTGAAAGAGAGAAGCGACCCCCCAGGGGGATCGTGACCCCAAGTTTGAGAACCATTGCCCTAGAGGCAACCCTCCTGCAGTGGTGTCTCCAGTCCTTTTGGGGAACTGTCCAATCTCAGGGTGAGGAATCCGGCGGGGATATCCTCCTATCAAACTGGAAAAGTCTTTTCGTGATAGACCTCAAAGTACAATTAAAACAGTAAACAATGATAGTGATGCTTTGGACACACTGACTCACAATCAGGTTTTCATGTGTGGCATCTCTAACAGCTATTGTGAGTATGGTGCATTGCAAGGTAATAAGTGCCCTTTACAATTCATATTTTGAATCCTGTATAGACATGCTATGTAAAGCTGGGTCTCTTGGCTTGCATAACTTTCACATGTATCCATCCTCTGTAGCTCGTCCCATAGCAGGCAGAATTTCAAATACTAATTTTAATGCTCTAATACATATTCGTTTAACTTTTGCAAAACCTGCAATTTTGAGTAGCTTCAGTGAAAGAGTACTGGGGAAAAAAATGTTCTTCTGTTTCACTGTAAAAGAGAGGAGTTAGATCCATTAGGTATGACACGGCAGCTATTTGATTGGAAAGAAATGTTGGAGTTGCTTGAATGAGATTGGAGTGGCTGAACCATACTCATTAAAATGATGGTCTTGAAGCTCCTTCTCTCATCCTCCTCCTTTTTCTCCTCTCTGAAAAAAACCCTTTCCAATTATTATTTTGAGATGGCAGGCTTGGAAGGACTAGGGAAAGACAAGTAATTAATGTGTGGCAGAGGATTAAGAGAGCAAGTTTAATTGGTGAAACATTATTACTGTGTTGATAATTAATTATAAAGCCCATAAAAATGACAAATAGAATAACACTGGATCTTTGATTAACCCGGTTTGAAGATAGGTGCTGCTGATGACTCTTGTTCTATTTACTAAGATCTTGTGCGTGTTTAATGGTGCAATCCTATGTTTCAGTTTCAGTTGTTGGTGCAGTGTCGGAGCACTGTTCATTCCTGTCCAGCGCAAAGGGGAAGGGGAAAATCAGCCCTGGAAATTCTGTGTTTGCACAGTCTTCCTAGGAGCTCCACCAATGTCCACAAAATCTCTGACACAGCCCACCAGTCAAGGTGGTGGCCTGAAACTGACCCAGTGTGCAATGAGGTTGTCGCCACAACCTACACAGTGTCATGTACAAGGCACTGTTTGAATGATCATGAGGATGGGACAACATCCTCACTGGCATCCCCAAGAAACATGTCGCCAATAACCGTGGGGATATATGCACCAGTAACATTGCGCACATGCATTCCATGCACTTGTGTATCCCATAGCCTGCCCTCCCACCACTCACACACCCTCCTCAGGAGGGCAAAGATAAAGTATTGCTAGTTAGGATTCCTAGCACATGTGATCTAATCTTTTACCTCTCATGCAAACTCATTCTTCCAAAAAATAGTTTTGATTACAGCAGAACCGAGCAAGAGAAGGAAGATTGTCCACTGTTCACTGATGAGAACGAAAAATTGAGTAATAAAGTGTTGATAGCCAGCCTGATGGGAGTGTCAAGGGGTGAAATTACTAAAAATTGGAAATATGCGAACATCTCTCAATACAAAATTTTTTGAATTCAGTCTGGCAAACTGCACATATGGAAAAACTAACAATATTAGAATGTACAGAGGGGAAATAAAAATTCCGTTTATGAGAACATATAAAACTAACTTAAATGATAATACAATAGGGAGTGGGTTAAAATGTTGGTCTTCAAACTATGAGGATGAATCTGTTGTATAAATAATTGGTGAATTGATTCTTATCGTTATATATTTCTGTAAGATTGTTGTAATGTAGTGGATTGTGATAATGAATGTGATGGACTGAGAAAATAAAATATTTTTAAAAGAGAGAAGGAAGAGTGTCCCCTTTGGAAAATGTATATAAAATAGACACACAAGTCTGTCTGTCAGAGGGGTCTGAGTCCCCTTGGGGAGTTCTGATTTTTAAAGCATCATTAGAATTCTATTTTTAAAATTCTGGTATTGAGTCAGTGTATTGTTGTGGCTTCAATTTAATTCAGTTGAAGAGAAACGGGCAATAAATTTTAAAAAATCTTGTTGTGTTTAGATAACAGCCACGTATTGTGAACCAGAGATAAGGTTAAGAGAATGCTCAAACAGAAGTAATCAACACTCAGCTCTCCATCCAAAGAAACAAAGCCGAGTTGTCATTTGTTCAGGTTCACAGGCAAAGTCAAGTATTGGAAGCAAACAATGCTGCTGGAGTGATGTGCAGTTTTTATGTGTGTGTATGATTCCTTTTCTGAAACTCTCAAACAAAACCATTTAAAGCCATGTGGAACTTGGTGAGGTGACAAGAGTAGTTCTCACTTTTTTCAGGATTCTGCAGTGATAACTGCTAAAATTATTTAAAGCATTTTGCAGTTTTAGATACATCAGTTGTTACGCAGGCAGACCCTTTCAGTGGTAGCTCCACTCAAGCGTGTATAGTTAGTTTCATAATAGCAGTTGCAACATGGGCTGCAATCCTAAAGACACTTTCCTGGGAGTGAGACCCATTGAACACAGTGGGGCTTACTTTTGAGTAAACATGGTTAGGATTGTGCACATAATAATGAAAGCACAGTACATATAGGGATGTGCAAAAAATAAAGTTCAAAAAGAAAAAAAGTTCCTATCACATTCTACTTTGTTACTTTGGGTATTGAGAGAATGGGAACGCCAGTGTGGATGGTTGCTATATTGTAATTTGAATTTTTTTTCATTTGAGAGGCATTTGAAGTTCACTAATTTTTTAAAAGCCGCTATTAGTCCTATTGCATGTGTTTGCTTGAAATTTATAGGTAATGCAGAGATGGTCTAGGACAGGGGTCCTCAAACTTTTTTAAAAGGGGGCCGGTTCACTGCCCCTCAGACACTGTCAGGGGCCAATTTTTGGAGGACCTTGTCCTACATTTTGCCCTACATTTAAAAACAATCCCTAGGTGCTGACCTTGGGGTCTGACCTTTGGGGTCTGACCTTTGGGGTCTGTTGGAGCCTCTGGTTTTTCTAAACCAGAGGTGCAGAGGACCAGCGTGGTTGGCTTTAAACCCCTCCTGGCCCTCCAGGGAGAGGCTGCTGCTAAGCGGTGGTGCCGTGTGAGCTCCCCTGAGCCCCCCCCACACCCCATGCATTCTTACACACACACACACACCATGTGTTCTTACACACAGAGATCCCATGTATTCTTACACACACACCCCATGCATTCTTACACACAAACACACACATAAGCACACACACCAGGTCACCTGCAGAGGCGCTGGCATGCGCGCTGGCCAGGGAAACTCTGGCACTGCCGACAAGCAGCTGGAGGTGCACACGCCAGCCAGAGCTCCCCTGAGCTCCCCCGGCTGGCTGGGGAGAGGCTGCTGCCTCCCCAGTCTTTGTGGGCACTGGGGGGCAGTTGAAGGCTGCAGCAGCAAAGATCCACCAGCTACGGCAGCCATTTCCGAAGGGGAGACTGTGTACATGCGCGCACAGTCTCTCTTATCCTTTGAGCTCTGCCGGAGAGCAGCAGGGCTTCTCTGTGTGTGGAACGGACTATCCTCAGCTGACCCGAGGAAGTGAAAGTGACTTCCTCAGGTCAGCCGAGGATAGTCAGCTCTGCCCACAGAGAAGCCCTGCAGCTCTCTGGCGGAGCTCAAATGCGCGCACAGTCTCCCCTTTGGAAATGGCTGCCGCGGCTGGGGAACCTTTGCTGCTGCAGCCTTCAACTGCCCCCCAGTGCCCCGCAGACAACCCCCAGTGCCCACAAAGCACCTCCCAAACCTCCCAAAAGGCCGGCGGGCCGGATTGAGGCCCCTGGCGGGGCCATAGTTTGAGGACCCCTGATCTAGGATCTCTGCTAAATTTCAAAACCATATGACTCATTGGTAACAAGAAAATTAGCTCATTAAATTCAGTTTGTACCAGACTAATGTCAAGGAAAATGTTTGGAAAGAAGGATGCAGGAGTTCTCAAATAAATATAATGCTTCTGTATTCTGTATTGTAGTTTGAATGTAAAGAAGCAACGCTGATTTGGCACGGAGATGAGAAAATGGTCTTGGATAGTTGAACTGAACCTAACAATTGGGAGAGCGATTTTGTTTCCAGTACCTAAACTAGAAGTGAGAAAGATAAATGAATCAAATCCAGAGGAAACCAGGGAATTTTGGTAGGGAAGCATAGATTATACAGTAATAAAGAAAAAACAGCTTTAATGTTTCCTGTGAGGGTTCAAACCTCTGTGAAGATTGCTTGCTGCATGACAAGCATCTGACTTTGTTCAGCATTGATGTCATATGTCACTGCTGATGTTCAAGCTCAGAGCTCCACAGCCACACAGCTTAGAAGAGTAATGCCCAAGATATATAATCCTTTTGCTTAGGAAGGAAACAAAGCACCTATAAGCAGCTTTCATTCCAGCACTCTGTGATGCGCTGACAACTCAGAACTGTCAATCTCGTTCTCAACATTTGTCTTCTCCCATCAGGTGCATGAAAACCACTTTCCATGCAGTACTGTATGTGGAATGAAAGGCTCCTGGAAGCCAAAGACTGAACAAGAAAGGAGGGGGTGGGAGGCCCCAAAAGCTTTGCAAGTCTTTGGTTTGGAGTACTTATTTAGGGATGTGGCCTTGTTTAGGGTTTTCTCCAAAAGCAGGGTGATTCAGTTCAGAATATGATTCTTTCCTATCAAATGGACATTCCCTAAATTAAAATTATGTTGTATAATTTCACATTCACAGATTTTATTCTTCCATGGATGACCTTGTTTTAATGTCTTCAAGAACCCATAATGCAGTGTTATCCTCATTTTGCAGAATAGGCTTCTCTAAAGTAAGGCTACCTGCTGAATTCTGGGCAGAGGTGAGAATAAAACTAGCAATGTCTAGATTGACAGTTCAGTCTTATGACCAGTATGCTGTGCCAGCCATATTAAATCAATTCAGCAATACCTTCACTTTCATCCATTTAACCTTCAAGCTTTGCTCAAGCTTTGCTCTTCCAACCACTTTCAGTTATAACCACATTTTAGGTTTTGTCCATGTTATTTTTCTCTTTTGTCTTGTTTCATCCAACCTTTCATGATGTTCATCAATGTTCTGATTCTTTGATTTATTTTTATTCATGATTTACTTACCGTACATTTGCATGTGTTAAGTGTGTGTGTATGTGTGTGTTCTTCAGAGGCCAAAATAAATTTGCAAGCTAAATAAGGGTGATATCCTTCCATTTATTTCTTTCATCTGTGCTGCGATTTCTAACCAGATGAAAGTGCAAGGTGTTGCTGTTATGAGAGAATTTTGCCTGGCTTGCTTTTTAATATACACCTCTTTGTTCAAGCTGTAATGAAAAGGAATCTGAAAATGACATCCGAGTGAACAGAGAGCACAATAAAATAAGTGGGTATTTAAAATTCCCAAGGTTGTTCTGTCAGCAATGATCTACTCAAGGGATTGACTCATGATGCTTTAAAATGCATAATGCTGTCGATACTAAATGTATCTTCCACTGTTTGTTTTGCATACACACAATGAAGTGCCTGACAGCCAGTTATAACCACTGTCAAAATTTTTAGTCCACTGGCTTGATTCCCTAATTGAGCTTTGCATGCTCATTAAAGATGAAAGTAAAACTTTTAAGTAATGTCAGAAGTGCTTCTGGATGCACAGAATTTCAGAAATATGAAAAATTAAGTCCTGCAGTGGTTTATCTTTGACACTTTGCCATCAGCCAAGCTGATGCTGACCCCACTAGGGTTTCCAGTGGACCTCCATTCAGATTGCTACCATTCAAGTACAGCTTTTCAAATCTCTGGTTGAAGTAGGAGTAAACGAAACACTTGTGACACCTTCCATTTATTCCTTGCATAGCCCTTTCATTTGCTTTCTCTCCCACACCTTCTGTGGAAAGGATGTCAGATTTAATGTACAAAGGAGGTGGGAGGTGGACGGCAAGATTGATGGTGAAAAGAATGGGTGGGAGGTGGTGTAGATTCCTTACCAACTGCTTCACCTAAATAATTTAAAGGCCTGCTTGTTCAGGTTGTAAGTTGGCAAGTTGTGAAAGCATACTAAGAGGACTGTAGGAAATTGATGGGGAGTTGTTGACATCAGCAGAAAACTATAGTTCCTGGAGTCCTGAACAGGAAGTCTGAAAAGGATGGAGATGGATCTAATTGAATGTTGCTTGTGTCCAAATTTCTGAACATCTTGCTATCACCTCCATTTTTCTTACTCTCTTCCAATTTCTTCCATGAAATTGATATGAACATTTCCAATCAATATGAACATTCATTACTGATCAATGAGTTTTTGGAACAAGGGACTCAAATCCTAGGTTCACAACTTTTGTTTTTTGCTGACTCGTGTGCACTTGAATCAGACTTGTCCTTCATTCCAGCACTGACTTGAGTCTGAGGCCACTGAGGAAGCAGAAGTGGGCACTCATGTCCATCTATGAAGGGAAAATTGATCAGTGGACAAAGGTCTGCACCCTGTGGAGTTAAGCTCCTTTGAAAATAAGACATCTGTATACCATATTTACTTGAATCGAATACGTCATCGAATCATGCACACCCTATACATATAATCCAAATAATGTATTATATATAATTTACCTTCATATCTAAAGTGCACCCTGATTTCAGAGACTGAATTCAGCTAAAAAGGTGAGCGTTAGATTTGAGTAAATACCAAAACCAAGATGTGAGTCAAAAACCAAAATTCTGTCTCTTTGTTTGTGCGTTTGAACAGGCTCTGTGTCTCTTGCCCACCACCTGCTGGTGTGCTTAAGAACTGTGGGTTTGGAACGGAATTTAAGGGCAGCCATTGTCGTTGCTTAATCCAGAGGTAAATAGTTCCTGGGCTCTCCACTCAGAACCCCAGTGTTTCCTGATGGCCTGCCGCCTAATTTGTTCTCTAGAGGGCCAAGAGCAGGGAAGTGGTGGCAGGATTTGAGGGACTTTCTTCCTCCCTCTTTCCATTGCTAGGGTGGCTTTTTTAAAACATAATTTAAGGACAACCATTTCTTTTGGTTGCTCCTGAGAAAGTAGTGGAAAGTGGGGAAAGGCTCCCCTCCTTCAAACCCCAATGCTCCCACTTAATATTTCCTCCAGGAGCCAAGGGAGAGAAAATGGTAGCAGGAGTGCTCTCTTTCAAAGGACTTTCTTCCTGCCCCACAAGGTGGTGCCCGGTACTTGCAGTGCCTGCACCCTACTTCTGGCTACTCTTGCCCAAGGTCCCCAAAGCCTGGTGCCTGGTCCCCGGTGATCTGTGTGTTTTGTTCTTTCCCTTGCTCTCAAGCCAGAGATGAACACGGATGAAGCCACGCATAAACTACTTGTTTCAAATTAAATAAGGATAAACCACAAAACTCAAAACCTATATGTTTGGTTTAGAAAGTCGTATTTGCTGAAATGGCTAATAAAAACCAATATTGCTGTGCAGCAAAAATTCTGCTGTTTTTAATTATATGAAAGACTTAATTAGATTGTGAGGGGAGGGGAATTGTAAGTTGTGTTCTCAGATGTCATGGGTGCTGTGGTGTTAACCAAATTGATCACACATTTGCAGCTTGCTTGCAGTTGTCCTTTCCGTGCTTATTAGCTTCTTACTGAAAGGGCTTTATAGTTGTAATAATACATTTTCTTCAATTACAAAAGAAATGGCTGTCTGCAACCTTTTATAAGCCAGTGCGGCTTTTTTCAAAGAATGCAACACAGGCTTCCTGGTGTCTGGCTCAAGGTTTCTTTATTTTTGTTTAAGGTCAAAATAGAAGTTATCTGGCAGCTGATCTGAAAGTAAGCCATGGTCAGTTTATTTTCTTTAGCTTGGCTGACAGTTAATCTGAAGAAGGCAAACATGTTTCAGTGCCCCCAAGTTCTGAAGCAATCCACATTCAAAGAAATCCAGAGCACTGTGCACTTTGCAAACTTGCATGCACGAACTATGAAGAATGCACAATAACAGGTGCCGCTTGTGAGTTTTGCTGCTGCCTAAATAAAAGTCAACACAGTGTGGATGTTTCTCTTATGCTTGCAACTTTTTCTCAAGGTTATGGCCTGGTAATCTAAAGTACACTGGTTTTTACTATGATTCCTCTCTCTCTCTCTCTCTCTCTCTCTCTCTCTCTCTCTCTCTCTCTCTCTCTCTCTCTCTCTCTGGTCCCTGGGAACGAATGCATAAAAACATTCCTGGTGACAAATGAGCTAGGGGCCCTTCACAAATGCGCATAGCATGATTTGAGCTGAAGACTCTCCTGTCGAGTGTCTTGCCACTCTGGACCTTCAAATCCAGATCCAGATGATGACCTCCTGTCGAGTATCACCATCATATCTGCACCTGCAACTTCAGAGTCTAAAACACAGCAGATTACAAATGTATAAGAAAAGATGTTTGAAGTCTGATAAACACTATCTCTGTGTTTGAGCTTGTCAAAGAAAGGGAAGTGTGTAAAATGATTTTAAGTAAATGTAACCAGTATGAATCTTAACCACAGTAGTTTCTTCTCCCACCCTTTCCTCTGCAAGCTGTAGGGAGGAGGATGACTGGTTACTGAATGTGAGATTAATGACCCGTTTGTTTTTAGTGTTCTCCACTCCTGCTCAAATTTGTTCACTAAAAAGTTGAACAGAAGTTACAGAGGAAAAATGGATGGGCAGCAGCTATGATTTCTCAATAATGTACAGTTTACCTCCCTTATCTCTGAATACCTAAACCTGCTTTAGACTGAGTCAGACAATTGGTCAACCTGGCAGCGCCTTGCTTAATGTCTTGACAGGAATCTTGCCCAGCTTTGCAAGAGGTTACCAGAGATTGAATTTGGAACATCTTCTATGCAAAACAGCTGCTTTACCACTGAGCTACAATCACTCCCCCCAAAGTTTCAAGGATAGAGAAGAGCTTTGAGAGAGCCTCATTATTTCACCGAACATGAGTTCACTAACTGGTAGAAGTTTTTTGGGTTTTCTTTTTGTTTCTTTTTTGAAGTTTAGTGTGAGTAAGCTTTGGAGTAGCATCTTGAAAGTGTATCATGAACATTTTAGAAAACTGAAAATATTTCTTGTATCCCTTTGGTTCATTTAATTTAATATTTAATTGCCAGTATGATGCATGTTCATGTAGTGGTTTCACACTGAATTGATGAAACCACTACATGAACATGCATCATACTGGCAATTAAATATTAAAATAAAAGGTGGAAAAACATACTGTTATGCCCTGAAATCTTACGCTGTGGAATAGCAAAACTTTCCACCTTCTTTATTTTTCAATATGTCACTCATTATAAGTTTACTTGTATTATAAGAGACATGATTAGAATGTAACATATATAGTAAGTGACATTATTATAATGGGACACAAGTCAAATTGTTTGATTCATTTCCCAGGGAGCAATCTGCTCTCAGGTGCAGGAGGTATCAGATGGGTCTCCCCTACATCATATAACCTAAGAGATGGAGTTCTGTTTGGAATGACAAACAGTGCTATCCTAATTTAGAGAATGGCTTAGCTATGACAGCCTAAAGTAGGCCATATCCAGAGCTGACAGGCCAAATCCACAGGGGAAGGAGGGCTATAGGCCTAACTGAGGAGGCAGCAGCACAAGTCTGCTATTCTAGGCTTGCTCACTGGGGACCAAGTAAGTGGCATATGCATTCACTGCATTGGATATTACTTTGGGTGCATGATGGAGGGAAGGATCCACACCCACTCCTTTGAGTTGTGAATTACCACCCAATTAATTACCTCCATGCCATTGTTAGTTTTTTCCTATTCATTTTCAAGTTTTCTAAGTTTCCTAGTTCATTTTCTATATGGGAGGGGTGTCAAATTTTGACAGACCGGGCATACTACCTCTCTGACTCTATCAGGGACCAGAAAAATGATGTATGTTTCAAATTTGAATAAATTTACATAAATTTACATATAAGAGTGTATTAGAAACAGATTTGGAGGATTACAAGGCTTGCCTGCAGGCCAGACAGAGGGTCTTGCCTTGGGCCACATTGAGGCTCATCTCAAGCCGCACCTGCCCCTCTCTCGGGCTGGGTTTAAGAGAGCCCTGTTCTTGGGCAATGATTCCTAAACTTACCTGGGTCCTGCAGTCTCTTTTCCCCAGCTAAATTGGATGCTGCTTGGATCTCATTAAATCCCATGAGATTTAAGATTTTGGCACTCAAATCTAGAAAGATTTTGTGAGAGGAAGACGGTGGCATCCAGGAGAACAGGTCGGAGAGTCTACCAAGACCAACAGGAAATCTTTTGGTGCCCTACGAATATGCCATGATTCCTAAGGCATTAGGGCACATAATTTGGGATCCCCTGCTTTAAGAAATTTTGCCCTACAAAAATTAATGTTTTCATGCATTAGTATTTTGCCTTTGTTCTCACTATTCATTGCTGAGAGATGGCTGAATGACCACTTACTAAGCTGATACTTTTCTGTAATAAAGAGGAGTACTAAGCTTCTAGCAGCATCCATATCCTTCTCTGACCTGAGAGCAGATGAAGCCATTTGGAGTAATAATACAAAAGCATCAGAGGCTCGGGATACTCGTCAGGCTACATTAACTTGAAGAAAAATGAACAAAGAAAGGGCAAGACCCAAGAAAACAGAGCTCAAATGTTGCTCAGGAACAGCCCCAAGAACCGTCTCTGTATGGTGGTATTATTTACTACTGTGGGAAAAAATGAAATTACTAAGATGGGAATTCTTATTTGTGATATAAAGTGAAGGCTTTTATCTATTGAGGACTTGGGATAGGATGCTTCTGGCATTTGTTTTCAAGTCCCACATCGCTAAATGGACAAAAAAATACGTGCGGCATTGGAAATGCAAGCCTTTTTGCAAGGATCATTTTTTTCCCTCTTGGTTACACAATTTAACAAGCTTAGCTCAGTACTGAGAACTAGAAAGTCACATCCCACTAAGCTTCCTCACATTGCAAGCAAAGGTGACTGTAGGGCAAGGCAATTTTGGTTCCCAAACACAAAAGAGCTATCATGGAATGACTATGGTTTTCTGGAGGGTTTTTTTTTTATTGCTGTGTGTAACCTAAAAAAATCATTAATTTTGTTCTTGAGACTTAAAGTCAGTGGCATGATAAATTAAAATTATCACTGGATGGAGATATGTTTCTGGCACTTGATTTTCGGGTAAACTCAACTGTGCAATATATTTTTATATGTAAATATATACCGTATTTATTCAAATATAATGTGCCATTATATTCGCACCCAATACTTATAATCAAAATACTGTATTTACTCAATTCTAATTAACATCAAATCTAATGCGTACCCTGATTTTGGAGAATGAATTCAGCTGAAAAGGGTGAGCGTTACATTTGAGTAAATACAGTATTACATGTCAAACATATTTTTATAGGGCTAAGTGGCAGCATTGTAAAAAATATCCATGTTACAACAGTGTTGGGTTTCTTCCCCACCTCCTCTGTTATTTAGCCCTACATAAAGGTACCTGAATGGTGTAGGAATTCTTGAGTGTGCAGTCAAGTGGCCTGGCTGGCTAGGTGACGGAGCTGTATTTTTGTGCCCACAATACTGGCTTATATTGTGGAACATGTAAATTAGATCAATTATTGTACTTGAGAGAATGGGGTTGATTGTATTAAACATGCAACATTCATGCTATATGTAGTGTTAAATTATGTTCTGCTGGCTTGTTTGGCCATTCAAAGCAGCTTGCTAAATACTAGACACCAATACACAGAAGCAATCAGACATGGTGTTTCTCCAGGGCTATGTTACGCTGCCTGGTCATTTAATGCCTCTCTGAATTGAAGTGGCTCCTTTTCCAGTTTAGCCATTGTACGTGGTCTGAGTCGATAAGCTCTGATCCATTCCAGACAGAGAGAAACAATTGGTGTGTTGCAAAAATCAGTGTCTTGTGGCACATTTGCATACCAACCAATATATTTTGGGACAGGTCTACACTTCTAAGAATGTTGTTCATTGTCAAGGTGCAACAAAATTATTTTCTTGTTGGTTGTACTAATACAGTAGTTCATGGCCCCTTAGGTTTCAGCCAGTTCTTTGAGTGCTTAAACCCAACTAGAGATTGAACATTTGCATATCTAGGGCACAATTCCAGAGTGTAGTTGGTCTGTGGAACACCCTGCCACAGGATGTGGTGATGGCATCTAGCTTCAATGCCTTCAAGAAGGACTGGACAAATTCCTAGAGGAAAGGACCATCACAAGCTACAAGCCATGAGGATTGTTTGTAGATGTGGACAACTTCAAAGTGCAAGATGCAGGGGAGGGTACCTGGATGCAGGTGTCTGTCATATGTGCTCCTGTGTCATCTGGTGGATTGCTGTGTGATACAGGAAACTGGAATAGATGGGCCTTTGGCCTGATCCAGTGGTCCTTATGATCCTTATGTTCTTGTAATCCGAATCAATTTAGGCCAGCAAAATTCACCTATCTCCCCGTTTTCACAATGGCGTGAGGAGGCCAGTGCATGTCTGTGCATTGGCCTAATCCACCCCACCCCCCGCCAAGGAATTGCACAGTGCCTAAGTGCTTTTGTGACCCTCCAAGACGAGCCTAAGGCTGCAATCCAGAGCAAATTCAGCCTGCTCTGACCTATTCAGAGCAAATTCAGCCTGCACTCTCCTAACTATTCTGTATCCAGAGCAGAAAGTTATGCTGAATCCAGAGAGTCAGGAAGCCTGGGCTGCCCTAACTGCTCCAGAGCATGCTAAGTAATTGACACAAGGGGAAGACTTGCTCCTGAGGAGACACCCCTCAGATCACACTGAACAAGGAACAGCTGTGGTGCCTACAGTGGTGACATGACTCTGCACATCACCTGGTGCGGAAGTCTGTGCGTCATCCCTGGGATGTGCGCCCACCCCCACCTGGACTGCACAGTCACCAAAGTTGGCGCCTGTGCAGTTGTTTCTGAAGCCAACTGGCTTCAGAAAGAGTACTGCGCAGGCACCATCTCTGCCACCTGCACAGTACTTTTCTGAAGCCTTTTGGCTTCGGGGGAGACTGTGCAGGCGTCAGAGTTGGTGCCTGTGCAGTACTCTTTCTGAAGCCATTCGGCTGCCGCTCCGCCTCCTGAGTGAGGCCGAATGGCTGTGCAGAGGCGCGGACTTTCTCTGCTCTAAGGAAGTCTCCTCTGAAGCTGTTCGGCATGCTCAGTGTGTTTCTGCGCAGTGCACCTCAGATGGCTGTTCAGGCCAGCTCCTCAGACAAGTGTCAGCTTCTGGCTGATTCTCCGCCTTGGAGCAGGCCTGAATGGGTGTGCTGACGCCCGGGGCCTGCCAAAGGACAGTCAAACTCCTCCGGCACATCACCCCATACGGAGCGCATCACCCAATGCAGCCCACACCAGCCGCACCAGTCTGGTGACTCCACTGGGTGCCTGCCTTATAAGGAGTCCCTGATGAGATGCCAGTACATTCTACAGTGAATACAAGGGGCTTCTTGGAGTGCCTGCTGTATCCTGAGGTTTGTGGGCAGCTGTAGTTTGTTCCATATCCTGAGGTTGAGAGGAAGGGGTTGCAGCTAGGCTGGCCAAGAACTCAGATTTTTGGTCAACACTGCCATTCTTACTCGAGCCTTATCATGGACCCCTATGGGTCTACTCATTACTATACCTGCTCCTGAGGTGGTATAACTCTGAGGGCTGGAAGAGGGCATTTCTGCCTTGGAAACAGGCTCTGGATACAGAGTAGCTGCTCTGCCCTAGGCAATGCTAAACATGCCCTCAACTTGCCTCTCCTGAGCTGCTTAGGCTGCCCCAGTTAGGGCAGAGCAGGTCCACCTCTCTTAGGGCACCCTATCTTGCCTTGCTCTGCCCTAAGCCTCCTTCAGAGTAACTGGGCTGGAGCATCTGGCAGTTGCTCCAACCTAGTGTTAGATAGGGCAACCTAAGGGCTCTTATGTGGACAGATTAGTTGCTCTGGATTGGGCTGTAAGACTTGTGCTGGCCTAATTGCTGGTTAGGATTGCATCCCTAATCTGTAACATGGCTGTTACATTTTCCCTGTGCAAATTCTCCAGACTTCACACTCTACAAAAACTAGTTAGTATATTCTATGTGCCCTAGATACATTTGTATGCTGTGTGTTCCCTTGATATCAGTGGCTGATGAAATAATGCACCATAAATTTGGGGTTCCATAAATTTGGAACCCCTATAAACGTATTAGTAAACCAATGTCTATAAGAGTGCTATCTTCTGCAGTATGTGATATAGACACCTATTCAGCATTTCTCATGTAATGCTGATCATTAGTGGTTACGTACTTATAAACAGGCAGTCTTTGAACTTGCTGGAAATCTGCCTCTTGATGTTAAGAAATTTTTTTTCCATTTGCTGACATCATTAATGATTGATCATACCTTAATTACGAATGGATGGGAAGCATAAAGGGGTGCACTAAGGCTGCAATCCTAACCTAAACTTAGACCGGTCTAAGCCATAGCATAAGTCCTGACCTGGGAGTGTCACAAAAATGCTGCAAGACACTTCTGTGCCACTCTGGGAGGAGGGTTAGGCCAGGGCCACCAATGAGTTGTGTTGGCCTAAGTTAGGATTGCAGTCTAAATGTCTTCATACTGTTCAACATGATTGGAAATGCCCAGTTTTATGATTTTTAGTAAGCAAAAAACAAACACACACAGTGCAGTCCTAACCCCCAGTTTGCCGGCACAAGTCCCCCCACATGCCTCTCTCCCTCGTCCTCCCTGCCCTCCTCATGTCCTCAAAGCCCCATGCATCAGCCTATCTTTGATGATTCACTCACCTTTCCTAGGGACCCGCATCAGCATTGGGAGGCCAGAACATGCACAGACATGTGGCAGCCTCCTAATGCCACCCCAGGAATGGGGAGATGTGGGAGCTGTTCTGGCTAAATTGGTTAGGATTGCTTGCACTATGGAGTGATGCAGTTTTTTGGACAGCAAAGGCAGCCCTACTTCTTTGCTATCTATTACACTTATCTACAAGGAATATGCCATTTTACAATATGATACTGCTTTAACTGCACTATTTTTAATTAAGTTGCTGCCAAAACATGGCACTAGATGGACTCCCCCAGTGGACTGAACATTGTTTGCAGCTGGGTCAATGATAATTTTATTCTTCTACTTGGTACAGTTCATCCATCTTGTCCCTTAATTTGAAACTTTAGTTACTCCATTCTGAGAAATGAAAAGCTTCCCTGAGAGTACATTTGGGATCTAACCATCTCAGTAATGTGCCTCTACGGTATATAGTATTTATATCTGAAAACATATTGAAAGAACTCAGACTCCATCACCAAATACTCTGAACTCTTCATTGCACACTTATTGATGTGTTGTGATTGATAACCAGCTGAAGTGCATATGCGACTTAATGACTGTAACAATTTGAGAAAACGTGGACACTGGGATCAATGTTCAGATATTTTCTGAACAAAATTGACCATAGAATGCAAGTCACACAGTGACTTCCAATTATGTTGCCAGACTCTGCTAAATGGAAGTATTGAAATAAATGATAATTGGGATGTAGCTAAAGCTGATCCTTGGTGCTCGTTTTGTACTGGATTAGTCCCCAGTATCCAATTTCATTT
This sequence comes from Cryptoblepharus egeriae, assembly GCA_030015325.1. Classification (NCBI taxonomy): domain Eukaryota; kingdom Metazoa; phylum Chordata; class Lepidosauria; order Squamata; family Scincidae; genus Cryptoblepharus; species Cryptoblepharus egeriae. The sequence continues at coordinate 126,251,215 of JAREYC010000001.1, read as the reverse complement.
CTCAGTTACATTGGATTGTTCTCGTTTTTAGTTTTCTGGTGGCTGCTTTTCCATCTGTGTTACCCTCCACGTCTCCCTAATAGCACAATCCGTTCCCACTGTAACAATTTCCATCATTACCTTCACATATAGATTTTCTATCAACCTTTGCCAGATTTTTCCCCCTGCTTACTCTGCTGCTTTGCTGACTATGAGCTTTTGTGGCTTAACTCCATCATAATTCATTTTTTGTTCAGATTAATGTGCTGTATTCTTACCTATCTCTGTCATGCACCAAAACAAAAGTGTCATGCCTTTGTTGATTAACTCCCAGAACTACACAGTTAACACAATGACTTTAACATCCTGTTTCTGCCTTAGCGTTGGTATTTCTCATTCTTATATGTGCCTGGAAAACAGGTGCTTGAATGTTATTTAGTGCAAGATTCTTAGGGCATTATCCATCCATTGCTTTGGATTTCAAATAATTGAAATACAACTTCTCCTGTAACAAATGTACCTGTAACCCATTCCCTAATACTAACACTGTATCATCCTTCTGAGTGTCTGGTTCCCATTACTACCTGAGTACATTTTCATCTTGAATTGTATTTCCCTTTGCTTTCTTCCTTATATGCAGCCATATATCACGTACATGGCCTGTTCAAATGTTTCCTCTCGCCACTGGAGCTCTGAAAAGCCAATGCAGTTTTCCTCTGCTGATAAATTTATCTTGATGACAGGCATCAAAGTGACATCAATTACTTCAAAAATTGCGCCACTGGTTTGCGATGACAGGTAGCAAATTGAATGACACTCATCCAAATGGGAATAACAACATCAGAGATGACGCTGCCAGTGGACTCGTGACCAGTATTAGTACTGATGGTCACATTGCAGTGCAATGATTTTAAACACCAATTCCTAGACAGTCTCAGGTCAAGTCATTGAGAATAGTGGGTATGGACGAGGCAGTACTATTTGATAGTAGGCTAATCAAAATATGTAGCTCTATATCATTCTCACAAATGTACGGTATTTCTCACAGCTGCATTTTAAACCTAACATTTTTGATTGCCTTACTTCTTCTGTCTGGCTTCTGTGCAGCTCATGTACTCTGATTACTGCTGGAGGGAGAAGAGAGTGACTTCTTGATTTTATAAAATGTGAGAGCAACCAATATTCTTGTCCCCATAACCCTATATCCTGAAATCAGTGTCTACTCTAGGTGTTTCCAAGGCTAATCAGTGTATATGTGTGTTACTCTTCCTGCCCTTGGTCTTGAGATTCTTGCAGAGCATTCCTAACTTGAACTGGAACAGAAAGACCAGCATGCCTGCATTTATCCTGTGCAATTTCTGGTGGTTAATGGCTCTACCAAGGTAAGGGTTACTGTTTCCCTTTACCCAGGCAGAGACTGATTGTGAATTGAACACTGTCAGGGTTTGCTGTGGATCAGCATATCTAGTGATACCGTAGCAAGATCAATGCCCTAAGTCCAGGAGAAAGAAAAGAATTTGATTAGCAAGGACTTAACATGGGGTTTTAGAGAAGCAAGTCAAAGCCCAGTTCCCAAAGCAGCTGCAAACAGAATCAAGAAGCAGGAACCAAAGGAGGATGAACTAGGGTACATCTAGTCAGGATCATCTCTGTAGGAAGCACATCGATCAGACTGAATGGCTGGCGATGGGCAGAGGCTTTATTAACCCTTGATTCATCACAGTCTGCTAGAAAAGCCCCAAAATTTTGTTTTTGCTCCCTATCCGAGCCTACGTGGGCTAGGGGCATGACCACCCTAGTACCTTCCTATCTATAGGTGCTGTTCAAAACCCTCTCTAGTCAGTTTTCCCACTGCCTGCATGGGGTGCAGTAATGACCCCCTGGCCACGTGCACCATGACTTGTCGCCCTATTTTATCACCCTAATTTGTGCTCAGTTCTCCTCATCTATGTCTTAAGTGATTTACAGACATTTACAACTCATTTACAACTGCTTTACAACTTATTTACAACTCCTTTACAACTCATTTAGAACATTGTGTCTTGCGTTTCAAAGACGTTTGCATTTCAATGTGCCAATGCGTCTCTACAGCTGAACTCCCTAACATTATTAGGGAGACAGGTAAGTCTGTCTCACTGAGACAGACTCTACTTTGCCTATACTTCAATTCCTGTTTGCAATTAATGTTCACTTGGATGTTTTTATCATGAAAATAAACACAATGTGGCGGCAGGTCTTACATTTGAGAATTTTTTTGTATTACTTGCTTTAAGATTAATAAATGAGATTTTTTTGACTCAGATTTCAAATACTCTCTTTGTTCATCCTAATTAAGGTCACTGATCACTTTAAGAGCTTTAGCGTTTAATTAATTAGGTGCTTATGACAGTTTTTCTGACAGTGCCTGACAGGGCCTGTCAGGCCAAAGGCGCCAGACCTGTGAAAATACCCTACGGCACCGAACCAAGGGTTAAACCAGGTGGAGTGGTTGTGGGTCATCTGATCAACTCCTAGATCAGATCCTGCTGCTGAGATGGCATCTTAGGGCAGGCCAGCTCAGCCTATAATCAGCACACGCTTTCTATGATTGAGAGCACAATCCTATGTCTACTCAAAAGTAAGCCCCATTGTGTTCAATGAGTCTTACTCCCAGGAAAGTCTTACTCCCAGAAAATCTTTAGGATTGCAACCTATGTTGAATAACGGGCTGGAGTCAGTTTGTCAGGAGCCCTGGTTCAACATACCTAGTACTTTATGTGCTCTCAACTTATCTGTCAGTAAGTACAATCCCATGAGTTATTCACAGTCCCATTTAGTATGGGAACCATTCTGCATAATCTGCATAACCATTTTGGCAATTTAATTGCCAAATTTAATAATTCACATAATAAAATTTAATAATTTAATAATTTAACAATTTAATAATTCACATAATAAAATGTGACTCAAATTAGAATAATATGTGAATGGAAGTATCATTAAAATTATCACCATTCTATTCCAATTAATTCCACAATCAATGTGTTGATTCTATTTGAAATAATTATATTCGTATGTAGGAGTATTTATTTGTAATGGAAGCACAGTAATGATATATTTAAACAACGGACCAGGAAGCATGTCTTTTTGGTCCATCTGAGATACTCATCTAATATTTCTTTCTGCAAAGCCACTCAGATTCTAGCCGTGCTTACTGGGCAAGAGACACTCTTTCAAGTGGGTGTTCCTCTTTTATTTGGCAGGGAGCGTAACTGGCCCTCCACACCCCAGCAATGTCTGTTCTAGTGGCTTCTGCTGGTATTCTTTTTGCACTTTAGACTTTGAGCCCTTTTGGGACAGGGACCCATTAGCTATTAATTAGCTATTAATTTTTTCATTTTCTTGTAAACTGCTTTGTGAACTTTTCAGTTGAAAAGCAGTATATAAATGGAAAGATGGAAAGCAGTAAGCAGTAGATGGAAAGATGGGTGTAATCTACTCAGGTTGTCTACTCAAAAGTAAGTTCCATTATATTCAGTGGGACTTGCACCCACAAAAAGTGTGTTAAGGATTGCAGCCTAATTCAGTTCATCACGGATTTGTTGTCTCAGTTAATTTATCTTCATAAAATGAGTTTTAATAAGTAAAAAGGAATTGATTACAGATGAAAATATTCTCATTTTGCCTTTGGGCTCTGCTCACAGCCTTTCACGAACAAAGATGATTTGTGATGGAGGGTCACCTTTGAAAGTTGCCCTTCCTTGTCCCTCTTCTGTCTGCCTGGTGTATGCCAGAAGGGGCTCTTGAAACGGCTTTGAAAATGGTATTTGAAGAAATCCATGTGTTTTGGATATCTCCTACCTTTGTGTGAATATGTTTTCAAAGAACAAATGTGCCACCAAGTGACCCTTTATATCCTGGATTCATTTCAGTATAACTGGCGAAACATCTTGCTGGGAATTAGTTTGGGTACTGTTTAAGACCAGAAAGCTTGCTGAGGTGCCTATTGCTCAGTTATACACCACAAAAGGCCATATGATTTGGAGTAAAATGGACCATGTTTCTTGCCTATAACAGATAACCATAATTTAAAACTGCATCAGATCCTGTCTACAGAGCCTCCTCAAGTCCAGGAACATACCTTTCGAAAACAGATGCAACTAGTAAAACATTTGAATGCCAACCACAAGTAAAACATCTAGCAGTTTTGGAAAAAGGTCCAAAGAAGCCAAATTGCTTTACCTGACCCAAACCAGACAGCCTTTGAGATCGACAATTCAAGCTTGAGGGATCACCTGTATCCCATTCCTGAGATAGATAGTTTCATTAGACTAGTTCTGGTTCTTCCTCTGATTCTTTTTCTGATTCCAAATACTATAGTGAACATTCACATATTTTAAGTCAATATGTCAATCTCCATGCAGATCCAGTTGGCTGCATAAGGGAAGTGGAACATTACTTGAGGGTAGGGGAAAACTATCCCCTTCCCTTGATATGACCTTCAGCCTGCTCCTTACCTGCAGAGGATACAGTGCAGACCACACAAACTAGCTCTACTGGCACAGGTTACCATTACACTGTATGTTGGTTAATGTCTAACCCTTTTCAGCCTTTTGTGTGTGTGTCTAGTACAGTTGCCACAAGATGGATTCCAGATACAGGCCTGTATGAACAAAGAACAGAATAGATAATTGTTATTGCTACTCAAAATTTACTAATTTATAGTCAAGTGTGGTTACATATGGTTGCAAAAGTGAGTACCAAGCCCAATGTATGTTTTATTGTTTTAATTTTTGTTAAGTGGCATAACCATTATATGCCTGTAGATATATACTTGTGATTACTAGTCATGGAGCACAATCCTAACCATGTCTACTCAAAAGTAAGCCCCATTGTGTTCAATGAGACTTACTCCCAGGAAAGTGTCTTTAGGATTGCAGCCATGGTTTATATCTTACAGAATAAAACTCTGGCCTGTCTAACAGACCAGGCATCTCTTTCTGCAATCTTGGCATGAAATGAGAATTTTCACAGAGCTTTAACTGCTGTGCTAGAGCCTCCTACTGTGCTCAAATTCTATGCTTATGGTAAGGTATTGATTGGTACCTGGGTAAATGGTCTGTACCATGTTTGCATTTTGTTGGATATTCTTATTGTAATAGCCTTTGGCTGCAATCCTAAAGACACTTTCCTGGGAGTAAGACCCTTTGGACACAATGGGGCTTACATCTGAGTAGACATGGTTAGGATTGTGCTCATGTCTGGGGGGTATTTGTTATTTAACAAATTCTGAGTGAGCTGCTCTGGATAATTTTTTCATAACATTAAACTTGGGCAGACAATAAAGAGCACTTCCACGTCTAAATGAATGACATGTTTTCAGCACTGAGTAATCCCAAGATCTTGGCAGCTCTGGATGCTCCATCTCTGGGACTTGGTGCCAGCCATCCACATTCCGAGGTGGGAGCATGCATATATAGCAATATCTGTCCACCCCAGACCACCTACATGTCCATCCCCACCAGTGTTAAAGGCAGTGGCTGTCTGGAGGCAGGGCTGGCTGAACAGTGCTGGGGAGCTGCATCATACTGGCAGGCTTGGGATTGGGGACTGGAGGAAGTGTAGGGAGAGCACAAGGATGGGGTCTGTCTGCATGATTCTGGGCAACACACATCCCAAGCCTATGCATGGGCTTACTCCCAGGTAAGTGTGAATAGAATTATAGCCTCAGGCAGGACTGCAGGGCCTGGTGCTCACCCTCTTCCCTCACCAAAATGTTCCAGGGGAATCTTTGGGGGGTCACTTTGGAGAGAGGCTCAAATCTCAGGAACATGGCCATGCAGTGCCCTGAAAGCATCCTCAGAAGTGAGTGCCATTTAGCTGAATGAAACTCACTCTCATCTGCTGAGTGTGTAGCTTAGGATGGCATCCTCCTTGTCCGAGGCTGCCATCCTAGACACATTTATATGAGAGTAAAGCTGCAATCCTAAAGACACTTTCCTGGGAGTAAGACCAATTGAACACAATGGTGCTTACTTTTGAACAGACATGGTTAGGAATATGCTCTAACCCTACAATCCAGAGTAACTACGGGAAGATGTAAGAGGCACTTTGGATTGCTCTATACATTTCCCATAGGTTTCCCATAGGTGGCACCATAACTACGTCGGTGTAAAAGGTCCCGTAGTTACTCTTGATTGTCGCCTAAGTGATGTCTGTGGGATTTACTTCTGAGTAGATGAGCTCAGGACGCTTGCTGTCTCTTCCCTTACCAGGAACAAGCACCATCACTGAACAGAGAAAAAAAATATAACACAAAAAGATCATTTGATTTGTCATTTCATGCAGAATGTAATGAAACACTGCATTGAAATTTCTCTATCAAAAGCTATAGCTTCCCAAAATCTGGGATTGTGTACATGGTGCATTGCTTCACCCACAGTATGAGAGGAGTTCCATCACATCTTGTGAGTGAGGCATGACCTCTTCCACCAGCTGATGCAAACTAGTAACCCCACTGATGTAGCAAGAATGTTAGAATATCACGCATATTTCCACCCATAAAGCACAACAGAATTGAAGCCTGTTTTGAACAACTCTGTCTCTGATGAAAGTGTTGTAGGCACATCAGTACATCAGAGCATTTTTTTCCTATCCTGAAAAATAAATCAAACCCTTCTTAAAGGGCATCATCTTTTACAAATGTTAATAGCAATTTACTGGAAGAGAAAATTGAAAGTGGGGACCTCCTGTATTGTTCCAGCATTGTTCACTTGGTCAGATCTGCATTCCCAATGTGTCATGTAACTTGGCAGCTCCTCGTAGTTAAATAAGCTTCAGATTTTAATGATTGATAAATATTAATGATTGATAAATATTTTAATGATTGATAAATATTGAAAAAATAAGCTTCAGATTTTAATGATTGATAAATATTAATTGACTGGAAGTGTACAAGCTCTGTCAGTGGACTTCAGGCTAATTCAATTGCTTGTATGCAAGAAGTGCTTGTAGCCATAAATAAATAGCGTCAATACTGTTGCTTCTGAATCTTGGTTGTGTGGTTGTGTGGTTCTGAATTATTAGATTGTGTGGTTGAAAATGGGCTGCTAATACATTTGTATTCCTGTAAGTGCCTTCAGCGTTCCACAATATTTTGATTGTGTAAACATTTGACTCTGCAGAACCATGTAGTTTTAAATACCTCTATAGCTGTTTCTTATACTAGAGTGTCAGTGTTCAGACCACTAACGGAAGATAATGAAGGCACGTGTAAGCCCTATAACCCCCATCCCTCCAGTAGAGAGTAAAGATCTTGATACTGTTGACATCTTGCAGTGCAAGTATGGTACAGTTCTTGTAATATTTAACTTAGGGCCAGAGAGGCTTGGATTCATATTTTCATTACCCCATGAAATTCAGTACATAACTTTGAGATAACTTATAAGTTATAAGATAACTTATAATGTCATAATTTCTCAACCTAACCACTTCACCATGTGGTTGTGCGGATCAAAAAAAGCAAGGATCGAGCCACATAAGTCACTCTGTTGTTTGGATGTTTAAAATGATTATGTTAAGGTGAGGACAGCATTGTGTATGAAATGTGAATGTGTTTAAACTGACTATCCTGCTGGAATTGAGAAACTTTAGGGCACAATCCTAATCGACTTTCCCACACTGGCATAGCTGTGCAATGGAACATGTGCTGCATGCTGCAGTTGGAGAGGGGGGGCAGTCACAGGAGCCTTCTCAAGCAAAGACAATTTTTGTTCCCTTACCTTAGATTTGCATTGTCCTTATCCCAGATCTGTGAAATTGATTAAGATTGAGCCCTGGTGGTACCTTAATCACCCCTTGAACTCAGTCCCATAACTGGACCTAATAATTATGCTAAATCAGTATTTCTCAACCGGTGGTACGGGTACCATCAGTGGTATTTGAGGTGGTGTTTTGGTAGGATTTGTGGGATCCTTGTCACACAGCAGGTACACCAGGAATATGATGCAACAGATAATGATAGGAGGCTCTAAAGCATCCTTCTCTGCACGCAAAAAAATCCCTCCTGTTCTCTGAGCTCTTACCAGTGTTTGAGCACAATCCTAACCATGTCTACTTAAAAGTAACACCCATTTTATTCAATATGTCTTAATTCCATGAAAGTGTCTTTAGGATCACAGCCTTTGTCTCATAACAACTGGACTCCCAACTCAGAAGTGACTGAGGTGATGTCATAGCCAGTTAATTCTGGTGGTACTTTGAATAGGTGGGCCATGCAAAGTGGTTAGCAGACGACAAATGTTGGGAAACATTGTGCTACAAGTAAATAGCTCATCCTATGTTCTCCTTGCTTAATGAGATAAGCAAACCATTTTTAATGACTTACTTTCAGTTCCCCTCCTTCCATCAATCATCATGGAATAGGAAGACTGATGAGTTGTGCCAGTAGGTTAGGATTGCCCCCATAATCTGTATAAGATTATGGCTTCAATCCTAAACACACTTTCCTGGGAGTAAGATCCATTGAACACAATGGGGCTTACTTATGAGTAGACATAGTTAGGATTGTGCTCCTCGTAAATAACTTCAATATCTACCAAGATGGATCTTCAAATCTTTAGGCAATCTCTATGACATTTTAGGTTGTATACCTCTGATGCCTCTCAAATTGTAACAATGACCAACATGGAGGAGAAGCTATAAAGGAGATTCAGAAAAGTTATTTCCTGTGCATGTTATACCATCCTATGTAATGGTATTTCTCGTCATGTGAGTCATGACTCAAATTTATTTTTATACCATTCTTTCTCCAAGGAGCTCAGGGAGCTTCTCCTCCTTTTGAACGCACAACATCCCTTTGAGATAGGGTAGGGTGAGAGATAGTGACTGGCTTCTCAAGAAGCTTCATGGGATGAGCAGAGATTTAAACATGGATCTTAGATGGTTGCCCACTTTGATCTTTACTAATTCCACCAAACCATCATTTGTAAATGGAGTTTCCAGAATCATTAATGTTAGAGATGCAGTACACAAGGTGCAAGGTACACATTTGCTTTAAACCATGTCCAGAAAGTAGTTTCTAATTTTGATAAATATTTTTTTTTCAGATTAGTACTTGAAAGTCAGGGTCAAACTTTTGCTTAACCTGCAGTGAAATTGCAGTTTGTGAAACTGTGAAATTTCATTTTTTGTTAGTTTTTTAAAATCAAAAGATCTTAACCTTCTTGGTTGCTGCGGAGGAAGACAAACAGTAGGAAGAAGTGCTTGTTAGGCACTCTTCCATAAGCAGTTACCTCTGCCTCTACACATTATTACAAATCCCATTTTGGGAAAATACAGTGTAGTTCAAATACCTGTAGCTTCTGCTTTGGGCTGCTTCTGTGAGTTGTCGCTTTGTTCGGAGACTCCAGTGAAGAAGGACTATCAGTATGATTGTGTCAGCTGGAGTGTTAATAAATTCAGTGAGTCAGTCACCCGCTTGAAATAAGGCAAAGGCAACTTACATAGAAGTGGAACTATCAAAGTAATTGTCCTCTAACTCTGCTTGGTGCCAGCAGTATGTGGTATTTGTGGTAAAATTTGAGGAGGGATTTCAACAGAATGGCAAAGTAGTCAGAGGAGGTATGGAGATGGAAGAGGTTTACTCAGTAGGACACCTTAGCACCCACTGAGACACCCAGTGCTACCACTGTCAAATTTTTGTGTTTTGCCTTTTTGTTCATAAGGCACTGAGAGCTAATTTGTATTTGGAATGCAGTGCTCTTGAGTTATTCTGCATGTTTGCGTAAACCTCTAGTCTTCTGCAGAGATAAATGGTAGTAATGGTTCTGTCTCAAAATTAATACTTGACTGATTATCTTATTAGGATGGAATTGCGGGCTATCCAAACAAATAGCCACCATTTCCAGTTTCCCCTCACTGCTTGCCTGGAAAAATTATTTTCAATCGAATTGTAACCATCCAGTAGGCACCACTGAGCACAGTGGTGTCAGTGCAAATCTAGCCCTGCTATCCTGAAAACACCTGGTACTGCTGCTTTGGCACAAAGATGCTGGCAAAATAGGCACTGTTTCCTGCAGAGTACAATCTATGGTGCTTGTTTACCTTCATTTCAGATACAGTAGCAATTGTACTGGTTTTTTTGTGGTGGAAACAGTTTGAGTTTTAAAAGACCACATTAATAATAATTCTTTTTCAGATTTGGTCAAGTATGATTTTTCCCCAACAATACCATAGGCAGCAAAAGAAGTCTGAAAAGACCACTAAACTCCATCTTCCCAATAATATCAGCTGGAGCACCACAAACCCACCAAGCCTCCCTTGAGGGTGACTCCTGTTAGCCTTCATGGCAAAGTGAGCTAAAACCCTGGCCTGACTGTCTAAAAGCTCTGAAAGAATTGAATGGTGGTCTCAAGTGAAGCTTGGATTATGAGGCCTGAAAAACTAGTTTTAACCTGATTTAAAAGGAGAATATTGCTGAAAATGTCATAAGCATCTGCTTCATTCCATGTCCTTCTCTGTTGTTATCATCATCTTCGGAATATTTATATATTGCTTAAAAAAACTGAAAAGTTTACAAATCTCACAAAGCTGTTTTTTCTTTAATAAGTACTGCTGAATCTTTGGCAAGAGTGTATTGCATCATATCTGAGAGTACTCTTTGCCAGGCTTGCTGACAACAGACGCATGAAAAAATAAATCATTGCTTGAGCCTTTAATAAACTCTTACATTTGTTTTATTTTGTTTTCTGTTCTGTATAAGTCAGGCAATTTAGTAATTAATCATCATGGCCGACACAGAGTAAGACTGACTTTGCCAACAGTCAAGAGATTACCCGACTTCAGAAGGTCATATGGGATATGTGGAGGGATATTTAGTGTCATTATAATAAAAAATGGTAAATCATGATTAGATTGTTGGTTTCCCCAAGGAATTGTGGCTGATACACAGTCTTCCTCCTGTGGTCTGAGGAGATATTGTTCAAAATGAACTTTGGAACCGGGTGGATTGAAGACCTTGATTGCTGAAGGAAAAGAAGGATTGTGGAGCTATCTTTGGCATATGATACTTCTCAATATGAGTTTCTTTCTAAAATACAAGTGTACTGAAAATGAGTGCACTAATACAAGTGTACTAAAAGAAATGTAAAAGGGCACAATTAACACACACTGTTGGGGAAGGCCAAAAGAAAGGGGCTATTATAGCTCAGGGACAGAACATATGGTTTGCATCTTCAAGTAAGAAAGGGAAAGACCCTAGTCCGAAACCTGGAGAAAGGCTGCCAGTGAGTATTGGCAACGGGGAGCTAAAAGGGCCACTGAGCCACTCCTTAGTATGAGCTACAAATGAATTTTCTTCTTTTATTACCAGCAATATTGATGCCCGGGAGCAGGCAGAGTCAACTTTGTTTTATTTGGATTCCTGATAGAGCAATCTAACAGGTCCAGATTTGGTTCTGGCTTGGAACCACACAGATCAAGTGATGGCCATTATCAGAGTTTTGTTCTGTGTACCTCTACGTAGCCACAAAAAGTGGAAGAGTAGAGGTGCTGGGCCTGCAATAAGTCACATTTACAACAGTGATGATAGTAAGCAGGTAAATGAAGCTCAGGATTGGGCCCTTAGCAAGAAGTGACTGTGAAGCATTTCTTTTGTGACTCTTGCACTTCAGTATTAATCCTATACCTTAGTCTGCTGATTCCAATCTTCTCTGATTCAAAGCCTGGAGCTCTACATAGTTTAAATACAGTAGTTTCTGCTGTTGTTTGGAACTTGGATCTTTGAGTTATATGCAATTTTCAGCGTTAAATTGACAGTGATGATGAGTTAGTTTTTCTACTAACTCATTTCTGCTAACTCAGAGTATAAATATAAAGTCTGTCAAATTGTCTTTAGGTAATTAATTCAAGATAAAATTTATATATCACTTTTCAATTGAGAGGGACTTCCTAAAGTGGCTTACATAGCATAAGAAAACAATAAATAGTTCCCAAGCACCTGTGCTTATTGCATTTAATGCTCAAATTTTGTACAAACAATAGTGCTGCAATGTATGCCCTGAATAATCCATTTTTTGTCTAGCTAACATAGGATTCTTTGACCTTCATCAATGCAAGTACACTGCCATCAATCCTCATTATAAATACTCATCAGCATGTCCTAAACTGGTTTTGGACTTGATATTTCAAAGTATGCTTTGTGACTCACGTACTGGTTATCTTCCAGTGAATTGCCTACCTTTTATGCCCTTCCTTTTTTTGAAACATAAAAAAATGTCATGATGCATGACATCCTGTCATGCATCATGTCACATTGTGCTTTGGAAAAATGTCCTTATGAAACTTAGCTACTTTTAACATGTTTTATATCTTTTCACGTTGAAGAGGTCTGTATTTCCCATAAAAATAGCCTATCGTGTAAATCTAATTGTTCTCTGCATAGATTATTGAGACCGTGATTGCTATCTTTGGCTCATGAATACCCAAATAAGGAATATTTGTTTTTGGACCAGCCTATATTTATGATCTAAGAGAAGCTTTAGAGTTGTACTTGGCTGTGTTTATGTACTGAAATAAACACACTCTGTGTGGCTTCTTTTCAGATTGAATTGTAAAGATTAAATTGTCTTGAAAGATGTGTTAATCACTGAAAGTGAGGCAAGAATCGATGAATTCTAATTGATAATAGAGCAGGTAATAGAGACTCAGCGCCTGGTTTTCCTGAATGGTACTGATTATCTTGATTGCTTGTATTGGTTATTGAACTGAAATAGACTGGGTCACTGTGGTTGACAACCTATGCTGGAAACTGAACAGAGGAAATGGTCCTTATCCTTTTATAGTAAGCATCTCAGCAGCCTTTGATTTTGATTCAATTGTTTTGGGATTTATGGTTTGTTTGATGGGATGCACCATTTTATGGTAGTTTTGCTCCAACCTGTTGGGTAGACTCTATGACCATTGCATGTGGGGCGGGAGAGGCTGTCTGAGTATTTGGAATGCAGTGGATCCTGGCAAGCTGGTCCAAAGAATGATGGTGTGGAGACTAGGGTAAAGGTGCCAGAGTTCCATGTTGTCAAAAAGTGAGAAGAAAAGTTTCCAGGAATGGGATCAATGAGGATCTGTCAGGATGCTGACCAATAGAAGTGTCCTGTGACTGTTTATGTGCTGCAAGAGTGGAAACAGACACAGTGGAGTAGATTAATTATTTACTGTATTTACAAGTTTAGAGTGGTCTAACACAATCCGGGTCATACACATGAATTAAGTCCTTCAGTCTAATTCTCCCCACAGCTAACCAGTATGCTTCTGCTCTGATGAACAGCTGAGCTCCAACTGCCAAACTGTTCTCCAACTGTTACCCACCAACTAGCAAATATTAAATTCTGAATATTCTAACCATCTCAGCTTACCTGTAACCAACCCTTGGATTGAGAATTCTAACAGGATCCCATAGGAGAGACAAGGAAACATCAAATTCCTCCAATGTCCTTTTCCTGTCCTCCAATGGCATTTTCATACCCAGTAAATGTCATCTTTTTCCTGCTCTCCAACTCTTTATGAAAACACGAACTCTTATGTTAACTGTCATTGTCGTGCAAAGGCCAACAATGTTTCAAGGTAGTTTTAATTCTCCAATTTTTTCCATTGTTATCGGCCTTGGGGACTTGTGACAAAAGTCAGTCTATGCATTTAATAAAGGCTAACATCCTCTCCGAGGTGGTTTTTTTTTTTTTTGGGGGGGGGGGGGGGTTCAGAGAAGCATAATATGTGTTGCAGTTCATTTATGGTTGCCTTTTGTAAGAGAGAAAAACTTGTAAAAAGATTCTGAAACTGAGCTCAAGGGAAAAAAATGAAGGAAAAAACTGAGGGGAAAAATGATTGCGAGTATTTGTCTGACTTCCAATGATTACACTGTAGCCATTGTGAGTGATCAAGAAAAGGCTTTTTGAAATTATTAAACTGTCTGGGTGGTGCAAGCGGTAAAGGCACTGTGCCTGTTAACCAGCAGGCCAGGGTTCGAGACCCGGGTCGGCCCCACAAGACAGGGTGAGCCCCTGTCCTTAGCCCAGCTCTGCAACGCCAGCTGGATCCAATCGTATTGGCTCTACCTTTCCATTGGACTAATTCAGTGGTGTGGAGAGGGGGGATTTGCTGCTTGGGTAACAGCCTATCCTCCAAAACAACCCAACCCAGGCTTTCATGCTTCTCATGCAGCGTATGCAGCGCCAAGCATGATACCATAGTCTTTCAAGACTGACAGAGGCCTGCTTTGACAAACTGGAATACAAATTAATTTTTCAAATATTTGCACTAGTAGTGGCATTGTTCTTGAACTGGTTCTCAAATTTTGGGAGAGCTTCACTCTCTCCCTAAATCTTTGTGGGTGTGGATCCTGGGCAGTGACATGATCCCCAGGATCAAGACCCTGCAGGGGAGCCTCCCCATGGATCCTGCGAGGGTCTGGGGGAGGGGATCTGGAGGGGTCAACTTCCTGGGAAGTATAAAAAATACACCCCCCATTCCCCTGAGGAAGAAACTCCTGCTTTCCCCCCACCCCCTTAAAGGGAGCAGAAGATCTCTACTCAGACTGGGGTGTCACTATTAGGGTGACCAGATTGTTCCTGATTGTTCATCCATCCCAGGCCAAAATTCCTATCCCAGTTTTTTGACCATAACTTTTGATAGGAAGGAGGTATCTCCAAACTGATTTTTGCATTGGAGTCTGCTCTTCAATACGAATCCAAGGACATATGGCATGATGGGGGTACTGAGCACTATTGCAAAGTTTCAAAATGAAGCAAAAATGTAGGACAATGAAGCCAAAATGTAGGACACCCAGACACGAGGCTAAAACTCCAGACAAATCCAGGTTTTTCTGGTCATATGGTCACCCTGGTCACTATCGCACAGTAGCACTGGTTTACTGTTCTTGAATTCATCACACCTTGAAATCTGAGAGTTACTTTTCCTCTGAGGGGTAGATGACATGTCCAAAAAAGGAAATTTAATTTTGAAGACACTACTAAGTTGTGCAAATGAAAAATTCATGTGCAATGAATGAATGAACAAATAAACAGATAAATTTTGTTGATGGCATTTATTTAGTGAGATCTTTCTTATGATGTGGATTGAATGATAAAGGAAGAATGGAGATAAAGCAGATATAGGAATAGGTATGAAAAAGAACAATTACAGTTTGACAGAATAATAAAATACCTTCCTAATCTTTTCACCGTAAGTGTAATTATGTAAATATGAAATCGTTTCATCGGCCTTTTCTTATCTGCAAGGCATTGAAGTAACAGCGTTTGTGTCTGACGATATCAGTACATGTCAAATTCATGCCAACTAAAATGGGACTAATCTGGCCATTAATGTGGCTGTTTAAAATGCTGAGCAGGCCTTAAGCTACTTTGTGGAAAGTACAGACAGGACACTTTAATAACTTGTCATATTTTTGTTTTCAGGATCCAAAATTACGTGAACATCTGGATGGAGGGAACGTAGGAGGACGACTGGAAAACAGAATGCTGACAATTGTTTATGGCCCTGACCTGGTCAATATATCGTACTTGAACTTAGTAGCAGCTCAGGAAGACATAGCAAAGGTATGGCAAAGCCAAAACTGCATCTAATTTTAAAAAAGCACCAGTCAAATTCTCTTTTCCAATAAATGAAGTGGCTGCCGGATATTGTATTGTAAGGCTGATAAAGTAGAATCTGGTAGTATTTTCCAGGACATAATTGTGCAACGTGTGATATAAACCAGAGGCTGGCAGTTTCTTTTCTGAATGTGTTATACTGTATAAAACACCATGTTGCCTTCCAAAATATTATCCAAGCATTTGTAAGTCTTCTGTTAAAAGAGCTATCTCTCTTTTTACAAAGACATCCAGTTCATCTACTTTATGAGAAGAATGAGCTGTCTGGCTGTAATGCTGAGGAAATGATCAGTGTCTTAAAACAAAGCCATAAGCAGAGATGTGGAAATAATGAAGCAAATTTCAAAACTCCATTAATCTGTCCTTGACAATTTGTGCATCTCATCTTGATTTATGAATTCTGAAAGAATACAAATATGTGAAAGCAACCTCAACATGCTTCATGAATTCATCTTTGTTTTTATTTCTAGTAACTAGCAAAATTACCCATGTTGCTGGAGTAAAATACCCCCATATGCAGGAGTAAAATACCATTCCCCCATTGCACATCACCCCCCGAAGCGCATCACCCCACCGTGTACATCAGCCACCATGCATCCCTGTTCATCCCCTTCCAGTTGGAATTTCTGAAAACTGGTTCTTAGTGCGTGCCTCCATCATGGAAGGGACACCCTCCCCAAATTTCACGCTTTTAGGCCCGGTGGTTTTGACTGGGTGTTGGTGAGTCAGTCAGTCAGTGAATCAGTCAGTGAGTCAGTCACTGACTTTTCAGATATATATATATATATATATATATATATACACATACACACACATACTGTATAAGCATTATGCATATTTATTCAGTTTAAAATGCACACTTTCAGTGCAATTCTAAGCATGTCTACTCAGATGTAAGTCCCATTGTGTTCAACTGATCTTTCTCCCAGGATAGTGTAATTAGGACTGCAGCCTTATACAGGAGGTTTTTTAATATCTTATAGTAACCATGGGCTTAATCCATAGTTTCAGCAGAAGCAGAGCATTTTGGCACATTCCATATCCTGAACACTGCTAGTTCCTGTCTTAACATCCCAGGATGTTACATCCTTGACCCATTTAATGTTACATCAAGACTCATTTAAGTGTTAGAAAAATAAGGGAACATGTATAAATCCATTCTTATGATCTATATGGGACTTAGAATGCATTATTTATGTCCATTTAGGCCAACATAAACCTTAGCATAAGTCATGGGCTGACCTGGGAGCGTCACAAAAGGCTAAGCTTCCTTATAATTCTAGCAAGTTAAATCTTGGGCTGCATGTGTGCCACAGTTCAGGTTTTTAACTCACGAGGAATTTGGGCACTCCTATATGTGCGTGTTTCTGTCCTTCCTCCCCACCTGCTTTCCCTGCTGCCCCCCACACAAACATTCTCTGTAACTCCTGGTTGAGGTGGGAAGAGGCAAGATATTTTGGATAAAGTTAGAATAGGATTGGGGTTTCATCTCAACGTCCTTGCTAGACATCCTAACTATGGATTAAAGTGCCGGGTGTAATTGTGTGTTTGACTGTAACTAATGGCTGTTGCAGTCTTGAAGTTACTGATCAAGAATACTAGTAGTCAGTAAGAATATGTTTGTGTGGCCTTTATGATTTAAAATAATTCATGTAGCTGAATATCAGTGCTGCTCTTCATTGTGCACTCTGGGGTATAAGTAGGCTTGAGCAGCCAAAAGCATAGCAACATAAATCAAAATATGTTGCTCTTTCTAATCATCACTTGACCTGTCATAAAGTGTCAAGCTGTGCTGAATAGGTCCCTTACTCATAGATATTATGCTGCCAGTTGTTTAAAATTGTGCAGTTTCTTCACAGGGGTGATTCCACCACTGAAATTAGGAAAAGAAGTTTGATGTGATATGTCCTTGTGCCATGAAACATGCAATGGCTGTAAATTATAACAAGCCAGGATGGTGTAGTCAGTGGTTCAGGTGTTGGACATAAACCTAATAGATTTGGGTTCATATCCCTGCTCAGTCCTAAAACATCGTAAGTGACCTTGGGTCAATCACTATCTCTTAGCCTAACCTACTTCACAGGGTTGCTGTGAGAATACCTGGAGCAGAGAAACATCAGCAGGAGAAAGGATGCTATAAAAATATGAAATATAAAAAATTAAAAATCAATTTAATGAAGACATTCACATCCTATAACCAATAACCTTAATTTAATTCATCAGATTTTTTACTCTGATATATTCCAGAGTATATAATGAGATGTGTTCCAAATAGTCCATTACTTTCAAGATGTTGATGGGAAGATAGCATTCAGCTGTTGGTTTGGGGTGCTCGTGTCAGAGTCTAAAGTTTAGATCTGCTTCGAAGTGAGATTTGGCAGAAGGCTTGTAATATTTGAAGCTTTCCTTCCCAGTAAGAATGACAGCTGTTAATTGGGGTGGTGATCCTTCCAAGCCACTTCTCACCCTAAGGAACTGGGAAAGAGAAAAGCTCCCATAATATGGTGATAGAAACCAGCATTTAAATCTGGATTTGAGACTCAGCTGTTTTTCTGAATAAAATTTACATTGGTTTTGGATATCTTCCTCCCCCACCCTTCCATGCACACACAGAGAGATGTAACAGCTGTACACACACTTCAAAATCTGGCTGTTTTTCACTGTTTTCAATAGTAAGGAAGGCTAATATTTGGTCTCCATTTGGAATAGTTAATTATCTGGGATCATCCGTTGATTGGGACAGTCAGAATGTATACCAGCAGTCTCCAAATGAAAGCCCAGGGCCACATCTGACCCACCACTAGATTTTCTCTTATCCCAGAGCAACACTTTTTGTCTACTTTTGTTAATATTTGACATTTTAACTCATATATCATTTCTCAGTTGAAGCACAACCTTTTTCCTTTGCAATTGTCTCATTTCCCTTGTTCTGAGTATTTCATGCTGAATAAAAAAGTAAATCTTATTCTTTATTTAAATTTCATTTAGAAAACATTTTAACTGTCCACAAAAATGTGTAAATTGTACATTGTGGCCCTTATACTGAAAAGTTTGGAGATCTTTGGGGCCGGCTGTAAAACATCTTGGAGGATTTTCCTGTGTACTATGTATAGCTGTAGCTTTTTTCTGTGTGAACAATTTGATTTCTAACTGTTGACAATCACGGATCTCAAATTAGCTAGATGCCAAGGCATTTCCCCCATGGAAAGCAAGCTGCTTCCCTTCTGTGCCCGCTTTACAGAGCCATTTATCTTCCTTTGGGAACTGTTGTGTGAGGCTTGATAAGTGAGATTTGTTTCTTAAGAGAGGCTTAACTGGCAGGCAGGTGCCCTGCAATTGGCCTACTCACTCTCCTGTTTGACTTTGCACATAAATTTGGCTTCTTTAAAAGCTAACTGGGCTGGCTCATATCGGTAATTGGTGTTTTTTTGGCTACATGTAGCATAAATTCTATTGAAAGTAATGAGGTTTGCATAGGCATAGCAGTTTGAAGATCACTTTGAAGAAAATACCGGTTCTTAAAAGCCATGATTTCTTTGTGGTTTATGTTGGGCATTCAGGCTGTTAATAATGCTCTGAAGTGAATTCTTGGTTCCCAAGCCTTTCATTTTTTTCCTATGAAGATAATAATGCAGCTTGCTTTCTAGGCTTATGATAAAATTAATGAAGGTGATGAGCCTTGAAGTTAGGCAGTCAACACAGTTAACACTGACCTTTCTCTTGAAGTGCAAAGCTGAATGTTGGAAAATTAAGACACTGCAGCATTTCACTTGTGACAAAATAATTTTCACATAGCATTTAGGTACGATGAAGGGTACAATTTTGTTACTTGGAAAGGTTACCCCTTTGCAACTTTTTAGGGAAGTTGATCAGCAGACTCTAACCGGTAATTAGAGAATAATGAGCAGTGACTTTACAGGGAGAACTAAATTGGGATGAGTAACAGCCCAATCCAGAGCAACTAATCTGTCCACATAAGAGCCCTTAGGTTGCCCTATCTAACACTAGGTTGGAGCAACTGCCAGATGCTCCAGCCCAGTTACTCTGAAGGAGGCTTAGGGCAGAGCAAGGCAAGATAGGGTGCCCTAAGAGAGGTGGACCTGCTCTGCCCTAACTGGGGCAGCCTAAGCAGCTCAGGAGAGGCAAGTTGAGGGCATGTTTAGCATTGCCTAGGGCAGAGCAGTTACTCTGTATCCAAAGCCTGTTTCAAGGCAGAAATGCCCTCTTCCACTTCCTCAGAGATATACCACCTCAGGAGCAGGTATAGTAATGAGTAGACCCATAGGGGTCCATGATAAGGCCTGAGTAAGAATGGCAGTGCTGACCAAAAATCTGAGTTCTTGGCCAGCCTAGCTGCAACCCCTGCCTCTCAACCTCAGGATATGGAACAAACTACGGCTGCCCACAAACCTCAGGATACAGCAGGCCACTCCAAGAAGCCCCTTGTATTCACTGTAGAATGTACTGGCATCTCATCAGGGACTCCTTATAAGGCAGGCACCCAGTGGCGTCACCAGACTGGTGCGGCTGGTGTGGGCTGCATTGGGGATGCGCTCCGTATGGGGTGATGCGGCGGAGGAGTTTGACTGTCCTTTGGCAGGCCCCGGGAGTCAGCACACTCATTCAGGCCTGCTCCAAGGCGGAGAATCAGCCAGAAGCTGATACTTGTCTGAGGAGCTGGCCTGAATGGCCATCTGAGGTGCACTGCGCAGAAACACACTGAGCATGCTGAACAGCTTTAGAGGAGACTTCCTTAGAGCAGAGAAAGTCCGCGCCTCTGCACAGCCATTCGGCCTCACTCAGGAGGTGCTTTGGCAGCCGAATGGCTTCAGAAAGAGTACTGCACAGGCACCAACTCTGATGCCTGCACAGTCTCCCCCGAAGCCAAAAGGCTTCAGAAAAGTACTGCACAGGTGTCAGAGATGGTGCCTGCGCAGTACTCTTTCTGAAGCCAGTTGGCTTCAGAAACAACTGCGCAGGCGCCAACTTTGGTGACTGTGCAGTCCAGGTGGGGGGGGCGCATCCCAGAGATGATGCACAGACTTCCACACCAGGTGATGTGCAGAGTCATGTCACCACTGTAGGCACCACAGCTGTTCCTTGTTCAGTGTGATCTGAGGGGTGTCTCCTCAGGAGCAAGTCTTCCCCTTGTGTCAATTACTTAGCATGCTCTGGAGCAGTTAGGGCAGCCCAGGCTTCCTGACTCTCTGGATTCAGCATAACTTTCTGCTCTGGATACAGAATAGTTAGGAGAGTGCAGTTAGGTCAGAGCAGGCTGAATTTGCTCTGGATTGCAGTCTAAGTCTGAGTCCTGGTTTGCAAAAAGTATAGCTTGTGGGCACAATCCTAACCAACTTTCAGCACTAGCAGTGGAGCACGTGCTGACTCCTGAAGTTGGGGAAAGTCATGGAGGTAAGGCAGTGTATGTTCCCTTACCTTGGAGTTGCATTGCCCTTACCCTGGAGCTGGAAAGTAGATCACAATCAATGATCACAATAAATTGGAGAATCCTAATGTAAACTAGAAAGGGTTAATCTATATATATAAAAGAGAAAAGTCACTCACTGACTCACTGACTGACTCACTCACTCATCACTGCCCTGCCAAAACCGGTAGGCCTAAAAGCGTGAAATTTGGGGTGGGTGTTCCTTCCGTGACTGAGGGGTGCACTAAGAACCGGTTTTCGGAAATTCCAAAGGGAAGGGGGTGAAAAGGGGCGCAACGCGTTTTCCTCCCTATACTTTGCATTGAGAATTGCTGACTCATCAACATTCCGCCCCAACTGCTGGGCCTGAAGCATGGAATTCTGGGAGTTCCTTCTGTCACCTGAACACCCACCAAGAACCATCTGGAGACATTTAACCCTTCAGGGACTGAAAAGGGGGCAGCGTGTTTCTGTCCAATACTTTACATGGGAGACTCAACAACATCCAGCCAATTTGGTGCTCAGACCCTGGTGCACTGGGGGATGTTGTTCGGAGGAAGAGGTTGCACTGGCGAGGATGCTACGCATGAGGGGAAATTGCGCATGAGGGGAAATTGTGCATGGGGGAAGTTGCGCATGCAGGAAAGTTGTGCAGGGGGGAAGTTGCACATGGGAGGAAGTTGCGCATGGAGGAAAGTTGCGCATGGGAGGAAGTTGCGCATGGGGGGAAGTTGCGCATGGGGGAAAGTTGCGCACGGGGGAAAAGTTGCGCACGGGAGGAAAGTTGCACACGGGAGGAAAGTTGCGCACGGGAGGAAAGTTGCGCATATGGGAAGTTGCGCATGGGGAAAATTGCACATGAGAGGAAAGTTGCGCATGGGGGAAGTTGCGCATGGGGAAGTTGCGCATGGGGGGATGATGCACATGGGGGGGATGATGCACACGGAGGAAAGTTGTGCATGGGGGGATGATGCACCGGAGGAAGTTGCGCACAGAGGAAGTTGCGCATGGGGGAAGTTGCGCATGGGGAAAGTTGTGCATGGGGATGATACACATGGAGAAAAGTTGCGCACGGGGGGAAGTTGCGCATGGGGGGAAGTTGCACATGGGGAAAGTTGCGCATGGGGAAAGTTGTGCATGGGGTTTGATGCATATGGGGGAAGTTGCGCATGGGGGGTTGTTACGCCTGGGGGAAAGTTATCCATGGGGGGTTGATGATTATAGGGGAATGGCATACGGGGGAATTTTACTCCCGCAACGCAGGTACGCCTTTCGCTAGTACTAATAATAATGCTAACTCTAATACGAAATAAAACTCCTTTTAAATGAATGTGTGTGAAATAGAGGTGCCCTTCTTTACATGTGTCCTGGCTACATCATTGATGATGCTTAATAGACTTGCATCAGCTGAGAAAAATCTTTATCCCTTGGAGATTACAGATGAAATTGTTACAGCAGGGAAGTCAGAGGAGAATCAACAGGAACAACCATTGTATAGACTTTCAGCTCAATCCTAACCATATCTACTCAGAAGTAAGCCCCATTGTCTTTAATGAGTTTTGCTCCTAGGAAAGTGTTTTTCGGATTGCTGTGTTAGTTTCAATCAAGGTTTGAAAAGCTTTCACCGATATGTGTAAGCTTCTGTGTCTGCAGACATATTTTCTGACTTTAGTGGCTGCCTTTAACGTATTCGCTTAATGTCAAGTGAATACTTTGGTTGAAGTGTGATTATTTTTACATTTTACTCTCTCTGCCATTTGACGTCATCTATCTATTTCTTGTTATTTCTGTTGAAAGAAAAATTAATTCCATAACAGCAAGTTTATTACTGAAGAGTAGAAAGGACATGGTCTGCTACGTGCCAGTATTTTTTAAAAAGACCTTTATTAGTTGGACATAACGCTTCATTGGTTTCCTTTTCTCCTTATATGATGGTTAATGTAATCCTGTACTAGTCTATTCAGAAATAAGTTCCACTGAGTTCAATGAGACTTACTCCCAGGAAAGTGCTCTTAGATTGCAGCCTGTGTCTAATAAGGGATACTTGGTTCTACACTGGCAAAACACACATAGATGATGCAGTTCCAAATTTGTTCCTTTTAAATGCTCTAAAAACATATGAATTCCTGTTGTCTTTTTCTTCACTATGTTGCTGTTAGTTAAGAGCTGGTTGATATCAAAGCTCCATGGCTGCTCCTTCCCTGTTGTTTCTTCCCATGCTGCTCTGAAAAGATAAAAACCATTTGCTGGTAGCTACCCTAGTATGCTACCCTGACGGCTCCATATCTCTGGCAGAACATTTTCCAGCTCTTTGCCTTGAGATCTTTTTAATTGAAGGTGCTAAGTATGTGTTCTGTCTCTGAGTGGTGACCCATCTCCTTCCCTGCAGCCGAAAAGTATCTGCAAAAAAATTATCTTTGCTCAAGTCACTTTTAGTTTTCATGAAGTGCCCGAGAGAATGTGAACCGTTTAGGTGCTGTCTTTTTCTATGAAAAGAAGCTCTCATCTCTTATATTGAGAAAAATGTCTTCAGGGATGCAATGTGATGCACGTGGTAGATGAGAGAAATGTGTTCATTAAAGCGGCAGATCCCAACATCTGATACTCCACCTGGGCACCAAGCAGCCATACGGTGTGGTGATAAAATGAATGCAAATAGCACAATATGACGGAGGGTATGAGAATGTGATCCAGAAGCATAGGAGAGGTATGGACCCGTGGCTTTTTTTATTAATGTTGAAACTAGTTGTAAAGAAACAAATTGGCTCATTCTCAGACTGAATTGCTGATACATAGATATTATAAAAGTAATATAAAAATAAAGTGACAAAACTAGATGAGGAGTTAAAGGTTCAAATGTTTCTGTTCAACCTAGTTGTAGGGCATGACCATGCTTTCTGATTCTGAGGGGTACCAACACCACTTCATCATATAACGGATGGCTAAAATAACCACTTACCTAGCAGTAAGCCACATTGAATACATAGTGATTTACATGTAACTGTATGTAACACGTAAATGCATATAACAATGAGATGAAATTTGTTTTTTGTCTTCAAATTAGTGAGCAAATTAGTGTCTTTGGGCGCTATTGAGGACAAAAGTAATTGAATGTTTAGACATCCCTCTTTCATTTGACAGGTTTGGGCAGGAGCTATGGTGAAAAGTGGAAACAATTGAAAAGTGAAACTTTTTTGTTTCACTTGTTGTTGTTTTTTGTTGTTGCTTCTGGTTTTTTTTAAGCTAACAAATTGCAAATGCCTTTTTCAGTCTTGTAAATTCCTGGTGTTACATAAAGATTTATGCAAATGGACTTTCATGAATGCCTTTGGAAAAGAGAATAGAACCAGAACTGCTTGGTATATGTACACTGTCTCTCACACCAAAACAGTCTGAATCACCATGCCGTATGCAAATCAATGTGGAAAAGGGCAAATTTAGCCTTTAGACCAGCAGAGAAAGTTTGGAAGAGTGTAGCATGCATGCATTCAATGACTTCTGGGTAAAACTGAAAAAGCAGAACTGTCAAAAAATGAACCATCAGACAGTGAGTGGTACCTGTATATGCAGGTATAACCTAATTATCAAGTTTTTTAAAACCCGTAATTTGGTTTTTTAACCCGTAATTTGGTTTTTTTAATTAAAAATAAGTATCCTCCAAGCAGCCATTCATTAATGACTTAAAAAAAGACTTCTTACCATGGTAATGCAGCAGGCAATTACAGGTGTTCTTGTTCTTCACTAGGGTTCTACTGTCCACAGTAAAAAAAAAACCAGTTAAAAACCCACTTCCAGGTTTCTTCCTCATGCATTGAGCCTTTTGGAATAAGTCATGCCTTAATATCTACAGGGGTTTGATTCTGGGACTCCTAGCTGATACCAAAAATAGGTTAAATATAAACAGTTTTTAAAAAAGAAATGTGTCCTTTTACAATTCTTTCAAGATAGCTTTTCTTATTGCAAATGGTGATGTGCACATGTTTAGAGTGTGAGTACTTTTGGGACATGGACCCATTAGCCATTAATTTTTTCATTTTCTTTGTAAACTGCTTTGGGAACTTTTGAGTTGGAAAGCAGTATAAAATACTGTAGATAGACAAACGGATAGATGTGCAGTCTTTCCAAAGCTCAGAAGAGTTTTAAAATGCATCTGGAATTAGGTTTCAGTTGCATCTGGGAGACCTGCGGGTGGAGGGGAAGGAATCCGTGGATCTAGCATTCATTGTAAGTCAAATCATGGATCCCAGATCAGTGGATAAAATGGCTCCAACTGGAATTAATCAGAAACAGCATTAGAACACAGCAAACAATGTTCTGCACAGCAAACTCTTTGTCCAGGTCCTTCTCTAGAACAAAAATAAGAGAGAAATACTTTCATATGGTAGCATGCTTTCTGAAGAATTATGACAATTCATTGTTATTTCTTTTCTACCTGCTTTTCTTCAAAACAGCGTTGGAGTTTCATAATTCCTGCCCATAATTCTTGTGCCCAAAAAGGAGGAGTTAATTCAGCATAGTAAACTTCTGGCATCAGGAAGAGAAGGCCATTCTGCTAATGGCAAACCTTGAGGATTTGAGAGAGTCTAGGGAGAGTAGTGGAGAGTGAGTATGGCTGCTAGGATTTTGATTCACCAGAGCATATGTGAATAAACAAATCAGTCCTCTGCTCTCCAAAATGCATTGCAAAAACTAAGAGCACAATCCTAACCATACCTACTCAAAAGTAAGCTCCATTGTGTTCAATGGGTTTTACTCCCAGGAAAGTGTCTTTAGCATTGCAGCCTAAGGACTGTAATCCTAAGGACTGCAGTTGCCTAAGCCTGCTATCCTAATCTCAAATTAGGCCAGCCTTAAACCTGGCATAAGTACTGTGCTGACCTGGAGGTGTCACCAAAGAGCCATAAGACACTTGTGTGCCACTCTTGGGGGAGGGTTACGCCAGTGCACATCTTTACATCACCATGAGAATGGAAAGACAAAAGAGTTAGGCCAACCTAGGTTAGGATTGCACCCTTAATCCTTAAGGTTAGGATTGCACCCTTAATCACAGGGACAAGGAAAAATGCTGTGAAAGTTTATCACTTATATAAAATGAATATATGCACATGTCATGCTATTGTGTCTGGCTAGAAATACAAATCAGCCTGTCAGAAAGGTAAGGAGCTTAAAGAAAGAAAGCTTGAAAGAAGTAACAAGACGTCAGTCAATCCATTTTTCCCCCAAAACTGACGCAGGATTGTAATTGGGAAAGAGTCCAGGCTTACGTAATATACCGTAATATTATTTCTTGAACAAAGCAATGTTGATTAAATAAATGCTTATTTTAGGATGCTGGAAAAGTTAAATTGGATGGATTAAAATGGTGGGAGTGGATTAATGAAACAGACAGTACTGCTTACTGCTGTCAGGGTTGGTCATCCATGAGGACAACAAAAGTGATGACTTCAGGCAGCAGATTGGTGGATTATTTTTTTCATTTTCTTTGCAAACCGCTTTGTGAACTTTCGTTGAAAAGCAGTATATAAATTGATCAATTGATTGATCATTGGGTAAGTGGGGTAGCATTTGGTATGCTGTTTCAGCCATCAGGAGAACTTTGGTTGGCCTTAGCAGCATGTTTTTCCGGATCAGATGGCTTACCCATGCACTTTCTGTGATTACCCATGCACTGGTAAGATTGAACTGTTCTGTAACAGTACAAGGGCCTGGCTCTGAAGACTTCATGGAAACTTCAGCTAATTCAAGTATGCTTCTTGGCTCCTTACAGCAGCAAGGGATCACACTCTTCTCACACTTTTGTTTATCGTCACTTATTTTGAGCACTATTCAAAAGTGCTAGTGATGACCAATAAAGCACCAAGTACTTTCAGGCTGATTCTTGAAGGATTGTCTCATCCCACATGAATTTGTCTAGTTCATGTTTTCATCATAAGCATTTTCATCACATGTTTTTCCTGTTCTTGCTGGCTTGCAGAGTTCTGAGAATTCAGTGAGATGTAGAGTCTGGTATCCACATTGCTTCAGATGAAAATCAATCATTGCATCAGGTGAAAATCAATCACAAGTATTTGTATACCACTTTTCAATGAAAAGTTCACAAAATGATTTACAGAGAAAATTAAATAATGACAGTCATTCTGCTAAGTGTACTTATGACCTTGTACTGTAGGCTAATAGCCCAGCAGAGCATGCACCTTGCTATTATACAGTATAAAAAATAAAGTGAAAAAGTTCTCTTAGAGCACTTTTTCTATTGGAAAATACACGATGTGGCTCTCAAATTTTTGCAGTTCCCATTTGTGATCCCATTGTCTGTGCAGAGTGTAACTCAAGAATCAGGTGCTGGAGCTCTACGCAGAATAGTTTCTAGCACAATATATATTCTAGCTGTGAAAACTCTAGCATGTTTATCCAGATAAATGAAAGGAGAGGACTACTACATAATATTTAAATGAAAATGAATGCTGATAAAAATATAATATCTTACAAGGGGAAATTCTTTCATTTAAAATGGGTGCCAAGAGCATGCAGTGAACCCTCCTAAATTCCTAACGACAGTAAAGGGTTGAGATGAAATAGAGGTTGTTAGGTTACATTTCTCAAGAAATTGGTCTTCAGTTTCTACATAGGAACTTGAGTGATCTGAATGGAGCTAAGGACCTTTGATCACATCCAAGTTTCCAAATGTAGAATTGGCTGGAAATGGCAGCTTCTGAGTCACGGAGACAGTAGAGAAGTTACGTGAGTTGCCTTGAAAGTTATGACATAAAAAAAGTCTTTGATGAAGATTTTCGAGATGGGAAAAAGTGAAATAACACGTTGTGAAGATTATAATGGATGTGATGGAGGAAAAAAATGAGTTATTAAAGATGGCTTACAAATTCAGGATTGAGTGATGAACATTTTCCAATCTGTCAGCGGAAATCTGGGAATAGGGGCAAGAGGCAAAATAAAAAACCTAAGGCAATCATAGTGGTGATCGGTTCAGTGCAATTGCATCTCCCAGAGCATGGGAACTTTTAATAAAAACATGTGATTGCCACTACTTCAAAGGGACATTATGTGTGACTATTAGGCCACATTGTCCAAATGGTTAATTCTTGATTATCTAAATCAAAAATCCTTTCTCTTTATGTCTGTTAATTAAAGTTTTCAAAAATCCCTGATTAGCGGAATTTGTTCTCTTTTTTTTCCTTCCTCTTCAGGCAATCAAATCAGCATATTATTGCCCTGGTTCCTGAACACATTGATTTATGTTGCATGCTGCTTTGGTCAAACATAATTAATGCTTGCCCATAAAAATCAGAGGGAGGATTAGCTTTTCAAATCTTTCTGGAATCAGCTACAGATAGTTTTTTCCTGACAAATTTCTGAAAA
This sequence comes from Cryptoblepharus egeriae, assembly GCA_030015325.1. Lineage (NCBI taxonomy): Eukaryota > Metazoa > Chordata > Lepidosauria > Squamata > Scincidae > Cryptoblepharus > Cryptoblepharus egeriae. Next base: position 126,222,790 of record JAREYC010000001.1, on the reverse strand, counting down.
TATAAAGCTTATTGGAAGCTTATTATGACATAACACTATTCTAAGGGTTTGCTTATAGAAGAATTTGGTATGTGTGTATCTTTAAATTATATAACTGAGTGTGTGTGTGTGTGAGTGTGAGAGAGAGAGAGAGAGAGGGGTCTTTTTCTTTTTCTCAAAATATCTTCAGGTGAACAAGGTGTAACATTGTTGTGAGTTTCTATATTTGGGGGGGAACCCCTTATGTTAGCAGCTGAGAGGTGATCCAATGAATATCAGTCCTTCCAAATGTAAAAGAGGTGATGAGATTTCCTCCTCAATTTGCACCAAACTCAAAACTTTCAAAAGTTTGATTTTCTGAGGCAGTAATATTCTACACATTTAAGTAGAGGTACAGTAAGTCCCATTAGTTGGGCTTCTGAGGAATAGGCTTATGCATAGGCGTTAATGCTATGTGTTGTTCTACTGTAAAATGGAAATCAACCATTGTGTCCTTCTGGACTGGCTGGCCAGATCAGGCTTGGAGGCTCTCTTTTGTAGTGGTTCTCTTCCTTCCTTCCTTCATTCTGTCCCCTACAACCATCAGACAGAGCCTGGCTAAGGTTACTGCTGCCATCTGGACCCAGACAGCAAGATGCATTTTGCTGTTGCACCCAGTCTCTGGAAGCAGGTCTCCGTCAGTCTTGGAAGACTATGGTATCGTGCTCGGCGCTGCATACGCTGCATGCGAAGCACGAAAGCCTGGGTTGGATTGTTATGGAGGATAGGCTGTTACCCCCTCCCCTCTCCACAGCACTGAATTAGTCCAATGGAAAGGCAGAGCCAATACGATTGGATGCAGCTGGCGTCGCAGAGCTGGGCTAAGGACAGGAGCTCACCCTGTCTTGTGGGGCTGACCCGGCTCTCGAACCCTGGCCTGCTGGTTAACAGGCACAGTGCCTTAACCGCTTGCGCCACCCACAGCCCACAGTCTCTGGAAGAAAATACTGGAAAATCTGAGAACAGTCCATTTTTTGCATGGTTTCTTGGAAGGCTTTAAAAGCAGAAATGTTTAGCATGGCATTTGAGAAAGGAGGAATCACCTAAGGACTCTTTTAAACTAATATAAGATAAGAAAATTATTTGTCATTACACTTACAACTGGGTGCAATGAAATGAGGTGCTCTTCCCCAAGGTAAAACTAGACAAACACACTAACCATACAACATCCCCATACAAATGTAAATACCCCATTGCTCCCAGCAATTGAATTTCGCAAAAACTTACGACCCCGCATTTAAACTCAGTACTGTACTTGGGTAAAAACTGTTCTATATCTATAGGCTTGCTGTTGCTGTTTTTATTTCATTTTTTTACATTTCCTGTATTGTTTTAGTTGATTTTAATTTTTCAACTGAAATGTTTTTTGTTAATTGTATATTATTTTGCATTTGTTATTATTGTACATCACTTTGAGCATTGGATATGTTGTACTGAAATCTTCTTTTTAAAAATAAATAAAATAAACCTTAGGATCACAATCCAAACTGATCACAATCCAAAATAAACCTTAGGATCACAATCCAAGTCCCTTGCACTAGCCCAGAGATATAGTGGAAGTGGGGTAAGGCACTTTTGCACCACCTCAAGACTCAGGAGGTGCATGGGTGTGAGTGTGTGGGTCTGGGGAGAACAGGAGGAGGGCACAGGGGTTCTAGGCTGGGGTAGGGTAGACTTGTTGGGCAGGCCAGAACTGAGTGAGGGTGGAGGCAGGATATGGCATTTGGACTGGATCCTAACTGCACTCTCAGGTGACCTAGTGAAACACCAGACTGCTTGGATCTGGCCACCACTTTAGGAGGCATAGATCCAAGTAACCTTATTGGGGCCGCTGTGACATTGCCATGGGTAGCAGCAATCAATCAAGCCAGACCCAACCATGTGGGGCAAGCCAACTGGCCAGCATTTTCCAGTGTGGGTTAGGATTTGTTCATCTTTTTTGGCTATTGTTCTACTAGCATTAGTGGTTTTCATAAAATTGGGAGTATATAATGTCGTCCACTGGGATTCCGGGCCTTGAAAGAATACAGCTCTAAACTATAGTTGGTTGAACTTAAATATGATTCCTTTCTTTCTCTTTAGGAATGGGCAGAGGAGATCTTCAGTCTGGCAACAAACCTCCTGGCACAGAACATGTCAAGAGAAGCTTTTCTGGAAAAAGCGTAAGTTAGAAAGCATTTATTACTCAGTGCATTCCTTTTATTTGTGGTGTGTCTGTTTCCTTTTTTTAAAAAAAGTTGATTGCTCCCTTGCTACTGGTAATTGAGAAATATTACCGTTGAATTCGGAGGTAGCCCACAGCTCTCATGACTTGGTGCTACTTGTTCCCCATGAATTTGTCCAAACCCCTTTTACTCGTAGCCATCACCATACTTTGTGGCAAGGAATTCTACAGTTTTAATTGTGCATTATTTGAAGAAAAACCTCCTTTTGTCTGTCCTATATCTCTCATTGAAGCAATGAACATGAATTTGGACAAACGTCAGAATTTAGCGGATAGAGTGGCCTTGTATACTGCAGTCCACGAGGTTACAATGAATTGGACACGACTTAATGACCAAATGACATCTCTCATTAATCGTTTTCAAAGAATGACCACTGGTTCCAGTATTGTGAGAGAGGAAGAAAAACTTCTCCTTGTCCACACCACATTTCCGCTCTTTTTCTGTGCTTAAAAACCCCAACCACCATTTCCTTTCTCCATAAGGTTGTCTTCTTTTGTACCTTTTCAATTGTACATTTATCTCCTTGAGAGCCAAACTGGACATAGTATTTTCCATTGAGTGGTCCATCCTTTGTGAAGTTTGATATTGGTGTTTACCCAAAGGATTGGTTAGTAAATAGTCAACATCCCCAATTAATAAGGATAAGGAAGCAAGTATGACAGGTTGGTGTCAAAAATTTATCTTGGTTATTAGTATTTGAAATGTATTTTGGTCTTCTGTTGCATTTAGAGGGCACGTCAAGTTCTTGGCACTGCTGCTTAAGTTTACGACAGTTGAATTTAACTGAAACTCTTTTGGTTTTTTCACTGTCTTAACTGTTCTTAGTCAAACAATATACCAATACATTATTTCAACTTCCCCCTTTCAATTGCTTGTACTTCTGCATTTATTAGGGAAAACTGTAAGTCTGTTCAGGTGAAATTTATGGACATGATGCTTTTGATGATGGTATAGAGTGCATTGGAACAAAAATACTAAGTGCACTGATGAGAAATCCTGGGGGAAATACAGTGTGTATATTTGTGTGTGTGAAATAGGAAATGCCGGTAGTTAAAGTGTCCCCACAAGCATACAGATGATTAATACTTGGGGAAGCACGAAATTATGGTGAAAAGGAGACTACACCTACACAGCATATTACTGGCAAGTGTATGTAGCAAATCATCACGCCATAGATATATATTTTTAAGTTTAGGTGTGTAGAATTCATAAGACTTGCAGAAGCCTTTTGTGTATTTTTTGTCTTGTCGTTATTTCTCCTCTCCATATCCCACTGAAGCACCAATTCTCCCTCTCCCACTTACTCTCTACCACAGATTTTCTATATAGTCTTGAGTAGTGTTTTCTGAGATGGGAGCTGCATTCAGACACTGATTGCAAACTAGTCTGACTGAAAAGAGCACAGTGTTCAGGCTTCTGCTTCCCTGGGAAAATATACATGTTCTTACATTACCAGCATTTGTCAAACTGCCTGATAATATGACTGGATTAACCAGTATTCTCTGCCAAGAAAATGTCAACTTGCACTCAGGCTCTTAATTTAGTAACTCTGTTGTTTGACTTGTTTGGCTGACCCCTCTTTCCCACCTGTATATCTTGGGAAGAGAAACCATAGGTGAGTAAAAAGGCGGTGTGTGTTGGAAACACATTGCCTCCTGTTCCTTCCTCTCCTTATCAGCAACATTTTTTACAAAACTTGATAGCTTACAGCATTAAAAAATGAAACTCCATAGAACGAAAACTGTAGCTTGTCACTGTTTGAAACGAAATACTTCCCCTTTTCACCCTGCTGCCTTTTGAAATGCAGTATACTCTCACACACCTATGTCCTTCGTAGCTGTAGCTGTTAGGAGACAGACTAGTAGTTTGACACTTCCATTGCAGTTTATCTGTTGTAAAGACTTTTGAAAATGTATAAACCCTTAGTAGGAATAGCTCACAAATGAAAATCGCAGAAGTAGCATAACTGGTCATGTGAATTTATCAGGTCAGGTTTGATTTATCTCTTTAAGGGGATTTGAAATTTCTGTCAAAATCTGTACTTGGGTATGTCATTATAAGTAAAGATAACTTTTCTGAGTTGCAAAACATTAAGCTTTTCTTGGAAACAGTGAGTGGTGAGAGATTATAATTTCTGTCTTCAAAAAGAACCCAGTTAAGAGGTTATTTTCTGGTCAGTTCTATGAAAAATGGTAATGTTTTTTTTTTTTTTAAGTCTTAATATTGTCATTGTCATTTTTTGATAAGTACATTCATTTCCTCTAGATATACAAAACTTAAACTGCAAGTTACTACGGAGGGACGCATCCCCCTGAAGAAGTAAGTTTTTACTTTTTTCCTCGGGTTGTGTTGTCTTTGGCCATTTGAAAGATTTCATGTCATTGTGCTTATTGATTTCATCTTATTTACCCTCTGTAAAATATAAGAAAAAGATAAAACTGTCTGGGATGCAGCCATCATCCTAGCCTAGGTTTTTTTTTCCACTGAGATGCTTAACCTGTCTGGGCTGCAGTACTTTAAACAGGCTGGCCATAAGACTGAGTGCTCTTTCATTTTTTTAAATCTACATTCAAATCAATGCCAGAACCCTTGCCTTTATCACCTGTTATGTGGAAAGAGTATTCAGTACAGATATCCTCACTTTTCAATAGACTTTTTGACAATCTGCTCTTCTGGTTGCTTTCTAGTGTATGGATATGGAAGGGAAAGTTGTTGGATCTTTTTGACCGTTTCTTTCTTGGGTTTTGCAGTGACAATGTACATTTGAATTGGCAGTTAGCTTTTGCAAGCTGAGTAAAGACCTCATTCTTCTTCTGGATGATTTCTGGTTTTATTGTCAGTGCTAACCTGTCAAATTTGCAGGGGATGCCTGTAATGTGAACTTCCCATCACAGGAGTACAACTCAGCCTTGGGTTGATCAGATAAAGATTTACAAAGCTGGATTCATAGCAAATATACTGCCACTGGGATTACCCTATTTCTTGTTATCACCTGATGGATAAGAAGCACCAGGAATGGGACATTCAATGGCAACCTCATCATTTGACAAAGTATATATGGGGAGAAGACAGCCCTTCTGATCCTCTGGTCCCAGACCATTTATAACTTAATGCTGAAACTTTGAATCATGCTCAGAGATACATAGGCAGTCCAATCCTAATGGGTTACTTTACAGTGGTGGGCTTCAGGGGGTTCTCACAGGTTCTATAGAACCCTTTGCTAATGAGCACCTGGTTCTGAGAACTAGTTACTAATGGGCATAGAATCTTTTGTTAATTTAGGTTATTTGGATAAAACCTGTTGTTAATTTAATTGAATCCCACCACTGGTTAGTTACAATAGCAGGACATCATTTCCTTGTTATAAGAGGCTGTATAGCAGTTCATGTGGTACCATCACAAACAGTGGCAAACAGTCTGCTGACACAGCTAATGGCATGAGGTTATTATTTGCTCTGGAGGGGCAGAATGTGGGCAGAGAGGTGGAGGCGGAAGATAGGACTGGGACTTCAGTATCAGTGAAAATACTTTGGGTTTTTTTTTTGTTTTTGTATTTTGCAGCATTTATCGCTTGTTCTCTGCGGACAGAAAACGTGTCGAGACTGCACTGGAAGCCTGTAGCCTGCCATCTGCTAGAGTAAGCAATAATAAGTGTGTGTAATGGGTCACTCAGGATGTAATCCTAACTCCCAGTTAGGTCAGCATAAGTTCCAGTACAAGTCCTAAACTGGCCTGGAGGTGTCACAAAAGTCATTCAGGCGTGATTAAGATATGGCAGATGTCATGTCACTGTATAACTGTTTTATATGCAGTTACTAGATAACTGGCTGCCTTTGTGATGGTTTGCCTTAGGGTTCCGGAGAAAAAATGTTAGTACATTAGCAGGAGTGTAGCTATTCCAAAGAGCTGTTTGTTCTTTGACTTTTGTGTCATTGTTTTTATGAAACAGGGAGCCCTTAAAAAAGGAGCCCTTAAAAAAGAGCTTCTGAAGTCTTGGGGTTAGGAAATACTGAGGTTAAGTGAAGCTGTTGAAGAGAGAGGAATCTCACCACATCCACAAGCTCTTAAAAGAGAATACTGGGTTGTTCCACAGCTTGCCCAAAGCTGCAAATTTAGAATCATGTACAGCTGTGCCCCATACAGAAAAGCTAAATAGAGGAAAAATAAGTGAAGAATACTGAAGTTAAAATGAAAATGTTTCCCTTTGTCCTGAAATAGCACAGCAACAACCCCAAACTCTGGATCCTGGATGCAGTGCAGGCATGTCAGCCTGCTATCTCCCACACTTGTTAGGATTTTGCTACCCAAGAGCCTATACTTGTCAGATGTGTCTAGAGCAGTGGTTCTCTTCTCAAGCTTCCTAATGCCGTGACCCTTTAATACAGTTCCTCATGCATGGGATCCCAGCCATAAAATTATTTTTGTTGCTACTTCATAACTGTAATTTTGCTACTGTTATGAATTGTAATATAAATATCAGATATGCAGGATGCATTTTCATTGTTACAAGTTGAACATAATTAAAACATAGTGATTAATCACAAAATAATATTTAATTATATATTGTGAAATATTTATTTCTAATTACAAATAAAAAAGATGCAAAATACCTTGCAAGGCCCCCTACCCCAGGGGTCTTTAGGCAACCCCCCATGAAAGGGTTAGGTGACCCCCAAAGGGGTCCCGACCCCCAGTTTGAGAAACACTGGTCTAGAGCAAAATGCAGTCCTTATCAAACATACTGGAATGCTAGTCTAAATGAACCATATTTGAATGGATGAGTCAATCCTCGAGAAATCCTTTGGCGTCAAAAGCATGGCTTTGGTAACCACTTTTAAGAAAGGGGATATTCTGAAAACTGGCATTTGGAATTTAATGAGATATGTAACTGCTGAATATTGTACAGCTGCATTTTTCCACCTTTCACATATTCAAAACTACAGCTTGTTAATGTGAAAAAATCATAAAGCCGGATACTATTTTTTGAAAGGGTATCTATGAAGTTTAGGAAAGGACCTGAAGATTGGAACAGATTATAATTAATCCTGGTAGCATTTCCATTATTAGGAACCAGACAGAAACTACCACTTTATTTTTGAATAAAATAAATGCCTTTCTATTGGCATTTAAATTTATTTCAACATATAAATTTATTCAGGCAGAAGAGGCACTCACAAGGTACAGTACTCATAGTTGTGCCATAAATCGACTCCCTTCCCACTGGCATGCAAGCCATCCAAACAAGCAATAACTTCGTCATCGTCATGTCCACCACCACCCCATCACTGCCCATGTGCCAAATGTATGAATTGTACATACATAGGCTGTATGTCTATGTACATATGGACTGTGTACCTAAGTAACTGCATCTTTGAACTGACTTTTAGGCTTTTACAGATTATTTTCCTAAATATGCTTTCCCATCCCTTTCATGACTACATAACATCATCATGAAGGACAGCAGGACCAAATGCTTTCATGACTTAAAGCCTTACTCTGTTAGGTCTTGGTAGGAAGAAAGGAGAAGCATTGAAAAAGTAATGATTTGTAGCAGTGAGGAGAACAGTTTCCACCAGCACTAGGACCTGGCAAGATTTAATCTCCATAGACCTCATACCATGTACATGCTTACATTAACAAACCAAATCTTATTTTTGAAATTCACTTTGTGTGCATTAGTGACAACTGAATTAATATAGTGAATAAATTATGGGAAGATATTTTTAGGTTACACTTTGTCATTTGAAAGGTGCTCAAACAAAAATAACAGGAAAGCACAGTCCCAGTAAAACTGCTAGAAAAAAGTTGATAGTAATTTGGGAGGTGGAGTTAATAAACCATACAAAGAAACATTGAAAAACCAGGGTCTCCTTTGGGAAGCATAAAATAATAAATAAGCAGCAGATAATTGATGTGCAAACCATGTTCACACTAGAGAACCTTTTTTCTGCTTCTAATTGTGGACTAATAGTTTGAGGGAACTTTAGATGGTGGTAAAGAAAATTAGGGCACTCAATTGTTTTCTTTTAGAAAGGAAAATGGATTTTAAAATTATGCACTACACTGTCAGCTACATAATGTTGTTGTCTTCTTCATGATTTGATGTAGGGAAGAATAAATGAACCACGATTAGCTAGTTAAAGAGAAGAGTAAAAAGTCAAAATCATTCAACTTTTGTAATTTATATTATTTCTAACATGGCTTTCCCCGTAGTTTTCAAGTTGGCTTACAATATTATTTAATGTTTTAAATCTCTGTGCCTGTTAACCAGCAGGCCAGGGTTCGAGACCCGGGTTGGCCCCACAAGACAGGGTGAGCTCCTGTCCTTAGCCCAGCTCTGCGACGCCAGCCGGATCCAATCGTATTGGCTCTGCCTTTCCATTGGACTAATTCAGTGACGTGGAGAGGGGGGATTTGCTGCTTGGGTAACAGCCTATCCTCCATAACAATCCAACCCAGGCTTTCGTGCTTCGCATGCAGTGTGTGCAGCGCCGAGCACGATTTAGGCCTGCTAAATCTCTGATGAATTATGCAAATAATAAAAGGCAAATCAGAGCACATCTGCAGCAGCAAAATTTAATGATCAGTCACTCTAAGGGTCCTGAAATACCCTCTCTTTACCTGGTTGCTTTAAAGTTGTTGAAGCAAACACCAGTCAAATAAATCCAAGGAGTCTGTGCCCCCCAAAGACACAATAATTGAGGAGGCTGCTATAATATCCACCCACTTCTGCCTGAAGATGGGCATACTTGGAACCTGGCATCTAATTCATTCCTGACAGTTGGGTATATTCATATATAGGAGGTGACACCACTTTTTGGAGGATTCAGAGATAGTTGTGGTGGGGCAACAAAACAGTAGATAATATTCAGGCTTGTTTTGGTGGTTTGCTGGTGCAGCAGTGTTTGGGAGAGCTGATATTCACATTCTGTTGTTCATGGCAGCGTTAGAAGTGCTACTTTTCTCTTGCTGTTCCTAATTCAGACCCAAATTATGGAAATCTGTGGTCAGATCACTTTTTCCCCTCTTCCCCCCCCCCCCAAAAAAAAAACGCTGCAAGACAAATCCACCAATGTTGATTAATGGGATTTCATTCAGTTATATCAATTTTCAGAGCCAGATTGAAGAACCATCACAAACAGTGGATGGAATCTTTGGGAAGAAATGCATCACCTCTCAATTGATAACAACAACACCTTGATGTTTTCTGGATTAACATTCAGTTTCTTAACCCCCATGTAGCCTGTTTTTGATGCTATTCAAAGGACTCATAACCTCTTTTAGATTGCATGTATCATCCTCTATAGTTGTTTCACGTGCATGCTAAAAACACGGGAGAAAAAAATGCTGAGATAGGTGCTGAATAGCAGTCTCCCAGCACCACCTTCTGGAACTGTACCATCAGATAGAAATGGCTACCAGAGCATAGTGTTTCCAATTCTCATCCCAAACAGTCTCTCCAGAAGAATGTCATGGCCAGTGGTATCAAACTATGATGCCATCATCTTTAAGTATTATTGGAATGATCACATGTGAATATGATTTCAGGTAGAACTGATGACAGTGTGAACTTGGAATAGGATTCTTCGAGTGGCTTTTCTTAACTGGAAACAATCTGAAACATACACCAAAACATTATTTCTTGCCAGGGATCATGGGTTTGTAATTTTCTCTGTTGATCAAAAACCAGAAGTTGTTTTCAATCTTCTTCTTTTTTACCGCTTTTGAGGCTCGGGAAGCTTTGCAGAGATCTGGCCTCCTTGGAAGCCAGTACTTCTTTAAACAACCCCCCAATAGCAGCACAATACTGGGGATCATGTTGCTGTTGCACACATTTATAGCATTTCCAACTCCCTTGTATGAATTTGGGAAGCATTGGTGTATAGCAATGGTCTCCAAATACCTGGCATGGTATTGAGGGCCAGAAACTTAAAAGAATGAATAAATTGGATAATGAATGGGCTATAGTTTCCAGGATTTCTCCAAACACCAGCACACATCACAGAAATAAAGCATATACTCAAATAGACCCCAATTCCCTATCTGCCCAAGCATCTTCTAAAGCAGTGGTTCTCAAGCAGTTCATCCCAAGACCCCATTCTGAGAATAACAATCTGTCTAGGACCCCAGTAAGTCATACCACCAATTTAGGAGTGACGTCATGTCTGGAAGCGACATCAAACAGGAATACGAGATCACTGTGATGCCAGAGCTCCTACATGTCTACTCAGAAATAAATCCCATTGTATTCAATGAGATTTACTCCCAGAATTAATACTGCAGTATTAATTGCAGGGTGAGTGCCCCATTCCAAGATGGTGGTGTCCAGCTTTTTGCAATCTCCCTGAAATGAAGACCTGACACCCCCTACGTGGGTGAACCACTGTATCCACGTGGAGAACCACTGTTCACAGAGGCTTCTTCAGAGAGCCTAAACAGTACTTCTGGATTTAGGAAGTGATTTTTTTTGCCTTCACAACACTGTCCAGACCTTACTGATTGTGTTCAGTCAAGTGAGTGAGAAGCTTGCAGGTATTCAGAGGCTGGCCGCAGGCCAGATAAAGGCTTGCCGAGAGCTGCATCTGGCCCCTGGGCTGGGATTTGGGGACTCCTGGTATATAGGGTTGCAGCCAGTGGTGGGCTCCAGCAGGTTCGCACCTACTCTATAGAACCGGTTCTTAACAAGAGATAGGACATATAAAGTTTAAAAATAGCCATTTAAAAGTGGCTGCCAGATGGGCAGAGAACCGGTTCTTAAATTTTTTGAAGCCCATCACTGGTTGCAGCCTTTGGCCCCAATCCTAACTTCTACCACCATAGTTGATGTAGTTGTGCCAAAAAGATGGACTGCAGCCAGTGGTGGCTGGGGGTGACCAGAAGGCAAATAGAAGGTATGCAAAAATATTTTTACTTACCTCCTCATAACCCTGGGGCCACCTATGGGTCTCCTTGGACAAATGAAAGGATGAGATCTTATATGTGCCATTGCCAGATCCACCCATGTTGCCAGTTTCTCTCTGACACCCCCCAGTCCTACCATCCTTTCCCAACCACAGCCTTTCCCTGTTATTGACTTAACTAGTGCTGGGGGGCTTCAGGTAGGCTCCTGTCCAGGGTTTGGCATCTCTTGGCATTTCTGGCAGCAGCCTAGTTCGTACACTATATAGCATCATGTTTTGTGATGCAATAGGTCAGGCTGTGCTGCCAGAATGCTAGTTCTAGCAGCACAGCTCAGTAATAGGATTAGGCTGTTAGTCTTTGATCTCCTTGATTTGAAAGGCTATTCGTTTCTTTAACAGAGCCTGAGTCACTTTATTTTGTGCTGTATTTAGTGGAATTGCCTTTCTCTCTCTCACTTGTGTTCCTTGCTCCAACTTGATTGAACCACCAGTGATGAGTCACTTCGCACGAGACTCTGACAACAGCTCACACAGGTGAGAGAGGTGGCGCTGTCAATTGCAGCCTCTTCAGTTCGCTAACCATCAGCCATAAAATAATTTAAAATGAGACAGTGGGATTCCTGTATTGGAAACTGTCAGTCTAGTGACAGCCACATGTCATGATCTTGACACCCCAATGTTCGGCTGAAAGCTTTACAGCACAATATAGAGCAGCTAATCTGTCCACATAAAAGCCCTTGGGTTGCCCCAACTATCACTAGGGTGGAGCAACTGCAAGATTGCATGTAAGATTGCATGGAGCAAGATGCTCCACCCTAGTTACTCTGGAAGAGGCTTAGGGCAGAGCAAGGCAACATAGGGTGCCCTAAGAGAGGTGGACCTGCTCTGCACTAGCTGCTCTGCCCTAGGCAGTTCAGGAGAGGCATGTTGAGGGCATGTTTAGCATTGCCTAGGGCAGAGCAGTTACTATGTATCCAGAGCCTTTTTCCAAGGCAGAAATACCCTCTTCCAGCCCTCAGAGGTATACCACCTCAGGAGCAGGTATAGTAATGAGTAGACCCATAAGGGTCCATGATAAGGCCCGAGTAAGAATGGCAGTGTTGACCAAAAATCTGAGTTCTTGGCCATCCTAGGTGCAACCCCTGCCTCTCAGCCTCAGGATATGGAACAAACTACGGCTGCCCACAAACCTCAGGATACAGCAGGCCACTCCAAGAAGCCCCTTGTATTCACTGTAGAATGTACTGGCATCTCATCAGGGACTCCTTATAAGGCAGGCACCCAGTGGCCTCACCAGACTGGTGCGGCTGGTGTGGGCCGCATTGGGTGATGCGCTTCATATGGGGTGATGCGCCAGAGGAATTTGACTGTCCTTTGGCAGGCCCCAGGCATCAGCATGCCCAAGGTGGAGCAGCAGCCAGAAGCTGCCCCTTGTCCTCGAAGCTGGCCCGAACGGCCAGCTGAGGTGCACTGCACAGTAACATACTGAGCATGCCGAACAGTTTCAGAGGAGACATCCGTAGAGCGGAGGAAGTCCGCGCCTCTGCACGGCCATTCGGCCTCACTCAGGAGGTGGAGCGGCAGCCGAATGGCTTCAGAAAGATTACTGCACAGGCACCAACTCTGACGCCTGCACAGTCTCCTCTGAAGCTGAAAGACTTCAGAAAATACTGCGCAGGCGTCAGGGATGCTGCCCGCGCAGTACTCTTTCTGAAGCCAGTTGGCTTCAGAAACAATTGTGCAGGCACCAACTTTGGCGACTGCGCAGTCCAGGTGGGGGGGCACACATCCCGGTGTGACACATAGACTTCCGCACTGGGTGATGCGCAGAGTCGTGTCACCACTGTAGGCACCACAGCTGTTCCTTGTTCAGTGTGATCTGAGGGGTGTCTCCTCAGGAGCAAGTCCTCCCCATGTGTCAATTACTTAGCATGCTCTGGAGCAGTTAGGGCAGCCCAGGCTTCCTGACTCTCTGGATGCAGCATAACTTTCTGCTCTGGATACAGAATAGTTAAGAGAGAGCAGTTAGGGCAGAGCAGGCTGAACTTGCTCTGGATTGTGCCCTTATTCAGGTACAGCTCTTGGCTAGGAAGACTAGTTAGTAAAATGTTTCATTAATTGCTATGCAGAACGGCCTAGTTCCGGATGAACATATGTCTCTTTGACAATATTGCCCAGGTCCCAAAATACATATGATTAATAGCTGCCATATGTGTCACCCTTCTGATAGGACTGCCCTGCCAACAGGTTGATGGCTATTGTTTCTGAGAGCCATTCATTTCTTTAGACACCTGTTCCATTTTCCTTGACTGTATTTTATCAGACCCGTCAAATACCCTCAGATAAATATTTTCCTTTATCACTTTGTTGTACTTCTCCTTGAATCGAGCCCCCCTCCTGCACACTGAAGTACGAACTGACACCCATTATTTATGCCTGACCTGTTCCTGTCACACTAGATAATGTTTGGTATATACGCCTGCCACAGACTTGACCAGAGGAATCTTGAACCAGATAAACTGTCTGATGCAGTCCTTGAAGGGCAGCTTCACTTCTTTTCCCTGAAGTATATCTTGACATCATGTATTCTCTTCTCAACCTAGACATGTGGGAACATCACGTTGTTTTCTTGCTGTTGTTGCTATTAGAAACAGTGGCGTTCAGCTCTTGCAAGTGAACCAGTATTTACTATTCATCCGGGTAAATGTGTCAATGAGTTAAACCAGTATTTCCCAACACTGCATGAGCAAAGCTCACTACTGAAATTACTGAAAAAGAGGGATCTGCTCACATATCTGTGACTGCTACAGCCACAAATTTCAGGATATAGAAAAGGTGAAGGAGAGAAAGGAATGAGAGTGTTGTTTCGGGGTGGTTGTAAAGCCAACACATGGAGTTAGGTTTGTAAATTTTGTGATGCTGAGCACAATCCTAACCATGTCTATTCAAAAGTAAGTCCAATTGTGTTCAATGAGACTTACTCCCCGGAAAGTGTCTTTAGGATTGCAGCATTCGTTTGAGAGTGTTTAGTTGTTTTGTTTGGTAGGAAATCATTTAGAGTTGTGGTATTTGTTTGACAGTGGTGTTGGCACTCCATACTGTGCAGGAATCCCTGATGGAGTCATGAGGAGGATTCAGTCAGGAGTTGTGAGTTTGAGGTGGGAAAGAACACTTCGAAGCAGCTATTAAGGTGTTATAGTGAGAAAAAAGTAAGATGGGGATAAACAGAAGGATATGGGTTACCGATCTGAGTATAAAAGCTATAAGTGTAACAAACTGTTAAAAGTTAATCCGTGAAGTAGAATCACTGCTGCAGAGCCAAATATATATTTAAACTAATTGTTTTGATACCAGTTAGTTGCTGAAAAAAAAATTTATTGGTAACATATATATGTCTTAAAGCTTTTTGTTTTTAGAATATACTCTTAAAGATATCTGTGGCAGATGTTTTGTGCTTTACACCTAACAAAAGATGACAAAGGAGAGTGGAAATTTTCTGAATTTAAAGCCCAGTCTTATCCAAATCTATAGTGCCAAAGCAGCTGTGCCAATGGGGCATGTACTGCTCTGGGGGAAGGGAATTCATGGAGAAGTCATCCCCAAGGTAAAGATTCCTACTTACTTCACTGCAGCACTGTGGCTGCATTGGTACTAGAAAATTAGATAAGACTGGATCATTACTTAGATTGAAACTACAAACTCAGGTATGCAATTATTAAAGTATTCTTACGTGTTTCTCAAGGTTGGTTCTCTGCTGTACCACTTCATGCATGATCCACCAGAAGTAAATGGTGGGGATATCATTGATAGTTACTTCTGGGTTTATTTTCTATGAAGAGTCATATATGACTGAATGACTAAACAACAACAAACATTTTTTCTCAAAGTTTGTCCTGTGCTGTACCACATCAGGTGTGTTTTGAGGGCTGATGGATATTACCAGTACCAGTAAGGGGCTCAGGGTAGATAGGAGGGCTTTTTTGAACGCAGAGAAGCATATTTTGGAACACTGCCCACCAAGCCAAGTCTCCTACCACTGTTCTATGGATCATGATCTTGGTCTGGATGCTGGGTGGCAGGTGTACTTATGTTCTTTATCTTTTAATTATTTTAACAGAATGAGTCTATTCCTCAAGAGGACTTCACTCCAGAAGCATACAGAGACTTCTTGAGCAACCTATGCCCTCGACCTGAAATTGATCATATCTTCCTAGAACTGTAAGAAATTATGGAAACTGATTTTTCCCTGCTTTTGCCTTTATTGTTTTTATCTGCTCTGGGTTACATTTTGAAAGACCTACAACTAAACTGTGACAGATCTATGTAAAAATCAGTTATGTATTTTTCAGCTCTATGGCATAAGTCATCAGTTGTGTTCAAGACCCAAAGATTTCTTTCTTCAAAGTTTAACTGCTCCTCTTTCTTTTTTCTTAAGGACTATTATCACATCCCCTTGTTTTCCTTTTTGGTTTAGGTTTCTTTAGACATCTGTTTAAAGAATCTGGGCATTTGAGATTGTCTGGATAAGGGAGGAAAATCCTGCAAACAATACTTGTTACATAACAGCCTGTCCAACCATCAAAATTCTAATTAGAAATTAGGAACAACAATATAGTAAAGAGCAGGCCTCCGTCAGTCTTGGAAGACTATGGTTTTGTGCTCGGCACTGCATATGCTGCATGTGAAGCACAAAAGCCTGGGTTGGATTGTTATGGAGGATAGGCTGTTACCCAAGCAGCAAATCCCCCCTCTCCATGCCACTGAATTAGTCCAGTGGAAAGGCAGAGCCAATACGATTGGATCCAGCTGGCGCTGCAGAGCTGGGCTAAGGACAGGAGCTCACCCTGTCTTGTGGGGCCGACCCGGGTCTCGAACCCTGGCCTGCTGGTTAACAGGCACAGCGTCTTAACCACTTGCACCACCCACAGCCCTAGTAAAGAGCTAATGAAAGATGTTATCAGAGCTTATTTTCAGCATACATTAAATTAGTGAACCACTAAGCCCTTGTTGCTTCATACTTTAATGCCTTTAAACACCTTGATCCATTTAATTGTGAATTTAATATTTAATGTGTCTGGCTTTAGTAGTAGTGTGGATTCTGATATTGTGCTCTGCCAAATTTAAAGTGTAAGGATATAATAAGCACAAGCAGATATAAAAGAACAGGACTTATGCTGAGGCTTATGCCAGCCTAACTGGAGGTTAGGATTGCAGCCTACCAGTTACTTCGCCAGCTCTCTGGTTTCTACACCTGTGAAAAGTCCTCCATGTAGGCCAGTGTTTCTCAAAGTTGGGGTCGAGACCCCTTTGGGGGTTGCCTAGAGGTTTCCTGGGGGTCACCTAAAGACCCCTGGTGCAGGGGGCCAGGTCAGGCTTGCCAGACCTCTGGCTGTAGCTGCACACGCACTGGGGCTGACTGACAGCCTCAGGGCCCAATCCTATGCATGCCTACTCTGAAATAAATCCCATTATAGTCAAGGGGGCCTTTACTCCCATGTAAATGTGGATAGGATTGCAGCCTCAGGGCCCAATCCTATGCATGCCTACTCTGAAATAAATCCCATTGTGTTCAGTGTATGCATAGAACACACATTTCATTTGTAACAATGAAAATACATCCTGCATATGGGATATTTACATTACGATTCATAACAGTAGCAAAATTACAGTTATAAAGTAGCAACGAAAATAATTTTATGGTTGGGGGTCCCCACAACATGAGGGTTCACGGCGTTAGGAAGATTGAGAACCACTGATGTAGGCAATGGATGCAGAGAAATGGAGCTCCACAGATCCTACCAACCTTTTCCCAGCTAGCTCCAGCCTGCTGTTTTGAAAGTAATTGATGAGGGTAGAGGTAGGAAAATGTAGCTGTTAATCTTTCTTCTCTTTTTCTTCCTGTTTCAATTTTCCTCAGTGGTGCCAAGACCAGACCATATCTTACTGTAGACCAGATGATGGAATTCATAAACTTGAAGCAACGAGACCCACGGTTAAATGAAATTCTTTATCCACCCTTGAAGCAGGAGCAAGTTCAGCAACTGATTGAGAAATATGAACCCAATAATAGCCTCGCAAAGAAAGGTCAGTAATTTTCATTATCTTCAGTGCTCTGTTTCTGATTTCAAACAATGAACAAATTACAGTGGATAGATACAGACTGAAGCACATATTGCTTCAAATTAATCACATTTCCAGTTGGCTAAATTGAGATTTGACAAGTAGTTAAATCTTAAGCAGTTAAAAATTTAAATTTATTTTCTGAGAATTTGTGCGAAAGTGGCATGTTGAGTTAGCTTCCCATATACTTTTCATGTCACATGACAGATAATTTGGAGCATGTCAATCATTATCATCAAGGTAATAATCATTTATTTGATCCTGATAATATGTGAAATGAAAAACGTCCTGCAAGAAAACTTCATAACCTTTAACTGAAGCAGAATAATCTTGCTACTTGATAATCCTAAAAGTGGTAGTAGCATCATCTTCCATATGCTGATAAAGTGTTTTTGCTAAGCGGCGTTCCATATGGGTGGATGTGCCTTGTATCATAATTGGGAAAGATTCTCTTTTGGGAATTCTTAGTAATGTAGCTGGGCAGTCTGCAAAAATATATTTTTCAGTTCTTTTCAGATAAGCATTTCCACACTCTGATCTTAATGTTGTATTATGCAGGTTTCATGTCTCATTCCATTTAAAGTATTCTACAGACTTCTCTGTAATTTTGAAAGTGGCCATAACACTGCAACAATTTAAAGACACAGGAGACAAAAAGGCGAATCAGCTGTGAATAACATACTTTTTAAGTTATATTTTTAATATTATATTATATAATAAGTATATATATATAATATATATATTTATATTATATATACTTTTTAAGTTATATTAAGTTATAACATTTTTAAAGTTATATTTTTATTTATTTTTCATAAGGGGGACAAGAAAGGAAGAAAAAAAGAGGGAAAACAAGAAAAATGAATTAAAAGAAGAAAAAGGAAAAAATATAAACAAAAATGTTATCAGAATATATGGCAAGCACAGATTGACCTTTCTTTAGTCTAAAATAACGTCAATTAATTTCTATTAAATTATAGTACCTAAAAATTTTCTTAAACTACTGTATAAACTCGAATATAAGCTGAATTTTTCAGCCCCTTTTATGGAGCTGAAAAAGCCCCCTCGGCTTATATTAGGGAGAAGCACATGGGCGCTTCTCCAAAATGTTGGTCGGGACCAGGAGCACTCGCCCTGAAGCCTTTGCAGCCGGCTAGAGGCTTGCAGTGAAGTCTCCAGCCGGCTACTAAGTCTTCAGGGTGGACGCTAATGGTTCCGCGTGTGGATTGCAGCCTTAGAGCCCCCTCCTAGGCATGTCTACTCAGAAGTAAGTCCCATTAGAGCTAATCGGGCTTCCCAGGAAAGTGTGCATAGGATTGCAGCCTCACAGCTTGGTTCTAGGCAGGTCTACCCAGGAGTAAGTCCCATTAGAGCCAATGGGGCTTACTCCCAGGAAGGTGTGCATAGGATTGTAGTCTCACAGCTTGCTCGTAGGCAGGTCTACTCAGACATAAGTCCCATTAGAGCTAATGGGGCTTACTCCCAGGAAAGTGTGTAAAAGGTTTGTGTCCTTAGAGCTCAATCCTAGGCATATCTACTTAGAAGTTAGTACTATTATAGTCAATGGGCTTACTCTTGGGAAAGTGTAGACAGGACAGCAGCCTCAGAGGCCACCCAGAGCCTGCTGCATTTCCTACCCTAGGCTTATACTCGAGTCAACATGTTTTCCCGTGTTTTATGGTAAAATTAGGTGCCTCGGCTTATACTCTGGTCGGCTTATACTCGCATATATAAGGTATATGTTTATTTAGCAATTCCAACAGACATCAGAAAGGAAGATTGAAAAGTTATGTAACAATTATCTATTTATCAAATCCATAGTTAATTTTACTCATCATCCCCTTTTCACTCAGAAAGTCCATGAATGGTTTCCAATTATCCCTGAAAGTTTTTACTGACTTTAAGAAAAGTTGTAGATTTGTCAATTTCAGCAAAGTCCAATATCTTGATCCACCATTCTTCAACAGAAGGTATTTCTGGAACTTTCTAATATTTAGCATATAAAATCCTTGTAGCTGCTGTCATGTATAAATACATACTTTCAAAATTTTATGAATTGAATCGTCTAATATTCCCAATATTAGTGGTTTCATTTGAATATTCATCTTAAATATCAACTGTAATTGTTGACTAATCAAAACCCAAAGTTTTTTCACCTTAGAAACAAGTCCACCAAGTATGTTAAAGCTGTGAATAATATACCGGTACTTTGATCTAGGGTGATTAACATACAGTTGATTCCAGGGCTCTTCACAATCTTAGCTCATGAGATTATCTATTCCTGAATAAAAAATTATCCTATTTTAAAATAAATCATGTGTTTTTAAGCCTGTAAAAAAATACAACCAAGCCAAATCTCTTCTAATAGCTTAATAAAAAATTGCAAGCAGTGCTTTCTGTTGCATTTTCTTTACAGTTTTTTAAGCATGTGAGGTATGACTGTTACTTAACTTGGCATTCATCAGTCTTGAAAGACTATGGTATTGTGCTCGATGCTGCATGCAAAGCATAAAGGCCTGGGTAGATTAATATGGAGGATAGGCTGTTACCCAAGCAGCAAATCCCACCTCTCCATGCCACTGAAATAGTCCAATGGAAATGCAGAGCCAATACAATTGGTTCCAGCTGCATTGCAGAGCTGGGCTAAGGACAGGAGCTCACCCTGTCTTGTGGGCACCGACCCAGGTCTCGAACCTGGCCTGCTGGTTAACAGGCACAGTGTCTTATCCACTTGTACCACCCATAGCCCTTATTTGACTGTTACTGATCATATGGGTGCAGGGGGGGAAGGAAACCTCACAAAAGAAATTGAAAGTAAGGCTCTCTAATCTTTCACACAAATGGAGTAAGGAACTTCCCTGAGCTTTCCTTTTGTGGAAACACACAAGATTGCACAACTCCCTAAAGGGAAGAAGCACCAGCGTTTCAGCTCCTCTTGGTAATAGTCCAGATTTTCAATTCTGTATTCAAAATTTCATGAAAAGTTAGTTCGACTATACCCAGTTTTCAATAGGTCAAATTTCAGTAGGAATCAAGACAGCACTGTACCCAATCAAAGCACGTATTGTTATATAACAAACTTATTAATTCAAAGTGCTCATATGATGAAGCAGAAGATTATGCAGGGTACTCCAGATAATTTATGCGTAGTGTCAAATTTTGTATCCTATAATTCACACACATACTATACTTATATAAATGTACAGAAAAGTAGTTGCTGGACCCAGGTTAAGTAGTTAATGAATTAGATCAAGTCTTCAGATGTTCTCCATTAGCATCTAAACACTGCTGACATCATTGATACTGCTGACTAAGGAATCTGCAGGCTTCCACCAAACTGTGTGCTGGGTGGTTCCACACAACCCTTCAGTTGCTTCCCTTAGATCAGTGATTTTCAGCCTTATATATCTCATGGCACACTGACAAGGTGCTAAAATTGTCAAGATACACCATCAGATAAGTACTTGGCCACTGTGTACCTTTTTTTAAAGATACCCTTTAGACCCAGACGGAGACCCAGCACAGTCAACTGGGAAGTTGTTGGGAAGAAACTGACAGTGATACACAGCCCTGAAGAAGAGAAAAGGCACTGACACAACCATATTTGAATGGCCCAGGAATGGGGAAGAGCCCAGGTCTACCTGCCTGGAAAAGTAGAATGTGAGTCCAGACTTGATGCCCAGATCTATCCACCCAGCAAACCTCCACCATGGAAGCCAGTTTAGGCAAGAGCCTAGCAGCCAAATCCAGAGTAACTATGTGAGCATGTAAGAGACATTACATGCACCCATAGTTACTGCACCACCTAGTGAAAACCTATGGGAAATTCATATTGCAATCCAGAGTAAATTGTTCTTACACTGGAGCAAGGACTCCCCGTAGATACTCTGGATTTCACTCTAGGTCTTCCATCTGGAAGAAGGGCTGCAGAAAGCATAGAAGCCCATTCTACTTACCTTAAGATAGCACATGCTGCACAATCCAGAAAGTTCATTTTCACTGGGGGATCAAGTTCCTCTGCTTGTGGAACAAGACTGCAACGTATGCAAAAAATTGTATCAATCTGAATGCATAAACTTCTTGGCTAGGGAAGGCTAATAATTTTGGCTTAGGAGGTGTAAGGTAATGAATGTCACAATATTTATGAGTAGGGACCTGCATAAGGCAAGTTTATTTTTCCTGATAAAGGGGTGCTATCCTTTGTCAGGAATAATAACCTCACCTTTTGCAGGCCCCTATTATTGGGACACTGGAATAAAAATTATCCAGAGTTGAATTGCTATGAGCATCTGATCACAGAGTCTTCTTACTCTCTCCTGCCACACAATATAATCACATTGATTATTTTTTTAAAAAAATTCTCCATAAGTTTTTGGGTGGATGTTTTTCTCTTTTCTATCTTAGGTTGAATTTTAGTATGTTGAATAATTCAACAATAATTTATGTGTATGTGTGTGTTATGTGGGGAAGGAGCACAGATGAAAATCATTAAGACAAATGCAAACTGTCAGTGATGCATCTAATAAGATGAAACCTGTCACCTCTCATTCAACTGTTGGCGAGAGATGCTACTAACATCTCGATTCTTTTGTGGATTGAGTAGCATGCTTGAATTAAATATGTGCAGAATAATGTCAAGAGAGCCTGATCTTCTACTTGTTGCTTTCTGCTGTTAGCCGGAATTGCTGAACTCTATAGTTTAAGAAATGCCAAATAGATAGAATGCACACAGACTTATGTTTGTATCGCACAGCAATACTCTTAAATCAAAAATCTTATGGATTTAAGTCCATAAATCAAGAGAAATGGGAAAAATAAATGGGAAGGTAATATACAGTCATTCAAATTTTGTTATCTTGTGCATATAAATAACTTCATCTTTGTAGGTAAAGGTATTCTTGTTATATTTTTAAATGGTTTTATTGTATATATTGTTTTATCCATATTTATATTGTATATTAATCTTTGTTAGCTGCCTCGGGTGCCCTTCAGGGTGAAAAGCAGAGTATACCTGCTGTGTGTATTTCCAAAACCACTTATCTTCAGTCTTACCACCATATATAAATAGTGATTAGAGAGTTTGACACCTGGAAGATCCAGGTTCAACCACCACCACCCCAGCCATGAGGCTTCCTGGATATTTGGGCCAGTCACTCACTTTCAATCTCACCTACCTCTTAGGGTTGATGTAAGTCATCTTGGGCATTTGAATTGATATGGGAAAAGTGGGGTATAAATCCATTAAGTAAATAAAACACAGGTGCACATCCCCTCCTGTTTCACTCAGGTTACCCTTTTCGAGGCCACATTCCCATGTCAATTTGTATGGGGTGTGCTCTGAAATGAGAATATACAGAAGCAGGGGGTTGAGGGTTAATTCAAATCTGGACACAAAGTTTCTGGCTTTTTCTATTATAGCTCTGGCCACAAATTGGAAATATTTTTTTTTTGTGTGAATTTCAACAATATCCTCATAGAAATGGGACATTTTGGAACCAATGAAAATGTGTGTAAAGGAATATTTTTGTGCTTTATAAAAATAGATGGAGGATGGAGGAAAAAGCATACTCCTCAAAACATTAATTAAAAAGAAAAACAAAACAGAAGACCTTTCAAAGTAGGGCACCAAGATCAGTAACGCATGCAGACAGGGCTGTGGTAATATTACTAGTCTTTGTTTGACAGCCACTTTCCCTTGTGTTAAATACTGACTTTATAAATATAATTTGATCTCAATACTTTAAATCTGTGTTCGCTAAAGAGCATTAAAAACACTTGTGTGTGGCGGTCCATGACAAGTTGATGGGTCTGTCGCCTTGGCAACCCGCCATACTAGCAGGCGCAAGTAGGAAGAGGGGGAGGCCCTGCTTTTCCACTTTGAAGACACCTTAATAATGCAGTACTATTTTAAATATAGCATCTGACATAAACCGCGTCCCTCATAAGTCATGCTTCGTTGTAACTGGGGCATTGATGGAGGCGCGTATTGCCGGAGACAGAACCCCCACTGCAAATGAAGCTTGATGTCTTCTCAAAACAACGACTTGATACTAATCAGTAGAGCCTAAAGTGCCACATACCGAAAAAGGATTAAAGTTAGGTAGAAGGTGGGATTTGGCGTCTATAAAGGATGGTTTCCCTGATCAGGCGTACCTAATCCAGTCTACGAAGAATTCCAGGATTGTGTTTATTGCTGGTTATTTTTTCAATCTCATCCCACCATCCATACACAGCTACTTTCTGCACTCTGTCCACCTGCCTAAGATGCCTACAGTGAAATAAATAAATAAATAAATTCATTCATTCATTCATTCATTCATTCATTCATTCATTCATTCATTCATTTTGTATCGTGCCTTTCCTCCCCTGCAAGAGAGAGCTCAAGGCGGCTAACATCAGGAAAACAATAAAACACCATTAAAACAGATCATAAATAAATTAAGCCCCTTCCTCCCAAGCAGTTAAGATGACTTTCCGTAAGATAACACTAGAGGGTGACGTAACTGCGTGGACCCGTAACTGCTATGGATTTAGCCCTTAGTATATTGGAGACTGTGTTTCTAGGCATGGTCAGTGACGTTCAGACGTGTGCTGAAATAGGCAGGCCAGGATTGAGTCCACAGTTCCATGAGAGGATGACAATCAGACAAAGAAAACTTCTCTGATTTGATCATGCTCTGCAATTTCCCTTCTTTCCAATGTTGATTTTGCAATTAGTACCTTAAATGGGAAAAATAGGAAAGATTCAGATGACCAGTTGAGCCATTGTTAGGACTGTGCTCGTAATCTGGAATTATGTTGTATTTTTTTCTAGGTATCATGTTTGGATAGGATGCTGATGAGCCATAGCTTGGCACAAACCTTAATAGTATTTGGGTCTGTCTAGAATGATGCTGTAAAAGAGAACATAAGAAGAGCCTCTACTTGATCAGGTTAAAGGCCCATTTACTCCGGCTTCCAGCATCACACAGCGGCCCACCATTTGCCTTAGGGAACACGCCCTCCACATCTGGCATTTTGAGGTTATCCAGTGGTGGGCTTCAGAGGGTTCTCACAGGAACCCTTTACTAATGAGTGCCTGGTTCTGAGAACCGGTTACTAATGGGGTATAGAACCTGTTGTTAATCTGAATCCCACCACTGCCCACATCTACATGGGGAAACATAGCAGAGAGAGGAAAGTAGTGTTGGGAAATTTGCCTACAATCCAGAGTAACTAAGGGAGCATGTAAGAGACATTAAGTGTACCCATAGTTACAGCACGACCTAATTAAAACCTATGGAAAATTCATATTGCAATCCAGAGTAAATTGTTCTTATGTCAGAGCAAGGACTCCCCATAGTTACTCTGGACTGCGCCCATAGTTGTACATTCTCATGTATGTTAAGTCCACTTTAATATGTTATCATCAGTTCTTATCTGTAAGAAAACTGATAGTCATATTGTAATATTATTTCTGATATGAAAAATTGGTTGGAGATTTAACTTCACACCCTGCACTAGCACAATAGGGTTACAAAACTAATTCTTTGTCCAATTCTACATAGATGGTTTTACAAACGCCTTACAAGGTGTGCTGTCATCAGGCCATAGTGGCAGAAGCATTAAAGGAGTGCAGCCCTGGTTATTGAACAGAGCTGGTGCTGGATTGTTAGCACAGGGACAAGTTGTGGGTGGGGGGGAGGAAGATAGGAGATGTGTTTTGCAGATCAGGGCACAACATGAAGCAGACACTGGATTGGAGCAAGTGGATCATAGCAGCAAACATATACAGCAGTCCAGTTCCCCTCAGTTCTGCGCACACTGCTTGCTTATACTTCCTTGCTTACTTGGATTTATATCAGCAGTAGAGCTGGTATAGGTCTAAGGAGACCTGTGAGTATCAGAGGGTTTACCTATGGTAAGGGAATGAAAGTTTCTTTACCTGGAGAAGACCTTTTAATTCCCCCCACAATAGGATGCAACACACACCTCTTGATGTGACTGTATTAGTGCACGTGGCAGGGGATAGGACTGGGATATAAAGTGAAAATCTAAAGCTGTTTTCTAATGAATCAGACCTCACTCCAGCTAGCTCAGTACTATGTGCATTGACTGGCAGTGTCTCTCCTGACCCTTGCCCAAGAGATGCCAAAAATTGTAAGTGGGATCATCAGCATGGAAAGCAGAGCTCTGCCACTGAGCCTCTCTTTCATAGGGAACCATGCCACAATTAAAATGTTTTGCCATGTATTGCCAAAAGTCCTTTAAGTGGTTTAGAGGGGGAAGGAGATGTGCATACAAAAACATAAAATTAAATTGAAACTTCCTGATCACTGATCAAAAGTGAAAACTAATATACATGTTCAGAAATGTTGCCCTCATAAAAATTACATACTCGCTTTTGGAGACAAATTGCCAAGAATATGGACAGTTGAGGATTAAGGAGATTTTTTTGGTGATTTTTGTATTGTTCACACACTCATAGGTAAAGTAATTTGTCTGTAATTTTATTGATAAATTGGAGTGCGCTAGCTTGGTACACTCCCTGGTCTTCAGAATTAGAAATGATGAGCAAATGTGAAAATCAAATGTATCTGAAAACTTTCCAGAATGGAATATGTATTTGGCAAAATGGGGAAAAATCATAGGGAAAGAATTGAAAGGACTTGCACAAGAGTTCTGCCCAATCCTTGTGGAGATTTATTAAAGCAGTTCTCTCAATCTGCCACCATAGGTTCCACTGTAATGCCATAAACGTAATGCAGCTGTCATGTGCATTAGAGCAGTTGCTCCATAGGCCCACCAGAGAGACACCCAGACCCATGAGAACAGGTAAAATACTGACAAGCACGGGTTGTGAGCTGTTCAAAGTGGGAGAGGGCAGAAGGGGATGGTGGCAGCACCTCACACTGAATCCTACTTCCATTTTCCCATTCCAAAACTCCCCTGGCCTATCTTAGATCTTGTACCAGCAAAAAGGTTTGTATTGGAGAGATACTCTTATTGAACTTAGAGACATGTTCTATTTCCTTAAGGCCAGTGGTGGGCTTCAGGGGGTTCTCACATGTTCTATAGAACCCTTTGCTAATGAGCGCCTGATTCTGAGAACCGATTACTAATGGGACAAAGAACCTGTTGTTAATTCAGGTTAGTAGGACATAGAACCTGTTGTTAATTTATTTGAATCGCACCACTGCTTAAGGCCCAGACAAATGTTTGATATGTGAGGAACGCAGGACATCTCATATTGTTTTCTCCAGAGCAGGAATTCTTCTTTGGTATAACACTACTTTCATTATATATTGAGGCTTGTGCTGATTGTTTTCCAAACCTTTTATTGCAAAATAACTTTGTGTACTATCTATGTAGTTTTGATAATAACAAAATTGAATGTGTCTGTTCCCTATGGGAATTTCAGGAGTTAGTACATTACTTGAAAATTCTTGAACCTAGCTTCTAGTTTGCTGCAGGGAAGCAAAGCAGAATCTCATCTCTCAAGATCGACTGCAATATCCAGACTTCTTTAACTTTCCAAAATTTAATCTAGGAACTTTTAAGTGGCATGCCTGTGTACATAAAACTACAGTGAACAAAATGGCCCATTGTCTTCCAGCTTTGAAAAAGTGATCCCTGTTTGGTACCCATCATTTATTTCCATATGTATTTCTGTTAATGAGGTTCAGTTAATATCCTTCAGTGAATATTTAGAAGCTGAAGCTGCACTTTAGATTTGTTAATTAGATGGATCAAGAAGATAAATCCAAAGTATTAAATGAAGCAGCAGGATTACAGCAAGAGATTTTTAGGATACGAAAGTAATGATACAGTTTTAGGCAAGTACCATTTTATTTGTTTTGGTGATCAGAGTTGTTCCCTTTCATTGCTAGTTGTATTTTGAAAGGGTAAAAATGAAGTCTGGATTTTGCAATCTGTTGCTGAGTATCACAGATGGGTGTTGAGTGGTTTTGGCCATTTCTACCAAGATGTATAATTGCCTCTCTGCAAACTGTAGACATATAATTGCCTCTCTGCAATAATTGCCCTGAACACCCACCAAGAACCATCTGGAGAAATTTAACCCTTCAGGGGCTGAAAAGGGGCAACGTGTTTCTGTCCTATACTTTACATGGGAGACTGAACAACATCCAGCCAATTTGGTGCTCAGTGCCTGGTGCACTGGGGGGATGTTGTAGGAGGAACAGGTTGCACCGTGGAGGATGCTGCGCATCGGAGGTCAGTGCGCATGGGGGAAAGTTGTGCACGGGGGGTTGATGCGCATGGGGGAAGTTGTGCATGAGAGGAAGTTGTGCATGAGGGGGTTGATGAGCATGGGGGAGGTTGCGCATGGGGGTTAATGCGCATGCGCATGGGTGTTGATGCGCATGGGGGGTTGATGCGCATGTGGGAAGTTGCGCATGGGGGAGTTGATGTGCATGGGGGTTGATGTGCTTGGGGAAGTTCATAGAATCATAGAATCATAGAGTTGGAAGGGACCTAGTAGGTCATCTAGTCCAACCCCCTGCCTGCAGCAGGAATTCCCCCTAGAGCATCTCCAACAGGTGCTCATCGAGCCTCTGCTTGAAGATCCCCAGTGAGGGAGAGTCCACCACCTCCCCTGGCAATCTGTTCCACTGCCGACGCGCCCTCACCGTCAGGAATTTTTTTCGGATTTCCAGCCGGAATCTCCTTTCTTGCAGTTTGTACCCATTGGTTCTAGTTCTGCTTTCAGAAGCAGCTATGAACAAATTGGCCCCTTCCTCCCTATGACAGCCCTTCAGGTATCTGAAGAGGGCAATCATGTCTCCCCTCAGCCTCCTCTTCTGCAGGCTGAACATCCCAAGTTCCCCAACCTTTCCTTGTAGGGCTTCCCTTCCATCCCACTGATCATTCTTGTCGCTCTCCTCTGGACTTGCTCCAGTTTGGCTGCATCTTTCTTAAAGTGAGGTGCCCAGAACTGAACACAGTACTCAAGGTGAGGTCTCACCAATGCAGAATAAAAAGGAACTATAACTTCTCGTGACTTGGAAGCTACAGTCCTCTTAATGCAACCTAAAAAGGCATTTGCCTTCTTTGCAGACACATCACACTGCTGACTCAAGTTCAGCTTGTGATCCACGGCGACTCCAAGATCCCGCTCACATGTTGTGCTGCCAAGCCAAGTATCCCCCATTTTATACCTATGTTTTTGGTTTTTATTTCCTAAGTGCAGAACCTTGCACTTCTCCCTGTTGAAATTCATTCTGTTTGTTACAGCCCAGGATTCCAGTTTATCCAGATCCTCCTGGAGGTTTCTCCTATCTTCTGATGTGTTTGCTACTCCTCCCAGTTTGGTGTCATCTGCAAATTTGATCAGGCTCCCCCGTATCCCTTCCTCCAAGTCATTGATGAAAATGTTAAAGAGAACCGGTCCCAAGACAGAGCCTTGGGGTACCCCACTAGAAACTGACCTCCAGGCTGACACAGAACCATTTACTAAAACCCTTTGAGTGCGGCCATCGAGCCAGTTGCAGATCCACCTAACAATTGCCCTGTCTAGCCCATATTTTTCCAACTTCCTAATTAAAATGTCATGTGGGACTTTGTCAAATGCTTTGCTGAAGTCAAGATAAATGACATCCACAGCATTGCCACTGTCCAGTAAGCTCGTAACCCGATCAAAAAAGGAGATCAGATTTGTCTGGCAAGATTTATTCTTGGTAAATCCATGCTGGGTTCTTTTGATCACCGAGTACTTGTCTAGATATGCACAAATTGTGTGTTTTATGATTTGCTCTAATATCTTGCCCGGGATTGAAGTCAAACTGACTGGTCTATAATTTCCCGGGTCTTCTTTTTTCCCCTTCTTAAAAATTGGGACTACATTTGCCCTCTTCCAGTCCAGTGGCACTTCTCCACTCCTCAAGGATTTCTCAAAGATGATCGACAGAGGCTCTGCAAGGACATCTGTGAGTTCCTTAAGAACTCGAGGATGCAGCTCATCCGGTCCAAATGACTTGAATTCATTTAGGCCAGTTAAGTGGTTTCGAACCAGTTCTCTGTCAATCTTAATCTGCTGTTCTGCACCATCCATGTTTTCATTACCTCTTAGGGGATGTAAACACATCCCCGAATCAGTCAATGATCCCGCACCCCCATTTGCACAGCCCTCCTTCTGAGAATAGACGGACGCAAAGTAGGAGTTGAGCAGCTCCGCCTTCTGCTGGTTTCCAGACACCTGTTGTCCATCCTTGTTCAAGAGCAGCCCCAGCCCCTCGTCTCTCCTCCTGTTCCTTTGGGCATATCTAAAGAAGCTCTTTTTGTTATCTTTGACTCCCCTGGCCAGCCTCAGCTCATACTGAGCTTTAGCATCCCTGACCCCCTCCCTACAGGACCGGGCTACCTGCCTGTACTCCTCTCTGGTGATCTTTCCAGTCTTCCACTCCCTATACTTCTCTTTCTTTAACTTCAGCTGATCCCCAAGTTGCTTGTGCAGCCAACCTGGTTTTTTCAGGTTTTTTTCCGTTTCTTTTTCATTGGAATTGTTTCTGACTGTGCTTGTAGAAGCTGCCTCTTAAGGAGCTCCCACCCATCTTGGGCCCCTTTCCCCATTAGATCATCAACCCATGGGATCCACCTATGACTCCTCTAAGCCTGTTGACTCCTCTAAGTTGCGCATGGGGGATTGATGCACATGGGGGGTTATGCGCCTGGGGGCTATGCGCATGGGGAAGTTGTGCATGGGGGAAGTTGCGCAAGGGGGAAGTTGCGCAAGGGGGAAGTTGCGCATGGGGTTGATGCGCATGGGGGATGATGTGCATGGGAGGTTGATGCGCATGGGGAATTGATGCACATGGGGGTTCATGTGCATGGGGGATTGTTGTGCATGGGGGAAGTTGCGCATGGGGGATTGATGCTCATGGGGGAAGTTGCACATGAAGATGTGCATGGGGAAGTTGTGCATAGGGGGTTGATTCACATGGGGGAAGTTGTGAATGGGGGGTGTTACATATGGGGGGATGTCATACGGGGGAATTTTACTCCTGCAATGCGGGTACACCTTTTGCTAGTATTATATATGTATTATATATACAGTTTATTACTATATATACAGTATACAGTAATATATTACTGTATATTACAGAGTTTTGTATTAGATCACAGTGTTTTGAAATCATTTTTAAATGCAATTAAAAAGCAGGCCTCCGTCAGTCTTGGAAGACTATGGTATCGTGCTTGGCGCTGCATACACTGCATGCGAAGCACGAGAGCCTGGGTTGGATTGTTATGGCTGTTACCCAAGCAGCAAATCCCCCCTCTCCACGCCACTGAATTAGTCCAGTGGAAAGGCAGAGCCAATACGATTGGATCCAGCTGGCGTTGCAGAGCTGTGCTAAGGACAGGAGCTCACCCTGTCTTGTGGGGCCGACCCAGGTCTCAAACCCAGGCCTGCTGGTTAACAGGCACAGTGTCTTAGCCACTTGCGCCACCCACAGCCCAGTGGCGCAAGTATTAATTGCATATTAATTAATATGCAATTAATATTTTAATATCAATATTTTTCGGTTGTAGAACCAATTGTCTGAGTTTTCATTATTTCCTACGGGAAACTCCACTTGGTATTACAAGCGTTTTGAATTACAAGCATGCTTCTGGAATGAATTATGCTCGTAAATCAAGGCACCACTGTATATATACTCTATATCTATATTATATTTATTATTATAATCTATTTATAATTGATTAATTATAATATTATAATAATATAATAATTAATTATTAGAATGCATTCAGTTGGAAACAGATCCTGTAACTAGAATAATCTAATAGAAAATTTGGTATCAAAATGGCATGCTAAGTTTCTGATGTGTTGCAGAGCCCTTCTTTATGATCCAGCTGATCATACATTTTTTTTGTATCATGAAATACAAGATGCTTATGTGACATTTGCTTTTTACCTTAGATATAAAGGAAGCAAATCTTGTTAATCAATTAATTTGATGTTTGACCAATGAGACTTTTTTTAACAAAAGGAAGAAAACAAATGCAATAACTTTTTTTGTCCTCGTCCCTTGATATCAGAAACATTGGTTGTTAGCTATGACAAAAAAGTAGTTAATTTTCTTTAAAACCAAATAAAGATGCTCGAGTTTAGAGCCAGGGAAATGAGACATCTTAAGGTTTTAGCTCAATATTTGTCTGGTTCTGAAGAATGTTTGTCAAGAAGATTATTTAACTAAATGTTAGAGGTTAGTAATACTGTATGTTATTTTGGGGACCAGTGATAAATCCCACCTGTCTTTACATTTAAACTCATATAAAGCTATGCTCTCTGTCATGATAAAAGGAACTTTGGCTCATGCTACTACAGATTTAGGAATTTTCTTAAAATCAGCTCAGTACTACCCTATGGCTGCAATCCTAAAGACACCTTCCTGAGGGTAAGACCTATTGAATACAGTGGAGCTTACTTTTGAGTAGACATGGTTAGGATTGTGCTCTATGTTTGTGTGGATTATAAAAATATACTGCAGTTGAGCAGGTTGGAATGGTCAGTCTCCAGCTGTGTTGTGCAACACAGCATGTTGATTACTCTTTTTGTGTTCTCTATATTATAGAAAGAAGCCAAAAATAAATCTCTTGGATAGATGGCACAAATAGCAGTATGTGCTTGATTATAAAAAAGACAAATGTTTACTTTTTATTTATTAGCATGTTTTGTTCTATTTAAATGCACAGTAAATATACAGATTTGTATTTATCACTTTGTTTCAATAATGGGAGTTTACAATCAAGAAAGATTTAATTGAACTGTCTGCTTACGGAAGCTTTTGCCAAGGCTGTGATAGAATTAGGTTGTTTTGACACATAGGAGGACCATGAAAAAGATTTTTTTCAACCTCTGGCTTATTGACAGTCTGTATAAGGACTGAATATTTTTTGCCATGGAAAATACATATTAGAGAGGCCTTAGTCAGAAAGATGGACTGTATATTTCTCCCGTTTCCTAAAGAACATGTCATAACATGAAATACTGAAGTCATGTTAGTATCAGTTGTTGTTGTTGTCCCCATATGTCTTCAGAAAAATGATGCAATGTGCACCCCGTCTTTGGGGGAATCACTAGTAGTGCTCCACTGAAGGATCTGTTTGTGGGAATGTGTGTCCTTGCTGAAAGGCTTGTGTCATGAGCAGCTTCTTCTCCTAAGAAAACTCCTTATTTCCCTAAATTGCAGGTTTCCATATACCCTGAATCTGATTTAGAAAGCAGCCTTTCAAATTCCCCATTCTGACCAGAACTCTAGGTCATGTATCAAGCATAGCTTTCCTTTTCAAATGTAAATTGGAGCCCCAGAACTGCCTGGTATCATCTGAGAATAGCTTTGGCCAAGTCATTTACATGACTTGGAAAGTGGCAATTGGGATGGTGGTTAATTTAAAATCCACCCCTTTAGATCTTGTTAAGCTAGGCTTCCTAAAGTAATATACGTAAACAGAGCTGTCTACCAGGATAGAGAGAGCTGGAGCAGGTGCACACCAGGACTAAAGCGTACAAGACGTGGACAGGGCTTTGCAAGATACCACCCTAGACAAGATGCTGACCAATTAGGAAGGAGTAAACTCCTAAGAGATGTTATCCTCCAGTGCTAGGTGGATGCTACAGTGGTGAATTGGTGCTTTGAGTTGGGCAATGCTATCCTTACTTGCAGGAAGGCTGACATGCCTGCAGTGCATCAAATTCAAGATAGGGGCAGCAGCTATGCTACCATGGAACAATTAGAAATGTTTCTTTTTACCCTGGGTAACAGCATCTACAATAATGAGTCTACTCAGATCTGCACCACCTCTGGAGGTGGCACAGATCTGAGCAGCCCTGGAGATGTGTAAGCTGCCAGATTCTAATGAATATTTAATTAAGTCTGCAATCCTAAACACAACTTTCCTGGGAGTAAGACCCATTGAACGCAACTGGTTTGACTTCTGAGTCGACATGGTTAGGATTGTGTTCTAAGTCAGTTTGGGTAGTTTCAGCAGTAGCTTTTTTTTCTAAAAGCACCACTGTTTTCTAAATTATGTTCATGAATTAATTATGTTCTGCTTGGAAAAGCTCCCTATATTAAAATAAAAATTAAAAAACATCTTTGAAAATCTTGAAAGATAATCATCATGTATCCATGCATAAAATCTCTCATATTCCTTTTGGGAAATGATAGACATTTTAATGAACATTCTGAATAAGACCAACAAATATAAGAAATTATATTTTCTGCTATTTTGGTAGAAAATATTTTCTGCATGGCCTATAAAAATATATTTTTCAGTATCTTACTAAAAGTGGAACGAGGAAAGTTAATCTCCTTTAACACTCAGGCTTCAAAACAGCCTGATTAGATTTGTGGTGTTAAACCTCTCAGAAGAAATGAAGAACTGTTGGTATGTTCTCTTTAATCATCCATTTTTAAAAACTGTTGAAGGTATCTTCTCTGAAAGGTGATAAAATCTTCAGCACTTCCTTCGCTTTTTAGAGCAGTTCTCTAATCAATAGAAGGAGGGTTTTCTTTTCAGATACTTGGGCGTCTTGTAGATGATAGCTACCTCAGACTGGGATAGGTTTGGAAAAACTGATTTCTCTGTAAAAAGAAATTTGATTATTAGAAGTATCTGTATTCTGCTTTTCAACAAATAAAAGTTGAGAATGCTATTTACATAGCAAAAGACATTTTTTTAAAAATTATTTCCTGGCCCAGAAGACAAAACTATGCAAAAAAAATTTCTGAAAAACGGCGTAAATTGCAGACATTTCAGAGATATTCTGTTTAACCTTTGATTTTGATTCACACACACACACACACAGAGAGAGAGAGAGAGAGAGAGAGAGAGAGAGAGATTTTTTCTTGTCTGTCATTACTTTGTAAAGGTTTTTGTAACAATTTTAGAATTAGGTTCATTTGCAATAATTAATGCAATTTTACCTTATAAATTTACCACCTGGTGGTATTCATAAAAAATCAGAATTTAACATGTTCATTTAATGATGATTGATTAAAAAGGCTGCACCTGGAATATTATATGCCTCCTCTTCACAGCAGGGCCAACTACAGCATCACGCAATAGAAGACAAAGATATCCCATTCTTGTCACCACATCTTAAAAGAATGTTGTGGAAAAGAAAAGGTGCATAAAAGAGCAACCAAAATAAATACTGGGCTGAGTCTTCTTCCCTGGGAAGAAAAGGCTATAGCCTTTGAGGCTCTTCAGTCTCAAAGAGAGAAACTTGAGGGAGGACATGACAGACATATTAAAATTTATGCAGGGGTGGATAGAAGAAATAAAGGATTACACAATACCAGAATCCACTAAAACTGAGTGTTTGAAGAGTTAGGACAGACAACGGGAACAATCCTAAACATGTCTACTCAAAAGTAAGCCCCATTGTGTTCAATGGGTCTTACCTCCAGGAAAGTGTCTTTAGAAAGACACTTTAGAAAGTGTCTTTTAGTGCCAAAAGAAATTTTTTTACCTTGTCTGTAATTTGTCTGTGCAGCTCCCTGCTGCATGATGTGGTGATGGCATCTGGTCCTGGTACTGGACAATACCAGGTACTGGACAGATTTTTGGATGAAACTTCTGGAAATTTTTTTCTGCCATCCAAATTGGCTGCAGATGGCCTACGATATACCTACAATATACTGGCCAGAGAGGGAAGGTATATTCAGCAGTTTTCATGTGTTCAAAATTGGTCACTATGATGTCTTCTTTGGTGGGAGATGTTAAATAGAATGTGGATGTGATGCTAGTGTCTTGTTCTCCTGTGTTTCCTGTGACATCTGGTGGGCACTTGTGAGATTCAGGAAGCTGGACTAGATGGACCCTGGGCCTGGTCCAGCAGGACTCTATTTGTGTTAATTATACTTAATTATTGCTATAGTTTCTCATTGTGTTTAGTGCTGTGGATTTTCATCCTTTCAGTTTACCATGTAGTTACTAAGCAAACTTGGTAAAGGACATTTATGCTTCGCCGGCATCACCTTAAAAAAACTCCATTCTGCTGCTTCAAATGATGAAGTCTGTGGTTCTGGTCCCTGATGAAGGTTCACTCAATATATACCACCTGGGAAGGGCTCCACAAGCTGTTTGAAGAAGTGGAGTAGAGCAAGGTTCCTCAATCCCCGGTCCAGGAACCACTGGAGGTCCTTGGCAGCTGCCTGACCTGTCCGCGAAAGGACTCTTCTAAATGCATCTTGCCAATGGTGGGCTCCAGTAGGTTCGCACCTACCCTATGGAACCAGTTGTTAACGAGAGTTAGGACATAAATAGATAAAGTTTAAAAATAGCCATTTAAAAGTGGCTGCCAGATGGTCATAGAACCGGTTGTTAATTTCTTTGAATCCCATCACTGGGGTGGCACTGTAACTATGTCGGTGTAAAAGGTCCTGTAGTTACTCTTGATTGTCACTGCATCTTCCCCTCCTCACAGGTCTCTGTTGGAGGGCTCTGTCAGAGGATTGCAGCCTCAGAGACCAATCCTATACCTGTCTACTCAGTAGTAATTCCCATTGTAGTCAGTGGAGCTTACTCCCAGAAAAATGTGGATAAAATTGCAGCCTCAGAGTCCAATCCAATGACTTGTTACTCAGAAATAAGTCCCATTATTGTCAATTAGGCTTACTCTCCAATAAGAGTGACCTCAATGACTTTGTGCATTTTCAATGCATCCTGCATTGGAAAAGGTTGAAAATCCCTGCTCTGAGTAGACATGCATTGAGACATTGGGCTCTCACCTGCAATCCTATTCACAGTAAACAAGCAATAGCTCTATTGATTATAATAGGATTTACAACTGGAGGCAGCTGTGCTGTGCTCGAGGTGGGGAAGCCCTCTCTCTGGGTCACCAGAGGCAGGACTCTCCCCCTCCCTTGGGCTGGTCACTGGAAAATGTCTTTTCCACAGTACTGGTCCCTGGGGCCAAAAAGGTTGAGGACCACTTGAGTAGAGCATTGGTTTCTGCCATCTTGTGAGAACGCATCCAGCCTCCACTCCATAGTAGGGCCAACCATAGCATCATACAATAGAATATTTTAAAAAATGATTGTGCAATCTTCACCCCTGGTTAGGCTGGCACAAGTCCTGGCATACTGGGACATAAATACTAGCCTGAGGGTATCACAAAAGTGCTGTAATCCACTCCTGAGCACCTTAAAGATCCAAGACTTTCATCAGCTACTGCATGTTCAACATAGGCTGCAATCCTAAAGACACTTTCCTGGGAGTAAGCTACATTGAACACAGTGGGGCTTACTTTTGAGTAGACATGGTTAGGATTGTGCTCATAACAACATACAAATGTTCTGTTTAGCAAGATTGGCAAACAAACCTCAGACTCTTCAGATTCACCTAAAATGGACAGAACTCTAAGGGAATCATTGTGAAACATGCTCTTTTCCTTCGAGTCATCCAGAAATGTCCTTATTTATACTGGTGATTAAATATCTGGAAAGAAGCCAATTGAACTTGACAGAAGTCATTCTATTTAATTTCACATATGGAGGACCATATGATATTGTCACTTAGCATCATAATTGGTAGAAGTTATTGGAAAGCTGAGAGTCCACTCGGGCTGCATTGCAAGTAGCCAAGCTTCTAGTTGAATGTTCTCCAGGAATGCATGGTATTTAATTGACAGAGCATATCATGGGTCTCAGAAGCAACCAAGCATCACTTGACAGTTGGTAAATGGCCATAATGCTTGAGAACAAATTGAACCAATATGTTTGTCATAGTGAGTTTTACCTGACAGAATTCTTGGGATAATGTAGTGTCACTGTAATGTTATTTCCATGATCATTAAGGAAACAATTGCCTATCTGTTACGGAGAAGCTGCTCCATGAAATCAGTCTTCCTGTGGTGGTCGTTGTTAAAGAAAACCCCATGTAGGGATAGAGTATTGTTCATCTTAGATCTTGGCAGATCCGAGATACTGATCTAAACTCAAAGGGACTGCACATGAATGAAATGTGCAAATTTGAGTCTTTATCTATCTGTCTGTCTATCTATAGATATAGATATAGATATAGATATAGATATAGATATAGATATAGATATAGATATATCTACATTATTTAAATACAACTTTTCAACTAAAATGTTCACAAAGCGGTTTACAAAGAAAATGAAAAAATAATACTAATAGCTAATGGGTCCCTGTCCCAAAAGGGCTCACAATCTAAAATGCACAAAAGAACACCAGCAGAAGCCACTTGGACATTGCTGGGATGTGTAGGGTCATGACATAGAGAGTCATGAAAGACTCATAAAGTATCCCCATTATGACTCATTTTCAACTCAAGTTGTTGCAGGGGTGGGTGGGACATTTGATTCCAGATTTGAGCCAAGCTCTGGACTCTTCCCAACACTATTTACTTGGATCTCCTTCAATCTCCTGAAAGCTCTTCCACAGATGTTTTATCAGTATTTGTAAATCCTATTTGATTGTACCATTTGCTCCTAATATTGCTCCTAGTATTAGTAGTATTAGTAATATTGCTAATTACTAGTATTTTTACTAATTTGCCAACTGCCCTTAACTGAGCAAAACCAAGCTGTTTTTCAGTAGATTAGAATGAAAGATTTAATCGCTCAGCCTTGCTGCTACTGAAAGAAAACTTTTACCTCAGCTGGAAAAATGTATCCTATTCCATTATGGTTCAAAGGGTGCAATCCTAACCAATTTAGGTCAGCTCAACTCACCTGACATATATTCCCATGCAGTGGTGGGCCCGGACTGGCCCAACGACTGGTTCCCTGAAAGTGGGCAGGGCCAGGCCGGGTCAGGGCTTATGCTGGCCTAACAGGAGGTTACAATTGTAGCTTGTCACTTAATAGGAAAAGATCCATACTGCTGTTCTTATGGGAACTTAAATTATGTGTTGAATTCCAGGAATTAATTCACCTGAGTCTGTGTGCTATAAATGGAGTATTTGGAGTTAAAATATTGAATTTCTTTTTTCCCTCAGGGCAGATATCAGTGGATGGATTTATGAGATATTTGAGCGGAGAAGAAAATGGAGTGGTTCCACCTGAAAAACTGGACTTGAATGAAGATATGAGCCAGCCTCTGTCTCATTATTTTATCAATTCCTCGCATAACACCTACCTCACAGGTTGAGTATGGAAAGAAATGATTAGCTTAGCAATCTGTTAGATTACATAGAGTGGAAATGCAGATATGCTCACCAAAGAAAATCCTACCGGATAAGGAGATGGTTTCCCTTCAAAAGTACATGTAATGCCTGTGTCTTCGCCACAGAGTACAGTCCTAACCATGTCTACTCAAAAGTAAGCTCCATTGTGTTCAATGGGTCTTACTTCCAGGAAAGTGTCTTTAGGATTGTAGCCACAGTCACTCATTGTCTTCTCCTTTTGTTTAATGTTAGTGATGAGCATACTTCTTCCAAGTGTATCCAACTCAATCGAATCAGTTTGCTCCGAACTATACTCTGGTTCAAATCAACTCATTTAATTCAAATGCAACTCTTAGCAGTCAGACTTTCCTATTGTCAGTCTCTCCTGTCTCAAACTCTGATGCACAAGGTACCAAGATTGCAGCAGAGGGAGCCGGGGAAGGGAGAAAGAAGGGCTTGAGCTTAAGGTCTAGAGGTATGGCTAAGGTGGTTGTTAATACTGATGCAATCTGGAAGACAAAAGGCAGTTGAGCTTCCTGCTTTCTGGCTGGCCTCAAATTGAATGCATTATGAACTGTCCCAAACTATGGTCTGGTCCAGTTTGTAAGGAACTCTTTTAAGACTGTCATTCTAACCAGTGGTGGGCTTCAGGCGGTTCTCACAGGCTCTACAGAACCCTTTGCTAATGAGCGCCTGATTCTGAGAATCGGTTACTAATGGGACATAGAACCTGTTGTTAATTTAGGTTATTAGGACATAGAACCTGTTGTTAATTTATTTGAACCCCACCACTGATTCTAACCCCTTCCCTACAGTCATTAGATTCTGCTCCATACCCACACCTTGCAGTCTGTGCAAGCACAGGAGAGAGAAAGAGAGAGAGCCCTGTTTTTATTAAGCTATTCTACTGGCCAATAAGCCTCCCTTCCCCATCAGCTCAACTTTGTCCAAGCTGCCTTGAAGAGGGGAGGCAAGTGAGGATGAGTTTTATGGTGCTCCACTTTCTGTGTAATCATACTTGGTCTTGCCAATGGTTAGGACTATAGATGTTGTCTTTATATTGCAGTATAATACTAAGGTTCCGGTAGGTTCCTTTTTGTCATTTTAACTTCTAAGATAGTGTTGTTAGATATTGAAGGAAGTGATGCCTGAATGTTTCTAACATTTCGCTCATGAATCTTTTAAGTGCCCTTTCATACTGTCAGTAAAATTAAGTGGCAATGCTATTCCTGAAGGGAACCATTTAAGACCATATGAGGAATTGTACATATAAATGTTCCCCTGCAGAGGGAAAAACCCTGCACTTAGAAAAGTAGTATCTCAGCTCCCCCCCTCCATTTTTTCAGATTTTTTTCCCCATTGGGAAAAAAACAGCTAATAACTTTCAGTTCACTCTGGAGATGTGTAGTTTTGGGGACAGAAATATCTATATATAGCTGCAGCATTATAGTCAAGTGGCCATTTTGAAATAGTAGCTACAGAAATAATATTTTTGCTAATTTTAAAAATGCTTTTACGGCTCATCTCAAAAGCAGTAGATACAAGTACTGCCTGAATGCAATCTATGTCTAAGATTGTATTGCACACAATGTGTTATTGATGCTGTGATTCTACCACTAATTAGAGGAAAGATTTGTTTTTCTTCATAACCTCAAAGAATATAGTTTAAAAATATTTTTCCCAAATCATCTACATGTAATGATAGATTGTCTCTTGGTTCCTCCTCCTCTTGTCCAAGCAAGGTTGTGCTGTCATGTTCACTGAAAGGCTCCAGGG
Organism: Cryptoblepharus egeriae; assembly: GCA_030015325.1. NCBI lineage: Eukaryota > Metazoa > Chordata > Lepidosauria > Squamata > Scincidae > Cryptoblepharus > Cryptoblepharus egeriae. The sequence goes on along the minus strand of JAREYC010000001.1, from coordinate 126,182,610 downwards.
AAAGACAGAGAAAGTATATATAGCCTGGCATACTTCAGTCATAGTACTGTTTTCAGTACACAATTTCACGTTACAGTATTTGTGTTTTGGCAGATGTCCATTTTTTTTAGCAAAACCAAACAATGCCTTTTTGAATTCACAAACTCTTTTTGTGGTTCACAATGTTTTGTAACCGGATCCTTGATGATTACATACTGGGCAGTACAGAGAAAATGTGACACCTTAGAATGTACATGGTTTTGTCCTCCAGCTGTGCACCTAATTAAACTCCCTAATAGCAGCCCTGTTGAATCTGACTGATGACCCAAGTGGTCCAGGGTCTCTCTGACCAACTTTACACACTCCCAGTGACTCAGAAATGAATATTTCCAAATCTTTTCTATCCTGAAATCTCTGAATATTTCAGAATCTTGATATTCCAGGAGTGAAAAGGCACATTTCCCAAGTGAGTAAGTCAAATGCTGAGTGCAAGTTCTTGCACATATTCACCTGACTGCCCAAATACAACACTGGTGGAATATATGAAGCCTTGGGGGAACCTGTCCTTTAGTAGGCACTACCATCCCTTCTAAACTTAGCCAGTATTTCAGCCAAAGGGAAGCTGAAGTCCAACTCTTGCAAGGACTGAGCAAGGACAAATTCCAAGGATTCAGAACTCAAAGTGTTGTTCCAGACTGGGGCTGCAATCCTAACATTTAGTTAGGCCAGCAGTAGACCTGGCACAAGTTCTGTGCTAGCCTGGGGATGTTGCAGAAGTGCCGGAATTTAATAAAGAAAGTCTGGCACAAATATGTACCAGCCTTCTTACACCACCACAGGAATGGGGAGACTAGTGAGTTGTGCTGACCTAAATTGGTTAGAATTGCACCATTAGTGACTTAGGGTGAAATCCAGAGCAACTATGAGGAGTTCTTGCTCCAGAGTAAGAACAAGTTATTCTGGTTTGCAATATGAATTTCCCATAGGTTTTCACTAAGTGGTGCAGTAACTACAGGTGCACGTAAAGTCTGTACGTGCTCCCGTAGTTACTCTGGATTGTACCCTTTGAGTGGATTTAGATTAAATCCACTTCATATTTATTCAATTTTGGACTTGTCCTCGAAATCTGAAAGGTTCAAGTTCTTGTTGTTTCTCAGTACAACCGACATTTTCTTCCAACTCGTTGATTCTACAGTGTGACCACTACTGTGAGGAGTGGAATGGGCATCTGTAGTCTATCTGCATGAAACAGTCTAAATCCACCACCGCATATAAATATGCATTCACAAAAAAAGTTTGTAGTAGTTATGACTATAAAAAAACAAAATAGATGCTTAACAAAATTTTGTGCTAGGAGTTTTTTTGTTCAAAAAGAAAAATCTTAATGGATAATGACCCCTGTTGGAGCCCCCAGAACTATACACAGTATTCTGAATGTGGCTGAATGATGGATTTATATAGTGGCATTTTGATGCCGCCGACTTTACTTTTCAGTCCAATGCTGGGTGTGTACCACCAACAACTGGGTGTGTACCACATTTTCTGAATGTGATCATTTTACTTCTTCATATGTGAAGATGACAAATCTCAGATGCTAAACATACTGTATTTACTTACATCCTAGATGGAAAGAGCTACAGTTTTGCAAACACTAGCCTTTTGAGTTTTTGTAAATATCAACATTATCACAAAAGGGCAAATTCAAATGCTTTGTAACTGAGGCTACAATCCAGAGTAGCTACATGACCTTTTACACAGATGTAGTTATGGTGCCAACTATCGGAAATGCACAGAGCAACCCAGAGTAAGTGCCTCTTAGATCTTCCTGTAGTTACTCTGGATTGTAGGGTGAAATTACCTTTTAGAGCTGGACCTTAGATGTTTTTGAAGATGAACAGTTTTCAGTATGTGTCTCTTATCAAATGATGTTTGACCAGTTCATATGTAGGTCTGGCTAACAATCCCTTTTAAGGGCAATCGTAGGCATGTCTACTCAGCAGTTTCACTGTATACTGTGGGATTTATTCTTAGGTAACTGAATTGAATTTCAGCCGTGATTCTATGGGAGCAAGTGCAAAGTGCTCCTCACCTCTACCCGACCCATAAGGCCAACATATGACATGAGTGTTCTGCATGTAGAAATCCGGTTTACAAAGTCTTCCCATCACCTGCTGCCTGCCAAGCAATTTGACAATACAACTCGTATCTTTTGATCCAATACTATGAATATAAAGACCTTTATATCCTCAATGAAAAATTAGGCTGGGGTTTTGTCTAGTAAACATCCTCTTCATATGAATGGAGATCTGTCAAAAGAAATCACATGCAGGAAGTTCACAAATCCACACACTTTATTCATAACTACTGATTGAAGAAAAAGAAGAGTGGAGTTGTTTTTCTTCAAAATTGCTGAACACAGTCTAATCCAGCAAAAAATGATTAGATATACAAGGCACTTCAATGCTGAGATAAATCCAGCTGTCTATAATAGGAAGTATGTATAGTATGAAGACAGAAGGGCTGCTTTGCCAGGCTGAAGTGCCTGAACTAAATAAGAAATCAGTCTGAAGGTGTTTGCTTAAACATATTGCTGGATTACTTTTAAAAAAAAAACAACCCACTGATCATTCACAAGATTAAAGTTAAAAGATGAAGATACACTGAAACACCAGCATTTATGCAGGAAAATGATTCCTGACCTGGAGGTGTTTCATAAAATTGTGTGAGTTTCTTTTAAAAAAATGCTGCTTTATATAACACAGGCCAGCACACATCTTGCTATCTTCAATGCTAAATCTATTCCTGGCTATAATTGCTGATTCAAAAAACGGCATCAATTTTTCTATATCAAATCTACTTTTGAAGATTTGGTTAGCCTTGTTGGTTCAAGCAGCTTCATCATGAAGAAACAAGGATGCGGAATACAGAATCTTTTATACAGAATCTGTTATAACATTTCTACAGACTACAGAATTTTGTACAATTGGTATAATTTAAAAAATACATTAAAAATCTAAACTTGATTTCATTAACAACTCAGTTTCACACTGGATATTTAGAAGTTTCTTATCTTTTTGGAGTGCCATGTTTTAAACGCTCATGCAGCAACGGAATATCTTGACTTGAAAGCAGCTTTCTCCTACAAAGACAGTTCATGAAAAGGGAAACCTATAGGCCTGCAGTGACATGGATTCCCTTTGTAATTTTGCATGGGGCAAAACTGGCTTAAACAAGTTTAAACGGGTATCCAGTTGTTCTTAGTTGTGCCAAATTTTTCAACTCCACCCAGAGTTACACTTGCCAAATCTTTGCCTTGTGGTTGAGTGTATAATTTTAGAAGTTAGTTCAAGAACAGATGGCCCTAAATGTAGTTTTGTTATAAGATTTGTGGCCTGGTAAAAATTATAGAGCTTTTACTATGCAGATGATTTAACTAGAAAGCTTCTTTTTGTTAGAGATAGTGTGAGAGTGAATACGTGGTGATGAAAATGCACATGCCAGGTTTTTCTGGCTTATTTTTTGTGTTGCATATAAAACAAACATCTGGCTTCAAATGACATTTTATAGATGTAATCAGTGGTGGGCTTCAGGGGGTTCTCACTGGTTCTATAGAACCCTTTGCTAATGAGCGCCTGGTTCTGAGAACCAGTTACTAATGGGGCATAGAACCTGTTGTTAATATAGTTTATTAGGACATAGAACCTGTTATTAATTTATTTGAATCCCACCACTGGATGTAATACTCTAGTAGATAGCAATCCATGCTGCTATCAAACTAAAGTTGTCATATCAGTGATGAAGTCATTTAGCCAATACTCAGTTTGCTGGACTATTATGAATCAGTGCTGCTCAGATGTTACCCTATCTGGATAATTCATCAATTTTAAGTGATAGTGGTAATGGTTGTCGACCAGACAGTTGTGGAATGGATGGCATTTTCAAATATTGCTAGAACACAACAGTAGGAGCTATCCATTTGCAAAGAAACTCATTTTAAGATATATAAATGGAATATAGTGTCACAGAAAGGGAAAGGGGCATATAGGATTTATATATTTGGTGACTGGTTGTATATTGTGGCTCATGCTGCTTTCAGGATGTGTGTGTTTTAACATTATGGTAGGGTATAAAGCCTCTCAAATGTTGGGATATAATTATTGATTACATGTTCATGAACCCACCCAATTAACATGTGACACAAAAGCTTGGGTTAATCTGGGCTCTATCTCTATCTCTCTCTATCTATCTCTATCTATCTGTCTATTGGTTAATCTGGGCCACTTTATTTAAAATAACAATTAAACATACCAGCAGAAGGTAACCTAAGAACAGGGCATCACTAGGGTTCGCATCACCTGGTGCGGACGCTAGTGCATCACCTCCATGAAGTAAGTGGGGCAACAATCTGAATGGTGAGTGTGGTTATATGCCATTGCCCCATTTTCACTGGTTTTTTAGCCACACATTTTAATGGAATAATGAACTTGATATTCCATAGGTGGCTGTAGGCGGTCACAGGTGATCTCTCAGATCAGTTTCGACTGACTGCTTCTGACAAATTTCAGTATTTTTGTTTTATTTTTAAAGTTAATAAATGAGGTTTTTTAATCAAATTATTAATCAAATTATTATAGATTATTTTCTCTTTGTACATACTAATGAAGGTCACTGATCACTTTAAGAGCATTAGAATTGAGTTAATTAAGTGTTAATGACAGTTTTCTAAAGGCTCCTGTTAGGCGGACTTTGAACACGGAAAAAAAGAGTTTCAACTGATGGAAGGTTTTTAAATTGCCATTGCGCATCAAACGAGAAGGTTAATCAGCCAACCTGTTCAACATCTGAGCAATGCTTCTGGTTCACCCATTGACCTTGCTATTTCATGATGCATTTCAAGATTTCTACACTTGCCTCCATGGGCTGCACAATCTGCCATATGGGGTGCTAGCCTAGCGTTTCCCACAAGCCACAAAAGGCAACGCAAGCACTGCTGCAGGTCAGCATGAAAACTATTAGCAACAGCCTTGGACAGATGTTCTCTAGCACCTCTGAATAATAGAAATAGCAAATAATAAACAGTATTCAGGTGAGAAAGTTCAGGTGACAGGCCTATCTGGACAAGCAACCATCCCAGTATGAGATTAATTTTTTTCCACACCATGTTAATAAGAATTGTTTCTGAAACTGCAGCTCATGGATTAAGAGATGATTTAGAAATGTGCTGCTCAGTTAGCTCAAGATGCTGACGTATAAGATCTTTATGGAGCTGTAACTGATTGTAAAAAACATTTTGTGTTTCAAGCACAGAAAACTAAATACTGTGCCAGAACATAGAAAATTTCTGACCAATTTTGGAAATGCAAGAATTGGCCTGTTTTGCAAATCCTTGGAAAAAGAAGGGAATATATGATTTTAAAGAGTTTACAAAATATTGGCCAAGGTTTCTAGTCAGTTAGAATGACAAATATAGATATGCTTCTCAGCATGTAACATCATGTTGTAAGTAATGATGGCGCCAGCGTGGTGCATGTATAAGATGATTAATATGTAATTAATGTTTTACATAACATTTTATATAATAAATGTGTTGCCAATTTAAAAAGGAAGCCAATCACTGAATAATGATTAAGCGAAGTAAAGAAAGCATTCAATAGCACAGTATGTCTTTACTTACTAGTAGAATTGATTGCCCTTCTAATTTCCAGTCTCAGAGTTAGTTTAACTGAAGAAAACAGCATCCCCAAAGGGAAAATGTTTCTCTACAAAGAGAATATCCCATTGGCATGAATTTATTCTTAATTATAATGACCACTTTCTTGGCTTTTAGAAAAAATATTGGCCGTACATCAAGTGTTGATTATTTACTTGGAGACATCATAATTTTTCCTTCCCCTTTAGAGAAATGTAAATCCAAGGTTGCAACTGTAAATCCAACCTTATTCAAGGTTGTCATCCATCAAAGACAAGAAGAAAAGTAAGATCAAGAGATTCTATCCTAAATGTAAATAATTAGCATCCTTTTGGAAAAATAATATTTTTTCTCAGTCTATTTGTTATTTTTTGCCCTTGTAGCTCCCAGCATTTAATTTGGAGTTTGTTTTTGCAATAGATTTCTCCTGGCTATCAGTTTATTACAGTTGTCATGGTGGAGGAGTGACTCTGTGGCAGTTCACCATGTAGTGCCAGAAGCGACAGAACCATAATCATTTATCTAGTGATTAACAAGGCACCATTTTCTCAGTTTTAATAGGCACACACATACAGTGTTTATCTACATCCCATGTCCATAAAAAATCTTTGCAAGAAATTGTAGTTGTACAATAAAACACACACACATACACACACAGTGCCAGTAAAATTGGGAAAATTCCTCCATGTGTTTCATAATCAATTTGTCTGGGTAGTTGTGATAAGCCCTGTCATGGGTAACATTGAGTAGTGATTTCACAGCAGAGAATCCCCCAAATCCAGAGTAACAACGGGAGCACATAAGAGACTTTACGTGCACCCTTAGTTACTGCACCATCTAGTGAAAACCTATGGGAAATTCATATTGGAATCCAGAGTAAGTTGTTCTTACACCGGAGCAAGGACTCCTTGTAGTTACTCTGGATTTTGCCCAATGTCAGTGTATGTGATGGGGTCCCAGTGATGATCCCTTGGTTTGCACTCAGGGTACCTTCCAACTTATTGTTTCTTTTTATACTACATTAAATTAGTCCTGAGAGCGACAGTGTTGAGCCATCCTGAGATTAATCTCACAGTTGCTGTAATTCGTACTTTTTTTGTCCAAATGCTCCTGAGTGGAAAAGTATTGTGTGCCAGGCAGTCATCTTCAGATTTATACCATGTCCAAAAATCTCACATCCAAGTGTTAATTAAATGACAAGACTGGCGTCATTTTTTTCACTTTGAAACCTTAAGACTTCATTGTGCTAGAAGCTGCCCATTTACGAAAAGGTGTGGATTCATGTGGGCAAGTCTTTCTTTTTCACTCCTGATCTCATGCTTTCATGACCACAGTGGATGATTGATTTACCTTAAGATGGTTTTGCTTGCTTCTGTTTCATGTCTGGAACATTGACTGTGTTGCTGTTTAGCCCTTCTGTCAAACAGTGTAAACACCCAGAAACTCCAGCCTAGATGTCTTTGAAATGGTCAACACAAGTTTGAGCTTGGGAGATTGCATGATGAATGTTCTTGCACACAAATGTTTTTGTATGGAGTGGCATTCTTGTTACACAAACCTTATCTCAGTCAGTGGCATGGCTCATGATCATGTAGGCCGGTCCAAAGCTCAAAATGTTGCGTCGGACATCATGTCACAATCGTCATCCCTGGGTATTTTCAAAAAGAAAATTGGGGAAAAACCTGCCTTCACCTCAGCAGCTCACTACCCATTTGCTCTGCTAGAGGAATAGCTAAAGCTCCTATCTGCCATCTGGAGTCAAAAAAGATTTCATTACCCCAGCACCCCACAACAACAAAATCTAATTTCTTTAAATTTTTTAATGAAAATTGTTTCTCTTATTGGTTAGGAAACTGTGCTGGGCAAAGAGGAATAGTTATTCTTTCCCTGCTAAAGATAAGAGTACTACTAAAAGTGTCTGTATACCCAGTTAGCATGGGAAACTATATTATGATATGGAAATTAGAACTGATTCATATCAACACCTAATTAGCTCCATACGGTATCATAATTACATCTCATTGGCTCTCAGAGCAGTCAGTATCCCCAGGAAAGTTTGACTTTAAAAAATCCACTTTTTGTTCCATAGGCTTTTGTGTTTTCATTTTCTGGTTAATCAGCCATAACCTTTGATAGAATAGTGATATTTCAATGCAGATTGTTTCATAGCTTCCTGCATTAAATTGCCTTTCCAACTATATATAAAATGATGGTATTTGCATACATACCCCATTTTTCACAATTTGAACTACTAGTTTGCAGTCCTCTTCAGAAGTAGCCCCAATGCAGCCAATCATGCAGTGAGGGTTCTCCTCCCACCAGCCACGCAGTGAAAAGCATGATCATCATGAACTGCCTCTCCCTTCCCTTCTTTGTCCCCTCCCTAATATGAAGTCTCTTGATCTTGTATATGTAGAATGATATCATCATCATCGTCATCATCATCATCTCTCTCTCTGAATGGGTGGGCTTGACCTTCCCTAGAGTGAGGGACAAACTAACCATACTGCTTATTTTAAATGCTTTAAAAACTAATGAAGAGCCTAGAAAGTAGTACAGCAGTAGATTTACCAGTAAAAGAAACAAAAAATTTTATTCAGTCATAGCCTATGTTAAAATTCACAGCTTTATTAAACACAGGCACAATCCTAACCATTTTAGGCTGACATCTACGCTGGCTCGGATTCTGAAAGATCTCCTGTATGGAGAATTAGTGCAGGGAAAGCGTCCTAGAGGGAGATTACACCCGTGATATAAGGACAGCTGCAAGAGGGATCCAAAGGCCTTGGGAATGGACATCAACAGCTGGGAAACCTTGACCTCTGATCATTCAGCTTGGAGGCAAATGACACAGCATGGCCTTCTCCAATTCGAAGGGACACTTGTTCGGCAGGCTGAGGCAAAGAGGCAGTCCCAGAACTAGTGAAATCTGGGTGCTGAGCAGGGGACAGACTTTATCTGTCCTCAGTGTGGACGGGATTGTCACTCTCGAATTGGACTTTTAGCTGTTTTAGGCCAGATGCTGTTATAGGACCTCCATTCAGAACACAATACCATAGTCTTTTGAGACTGTGCCAATGATAGGTTGGCACAACTCACCTGCTTCCCTCTTCTCATGGGGAGCCCAGCATGTGACTGTGAACTGGCTTAACACCCGCAGGAGTGGTACGGAAGTGCCTTACTGCACTTTTGCAACACACCCAGGCCAGCACCCACACCCACAAAACTTGTTCCGGGACTTATGCTGGCCTAACTGGGAGTTAGAATTGCAGCCACAATGGTGTGGAAAAAATTAAATATCAAGTCTGTGTTAATTAGATATTGGTCTGTATTTGTAAGAGAAGGAGCAACACAGTGGAAGGTGACTCTCTATGCAAAGGAAAGCATGCTGAAATCATCTGTTTTATAAGGGAACCAAAAGAGGGAAAAGGCAAGCACCATTTGCCTTAAGCATTGCTTCTTTTCACTGCTGGGCTTTCTAGAATTAAACTATCAATGTTGTATTATTTCTCCCTCCTCCCACACATGATTCCAATCAATACAGTTTTGTGTGTTTTCAAAAAGCTTAAACACTTCAGTAAGTATTTTTAGCTCTCATATCCAAGGTTGCATTATTAAACTCCAGAGTGTGCATAAAATGCATATCAATGACAAATTAACACACAGAAATTTCAGATCTTACACAGAGAGATGTTTCTTCTAACTGCAATCATGTCAAATCTCTTAGGTTTTATACTGTTACTACTTGTTTTCCCAAAACCACACAAACAAAACACCTATTTTTACTGATGTTATGAATATAAGGAATATTTCAGAGAAGTTACTTTATCATTTTGTAATCAGAAAAATGTATATTTGAAGGAAAGCACCAACCATTCAGAAGATGGCTTAGCTGTATCACCTAATTAGCTTTTTTTCTTGGAATGAATCCTATTTTTTCTATTATTGAGTAAACATGCATGGAAAGTGCTGTAAATCTGGTGATTTATTATGTTGCTGTTTTAGAACATTTGAAAAATGAGGTACAAAAAATGAGGTACAGAAATACCGCTCAGAATCACTGGGGCTTCTGTACTTTTAGGGTGCAATCCAGAGCAACTTTTGCTTGCTCTGCCCTAACTCTTCTGCCCTAACTATGCTGTATCCGAAACATAATGTCTGAGGCAGAGAAGCAGAACCTAGGTCTGCCCGTAACTGCTCCGGTGCAGTGATCAAATAGTATCTAAGATATACTGAAGTTGTTTATGTTTTCAGTATATGTAATTATAGCAATAGATTCAACTGAAATGGAGCATGTAAAATTCCCAGTGATTTCAGTGGGAAAGCTGATCCTGTTCATTGAAACAGTTAAGATATAAAAATGCTTTGGGCGTTTTAAGTATAATTAAAAATAACCAAATGGAAGCAGAAAACATTATATAAAATTCCAGGAGCTGTAAGGTCCTGAATGAATAGTGAAGTGCTGATGGTGAGCTTGAGCTTGAAGGTGCTACAAAAATTACAACAGCACTTATGCTTATTTTACGGTACTAGATACACTTCTTGATAAAAAATAATTTTTCTGCCAAAAGTTTATTAAATCAGCTTTAAATCATATGACTCTCTCTCTCTCTCTCTCTCTCTCTCTCTCTCTCTCTCTCTCTCTCTCTCTCTCTCTCTCTCTCAGGTCAAGCTTTCTAAAGGCAATTAATTGTGGCAAAAGAATTTTTAATTTTCACAGGGACAAATTATACCTGACAATTTAAGTGTTGAATGAGCTCTATTTTTGTTTAGTAGGTTGCATTCAGAATGCATCCAAGATGGGATGGAGGAAACGTCTTTCTCCTTGCATGATTCCAATTTGTGTGTCCCAATTTGTTGGCTGTTTAAGAAGGCTCAAGCTTCCTTTACAACCAGTGAAAACTTTTTTTCTGGAGTAATAGCTGAACTGGAAACAGTGGGGGGAAAAGGAGCTGGTATTCTTTTTTGTAACACATTCATTTAATTTGTCCCAGTCAAGTGTTACAGCTTTTTAGGTTGTTAATCATCAGTGCAATCCTAAGCAGATGTACTCAGAAGTAAGTCCTATTGGGTTCAATAGGACTTACTTCCAGGAAAGTATAGTTAGGATTGCAGCCTATCACAGGAGAACACTGACTGTTCTGGAACCTAGACAGTGTTGGATTAATGGATATGCCAGATTATCAAGATGGGTTTATCAGATCTAGCAATAGTCACTACTTATATTACTTTCTCATTCTATACCATTGCTACTTATGTAATTGCCAAAGCCACCCAGATTATCCCCAAATTTCTGTCATAGTTATCTTGGGAACATGACTGTATTTGCATAGCGGCTGGCTGGATTGGGACTCCACTTGGAAGTTCTCCTGGATAATTTAGATGTTAGTTTACCAGGAATGTTAGACAATTGGGGATTTGGATTATTAGACTTTTGCTGTATTTTAAAATTATCTCCAGAAATGTTGCATTTTTCAAAGGTAAATATTCCATCACGGTTCTTAAGCATTTCAGTCTGAGATCCTCTCCTGAGAATGATGATCTGTATGGGACCACCACCACCCTGAAATAGATGTCACAGCCAGAACAGAAAGTGCCATTACTGTGATGCCAGCCCTTCTCCGTGTTTACCTGGAAGTGAATCCCATTGTGTTGAATGAGACTTACTCCCAGGAAAGCAGCCTGAATACCAGTTCCAAGATGACAACACCCAGTGCCAGGTTCTAAGATGACAGCACCCAGCTTTTCACATCCTACCTAAAATGAATTCACAACTCCCAAGGGGTCCCAACCCCACTTTGAGAACCACTATCTAACTTTAAAAAAAAATAGGAGTATCTTCAACGCCAATGAGAATATGAACTCTTTCTATCTATCATTCAGAAGATACTACTCGTTCTTTATTTCATTAGGTTCTGCACACCTGAGAGGGATTTTTCATCATGTGTCATGCCATTGAGTAAAATGGTATGTTAGCTGTCATTATAGATGATGTGCAAATTAGATAATAAGCCTCTAATGAGTTCCATGTTTCATGTTCCTTGTTATGTTGTTGCAGCTGGACAGCTGGCTGGTAACTCTTCCGTAGAAATGTATCGCCAAGTGCTACTGTCTGGCTGCCGCTGTGTTGAACTGGACTGCTGGAAAGGACGAACAGCTGAAGAAGAGCCTGTCATTACGCATGGATTCACCATGACAACAGAAATATCATTTAAGGTATATTTGTGGGGTGTCATTTAAGGGTACAGACCTTACACTTCGGGCAGTGAAAGGGAGATATATGGTGGCTCAGTGATGACACTGTGCTTTTCAACCTGAAGAGCGGTAGGATCAAGACTCGAGGTGGATCAAGACTCAAGAACTGCATGACAGAGCTCCCATTCCTTGCCCCGCCCCTGCTGACCTAGCAGTTCGAAAACATGTAAATAAAACCAAGACCATAATTTAGGCATTACAATTGCAAAAATGATTGTAAAATAAATTATTATATGCTGTGGGTTTTTGAATGACAGGGAGACACATCCAACTTTTTTCAAAAGTGAAGTTCACTTTTTAAAAAAAGATATATGTACTATTCCTAACAGGGGTGGCTGATTTTGAATTATCCCATGGTAGTTGCTGTTCCACTCTTAGCTGCTGACTATTAAAGGGGAAGCATTTGTACTTTCTGTTTCTCCATTAACAGGACAATCCAGAGCAACTAATCTGTCCACATAAGAGCCCTTAGGTTGCCCTATCTAACACTAGGTTGGAGCAACTGCAAGATGCTCCAGCCCAGTTACTCTGAAGGAGGCTTAGGGCAGAGCAAGGCAAGATAGCGTGCCCTAAGAGAGGTGGACCTGCCCTAAGAGAGGTGGACCTAAGCAGCTCAGGAGAGCCAAGTTGAGGGCATGTTTAGCATTGCCTAGGGCAGAGCAGCTACTCTGTATCCAGAGCCTGTTTCCAAGGCAGAAATGCCCTCTTCCAGCCCTCAGAGTTATACCACCTCAGGAGCAGGTATAGTAATGAGTAGACCCATAGGGGTCCATGATAAGGCCCGAGTAAGAATGGCAGTGCTGACCAAAAATCTGAGTTCTTGGCCAGCCTAGCTGCAACCCCTGCCTCTCAACCTCAGGATATGGCAAAAACTATGGCTGCCCACAAACCTCAGGATACAGCAGGCCACTCCAAGAAGCCCCTTCTATTCACTGTAGAATGTACTGGCATCTCATCAGGGACTCCTTTTAAGGCAGGCACCCAGTGGCATCACCAGACTGGTGCGGCTGGTGTGGGCTGCATTGGGTGATGCACTCCGTATGGGGTGATGTGCCGGAGGAGTTTGACTGTCCTTTGGCAGGCCCCGGGCGTCAGCACCCCCATTCAGGCCTGCTCCAAGGCGGAGCAGCAGCCAGAAGCTGCCACTTGTCTGAGGAGCTGGCCTGAGGTGCACTGCGCAGAAACACACTGAGCATGCCGAACAGCTTCAGAGGAGACTTCCTTAGAGCAGAGAAAGTCCGCGCCTCTGCACAGCCATTTGGCCTCACTCAGGAGGCGGAGCGGCAGCCGAATGGCTTCAGAAAGAGTACTGCACAGGCACCAACTCTGACGCCTGCACAGTCTCCCCCGAAGCCAAAAGGCTTCAGAAAAGTACTGCGCAGGTGTCAGAGATGAAGCCAGTTGGCTTCAGAAACAACTGCGCAGGCACCAACTTTGGTGACTGCGCAGTCCAGGTAGGGGGGGGGCGCGTATCCCAGGGATGACGCACAGACTTCCGCACCAGGTGATGTGCAGAGTCATGTCACCACTGTAGGCACCACAGCTGTTCCTTGTTCAGTGTGATCTGAGGGGTGTCTCCTCAGGAGCAAGTCTTCCCCTTGTGTCAATTACTTAGCATGCTCTGGAGCAGTTAGGGCAGCCCAGGCTTCCTGACTCTCTGGATTCAGCATAACTTTCTGCTCTGGATACAGAATAGTTAGGAGAGTGCAGTTAGGGCAGAGCAGGCTGAATTTGCTCTGGATTGTGTCCTAAGGCTACAATCCTAAAGACACTTTCCTGGGAGTAAGGTTCATTGAACACAATGGGTCTTACTTTTGAGTAGACATGGTTAGGATTGTGCTCTAAGTGCTCTGTTAAGTGTCTTGTAATTACTTCCTTCAAACTGCAGTGGAATGGGTCTTCACTCCACTTCACTCCACTCCACTTCACTGCATACTATTCTGAACCCAGCCATTAAGAGTGGGTTTTCAGAGGTTTAGCTATGAGATTGAGTTGGAGAAGTCCCTTTCGCATGAGTCTTCTGCTCACACTTCTCTGATTTTGAACTTGGAGCTTGGATTTGTTATATACTTGCATTACAATTTAACCCATTGCCTAAGAGGGTTAAAAGGCAGAATACAGTTAGTGAAATTCAGTACCAGTGAAATTTAGGTGGTATCAAGTGCTTGGATGCTGCAGAAAAAGGCAGTTCCCTCCAACCAACCAAGAAGAAAAAGAGGTGTAATTTCAAAACTGAAATTAAAAAAACTTATAATATGCCAAATGAATTTTAATATTTATATTCCTTACTGTCACTAACAAAAACTGATATAAAGAGAGCTATTTAAAAAAACTTTAATAATAAACTGAATCAATAAATTTAATTCTTACAGTGAAGGATATACATGGCAGTGTTGTATGAATATTTAATTGCCTTATTATACATGCATATTCTCTGTTATTACCATCCACAGTTTAAAAGTACACTAATAAAAAAATAATTACTGAATATATATCTTCCACTCTCAGCCTCTTTCTTGGGAATTCGGCAGTGGAAGAGATTGCCAAGGGAGGTGGTGGACTCTCCCTCACTGGGGATCTTCAAGCAGAGGCTCGATGAGCACCTGTTGGAGATGCTCTAGGGGGAATTCCTGCTACAGGCAGGGGGTTGGACTAGATGACCTACTAGGTCCTTCCAACTCTATGATTCTATGATTCTATGAATGCCAAGTTAAAAACCCCCATGAAGTAAATGCCTTGAATACAAAAGACTAAGCACTGGGACCTAACCAAAAAAAAGGAAAAAAGAAACAACCTCTCAGGAGAATGTCAAAATAACTTCACTGTGTAGCAATTGTGATGAAAAGAATTGGTAAAAATTAAAGCCTGTTCAAGGCAAAAGTAAAGAACATGTTTAACTTCTAGTTGGAGCAGATGTTATTAAAATATTAAATAAGAAGATCAGTCACTTGTGCTGTATAATATATGAAATGCAAGCAAACGCTTATAAAATTAAAAATAGCTTTATGAAGACTCGTATGACCTCTGTTGAAACAGGCAATGAGATGCCTTCTGACTTGCAGATGGATCTTAATTTTTACCAGCCTTTTTCATCAGGCCTCTTACATCACACAAGTGCTTTTAACTCTCCCATGTGGACTCTTTAGCCTATTACAACAATGCGGCATTCAGCGTCCTATATTTCATCTGTATTTTGCATTAAATTGTTTTGACATGTTCTGAACATTTTTTTTGTTAGGCTGTGGTTGTTGGTCTCTTGCTTTAAAGGCATTTTACGGTAATATTTTTAACCTCACAATTCCAAACAAAGTGGATTACAGCATATGATTCTGCTGGAGTTGTTTTTATTATTCACAATAAATACTTTTGAAACTGGATGCCATGGCTTGGATCCAAAGGTGCCTCACAAGAGAGGAAAACACTTCAGCTCACACAGGATAGAGTTTCCAGTTATTGCTTATTCTTCTTCTCACTCTCCCCACCCCATTGCCACCACCAGATATCCCAAAGTAGTGGTTTTCAAAGTGGGGATTGGAACCCTCTGGGGAAGTTGTGACTTCATTTTCTGGGCAGGGGGGTTCACAAAAAGCTGGGTAATGCCATCTTGAAATGTTGCACTCAGGCTGCAATCCATACTTTCCTGGGAGTAAGTTCATTGAACACAGTGTGACTTAACATCTGAGTAGACGTTGAAAAGCCCAGGCACCACAGTGATATAATTCCTGTTTGATGTCACTTCCAACCATGACATGACATCACTTCTGGGAGTCTTGAATAGATTGTCATTCTCAGAAGGGGGTCCCGGGCTGAAATGTTTGAGAATCACCATCCCAGAGGATCTCCATAGCCCTCAGTGCAGGGAAGTTGTGCAATTGGATATTCACTCAGAAATGCATTGATTTTATAAAATGTAGAGCCCAATCCTATCCAATTTTCCAGTGCCAGTGCAACCATAAATGTAGCCCTATGGAAAGGGAACTAATATTCCTCAACCTTGTTGGCCTGGCTGCATCCACGTTGTAAAGTTGGATAGGATCGGGCCTTTGGTTTCAGAGATGACATCCCAGAAATAAGCCAAACAACAACGAGGCATTAATAACAATACAATGGCGAACAGTGAACAGGATAAGAAAGAAAAAGAAGGGGAAAGGAGTCAGCACCATTAATAAAGTTTGAAAATCGATTTAAAAAATTGAAAGATTATGGCTGCAATCCTAAAGACATTTTCCTGGGAGTAAGACCCATTGAACACAACGGGGCTTACGTTTGAGTAGACATGGTTAGGCTTGTGCTCTAAGATTCAATCTTAAATTGAAAGTTTACAATTTAAGAAGTTGAAAAATTTAAAGAATAAATATCCTTACTTGCTTCTGAAACGATAGAAAGATTGTCAGGGATGGTTTTCTAAGCAGACAATTCCACAACTGGGAAATAAACACTCAATAGGGGCTGTCTCTGGTTGCCTCCACTTCAGAAGGTGACAATATCTGAAGAAAAGCCTTGGAAGACAATCTCAATTGTTAGGATGCATGCTTGTAATCCAAAACACTTGGATATCAAAATTAATTTTCCCATAAGAAATAATGGAAACTCAGATGATTCGTTCCACCACCCAAAAATATTCATAGAGAATCATTACAATACTGTAATATAATACAAAACAATAAAGAATATAAAAATATAAAGAAAAATAAAACAAGTTAATCTGAACTTAGTGCATAATCCTAACCATGTCTAGTCCAAAGTAAGCCCCATTGTGTTCAATTGGTCTTACTCCCACGTAAGTGTCTTGAGGATTACAGCCTTAGGGCGAAATCCAGAGTAACTACGAGTCCTTGCTCTGGTGTAAGAACAATTTACTCTGGATTGCAATATGAATTTCCCATAAGTATTCACTAGGTGATGCAGTAACTTCAGGTGCACGTAATGTCTCTTACATGCTCACATAGTTTAGATTGTAGGGTTAGTCTCTCAGGTCTCTTGGGCTGCAATCTACCTCCCTTACGCAGGAGTTAGCCCCACTGATTATAATAGTACTTACTTTAGAGTAGACATGCAAGGCTAGGTCTCTCAGGCTCCTTTCCGTTGCCCCACTTATGTAAGAGTGAGCCCCATTGATTGTAATAGGCTTACTTCAGAACAGACATGGTTAGGCTGGTTGATCAGGAAAGGCTGAGCAGGTGCTGCTGGAATGCCAAAACAGGCCATCTCCTGGCTGGGAGTATTTTTTTCACTTGTTTTTCAAGACATCTCTTGTATATCAAGTTAAAATTTATTAGAAATGTTTACATGTCTTTTAAAACACTCTCAAACCAAGTTACTCTCAATCCAAGATTTTACTGTAGAAGTAGGGGAACATTGATCAATGTGTTCATGCACTTACTTGACAATTATATTTGTCCTTATAAAGTTTATACCTATGGGTTTGGGTTAGTATTCAGTATTTCCTTATGGAGAGTCATATTGTTTTGTAGTCACCCTGGGAGAAGCTAATGTTAAAAAAAAGTTGGGTATGGCATCCATGACTATGAGCTTTCCTTTTTTTGACCACTGATGTGTGATTTACGAAACCTGATTGCTGACTGAATCTGTGGAGAAGGAAGATCAGTATATTCTGACTGAGCTCATTTCTTTGGATGTGACTAGTGTGAATGTCAGTTTGAGATATTGTTTGCCGTTTTGCTTTCCAGAGTTAACAGCAGACTCTGAAATGGAAGCCTCCAAGTGGTAGAGAAATAATATGTCACAGGGATGTGAATCGATTTTGAATTATTAGTGGTTGAGGAGTGAAGTGTCATTAATCAGTTCATGCCCAGACTATGACTGCGCATGTGAAAGGAGTTCACTTTGGACTATCATTTTCACTGACAAATAGGTTTGAAAGGTGCAGAGACAATACTAATACAATCTCACCATGATGCAAATTGGCTTTTCTGTTTTCCCCTGGTAATCTCACAACGTTAAGCAATCTGAGAGGCTAAGATCTAAAAAACAATAAATTTGTTCCCCGACTCCTGATGATTCCTTGTAAAATGCTGGTTTTAGACAAGGGCAGATCCAAAATTAGAGGTTCTGCAAAATGTGGTTACTTCTTTTCATCTTTGATTGGGATTTGTCACTGCCACTCCTCATCCACTGTGGCAGTATTGGCAGTAGTTATTGGCAGTTATTAGTTATTGGCAGTACCTGAAGCATTAAAGCTTCTGTGACTTTAAATTTCCACTCAGCCCACAGGTGTATACATTTAGTCCCTATTGCATGCAACACTGGTCAGAAGTGGCTTACCTTACTCCATCACACACGACTGTGATAGCTACCCATCTCAAATGTGACTCCTTTATGTTTCTTCTCATGTTGTCCCCTACCAATTCCTGATTCTCTCCTACTGTTTTTTCCCTCTTGATTTAGTTACAAAAATGGCTTCCACGTTGTATTTGTCACATGGCAGCGGTGAAGTTTCTGCCTGTTACACATCTGCACATTGCTCCTTACTTGAAAGTCTCCACGGAGATGGATTTAATAGTACGGCCAAGCATGTTTGCAAAGGGAACTCCCATCCAAAGAATTACATGCTGGTTAAAAGTCTGCCCTTCCCTTGTTTTGAGTCGTGTTTTCAACAACGTTTCCAGGATGGTTTCCAGAAAACAAATAATAAAATGCCACAAAATTCTAAAACACATTAAGAGAATAAGCCAAGACTCTTGAACATTTTGCAAGAATGACAAAGATTTTGCCTGTCACCAGCAGTATAGCTACAGGGGAGAAGCTGCCATAAATATTGCATGCATCACACCATGCTGTGCAAGCATCCCCTCATACATACTTACCATTGAGCCATTCTGTGCAGTTTTAAAAATATCACCAAAACTGGACCAGGAGCCACTATTCCTCTTGAAACATTTATGTTTCCAATGCCCAATTTTTATTAACTTTCAGCTGTGTTCCAAACTAACAGCAGTTTCCAGACAATCGTCTAAGGCAGGCTCATTGCATCTAACATGCAGCTTTTTAGAGCATGGATAGCTGGCCAGGTGATCTTAAGAATATAAGATCAGAAACAGGGCCCATCTAGTCCAACTTCCTGTATCTCACAGTGGCCCACCAGATGCCTCAAGGAGCATACAAGGCCACAGGTTCTGTCATCTCACTGCCACTCCTCATCTATTTGCCCTCGACACCTTTGTCCACCTGGATCTTAGTCCTAGAGATGCTGCATCTGGTTCATCTGCCTCAATATGTAGAACTTCATTCTTCAAATCAACCCTTCAAAATTTCTTCAAAATCTTCTAGTGACAAAGCTGGATCTAAGGATATCCTTGGCGTGTCAGTTTTTTAGGGGGAAGCACAACTCTGGATAACTTCAGTGAGAAGTTTCATGTAGAAATGGAGCAGTTACAATGGTGGTGACAGAGAAATGATAGTATTTCTTTGCTGCGATCACCTCTCCAGCATTAGATTCCAGTGTGAGCCATGTCATGTGCTTAAGTGGACTCATATTTTCCACCTTTGGCCCCTTGGATGTAATCTCACAGCTGCTCAGAAATCCAAGAGGCTCATTTGGCACTGCAGGATGGGGAGAGGACACATTGTGTTGTCAGTAACCAGGATAGCCAACCTCATATCAGATTGTAGCATGGGAAGAGAACAATTAAACATATATCAAAATGAAAAAGGTGTGAACTTTAATCATGGTAAAAGCAAGCTTGAGTAAACTTTCTTGACATGAACCCTGATTTGACTCAGTGAAAACCATCTTCTGTGTCATCTGCAAGGTTTTACATATAAGCAAATACAGTCCTAAAATGGGGCAACTAGGGAAACATTTTGTTCCAAGGAATCCTTTCTTTGAGATGCAGAAAAAGCAGACAGGCGATACATGTCTAATTACGCAAAGTAATCCATACAAGATGTAGCTTTCGGCGTACCGTTGTGTCCCACCAAGGCAAGCTGCTGCTGTTTGCTCTCCCGTGGACTGACACAGCGGGGAAATGAGAAAAACTCCTTAGCAAGTCTGAAGACTAGAAAGCAAATTGAGCTGAAAGGAACTTATTGCTAATAGAGCTTTTTTCACCAGAATCCTTTGCAAGTCATTTGAAACACACTGATCTGAGGATATTTCTGAGACACCATCAGACTACATTATGCTTGCATGTGAAATAATTATCAGAAAGTGGGATGTTCTTTTTAAAGAGAAAAATTCATGCCTGATTTCTTTTTTTTCTAGGAAGTAATTGAAGCTATTGCTGAGTGTGCATTTAAGACATCACCTTTCCCTATCCTTCTTTCTTTTGAAAATCATGTGGATTCGTAAGTAACGGACATATTTCCATAAGTGATGACTCTCATATGCTTTTGTTGTATATGATACTATTTAATAAAGCTAATAAATGGCAACCCAGGAGAAGATTGGAAGAAATTCTCTAAAGTGTGATGGAGATGGTATCAGCATACCTTTCCTACCTTCTGAGCCATGTATTTTCATGGCCCAGCCATGCTTAGGGTATCTGTCAGTCTGATCACCTTATTTCATAGAACCACCAAGGTTGAACTCAAAAGAGCCCTGCTGACATGGACCAATGCTGTTGATACTGTTGTGTGCTGATTGCATACCCATCACTTCCAAACAATATTCTTTTGGGAGAATCTTTGCTTGAAAAATCCAGGGGCAGGGAGAACTTACTCATCTGAAGAATGTTCTATCCTCTTGGGAATCTATATTAAAAGGACCTGAAGACAGGAACAAAAAACCAACCAGAATCTGTTTTATTGGAAGTTCTGGTCCTCTTCTCAGGGTTAGAAAAGAACAGCTTGTCTACTTAAATTAATCTGAGGGAGTTGAGGTTTTTCATAAAACCATTCCTCATCCACAATTGAGAAACCACCACCGAAGCTGTTTCCTCTAGGAGCATTTTTCAGAGGTACAGTTGTTCAGAGCAGTGTTTCATCTGCAGATGAACAAAGCAGCATAATTTTGTCATTTGCCCCCAATGAAAAATGTGAGACACTCATGCAACATTGCCCTCGAAATATAGGGCATTAAAAATGCATACGTTGGAAGGAAAAATTTCTTTTTCTTTTGTGTTCTTCCTCTGTCGGGCACCAAGCACTGTGATTTTTCATTAATATTGCTTTGAGTCCAACCTGTTTTGCAAAGTATCTAGGTAGCCTGAAGCTCAAAGAAAATAATGTTAAGGGAATCTGGGAGTACAAGTTTGTTTTTTCTCTCTCTATACTTGTATGTCTAGACTAGAACTGAATGGCAATATGAAGCAGGCAGAGTTTCCTGTTTGCAAACTTCCACATAAACTAAACGTAAAGGAGTGACAGTAAATAAAAATGTTTTTCCCTTCTCTAGAGTATTTGTTTTTCTGTATTCTCTAATGCACATATTATTGTTTCTCTCGGTGTGAGGCTGATTCACTCTTTTCTATTTACCACTGCAAATGACCAACAGCTCTTATCATGCTACATAATGTTAAATCTCTGTGAGGAGAGCTGTCACAGAAGCCAGAATAATAGCATAATGATTCAAGATCACTGAGGACAATTTAGGATGATAGGATCAGAAAATTATACCTTTTCATCTAGTTAAAGAATATTAGCTTTTCCATGACTAGCACTTTTAGTATTATGAATAATCCTTATTTAATACTATGCTTTCTCCCTTTCTTAGCCCTAAACAGCAGGCAAAAATGGCTGAATATTGCAGATTAATATTTGGTGATGCTTTGCTGATGGAACCGCTAGAAAAATACCCAGTAAGTTGGTTTGATTCCCCCATATTTTTTTGTCAATAAGAAACAGGTATCAATTTATAATGTTGAGTGTTTTGTTGTTTTCTTCATATTCTCCCTCCTAGATAGCATATTTATTTGTTCTGTGTTTTGTAATAAATGTCTTCAGAACATTTTAATGAGTGTGGGGGAGTCACACATGCAGACTGTAATGTTACAAGGGTAATTGTTTAAAGCAAATGTATTTATTTGTAATGTAGACTTTCACTGAAGACACTGATGCAATGGAAATTTGTCATGCAACTCTCTTTACAATTGTTTTGCTGTCTTTTTTCCCCCCTAAAAGATTATTCATTTAGCATTGCAAGGGGAAGGGAAAGCTTCCAAAAGCTATGGAGTTCTTTTATCCAAATGCATTTAGCATCTGATTGACACCCCAGATAAAATCAGTTGTGCAGCTTCCTCTTCCTCACACCACTCAAGAAGTGCATGCATGCCCCAATAGCCACATGGATGGAGCAAACTGCAGATACGGTGAACCTGAAACCGCTGTTATGGGCAAACACCTGCACCCTACCGTGCATCTGGGAAGTTTCCTTGGGCCTCCCAATGCTTTATAGGCATTGAAATATAACTTCTTGAAACCTGAGGTTGTGTTCTTAGCTAAGAAACTTATTCTAAGCCTGGCAGAGGCTACGGACACATCACTTTGCTTCCCTCACTTCTGGAGGATCATCTGGGCCTTACTGAGTCTGCAGACCCTCCAGAAGTGAGGGAAGCAGATTTTCCTTTGCCTTAAGTATGGAAGGCCCATGGATCCAATCCATGGATACACCCCCTCCTTGGTATTGCACTGTGTGATATTTCTAAATCTTACATATTCTGATCTCTCTGCAGTTTTTTAAGCATGGCTTAGAACACTTTTCAGTCAATTATCTATTGTGTCACCAGTAGAAATAAGAACATAAGAACAACCTCTATTGGATTAGGCCAAAGACCCATCTGGTCCAGTTTCCTGTATCGCACAACGGCCCAACAGATGCCTCAGGGAGCACATATGACACCTGCATCGGGCATTTTGAGGTTATCCACCTATAGATACATCCTCATGGCTTGTAACATAATAGTGTCAGTAAGTGTGTGCTATGTAGTGTAGCTCTACAAGGTTCCAGCAGTGCACAAAGAGGGTATAAAAATAAATCACATATATACCAAGATTTTCTTGGCTGCTTGGTCTTCCACAGATCTCTTCACACTGATAACATCCATGTTCATAATACCCCTCTCTTTTTCAGCTTGAACGTGGTGTTCCTCTTCCAAGCCCTGGAGAACTGATGTACAAAATTCTTGTGAAGAATAAAAAGAAGTCCCACAAGTCTGCAGATGGTAGTGCCAAGAAGAAGCTGGCTGAGCAAGCCTCAAATGCATGCAGTGATGCCTCCAGTGGCTTTGAGCCCTCATCTCCTGGAGCAGGTAAACACAAGCATGGCAAGCACCAGTCTTTTAATAATATTTTGAGAAGGCAAAGATGGACCTTGGGTTCTGAACTCACACACTTTTAACAGATCTACCGGTAAATATTTTGGGCCAAGTGCCACTGCCTCCTGTAAGTGCAAGTGGGTAATTCTGATAGACCTCTTAGAATCCTCCTAAAGACCCTGAGACTCTGGTGATGCATTATAGGGGTAGCCCAACCACTTCTTACGGGGCAGGAGCAGTGTGCTGATGAACAGGGTGGAGCTACTGTTACCTCCTTGTGGCCTCTGTGCCATTTTAAAATGAAGGAAAGAAGTGGGGAGAGATATGCTGCTCGGCTTCTAATCTCAGCTCTTCTCCCCTCTTTCCCCTTCCTTTCACTTTCTGAAATGGCAGGGAATGGGAATAAATATGAGTGAGCTGTGGGGAGCCATGATGGGGAAAAGAGAAAGCTGGGAAAATGTGTCCATCATGCTCTGTCATGGGTGATGGTTGTACCAGACCTTGGTTCCAAGCAGTAGGCTCGTTTGAGACACTGATGGTTAGCCCAGACATACCCGAAATGATACTGAACTGGAATGGCCAGCCTGTAATTGTCTGACCAACAGAATAATTGGTTTTGCCATTTTGCACTTTTTAAAATTGCACTTTTTTGCCATTCAGATATGTGCTTCTTTACCAACCTTGAATTCCTCTTTAGTGGGCTTTTAAAAGTGAATTCTTTAGTGGGCTTTAGTGAATTCCTCTTTAGTGGGCTTTGATAATTCCTGATGCTGAGTTAGATATAGAGAACCAGTCTTGAAATGGAAGCCCTGCATTCTGCTAGATTTATTGCTCTCCATACTTGTACCACATAGTTGTATCACAGCCCAAGTGGTTCATATTGTCTCTCTGACTGGGATTCCATTTTCAAGTATCTCTGCTCCCTTTACCCATAAACATTCATAAGTGAGTAGGTTACCCATGTGACCATTAGAAGTAACTACAGATTCACATTCTTGTCTTCCTAATGTCTGTATATCTTATTCCATGCTATCTGTTTCAATGACAGCTGCAGCTTTCTTATTAGGTCATAATTGCTAATATTTTTTGCCATTTCTCACTTGTTCGCATTCAATCAAAAGCATGTCAAGAAATACTGACTTGATACCAAGACCCAGAGTGCTGATCTTGCCTGTCACGAGAAGATCAATGTTAGTTTCCCAAACTGAAGTCTTTGTAGGAACAGCCTGCCCTCTCCACCACCAACTCCCCAGAAGGGATATGTTTGTTTCATTCAAAGCATATAGAATTTGGGAGTGTTCACTCCTTCTGCATCATAATCCAATGATTTCTATGTTATGTTGACTGAATAATTTCTATTCTTCCTGTCCAATCGGAATTCTCTTCTGAAAGAAAACTAAAAATGCTTTCCTATTTTTTGGCCATTTTTCTAAAAGTACAGAAGTAAATTGGGCAAGAAAAGGAGGCATTCAAAATTGACCTGTAATTGATAAAATTGACCTGTAATTGATAAATGATGTGATGGATGATGGATCACAAATGTTGGATGTCATATTCTCCTTTCCCTCACTGTCCCAGATGAGAAATAAATCCTTTGTTTCTCAGCGGGATTTGTAGCTACTGGTAGCATGGCATCCATTCTTCAATGCTTTGTATGTGTAACCAGCTATGCGAACTCTATTCGCTTGTTTAAGAAGGATTATTTCTGTTCTTCTTCCATATCATTTTCTGTTAGATTAAGGGGAATAGATTTGACAGAAGGAAAAAATTAAAGTGTTGTATGATCTTGATATATATGATCATGGGCGGTGGGTGGTGCAAGTTGTTCAGACGCTGTGCCTGTTAACCAGTAGGCCAGGGTTCGAGACCTGGCTCCCCACAAGACAGGGTGAGCTGTGACACAGTTCTGTGACGCAGCTAGAACCAATCGTGTTGGCTCTGCCGTTCCATTGGATTACAGGATGATTCAAAATGAATGGGACAAAAAACAAAAGGTTGCTTGCCTTTTTGTCCCATTCATTTTGAATCACCCTGTATTTCGATGGCGTGGAGAGGGGGGATTTGCTGCTTGGGTAACAGCCTATCCTCCATATTAATCTACCCAGGCTGTCGTGCTATGCATACAGTGTCGAGCATGATACCATAGTCTTTCAAGACTGATGGATGAAAGGAGAGGGGAAGTAGTCTGCTTGTGCAGAGAAAGGTGGGATATAAATCCAATCAATCAACATCATCATCATCATCAAACTGACTGCCACTTGGAACATAATACAACAGACATAACCGCGATTGAGGAAAAACAGGTTTGGATAATTGATATTGCAATACCCAGAGATCGTTGGCTTCAAGAGAAAGAACATGAGAAGATCACACGGTATAAGGACCTACAGATAAAAATTCAGAGAATCTGGGAAAAGAAAGCCACTATTCCAATAATAATAGGTGCTCTTGGAGCAATTCCATTAAGTGTCCAGGAACATCTAAACTTGAAGGGCCTCCAGAAGATCACAACTGCCCAGATACAAAAAAGCATCATTCCTGGGAACTTCACACATATTGATACCTTTGTGATTCCTAGTTCCTTGAATAGGAACCGAGTCACAATAGAGCCATTCCAGTCAAACCGCTGGTGGACTGTGAAATAGTACATAATTATAATAATAATAATAATAATAATAATAATAATAATAATAATAATAATAATAATAATAATAATAATGTTGACATCGCCATAACAGGTGACAGCAGAATTGAGGAGAAACAACTGGAAAAGATCTCCCGCTACCAAGACCTAAGAACTGAATTACAGCGTATCTGGTGTAAGCCAGTGCAGGTGGTTCCAGTGGCAATTGGCACACTGGGTGCAGTGCCCAAAGACCTTGGCAGGCACCTGAAAACTATTGGCATTGACAAAATATCACTCTGCCAACTGCAGAAAGCCGCTCTTCTGGGATCAGCACGAATTATATGCCGCTACATCACATAGTCCTAGACTCTTGGGAAGGGTCCAACTGGTGATGTGAATGAAACCAGCACAAAATTGTTCGCTGTGTGTTTATGGATAATAATAATAATAGGACTTCATTTAATACTCAGGCAGCAGAATGTCATGGATCAGCACTGCTGGGAAAGAACCATTCTTAAGATGCTGGCAAGACACCACTAATCAGAATAGAAAAACAGTACCAGATGGTTTGATGTTGCGCAAAGCGCATCATACACACAACCACAGAAAAAATACCCTAAGACAGCCAAAGCATCTTCCGTGTCTAACTCTCTTTGTATTTCAAGTTCAGCCCAAATTTGGTCTGTAATGAGTAATGCTTTCACAAGTGTTAGGTACGGTTTGCTTCTTTCTAACACTTTGCAAGGTGGCGAATTATTTCTGGCAATCTTGTATCCTTTCAGACCATGCTTTCACCTCCATCAGTATAGCCATGGGCTAGTCTAGATGGCAGTGGGGGAGGGAAGCAAAATGTTCCCCCATTCCTAGCTTGAACATTTTTGAGTAAGTTATTTATGAAGGTGATGCAATGATCTAGCATAAATGTGCTCTGAGACTAGTACAAGATAATGCTATTATGCAAAATATGTATTCATTCTTCTTGCTTGTGGAATGCAGTTCAGTGATGCATTTGTTCTTGAGCTTTTCAAAATGTGTAAAATAATGTGTATGCTTGAATCCATTTCATTTTAATATTTCTCCTATTGCTCATCTGTTCTACACTGTCCTCTGCTGTCGTCTCTGTGTTATCTGTCAAACATTATTAGATCGTGGCCTCTTCCAAATAGATGTAACTGAACAGAAAACGGAAATCCACAGTTCTGATCGCCATGGTTTGCTTGTTTATTTTGTCCTGCCTCTTTCTCAAGTGACCAGACTCTTTCTCAACTAGCCAGAATAGTTAAAGCGCAACCCAAAATATAACAATAAAATGCACAACAACACAAACAACCAAAATTTTAATGTCTCCGGGATAACAAAGAACACACTGAATAGCATAATTCCACTCCACCACAATTATGGAGTATGAGGAGTGTTACTATTACTATGAAGGCAAGGTGGTACTGGTGGCATCAGACCACTGGATAATTTGACCTGAAGGTTGGCTCTTCTGGGAAACTTGAACTGCACATCAAGAGCCTCTCAGTTCAATGGAAGCATGCAGAGCAGACCCTGCCTTATTGCCTTGAAAGCAATTTTAGATTATATGTCACACTAGGTTATAGCCCATGGAATTTATGGTATATATGGGACTAAGACAGAAATTGGAATACACTATGAGGTTAGATGCTTTGATAAGCGGATCCAGGATAATCCCACCTGTCTTCATGTCTTGGTAGGCTGGATGGGATCCTTTTGAACAAGGACTGCAAATTCAGCCCAGAAGGCTTTGTGGCTTACAAAAGGCTTTCCAATTTATAGCTTTCTCAACTCATCTTGCCTAGCCTTGCTCTGAGGAGTAGTTGACGAGGAACAGATTGTTGTTATTAGACAGCGTTTGGCTTTTATACATATCCACGAACATAAGAACATAACATCAGGCAGCCCAGAAGGACGCCATGATCAGTGGTACTGAAAGCTGCTAAGAGGTCCATAAGAACTAGCAAGGACATACCCCCTTTCTGTCTAATTTCTGGAAAAGATCATCTGCTAGCACAACCAAAATTATTTTTATCCTAAAAGTTGGCTGTATGTCAGATTGAAACAGGTCCAGAGATTCTTGCTCTGAACTGTAATTCATATACGATGGGTGTATCTTCTAAGATTACTTTAAGCTGAACATGATTGTTTTAAAATGCCCTGCCATGTTCAATTAAATGTTTCATTGCTAAGTTACTATTGTTAAGGCTGCCCTATGTCAGTATTGATATAAGAGCTGCATGAAATCTGTTTTTTTCCCTGCTGAGTTTTCTATTTTTCTACTCCATGATGTCTGATATGCTCCACAGCAGTTATAAATTGGAGATGCATTTGAGTGTCACATATCCACATACATTTAAATGCACATCCTCCATTCTTACAAGTTATGCTACTGATTTTTTTTCTGACATAATATAGACCGAGTAGAAAAGTTCAGAAAATGATCTAAGGTTACAAACCTAAGCTCCAGTTAGGCCAGCATCATCCCAGCACTTTTGCCAGCCAGGAGGTGTTGCAAAAGTGCTGTAAAGACATGCACCAGCCAACCACATCACCATAGGAAAAGAGGACTTTTTATGCTGGACTAAATTGATTAGAATTGCACCCTAAGACTTCAGCCACTTGAAGCAACCCATGTAAAAGCAAGTGGGGTCATGTCTGGAGACACCAGACCTGCTTAATATAAAAGCCACACTCAGATGTTTGAGAGCCACAATATTTAGGAAGCATTTAAATTCTTTAAAATATTTACTTACCTTGAAAATTAAATTTATGTGGTAATCTAGAGGGCTCTCAGTTATTACCTAGTAAATAATTGTCAAGTTTGAAAATTTGTTATTTATCTTTTATATTAATTGAGATGCAGTATATTTCTGCAAACTGCACATGACTCACAAGTTGTGATTTGGATATGTAAACACTAAACAAAACAGAGAGAGTAGAGCACACTCTGTGTGTTCCCACTCATCCTATATTGTTCTATAGGCCCTTTCTCCTATAGGAGAAAGAAATGAGGAAAGGGAGAAGGAGGCCAGATTTCCATGGCACAATCCTCAGATCCTCTTTGTTGACAGTGGGCTGGAAGGAAGCAGAGGTAGAATGCAGGACTCCCCGTATCTGCTCCTCTCAACTTGCCGCTTGAAGCAGTCGTTACTCATATCATGCGCTGATCATGTTTTTAGTACAATTAAAATATATGCATAAAAATGAACATGCTAGATGACTACGGTATCCCTACATGATGCTACTCTGAAAGTTACATGATGCTACAGTAATGTAAAAGTATTTGGAATGAAGCACAGTATTTGGTATTTTCACTTATGATTTTATTGGGATTTTTCAAAAGAAACATTGACAATTGGACAATTGAGGAGTCAGCATTGTTTTGCTCTTAGGATTGATAATCCAGTCACTTGATAAACCACATATATGCACCCAAAGATTTTTTTTCAAGAACTTCCAGCATGCATTTAACCATATATATCTCTGAGACTCATGCCATTTATTAGAACAGATCTCGTGACCAAATTGGTACTTCTCTGCATTCTTGTAAGCCTCTTCTAAAATGAATACTGTTACATGATTTGTTAGAGCAGGGGTGTCCAAACTTTTTGGGAGAAGGGCCAGATAATCTCTCTGACATTGTGTCAGGGGCCAGAAAACCAATTGTCATTTCAAATTTGAATAAATTTATGTAAGTTTACATGTCAGAATGTATTAGAAAGGATTACAAGGCTTGCCTGTGGGCTGGATAGAAGGGTCTTACCGTGAGCTGCATTGAGGCTTGACACATTCTGTATCTGGCTCCCAGGCCAGGGTTTTGACACCCCTGTGTTAGAGCAAAATGTTTAGTTGATCTAACTGTTATACCTTTCTGTTGATTCTGATTTCAAAGCTATAACTACTTGGTTAAATCTCTACAACCACCAGTCGTGATGGTTATATTTAAAAAGTTCTTCCTTTTTGTGATATTCTTTTCTAAAGTAGCGGAGGCTAACTGGGGGATAGAATTGTAGCCACAGTCAATATTGAAACAGCTCCTTGGCAAAATGTGGCTAACAATGCATTTCTATTCATGTCTACTCAGACATAAGTTCTGTTGAGCAATGGGGCTTACTCCCAGGAAAGTGCTCTTAGGATTGCAGCCTAAAGGACTATTCCATTTTGGTGGTCACATTTTAAGATTTATACATTGAAAAGGACTGGAGCAACTATAATAAATGACTGGGCCATCTCAAATATGGAGAAAGTTGAAATAACTGATTGTAAGCAGAATGTAATTTCATTCTATTGATGTATTCTATGCTTTTTGTTAAAATAATTCATCTTTTGTTATTTATCACATACTGCTTCAGTGGTCCACTAGGATTTTAAATCCTCTCCTCTGTCTGCAGATCCCCTCTTGTGCATCTTGCACAGGCTGGATTAACATCACCTTTGCAACTTCACACAGTTATTTCAGGGAAGCTGTGAAGTTGCACCAGATATAGAGCAGACTGCTGAAACCTCATGTTTTTATTTCCTTGCTTTTCACAGTACATTAATTATGGCTGCAATCCTAAAGACACTTACCTGGGAGTAAGACCCATAAAACACAAGGGGACTTTTTTTTGAGTAGACATAGTTAGGATTGTGCCTTATGTCCATGACAAATTTACAGCTCAGTCCTAACCGGCACTGGGGCAGATAGGCAGGTGTGTCTGTGCTAGATCCATCAAAAGTTTTGGGCAATCAGTGGCTCGTCCCAAAGCCAAGGGAAACTCTTCCCATATCTCAGGGACATCTATTGCAATCCCAGTGGGGCTACTTGTGTCTGGACCTTCTTCGTCAGCAGTGCAAATCCATACAAACCAGAAATGGGCTTAGGATCCAGCACAAATGCTGGATCCTGGCCCTGCCTTTTCCAACGCAAGTTAGGATTGTGCTGCCCGTCATAATTTTTGTAACC
Organism: Cryptoblepharus egeriae; assembly: GCA_030015325.1. Lineage (NCBI taxonomy): Eukaryota > Metazoa > Chordata > Lepidosauria > Squamata > Scincidae > Cryptoblepharus > Cryptoblepharus egeriae. The sequence continues at coordinate 126,151,882 of JAREYC010000001.1, read as the reverse complement.
AATTCCACTAAGGGTTCTCTATATCTTTTACTGAAATGCATCTATTGGGAATCTTGGTCTTTTCCCTGGTTTTGAAGCAAGGTTTACATGTGCTGCAAGGGCACATAAGCCTCTGTGTTCTGAGGGAAGGAGATACAACCAAGAAAAATGTTTCTCTACTCTTGATGTTGCCTCTAGCTATAAATAAAGTATATTAATAATTCCAGCCATAAATCACTTGCTGTGTCAGTGATTGGTATCTGATCATAAGTGTGGAGGTTTTTTTTTTTATTTGTTAGATGCATATGCACCCGGTTTACTTTGAACAACAATTCAGTACATCAAGATACCAGCTTGACACTACGATACTATCACTGCGTTGATAGTGAAGGCTTCCTGGTAACAATCAGTGATGGGCATCAAAGAAATTAAGAACCGGTTCTCTTTCCATCTGGCAGCCACTTTTAAATGGCTATTTTTAAACTTTATATGTACTATCTCTTGTTAACAACCGGTTCTATAGAGTAGGTGCAAACCTGCTGCAGCCCACCACTGGTAACAATGTTTGCTTTTGTTACGGAGTTATCTACACTGAGCTTTCTTTTTTATTCCAATTTTGCAGGTGAAGCAGAGATGGAGAGTGATGATGATGACGACTATGATGATGACTGCAAAAAATCATCAATGGATGAAGTAAGGAATTCATTGTTTTGAACTACAAATAGTCCTAATGTGACCGCTAAAGCATGGTTGCATCATGACTTGGTATAATACTGCCATCTTGTGGAGACAATAAGCAAAGCCTTGCCATGAATTTCAGATGCAAATCTTTGCTGAAGAGGTTCTGCAATTTGAGTTTGTCTTATTTAATGAACATGGAATCTTCACACTCCTAATGGCTCAATACAAACCTGTGCTGAATGTTCCATATTCTGCTTTGTTTCTGTTGTTTCTGGACAAAGCAGGCCTCCGTCAGTCTTGAGAGACTATGGTATCGTGCTTGGCGCTGCATACGCTGCATGCGAAGCATGAAAGCCTGGGTTGGATTGTTATGGAGGATAGGCTGTTACCCCCCCCCTCTCCATGCCACTGAATTAGTCCAATGGAAAGGCAGAGCCAATACGATTGGATCCAGCTGGCGTCGCAGAGCTGGGCTAAGGACAGGAGCTCACCCTGTCTTGTGGGGCCGACCCGGGTCTCAAACCCTGGCCTGCTGGTTAACAGGCATAGCATGTTAACCGCTTGCACCGCCCACAGCCTAATAAACTGATGTTTATTAGGACATCAGTTTTAGAAAATTTTAAAAACATCAGTACTGATGTTCAGTTTTAGAAACATCAGTTTTAGAAACATCAGTTTTTAAATATCAGTTAAAACATCAGTTTTAGTTAAAACATCAGTTAAAACGTCAGTTTCTAAACATCAGTACTGATGTTTCCGGACATCAGTTTTAGAAAATTCAACTACATTTTACAAGTTCATTTGCTGGTGGAACTATTGTCATGCAACAGCAGGGCTTCAGGTGGAATCCAGGGATTATCCTGGGTTGTTGCATGGGAAATGTCTCTTATAATGTGAAGTTAGGGTTCTTGAAGTTGGCTATTTAACACTCTCACTGTAACAATGCTTCACCACAAAGCTTTGATTATTTAAAGGGATATACCTAACAGAAATGGATACATACGTTCAAGGTTTCTTTCTTTATCAGTTTTGTATATGTAATAATTTATGTTTTGTATATATAATAATTTATATGTATATATAATATTTATACGTTTACATAATGATTTCATGATATATTGCTTTTGTCACTGAGTAGAGAAGAAAGCCAATGAGCAGAAGAAACTCATCCTTCCCATCAAAGAAAATATTAACAAAGGGACAATCAGTCTGATCATGAACTGGTACAGGGAACTTGCTCCCCCCCTCCTCTTTCCCACAAAGACCCACAAAGTTTCCTGAATTAAGAAACAATCCTATCTGTTTTCCAATGACAAATTTACTCTGAAAGTTACTCTGCTCTCCATTACCAACCAGAAAATTGATAGCCATTGACCTTTCCAGCAAAAGATCAGTCTGAGCTACAGAAAGTTTTAACAATCGCATTCAGACATTGACAAATTGTTCTTGACTTTTTCAAGACTCTTTTTAAATTTTTCAACAATACAGCACATTTTCAAGATTCCCTTTATTTGTATCTGAGGTGCCTTCATGAAGGAGCTATGGACAGTGACATATGTTTATCTTTCTTATAGGGAACAGCTGGAAGTGAAGCCATGGCTACTGAAGAAATGTCCAACTTGGTGAATTACATACAGCCTGTTAAGTTTGAGTCATTTGAGACATCTAAAAGTAAGTGGGCAAAGTGTAAGCTGCATTAGTTTTTATTTCTAGTTTCATTGACCTTTCTGTGGTGGTGAGTAAGTTTTAACTTTTATGTTTTGAAGAATCATTTAAGGTGTGAACCCTTGTATTCAGTTGTGAAACCTAATAGTATCCTGAGATCTTCCGTATAACCACCTCAGTTAGTGTAAGAGTATGGAATCTTCCAACAAGGTTGGACCAGTGGTGATCAGACTTGAGAATAGCCCAGAATTTTTTTGATACACCCCTGGTCACTGCCCCTAAACCAGACTTGCAAAAGGCCCACAAATATTATTAAATCTTTGTTTCCCACCTTTTTTTTACAGACCCGGCAGCTCCCAACATGGTAAACATCCATAAAATCAATATTTTTTTAAAAAAACCCATTAAAATTCAACAATTAAAACATCATAAAACAATATTAAGATTCAGATAAAACATTACAATAAAATTCACAGAATACACAAAATTCACAGATTATGGGCAAAATCCATAGCAGTTACGGGTCCACGCAGTTATGTCACCCTATAGTGTTATTTTATGGAAAGTCACCTTAACTGCTCCGGAGCAAGAGGCTTAATTTCACTTTAGGGTATAGGCCTAAGAAAGGCATAGAATTAATTCTCACAACTTTAGCAATTAGTCCCAAAATTAATTTGATCAGAATTGCCAGTCCTGGCGTAGTTCAATCTTTTGGATGGGTGATTTATGTGTGTCACCTCATTCATTGGGTAAGATATGTCTGATGAATTGCTCTCTTCATTTCCTAACCCCTTCATTTCCTAACCCCTGGCTCTTCTTTTCATACTCCTTGCTGTCAGCCAGGACCAAAAATGGCACCTATCAAAGTGCTGTTATTTTAAACATTGGAAACTGAAAAAGCTAAGAGCAGAATACATTCAAGTTAAATATCTTAAGTAATGCTGATTTTTTTATGATAGAGTTCTAAGCTATTTTAGTGCTATTTACAGCATAATCAAAAGACAGCAAGGGTTTAAATGGAGTATTCTTTTAAAAACTGGATGTGTTTTTGGTTTTTAATTTTTGTTTTGTTTTTTAGAACAGTGCCTTCATTTACATGCATAACATAGGGATGCCAAACCCATCTTCTTGTATAGTTTCATGCCTTTTCTTTGTCATAAATTGTTTTACGGTCTGTACTCATGACACCGTGATGTTTTTTTGGTGACGGGACCTTGCTGAGAGGATGCACTTTGCAACATCTTACATAAACAAATGGATACCTTTTTTTTACTTAGATCAGAACCCCCTTTGAGACGGCCTGTTCTATTTCACTTAGTTTTGACAAGAATTAAATGTGACTTATGCTGCTGTCATTTAAGGGAAAGTCCATAGCATTTAAATTCCAATAGTGAATTGTAAATATATTTTCCTGATAGAGGGATTAAAAATCCCAAATGATATTTTTCTTTTCTGCTTAGCTAACATGTCATTTGATGTCTACAGTATGCTGTCCTTGCACTCTCAAGTCATATTAAGCCCAGATATGCTGTAAACCTTTTGGCCTTTAGCCTGGCTATTTTTGGAATTTCATGCTTAGGATCATTAGAAAATGTGTTGAGAATAAAATGGATAATATTACACTGTATGTACTCGAGTATAAGCTGAGTTTTTTGGGCCCAGAAAATGGGCCCCAAAAGCCCCCTTGGCTTATCCTCGGGTGAGGGGTTGAAATCCTCTGAAAAGTGGCGGGATCAAACCCCATCATGTCATATACCGCTGGATTCGTATTGAAGAGCAGAATCCAATACAAAAATCAGTTTTGAGATATCTCCTTCCTATCAAAAGTTATGGCCAAAAAAACCCCAAAAACAAAAACTATAAAAATAAAAAATACACTTTTGGCAATTTTTTAATGTGGGTAGAAATTTTGGCCTTGGGGTTCAGGAATTTTGGGTTTGGCATCTGGTCACCCTGTCCTATGTATGGCTACTCTGAAGTAAGCCTCACTAAGTTCAATGAGGCTTACTCCCAGGAAAGTGTGCTTAGGATTGCAGCCTATGAGTTTCAAAAGGACCAGTACCAGTACCTGTTGACGACACTAAGAAGGTTTTGTAGGCGAGGTTTTGCATCACCCACTTTATAGCCTGGACTTAGTGCCTTGTGACTTTTGGCTATTCCCAAAGCTGAAGGAACATCTTAAGGGCACACGCTTTGTGTCCGATGAACAAGTCACCCATGAGGTGCATTCTTGGTGTCGTCAACAGCCCACCTTATTCTTCTGTGACGGCTTGCAACAACTAGTGTATCAATGGAGGAAGTGCATTGCTGCCAGTGGTGACTCTATTGAAAAATAAGGTAACCCTTCAAAGGCAGACATTTCAAAGTTACTTGTCAATGTAAAATATTTTATTTTGTTCTGTTAATAAAGTAGTTACAGACGAAGAGGCAAAACTTTTTGAACAATTCTCGTATATTGATTTCATGTGGGTTATTTAAACATTATATTATTATTATTATTGAATTGAAAACTTATATCTAATTTAATAATTACCAATTATTAATTAATAATTAATATAATTATTTAAGTGGCTTCTGCTGAGGTTCCTTTTTGCATTTTAGATTGTGAGCCCTTTTGGGACAGGGACCCATTAGCTACTAATTAGCTGTTATTTTTTCATTTTCTTTGAAAACTGTTTTGTGAGCTTTTTAGTTGAAAAGTGCTATATAAATACTGTAGATAGATAGATAATTTATATATTAATAATTATAATAAATTATAATTTAGTAATTGCTTTTCCTTGTAAGCAGACAGAAGAACAGGAAAGATTTTTTTCCAGGATAAGTCCTGGGAAAAATAGAACTTATTGTCACCCAGGTAAGGTGGTTCCTTCACCTCACGAAAGAAGCTGGAAACAGTCTTTGAATAACAGTTTCTTCTTTTCCTCCAACGATAGCTTGGTTTTAAAAATAATAATAATTGTAATCTTACGCTTTGCTAATATAACACATTGTTCTTCTACACAATGTGGGTATGGGTGGCGCAAGCGGTTAACACGCTGTGTTACAGGGTGAGCTTCTGTCCTTAGCCCAATTCTGCGACGCCAGCTGGATCCAATCGTATGGGCTCTGCCTTTCCATTGGACTATTTCAGTGGCGTGAAGAGGGGGGATTTGCTGCTTGGGTAACAGCCTATCCTCCATAACAATCCAACCCAGGCTTTCGTGCTTCGCATGCAGCATATGCAGCGCATATGCACGATACCATAGTCTTCCAAGACTGATGGAGGCCTGCTTTTTTCTTCTTCTACACAAGTACCATGTGTTTTGCATCAGGGAAGAGAGAGAGAGAGCCAAGTAACTGTTGACATTTATGTTTTCCATTTGGCATAAACTGCTGGCATTTATGTTACACGCTGTGTTAACAGGGTGAGCTTCTGTCCTTAGCCCAGCTCTGCGACGCCAGCTGGATCCAATCGTATTGGCTCTGCCTTTCCATTGGACTATTTCAGTGGCATGGAGAGGGGGGATTTGCTGCTTGGGTAACAGCCTATCCTCCATAACAATCCAGCCCAGGCTTTCGTGCTTCGCATGCAGCGTATGCAACGCCGAGCACGAAACCATAGTCTTCCAAGACTGATGGAGGCCTGCTTTTATTTCTTCTACACAAGTACCATGTGTTTTGCATCTGGGAAGAGAGAGAGCCAAGTAACTGTTGGCATTTATGTTTTCCAAGAGAGAATAATCATGTTTCTTTGTCCATATAGCTTCTGGTACAACTTAAGATCTTTCTGCACTGTTAACCTAATGATGTCTGTGCAAGACTTCTTTCATTCCATTTTACATTAATTACAGTTGGCAGACTAAGGCTGCAATCCAGAGCAAATTCAGCCTGCTCTGACCTAACTGCACTCTCCTAACTATTCTGTATCCAGAGCAGAAAGTTATGCTGAATCCAGAGAGTCAGGAAGCCTGGGCTGCCCGAACTGCTCCAGAGCATGCTAAGTAATTGACACAAGGGGAAGACTTGCTCCTGAGGAGACACCCCTCAGATCACACTGAACAAGGAACAGCTGTGGTGCCTACAGTGGTGACATGACTCTGCACATCACCTGGTGCGGAAGTCTGTGCGTCATCCCTGGGATGCGTGCCCCCCCCCCCACCTGGACTGCACAGTCACCAAAGTTGGCGCCTGCGCAGTTGTTTCTGAAGCCAACTGGCTTCAGAAAGAGTACTGCGCAGGCACCATCTCTGACACCTGCGCAGTACTTTTCTGAAGCCTTTTGGCTTCGGGGGAGACTGTGCAGGCGTCAGAGTTGGTGCCTGTGCAGTACTCTTTCTGAAGCCGTTCGGCTGCCGCTCCGCCTCCTGAGTGAGGCCGAATGGCTGTGCAGAGGCACGGACTTTCTCTGCTCTAAGGAAGTCTCCTCTGAAGCTGTTTGGCATGCTCAGTGTGTTTCTGCACAGTGCGTCTCAGATGGCCGTTCAGACCAGCTCCTCAGATAAGTGTCAGCTTCTGGCTGATTCTCCGCCTTGGAGCAGGCCTGAATGGGGGTGCTGACGCCCGGGGCCTACCAAAGGACAGTCAAACTCCTCCGGCACATCACCCCATACGGAGCGCATCACCCAATGCAGCCCACACCAGCCGCACCAGTCTGGTGACGCCACTGGGTGCCTGCCTTCTAAGGAGTCCCTGATGAGATGCCAGTACATTCTACAGTGAATACAAGGGGCTTCTTGGAGTGGCCTGCTGTATCCTGAGGTTTGTGGGCAGCCGTAGTTTGTTCCATATCCTGAGGTTGAGAGGAAGGGGTTGCAGCTAGGCTGGCCAAGAACTCAGATTTTTGGTCAGCACTGCCATACTCGGGCCTTATCATGGACCCTTATGGGTCTACTCATTACTATACCTGCTCCTGAGTTGGTATATCTCTGAGGGCTGGAAGAGGGCATTTCTGCCTTGGAAACAGGCTCTGGATTCAGAGTAACTGCTCTGCCCTAGGCAATGCTAAACATGCCCTCAACTTGCCTCTCCTGAGCTGCTTAGGCTGCCCCAGTTAGGGCAGAGCAGGTCCACCTCTCTTAGGGCACCCTATGTTGCCTTGCTCTGCCCTAAGCCTCCTTCAGAGTAACTGGGCTGGAGCATCTTGCAGTTGCTCCAACCTAGTGTTAGATAGGGCAACCTAAGGGCTCTTATGTGGACAGATTAGTTGCTCTGGATTGGGCTGTAAGACTAAAATTCTAACCTCCACTTAGGTCAGCCTAAAGCTCAGCTCAAGTCCTGTGCTGACCTGGGGGTGTCACAAAAGTGCTGTAAAGCAATTCTGCCCCACTCCTGGGGGTTTAGGCCAATGCACAGACATTTGCCAGCATCCCCACATCATCACAGGAAGGTATGACAGGTGAGTTATGCTGGCCTAAATTAGTTAGGATGGTGCCTGAAGACTTTTAACATTGCCCAAGAACATAATTTTCTCCCCTTTCTTCTTTGTACATTTAACATCCAGCCTATGAAGAGTTCTGAAGAACTTGGAAGCTTGTTTGTTTGTTTGTGACATTTCAGTCCTCATATAAATATTACTTTTATAAGTGCTAAGGTCCTCATATAAATATTAGTTCACTGTTGTTCGTGATAATCTTCTGTTATTGCCAGTCGGCCTGGTGTTTTTCTTTACCAATGCTATGTTTTCCAATGTATGGCAGTGCCAACCTGAAAACTCCCCAAGACCAAATGGTAGAGTCACATGATGACCATGTTACAGTCATGGGGAGAGAAATTTGTACCACGGAGGTAGTTTCAAGTTGCCTCTTTATATTAAAATCAATATCCAAGGTATATCCTTATCAATAAGGGATGGTGAATGGCTCTAAAGTGCTAAATATCCTGTTTTGATTTAATGTACTGGTCTCTACCACTTATCTGACAGAGCTGTGGGGGACAGTGGAAATGATTGAAAAATGGAATAGTCTCTTTTTTTAGTTCACAAATGTTATTTTCCGTTTTTATAGCTAGCAAATTGCAAATGTCCTTTTAATCTTGCAAACTTCTGCTGTCACAGAAAGGTTTCTGCAAATGGACTCTCATTGACCCCTTTGGGAATTGGAATGGACCAGGGGCTAAAGTGATCATGTTCAGGTCCAACCGTGTTAAACAAAGATTTTTTACATAAGGTTTTTCTCAACATAAATGACCACTGTAAATCACAGTTTTAAAAACTGCTTTTCTACTGTTGTAGAGATGGAGTCATGCAATCAATAATTCCATTTTTCAGGCCCAGAATCAAACCCCTGCATATATTGAGGCGCTACCTTCTTCCATTAGCTGCAAAAGAGGATTAAGAAACCTAGATTGGGCATTTAAATATATTTTTCCATTTTTTTTCGGAATGGAACCCTATTGGATAATAAGGGACACATATTCTCTCACACACACAAAAACATGTCAAAACAGTCTGAATCACCTTGTCATAGGCAAATCAACATGGAAGGGGGCAATTTTTAGAACATAAGAGATTGAAAGAGTGAAAAGTGTTGAATGTTGATTGAAAACAGTTCAATCCCACCTCCCAGGACTAACTGCAATGCAGCTCTGAGATAAGAGAGCACTCCCTTACCTGGGTAAGACTTCTGGGATGGCCTCCACCACTACAAGATGTAGTGCATGCATGCCCCAATGGCCTGGCTGCATTGGCACTGGAAAGCTGGCTAGGATTGTGTTCTAAGAATGGGGAGAGTCACTGTGTGAAAGCTGCCGATTATTGTAATCTAGGGATCCAGGAAACCTGCTCACTCTACAAAAAAGAAGTTATACTTTTAACCCTCTATAAAAGTACTATAAGGTGAGCAATATATGTCATCATGTTCACAAGTGTTTGTTTTCTTTTTAATTTCAGAACGGAACAAGGCATTTGAAATGTCTTCCTTTGTGGAAACCAAAGCACTTGAGCAGCTCACCAAATCTCCTGTTGAGTTTGTGGAGTATCTTTTGCAGTTGAGAAAAATGGCATCTTTTGCAATTAAGTCTACAATCCAGAGTAACTACGGGACCTTTTACACCGACATAATTATGGTGCCACCCAGGGGAAATGCATAGAGCAATACAGAGAAACCCTACAATCCAGAGTAACTACAGGAGCCTATGAGAGACATTTATGTCGATGTAGTTATGGCACCACTTAGTGAAATCCTATGGGAAATTCATATTGCAATCCAGAGTAAATTGTTCTTACATCAGAGCAAGGACTCCCCGTAGTTAATCTGGATTGCGGCCTAAGTCTTCCCGTAGTTACTCTGGATTGTAGGGTAAGAGTGTGTGCACAACTGAAAAAAAGCTGATGAGGATTGAAGGTTGATTTAGTGTGCAAGAACATGGTGCATGCAGTACCAGAAAGCAAAATATTTGTTGATAAATCTATAAAGCCTCTTTTGCTCACAGCCATTTTCCTTTTCACTGATAGAAAATGAAGAAGTGGACAATCATGCCAACAGGATGTGTGTTGCATCCTGGAATGGGGGGAGGCAGTCACAGAGGCCTCCTCAAGGTAAGGGAACATAAGTTCCCATATCTCGGGGTTGCGTCAGCACTAAAAGGCTATACTGGATTTGGGGCAATTTGTGCTCTTGTTTCTCTTACCTAGTTCAGCTAGAGTCTTTGAATGAGTTTGCAAGGGGTAGTGTGTGCTTCTGTGTCACCGGAATCCTCCATCTACTGCAGCCTCTTGCTCTTGCAGGTTCCTACTATGGGAGATGGCTGGGCAAATGAGTACGCCTTCTTACATCTCCTCTTTCCTGCACTTATGAAGACAGCAGCATATAGCCTTTGCATACTATTCTCTTCTATTTGAAATAAATGGCACAGAAGTTGCTTGGGTACCCGGGATCCCTGACTCATGCTTATTCAAGCAGAAGGGGGGCAGAGTGGAGTCTGCATGTGGAGTCTTCCTAAGTGCAGGAAAGTGATAGGCAGGCTCCAGATTGCCTCTTGGTGCTTCATGAACACCAAGAAGGTAGGAAGTCATTATCTGTAGTGGCCACTTTCTTCCTTTATGTCCACCACTTGGCAGCAAGGCTGCTGCAAGCAGAGCAAGCAGAAAGAGGCAGTTGCTGCTGCTGAAAACTTCTTCCATCTTTCTACCTCCTCGTTGGATTAGAACATCCAGTGTAGTGTTAGACTTGAGAGGGTGACCAAAAGATGCGTTTGGAGACTCCTACATTCACCACCAGTGAATTTTCAAGAGTGTCCCTCTACTTGGGTGGCCTTAGGGTCTGGTTGCCTCCTAGGGGGTTCTCCCAGGGGGTTCTCCTAATTACTCCATCTAACCTTATTGAGCATCTGCTATGTTCTGGAATATTGTATTTTTTGGTCATCCATATCTTTTTTCCCAAATATTCTTTTATTCATCTTCTCATCAAATGTGCCAATTTCTTTGCACTTTTCAGAAATGCCTCAGATATCACAAAGTGCATATTCTGCAAAACTTCTTCCTTGCTGTTGCAAGCATTATTTTCTATTAAACAAAGTGCACGACTCAATCATCATTTCATTTTCCATCACTGGCAATATATCAGAGGTCATGATAAGAACCTTGGCAGAACTGTCCTAGAGCTTGCCACCCATTGGGAATTAGGGCATGCTGAGCAGTGGTTGTATATACTGGCAGCAGAGCTGCACACATTGCCTTTAATCTTTTCACAATTACAGTAGCCCTTTATCAAGCACTGTGTGTATTGCTCCCATTGGGAGTGCCTTTAAATACACTTAATGCCCTCATTGTGTCATGATCCTGCAGACTGATTAAACCTGAATCAGACTCCTGTCTGTTGACAAAGAGCAGAACCTTGAACAAATCTCCTCATTCTTTTTCTGTTACATAAATGCCCAATGCTTCCTGCTATCCATAATCCTACACAAAATAGAATATGTTCTGGTAATGTATTTGGAATGGAACATCAATTGCCTAGTTTCAATTGCTGAGAATGGGCTAAGAATTTTCATATATTACACTACTAATAGGTCAGATCTTCTCTTATATATAAGTAATGTTTGTTTTTGAAGTTTTAAGCCATGTAGCTTTTCTAGTAGTAATTTATCTTAACAACTCACAATTAGGTATAATAAAATGCAGCTGAGCCGAATTTATCCAAAAGGAACACGTGTTGATTCTTCAAATTACATGCCTCAGCTCTTCTGGAATGCAGGCTGTCAGATGGTTGCTCTGAACTTCCAAACTGTAGGTAAGCATCTGCAAAGTAGCTTGTTGAAATAAATTGTATGTATGTTTTCTTGATAAATGCAATGATGACAGAACAGTTTGTGAAATTATAGTTCGAAGACAAGGGAGATGCATTCTGCTCCTGCTAAATATCTGCAGAAATGTTATCTTAAAGAAGCAACAAACACCTAACATGCTATGTTTCTCAAGCAAATATTAAATCATTTTCAGGGCTTCTGAAGGCCTCTCAATCTATACGATATAAAATTAAAGGAGGCAAAAAGGTGATTCACTCACTTACTCAACAACACCCAGCCAAAACTGCCCAACCTGGAAGCATGAAATTTGGGGAGAGTGTTCCTTCTGTGGTGATGGCAACCACTAAGAATCAGTTTTTGGAAAATCAAACCAAAAGGGGTGAAAAGGGGTTCGAGAGATTAAAACTCTGAAAGCAATGATCTTTTAAAAGTCTGTGTTACAGCCATTCAGATTGTCAACTGGACATCTTAATAGAGATCCAACAAACACTATACAGAATTTGAGGGTGTGCATAGAATTTCTGTAGGTGCCAGCGCTTGTGGGAGTTTTGGGGCAATGAGGTGGCTGATAAATGTGCTAGAGAAGCTGCTAAGAAGAGTAGCCCTGGGATTACAGTAAAACTCAGTAAATCAGAATGGAAAAACAGTGGTTAAGAGAAATCTGGAGGAAAGATGGATGAAGCAATGGGAAGATGGAAGAACAGGAAAGTGGTATTATAATATTCAGAGGAAGGTGAGAAAAATGAATACAGCAGGAAGGAACAGGAGGGAGGAAGTAATACTGTCTAGACCAGGGGTCTTTAAACCTGGGCCCTGGGTCCAGATGCAGCCCTCGGCAAGCCTCAAGACCCCTCTATTTGGCCCCTGGGTAAGTCCTGTAATCCATTCCAATAATTCCTATATGTAAATTTATTCAAATTTGAAATGTAAATTAGTTTTTTGTCTCCGACACTGTCAGCGAGATGACGTGGCCCTTCTGCCAAAAAGTTTGGAGACCCCTGATCTAGTCTAAGTTTTGGGCACACAGGATTGAACAACATGTTATTTAGACTTGGGAAGAATGAGACAGGGAAATGAGAATTCTGACCAGGAGGAAACTGGAGCATGTCATCATTCAGTGCCCAAAATGCATCTATCTAATGCCTCTATGCATCATTCAATACCCAAAATGCATCTATCTATTTATATACTGCTTTTCAACTAAAAACTTCACAAAGCAGTTTACAAGAAAATGAAAAAAATAATAGCTTAATAATAGCTAGTGGGTCCCTATCCCAAAAGGGCTCACGATCTAAAATGCAAAAGAACACCAGCAGAAGCCACTAGAACAGACATTGGTGGGGTGGATACATGGGAGAGAAGGAGATGGAGACAAAGCTTCGGAGACTCGTGGTACAGCTGGATCTGAAGGATTTACTGCAGAGGAGCTCTGGAGATAAATTTTGTGGACTCTTGCTTCATTACTTCAAGATCACGAAACTAATTGAAAGGATATGAAATATGGGAGTAACAGTCCCAGACAGAGTAATAGTGAGAAATTAGATCCCAATCCACACTCTGATCCAGCAGGTGGCAGTAATGCACCTTTTTGTTTCACGCCAACCGCCTTAAAACAACACATGATGAAAACGAAGACGTAATTGTAGTGTATCCTATGAAGACAGTGGCACATTATGTGTTCCCATCATAAGAATTCCTGCTCGTTATGTGTAGGATGACCAGCTTTGCACTTTAAAAATGTCCAGTCTTCATAGCTGGGGTGAAATGAGTGATGTGTTGCTGATAAGATAATACAGACTCATTTGAAAAAGTTATTTGATATTTTCTCTGATAATATTTATATAGACGATTAGCACTCATACCCAAAGGGAGAAAAAGTTGCCAAGACTATACTGATATTAGAAATTAATCTCTCTTAAGAAATTGCTGGATGGCTCTTGACCAATGAGACCATGATCAGCTGCATATGGTAAAGAGGGAAGGAAAGTTCACTGATGAGCTGAGAGGAGAGCTGAATATTCACAATGGAGCTTAGTTTATAGCAGCCAGTCATGCAGTGGAAAGCATGACTCTGTGAACTTCCCCTCTTTCCCAGCCTCCTTCTTGGGCTTCTGCAGCAAAACATAAAACAAGAAGTTCTTGGCTATTCCTCCTGCCAACATTCAGCCATTGAAAATATCAGAATGCCCATACTTTGTAAAGTGATAATTATGTCCTTCTTTCCTGTCAGATTAGGTGAAAAACATACTCCTGCCTCCCAAGTCTTTTTCACTCATCTGGGAAAGAAAACATTAATCTTTTCCTCCCTCTGAGTTGCTCTCCGCTGCTCAAAATGAAAACCCCACCAGGGCTTTTTTATGCCATGAAAACATAAAAGCAGGCATGTCTCAAGCAGGCAGACTGACAGCATGCATGATGATGAGTGCCAAGTCAGGAAACCCTTGACTCGAGTGTTTTTCAGAGTCTTCCACATGTGCGATATGAGTCACAAAAAAGAAAAGAACACACATTTTTTTATGACTCGAGTCCATCATCCAAGTTGGATGGAGTCTGTCATCCAAGACAGACTCGAGTCCGTCATTCCTAACCCTGGTGCTGCATGACCTGTGTATGGATACAGGGGAACGAAGCTTTAAGAAGGTGACCAGGAATTTATAAAGAGGATAGGAGATTTACAGTTGTGCATGAGGATCATCTCTTTGTCAATGAGCTAAAAAATTGTTAACGGAACTATAAAGAAACAGAAATGTAGTGTTCTTTTCCTCAATGCATCAGAATGAAATGTTTTTCTTTGTATTGCTTAGATTTGTCTATGCAAATAAACATGGGGATGTATGAATATAATGGCAAAAGTGGATACCGACTAAAGCCAGAGTTCATGAGGAGACCAGACAAACATTTTGATCCATTTTCTGAAGGTATCGTAGATGGAATAGTAGCAAACACATTGTCTGTAAAGGTACGTATGCAATTTAGTATTTTTCACAATAAAGAGCTACATTGTGTTCATCATTATCTGATGTTCATCAGAGTGGTTTTTCATGGTACAGTTTGTTTTTGGCTACATATTCCCAAGAATAACTGTACACAGTGGCATAGCTAAGGAGTGCATGGGGTGCAGGTGCACTGGGCAACAATTTTTAGGGTGACTACAAGCTGAGCTTGACACTAGTGATTAAAACTATGAAAAACAGGGTATGTATGAATGATAATACCATCACGTTATATATTGTTGGAAAGGTAATTTAATGCAGAATGCAATTAAGCAAACTGGAATATCTATATTCTATCAAATGTCATGGCCAATTAACCAGAAAATAAAAACACAAAAGCAAATGGAACAAAAAGTGGATTTTCTTAACTCTAAAACTTCCCATGATACTGATTGCTCTGAGAGCCAATGAGATGTAATTCTGATACTGTATGGGACTAATAAGATGTTAGTATGAATCAGCTCAAATTTCCATGTACATATTTCATAATACAGTTACCCATGCTAACTGTACGTCTATGTGGTGCTCCTCTTATATTTAACAGAGAAGAATAAAAATTCCTCTTTGCACAGCACAGTTTCCATAACCAAAAAGGGACACATTTTTAATTTTTTTTTTATTCAATTGGATTTTGTTGTTGTGGCTGAGGGGAAGGAACAAAATCTTCTTTGACTCCAAATGACAGAAAGATGCTTTAGCTATGCCACTAGCAGAACAAACAGGAGGTGAACTGCTGCTCAGAATCAAGTCCCACTGAATTCACTGGGGCTTACTCACAGGAAAGTGTGTAGGATGCCAGCCTGGCTCTTTCCAAGTT
Organism: Cryptoblepharus egeriae; assembly: GCA_030015325.1. Taxonomy (NCBI): domain Eukaryota; kingdom Metazoa; phylum Chordata; class Lepidosauria; order Squamata; family Scincidae; genus Cryptoblepharus; species Cryptoblepharus egeriae. Next base: position 126,136,522 of record JAREYC010000001.1, on the reverse strand, counting down.
TGCAGCAGAAGCAGCGGCAGCAAAGGCTGCATTGGGGTCCAGGCAGGGATGGGGTTTCATTGGGTGGAAGTGGTTTCTATTGAGAGGGGTCCTTTGGGGGAAGGGGTTTCTAGTGAGGGGGTCCAGGAGGGGGTTTCCCTCTTACCTGATGGCAGCTTGCTGACTGCAGGAGGCTCCGGCATGATGTCTGGGAAGGTTCAGAGAAGGCTGCTGCCTGTGTGACCCTCTGCTGGACAGTGCTGGTACTGCAGGCAGGCTGAGAGGGAGCCCAGCCAATGGGCATTTGTATTACAAAGCACTTTTGTCTTACATGGCAGAATCTCATAGAAATTTTGGTTCATCTTACAAAGCATTCATCTTATAATGTACCACTCTAAATAAACTGTATATAATTAGGTTACACCTATATACAGCTACAGTTGACAAGGCAGGTGGGGTGGAGGCTCACATCCCCAATGGCCCTGCTCTCACCTGTGGATCATTTCAGCGCACCCAAGTGCAATAACACAATGGTTGATGATTGTTGCCTTGTATTGATAGTCAATAACCTGTCTGTGTTGATCATACTGAATGCTACAATCTTGCATTTCCAGATCATTTCTGGACAGTTCCTTTCTGACAAAAAAGTTGGTACTTATGTAGAAGTGGACATGTTTGGTTTGCCTGTAGACACAAAGCGGAAAGCTCTCAAGACCAAGACATCTCAAGGAAATGCTGTGAATCCTGTATGGGAAGAAGAAGCCATAGTATTTAAAAAGGTTGGTTTTTAATTATTTGTAATAATTAGGTAATTATTAGCTAAGAACCTGTACTTAGCTGGTGTGATACACTAGCAATCTTTGCCATCAAGCTATTCTATTCAAAGAAGCCACAGGTATTTTCTTTTTCCTAGGATGAAGGATAATTCTCAAGAGCGAATTTAAAATAATAGTATTTTAGGTGGCTGGCAAATATGAAAACAAAACAATAACCTATTGTGGGTTATTTCAATGAATAATGAAAAATTACTGAGGAAGAACAAAATTTTATAGCAAATTTTGATTTAACCAATACGAGGCACTATTCTATCTATGTCTACTCAGAAGTAATTCCCATTGTGTTCAATGGGATTTTTAGTGTGTATTGAATTTTTAGAAATTCTGATTTTTAGTGTGTATTGTATTAAAATTTGACTTGCAAATGTAAACAGCTACAGTTCCATAAAATAAATTGAAGATTGACGATCAGGACAGTCCTCTTTTATAAAAATCTCTTATTCACAAGTCAATAAAATGAATAAAATTATTTGTATTTACAAACTGTCTAGTGAGAATTTGAGACATACTGTATTGGCATTTCAATATGTGCAGTATCACATAGCATTGACACACAAGAGATGCAGGACGTCCTCTTGTCCATCTAACAATACATTTTAACTGATAGCATTTTTATTTTGTGAAATTAATTATAGCAGTGTAGCTTTCATTACCCAAACATGCTGCCAGTCGCTGTCCTTACTTATATAGTTATTGAAAATGGGAGTTCTAAAGCTTCATTACATGCATTACATTCATTTTATTGAACCCAACAGAGGAACCTACTTTTGGAATATCCTTGAATTTTTTGCACAATAACTTTCCTGAGAAGAATGTGACAGTATATTTGGTTAAACCAAAAAAAAGTGTGGTTGCAAATAACATAAAGTCTTCTCATTCACAGCAAAATTTTAAAACTATTCAGACCTACATCAGGGAATTAGGATATTTGGTCAAAATATGCCTATCATGGTAGATATGCAATGTGTCATGTGGACAAGACAAGTTGTCTTGAATTTATTTGTACAAAAGACTTCAAATATATATTACAAGACCCACAAGATTTTTTACCTTTTCCTTTAGGTTGTTCTGCCATCTCTGGCCTGTCTGAGGATAGCTGCTTATGAAGAAGGAGGAAAATTTATTGGTCATCGGATACTGCCAGTATCAGCAATTCGACCAGGTATGTAAGTTAGTGGATTGAAGAAACTTTCACTCAGAAAATTAGAAATTAAGTGGAGGTTAGATCTATCTATTGGGATGATCTTGCATGCTACTGCTTTCCAAGCTGCTTGCTAAACTCAGCCTCTCCAGAATCATTCCTCATCCCCATTGTCCTCTCGCCATACTTATAAGCATCTTCTGGAAAAATCTATACATCTTTGTGGCAGGGAAATAAGGACAATGACAACTTTTAACAGGACAGTCCTGTGACACTTTTTTCATGTGGGCAATTGACTACTGCTGATGGTAGCACATGTGGTTGCATGCAAGTCTGCAGAAGAAAGCTAAGCAGAAAAAGACCTGGACAACTCCTGGGTGGGAGACTGCCAGCTGATAAGCTGTCATGATTCTTCAGAGCCAGAAGATGTCGCCATTTACAGCTTGGCTAACCTGAAACTCCTGCTGGAAATTTGAAGACATTTCCTCATACCTGATTTGATGATGACTACACTGTGAAGGATTCTACCTGGAAAGAGAGGAGCTCTACAAGTTGCCCGTAGATTAACCTGCATCCTGGACATAAACAGTCTATGCTTACCAATTGCTGGACCTCACAAAGGATCTCTCGACAATTATAATTCCCATATTCTAAATAAATGAATTCTACTATTCACTCTACATTGTTTCTCAGTATCAGTTGTTGGGGAACTGTCATAAAAATGCTCAGTTTATGGTCTTGCTGGAAGCATCTGCTGGCCATGACCTGAAACAGGATACTGATCTGGATGGGACTTTTGTCTGATACCAAAATGTTAACTCTCCCTATGCTCTTTTCCTGAACTATGAAGCCAAAAGCAAGCAGAATTTCCATGTAATCAAGAATCAAATCCATCAGTTGCTAAATATATAGTATGTTTCTACTGTATTTGTGTGCTTATGAAGACTCAGTTGTATGCATGCAGTTGAAATGAATTAGAAAGTGTTACAGAGGTTGGTCCACTGTCTTTTCCAGGCTATCACTACATCTGCTTGAGGAATGAAAGGAATCAGCCCTTGATGCTACCAGCTATCTTTCTATACATAGAAGTGAAAGACTATGTACCTGATACTTATGCAGGTAACTACTGGATTTATGAGCTTGAGTTTCAAATGAAAAATAAAAAATATTGTTTTGTGTGTTCCAAACTGATGCAATCAGTGGAGACAGCAATTATACAGGTGTACGCATTTAACAACCTTCCATTTAATAATGGACTGCGTATACAATGGTGATAAAAGAAAATAAAGTGGCTCTTACTGAGGCTGCAATCCTAGTCACATTTCCCTGAGAGTAAATACTAGGATTTCACCCTAAGGCATTCAAGTCTAACATAGCCTGTAGGAGGGGTCTTTGTTTACACAATAAAGATACTCTTCATCTTAATAAGAGGCAATCTTATCTTGAGTAGCCTGTGCAACCAGTTAGGGTCTGGTAAGGTGTGTCTGTTTGGACAACAAAAACACTTAATTGGGCTGAAAGTTTCCTTAAAAATCTAATCACATAACAATGGGGATAGGAGAACAAAACCCATTTAAGTGAGGCACACTTGTATCTGTGTTAATGTCCAGTGATCTTTAAGAAATAAAGAGCTTTACATGAAATCACTCAGTCATCCATTACTCTGTTGTTGGCAGTTAATAAAGAATTCCACACAATATTTTTTGTTTACAAGCCCCTACTACATGGCTTTAACTGGTTGTGATCATGTTAGTAATACCCGACTATTTTGAATCTCTGGAAAGTTGAAGGAGCCTTGATGAAGCCGAGGAACACTTCCTTTGGTTTATCGTTCTGCATAAAAATATCCCTGTGCTAATGGATTCTAAATTCCTTTTCTTTAAATTTGTAGATGTTATTGAAGCATTATCAAATCCAATCAGATATGTGAACTTGATGGAACAGAGAGCAAACCAGCTGGCAGCATTGACTCTGGAGGATGAGGAAGAGGTAAAGAAAGAGGTGAGATGTATTTTCATAACAAAGCAATGTTTTAGTTGATCTGCAGATAGCTCTTGGAGAGAAGGAAGCATTCACATATGTTTGGAAAAGTCATTTCCACAATTTTGTTTTCCTATTGCAGTTGGCCTGGGTTATCCCCGGGGTTACGATCCTGGCATCTGCACAAATATTGAAATCTATAGATGTTGAAATCCATAGTTTTGTAGGGGATTTGAAGGTAACCTCCAGGCACCTCTGAGTCCTGCAGAGGCCACAGGCAGATGATTGAAGCCTTGGCAGGCTTCAGAAAGCCTCCTGAGATGACTAGAGCCCAGCATCAGCCCCCTTCAGAGGCTCCAAGTCAGCCCACACTGCAGAATTTGGTCCTACAAATGTAGAAATCTGTGGGATCTGAATCCACAGATATTGTGGGTTGCCTTTATAGTATATACTATACTATACTAAGAATGCTTCCTTTCTAAGAATGCTTAGAAATGCTATACTACACTAAGAATGCTTCCTTCCAACACTGGTCTAAAGATGACTGGGATTATAATGGAACAGTTGCAATTATCCAAAACACAGACCTTTTATAGAGATATATAACATTTACTATGTTATATAGTACTATTCCAATCCTTACTATTTACTGGGACCCCCTGCAAAGTTTGTATACATTTTAGGGAGATCAACAAAAATCCAGCATCATTGCCCTCTTTCTGGGACAGTCTGTACTTAGAAGTGTTTACATGTGCACCTGGTGGGAATGGGTGAGAGTGGAAAATTGTGATCAGGTTTAACCAATGCAATAACCAGTGACATAACTGCCTCATTTGGTAGGGAAATAAATGGGATTTACTAAAAGTGCTCAGAGAACCCAAAACAGAGCTTGAACTGAACTTTCCGCAAGGGGCTTTTATGACCAAGATGATGGATTCCTGGGGAAAACTGGAGGAGAGAAGGAAAGAGAGGGTCTAGAAGAATAAGAGGGAAAACATGGATGTAGGCATAGGTAGTTTAGGTATGGGTAGAAAGACGTATACTAGGTATAGGTAGAAGGGAATAGGGATAGAGTTGGGAACAGGGATAGAGATTAGCTAATAGAGTTGGGGGATTATTGGAAGAGGAGAATGGTTGCATGATTAAGACCATTAACAAAAGTCTGTAGCTGAAGCAGCTCACTGCAGACTAAATTTACAAGGGGTGAGTTTATGTACTGGACATAAATGCACTGAACTCACTTGCAGTGGGTAAGCTTGTCTATCTCAACAGATAAGGAAGAGAGAGATGCCAAACTACCAAAACTTAAGCAGAGCATATTTGCAATGGAGGATTTCTGACAACATTTTTTCCCAAATTCAAAACATGTGTATATTTTTTTGTGTGTTTGAAAAAGTTGTTGCCTTTCACCAAACTGTCCTTTCTTTTGCCATGTTCACCAGTGAGATGTTTCTCCAATCCTTGCTATTTTTGTGGTCCCCAAAATTTTAAGAGTGAAGAGGGAAATGGGGAGGGTACACTTAGGATATGTCCTCCAGTGAGCATGAACAGGTTGTGCTAGGTTAGTTGCTTGCACTCAGTACAGTAGTACCTTGGGTAAAGAATGACTTGGGTAAAGGGCATTTTGGGTAAAGAACAAAATTTTCTCAGAAATTTTGACTTGTGTAAAGAACACTGTTTTGGGTAAAGAACACTTCTGAGGATGTTTGGAACAGGCTTCCATGGCAAGGGAACCCACACGGGGGACAAAGGGATGGGGGGGGGAACAAGGGGACTAGCTTGAGCTACAGTGGGGCATTGGGCAAAGTTTTGAATAGGCTTCCATGGCCAGGGAATTCATGTGGGGTCAAGGGGGGGCGGGAACAGCCTGAGCCAGGTTTGCATGTGGGATCTGTGTGTGGCAGCATGGAAGGTGTGTCTTATCAATGTTCTAATGCTGCTCTCCATCAGCAGCTTGGGAATGTTAAAGTTGCACAAAAAGACAAAGATTCATTTGAGCCAATGGATAGCTGTGACTACATAAGTGATAGTGAAAGAGCACAATCTTAACCATGACTACTCAGATGTAAGCCCCATTGTGTCTAATAGGTCTTACTCCGAGGAAAGTGTCTTTAGGATTGCAGCCTAAGTAGACTTCATAGGATCATGCACATTGAATGCATGTTTTGAATTCAATTCCAGTGTTTTGTCATCATTTTTACATCCAGTTAATATTTTTATATGAATATTTTTTGGGTTCTGGAACCAATTATCTGAGTTTCCATTATTTGCTATGGGAAAATCCACTTCACGTAAAGAATGCTTCACATAACAAACATGCCTCCGGAACAAATTAAATTTGTTACGTGAGGCCCCACTGTAGTTCCCTTTGCTTGTGTGTCCACGCAAGGGTTTGTGCCCTGAGATACTAACCAATCAGTCATCTAAAAATGAACTTTAAGACCACAATCCTAACCATAACCAGTCCTAGCCCAGGGGTTGGACTAGATGACCGACTAGGTCCCTTCCAACTCTATGATTCTATTATTCTATGCCCACTCAAAAGAAGCCCCATTGTGTTCAATGGGTCATACTTCCAGAAAAGTGTAATTGACATTGCAGTCATAGGCTGCAATCTTATAGACACTTTCCTGGGAGTAAGACCCATTGAACACAATGGGGCTTACTTTTGAATCAACATGCACTCTAAGTCTTGGGAAGCCTCCTTGCTTGGAAGGAAGGACTCAGGAACTACCTCATGAGGAACTACCACTTCCTTGACTTAAAAAGGAGAACTTAAGAACCTGATTTTAAAATTTTCTTATGAACATTTCAGTGGGTATTTGCATAATAAGCCCAAACCAGGCAGTTGCTCCACCTCAGAAGGGAAACCACAAATTCACACTCCTTTTGACAAGCTGGTATATGTGCAAATACAAGAAGATAGTTGCCAGATTATTAGTATCCTCAAAGAAAGACTAGCCAGCTTTTGCTATGAAGAAACAACCAAATTGTGGTGAATATGGCATCACATATCCCATGTTAGTGGATGCGACTCAGGGATATTTTCCTGCAATAACTGCGTATTTGGTGTAGGCCTCAGTCCATTGCATAGCACAAGATGCAGTTGTATTTCTGTGCCAGCTGAGGGATCCCTCCACAAGCAATTGCTTGTAATCTCAGCATTGGAGGAAAAATCCTGGTCCAAGTGGATTCTACTCCGGAAGAAGCTGCGTTCTGGATCCAGGCAAAACCTTCCTTTTAGTAAACAGCCACAAAGATTACTTCACCTCTCTGTCAGTTTAAGGTTATCATTTCCCAGCTTAGAGACAAAAGCCACTCAGAATGTTGTCAGGAATCTTTATATGACCCTTTCCTAGAAGTGAGTCAGTGTTAGATGAAGGTTTACTTGTACCTATTTGAAAGCTGTTCTAGGAAAATCAGTTAGCAATATCAATAATATTCTATAGATTGCAATTAAAAATCATCATCTGCACCGCTTCCTATTTGGAAATAGATCCCATTTGAGAGAAATAAGCAGCTTGCAGACGAAAGCATGTATAGGGAGGAAACATAAATGATCAGCACCTGTTCATTATTATACCAAATACATATATATTAAAAAAATAAGAGATGCAACATTGAGACTTTAATCATTGTCTGTCATTATTGAAGAACTGAAATGATGAATGGCATTCCAGTCATAGGCTGCAATCCTAAAGTCACTTTCTTGGGAGTAAGTCCCATTGAACACCATGTGGCTTACTCTTGAGTAGACATGGTTAGGCTTGTGCTCATCATCTATATATAAAAAAACTGAAAAGTCACTGACTGACTGACTGACTGACTCATGAGGCTACAATCCAGAGTAACTACGGGACCGTTTACACTGATGTCGTTATGTTGCCACCTATGGGAAATGCATAGAGCAATCCAGAGTAAGTTCCTCTTACACCTTCCTGTAGTTACTCTGTATTGTAGGGGCACTCACTCACTCACCAGTGCCCTGCCAAAACTGTTGGGCCTAGAAGGTGAAATTTGGGGAGGGTGTTCCTTCTGTGACATCAACACCCACCAAGAACTGATGTTGAGAAATTTAACCCCTAAGGGGCTGAAAAGGGGTGAAACATATTTTTGGCCTATACTTAACATTGAAGACTGATCATTACCCAGCCCCAAATCTTGAACCTGCCAGATACGACTGCCCACCATTGTGAGAGGGGGGTATTGTACATGGGAGGGAGTGTTGCACATAGGGAGGATGATGCACATGAGGGTTGATGCTCATGGGGGATGTTGTACATGGGGTTTATGCATATGGGGAATGTTGTGCACTTGGAGAAAATTTGCACATGGGGATGTGCATAGCAGGTTGATGCGCATGGAGGGATGTTGTGCATGGGGGATGTTGCACATGTGGAGATGATGCACATGAGGATGATGCACATGGGGATATTGTACATTGGGGGTTGAAGTGCATGGGGGGATGGTGCTCATGGGGGACAATGCGCATGAGGGTTGTTGCACATGGGGGGATGATGCGTAGTGGTGGGATGGCATACTGGGGAATTTTACTCCCGCAACGCGGGTTTGTTTTCACTAGTGTATAATATTCCTGTGGGTGAATACTGAGCCAGGTTTCATATAGTTTGTTCTGGCCAAAAATCTTCTAAATTTCTCTCCCCACCACCTCCTCTTCATTTATTAAATGAAAGGATGAAGCAGCGAGAGAGAACGGACTCTCTCCCACCTTCCTCATCAATTGATTACCAATGAAGTGTAAAAATGAAAGCTGCGTGAGAAAGCAAGTTCTGCAAGGCACCATGGCAACAAGTCCTTCAAGTCAATTCAGATCCCAAGAAGAGGATCTGCTTAAGAGTGCACCAAATCTATATGTCAACCTGCCTGTTCCATTAGCAGAGAGGAAACGTGCAATGTTATTTGAGAAAAAGGACCATTAAAAGAGCAGTTACAAGATGATTAGTGTTTAGATTTTAGCAAAAAATGTGCCGTAGTTATGGGCTCTTGAAAGCTGGCAAGGAAGTACAGGTTGTGGGGAATGCTTAAACAGATTGAGCATTACAGACACATTTATCCAAGCATGCTGCAAGGATGGAGGTACTGTTTACATAAGCTTATCTGTGGAATATAATTAGAGGTGAGCTTCCCTGGGAAAGATTTCTATGCCTTAGGCGCAAGCTAGTAATCCGTGTACTGTATATGATATTCTGTTATCTTAAAAAAAATGGTCGGCATAATTCTCTGTTCATCAAAGACTACTGTATTTTTCTGTTAGTTTACGTCTGAATGAGTATTATGTTTTAAAAACTGATGATATAGCTATACCTAGATACGGAGATCATTTAGAATTCTTCAATGGTAAGACCTTGCCTTTTGTAGGGCAGGGTGTAGTGATGTAAAATAAAAATGCAAAGAAGTTTGAAACAGATCTGGATATAGGAGACACATATACGTTTTTAGTGTAATAGTCCATTGACAAGGACATTGTCTAGTAGTGGTGTTATAGGTTAATAAAATCAAATGTTTTGTTTCACAAAAGTAATTAAAGTTCATACATCTTTAAGATAACCTAATCTTAATCTTTGCCTATAAAAATGTTAAGGATTGGGTGGTGAATTTTTTCCCCACTTAAAAATCAGTATACTAGTGCAGTGTTTTTATTGCAGTGGCAGATTTCCAAGATTAATCCCTGTTTTTTGTTCATCTTTTGGCAAATGTCCCCCCAAATGTGTAACCAAAGGGACTGAAAAATAGCTCCCAAAAATTGTTTCTTAGGTATGCTAGTGTTATTTAATTTTGAAAGTATATTTTAAAGTTCAGATGGGACTTGGTTTGAGCCAGGTTCTATACAAACTATCTCCCTGATTGAGCTTTCTGTTTGAATATTGCGTGGTAAGCATAAACACCTGTCTGGAGATGGATACTGTCTATAACGAAAAAATCCACATAAAAATACACATATGTCAGTCAAGAGCCCTAATCACTGGGGTATGCTGTCTCTTCAATATCTTGCTTGCTTGTGTATTTATGGGAAGAATTTTGTTTCCTTAGGCTGATCAGGGAGACATACCTGCAGAAGCTCAGAATGAGCCTAAGCCTGCACCAGCAGAAAATGGAGTCAATCACACTACTACTCTCACCCCTAAACCATCTACTCAGGTTGCTCCTAGCCAACCAGCACCAGGTAAGGACTGTTGTACCATTCTGTTGTGCCAAATCTACAGTGTCCTTGTGAGAAAGAACTGCAATTAAAACATCATCTTTTAATTTGTGTATTTTGTGTGTTTTTCAAACTGTGGGTCGGGAGCCAATTTCAGGTAGGTCCTCATTCATTACAATATTTTATTTTTAATAGAGTATATTAGATTAGTTGCTGAGATGCAAGTACATATGGGAAATATTCCAGATCTGCATTTTTAACAAGCTTATATATACAGGGTGATTGAAAAGTAACTCCCTATATTTTAATATATAAATATTTTAAAATGGGTTACTTTTCAATCACCCTGAATATATATTTTTACCATAAGTTTCTATGTATATGCCATATGCTAAATAAGTCAATAAATAAATACTGGCAGGCACTGGTGGGCACTTCTGAGCAATGGGCACAGGCACAGGGCTATGGGCACTGGGCATCAGCAGGCACTAGGCACTACTGGGTAGCAGGGGGCAGTGGAAGACAGCAGCAGACACTGGTAAGGACTGGGCATTCCTACCGGGCACTACTGGACACTACTGTGCAGGGGGTACTATCAGGCAGCAGCCATCCCTAGTGGGAACCGTTTGGCAGGGGGCACCACCAGGAAGCAGGCAGCAGCAGGCACCACTAGGCACCAGCCATCCCTAACGGGCACCACCAGCAGAGGACAAGGACAGCATCAGTGAGCCTGTCTCCTTCAGGTGAGTCACGAGCATTATGAGGTCACAATAGCCAGCCTCTCTTCTTCAAGTGGTGTAGCATCATGAGGACACAATTCCTCTTTTCCTCTGTTGGATCAGCATCAGCGTGAGGTCACAATGGATAGCCTTCCTCCTTCAGATACAGAATGAGGGCCAATAGCCAGTTCTTCAGGTAGGCAATATTAATCTGAGGACACAATAGCAAATGTCTTTCATTGAGGAACGTCATCATCATGAGATCAGACTAATCAATTACCATAGGTTAGCCATATGGAAAGTGGTTATGGCATAATGTCTTGCTGTCACCACTAACTGATACAAGAGCACATGAGCATGATTTCTTATAGAGGTAAGTTGTGTGGTGCTGGGCATCAAGCTCTATGGCATTGTTTCTCTGTGTCGTATTTGTGTATTTTCAGTATTAGTTCTTTATCTACTTTTCTAGCCCCATGGCTGAAATTGCAACATAGCTTTACATCTCATTGAAACAGAGTAAAATTTTGCTTGATTTCTATTTAATTTTTTCATGCAATATTAAACAAAGATGGAAAATTACCTTGCTCCAACATAACAATTATGTATGGGGAGCAAGGACTCCCCATAGTTACACTGGATTGTGCCCATAGTGTTTGAGTTATTATGGTTATTAAGGTTTTTTAATTGCAGTATGCAATTTATTATCATTTGGCTTTTATTCCCCCTCCAAAAAAAATTGTTATTTTTTTCCTGATGTTTGCTCATAGTATATTAGATATTCTATAATAGTAGTCAATAGATACATCCATTGTCACCTTCAGTAGGTAAAATGAAAGAGTAATACAGGTGTGCCACTCAGTGGCATAGGTAATGATCATGTAGTCCAGTGCAAAGCTCAAAATGTTGCCCCGGAAATGATGTCACAACCAGAAATGATGCAATCCCTGGGTATTTTTAAAAAGAAAATTGGGGAAAAAACTTGCCTCCTCTTCCTTAGCAGTTCACCTCCCATTTGCACTGCTAGTAGCATAGCTAAAGCATCTATTTGCTATCAAAATTGAGGAAGATTTTGTTGCACCTCACCTCACAACAACAAAATCAAATTTAATTAAGTATTGTGTCCCTTATTGGTTAGGGAAACTGTGCTAGGGCAAAGAAGAATGGTTATTCTTTTCCTGCTAAAGATAAGAGAAGCACCACTTAGAAGTGCCTATCTCCAGCAAGGGGTAACTGTATTATGACATATGTATATGGAAATGAGAGCTGATTCATATTAACACCTTATTAGTTCCGTACAGTATAAGAATTACATCTCATTGGCTCTCAAAGCCAATGTATCATGGGAAAAGCCAGTATCATGGGAAAGTTTGAGTTAAGAAAATCTACTTCTTGTTCACAAGCTTTTGTGTTTTTATTTTCTGGTTGATTGACCATAACATTTGATAGAATATAGAAATTCCAGTGCAGTTTGCTTCATTCTGCATTAAATTACCTTTCCAACAATATATAACATGATGGTATTATCTTTCATACATACTCAGTTTTCACAATTTTAGCCATGTGTCAAGCTCAGCTTGTAGTGCCCCCAAGCCCCCCTCAGCTATGCCACTGGTGCCACCATATCCGGAACAGAACCCCTATGGCAAATGAAAACATGAATACTGGTGAACATCTCCCCTCCACTCCATCTGGATGTGAGGAGCTCCCCTTGCGTCTGGAGGAAGCAAGTGTATAGACAACCCACAGATAAGTGGATCCATGGATATGAGATCCAAGGATAGAGGGTCCCCTGTATAAACTGACTTTGAAATTTAAAATGAAAACTGATTAAGGGTGCCTGTTTGTCTTTTTAAAACAATTTAAATTATTGATGTCTATATGTAGGTTCTGTAAAAGTGCCAGCAAAAACAGAAGATCTTATTCAGAGTGTCCTAACAGGTAAGAAACACACATAGCAGCATCTGCTGATTTATTACAAAATTAAGAATATGTGTAACCCTAGTACCCTAAAATTACTGCATCTCAGATTACTTTTATAGGAGAAGAACATGTTAGTTTATTTCTGAGGCTGAACCTAGAGATGTTTGTATCTGTTTGATTTCATGATGTGCTAACATCCAAGCAGAATATACTGTAAGCTCAACATTTCCCCCTTCAAAGGCAAGATAGATTTCTTGCTTTCCAATCTGCTCATAACATTCTGACTCCTGGCCCTCTTTACCTTGCTCCTTACTCCACAAGGCTCTGTAATATTAAGAGTGTGCTCTCAATTTCCTGTCCATTGAAGACCCTCATGGAGGAAGGGGCAAATAAGGAGATTTGGCTTGTTGGCAGTAGACATGGAGGGATGTGATGGGCAAATATTCATTACTCTCCCCCAAATTGTCACCTAGTGTAAAACACATTCTTCGTATCAAGGATGGGCCAGCCATGAGTGGGGGTGGGGGAGAGCATATTGAGCGTCCTGGGATTACACATTAGCATGAATGACTTGACTCATGTTACTTGTGAATGCCCTGACTCATATGTTACTTTCTGCACACATGTCTGCTTCTTCTGCAGGATTTTTGCCTGCCATTTTTCTTGCACTATGGAATTGGATCTTAAATGTTGTTTATGTACAAATGCTACTTTGTATTATAGGAAAGAACAATGGTCCAGGTGCACTGGAACGTTCCTTTTGAGCCCTTGAATTCCCTCTATTAGTGAAAGTCTTAAAGGCATGAGAAAACATCGCCATGTCCTGTGAATGAACATATGATGTCAGAAAGAAAAATGAAATGTTTCTGTTATTGCAGAAGTTGAAGCACAAACCATCGAGGAGCTAAAGCAACAAAAAGGCTTTGTGAAACTGCAGAAGAAGCACTACAAAGAAATGAAGGACCTAGTGAAGAAGCACCACAAAAAGACCACTGATCTTATAAAAGAGCATACTGCAAAGTACAATGAAATCCAGAATGACTACCTACGACGTAGGGCTGTCTTGGAGAAAACAGCAAAAAGAGATAGTAAGAAAAAGTATGTTATCCGCTATATGCTGCTCATCTTAAAACAAACCTTTCCTTTTCCACTGAATGGTAAGGTAATTTCACTGGACAGAACCAAATGTAGATGTTGCTCCTGGCAGGTGTCAGTATCCTTCCCAATCATTTTGATGGGAGAACAGTTCATGTTGGGAGACAGTAATTCTCACAAAGCCATTTAGAGAATTGTGGCCTGAAGACAGAACCAGACATACGACAGTTAAGGTTTGGTGCTCTATTTGTTGGCTTCTCCCTATATCCTCAAGGAGGTTGAAAGGGAGATATTTCATGATCCTGAAATGGTCACAATTTTGAACTGCAAAGTTTGTGTTTAGGAAGCTTTACATGTAATAGAAGTATCAAGTTGTGTGCCTTAAAGAAAATAACAGAATTTGCTTATGTGTAATTAAAAATTTCATTCCAGCAGCTACTTTTTGGGTGCAGTACACATGTTTTTATGATTTTTCCTCTTGTTTATGCTTCTGCCAATTAGTCTTTAAAATGCATAGGTGTTCCAGATGTGATTAACATTTTATCTAATAACAATATAATAGAATTCTTAAAACAGTAGATCTCTTAAAACAATCTTCAGACTGAAGGACAGAGAAAGAGAGATAGAGAGAGACCTTAAGGAAACTATAGAAAATGTTAGTGGCACCGGTTGGGTGACTGTTATAGCGGAGTACTCTTCAGTTGCATCTCTCCTATTAAGGACCAAAGACTCACGTGTATTCTGAATTATTTTATTCCTAGTTGAAAGATTTGTGTGTTGTACTGTTAGTGCTTTTTTGTCCCCTTCTTCTAGTCCAGTTCTTGGTAGATTGGGAATCGCAGGTTTCCAGGAAAATTTAATGTTATTGTTTATTTGGACATTTATATTCTTCCTTTCCAAATGCTAAGAGGACCTGAAGATCATTCTTGCCTGTTAAAACCACAGTTCACATAATTCGGCTTAAAAAAACACCGGGTGGAGGAGGTGATGTCGATTCTGCCATCTTGGCTTTCTTTCACCTCCTCCTAGGCCATCGGTGTTTGGGAAGAGGAGAGACATGGTTTAGTTTAAAGAGCACAACATGGGAAATTGGTTAAGCTAGTGGAGAAGGTTAACCAAAAGAGTAAGGAGAGGGAGTAGGAAACTCAAGTATCTTAATATTTAACAATGCAGGTCTATGCATGTTTCCTCAGAAGAAAGTTCCATTGTGTTATCTGTCGTGCCTATTCACAGATACATGTGTGCAACCTAATGTCATTAAATCCAGCACATAAGGTAACACATTTTATCCAGAAATGCCCTATAGAAGACCTTTAGTAGATATTGAAAGGCCTGATTCATGAGGCAAGATTTCTGGCAGTCATAACTGTCTATTATTTGTTTACTGTATTTATATCACCATTTCTCTCTAGAGACCCAAGGTGGCTGTCTAACAATGCTGCCTAGCCATTGGATACTCATGGAGGGATAGGGTCTTTTACCAAAAACTGTAACTGAAATAAGAGACACTTACATTTAATTTCCCATCAATTCTTATCGGGCAGATCTTGTGCACAGATCTCAGTATTGACCTCAGACAATGCTGAATTTCATGTCTTTCCAGGATGTACTGCGGTCTGTAAAATTGCCTCTTGTCTATGATTTTCAAGCATAGGGTCGGATTCCGCTTAGTTCCCTGCGGAACACCTCCTCTCATTGAACCTTCTTGGAGAAAACATCATTAATTGTGGCAAGAGGCTTAGGGCACCTCTGCCCTCTTCACATTCATGGAGTGCCAGTCACATTTAGTGAAGTGCAAAAAGTGGCAAGTCTTCCATCCATCCACTGCTTAAAGAGGAAGAGATGGTTTGGAATTCACCTTCAGGATCAAATGCGGTGACCCAGATGACAAGTCTATATAGGTCTCATGTGTCACATCCACCCTGTGTCAGTCCCCACTTCCAAACTGTTCCCCTCCAACAGGCGGAGCACTGTATGCATAGCAGTTGAATCTCTGGAACTGAATTTTGTGTTTTCCCAGTTGTCACACTCTCTTCAGGGCTTGATGATGATCTTTCTCAAGCAATAGCTCTGGCCTTAAGTAAACCCTGTTTTAGACACTGTTCCTGTGTTTCCTTGGAAACTACCTTAACACCTGGGTAAAGCTATAAACACCTCTGGTTATCTGTTGGGGTCCAGACTGATGTATTTCATCTTTTTCGGCCTGACTTTTATTTTTGGTTGTTAATTCAGTTACTGTTTAGCTTGTTGTTACTTTGTTTTGTTTCACATGCCCCATTCACTGCCCTCCTTCTCACCTCATGCTTTCAAGTTACAGTCCTTTCCCAAGACCAAAAATATCACACTGTTCCTAAGGGGATTTGTTGTTCCGATTCCATTTGTGAAAATTATTTTTTTCCTTGACTTTTGTATGTTGTTTCGCTCAGCTGGCTTTCCTTTGACAGACCTTTTGGTTTCTGTGAACCGGCTTTTTTTGGAATGCTAAATCATGTGACATTTAGGGTTGATGTGCTTGGGGTATATTCTCAAAAGGGTTAAGTGAGCTGCTGAAGAGGTTTTGAGGGATCATGAAATGATGCCAGACCCAATTCCCAAACATGATACAGACTGCACAGGGCTTTCATTGAGAGTGATACAATTAGATCAATGGCACCATTCTTGCACTGTATACTTGCACTGTTCTTTCCAAATTTCCCTTGATTCAGCTCATCTTTCTGCAGGGCTCTGGGCCATAGTATGCTGGATTCAAGACCCATGCATCCAACCTGAGCTGATTCACAAACAAGATAGGTTGGGATCAAAATAAGATTATTCAATGGTTCCAGTGTGGGGCAGTCCTTTAACAGTGGGGAACACCTTCTCTTACCCAACAATCGAGAGAGCCCGTAAGAGGCACTTACTCTGGATTGTTCTATGCATTTCCCATAGGTTTCCCATAGGTGGCACCGTAACTACGTCGGCGTAAAAGGTCCCATAGTTACTCTGGATTGTGCCCTTAGTAACAGGCATTTCCTCCAGCCTATGACACCAAGATAAAGGGTTAACTGGCTTGCTAGCATTAGGGTTCTGACTCCGTTTATGTTTGAGTCTTTACAACCCTGTTTAAATTTGTGGCTGCAACCGTGTTTGTGCATTGTGGCTGCATCAAACCTGGAAAGTTGTATAGGATAGGGGCCTGAATCATATTAACATTATAGCATTGGGATTTCCTGGAGCGGTGTTCAGAAGTGGTCTGTCATAACAACTGAAATACCTTTATTTTTTATTACTATACAGAGGTGAAACTGGCAGTCCAGATCACAGCTCATCAGCAGTCGAACAAGAGTTGTCCTCCCTTGATTCGGAAATGACACAGAAGTTAATAGAGCTTAAGGACAAGCAACAGCAACAGCTGCTTAATCTCAGACAAGAACAGTATTATAGTGAAAAGTACCAGAAGCAGGCGCATATTAAATTGGTATGTATCAGGATCTCAATTCCCCACTTTCTCGAGGGTCTCTGAGGTCAACGTTGCTTGTGCGCGTGAATGTGGGTATACGTGTTTCCCCACTTGAAGTGTACTTGTGTGAAGTTTTTAATATGTTTTTAATGCTGCAGAGAAAATTATGAGTGCAAGGAATTTTGAGATGGCATATTGAGAATGTTATGCAGTGCTCTGAAATGAACCACATTGTAGGTATATACAAAAGCACTATATAGTGGTGGTCTTATTTTCAAAACCTTTTCAGATTCTAGTGACAGTCATGAATGTTGAGAAAAGAACCTTGTAATGTTCTGAAAGTTTTCTGAACTAAATCCAGAATGTGGACCAAATTGATAGGGATCCATAGGTACCAGGCTGGCTTCATAACCACGCATGTACTTGTCCTTGTTCCTCAAATACATAAACACCACCTTTTGGCATGCCTTTTGGCACGTGCAGATGACTTTGAGCAGCGGTGAGATTCAAATAAATTAACAACAGGTTCTATGTCCTAATAACCTAAATTAACAACAGGTACTATGTCCCATTAGTAACCAGTTCTCAGAACCAGGTGCTCATTAGCAAAGGGTTCTGTAGAACCTGTGAGAACCCCCTGAAGCCCACCACTGACTTTGAGGAACATTATCAATTTCTGTCTTGTGCTATTTCTCCTTCTTTCAAATTCTGCTTCTCTCCCTTGAAAGAGACTGAGGGCCCAGACCTATCCACCTTTCCAGTGTCAATGCAATAATGCACACACTGAATCCTGTGATGGGTCGTCAGTCATGGAAGCCTCTTCAAAATAAGGGAACATTTGTTCCCTTAAGTTGGGGTCACATTCAGTGATGGGATTCAAAGAAATTCAGAGAACCAGATGGTTCTCTGCCCATCTGGCAGCCACTTTAAAATGGCTATTTTTAAACTTTATATGTCCTATCTCTCATTAACAACCGGTTCTATAGAGCAGGTGCGAACTTGCTGGGGCCCACCACAGGTCACATTGCAGCTGCATTGGCATTGGAAAATTGGTTAGGATTTGGCCTTGTAGGATTGCACACTGTAAAAATGAGAAGAGGCTGCATCTTTCCCTGAATCTTTGATGTTTGCTAGACTGGTTGAGAAAAAAAAAAGTTTTCTCATGTGGTTTGAAGATGGGAAGAAATTCTGGCTGTGTTTTTCTTTTCCGAACTGCAGTGCAAAGAGAGTCAGTTGGAGGCTGCTGGGAAAAGTCCTTGCCAGAAGGCTGGGGCAGTTGCCCCGGTATGCTGGCGAGCAGCTTTGGTGATGCCTGTCGACTGAGATTTTACTCTTTCCAGGCTTTGATGCTGAAATCAACGTGCTCTGCTTGAAGTATTGCTATTTAGATAATCAGAATCCAGGCCAAAACAAACAGTTAGATTAGCGCAACTTATAAAACTGGAAATCAAATATTTCATGTAGCTAAAAATGACTTCCAACTATTTCTAGTTTGTGCCAAATGAAGTTCTGTGAAACTATGTGTGCTCTAAATTGATTCCAGAGCACAAGCTGTAAACAGCCAAGTGATATTATGCATATATTGTCCCAAAGCAGCTTTTATTTTTACAGCTGCAACTCCCTTGTTGCTTGAGTCATTGTGGGGCAGACCTCTGGACTAAAAAGGAATCCAATCAAATGTTAAGAAGTGCTTTAGCATCCTTAAAGGAAAAGGAAGAAGACAGCTGAGTGCTAGCATGATATAGTGTCCATCATCCCCAGCACGTGCACACTGTCAGAGAGTATTTACAATGCTCTCGCACACTTGGTTATTTAATTATACAAAAGTTTGCCAAAGTTCAATCTGCAAACCACAGTATAGCTTATTAAGCTTTTCTTTGCTACCAATTAAGTTTTCATGAGCTAGTCTTATGAGCTGGATGTTGCAAGATTAGGCTTAAGCATTCAGTGTTATCCATTGTCTATCAGAGACTCCGAATCCCAAGTGATCAACTGGCATAATTAGGTTGGTGAATATCCCTATACACTTCTGAGGCAATGCTATGCCCTACATGGCATTTATCTGGTGCTGGTAGGAAGAGTGGTCCTTGGGGTTCTCTCACATGAGTGGAAAAACTGTTTCCCGTACCGGGCAAAAACCTTGGGGGATTCTCTAGTATTATTAAATACTGGCCTTTACTACTCAGTCAAGGACAGATTTATGAAATTGGCTCATTTCAAGGCACCCACAGCTTAATGTCAGCTGATTGAATCATCAAGCTTGTTTTAGGCATGGAGATTGGAAGGTTTGAACACCTTTGAGTGAATTTATTCCATACCATGAACACACTGAACGTAACATTTACACAGGTGTGTGAATCATACATAATAGCATTTTCTTACACCATCAGCACAACCAAACATCCAGTTAGGCTGCATAGGTCCCGGTACAAGTCCTGTGCTGTCCTAGGGATGTCACAAAAGTGCCGTAAAACACTTCTGTGCAACTCCTGGGGGAGGGCTATGCAAGTATATAGACATGTGGCGGCCTTCCCATGACACCACAGGAACGTGGAGATGGGTGGGACGCCCTAAAGTGGTTAGGATTGTACCCTATGTGTTGGCACCCACTAAGCAGGGTATGAGCCAATTTTAGGTACATTTCGTAGCACCCAGCTAACCATTGTTGAAAATAGAGAGCTGAAAATATAGGGTACAGAGCTGCTGAGATGGGCATGTTTTAGGAAGGAGAGAGGCATGGTGCTTTCCCCTGAACTATGTGGGAAATGGGACACTGAAAAGGGGGGAGGCTATGTGGTTGGAGAAGGTTCCAAGTTTGTGTTCTACTTTCTGAGCTGGAATGTTTTAATTCCGAATTGTTCAAAATAATAGCAGAAGTGCACTATGTAAAGGGCCCTTGGCTTATTGCAGTTTAGGTTTGAAGCCTAAATTGATTACGGCTGCAATCCTTATCCCCAGTTAGACCAGCTTAAGCCTTGGCACAAGTCCCATGCTGGCCTGGGAGTGTCACAAAAATACTCTAGGCCACTTTCTGCACCACTCTTGGCGGAAGGATAAGCCAGTGCACAGACATACCTTTGCCTCCCTACATCACCGAAGGAATGGGAAGACTGATGAGTTATGCCAACCTGGGTTAGGATTGTACCTATGTGGCTTCCAGCTATGACGTCACTTTTAGATAAAAAGCATCATTTCCTGGAGAGATTGTCATTCTAAAAAGTGGGTCCCAATGCTAAAAGGTTTGAGAACTACTGACTTTCAATACATAATGATTGTTTTATGTAACCCAGGCTCAGTTCAAGCTGTACATTTTGTACTCAGATATGATTATCTAAGTACAAAATAAACAGGAATGACATATGTATATTTTACACAGCTCCTTTATTCTGCAATATGTACATAAATGACAGGAAAAAATGGAACCATGCTTGTGTGATATGGCAGAGAAAGAAGTCTTTTAAAAATGCAGTATGTACCTGTGTATTTTGTACTCTGGTTTCTACCTAACTGTGAATTATGCTGATAGATAAACATGTGTTCTAACATTTCAAGCCTAACCAATTTCTGAGTAAATAACATCTCTTCTGCCCCTCCCGAAATTATGAATTGCTATGAAGAGTCAAAATACTGTAGAAGTGATGGCAGGAAATTTATTTGCAGGCCACTTGATATTTTATTTTACCAAATTATATGAAACCACAGGAGATCCTAATTCATATTGGGGTTTCAACAAGGTGGAGATGGGGTTAACCATGTACTTTTATGCTGTTTTTTCCTCATCAAATTGCCTTGTTCAAGCTGTTGTTTATTTTGCAAAACATAACTTACATGAATATCTGTGAGCTGGGAGTTATATAAGATTGGGAAAGCAGCGTGAAGAAGTTAATTTAAAAAACCGTATCCAACATTGTGGCAGTGATTCAAATCCAGCTCCTATTGCTTTGTTCACTGTTTTTAAAAGCCTGGGAGATGAGTAGCTTCATTTTATTCAATGCTGATGCAGGAGGGCTTCATCCCCCATATTGTTTCCACCACTGAAATGGGGCAGGCTGGAGGTCTCCTCTGAGTAAGGAAACATTTGTCCCCTTATCCCATGTTGAGCCTTCCCAATGTGGCTTCTCGTAACTACTCCAGCCAAATTGCTGGTGAAGAACAGGTAAACACTGTGTAGGCTTTCACACTGAAGATGGGAAATTGTGATGGAGGCATCATCCTTGCCTCCTCCAAGGCCTAAAATGACCCCTCCCTGCCCTCCTCCACCTGACACCCCCACCTCTCTTCCTCCCTCTTCCCATCATCATAAAATCATAGAGTTAGAAGGGACCTAATCAGGGTGACCATATGACCGGAAAAACCCAGATTTGTCGGATTTTTAGCCTCCTGTCTGGGTGTCCTACATTTTGGTTTCATTTTGAAACTTTGCGATAGTGCACAGTACCCCATCATGCCATATGTCATTGGATTCGTACTGAAGAGCAGAATCCAATGCAAAAATCAGATTGGAGATATCTCCTTCCTATCAAAGGTATGGTCAAAACACCAAAAAACAAAAACAAAAAAATACACTTTTTGGCAATTTTTTAATTGCAATTTTAATTTTAATTAAAAATTTTTAATTTTAAAGCGGGTAGGAATTTTGGCCTGGGATTAGGAATTTTAGCCCGGGATTAGGAATTTTGGCCCTGGGATTCAAGAATTTTGGCCCTGGGTTTCAGGAATAATCCGGTCACCCTGGACCTAATAGGTCATGTAGCCCAACTCCCTGCCTATAGCAGGAAATTCTCCAAGAGCAGTGCTTCTTAACCTTATTGTTGGAGGTAATGAACCCTGCAAGTTTCATATGTGCATTTACCAGACCCTTCATAGTTGGAAAAACAAAATTTTTGTCCGTTATAACAAAAGTATATTAATATACCTGGCAACCCTGGCAAACGGAATGGACACACATCTCTGCCAAACCCCTGAGACTGACTTGCCAAACCCCTGGGTTTCGACTGAACCTAGGTTAAGAACCACTGTTCTGTAGCATTTCCTACAAGTGCTCGTTGAGCCTCTGCTTGAAGCTCCCCAGTCAGGAAGAGTCCACCATCTCCAATGGCAGTCTATTCCACAGAATATGTTCTGTGGCAGTCAGCACAGAACATGTCTACTTTGGCAGTCACAGGTACGCATTCAGTGCTGGTAGGACAGTACAGGTCTCTCCACCAGCGTTCCTTACTTGTAGGCTGTCACAAACATGCGTTATGCCACATTTATGCTAGGTAGCACAGACGCAGTGATCGCTGCAGTGGTGCTATCCCAGTTTAGGATTGGGTCGCTAGTCTTGGTTCTCCCAACATGGCATTTATTTTAGTACCGAATGCCCTTTAAATATACCTTTAAGATTTAGTGTAAGATTTCTGAAATAACTGTCATTCCCTAGCTAATTTCTATTGCAGTGGCACAGTATAAAAACATATGTATCTTTCATCCAATAATGATAAAACAGACTTAAACATAGGTGTTTAAGGTGTTTGTGAACACAGTGTACAAATACACACATAAACATCCCCCACATGTCTTTAGTTTATGTCTTAGGCACATCTGTGGCTTACAAACTGCCCCCAAAATATCAATCTTTTGTGACCCTTGGAGAAAACGAAAAAAGGATGTGAAGAAAAAGCTTGTACAATCCATTATAGAACCAAACTCTTTGAAAGATCCCAAATCTAAACGAATCTGCCTTTCTAGTTCAGTTTAAATATGTCACATAACCTGCACCTACTGGTGTAGCTACAGTACACAGTGGCTTAGCTAGGAGGTGCAGTTGCACTGGGCGAACCTGCTTAGGGTGCAGTCCAGAGTCACTACAGGGAGTCCTTGCTCCAGTGTTAGAGCAATTTACTCTGGATTGCAGTATGAATTTCCCATAGCTTTTCACTAGGTGGTGCAGTAACTACGGGTACACATAATGTCTCTTATGTGCTCCCGTAGTTACTCTGGATTGTAGGGGCAGGGGAGCGACAAGCTCAGCTACTAATGAATGGCTAAAATTGTGAAAAATGTGGTATGTATGAAAGATAATACTATCACATTATATATTGTTGGAAAGGGAATTTAATGCAGAATTCAGTGAAAGAAACTGGAATATCTGTATTCTATCGAAGGTTACAACCAATTAACCAGAAAATGAAAATACACTGGCCTATGGAACAAAAAGTGGATTTTTTTAAAAAACTCAAAAATAGCTTTCCCATGATACTGATTGATCTGAGAGCCAATGAAATGTAATTCTGATGCTGTATGGAGCTAATAAAGTGTTAATATGAATCAGCTCTCATTTCCATATACATGTATCATAATAGAGTTACCCATGCTGACTGGAACTTCTAAGTGGTATATACAGGCACTTCTAAGTGGTGCTCCTCTTTTATTTAGCAGGGAAAGAATAACCACTCCTCTTTGCCCCAGCACAGTTTCCCTAACCAATAAGTGACACAATTTACATTTTTTTTACTTAATTAAATTTGATTTTGTTGTTGTGGGGGAAGGGGGCAACAAAATCTTCTTTGACTACAGGTAACAGTTACTTTTGCTATGCTACTAACAGAGCAAATGGGTGGTGAAATGAGCAGGTTTTCCCACAATTTTGTTTTTAGAAATACCTTGGGATGACACCACTTCCGGATGTGACATAACTTCTGGGGCAACTTTTTGAGCTTTGCACAAGGCTACATGATCATTAGCTATGCCCCTGCCCGCACCAAGCCTATTTTACCTGTTAATTGTGAGATTTTTTTGAAACTCAGAAATGCTCCCCCCTCACTTCTCATGCAAGTTCAATTTGTACTTCTAATTAGCATTGCAAATTGAAGTTGCAAAGGGATTTGAAAGTCTTTTGAGACCTAAGTATTCCTTCCAGTTGTCTTTGGAACTCAAAACAAATGCAGTGCATATTAAACTGCTAAGGGACATTGGAGACAAATGTTTTGGGACTCAAACAACCTCATCATGATGCTTGGTATACAAGCAATGTAGATTTGGGCTGCCTGTGTGATTCATTTTAATCTTAAACTCAACTGGAAAATGCCAATTTCTTTGATTTGGAAACTTTCCTAGGGTTTGATGTCTTTAGAACTGCATGTGCTTAATACTGATATTCCCAAAACATAGGAAGTAGTTCTCGTTTCTCCACCCCAAAGTCTCCAACTCATTTTAAAAGACCAAATCAGGTCAAGTTCCACTATGCAAAGTATGCAACTTGTCCCTTAAAACAGCCATGGTGCCAGAGGATTGGAGGATAGCAAATGTCACCAAACTTTTAAAAAGAAAGGAGAGGGGACTCTGGAAGATATATGCCTCTCAGCCTAATATCAGTCTCAGGTAAGATGGTGGAATTGCCTCATCTATATACAATATATAAAACTGAAAAGTCACTCTCATCAATGCCCAACCAAAATGGTTGGTCCTAGAAGCATGAAATTTGGGAAGGGTATTCCTTCCATGTAAGAAGCACCCACTAAGAACCAATTTTTGGAAATTCAAAATAGAAGGAGGTGAAAAGGGGCGCAGCATGTTTTCGTCCCTATATTTTACATTGCTGATCGATACCCAGCCCCAACCCCTGGACCTAGAAGCATGACATTTTCAGAGGGTTTCCTTCCATGACATGACCACCCACTAAGAACTGATTTTTAGTAATTTAACCCTTAAGGGGGTGAAAAGGGTACCTGCTGCCCAATGATGCCTGCTAGGAATGCCCACTGCACAGTGGTGCCTAGTGGTGCCCACTGCTCAGTAGTGCCCAGCAGGGATGCCTGGTCCTCACCGGTGACCACAGCTGCCCACCACTGCCCCCTGGTATCTTTCAGTGCTCTTTGCCTGTGGGTGTCCAGTGGTACCCAGTGCCTGTTGGTGCCTGTCGCCCAGTGCCAATGCCCAGTTCCCTTCAGCGCCCACCAGTGCCCAGACATGCCCGTAAGAATTGAAATTTTACTCCCGAAATGGTGGGTTCATTCTGCTAGTCAAAGATTTTTTTAAATAACACATGGCTTCTGAAAGGATAAATCTTGCCTCACAAACTCTTGAGAATTCTTTGAAAAAGTCAGCAGGCATGTAGATGTAGGCGAATCTGTGGATATTATATATTTGGACCTCCACAAAGTGTTTGAAATGGTTTATGTCTGTAATTCTAATGTTTGATTGATGAAAGGTGAACTTCTCGAAGCTGACAAGAATTGGGGGGACTAAGATATCATTTATATTTTTAATTTGGCTGTTTCACATCTGAACTTGATGCCATGTCCAGCTTGATGCTATGTCCAGCTTCTCCAGCTGTAGTACTGTTTCTGTCTATTGAAGACATTGTCTGTGTCTTTTTGAGGCAGTAATATATGCCTCAAAAAGCCACTGTGTTTTTGATGACACATCCATGGATTAGGTTGAACTTCAGTCTAGAAATTTGCTTGCTTTTTCCTCCTCAAGGGAATAAATGCCATTAAATGAGAATCCGCAAAGATACAGGCTGCTAACTCGATACTTCAGTGTTCCTTCTGCACATAAATTAAAAATAAATCCACAAATTTGCAACTGCAAATGTATTAACTGCAGATTCATTTCTTTATAGTTTCAACATAGTTGGCACACTCTCATGCCCATTTGTATCACCTTCATTCTATACAAGTTTGGGAAGAAGTGGGTTTACTGGGCAATATGTTACTGGGCAATATGTCTGTTTCCCAAGACATGATTTGTGGACAGTGATTTGGTTTGTCTTCCTTATGATCAGCAGTTGATTGTTTATACAAAACAGATGAGACTTTGTTGCTGTTTCATTCTAAATTGTTAGATCTAATTTGTTAGATCATGTATTCTAGGAAAAAGTTGTTTTATCTGTTGTTACAATAAACTGCTGTTATTTGCTTTGAAATGAATTCAGGCAAAGCAAATTTGAAAACAAAATAATCTATAAAAACTGGAGTGTAAATTGCCAGCTTAAAGTTCTTTTGTGGGCCTCTTTAAAGTACCGAGTGGGCCTCAAGGACTCATCAAGCTTAGCTTTTTGTAATCTCCATTGTGCCTTTAAAAAGCTCACCGTTAATGAGAAGAGTTGTAATTAAAAATGCAGTATAACACATACGGTGAGGGAGGATAACTTCCAGACCACTGATTTCAGAAACTTTGGGGCTACAATAAGCATTTGTAGGGGGGATGGTGCCATTGGACACCCATTTCGGGGACACTCCTCTTAACGGGAAATGGCTGTTTGTCCGGTGGGTCATGACCCACCAATTTTGGAGTCACGGGTGAGGTATGAAACAACGGTGTGGACTACCGAAGTCTGAAACAATAGGTAACAAATTGGCATTAGCGGATCTTCTCATTTGGAACATCCTCTTCTTTGGAGATTACCATAACTACATGTTATTGTTTTCTTCATACTGACAGCTCCAGGCTTTACTCCCATATTTTAAAAGGCTTAATTGCCAAAACTTGAATGATCCTACCCAATGGCATAGCAACAGGGAGTAGGGGCAATTTTCCACCCCAGCTTGTGGCCCAGCCTCAGAAATGCCTCCGTCTGGCAGGCATGAGGCTTGGTTTTCCCCAAGAAGAATGAGCAGGAGAGTTAATGGTGCCCACTCCAGCCAGAGCAAATATTTCTAAAATAAGTCTGTCTGTCTGTCTGTCTGTCTGTCTCTCTCTCTCTCTCTCTCACACACACACACACTCACAAACCCTCTGTCTGTCTCTCTCACACAACACACCCACATGCACACATATAGACATGGCAACCTGAAAATGATGTTGCCACATATTGCAACACCACTGCTCCTACCACTGTCCCTGGAGAGATCAGACAATTCAAACTAGATATATCAGTGGCGTGTAGGGCAGCTTCATTGAATGTTTCTCTTTTTGTGTTTCTGGGAATGGGAGGTCTATGCTTGCCTGTCTCAGACGTGTCCTCATTAGACTTTCCTCTCCAAGTGGTGTAAACTACTTAAGCATTGCTAGAGAGGAAAAACTAATGGATGGGGATGTGGAATGGAGGCACAGATGTCCCACTCTCTTTAATGCCCAGATGCACTGGCTATATCTGCAGAGGGGATGACGAAGCAAGGTTCCATTAGTCGTATAGGAATTACTACAAGCAAAGAGACACAATTCATCCTAGGGAAGGATAGTTGCTCCAAACATATCTTTGTTTCTAAATTCTACCTATTGAAAAGGTTGGGCAGGGATGACAATGATGACAGGTCACTTAAGGACAGGGATATTTTCTCCATTCTGGTTGTTATGTGATTGCAAAGGTTAGGCAAGGATGAAAGAGATTAAAATACAGGTGTGGATCACTTAAAAGACAGGGATACTTTAACCAAGCTGGTTATTATGTGATAAGGTTGTTCTGCAAACCTTCAACCCCATCTAGTGCCTTTGTTGTATAAACCGCCATTCACGGCCAGACACTCCCTGAACAGGCTAATGGAGGTACAATTGAGGTTTACAGCCTTTCCTTTGCATTAAAACCCTCTTCTTTGTTGTGTAAATAGACACTTGCTACACATAGGTTTCCTAATGGAAACCTCATTGCTTCATTAAGAGCTTCTTCATTATGCCTTGATCATAGTCATATATGAGGTCCTTCCTTGGGTGGAAGGTCTTCAAGCGATACACGCATGTGGTATTTTAAATATTCAGCAATAAAATGTGGCTCATGCCATTTGACGTGCTATTTTTCCCCCATCAGCTTATTCAGAAACTGACAGATGTAGCAGAGGAATGCCAGACCAGTCAGTTGAAGAAACTGAAAGAGACTTGTGAAAGGTAAGGCAGTTGTGAGTAAGAAAACTGTTGTCTTTCAGTCTTTAGGGTTTTTTATGTTTTAAAAGAAAACTCTATTCTGTTTCAGAGAAAAGAAGGAATTAAAGAAAAAGATGGACAGAAAAAGGCAGGAGAAAATAACAGAAGCTAAATCAAAGGACAAGAATCAAATGGAAGAGTAAGTCCAGTCAGAAACTCTTATGATTCTGGGGTCAGCTTATTTCTCAGTATTTCACAGTATGGCTAAGAAATGGGCATCACTTCACACTGAGAGTATTTTATGAATACCTAAATTCTCATGTGACAATTTTGTTGATTGGTTGATGCATCTCTGTATCCTCTGTCCTTTAGGCTCAGGGCCGAAACATTTTAGAAGCACACCACAGCTTAAAGAAAATCCTGTCCTGCTGATCTTGTATTTTTATGTTTCTTATAAAAATTGCATGACATTGTTTGCTTTTCAATAAAAGCAGAGTTTAACAATGAACAACATACATTCTGGTATTTTAGCCTTCCCTTTTTACCTATGCAAAATACAAGCACATCCTTTAAAAACAGACAAAGATGAAAAGCTATAATCCTAAGCTTGCGTATTTTAATTAAACTTTTTAGGACCTACTTGAGATTGCAGTGTTAAAGCCAAACCACATATTGATGAATGCATTATCCGGCTTTAAAGTACTGTGGATGGTGGAATGAAATTTGGTGCAACTGTGGCATTTCCCCCTATAAATATAGTATGTTTGTAATTGCAATTGCCCTACCACAGTTCTGATCCCAATGTGCCAAAGCTACACCCTACTCTCTGTTGTAGTTTTACCCATATTCAGTCCTCCCCTCCACATCTACATACTATTTATAATTTATTATTTTCTTATACTACTACATACTATTTATTATTACATACTACAGTGGTACCTTGATTTATGAGCATAATTCATTACAGAAGCATGCTTTTAATCCAGAACACTTGTATATCAAAGTGAATTTTCCCATAAGAAATTATAGAAACTCAGACTATTCATTCCACAACCCAAAAATATTCCAATAAAATACAACAATGTAGAAATGCAATACAAAATAATAAAGAATACACAAAATATAAAGAAAAACAAAACAAATTAACCTGCATTTAGTTTCTCAGGATTCTCAGTCTGCAGTCTGCCCCCTTACACAGGAGTGAGCTAGAATGATTTTAATAGGGCTTATGTTAGAGTAGACATAAAAGGCTATCCCTACAATCCAGAGTAACTACGGGATCACGTAAGAGACATTACGTGCACCCATAGTTATGCACCTCCTAGTGAAAACCTATGGATTCATATAGCAATCCAGAGTAAATTGTTCTTACACTGGAGCAAGGACTCCCTGTAGTTACTCTGGATTGCGCCCTAAGTCTCTCAGGCTCCTTTCCATTGTCCACCTCACATAGGAGTGAGCCCTAATGACTAAAATAGGCTTTCTTCAGAATAGACATGCATAGGCTGGTCTTTCAGGAGAGGCTGAGCAGGTGCAGGCAGAGCACCAAAACCGGCTATATTCCGGCGGGGACTGTTTTTTGCTTGTTTATCAAGACATTGCTTGTATATCAAGTTAAAATTATTAGAAACTAACAAAATTTACCCACCGTTGCAGGAGTAAAATACCCCCCAGTGCACCATTCCCCCAGTGCAACATCCCCTCCATGCAACATCTGACATACACCACCACCATCCACATGCACCACTGCTGCCCCTGCGTACCACCATTCCTCCAGTGCAACCCCCCTGTGCAACATCTCCCCATGCACCACCCCCTCCCCATATACCACCACCTCCACCACCCTGTGCACCATCACCAACACCCCGTGCATCACCACCACCTTCCAGCCCACCATTCTCCCCAGCCCACTATTACCCCAGCACAACATCCCTTTGCACCACTACCTTTCTATGCAATGTCCCCCTCATGCACCACCAACCTGTGCACCAGCATTGCCCCCTTGCAAATTCTCCTGTGCAACATCCCTGCCCTGAATGTTCCCCCCATGCACCATTCCCTTCTGTACAACATCCCCCACTGTGCACCATCCCCCCACAACTATGCCCCATCCCACAACCATGGCACCCTTACCGGACAGGTGCAAGATTTGAGGATGGGTGTTGATTGTTCTTCAATGTATAGATCAAAAATGTGTTGAACTCTTTTCTTCCCCTTAGGAATTAAATTTCTAAAATTTGATTCTTAGTGGCTGCTCACCTCTCTGAACTTCATGGTTCTAGGGTTGGGGCTGGGCATTGATTAGTCAGCAATTGTTCAAATGTAAAGTATAGGGACAAAAATGTGCTGCACCCCTTTTTACCCCTTTCTTGTTGAAAACTGAATCAACTCAGCAGAGGTATGACCACAGAACATCCCCTTCTGTGAATCAGAAGCCTTACCCTCCTCCCTGGCGGTTTGCTTAGGTGCATACAAAAAAATCAAGACTAAGACCAGAATCAAACTTTAGAACAGGTTTACTTACAGATCATGAAGGCACATATTTACAACATCTGATTCTCATCAGAGTTTCTATGACTTAGAGTACAATCCTAACCATGTCTACTCAAGAGTAAGCCCCATTGTTTTCAGTGGGTCTTACTTCTAAGAAAGTGTCTTTAGGATTGCAGCCTTAATTTGGACCAGAAGCTCTAATGTTGCCCCTGCTTGCATGTGGGTTTGCGGCCTGGTGGAGAGCCATGTGCTCACATCATGGGAAGAAGAAAAAAGGTCCAAGCCACACCTCCTGCAGTGGTCACAGAGAGGGGACAGGTAAAGAGGTCAGTCAAGGCAGAGGGTGATTCACTGCCCTCTTCTGACATGTTCAGGTCAGTGAGTCTCTTTTCCTCCAACATTTCTCGTTTGGAATTTCCCAAAATTAGTTCTTAGTTGGTGTCTCCATCCTGGAAGGAACACCCTCCCCAAATTTCATACTTCTAGGTCCACCGGTTTTGGCTGGGCATTGATGTGAGTGAGGTGAGTTAGTCAGTCAGTCAGTCAGTAAGTTATATATAAGTTTTCTTGTCTTGAAAAACACTCTTAATCCAAGTTACTCTCAATCCAAGTTTTTATTGTACGTATTATTAGGCTGCCATCCTATTCTTGCTTATCTGATAATAAGTCCTATTGAACTCACTGAGTCATACTGAGTAAATATACATAGAATTGTTTTCTTAGCTAAATCAGGACCAAAGTCTTTGAGTTTTTTTCAGGAAATATTCACACATAGGTGCTTTGTCAAATCTTCCATGGAAGTCCCACAGTTGCTGCACAACTCAAGAACACTTTTGTCCAACTTGAATGTGTTGTTTATATGGTTCTGTCAAAAAACCATCCTTGGCTAGTCTTAATGGAGTGTAGGGAGGGGAAAAGCAGGCTCTAAAATGTGAGGAATCCAAACAATTTAAGACTCTGTCAAAATTTATGCCTAGCAGACCAATAAAGATACTGAAAGACTGGGGTAATATGCCTCTGCCTTTCTTTCCCTTCACCCACATTATGAGATTAGCAATAACTGCCTTACACAGATGGTGCATTACAATATTCTGATCTTAAAAGGAATGAATGGCAGTGGTAAGTCTTGGACAGGGCTGTTGCCAAACTGTTAATGGGTAATTCAATTATTCATAACTGTAGAGGTATATATGAGCGCATAGCCTTATGCTTCATGATATGAAGCACTATAAATACATTAAAGTATATCCATTGTATACTTCAATCATCTTCCTGCTTAGATAGTTTTAGTGCTTATTTCTACATAGAAATAAACTAGTTTCAGGTTTAATTCTTAAAAGGCAAATCATAACCAAATGAATAAAAGTCAACATAAAGCAAAAAGTGGGGAAAAAGTATTGCATTCAAGTATATCAATAGGCCAGCATTGATACTCAACAATACTCAACAGGCATCCACTCAACATTGGTACTCAACAATACTCAACAGGCAACCAAAATACTCAACAGGCCTCAACAGTAATCATGACCACCACCACCACTTGCTCCCAAGATTTTGAAAATGGGGTCATTTTGACCTGAAAGAATTCCCCATTGACCTCCTTAGGGACAGAATTCCATAGTTTAGTGGTAATAGTGGAGAAAGTTCTGCTTTTTCATTCTGAAGTCATAGTAAAGAAGTCCCACAAAGTTCCATAGCTGACATAAAAGAACCTTAATATTCCATGGCATCTGTGGCTGCAGGAGAGTCTTAACATCTCGGTAGAACTTCTCTGGATAATCTATCAATAATTAAGGGACCCGTGATACAGCAATCTCTTAAAAAAACAAGGTGAAGAGGCTGCAGTTCAGTTGCATGCAGAAAATCCTTGCTCGAATCTGTGCTATTCCCAAGTGGGGTAGGGAGTGTTAACCCATAGGCAATACTGACAATAATAAACCAATGGAAGGCAGCTTCATATATGTTCATCATTATAATTATATATTTTTAGAACTCAATTGCAGCAATCCTAAATGCACTTTCCTGGGAGTAGGCCCCATTGAATACAATAGGACTTCTGCATAGACAGGCTTAGGATTGTACTGTGTATCACAAAAGGTGCATTTCACATCTCATTGAATTAAGGGCACAGTCCAGAAGTGTACTTGGGTTACCCTGCCTATCGCTGGGCTGACCCAACTGAAAGATGGGCCATCCTAATTATTCTGGAAAAGGCATATGGCAGCCCATGAAAACGAAGGCTACCCCAAGACAGATGGAGCTGCGCTGCCCTAGCTGGGCCAGCCTGGGCAGTTTAGGAGAGACATGTTGAGGGCATGTTTAGCATTGCCGAGGGCAGAGAATTACACTCCACAGCCTGTTTCCAGGGCAGAAATTCCGTCTTCCAGTTCCTCAGAGTTATACCACTTCTGGAGAAGGTATAACAATGAGTAGACCTATAGGGTTCCATGATAAGGCAGAGCAGAGTAAGAATGGCAGTGTTGACAAAAAAAATCTGAGTTCTTGGCCTGCTGCAACACCTGCCTCTCAACCTCAGGAAATGGCACAACAATGGCAACCCGCTAACATGTGGATACAGCAGCCACTTCAGCAAGCCCCTTGCACCCATCCTCCACTAGAGGTATTGCTGTACTGGAGTCTCAAGCTGTAGCTGTGACCAGTTGTCAGGAACTTCTGGGCTTCCCTATAAGGCAGGCACCACAGCTGCCTGTGATTCAGTGGGATCTGAGGGGGGTCTCCTCAGGAGCAAGCCCTCTCCAGGTGCCACTTATTTGGTGCCTACTGAGCATGCTCTGGAGCAGCTAGGGCAGCCCAGGCTTCCTGACTCTCTGGATGCAGCATAACTTTCTGCTCTGGATTCAGAATAGTTGGGGCAGCCCAGTTAGGTAACTCCTCATTGCCCTAACTGTGGATTGAGCCCTAAGTTTCAAATTCTTGTTGGCTTAACTGGTTGGTGGACTACACGGTGGTAGACTACAAGAATAGTAAGCCCAAAAGTTATTTTAAAATGCATTACAGTGCTGCTATCTGAGTGTGTTACTTACACATACATGTGCATCTATTAGCATCAACTTTTTGGCTAGGAAGAAAGAGAAGATAACAAACCAAGGAGTTGCCTGGGAAGAAAGACACGACACATTCAATCTCAAATGAACTGTGGAAAGAAAAATTGAGTGTTGGAAATTAGTGTGATAGGATAATAAAGCCTCAAGAGTAATGTTCTGTGGGGGTGCTAAAAACGACTAGTCACTCAGCAGGATTTGAAGACTTATATGGGAAACCTAGGGCCTTCGGTAGGCTTGATGAAAAAGGAGTCAGCAAGCCACAGAGTAATTCATTACCTAATACTGCTCTGCTTGCCTTCCAGTTACTGTAATCCAGAGTGTGAAATGCTAGAATCTAGTGATTCTGTCTTATCTTTTTCCCTCTCTAAACCTGTGAGCTTTATATAAGCTAGTTGAACAAGCCAGCAGTTGTTTAATATCAGGGTAAATATTACATAACCATAAGATATACTGTCAACATAAATGGTATATATGTTTTTAAACCAAGCCATCTTTGCAATTAAAAAGTCATCCACGGTTTAAAGATCATTTTCTATTTTGCATATTCTGGCTTGCTGTTATGTTCAGCGCATCATTCCCTAACATTCCCTGTTCAAAAACTGCCAGACATACCATTTGCTCCATTTATATCCTCCAATGACTTTTGAGTTCCAGCCTGGGTCTTTTATACGCCAACCCCAAATTACCTGTACTGTTAAGTGTAATCCCAAGCATTTTTAGCAAATAACGAGAATAAATAAACTGGACTGGAAATGGAAACAGAACTTTTATCTATTGTATGTAGAAGGGAGTTAGAAAGTCATAACCTGTAATATTTTGGAAGGAATGATGGTGTTCCTCCTTGCTGAACCTGCATAGTCAGCTGCAGGATCTGCAGTACATTTTGCAACCTGTGAGATCTGAGGCCGCCAGGACAGTGAGGGACCTAGGATATCATCACTTTGCCTTGTAGGAATGTTCAAGCATGGGAGGAGACAAGGCTGACTACAGAATGAGATGCTCCTCAGACTATCCCACAGAGACATTCTGTATGCATAATGTGTAAAACTATTCTGTGCAATGTCTGCTAAACCTTTCCTTCCATACCTGGAGCCCGTCTACCAACATAGCTTGTGTAGCCCACTACTGGGGTGTGATAAACCACCATCATTGAATGACATGCTAGATGGCTTTGTTTTTATTTTCCCTTATAGTAATCTAGGCATGTCATCTCAGAAGTCCCATAGTGTTCAACTGGGCTTATTCTTAGGGAAATGTGCCTTGGATTGCAGCCAATCTTAACCAAACTGTTGGAGATTTTTAACATCAAAATCCTGTAGTGGAATATAGCATGTGTGTGTGTGTGATGATGATTTGAACATTAT
This sequence comes from Cryptoblepharus egeriae, assembly GCA_030015325.1. Classification (NCBI taxonomy): domain Eukaryota; kingdom Metazoa; phylum Chordata; class Lepidosauria; order Squamata; family Scincidae; genus Cryptoblepharus; species Cryptoblepharus egeriae. Next base: position 126,101,549 of record JAREYC010000001.1, on the reverse strand, counting down.
TTGATTGGACTGAGTATCTCTTAATCTTGCTTCTAGAGAGAAAACAGAAATGATTCGATCCTATATCCAGGAAGTTGTGCAATACATTAAAAGGGTAAGTTCACAATGTGACAAACTGTTCTTTATGTAAATGGGATTTACAAGTCGTGTCTTTAATGAACACTGGTATACACAACATTGTTGGAACGTTCAGCACCAACTTGATTTAGCCAGAAGAGGGCAGTAGATCACTGCATGCCCATATATGGAGATATTTGACAGTTGGACCAGGTGTTCAGTGACAGTTGGAAGTGTCAGTTGGAAGTGTCAGTAGCAGTTGCTCACATACCTCTGTGCAAGCATAAGTTAGAGCTCCTGATTCATTCACATTATAGGAACGCTGATGAAAACCAGATGTATATATGAATCTGCCTCAGAATTATTTTAGTAAATCTTCATAAAATTTGTTCTGGTCTCAGCCTGAATTCTGATATTTTTGAGAGCACCTATATATAAATAATAGGGAAAAAAGCCAGGGTAGAAAAGAAAGCCTTTTAAACCTGCTGGAAAAATAAGCTCCCAAATCCTATATAGCTTGCCAGAAAAATCTTAAGATCTTAGATCCTAACATTTTTATATATGTAGTTTTTAATTGTCAGTTGATTGTCGAGACCCATTTTGGCTCCTGCAGCATAGTAAATTAATTCCTAAAATTTGTTATAACTGATATGGGAAGAGTCACGTCAAGCATTACAAATAATAACACTTTATTGGAATGATTGCTTGCATTACTACCTCTCTACAACAGTAGAAAATCAGTTTTTTAAAATTGTGATTTGCTGTGGCCATTCGTGTTGAGTCAAATCCATGAATATAAAATCTTTGTGTAACAAGTTTGCACCTGAACTTACTAACAGTCTACTTACTGCTGAGTAGACAGGAAGGGCACCTTAGGTTGCAATCCAATAACATGTGGGAATAAGCCTCACAGAAGTCAATGGTAGTACGGAACTCAACTGCTGAGTAGACTGGAAGTAATCTGGAGTAAACTGGAAGTAGTGTGTAGTAAACTGGAACAGCATCTTAGGCTACAGTCCTGTAACATCTGGGAGAACCTGTGAGTAAGCCTCAGTGAACTGTGTGGGACTTACTGCTGAGAAGCTATATAGAATTTCACTAATGGACAAGGTCACCAACTCATTCTTTAACATGAAATATTCTTTTAGGTTAAATCTGCTTGAGTGTAACTAATCAGTTGATTTGTTGTTGACATGTTTCTACAAGTTCTTGGTTTAGGATTCTGGGGTTTTGGGGTAGGAACTTGGAAAGGTCTCGTTCCTTGTGTTTATTTGTTATGGATTGTAAATTGCCAGATCTTCCAGCTTGTGCATGAACAGACACTATATTTAATACAATATACTCTATCAATGCAATCCTGACTTTAGGCCAGAAAACTTTATCAATGCAATCCTATCAACTCTATCAATGCAATCCTGACTTTAGGCCAGAAAATGGCCCAGCTAAGCTGGCCTAAGTAGGTCATATCATGAGCTAACAGTTAGGCCAAATCTGCACAGCTAGAATGCCTCTGGCTGGCCTAACTGCTGCTGAAGAGGCAGCAACACAAGGGCAGCATGCTCACTGGACTGACTGGTGTAGTTGTGCTGTATCCTGAGATATCCATCATTTCCAATTTTACTCTGGCTTCTCATCGACTCCTATGGGTCTACTCAGATTTATTCCTGCTCCTTAGGTAGCCTAATTCTGAGGAGCTGTGAGGGGACATGTCTGCCCTGGAAACAGGCTCTGAATAGAGCCTAACCGCACTGTCTTAGGCCATGTTGAACATGCCTCTGCTGAACTGCCTAGGCTGGCACAGCTAGGCCGGCCCAGGTCCATTTGTGTTGGGCTTATGGACATGTGGACTTGTGTTGGGCTAAGTGGACTTATGGCGGCCCAAACCTTTCTGGTGTGACTGGGTTGGCCTATCTTGGAATTGGGCCAGTCCAGTGATAGATAGCCTAGCCCAAGGGCACTTCAGTCTCACCAATGTACTGCTTTGGATTGAGACATTAATCTCTTGATATTCCTCACATCTGTCAATAAGGGCGCAATCCAGAGTAACTACGTGGAGTCTTTGCTCCGGTGTAAGAACAATTTGCTCTGGATTGCAATATGAATTTCCCATAGGTTTTCACTAGGTAGTGCAATAACTACGGGTACACGTAATGTCTCTTACGTGCTCCCGTAGTTACTCTGGATTGCAGGGTAAGGCTGCAATCCTAAATGCATCAACTAGAGTAGTCTCCTTGAATTCAGAGGGGCTTCAGAGTTCTTGTGTTTAGGATTCTGCTGCAGATTCAATTATTTTAATATCAGTTTTTAAAATGTTAAGGATATTCTGCTATGTTTCCGTACAGAATTGCTTTAATATAGAACTGGGAACGAAGCATGTCAGATCACACACTGAATGCAGTCAAATACTTTGCTATTCTTTTGCAGCTAGAAGATGCACAGAGTAAAAGGCAGGAAAGACTGGTGGAGAAACACAAGGAGATTCGCCAGCAAATACTGGATGAAAAGCCCAAGGTAAGGTCCTGAACATGCCATCTTTTTTAAAAAAAGTCTTTATTAATGAAAAAGGTATTTTCTTTTAGGCTAGTATTTGAGTAGGCTCAGCTTTGAGTGTAATCAAACAGGTAGCAAAACAGAGTTAACAGTTAATGGTACTCAACATTGGCATGAAAGTGAGTTAGATATTGAAAACCCTAACCCCATATCCCAAAAACCACATTGTTTTCTAATCTATAGGTTTATCTCTGCTTCAAATGTGCAAAGGGTATCTCTTACCAGCAGAGGGTACCCTGTACTGGAGATGTATTTTAGCAGTTCAAAACCGAAAGTGTTTTATCTATGGAAAACTGCAAGATTTTTGGGACATTCAAAATCCCTCATATTTTATTAACTAAAATGAATTAATGGAATAGTAAGGAATTCTGCATGATGTGAGAATCTCCCATGATGCAGTGGACCTTTTTCACAATACTGATGTTGGATATGATGCATTTTGTGCACTGACTCTGTCTCTGAGGAACAAATGGCACACTCTCCTTCTCTCACAATCCATTTGTTTTTCCCATTCTCCTGTAGATTGGACTATGCTCAACGCAATGTTTCACTGATTTTTTTGGCAGCTGTTAATTGCAAAGTTAATATATAATATTTCCTGTTACAATATTAGAGTGGAAAATAAATAGCAGAGCATCTGGTCTAAATAAAATTTTAGACCAGTTATTTTCTTGATTGCCTTGTAAATGATGCAAAAGGGTTAGGCTGCTGCTAATGTCAATTAGCTAATATAATAGGTGCTACTTTCTTCTTGGGATTAAGTGCTAGATACCAACTTATTTACCAGTAATTGGTTTTATGGCCCTCTTCTAGTGATCCAGTGCACATGTTCTACTAGCACAAGTTGTCACAAAAACTCCATAAAGTGCTGCTATTAACCCTAGAATGTTAGATAGGATTTGTCCCAAGGTTCTCAATCTTAAGAATTTGAGAAACAAGGTGTGAGCGAGGAAGGAGATCATGCTGCTGCCAGGGATAGGAGAGGTTTTTTTTTTTTTTTTTTTTTTAACTCACTAGCTTCTGGTACCATAATCCTGGGAAGCCCTCAAGGGGGTCCCAGCACCTCCAAATGTTTAAAAATAGAAAACAAGCACTTCCAGTTTTGTGATGAGCAGTGGAAATGCCTTTTTCTATTTTTAAACATTTGGAGTTATAGGAGACCCTGAGGAGGGCTCTCCAGATCACCCAGGACGATGATGCTGGAGGCTGGTGCGTGAAAAAAAATCCATCTTGTCCCCTGCAGCAATGTGATTCTTGGGATCACACTGCTTTCTTCACCTGCTGCTTAAAGGGGAAGGGATATAGGGTTTTCATGACTGGGGCATTGTGTCATACCAGTTTGGGAAGCCCTAGATTAGGTCCTAAATGGGATTAAGGAAGCAATTAATAGATAATGGGCAGACAGTACCCAGTTATTCATTCATTCATTCTGTATTTACGGTCACAAACCCAAAAGTTCATAAAAACATTTCAAGAAAATTAAAACAAAGTGATAATAATAACCAGGTTACTTAAAAACAATCATAAAATATTTCTATATATTTTACATATATATACAAATATAAAGGATATTTAGGGAAGAAGCAAGTGTGCGTGTTCTTTGAGCTGAGAAGAAAAACTTAGCTACTAATTCTGTGTTGGACTTGTTCTTGTCATCCAAAAGGTATTTTAAGTACAGATGTCCTGCCTAGGAAATTACTCATGACAAGGTTCTTTAAAAAATCTTATTCATTTTAGACCCTATTTTTGCAAGTTTTAAAAGACATAACATTTCAACAGTAAATCCAAAGTTAATTCAGTAATATAGTATGAAATATGAAGAATAAAAATACATTTCTTACATGTACAGTATAAGACTTTTTTAGCAGATCACCCTGTTAACATTGGCTGTGTATCATATTCATGTATTTATATGTTCTTATTACTGCCTGTATTGTGTATCAAATATTATATATCAATTAGTATATTATTTTTGCATATCGCTTTGACGTAGGGTAGGAGTAAGTGAGAAATTCATGATTGAATCTGTAACTGCAAGGACAATATTTGGATCAGAGCTGCAAGGTTCTGAATCCAATAGAGCTGATCTCCACAATCTATGTCCCCTCCTGCCTCTTTTGCTCCCCCTCCATTCTCTTCCCCACCCCACTATGTGACTGGGAACACCTTCTCCCCACCTTTCCCCTCACCTCAGCTGCTTGATAGTCCAGAGAACCACCAAACACCAGAGCACCAACACTTGCACAGTGTGAGCTGGAAGTGACATTCCACTGGTGCTGGACCAGTGCTGGGGCCTGTAAATGTGCTTTATGGCACCTTTGCAATATTCGAGCAGTACGAAGATGTGACTGAATTGTCAGTACTCTGGCTTTTTATCTTTTATGTTTAGTTTTATTGAATTAGGACTTTTATGGACACAGCTCTGGTCATATTGGACCATTCTGGCTGATTCCTCTAAAATTTGTGTTTCAAGTATGAAAAATGTTCTACCTAGACAGAGTTTAAGCATATGTGGATAGTTCTTGCATTACCTCAAATGTCTTTCATCTATCACTGCTCGCTATGAGAACAGCTGTTGCCAATGGATAGAGATTTCAGCTCTCCTATTTTTAGTATACCTGTCCAACAGTCTAGAGGTGTCCTCTAATTGTAATTGCTTCCCTGTTTCGGTAGATATTAGAAATTCAATAATCCAAGAGGCAGTTACTTAATATAGATGCCTGAAGGAGTATGAGGACACATTTTTCTGTGTCCCTGTGAGAGAGCCAACACTTCTGAAAATGCAAATACTATTCAGACTATTCATAAATGACTAAATAGAGGATATTAGAAAGTACATTGCAGAATGATTTCGGTACTGCCAAACTGGGAGGAATTAGAAGTGTTTGGATTCTGGGATTACAAATAAAAATTAACACAATGGAAGAATGAGCACAAATAAAAAGGATTACGTTAATAAGTAAAGTTCTATATTTGGGTAAGAACAAAGACTTGGGGCTCAATCGTATGCATTTCTATCAAGAAGTAAATTCCATTGTTTTCTGTAGAGTTTATTCCTAGGAAACTGTGCAGGCCTATGGCCTTAATTTCTTAGAAAATGCAGTGAAGAAAGGATCTGAGGGTCATAGATGATAAGCTGTTGATCAAGTTCTATGACAAAGCAAATGTTTAGTGGTTTTCATGGATAGGAGGTGAAATAGAAAAAAAATAACTTTTCCACTCAACCTTCAGTTGGTGAAGCTTGTGCTGGAGTCCCATATTAATTTCTCATTGTCATTTTTTAAAAAAAGATTCATTTGGGCTTGAAATCTATCTACACAAAACCCTGTGTGTTTGTGTCCAAAGCTATACCATATTCAGCCACTAGATGGGATAGATATAATCTAATGCAGGGGCCTCCAAAGTTTTTGGCCGAAGGGCCACATCATTTCTCTGACACTGTCGGGGGTCAGGGGGAATGAATTAATTTGCTTTTCAACTTGGAATGTCTACATAAATTTAGATAAATTAATGCATTAGAGGCAGAATTTATATGAATGGATTTTACTTAATTTATTCATAATAAAAATGCTATTTATAATATAAATGTACATGAAAACTGTAATACAAGCAAAACAAATTGAGAACTATGAACTTACCTAAGCCCTGGCCTGGACAAAAACATACAAAGTCAGAAATAAGTTATCTGACTCTGCATGTTTACTCTGAAGTAAGCCCCTTTACAGTCAATGGAGCTCACTCTTGGGGGGGGGGGCAAAGTTAATGGGGAGTAGGACCTTCTTGGGGCGGGGCTGGTCTGGAGGTTGCTGGGGGCCGCATCTGACCCCCGGGTGGGGTTTGGAGACCCCTGATCTAATGAAATCTCAACAGTAGGGAGGCCAGGCTGACAAGAGGCTGGGGGTCAATTGAAGAGAGGCTTTGAGAAGAGAAGTGGCAAAAAGCCAGTTGAGATGTTGGCAAGGAGGATGGTTTTGTTGTTTTTAAAGAAAGAAAAACACATGAATGTTGTTATATCTTATCTCTACAAGCAACAGCTGCAAGGTGTTACTAGTGATCCAATAAAATTGCTCAAGTTATGGAGACTATGCCCCATGGCAAGACTTGAATTAGTAGAGTTTGTTTAATTGGATGAGTGACTACAGATGCATAAATGCAGGCTGTGATGCACTGCCCAGCATTATTTTTGTTAGTCACAAACAGAAACTTGTCTTCTTTTCAGACAGTTGCCACAGACAGAAAGCTTAAAGTTTCTTTTCCTAACTCATTTTTCTGTGTCTCTGGGAAAACTTTCTGTCATTGTAGATTCAGGATTCTCATTTGTCTGAATTTTGTTTTACTCCTCTTTGAAATGGTACATCAAAATGTCAGATGGAAATAATAAATGTTTGCCATAAGTAGAGAACAATAACTGCTCTGATCTGCTGCGGACAAGAAGAAATAAGGGGCCCAACAGCATCCCACAAGATTTATGCTACATGTTGACTGGAATTGTGAGAATGGTGAAGCTGTGAGGTAGGCTGCATTGGTGTTCTTATAGGACCCCCCTACCAGGGGTCTTACAGAGCACATTAAATAAGTATCTGATTAACAGCACAATCCAGAGCAACTAATCTGTCCACATAAGAGCCCTTGGGTTGCCCTATCTATCACTAGGGTGGAGCAACTGCAAGATGCTCCACCCCAGTTATTCTGGAAAAGGCTTAGGGCAGAGCAAGGCAACATAGAGTGCCCTAAGAGAGGTGGACCTGCTCTGCCCTAGCTGCTCTGCCCTAGGCAGTTCAGGAAAGGCATATTGAGGGCATGTTTAGCATTGCCTAGGGCAGAGCAGTTACACTGTATCCAAAGCCTGTTTCAAGGCAGAAATGCCCTCTTCCAGTTCCTCAGAGATATACCACCTCAGGAGCAGGTATAGTAATGAGTAGACCCATAGGGGTCCATGATAAGGCCCGAGTAATAATGGCAGTGTTGTCCAAAAAACGAGTTCTTGACCAGCCTAGTTGCAACCCCTGCCTCTGAACTTCAGGATATGACACAACTACTCCAGCCCACTAATTGGGGATATAGCAGGCCACTCCAAGAAGCCCCTTGTATTCCCTGTAGAATATATTGGCATCTCATCAGGGACTCCTTATAAGGCAGGCACCCAGTGGCATCATCAGACAGGTGCGGCTGGTGCAGGCTGTATCGAGTGACATACTCTGTATGGGGTGATGTGCCGGAGGAGTTTGACAGTCCTTTGGCAGGCTCCAGGCATCAGCACACACATTCAGGCCTGTTCCAAGGGGAGCAGCAGCCAGAAGCTGCCACTCGTCCTCAGAGCTGGCCCGAATGGCCAGCTGAGGTGCACTGCGCAGAAACACAGTGAGCATGCAGAACAGCTTCAGAAGAGACTTCCTTAGAGAGGAGGAATTCTGCCTCTGCATGGCCATTCAGCCTCGCTCAGGAGGCAGAGCGGCAGCCGAATGGCTTCAGAAAGAGTACTGCACAGGCACCAACTCTGACACCTGCACAGTCTCCTCTAAAGCCGAAAGGCTTCAGAAAAGTACTGGGCAGGTGTCAGAGATGGTGCCTGTGCAGTACTCTTCCTGAAGCCAGTTGGCTTCAGAAACAACTGCGCAAGCGCCAACTTTGGCAACTGTGCAGTCTAGGCAGGGGGGTGCGCGCATCCCAGGGGTGACATACAGACTTCTGCACCGGGTGATACGCAGAGTCATATCATCACTGTAGGCACCACAGCTGTTCCTTGTTCAGTGTGATCTGAGGGGTGTTTCCTCAGGAGCAAGTACTCCCCATGTGTCAATTACTTAGCATGCTCTGGAGCAGTTAGGGCAGCCCAGGCTTCCTGCCTCTCTGGATGCAACATAACTTTCTGCTCTAGATACAGAATAGTTAGGAAAGAGCAGTTAGGGCAGAGCAGGCTGAACTTGCTCTGGATTGTGCCCTAGGTTAGTTTATTTAATTTATCTCCGCAAAGCAAGGTGTATTCACTGAATGAATGTGTTTTAACATCATATCCATCCACATTTGCACTAATGTCCTTTGGGTGAGGATAAGGTAGTTAATAGCTTTGGTTCAGATTTCTTCAGATAGGGAATGTCCCTGGAACAGGGCCATTTCATTTCTATGTGTTTATACTAAATGGCTTCTTTAAACATGTGTGTTCTTGAAAAAGGCCCCATTAATACCTCAGATTACAATTGCTAACATCTAGCTAACATTGTGGGGCAGTTTTCCTCTCTATATTGTGACTACTTGGATTAATTTCACAACATAGAATAACTTGCATATAATCTCTATCAGTGGATGGTATTTCTCAAGAAGGCACTGGAGACATGCAACAGGCAAAGAATCTTCCAGAGTTCATTACTGTGAATATGCCAAAAAGCAGTTCCAACTCTTTTGACTTTACAGGACCATTTGTGTGTCTGTGTGTGTGTGTGTGTGTGTGTGTTTCCTCATATGTTTTTGGTATACAGCAGAAATCATTATTTCTGTTATATCATAATAACATTATAATGTTTTTTATAATTATTATAACATTATAATGTTTTACTGAAATCATTATAACTGTTTTACTGTTGGATACAATATCAATTTGTATTGTTCCTTAAAGCAAAAAACAATATATTTTTAAATTCACTGAATACAACCTAGCATTACTGAATTCACTGAATACAACCTCATTTCCAAGATTAGCACTAATATGGGAAAAACACACACACAAATGATTATAGTAAAACCAAATGTGTTTAACTGCATCATAGAATGCAATGCAAAAGAAACAATTAATAATCCTGCATGATTCTGGGGTTCTGACTTCACAATTCAAAACATTTTGTATAAGATAGTTAAATATATATACAAATTTCAGAAGCTGTCACTAATGCATGGTCCTGTTCTGTCTGAAAAGGTCATGGGAATTTCAGATAGCGTACACACAAGGTTCAGAGCAATTTAATGAGCTATACCCCTCTAGAAAATTTGACACCCCTTTGCCTTCAGGGAAAATATGAACCTTCATTAAGCCTCATAATTGGAAATACAATGAATATAGAATGCTTTAGAAGTCAGGGGAAATCTTCACATATATTGATGTCTTTTAGGACCTTGGAGCTGTTGGCATAATTTTTCTTCCTGGCACAAATCAGAAAGCCTGCTCATATTACTTCTTAGCATAATCTCATCTTTAAAAAAAGTGAGATGCTTGTGCATGTAGCTAAATCAGTTCGAAGCTAAAGAATAATCTATTGTTGTACATATTTTTTAGAAGATTAATTTTAATGTAAATTTAATGGTGGTTAAGTCTTGGATACATGAGAATGTTCAGTGTATCAAATCCCTGCTAACTGGACAATTGAGAACCTTATAAATTGGTGGTTTAATTTTAATGTGGTGTGATCTGTTCATGTTTAAAAAAGGAAGACCAACATAGCCTCATTAACTGGCACTATTGATTGATAGACTGATTGATTGATTGATTAGGATACCACCTTCCTCCTTTTGCCCCATGTGATAATCACTTCTGGATTGCTGCATCTGAGCTGAAACTAAGCCCTCTTTAGCCACTTGAAAGGAAACTTGATTCTTCTTGTTTCATTGCCTGCCTTATTACCATATTTTTGCATTATACAATGGCATTCTTGGAGTTTCCTGGAACCAAATATCATGAACGAGGAGGTTTAACCTGTATAGCTTTAATGTAACATGAGCCTACATATTGTACCCTTTGGGAAATGAACTAGGCAAATTTATCAGTTTGCTTCCTCCTGAGCCTGATGCTGCTTCTTGCCTAAAGACTTTGAAAAAATATAGCTTCTTGACTAAAGACATCCCGGAAATGCATCATATCACTGATGACATCACTATTCCATCTTTAAGAGAAGTCCTGGACTTCCAAATATTTCACATGGACTTTCATATGGACTTCCCTGGACTTTCATATTTCATGTATGTGTGATCTGGACAACTTAACTAACCACTTGGGTATCTTCTGTATGTGAAAAACTTGCAATTCTGGGAGAAAGCTATATGAAACCTGGTATTTTGGCTTTCTTCAAGGATATAAAAGGTCATCTCTCCCAGTACAATCCCCCATCCGCAGCCCAAAGTGCTTTTACCAGTTCACTGTGTATGTTGTAGACCATATTGCAGACTGAAAATATGCCTGTTGAAAGTGTGAACTATTCCCCTGGAGTAATTTAGAGATAACTTTAGAACACTTTTTAAAAAGCTTGCTAAGCAGAGTGAAAAGGTCACCAAAGGATACTCTCATGAGACTTCACAGAAGAAAAGTGGGCACAATTCTGTTATCATGTAAAGCATGTGCCAAAGAAACATGCATTATCCCAGCATGCATTTCAGATCAAATTGGGCCATTGATTAATCTTTTAAATGAAGCTGTAGATTTCTTTTTTTTTAAAAGAGAACTGTAAATCTATTACAAGATTTGTCCTTGTGATTTTATTTTTTTAAAGATATTTTTGGCCACTTTTCTGTTCTTTTTATTGTATTTTCATACAGTAAAAAAGAGGGGGTCATGGTAGTGCTGAAAGTTTTGATGTCTTGATCCTGCAAGGAAAGCTTTCATCTAGGCACATAAACAGATTGCATCTAGGCACATACGGTAAACAGATTGCTTGCAAGCCTTAATATTTCACTTTCCAAAACCCCTGGACCTAGAAGCATGAAATTTGGGGAGGGTGTTCCTTCTGTGACATGAACACTCACCAAGAACCAATGTTGAGAAATTTAACCCTTAAGGGGCTAAAAAGGCATGAAACCTTCTTTGTCCTATACTTAACATGGAAGATCAACAACCACCTGATGCACTGGGAGGGAGGGTGCACAGGGTGCGCATGGAGGGATGGTGCGCATAATGCAGTGGTTCTCAATCTTCCTAATGCCGTGACCCTTTATAAGATCCTCATGTTGTGGGGACCCCCAACCAGAAAATTATTTTCATTGCTACTTTATAACTGTAATTTTGCTACTGTTATGAATCGTAATGTAAATATCTGATATGCAGAATGTATTTTCATGGTTACAAATGAAACGTGTATTCTATGCACACATTGAACACAATGGGTTTTATTTCAGAGTAGGGATGCATAGGAGTGGGCCCTGAGGCTGCAATCCTATCCACATTTACATGGGAGTAAAGACCCATGTGCTAGCCATTTTGGGATTATAATGGGATTTATTTCAGAGTAGGCATGCATAGGATTGGGCCCTGAGGCTGTCAGTCAGCCCCAGTGCATGCGCAGCTACAGCTAGAGGTCTGGCAAGCCTGACTTGGCCCCCTGAACCACAGGTCTTACAGGTGACCTCCAGGAAACCTCTAGGCGACCCCCAAAGGGGTCCCAACCCCCACTTTGAGAAACGCTGGCATAGGGGGATGATGAGCATGGAGGGATGTTGTATGGGGAATGATGTGCATGGGGGATGTTGTGCACGGGGGTTGCTGTGCATGGGGGGATGATGCGCATGTGGAGATGTTGTGCATGAGGTGTTGATGCGCAGTGGAGGGAGGATGCACATGGGGGTTTGTTGCACAAGGGGGTTGATGCGCATGAGGGGTTAATGCACATGGGGTTGTTGCACAAAGGAGGATGGTGTACAGGGGGAATTTTACTCTTTCAACGTGGGTATGTTTTCGCTAGTACATTTATATGTACCATGTCTCCTCTTACCCTCAAGTCATCAACATAATTTTCCCTGCTGCCTTGCAAACCTCAGATTTTTTCTGAAAACAAATCTTGGCTAAACTGAAAATTCATCACATTTGTGTGAAGTTGGCATTTTATCACTTATTTATTTTATTGGTGTATCAGTTTTTGCTGAAACCTGGTTCAGCCAAGTGAAATATGTTGTAGAGGAAAATAAGTAGTTCTATTAAAGGAAATGCAGTTTGCAGTGAAACTTCCTTTGTCTATGTCAGATGACACGTTGTACAAAAGATACATTCATCTTCCGTACTGTATTAACTCTGCAGTCCTCCCTGCTCCCTGATATATCTCCTGGGACAGATTCAAATGGTTTCCATACTCTAGAGACTTACTAATTACTCTCATGGCAGTGCAAGGCTTTATAGAGTTTTCTCAAATAGGAAAAAGCTCATTTTCCACATTAGGTTTCTGAGGAAAAGGTATTGTGTTTTCCTCACACTTTGCAAACTGACTCAGCAGATGCATGCTCATGGGATCTAGAAGAACAAGTAGCAAGTCTGAGAGGGCTTACGGTGGTGTTTCCCAAACTGTGTAAAAGCGTGCGGCTTGCTGGGCAGGGATTGTATGGCATTTTGTGCAAACTCAGTCCAACAAACCAAGAAGAGGTTGCACAGCACCCCTATGAGCATAAAGGATGCCATTGGGAGTTTGGAAAATGCTGGCTGAGGGGGAAAGTACATCATTGGGCCTTATATGCTTGGTGTTTTATTTGCTAAATAGCTGGGGATGGGTAGTGGGGCCACAGCTTTGTGTACGAAGGAATTTTTACTTTTGTCTCTCTCCACTACAGTCTGAATTATCTTCACTATGGCTGTTGGTTCCCAAAGGAAAATTATCTTAAATGCTAGGGGCCACTTTACACACACAACCAAGTCAAATAGGGAAGAGGGACACAATCTGCAATGAGGCAGAGTCTAAATCTCCTCTCCCCTCATGCTGCAGATCTATTCTTGATGCTGCCTGCAGCAAGTATTTCTAGGTTGAACCTCCCTATTCACAACATTTGGTTCCAAGAACCTACATGTTTAACTATTTTCACATTATTCAAAGGCAATTGGTTACTATGGTAAGAAGTCAAGCAATGACTCAAGTTTCCTTTGAAGTGGCTAGTAACTGCTCTGCAAGGAGCTGAGCTCTTGCAAAAAATCCTGCAAGCATATGCAAGCACTTTGCAAGCATTTTCAGCTCACTTGGAGGCTCTGCCTACAGCTGAACTGAAAGAAACTAAGGCCTATATCCTAAAGTGAAATTAAGCCCCTTGCTCCGGAGCAGTTAAGATGGCTTTCCATAAGATAACACTACAGGGTGACGTAACTGCGTGGACCCATAACTGCTATGGATTTTGCCCCAAGCTTAATTGCCTGCCATGTTGCCATGGTAAGCATGATCCCTTAAGCCATTAACTGCTCCTCAAGGGATGCTTTTCTTTGAATTTAAAGGGCCAAACTCCGTCACTTTGAGGCAAAATTGCATATAAATAAATCGCATATAATTATTTAATCAGACCAAACACAGTTTAGTGGTTCAGTGTGGAAAGTAGAGAATGCCAGAAAGATGTGGCAAACAAACTTTTGTTGTCAGGAATTAGTTACAATAACAGGGAAAGGGAAATCACAGTAAACAGTGGGATCCACACATTCACAAAGAAGGAAGAAAATCACACACCCTAAGGTTGTCATCCATTTGACCTCACATAAGACAAATGTTATACTGTCAATTTAAAGAGTGAATGTTATAAAATTAAGTGATTAACAGGGTTAACTATTCTGAGTAGTTAGTTGGCCTGAACATTTTATCAAAATGTCACCCAAGGTTTGTGACATTTCATCATGGATCTGCTTCACATTTTTCCCATAGAGAAACAGGAACTTGATTATGGTCCTGTGCTCTTCCATATTGAACTTTTCAGGAGGTACTGCCATGTTCACTTTGGACCTGAAAAAGAAAGATTTTAAATTCATGGGTAGTTGATTTTTGCACCATTACATATAGACAAATTGACCAGTACATCCTGCAATTTACAGCTTCCTAGCTCAATTTTTTCTGGGTAAGTCTCATCAGCCCCCCATATTTCTCTCTATTTGAGTTCAGAAACTAATATTGCATTTCAAAATAAATTCCTTTGTTGCATGTTCTCACAAAAAAGCAGACAACCTAGGTATCAGATTCAGAATTTTTTATTCAACTCGTGTGTTGGGCAAACTCCCCAGACTAGTGTCTAAAGCGAGGAGTGGTCCAGATTGCTCTGAACCTTCTTCTTTTATCGTTACAGCAGATTGTATTAGCTTTTACATAATTGTAAAAGTCAGCCTGCCCTCAACTTGCCTCTCCTGAACTGCCTAGGCTTCCCCAGCTAGGGCAGCCCAGGTCCACCTGTTGCCTTAGGCTGTCCCAAGCCTTCTCTAGCATAACTGGGCTGCCCCATCTTGGGCCACCCCAGTGATAGACAGGGCAGCCCAAGTGCACTTCTGGATTGCAGCCTGGCCCTACAATCCAGAGCAACTACGGGAGCACGTAAGTGACATTATGTGTGCCCATAGTTACTGTACCACCTAATGAAAACCTATGGGAAATTCATATTGCAATCCAGAGCAAATTGTTCTTACACCGGAGCAAGGACTCCCCGTAGTTGCTCTGGATTGTGCCCTTAGACTAAAAAAATAGCATCAGTGCAAACATAGCCTTCAATTTTGAAAAATCTGTATATATTTTATATCATTGATTAACAAGTCAAGCAAAACAGCTTGATTATAAATCTGTTTTGTGTTAGTTGCTCTAGAAGGGGCGGCACTTAAGACCAAATTGCTCAAAACAGAACCTCCAGTTTTAAAGGGAAATGATAGGATCCCAGATAAGATCTTGAGTGCCAATTTCAGCATTTTTTTCAAAGCACTTATATTCTTCCTGCTGACCATAAAAGACCCCCAACGCAACTGAGCCTTGAAGGGAGGTCACTGCCTCTTTAAAGACTCTGCACATTTGTGTCTAGTGTAGTGAAAAGGGTGCAACTTTTTATCTTCTCCATGTTCTAATGCAACCTTTGCTTTTTTCTGAGAGCTCTAAGCTACCCATAATGGAGAGTATTTTCCTCCTTTGCTGAGTGGGTTTTATGTTACTAGATGAATTTGCAGCCTGCAATAGGATTTAATCTAGGACAAACCCTTTCACAGTTCAGAATCAGGATAAATGCTCTTAGCTAAAACCAGGGCAGCAAAACCAAGACAAAGCCATTATATTGCTCTCTAGCTGCTCATTGTGCATGTTATTTTTAAAGACCACTTCAAAGTTCTTTTCAAAGTTCTTTTCAAAGACCATTTCAAAGTTCACAAGACTCCTTTCATTTCCCAGGAAATTGGAGAATGTAAATAAAAATCAGAGGAAGGAGATTCTATCTATCTACAGTATTTATATACCACTTTTCAACTGAAAAGTTCACAAAGCGGTTTACAAGAAAATGAAAAAAATAATAGCTAATTAATAGCTAATTGGTCCCTGTCCCAAAAGGGCTCACAATCTAAAGTGCAAAAAGAACACCAGCAGAAGCCACTAGAACAGACATTGCTGGGGTGTGTAGGGCCCGTTAATCTCCCCCTGCTAAATAAAAGAGGAACACCCACTTGAAAGAGTGTCTCTTGCCCAGTAAGCAGGGGTATGCCCAGTAAGCAGGGGATTGAGATTTTAAATTCATAATAGCTTGTCGATATGTCAGGTGAATATAAGATGCAAAAGTAGTGGATCTACTCAACCTCCACAAAATGAACAAGTTTGGGGTTTGTTCATTTTGAATTGAGGTCCTTCTAATAATTTAAAGAGGATTGTTCATGTATTTGAGCAATCCTCAAATCCATCCCATTGATCCACCTCCTAACATACTGGTTTCACCAATATGCTGCCCTGAGTTTTCTACAACCAGAAAAGAAGCAAATTGGTTTTTTTCCTTATGTGGCATTAGCCCTATGTTTCAATTATATGAGTAGCAAATAATTTAGTTATAAACAAATTTAAATTAAGAAATAAAGAGAACAATCTAACTGCAAATAAATATGCTCTCTGACTTGCATTTTATACCAGCTGGTGATGCAGTTTAGATCAAAGAGCTGCCAGTCAAAAATATGATTAGCTATATCACATTTCCCAAGTTGGCATGTTTATCATGAGGAGCTTTAACTGCTGGAAAAGATTGACAGCTGTTGAAGAGATAAAGAGAATAAACAACTGCTGAATATCTTTAGTAATTCTAAAGATACCTAAACGTTCTAGGGTATAGTTGATACCATTCTGGTCCCAAGAACATAAAAGAAGAACTTCAGGGGGCTGGAAAAGTTCTAAAAGTTCTTTTAAATATCTTTAAAATGTGCCTTTAAACAGAAAAGTAAAATTGGCATAAGTTCAGGCATCACCTTGCTTGACGGTCATGGTGAGTCAGTTGAAAGTGCAACCACAGACTCCAAAGGGAACACACTGCATAGTTGTTTTCTTATCACATGTCTCCAAGACTTTGTTCTTTGGCCCATCTCTTTTCTAATACGTAAGGTCCTCTCCTTGTAACATTTGTCTCTATTTGAAAATTGTTCAATATTGGTTTGTTCCCTTCTTTTTCCCTTAAGGTGAAAAAATTATGAAAAGGCTAATTACCAAACTTGCAGAGAGCCTTCAAGATGCCAGTTACCACTTCACTGATTTTGTAGCAATTGTAGGTGAAAAAGGAGAATACTATAATTGCTTTTGCTATTAGAAATATGCTAATGATATTTTTCAATTAGATTTTTTGCTGGGCCTCACTGCTATTTTTATATCTTTTGGATGCTAAAGGTTTTCAGTATCAATCTAGAAAGGAAGCAGAAAGCAGGTGGAAATTCACTCATCTGTGTGTGTGTGTGTGTGAGAGAGAGAGAGAGAGAGAGAGAGAGAGAGAGAGAGCACGGCTTGGGAAATTCTGAATCTATACTGTATGTATAAGATTAAAAGAACACTGGCTGACTCACTCACTCACAAACTCACAAAACCGCCAGACCTAGAAGTATGAAATTTGGGAAGGGTATTTCTTCTGTAATTTTAAAAATTTAGACTGGAAGGGGATGAAAAAGGACACAATGGGTTTTCATCCCTACATTGAAGAATTGCTTAATCATCACTGCCCAGACCTGTCCCCTGGACTTGGAAGCATGAAATTTGTGGAATGTATTCCTTTTGTGACGTGAGCTCCCACTAAGAACCAATTTTTAGAAATTTAACTCCTAAGAGGGTGAAAAGGGGTGCAACGTGTTTTCATCCCTTTACTTAACAATTTTCATCCCTTACCCTGTACAACTGAGGATTGACTGATCAATGCCCAGCCACAACTCCTGGACCTAGAAGCATGAAATTTGGGAAGCATATTCCTTTTGTGAGGTAAGGACCCATTAAGAATTGATTTGGTGCCCAGTGATGTATGCTGCCCCATGTCTGCTGGTGCCCGGCAGAGATGCTCAGTGCTTGGTTGTGATGCCTACTGGTGCCTGGTGATACCTGGTGTCCCATGTCTTTTGCCCTATGCCTGGTGCCCAGAAGTGCCTGGTGCCAGTAGGGATGCCTGGTGCCTGGCGGCGCCCACTGCTCAGTAGTGCTCACTGGCTACTGGTGCCTGCTGAGTTTGATGCCCATGCTATTCACTGCCCCGATGGTGCTCGGTAGGGATGCCTAGTGCCAATTGCTGCACACTGGTGCTTACTGCTGCCCACCAGTGCCCACTGCCTACTGCTAGTGCCCACTGGTGCCCAACTGTGCCCAGAGCCCACAAAAATTCTTCAAATTTTACTCTGCAACAGTGTGTAAATTCTGCTTGTTTTATCATAACAGAAGCAGTAAAGTAGATAACTCTTCCGTAAAATTTGTTGTCCCAATTACCATGATTTTATTACTTGGGCAATTCAACCTTTTTTGTCAGAACAGAATAGTTAACCTGTCAAGTGGATTCCTCAAAAACAGTGTTATAATACTAATGTCAAGCTTTTGTACTCGTATTAATCTGACTAGTCAACTTTGTGATAAAAAATGTTTTGTCCAAAAAAATGCTTTTCTGAGATGCTTGCCTGAGTTTTGGCATATAGAAGGGGTTTCAGAATTAAGGGAGAGAAAATTCCACTTTATTATGAGCTTTTCACATTTCTGGAACTGTGAATGTATGTCTGAAAATGTAAAAATGCTTCCATAACCATTTTAACAGTGTGCCAATTCTAACAATGGGCAAAGAACTATATATATCACCTTGTTGGGCAGATTGCTAGGAGCTTGATTTTGGTATATAATCCTTTTCATATGAATGAGTTAAAGGCTACAATCCGAAACACACTTTCCTGGGAGTAAGACCCATTGAACACAATGGGGCTTACTTTTGAGTAGACATGGTTAGGTTTGTACTCAAATTGGCAGGGGGAGTTTTTAGTTAAACAATTTATTTTCCTTCAACAGGTGCCTTTCCATTTCACTATTAGTTTGAAAATGTGCATTCCTTTGGCTGTGTGATGTGCAATGTGGTCATTTCTGTCTGTTCCCATATAGTTAACAGATGTACCATAGGCTGCGATCCTAAAGACACTTTCCTGGGAGTAAGATCTGTTAAACACAATGGGGCTTACCTTTAAGTAGACATGGTTAGGATTGTGCTCATTATCAGTTTGAAAAGCAAGCCATAGTGAAATCCATAGACTGAGTATTATCACTCCTTCTTTCTAACAAAAAGATAAATATGCCTCGTAGTGTGGAAATCATATTTAAAGTGGCCATTACAGACTCTTTGAAAGAAGAAATTGACAGTGATGCCCAGTGGGATTTTTTTTAGCATACTCTTATGTGATCTGCCAAGAGATGGGGAATAATCATAATTTCACAGCAAAAGGGAATTTTTGTTTCTTCCAGGGGAGCTCTTTCAGACACCATACTGTCCAAAATAGCAATTTTGCTGCTAAAAATGCATCATGCATTTAGCTCCACCCTAATTTGTCCTATTGACTGAAGTAACTTGCTTCATGGAAGCTCTCCCAAAAAAAAGTAGTGCTGCAGTCGATGGGAGCTTCTTTTTTGACAATGATAATTAGTTGCTAAGTTGCACAGAAGAGAAAATTACTGGGTTTACCACATATACACAAAACATTTTGATTTGTTTGTCAGTTCTGTTCTTTAATGAGTTACTCTTCTGCCTCTTCCCCATTGACATCTTATTTGAAGTTGCACTGAGAATTACATTCCTCTCCTCCCTTTGCCACCTCCTATATAGCAAAATAAATAAACATGTTTTCCCCATCAGAGAGCATTTAAAAAAAAAACCTGAGCAGCAAAATCCGTCAAAAGATGAGAACTGTGGGATGCAAAATAATGAATATTTTCACAAGTTGCAAAATAGACACAAAATCTGCTCCACACAAGGGATATTTGAATCTAGCTTTTGTGGGTTTTGAAAACAATTTCCTTCCTCTTAAACATATGCTGGCTGTTCTAGTCTATTCCAAAAGCTGGATTGATTGATCTAATATGAAACACTTTCTGCCATTCTTGTGCTCAGGCACATCCTATGTAGCTATGTGGGCATTTCTTTTCCTGTGGTAGTCTATGATAGAACACAGCCCACCAGCTGTGCACTGTGGCATGCCAGGGGAGTGACATCCCCCTCACCGTTTTTCCAGTTCCAGGAAGGTACGAGGTAGCAAGAACAGGAGGCTTATCAGGCCCTCAATGTGCTGCCATGCATGAATGGTGTTTGGTGTGCAGATCACAAGTGCAGCTGTCCCAAGACCTCCTGGTGTCTGAAGTGGTGTGCCATTTGGTAAAGGTCCAACCACTTGTCTAATACTCTCATCCACTGTTTTCCTCTCCTTCACAATCTGTTTTTCTATACCAGGGAAAGGGAGAAGGCTGGTGGGAGTACAAATGTGGGTGCCCCCTACCAGACTGCTGCCCGAAGCAACCATTTCAGTTGGCCACATGGATGGTCCAGCCCCGGTTGGTGAATCTGCCTTAAAATGATTTTAGCCATTTATCCATCTAGCTCAGTATTCCCTACTCTAACAGTGACTCTCCTAAGGTCTGTCCCTATTCCAAGCCTCTTTCTTGATGCCAGGGACTGTACCCAGACTGTACCCAGGGACTGTACTTCATCACCTAGCTTTGGACCTGAACTGTAATTTGTGCATGTGTTCCCTATTGTTTGTAACACATCAGAATTTACATTATTTTGAAAAAAGCTTTGGTTGTAGACTACACTTCATTCCTTCTAAAGCGGCACTGTTATAAGGTCTTTGGCTACTTTTGGAATGCCAGTTGTGGCCCTATTTATGCTTATAAAATGGGTATGGAGCTCATTAACAAAACTAGATGCACAATCCTTACTTCTGCTGGAAAATGCAGGCAGGCTTAGCTGATGGAGTCTCAAAGGGAAGGCAAGTACAGCCCCAATGGGTCAACGCAAATCTACAGGGTGATTGAAAAGTAACTCAAGTTGTAATTTCTAAGTATTTTAAAATAGGTAGTTACTTTTCAATCACCCTGTAGACTTAGAAAACTAGGCTTAGGTTTTCTAAGGCTAGAAAACCTGAAAACCTGAATTTGTAGTCTTCTGTTTCTTCATACAGACAAGATTTGTGTTTTGGCGTACAGCTGTCTAGCATTTCAGACCATAACTTCTGTTTGTTTGTTTTTAAGTAGCAACAGGTGCATTCAAGGAATTAATATTTAGCTATGAGTGACTGATTTGTAATTACTTTTGAGAGTGCAGCCCTAGAAGTAAATGAGGCACTGTATTTTTCATACATTGTTTTGCCACTATATTAAAAAAAATAACACCCTGTCAGAATTCTCATCTGTGTCCTGCCAGAACCTATGCAAACTATACACATGGCATCAGAGCTAACTAAAGGTGCAGTTCAAACTAATTTAGGCCAGCATAATTCACCTGACATATCTTTCCATGGTGGAGTGGAGATGTTGCTCTGTGCCCTTGCCTCACCCCCCCCCCCTCTCACCGGAATAGGATAGAATTGCCTTACTGCACTTTTGAGACACCTCCATGTCAGCACAGGACTTATGCTGGGGTTTATGCTGGCCTAACTGGAGATTAGGATTGCTGCCCAAGACACCAAGTTAAATTTTTAATCAAAAGCGTTATGCTTTTACCCAGTATTAATCAGCAGATTGTTAGGCGTGTAAGTAGGTCAGACATTGTGTTGAGTGATTGTGCTTCATCTTTGGCCATCTGGCAACATGAATCAATGTCAGCTGGATGCAAATAGAAGTCTGTAAAGGTGACCTTGGGTGACAGGATTGGATCACAGAGAGCAGTCTAAAAAGGGGCTACCTGTATTTTCAAGAGAGTTTTAAGGATGAAAAGTACAGTGTTGAATTCCTGATATCTGATGGACCCAGACATGCAGCATTCCAGATTCCTAGTCAGCCTGGCATCAAGGATATTCAGTCAAATTTACAGAATCTGAGTTTTAATACAGAATCCAGCTTTAATAGTGGATGTTTATTCCTCATGATTATATAGAGAAAACCTGGCGACAGTGTTCTGTAAGCAAATGCTATCAGTGGAATGTGAATGTAATATCTAAAAAGGGGCAAAATAACAAAAAGATACTCTTTTGAAACAAAATGGGAGAGTCTTTAAATAGGAAATTGGGCATGGAATGCTTGGCACATGAGAAATGGAGACATATGGGGGTTTGGAGGGGTTAGAGTAGGATTGCCATAATTCTCTTCCATAAAACTGGGACAGGACCCCCTGTCTAACTTGCCAGTATGTGAACGCAATCCCCCCAAATTGGGACTGTCCCAGTTTTGCGGGACATGTGGCAACTGTAGGTTAGAAGGTGGGGTGGAGTCTGCAAATACTAGTGACGCTTGAAGAAATTGATAGCACAGACACTGGCAAACCTTTTAAGTCTAAGCTGCTTCAGGTTTCACCCTCCCCCTGGCACATTGCTTCGTACTCCTAAGGCTTTTGTCAAATTTATTGCATGTAACTCTGTCATTTCAAAGGAGATAGTGACAGGTGCAGCTACACCTGTACATGTGTCCTGGACACATCTAAAATGGAGGTGGACATCTAAACATTAAGGTAGCATAACCACAGGACCTTTTACACCGACATAGTTACGGTGCCACCTATGGGAAATGCATAGAGCAATCCAGAGTAAGGGCCTTTTACGTCTTCCCGTAGTTACTCTGGATTGTAGGGTAAGTAAGGATTGAGGTAAAGACCCAAGAATTACTCAAATTGATTTTTTGTTAATGTGAAATAGAAAGTGTGGAATTGCTTGTTTTATTCATTTCTTTTTCAGCTACCCCAGAAGCACTTTGGTTTGTTTTAGGATTTCAGAACTTACCTTGTCACTTGAATACATGCCAACATACAAAAATTAATGACTTTATCTAGCTACTCTATATAGAATTTAATGAATCTGGTTTCGACAGTCCCAGTGAATTCACCTTGAAAAATAATTAGCATAATGTGCTTCTGATCAACATTACTTTCTCATAAACCTGAGACTGTACTTGTTTTAGATAGTGTTAAAAAAATTTAAGCAAATTCATGGAGATTGGGTTTAGCAGCAGCCAGTTAAATGGAACCTCCCAATTATTACACAGTCTCCCTCTGAATACAGTTTTCCAGGTGGCAAACCAGGGTGGAGGGGGATATTATTTTGACACCATGTTTGTGAACTTTCTAGAAGTATCTGACTGAACACTTTTGGAAGTAAGATACATGACTAGGTGGCCCTTACTTTGACCTAATAAATCACCAATTTTGTCATCTTTCTATAGATGTATACGAAACTGACAGTATCAATAATCTCATTTGCAAGTGTATTTATATACATTCTAGTAGACTTTCAAGGCACTCTGAATCATACAACACATTCAGTTGTATAGAGGTAATGATCAACTTTTTTAGTTAAAGCAGCCTTTGAAAAATATCATTAATAGTCTCTTAAGCTAAGACCAAGCATAAGCATGCTCTTTCCCATTATTTGATTACAATATTTATAGATACTCTGTTTTTTTTAATTGGATAAACATTTTTAAATCAAGCTGTAAAAGAATTTTCCATTGGGGAAATGAGTTCAGAATTGTTGCTTTAAAGTGGGAATTGATGTATGATATTTGATAAGTTAATTGTCATCTCAAGTTCAAAAAGTTTTTAAGCTTGCAGTCCTATGCACAGTTATCTAGAAGCTACTGTACAATCCTAACAGGTGGTGGAACAGGCAGGTCAACATGCCCACCCTGAATCCAGTGTAAGTTTAGGGCTGCTGCTATGTTACTGCTGGGCAAAGGGAAATTTTTCCCTTTACACTGGGTAATGCAGCAGCAGCAGCAGCCCCAATTGGTCTACTCAGATCTTCACCACTTTTTTCAGTGTTATAGATCAAGCAGCCATAGACTACTGCAGGGTGCCTGAGAATGAGGGTTTGACCCTGTATAAGTGATCTAGCCACCCCCAGACCCCTGTACTGGCTGAGATCGGCTAGCTGAACATATTGTCCTCCAGGTCATTCAGTGATGTGGAAAGGCCAGCTAAACTCCCTGCAGTGACTGCCTCTCCTTTTCTGGTTGTCACAGATATGCTTTATGGCATGTTTGTGACACCCTGGGCTGGCGCAGGTGAGCCCTCTGAATTGCACTCCTTGTGGGCTTACTTATGTGTAGACATGCCTGGGCTTGCATAGTATGTTAGGACAATGAAGAAGAGTTTCTCTTCCCATTAGGGTAGAGGTAGAGGTTCCCATACTCTCCCAGTACATCTCTGTAAGTTGAGGTGGACCTAGTGACAGCACCTCTGTGATGTCACCTCTGAAAAGGGGGCCATGTCTTTTTGCACATCCAAATGGCTGTATAATGGGATTGTATCCCACTTCTAGTTTTCAGATGACCCAGCAGCACAATGCTAGAGGTCCAACCACATGGTCTTCATGCTCCTTAATGGGGGAAGCAACCAGTTTCCCTTGGCAGAGGTGTCATGATGCTCCAGTCTGAGAACTTTGGCCATCGTGGGGGGGGGGGGGGGGGACGACAATTGCCATGCCTGTTAAGTATCAAAAGATCTATTTGAACTGTGTGAAGTATACAATTAACAGTACAATTCTATGTATGTCTATTCCAAAGTAAGTCCCATTGTGTTCATTGGGTTTATTGTCAGAAAACTATGTACTGTGTAGGATTTCAACCTTAATACAATAAATTATAAATCTTTGGTTAATAAATTAAACTTTCTCCTTTATAAATAAAATATATTTCATTTTCAAACATTTCTAACTTGACAGATACCATAATTTGTGTGTTTACAGTGTTAAAAAAATAACTTCTACAAGTAGTGTCTTTGTTTTGGCAGCACTTAATAAAAAGTTTGTGATGGGTGGAGGAAGAATCTATTATGATGATACCCTTTTAAGTTCCCATCCTAAATTCATGTAGGCTGCAATCCTAATCCCTGGTTAGGCTGACCCATATGTCCCATGCTGACCTGTCATTGTCACCAATATGCCATAAGACACTTCTGCACCTCTCCTGTGACAGGGTTAGGCCAATGCACAGATGTGCACTTGCCTCCCTACATCACCATGGGAATGGTGATTAGTTGTGCTGATTAGTGCTGATTAGTTCTGCTGGCCTAAGTTAAGACTGCACCCTTACTAAGGTATATTTTTGTTAAACTTGGGGTGAGTTACATTTTGCTATTGGATATATAAATTAACTTTGCCATTACAACCTATTTATGTAGTATATCTTCCCATTCAGTGATAGGAGTGGAGGTTTTCCCCCATAATTCTGAATAATAGTCTTGCTTCAGTTCTTATATACAACCTCATTTCATGTTGATGCCATATGGCACGTAAATTCTAATGTAATGCAGTTAATTACTCTTCTTTATTAGATCTTATATTTTTCTAAAAACCTGATTTGGTAAGCTCATAGGTTTGATACATGCAGAAATAGCTGCCCTCTTCCATTCTCACAATCTCAGCATTTCTTATCAGTCATACCATTTACCTTGTGCTATGTTTTGTATGTGATATATCCGTGTCATCATTTAAAATGCCTTTTGTCATTCCCTTAAAGACAGGAAATGTAAGTGTTCCAGGTATTATTACATTGGACAAAGTGGGTTCATATCCTGATAATATTTGCCAGTTAGAAAAATACTTGTGACATGTAAGATGCTTTGCATGAGCTTTTTTGTTGTTTAAGTGTAATGATATTGTTCACTGTTATTTTTTTAATGTCATATTCTAGTTTAGAATGATATTCACCTAAAATTAAAACGATCCTTGGTTTTGTTTTAAAGAACATAGAAGAACCAGAAGTAGAGGAGGAAAAACAGAAGTAGAAATGGAGTATGAGACTAGTGAAAGTGAGTGAAACATTTGCCTTTCTTCTCTAGTAAAACTAACAATTATCATTTTTGAACATATTAATAGGAACCCTAACATAATAGCCATTATCTCATCCAACTACCTCACACACCTTTGCATGTCTCAATCCCTGGTGTCATTATGTGGACTATTTAAGTACCGCTAGTTATTTCATAATCTTTAGATTAAGAAGCTTGTACTGTTTTGTAGTCTTGCTGCCTGCTAAGTTTGACCTTTCCATTTCTCCTGCCTTGGAAGCAGTGGACTGTATAAATACATGATATTAATGATAATAAAGAGGGCTATGGAGTACATGTAGTTTAGAAATAAAGTGTAGTTTTATACAGCATCATGTGAACTGCTGAAATATTTTCAGGATGAGCTCACATTTATAATAGGATGGTTGGAGCTCTCTTCATTACTGTGAAACTGCAACCATGAATCGACTGTCATAAAAAATGCTCTTTCCATCTCATTCAGTTACCAAAAATGGTGAGAAGCTAGTTGAGAGCTCATGCCAAGTGTGTAAGCATGTGCTAGCATTTTTTTTTAAAAAAAGAGATTGTGTGAATACACCATTAGAAATCACTGATGAGCCATTTGGCATCAGAGCAAATAGGGAATGTGCAATCAGAGATTAAGAAGCATTGTGCGAGATGAAAGGATCTACAGGGAGAATAAATAAGTATAAATCTTTGATCAGGGTTAGAACTTTAAAATGTTTCATAAGGTGTGCTCAGCAATGGAGAAGAATGAATATTATATGTCAGAACCTGGGATCCACCCATTCCTGGTGCACGGTTTTCTTTTTCTTTAGTTTGTGTTTACATTTTCCAGCCTTCTCCTTCTGTCTCTTGATCCTTCCAGTGCTGTTCCTCACCTGATCTATCCACCTGCTCAGCCTTACCACCAGCTCCCAATCTATCACCCACCCTCATCATTCCCAGCTGTACCGTCTCACTCCAGCCCATGTCCTCCTTGTTTATTCTTTCCTGGTTCCTATCCTTCACTTCCTCCTCCCTCTTTCCCTGCACTTTAAACTCCCCCACAATGCAGCAGAGTCCCAATCTGCTAAACTGTGACTAGCTATGCTGCCAGTCAGGGCTCAAGCCTCTGGCGGACATCACAGCTGGGCAGAAGTGGCTCCACTCATCTACCACATCCTACAGCTTATCACCAACAACAGCTTAGGAAATCTCTAATCAACAAACATGAGGAAAACCAGCTAAGAACATTTCACAGATCAGCCTTGTGTTTTAGTTTGCAACCTCCAAAAATGCATTTTAATTTTTTAAAAAATCAAGAAGAGACGACATATAATTGTCATTTATAGCTTAGTCCTCTTTGTGGCATAATGTCTACTGAGGATGACTATACAACATCCAGAGTAAATGCTATTATACTGTACCAGGAACTGTGTCATAATTTAGTCATGCATTGTCATGTTTGACAATATATGCTCTGTGAAGCTGGAATACCGCCCAGTGTGCTTTCATCTTCGGTATCTAATTACAGTGCACTTTATGAGAGAGAAGAGTATTTTCCTTGGCAGCTCACATTTTGACATCTTTATTTTCATTTGATTGTTAAAATACAAGATGTAGAACACATGGCATGCAATGGGGAAATCTGAGTTGTCTTGCCAACCACCTTCTGAAAGACACCATTATTAAAGCAAAAAGAAAGGAAAAAGTTTATTATGTTAACTCTGTCAATGTTGTAGTCGTCCTCCTCAAACATTTCTCTCTTTCAATATTTGGGTTCGTTTGGTGTCTGCTCACTGTGGCATGCAGCTATATCTGAAAGCCATTAGTATATAGTCTGAACATCAGCAGCTGTTTATTGCCCCCATGCAGTCACTTGTCCTTTATGTGTTTGGCATACCTGAGTCTTAAGACTGTATTTAGCACTGAAGTCTATGAAGGATTCTAAACTCTCAGATAGCTTGACTGAAGTATGTATAAACACTACTTAACAAGTATTTTACTTGGCTAAGTATGGCCCCCAAAATTAGGGCAGGGCAATGATACATCTCCACACCCACCACTGGGTTTTTGTCCTGCCAGCTACATAGGAGGATCTCTATCATGGGGTGACACACTGGCCTCCTGTACTGGGTGACATGAACTCTAGTGATCCCACAGCCTGGCATGCCAGGCATTCTGGTTGTTCAAACCATAGCTACAAAAGGCCTGCATCTCTCAAATCAAAAGACGATTATGGTTATTTTTGCTCCTTATAAAATGATTCTTTTTGCCCTTTGTTCAGGTCGCCTTAGCTTCCTGCTACCATCAGCCTTTTCCTGTGTCAATTTTTGAACTTCCACCCAGGTCCTTAGCAGCCCCACAAGTATTTCAGCTAATTGTATTTCCTTTAGATCCATTGGGGATAATAGCATGCTAACTACTTTGGGAAGTATTAAATTTCCCTATAGTTTCCTGTGGCTGAATGCCTTGCTATATTAGGACATGTTCTTTATTTTCTAGGATAACCTACTTATTAATTTATTAACCTTATCAGCAGCTAGGTAGAGTCAGACTTTAAAGCTGTGTGGCAATGGAAAGCTGTAAAATCCAAAAGATTGTTTTGTACCCAACCTGTGAGTGATATACTCATAGCACATAGCTCAAACATCATCCCATGAGCTCTGTACTCATGCTATGTACTCATAAAATGGCTACCTTATGGTGCTCAAAACCTGGCAGTAATTGTAGGTTTTTTGCTTACCATGTGTTGCTAGCATAGTTGCCATAATTCTCTTCAACAAAACCACGATAGGACTTTCTGTCAAACCTGTGAATGCAGTCCCTGAAAACCAGGACTGGCCTGGTTTTCCGGGACATATGGCAATCCTATGCTAGCAAGATTATAATTTCTTAAGGTGTTGTATATAAGAATGTGTACTTGAAGTAAATAAATATACTAAGAAAACACATTCCCAAATTTGTAAATGCAGTAAAAGTTGAAATATCTACCAATATAGTTTTCCAAATCAACAATTGCCAGAAATCTAAAAGGTACATTACATTTCACTGAACCAGCAGCACCTAGTAGCAGTTCTTAATGGCCATGAGAGTTCATCATGGTGGTACTGAGTAAAGATAAGTAACTTTAATTAGTGTTATACTAATTGGGGAGGTTTTATAAGGTATAATTTTCTAATAACTGAAAAAAATTATAGTAGCCACCCTTTGATTGCAAAGGTGCTGGATATCAGAACAGTTACTGTTCAGTAATGGAACAAATTCACAATTTGCAGGAGAATATGTTTTCCAGAAGTCCTTACTGTGACATATATGGGCTTGTACTGTAGTTGAACATAACTAATATGTGTATGTCTTGAACAAATATTCATTTTCAGTATTTTGACATGTAATAAAAGAGGAAATGGAGCATTTTCCCTGCATATCACTTGCTTGAGATGTGCTTCTACATGACAGAGGGCTGTTTTAAAAGTTAAATTTAACATAATCGTAGTGTCATAATTCATCCCATGACAGAAACTTAGCATGAAAAGAATAAACACCAGTAATAGGTTGGAAACAGGCATAGGAGCTACCTTGCTACTTCTGGAATATCTAATTATGTACTTTTTTACTTTGGGTTTGGCAGTTGAGATGGTAGCTGATCATGTGTTGGACCGCTCGTTTTGACATTGCATTTGTCATTTGTAGCTTTCGACATTGAATTTCCAGACAAAGGAATGACTCACAACATTCTGTTGCTTAATTCATTATAAGGTCAGCAGCCCTGAGTAGTGATCAGGCAATGGCTGTTCTAAGCAAGCTTCTATAAGCAGAATAAGTAGACTCCTGCCTTTTATATCCAAATTCTTGCTTTCAAATATGTACACATAATTTATGATGTGCTTTTCTTTCCTTAATTAAACAATCCAGGCCAACAACTAGTTTTGCAAGTGGTTAGTTTTGGAGGTAAGGAGAGTAGTAAAGAGTTAGTCCTGTTTTCCATTCCACAAAAAGGGCTACCAGAGAGCCCTGAGTTCATATTAAAGCGGAAAAGCGTTTCACAAACTAATTAGTGATGTTAGATGGAGGTGATGTTCTGAAATCTACCTAAAGATAAAAGGAATTAAACATCTATATTCGTCCATTGTGTGCACTATTGCATGCACGCACGCATGCGCACGCATTTACATATAATTTGCCAAGCCAGATCTTCCTGTAAATATTTCCACAACTTAATAATCATGCTTTAATAGAGCAAGAGAGAGAGGAAAGTTTTGGAGGTATTTAGCATTGTGCAGAAGTCCCAGCTGACAAAAAGAATTGCACATTTGTACACACTGGTTCACACACTGGTTTCCAAATGGCATGTCAGACATTGATGATAAAGCTCAGATACCAAGCTTTTAAAAATACAACCAGTGGTGGGCAGCAGCAGGTTCGCACCTACGCTATAGAACCGGTTCTTAACAAGAGATAGTACATATAAAGTTTAAAAATAGCCATTTAAAAGTGGCTGCCAGATGGACAGAGAACCGGTTCTTAATTTCTTTGAAGCCCATCACTGAATACAACTGATATCCATCATGGGGCTTTTGTACAACTTTGTTTAAGCTCTGGTTACTCTCCAGGATGTGAATATTTTATGTGTTCTGTTTATTTCTAATGCATATATATGAAAGATCCTCCCTCCCTCACTGAACACATAGATTTATGTGTGAAAACAGAAACCAATTTAAGCATAACATCTCTGACTCACATGACCTCCCCCTTTCCCCCCGAAAAAAATAACCACAACAAAAAATCAGTACTGGCTTACATACTGTGGTCTTCATGTGAACATCATTGGAAATGCTTCTGCCTTAGGCATAGTCATAATATGCAAGTGTTACCTCTCCACCTTCCATACTATGACTGCCAACTAAACAGTCACAGTGGTGTTGCCATTGATGTTTGGAACACTCGATATGGTGACTGGCTTTTGCATAATATGGAAGCATTTTCAGTGGGTTCTGCATAGCACCTTCATCCTAAAAATCTGATTGATTGGGAAACATCAATAAAATATAAAGAAAAAAATCATAAGAATCTGTCCTGAAACATTGACCATAAATTAATCATTTTACTGACTTGCAAATATTGGCTGCACCTATTCCTTCAAGAGTAGAAAAAATTCACATTTTCACTGCTTTTCCATTACCAATTCCTCATTAACTTCATAGTATTTATTACATTTATATTGTAGTTATTGTAAGAAAAAGACACTAGTCTTCTAACTGAAAATTTGTAAGGTATCCCTATATGTTCTTTCTTATATGTATGTATAACATTCTATTTTTATTATGCAATAGTTTTACATTAATATAATAACATTATAAGTGACTGAATCTTTAGATTGATTGAAAACATTGGACAACTCATTGCCATTCACTATCTTTCATATTGGCAAATCTGGATAAAAATGCTTAGGATTATGAAGATTTAATTTCATTAATCTAATTCTACAGATACAATATTTCTTTTTTAAAGAGATTCTTTTCCCCAAATGAATTCAGCTTGTATTATTCCATTCAGGATGAACTAGGAAAATATCTACAATCTCTCCAGTGACATAAATATTTAACTTTTAGCAGGCTTTCTGTATTATCCCAGTCTGTTCCCTTAATAATAAAAGATTATACCTAATATGATAAATAACAAAGGTACTTTCTTTTTTCTGTAAGATTGTAGTTATTGTTATCAGAAATGCTCCTTTATTATTTCTTAACTATTGAGTAAATAATTTTTCTTGACAAATGCAGAAGAATGATAATAACTATCTGATGGAGCATATATTTTGCATGAATAAGATCATAATATCAGTGCCTGGCATCTCCAGTTAAAAATAATTGAGTATATGCATGCTCAGCCATGTACACATACACTCGGATTGAACATTATGCCATACACCTGGTCACAGGTCTCCTAGCACCATCATACCTACAGTACGGTGTGTTTTAAATTATAAACATGCCCTGAATAAATAAAACTGTACCCTCTTTCTTTAAATTCTATATAAAACATTCCTTCTTTCTTTCCCTTACAGTCATTGGAAACATACAAAAACATGGGGCCCAATCCTATCCAATTTTCTAGTCTGATGCAGAACAGGGCATGCAGCTGGGGGACATTCACAGAAGTATCCTCAGGGTAAGGGAACAAAAGTTGGTGCTAAAGTTGGATAGGTCTGACCAACTTAACCAACTTCACATTAAAAAAATTAAGAGATGACATGATTTGAGTGAAGCTAATTTTTGAACCATTTTGTACAGCCGTTATTTAAACTTTCTTGGCATAGTACAGTCACTAGTTTGAAATAATAAGACTTTAGGCTATCTGTTAATTGCTGCACTGTAGAAATAACCTGTATTTAATCTTATGCAGTAAAAATTAGTATGAAGCAAAATGAGCAATGAAAGCTTATTCAGCCCTTGGAAAAGAAGCAGATAAAAACTGGAATTCATATAAATGCAAAATAACATTTTCTGCTTTATAGTTTTACACCTTTCCATATTGGAGTCAAATTTTTGTAGGTATATGTGTGTGAATATATGTGTAGCATATGACAGGGTGTCAAGTGCAACTATTTCTTTTTGTCACCCCCAAATCCAGACTCACCTCCAAATCCAGAGTAACTACGGGAGCACATAAGAGACTTTATGTGCACCCATAGTTACTGTACCACCTAGTGAAAACCTATGGGAAATTCATGTTGGAATCCAAAGTTGTTCTTACACCGGAGCAAGGACTCCCTGTAGTTACTCTGGATTTTGCCCTCAGGCTGCAGTCCTACCCCCCCCCCCATTTATGCTGGCATAAGTCCTGGCAAAAGTCCCATGTTGGCCTGGGTGTGTTGCTAAAGAGCTGTAAGGCACGTCTGCACAGACATACGCCAACCTCCCCACACTATCACTGGTGCCAACCTCCCCACAGCATAACTGCCAGTCTAAATTAGGATTTAAATCAAGAAAATTAGGATTGTGCCTTCAATAGTATAGTTCAAAAACCCTCTCCTTCCTATAGTGTTTCAATGTCTATCACTTCACTAGTCAATCAGCTTCAAAAAGGTCTCAAACCCTCACTCTGTGGCCAAATGCAGGCTGCAGTGTATCTCCATGCAGTTTGTGGCAGGTCCTGTCCTCCTGACTTGCAAGTGAACTCTGTAATCCCCCTGAAGCAGGGGGAGCTCTTCCATCTGGAAGGTGTTCTGAGGGCCAAATGGGACTGCACGCACATCCTCTGTGTGAAAGTGTTCATGAACTGTTTGAAGATAACCTTTCTTTTTATGCTGGAAAGTGTTTATGAACTGATTTGAATTCATTCATTCATTTATATAAGTTCAATCTCTAACCTCTCCAGTAAAGCCAGCCTAAGTCACAGCATAAGTCCTACACTGACCTGGGGTGGCACAAAAGTGCCATAAGGCACTTCTTCCCCACTTGTGGGGGAGTTGGGCTACTCACAGGCTTACACCGGCCTACCCACACCACCATGGAAATATATGATATGTGAGTTAGGCCAGCCTAAATTTGTTCAGATTGCACACTCATACATTTATTTATTTATGCTAATTTATTCAAATTTGACAAGTGAGATAATTCTTTTTTCCTGGCCCTCAACACAGTGGCACCGAGATGATGTGGACCTCCAGCCAAAATGTTTGCATACACCTAAGCTGTCAGGTGAACTGTCAGCTGAAAGAACTATTTTAACTAGTGCTGAGCCAAAACAGGACAGAGTAGTTCGTGGGTGAATTGAGTGCCCTTAGTGGGAAAGGTGAAGTACAAATCAAGCAAACCAATTAATTCACATTTGTCATTTTGCTTGAAGCAAACACATAAACCTTTTACACTCCGCCACTTTTGGAAAAGGCAGAATTCATCATGGAAAAAGGATTGTTCTAGTGAGATAATCCTGTCCACTATTTATTCTCCCAGCTCAGAAGCAAATCACTGATGAGTCAAAAAAGCTCATGAACGAGCATGTATGTTCTGCCCCAGCTAAACATATATATCTGCTCATAACCACAGCTGGATGAGGGCGAAGGTCTTGCTGTGTAACACTGGTGGGCAATGAACCACCAGCACTGTGGGGCAACAAAGGGTAGTTTTGACTAGCAGCAAGATTTTGCTTCCCCCTTCCCATTTATGTAAAAAAAAACAAGAATATATTGGCTGTGACGTAAATTGCAGTGGATTATTGTTGTGTATAGAGGAGCCATGTGATCATCCAACAATAGTTTGAAGTTATATAGTTCTGACATGAGGTTGATCCCTTTCAGTGAGAAGGAGTCTTCATTCTTTCCCCTTCAGTTGACTTCCTGCCCCAAATGCCTCACATATTACTACAAAACACAGCAAGGTACACAGCACCATCTGAACATTTTTATGTGTTCGCAAAAGAGAAAGATGCAGGCCCAGGAGTCCAATTACACTTCAAGACTTCCCCTCAATGTTGCTAGCAAGAGACTTGGCACTATTTCAGGAATACTGGCTCTGCAATTTGTCTTGACATTCAGTTCAAGAAAAAGCTTCCTGGGAACCTTTTATCTACTTGCAGAAAAAAATACTCTTGAAAGGCAATGAGGTTTTGTTTGTGTTTGATGGTCAAATGCCTGCTTCCAGGACTGGCAGAATACAAAAGAGCTTTTCATGGTCAACAGAAGAGTCATACAATGTAGAAAATTCCCGTTTCTATTTCTTAGAAGAAGATTTCTAGTAGCTCTCATTTCTCATGAAAAGTTTGTAGATGTATATTCAGGGACAGCAAAAATCTCCTAAAACAGTTTTGAATAGAATCCCTTCTATACTAACTACAGTATTTCTATACCGCTTTTCAACTGAAAAGTTCACAAAGCGGTTTTCAAGAAAATGAAAACATTAATAGCTAATTAATAGCTAATGTGTCCCTGTCCATATAAAATGCAAAAAAGAACACCATCAGAAGCCACTTGGACAAACATTGCTGGGGGTGTGTAGGGCCAGTTACTTTTCTCCTGCTGAATAAAGGAGGAACACCCACTTGAAAGAGTGCCTCTCAGAGCTATTTGCCAGAAGGACAAGCTGGCTTCCAAAGAGGCAGAAGAACAAGAGATCAAATTGCCAACATTCACTGGATTATGAAGAAAGCAAGGGAGTTCCAGAAAAACATCTACTTTTGCTTCATCGACTATGCAAAAGCCTTTGATTTTGTGGATCCCAACAAACTGTGGCGAGTTCTTAAAGAGATGGAAGTACCAGATCATCTTATTGGTCTCCTGAGAAACTTGTATGTGGGCCAGGAAGCAACAATTAGAACCAAATATGGAATTATTGAGTGGTTTAAAATTGAGAAATGAGTATGACAAGGCTGTATATTGCTATGTTTCTTTCATATACATGGAGAGTACATTATGCGAAAGGCTGGACTGCATGAATCACAAGCCGGAATTGAAATTGTTAGGAGAAATATCAATAACCTCAGATATGCTGACAATGCCACTGTAATGACAGAAAGTGAGGAGGAACTAAGAAACCTCTTGATGTGGGTGAAAGAAGGAAGTGCAAATATGGCTTAAAACTAAACATTAAAAAAATCAAAGATCATGGCTTCTGGTCCCATCAGTTAATGGCAAATAGAAGGGGAAGAAATGGAAGATTTAACAGAATTTATTTTGGGGGGTTCTAACTTCACTGCAGGCAAGCAATTGCAGCCATGAAATTAAAAGTCACCTGCTTCTAGGTGGGAAAGCTATGGCAGGTCTAGACAACTTAATAAAAAGTTAAGACATCATCTTGCCTACAAAGTTTAGTTAATGCTGTGGTTTTCCCTGTAGTAATGTATGATTGCGAGAGCTGGACCATAAGGAAGGCTGACTGCTGAAGAATAGATGCCTTTGAATTATGGTGCTGGAGAAGACTCTTGAGATTCCCATAGACTGCTAGGAGATCAAATCAGTCATTCCTCCAGGAAATCAATCCTAACTGTTCATTGGAAGTACAGATGCTGAAGCTGAAATACTTCGTCACATCATGAGAAGGGAGGACTCCTTAGAAAAGACCCTGATGCTGGGGGAAAAAACTGAAGGAAAAAGAAGGGGATGGCAGATGAAGCTAGTGGAGAATAGGGTGGCCTGACATGCTACAGTCCATGAAGGTCACAAAGAATTGGACACAACTTCACAACTAAACAACAACTGTTTTTCTATCCTACTCTCACCACCTCTCCCTCTTTAAAAATTTTTTTTTTAATTAAAAAATTCACTTCTCTCTTCTTTCTCATTTTCTGCCATCTTAAATTTTGGTCAAATAAAGTTAGAAAGACTTGAGTTCAGTCAGTTGGGCTTAGGATTGTGCAAAAGCAAACAGTTTAATCTTCTTTAATCTCACTTTGCAGTGTTACTTCTTCCTCTATCCCTACAATCCAGAGTAACTACGGGTGTACGTAAAAGACATTACATGTACCCACAGTTACTGCACCACCTAGTGAAAAACCCATGGGAAATTCATATCAATCCAGAGTAAATTGTTCTTAAGTCGGAGCAAGGACTCCCCGTAGTTATTCTGGATTGTGTCCAGAGTTTATTTGCAAAAATGAAAAAGGCTAGGGGTGGGGGGGAATTACTTCTGTGCATGGACAAGAAGTTATCGAGCAATGGAAAGAAAAGATCTCTTGCTGGCAATTGAGTATTTTCCCTCTAAACACCATTAGTCTTGCTTTGCTTCTTTTATGATGTCTGGGAACCCACAAGAATACAGCAAAGTCTTTGAGAACTTTTATGACTGCTGATATGCCTCAATGCTCTTCAGTCTTTGTTAAAAGCTTGCAATGATCAGGAGTGCACTTTAATGTAGAATACATTCTTGATAAGCATGTATGTCAGTTACCATTTTTAAGAAAATGTCATGGTGGTTTCTATTTAATTTAATGAATGGTTTCCACCTTCTGTCATATTACCACAGAACATTCTGTAACTTCGATGTCTTGAGAGGCTTCAAGGCTTCCCCTAATTATCCTGTAAAGTGTATTAGAATTGCACTCCAGCTGCTGGACTTGTTTCTTGACTGAAGCAGTCACACACAGGGTTACATACCTTCTGTGATCAGGGGTAGAACATTATTGCACAGATTCCATACTCTGTGCCTAATTATCTCTCAGTGTTTAAAACTGGATTCACAAAGCTATTTCTCTCCCCATTGGACAGTCATGTTATCTGCCTGCACAAAAACTGTTGGCATTTAAGGATCAGTCCTAGGCCTTCAACAGTTGCCCAGTGATGCAAGCCCTTGACACTAGCCTAATATAGAGAACAATCCTAACCATGTCTACTCAAACATAAGCCCTGTTGTGTTCAATGGGTCTTACTCAGTGATGGGCCCACCGAGCCCCAAGATCCGGTTCACCGGAAGTTGGGGGGGTGGGCCCGGGGTCAGGGGGAAGGGCTGGGGTCAGGGGGTGGGGGAAGGGGCGGGCCCCCACCGTGCCGCACTGCGCATGCTCCAGGCTTGGCGCATGCACAGTGCGTCTCCCCTTGGAGGCTCAGTGCGCATGCGTCCAGCTGGACGCAGATGCACTGAGTCTCTGAGGGGAGACTTAGTGCGCCTGCATCCGGCTGGATGCAGGCGCATCTCCTGAAGCGCGGCTTCGGGTGACACAGTGCACTAGCGTCCAGTTGGACACTAGCGCACTGCGTCTCTTGAAGCCCTGCTTCAAGAGACGTGGCGGCTGCTGGCGAACCGGTCCCCGCAGCTCTTGCCAGCCACGGCTCTGGCCGGTTCACCAGCGGTCGCCATGTGGGAAGATCCAGTTCGGGCAAGTAGGCCCAAACCGGCATCTGCCCACCACTGGTCTTACTCCCTGGAAAGTGTTAGGATTGCACCCATAATCTTGTATATTCAGTGCAATCCTAAGCATGTCTACTCAGAAGAAAATCCCATTTTGTTTAGTATTTATTCCCAGGAAAGCATGGTTAGGATTGCAGCAAATGTGTTATGTGCATTAATAGCTGATCTGCATGCATAGAGCCAGTCGGAGCAGAGATCCACACAGTTCACACATACTGTAGCTATGTTGAATTGCATTACAGGAGTTTCCATGCCATTGCAAATCTATGTGAGGGGAGTCTTAGATGGTGCTGTACACCATGTGAAAAAGGGACTAAATATGCAATAGTAACCATACTGTCTCAATGGAGTCCCCCCAAGTTGGCAAACTTATTCAGTTACTTTAGCACTTTTTCATCTCTGGAAGATGTAAAAACCTCAAACTTGGTGTTTAAAAAAAGTATGAATGATGGATCTTATTTCCAGATCTTATTGTGGTGAATGCAAGAAATTACTGGAGCTGTATACTATTAAAAATAGAATACATTTTATTAATCCTTTTGCTAAGTTATACAGAAGATGTGCCTGTTGATATAAAGACATAATTTTTTACATGATAGTGGCTAGAATGCCTTATGTGAGACTTTAGAAAATAAGTATTCCTGTGGCAGAATGGCAATATTACTTATATGAGAAAATGACGATTAACTGCATTTATTAGAATTTGAGTGGTAAACATAATTTTGTGGAATATCTGGGAGCTATTGATTACTGGAAAAGCAAGGTGCATGTTTCAGCAGTAATTTATTTCTTAAAAGTATTTTTATATTATCATTTTACATGATCAAGAGGATTTAAGGCAGCTCTTTAAGTCCAACCAAAAAAGGAATAGTAAAATTTAAAAAATTTAGGGTGCAATCCTTAGGCCAGAGATAATGGCCCAGCTAAGCTGGCCTAAGGCAGGCCATATCATGAGCTGACAGGCAAAATCCACGGGTCTAGGAGGCCTTTAGGCTGACACTTAGGCCAAATCCAGCACTACGTGCAGGGGCATCACTTGGATGGTGTGACTGGTGCAGTCTGCACTGGGTGACGTGCTGAGGGAGTTTGACACTCTCAGAGCAATGTGTCACACCCACTGAGGTGGTGCAGCAGCCCCAGGCCTCAGTGGTCCTCTGAGAGAGGAGCAGGTTGCCCATCCCTCTGATGAGACTGGGGACACCAGCGAGCAATGCAAAGACTGCATATGCACACTGGCATCCCTGAACTGCACATGCGTTGACATGCGCCAACTAGTGCACGTGCAGTCTGGACAGGCGACTAGCATCCTGGGTGTGAGGCTTGCTCACCTCCACACCAGTGACATGCATCGTTGTGTCGCCACTGGCTAGGAGACCTCTATGTTGGCCTAATTGCTGTTGGAGAGGCAGCAGCACAAGGGCAGCATGCTCACTTGGAGTTGTGCCATATCCTGAGATAGGCTGTTGTAGTTATGCCATATCCTGGGTTGAGAGGCAAGAGTGGTGCTTAGGCTGGCACAATTTTGCTTCCATTTTTACTCTGGCTTATCATAACCTCTATGGGCCTATTGAGATTTATGCCTGCTCCAGAGGTGACCTAAGTCAGAGTGGCCTGGCGGGGGCATGTCTGCCCTGTAAACAGACTCTGGATTTGACCTAACTGCCATGTTCAACATACCTCTACTGATCTATCTAGGATAGCACATGAAGGTCTTAAGATTTGCTGCCACACTATTGTGTATTCGAGGACAGTGCAACTGAAGTTAAACACTTAAATAATATTTGATTTAATATTTTATTTTATTTGTATCCCACCTTTTTCCTGACAGGAAACAAGATATAAAAGACCTTTAACTACTGTATTTACTTGAATCTAACTCTCACCCTTTTCAGCCAAATTCAGTCTCCAAAATCAGGG
The DNA here is from genome assembly GCA_030015325.1 of Cryptoblepharus egeriae. Classification (NCBI taxonomy): domain Eukaryota; kingdom Metazoa; phylum Chordata; class Lepidosauria; order Squamata; family Scincidae; genus Cryptoblepharus; species Cryptoblepharus egeriae. The sequence continues at coordinate 126,062,091 of JAREYC010000001.1, read as the reverse complement.
TGTGTATTAAATTCGATGGTTAATGAAATTTGAGTAAATATGGCATTTTGATTATAGTTATGTGGTGCACATTACATTTGATGGCACATTCGATTTGAGTAAATACAGTATTTTACTAAGAACAAGGCAACTTAAAAGGGCACGACATTGAATAGATCATGACATTGCTTTTTTCCTTCTAAAAGGAAAGATGGAATTGTGCCAACCAGAATCAAGCTGAGAGGAAAATAGGGTGCCACACTAAGGGCACATTCCAGAGTAATTACGGGAGCACATAAGGGACATTACGTGTACATGTAGTTACTGCACAATATAGTGAAAACCTATGGGAAATTCATATTGCAATCCAGAGCAAATTGTTCTTACACCGGAGCAAGGACTCCCCGTAGTTACTCTGGATTGCGCCCTAAGTGTGCCATTCCAGTTTAGGAATATGATATGAGTCTCCTAGGATTAGGATTATGATAGGAGTCTCAGCATTGACTGTAGAGATTATACAGAATTTCACTGTATTTTATGATACAGTATTTCACAAGAGATGATGCAGTATTTCACTTCTTTCTACTGTGTTAGATCTGCCTTGCTTCTAAAAGCAAGGACTTCCAACCATTGGTCTAATCACAACAGTTAAGAATTAAACAGCTGAGCATGAGAAACAATTATTCTACATCCCAATCTGTTGTCATTAATATCATTAATAATACTTATTAATGCTGAATGAAGATTAGATCTAGGCCCATTTCCTTTGAAAGAGATAGGTATCCTTCTGTTTCTATGAGGGCAGTTTACATTTTATGTTTTCTAAAACAGAGGACAATACAATATATTGGTATTATGAAAGGTTTGTGTTTTGTTTTGTTTTTGCCCAACTCACATTTTCACTGAGAGGAGTCTCAGAATGGCAATGCAACATCCCATCCAGGGGAGACAGAGATGATCTGACAATTAATCTCTGAGTCAGAAAATGTAGCTTTTGATAAAACCCTGAGGGAGTGTCAGTGTCTCACTTGAGGAGCATCAGCTTTTATGTGCTTGAAGGTATGTCCTCCTTTGTGACTAATATGTAGGATAAACCCCTACAGAAAAGTCAGATGAAATAATGGTCTCTGCCAGAGGTTTAATTGGAAGCACTCTAACCACCAGTTTTCCTCTTGTGGATTCTACCATATTGGAGGAAAACCTTTGGAATCACTTTTTCTTGGCAGAACAAGGATGCACAACCACATTCCCTTTCACCAATATCTTCTAAAGCAAATATTGAACCCCTTAGTTGTACTGATGAAAATGGTGTGTCCTTTTTCCATGGTTGTCATCAAAGTGAAATTCTAACATATTATCAAAATATGATGGAACGTTGAAATGTAGACCTAGGGCTTGTTTGAAATTTTGATGCTCAAAGTGGCCATGCTGTTGGAGTGAGTCCATCAGTTAAAAAATGTCCTCCTTCGACTAGATCACTTTTTTATTTATCACAGATTTTCCAGAATTCTGTTTGTGGAAGCATAACACTTGCAGGCGGTCAAGATAAATCAACTTTATTGTCACTTTATTGTGCACACACAGTTACATGCCCGCTGGTACACATAAAATGAAATTATGTTGCTTGCTCACAGAAGTAAACTCATACAATCATCTAAAATAATTAACTTTTTCCATTTTGAGAAACATAGTGGAAGAAGGCAGCTTGAGAGTTCACTAATTTGATGCAGTGTGGAACAAAACTGTGTTCAAATCTAGATGTTCTGCAACGGATGCTCTGGAGCCTCCTCCCCGAGGGTAACAAAGAGAACAGGTGATTAGGGGGATGAGTCATTGCAGGCCTCTGTCAGTCATGGAAGACTATGGTATCATGCTCGGCGCTGCATACGCTGCATGCAAAGCACGAAAGCCTGGGTTAGATTGTTATGGAGGATAGGCTGTTACCCAAGCAGAAAATCCCCCCTCTCCACGCCACTGAATTAGTCCAGTGGAAAGGCAGAGCCAATACGATTGGATCCAGCTGGCGTTGCAGAGCTGGGCTGAGGACAGGAGCTCACCCTGTCTTGTGGGGCCAACCCGGGTCTCGAACCCTGGCCTGCTGGTTAACAAGCACAATGTCTTAGCCACTTGCGCCACCCACAGCCCAAGGAAGGGGATGAGTAGCATCAGTGATGGGCTTCAAAGAAATTAAGAACCGGTTCTCTGTCCATCTGGCAGCCACTTTTAAATGGCTATTTTTAAACTTTATATGTACTATCTCTTGTTAAGAACCGGTTCTATAGAGTAGGTGTGAACCTGCTGGTGCCCACCACTGAGTAGCATCCTGAAAAATGCTGCGAACCCTACTCAAGCATTGCTTTTTTGGAATATCCTGGATGGAAGGGAGTGGACTACCAGTGATTTTTTTCCATCTTCCTCACCACTCTGTACTGCTTTCCAATCAGAAACAGTAATACTTCCAGACCAGACTGTGATGCCACATGACAGAATGCTCTCAATTGTCCCTCAATAGAAGGAGGTTAGAACGGGGGGGGGGGGTGTGTGCTTTCCTGATACGGTGTAGAAAGTGCAAACGCTGCTGAGCCCGCTTCACCAGTGACTTGTTTGCAGTGAATTATTTGCAGATGGTGGGAAACAATGATATCAAGAACCTAATTAATGTTTCTCAGCCTTAAAGTTGCTTAAGCAGTGCTGAATATATAAATAAAAATATTGTAAATTAGAAGCAATCTGTAGTGTCTCTCTGTAGACATTTCAGTCCTCTCTCAAATCTATCCTTTCTAAATTTTCCTTTCTGATCTTTTTCCTTCCTTGTATGATACTAGTTTGGCAATCTCATGCTCAGCTTGACCGCTCATTTTTGTATGTGTTGGTAATTCAGATGCACCTGTTTCCCACCGTTGTCCTCTCACTCATTTTATTTCGTTCACTTGTTGTTCATTTTTATTTCATTCACATTTTTGCCATGCACATGTCCTCTTCTCCCCAATCAACATTATTTATGGATATTACATGGGTTTTTGTCACTGGACCTGTCTAAGGGGGGGTGGGTGGGATGGACCAAGTAGATCCTGTTTCATGAGAGGCAGAAGTCCCCTTCCCGAACTTTTTTTATTTCTTTGCATCCACTGTGTCAGGCATACAGGAAAGAGAGGACAGGGTTTGTGGTCTCCCCAGTTTCTCTTTGTCTTCATCCCATGGAAGCCAACTGGGGTCTCTGCAGACTGACAGATCCTTCAGCCACATTCACTGTTAGGCTTTGAAACCCTGTGTGGTACGTTGCACATGCCTTATTGTTTGCTTTTCCTTTCAGAGGAATATCTGGATCTGACATCTTGGTGAGGAAGTCACCCAAATAATGGATTTCTCAATATGTAAAATTATTGGGGGCTACCCCTTCTCACTTGCAAACATTCTTCTGCTTCATTCAAAGCAGGGCCCTCACAATCTGTATGGTGGTAAACTCATACACTTATGTAAATATACACACTGTTTACTCTTATCAATATCATAGATATGTGCATATATAAATTCATGAGTTGATCAGCTCTTCAAATACTATTTTTACTCTATTCTCTTTTGAAATATTTTCTGCCAAAAGCCCCAAGGCTGCAATCTCAGCAGCAACTAAGGCATTGATCCGGGTGTGTTAATTTCAGTCAAGTGAAGCCAAAACTCTTACAACTTATAGCTAGTGCTGAAGAGGCAGCAGCACAAGGACAGCGTACTCACTGGGCTGGTGTAGTACTGTATCCTAAGTTGGGCTGGTGTAGTTCCATATCCTGAGGTTGAGAGGCAGGGGTTACAGTTCAGCTGGCAAAGGACTCAAAATTTTTGCCAACACTTCCATTTTTACTCTGGCTTATCATGGACCCCTATGGGTCTATTCAGATTTATTCCTGCTCCTTAGGTGGCCTAACTCTGAAGAGCTGTGAGGGCGTTTCTGTCCTGGAAATAGGCTCTGGATACAGCCTAACTGCATTGTTATAGCCAAGCTGAACATGCCCCCCAAATGCCTCTCCTGAACTGCATGGGTGGCACAGCTAGGATTAGTTATATCCATATTCAGAATCATGGATTTCAGACCCACAGTTTGTGAACCACTGGTCCGAGTAATTGTATTAAAATAGTCTTCATTTTCAATCTTGCAGCATGGACTTGATTCCTAAGAATCACCAAGATGTTATTAAATATCAGTACTGTAAATAATGGACATCTGTTTTGGTTTGCCATTGCTTGAATGAAACAAGTGGTCATTCATTTTATATCTTGTTATTTATGACAGTACTGATGTCATTTCCAGTTACAGGCAGAACTTGATCAAGAATACCAAGACAAATTCAAAAGACTCCCATTGGAAATTCTGGAATTTGTACAGGAAGCAATGAAAGGCAAAATTAGTGAAGATGGAGATCACGGCTCTACGCCTTCTCTGGCTTCTGACGGTAGGAAACTGAACCACAAACCACTACAAAATGACGAGCCAGAAGATAATCCAGGAAAAGTGTTTGATACACCCCTCTAACTAGTTGTGCCAGGCTATATAACTAAATTACGATGGCACAGCATTTCAGTACCTTGTTCCCCAGATACTCTTCTCTTAAGAATGGTTATTTGGCAGCTTCAGATATGGAAGACATCTATAAGGACAAGTGTGCAATTCTAAAAGACGTTGGTGAGGATTTCATGTGTTATCTGTATGCCGTCTTTATTTTATTAGCTTGCTAAAGCTCAGTGCAGTCATAAAGGATTAACTTAACAGGCCGTGCTGCTTGTACTCTGGCCATTCTCACCTGGGCAGTATCCAAGCTGGATGTATTCTCTGGAGCTTTCTGTGGGGACCAGTGTATTTTGCAAAAGGAAATAGATCTCAAAATCTTACAGTAATTTAAAATCTTACAAATGCATTTTTATTATAACACCCTTAACCCTTTGTTACCTCCTTTGTAACTGCACCTTAAAAGCTTCTATCATCTTAATACTTGAACTGAGTTTTGTTTCTTTTGCTTTGCAAGCAATCTAGCCTCCTTTGTTGATAATGTTGTCTGCTATTAAGGTGTTCTTTTGAAAGTATGGTAAAAAGCTAAAATTACCAAGCTGACATCTCTTGATGAAGAATACAAGTGTTTGTGTGCTCCAATATTGGTGAGAGTTCAGATAGTTATGTGTACACCTGCATGTACACCCCTATAGATAAGAGTATGAAAAGTTTCAGGGATCAGGAGACTAACTTTTCTAGATCAGTAATAACAACTGGTATTACTGCTTAAGCAATCATGACATCACAAGGGTCTAACTCTGAATTGTATATTATTTTCAATTATAAATTTGTGGATTCAAAGGTATTGTTTGATTATTATTTTATTGTTGCATCATGTGATTGAATTATAAAAAACGTTTTTAACTGTAGTATATGACATGCAGATATCCTTCCATTGTTTTACAGAAGTATGGTATGCATGTGGAAAATGCTGTCTCCAAAATGTATATATAAAACAGATATTTCAGAGCTGGAACATATGTAACAGGAAATAATTACTTAGAAGATAAAAGGATGTAGATGATGGACACTGAGTTCCGATTCTGCAATTTATTTATACAGTTAACCTTAAAAAGGTTACAGTCCCTATTAACATAATAGAATTTCTTTGTGGATACTATTGAAACACTAAATTTTTGTCTGACAATAGTAAAAACTTTTAGTACATAACAGCATATGTGTAGTTTGCTTTCCCTCAGGAGTTCAGTAAAAATAACTTATTTTATTTAAATGTAAGCAATAAATAGAGATCAAACAAATTTCAAGTTAAATGCTAAATGTACATAGGGAAATTAAAATTTTGGCTGAACAGTATTTTTTTTCTTAATTTACAGCACGCACAAAGAAATGTTGCACACTGTTTGAAAACTATATCAAAGATAATGTGTACTCCACTTAGAATGCCTGGAGTAATTCAGAGGGCATAACAGAAACTTTCATTTTAATTTTAAGAATATGACTCCTGTCATTTATTCTACTTTTGCACTTTGAAGATCAATATTAATCATTAAATACAGTACAAAAACCTGGAAGGGTCAAAGTTTAATGCTGCATTTTATAAGATAAAGGTTAAATAAATTTGTTTTAAGTTAGACAGGATATATTAATAATAACAGTATTCACAAAAATTAAATGACTGTTTCTTTGACATGCTTGTATAGTGGAGTTTCAAATAGAATAGAAAAAATACTGATGAGCTTTTTAATTTATGAAATAAAAGTTAATGGTTTGACAGAGTATATTATCAGCGATAGTTGGTTTTCAGTACATTTGTATTTGACCATTGACTGTACTTACCTTTTTAAAATATCTGTACAGTGCCCTTTTTGCAGTTGTAGTTTAGTGTGTAATATTGTATATCTTGCATTGTTCAAACTTACAGTGATATATCATTTATCATTAATATTACTTGAAATAAAGTAAGGTAATGAAAAAGGAGTCTATGATGTGAGAGTCTTGTGCCTTTTATGTACTTGCCTTGTTATGTGTTGAACATGTGGAAATAATATCCTGTGGACATTTCTGCTTTAGAGAATAGTGCTACATTGAATTCTGTCATAAAGATTTCTTTACACTACTGAATTTTTTTTCTTTTATCAACTTAACCCGAATTTTAGCTCCTACAGTGCTAGGCATTTTAAACCAATCATGATGGTAAAAGATTACTTTTAGGCTGCAAACCTATATATACTTATGTGGGAGTAAGTTCCACCAAACTCAGTAGGACTTAATTCTGAGTAGACATGCATAAGATTGTGCTACAAGAGAACTAAAAGAACATGACGTTTTTCTTTCAAACTAAAATTGCTCTTACACTTGGTATGAACACTGTATGAGACTGGCTGATTGGAAATAATTATTTGCTTTTAATTAGGAAAAAAAATCACTCATTTTACCTGTATATAATTTAGTTTCTTCACCTTTCAGATGCATAACTCACATTTTTGTAAGAATCCTATGCAATTTTGTGGCATGATGTTTCTTCCACTTGTAATTTATGTGCTTTCATCACAAATCTAAATAAACTTTCTTTACACAATCGTATTTTCTCTCTTATTAACTGAGTGACTTCAAAGCATCATGGTGTCCGGAATGCTTCCCTTGCGATGCACAGCCCTAGGAAAATATTTTCTGACCCTACAATCCAGAGTAACTGCGGGAGCACTTTACGTGCACCCGTACTTACTGCACCAGCTAGTGAAAACCTATGGGAAATTCATATTGCAATCTAGAGCAAAATGTTCTTACACCGGAGCAAGGACTCCCCGTAGTTACTCAGGATTGCGCCCTGAGTTTCAGAGTACTCTCAGTTTACATGGGAGTGGTACTGTGATTAAAAAATCCATGGACAAACCTCAAGAAATTGGTAACAATACAAGTCTGCAGATCTGGTCAGTTGTCTACATATACTGGTATACCTTAGAAGTATGTACATCATGCCTTAGAAGTATGTGCAACATACCCTGTGCAACATGTGATGCTACCTGCAGTAGAGGGCAGTCATGGAAGCTTCCTCGAAGGAAGGGAATCTTGTTTTCCTTTCCTTGGAGGTGTGTAACCTTATCCCAGAGTTGGAAAATTCATTAGGATTGCACCCTCAGTCGTCTGCAATACAGAGAAGGTCTGTGACACTCGCCCACACTCACACTCTCCTCAGAAGTCATGAAAATTTCCCTGAAGATTAAAAAGTTAGAAAAGCACCGAGCTATGAATCTGTCGGTCTGTCAAAAGTTTCCTCATAGGCACCCTTCCACTCTAAGCACTAATCATATCCTGAGGGACCAACTGAAGTTATAAACTCAGAAGGATGCGTTCTAGAAGAACACAACTCCACTGAGAAGTATTGCCTGCCTTAGTAGAAACTGCTTTGTCTTCAACTTTGCACTTGAAAAAAGTATCTCCAAATTAACTCCACATTCGCCTTTAGGCAAAATGTCAGTCGTAGTTAATGTTCAATCCATCGTTCAAGATGTTACAGATAGTAGATTGCAGAAAGTGATATTAGGAAACACAACATGGTTGTTAAGAATAAGAAGCATTGCTACGAATGCTTGCCAATGTTTCTATTGAGATTTCCATTCTCTAGTTCACCACCAACTATACCGATCTTTATAATCTTTAGCATTAAATGTCACATTGCAGGCACAGGGGCCTGACTGCTTAAGGAACATCATGTCTAATCAGCCCAGCTTATTCTAATGGTGGTCTGCCACATGCCTTCAGGAAACCCACAGAACAATGTGAAAGTAGTTGTTCTTCCTGCTGTTTACCATCCCTGTATAATCAATGACATACAGTGACTGTTGCAGAGCAAGGTTTCATTTACTTGACATGGTTGATTACCACTGGTAAGTCACATTATCTACAAACATGTCTAGTTCCATTTTAAAACCATCTGTGTGTTGTGACCATGCATTAACTCTGTGTCATGTGCAAAAATGGTTATGTTTGCTTGTTTAGAATATACCGCTCAATAAACCTGATCAATTTCCTCAACTAGCCTGGGCATGTATTGATACCCTATATACGAAGAGAACAAAGAACACCCGTTGGCATAAACAGGTAGTTCCATTGATTTGACCTGTTCCTGCCATGAGTTAATCCCCTGGATAAGAATTATGGCTGAACAATGAAGCAAACTTTGTAATTCAAACATCATGTGATTCATCTTTCAGTTTTCTGTAGTGTCTGGACACAGGAGACAAATATCTAAGCATCTCTGAGCATAACTGAATTAGCTCTGGGGAAAACAAAGCAATCATAGTACCGACTTGATTTAGAATTTTTGGTGTATATGTATATATATAATTTTTAATACATCATTCTGGTGGCAGATCTAAGAACTAGATTGACTTTTAATGCCACAATAATTGAATACTATAGTCACAGCAGAAATAAAACGTACAAGGTTTTATTTTAAGACAGAATCAAGTTTGTTTGAGAGAAGATCTATTTTCCCCACCAACAGTTTTAATTGTACGTGGCGAAACAAACCACGCATTATTGTTCCTTCTCCAGCAGGTAGCCTACTTCAATTTCATCATTAGTACCTGGTGTCAGGAACAACCAAAGCAATTATTCATCTTACTCCCCTCCACCCTCATTGATTTTCATGCTTAGATTCCTTTTGCGTTAATTGATATCACAGGAGACCAGAGGGTTACAATGCTTTTGTACATGATCAAATTTTGCTGGCTCTGTAGTGGTGTCCGATTGAAGCAGCTGATAACCTTCTGGGTTAAAAATGCATCTGTGATTGCCTTTCCAGTGTAGTGTGTTGGATCTCCCAGGTGAGTTAGTTTATTATTATCACCGTCTGTGTCTGCCCTTGTTTGCCTTGTGGGCCCTTCACTTCTTTGAGCTTTCCTGTCCATAATCCTCACCTAATCAGCTCAGATTCCAAATGTCGTGTTTTTCCCTTCCTTCCTTTTTTCTTTGTTTTAGGCAACAGTTCAAAACATTCCTATTCTGTCAGGCTCTTCGATTCCTTCAAAGGTTCTGCTCTTACGCAGATATGGTATTTTGTTTTTAATTATGGAATGGTGTTTTAATGGTTTCATTTGTGTGAAGTTTGGGGGGATCTGACATTTCTGAACTGACTTGAACTGTGTTTTCAGACAGAAAGGTAATATAGGAATTAAGTGTGATTCACATGTGTGGGCACTTCTAATGAATCATCATTTCAGCTCCAAATTACTCCAGCACAAGTTCATTTAAAGTTGTTCTCTTGATAATATCATGGATTTGCTTTGTGAGATTTTGCATAATGGAAGGAGAAAGAACATTTATAAATGAAAAGGCAGGCTGATGAATCAGTATGACTTGTGGAGTTTGCTGTCACTGACAACACCTCACGGCACAAAGCAAAATAAATGTTTCTATTCTGCCACGCCAGAATTGTCAAGGCTCATCTTCAGGCTGCAATGCTCTGGGCTTTGTTTGGAGGGAGCCACAGCATGTTGTACACCAAATAAATAATAGGTTGGTTTTCAGCTGGTTCTTGAGTATGCTTGACAAACCCTTTTGTCAAGTCTTCAGCAAGATTTTTAAAATTAATTTTTCCACACTGCAACATGATGTTTTCAGAGATTGCTTAGGGCCCCTCTTGCATGAAAAGCAGTATGTTCCTAGGATGTTTGTACTGCAGTACTATATAAAAATGTATTGTTCTTGAGTTTGCACAATGGGAGGACGTCTGTATTGCTGGGGCTTAATAAAGTTTACAACCAGCTCATTTCAAGAGGCAGAATGCCCTGCCCTACCTGATGTTTATTGTTTTTTCACAAATAATATACCTGCGAAGCAATTCCCGAATTATGAATTATCAGGAGAGGCATATTAAAATGGAGAGTTCTGTCTTTTCTTGAGGGAGGCCAGGGCCGAAGAGAAACCTGTTCTGGGAATATGGGGAACCAACCAATGTGTCTCCTTCAGATGGGTAGCACATGAGGAAGGGACTCAATCTAATGAAAGCAGCACTAGTATGAGAGGATTATGGTCAGTCTCTCATCTTCAGGTACACCCCATCAGGATGAGACTGCAATGGCCAGCCTTTTTCCTTCACTATAGCAGTGCATTCTGCCATCTCTGTAGGCTTGCCATACGTTCCCAAAAACAGAGACAGTCCCGGTTTGGGGAGATTGTGTTCACATACTGGCAAGTGTGACAGAGGGCCCTGTCCCAATTTTGTGGAAGAGAATTATGGCAACCCTACATCACTGCCACCTGCTTTTTGAAGACCTATTTAGAGACAGATACAGGAGTGGGCAGGAAGAAGCAACCAGCAGTAACACCTCACTCACACTGGCCTTGCACTGCCAGTGGTTGATCTGCACACCAGCCTGGTGCGCAGTCCACTCATGCATATGGTCTGATAGGGTCAAATCAGTACAATCGCTCAAGGCTGGTCCAGCCCTACTCCAGCTCTCCTGCTCACCGTAGCCTCTTGATGTGAACTTTTTCCTACTTCTTAGGTTGCCTGCAGTGTGGCAGAAAACATTTCATTAGGCCTTGCAAAGAGTTCTCCCATTGGCTTCTCTGTGTATACTGTGTAGTGCCGACTCCTTTCTGGTTTCTTTCCAAAGCATCTGAATGTCAAACATCAAAAGCCTATCTTACGGTACATAAAAGCATCTCTACTGGTGCTTTTTCAAAACACCTTAATTTTCAACAGCTTTGCTGTCTAGCCATCACAGAACATAAACAGTGTTTTCCTGACTGAGTAAGCGCAGACTAATGCCTGCTTGCCAGATCCGGGGGCTGCTTTCACACTTGTCCCTCTCCATCTGTGACTCTCAACGGGTGCCCAGACGTGTCTAGAACTATTCCAAAAGTCATTGATGTGTAGGTGGGAGAATGTATTAAACATGCCATTTTGTGTTCATACCTCTGCAGATCTTCTGTAAGCATGCCAGCGATGCTGCTGCCTACCAGAAGCACATTGTGGCATCCCATTCCATCAAAAGCATTTTCCATTTAATTGCAACAGGGCTGTCATGGGGCAAACACTTCAATGTCTTGGTTATAGCAGAATCCTCCGAACCCCCACTTCGATGCTTATTAATGTTATCCTGCTACAGCAATAGCTCAGGCTGATGTCTCCAGTGAGGAGGAGGACAAAGAAAGACAACAGCTGGATAGCCTTTGCTGATGAAGTACAAGATCTCTGTAGTTTTGCAAGATGGCCAGTAACACAGGGGGTTTGGCAACACTGTTTCAAAAATATTGACTTAAATATGGTTGAGATCTCATCAACTCAGTTTTCTAAAGCAGAACCGTGGATGGTCCACAGATATGCTGCAGAGGTTGGGAAGGGGATTTGAGTTCCTTACCAGCTGCATGAAATGCCTTGTTACTGATCAAACAACGGATAGTGTGCCTTGAAAAGGCATGAAAATCACTGGTCTAATGAGCAATGCCTTAACTCTAGTTGTGCCCAAAGTAAATCCTCCCGCACTTTCAGCCACAACTAAAATTAATAGTGGTCTGTGGGCCTCTGATACATTAGTGGCTGAGGAGGGAAATGAGGACAGAGAAATGGGGACAGACCTTTCCCCAGCAAGTTCAGTTAACAGTTGTTACCAGAGGCTTCAGAGAATGCTAGCACCAACCCCCCCAAGATGCTAATGGAGAATATATTGTCTGTGGAGGATCCTTTTAAGTCAGGTGGCAGATCCATCAAGATCTAGCATCCTGTTTCCAATAGCAGTCAACTGGGGACTTCCAGGTCAGCCCACATGAAGGTAAGACATCCCTCCTTGTTTTCTTCCATGCAAAATTGCACTCTGTCTGACTATGGGATTTTTATTTAGCTAGTAATAGCATATTATTCTAAATGTGCAAATGCCATGCAAATACAAATACAGTGGTGCCTTGTAAGAGAAATGTAATTCGTTCCGGAAGCATGTTTGTCTTACAAAGTATTCTTTATATAAAGCAGATTTTCCCATAGGAAATAATGGAAAGTCAGATGATTGGTTCCACAACCCAAAAATCATATAGATAGATAGATAGATAGATAGATAGATAGATAGATAGATAGATAGATAGATAGATAGATATAATATGGATCTTCATCATCATCACTGACTCAACAACACCCAGCCCAAAACACCGGGCCTATAAGCATGAAATTTGATGAGGGTATTCCTTCCATGATGGAGAGATCCACTAAGAACCAGTTTTCAGAAATTCCAACCAGAAGGGGGTGAAAAGGGGCACAATGCGTTTTATAAAACTAATCTTCATTGTCATTACTGACTCATCAATGCCCTGTCAAAACCACCGAGCCTAGAAGCATGAAATTTTGGAAGGGTGTTCCTTCCATGACCGATGGGTGCACTAAGAACAAGTTTTCAGAAATTCCAACCAGAAGGGGGTGAAAAGGGGCACAACGCGTTTTCCTCCCTATACTTTGCATTGGAGAATCAATGACTCATCAACATTCCGCCCCAACCCCCAGACCTAGAAGAATGAAATTCTGGGAGGGAGTTCCATCTGTGACATGAACACCCACCAAGAACCGATGTGGAGAAATTTAACCCTTAAGCAGCTGAAAAGGGGCACAACATGTTTCTGTCCTATACTTAACATGGAAGACTGACCAACATCCAGCCATTTTGGTGTTCCATGCCTGGTGCACTGGGGGGGATATTGTTCGGAGGAAGAGGTTGCACTGGGGAGGATGCTGCGGATGGGGGGGGGTTGCACATGGGAAGATGCGCATGGGAAGGTTGATGTGCATGGGGGATGATGCGTATGGGGGTTGATGCTGCGCATGGGGGATGTTGCGATTGGAGATTGATGCGCATGAGGGGATGTTGTGCATGCGGACATGATGCTCATGGGTGGTTGATGCACATATGGGAAAGTTGCACATGGAGGTTGATGCGCATGGGGGATGTTTTGCATGGGGAGTTGATGCAAATGGGGGACTGATGCACATGGGGAGTTGATGCACATGGGGGTTGAACATGAGGAATGTTGCGCATGAGGATGTTGAGCATGGGGGATTTGTGCATGGGTGGTTGATGAGCATGGGGGGATGATGTACATAGGGGAGATGATGCGTATGAACATAGCCGATGTTGCACATGGGGGTGGATGCACATGTGGAACTGATGCACAGTGGGGGGGATTGACGTACAGGGGAATTTTACTCCCGCAACGCGGGTACAAATTTTGCTAGTATTCATATAAAAATATTAACTGTATGTAAAAATGATGACAAAACATTGTAATTGAATTCAAAACACTGTAATATAATACAGAACATAATTACTGTAATATTAATTTAAAACACTGTAATATACAGTACAGTAAAACAGAAAAGAAAAATCTTTCTGGCCAAAGATGACTAATTTTCACTAAAAGAGTCACTGGTGTCTTTTTGAGCAAATTTAACAGGAACCTATCTAATGACACTTGCCTTTGTCTCCTTTTGAGGATTTCACGGAAATGTGACATTGCATTGTCATTCAACAGATTCATTGTTTGCATTGCTACAGCCTTATTTGGGTGGTGCTTTTCTACAAAATTTTGCACCATTTCCCCATGTTTACAAATGTTCTTAATCTCATTTGATGTGAGGGATTCCTCCTCCTTATTCACCTCCTCCTCTGCAGATGAGATCTGCATAACCTTGTGCTGCTGCTCAAGTTGTAGATCCATCAATTCTTTCATTTTACATTGAATTTTCATTGAAAAACTGTTTGTCTTACAAGGCATTATTTGTCTTACAAGGCAGAATACTTTAGAAATTTTAGTTTTTTCTTACAAAACGTTTGACTTATAAGGTACCACAGCAGTTGGGGCATCTTTCAAAACCTTTTATTTAATGTGTTTTTCCAAACTCTATTGCCAACTCTAGAAAGACTATGTGCTGCTGTGCAACTATTGCATGGGCTTCCAAGGACCCGTCCACCAAGAAATATGCAATGCATCAGCCAAACACAATTCAGCCTCTAGTTGTCATTAGTTCCAGGGTAGTGATAGGCTGTCTGGAGCCTTTGGACAAAGAATATGGGACCATCTCTAGTGCGCATGAACATTGAAAGCCCCCACTCCTTCTCCCAACATTCTCCTCCCATCAATGCAAAAGTTTAGGCATTTGTTCCTCTTCCTCAAGTAAGGAGATGAGACACTGACTCTTTCTTCTTCTGCATCCAGCTGTTCCTCTGCATCCAGATGTTAGAGAAGAATGACCTAATCAACTAGGAAATCAAGGAAGTGGGAAGCGTTGACTCTTCCAGTTTTTCCTCCCACCAGTCAATCGTTCTTGGCAATAATGGAATGGCATACCCCACCGGGACATTGCTCAGGCCACTACCCACTGTAAAAGGGGATTCGGGAATTGGCTATGTGGACACTACGTGGAGCACTGACCCTTGGCCAACCTCTGCCACTACCATTGCTAATTACAAAGCAAGAACTAAGAGTGCATGCAGAGCAGATCACTGAAGCAGATGACCCAAGCTACATGCTACATGTCAAGATACATATATCATAAGGACATAAGTAGCCATATTATTAAGTATCTGAGAGTTTTTAGTTTCAAGGGCAATTTGTGCGTGCATAGCAGGGAACTGAAAAGTACTTTCAAAACTGCACACAACCAAATAGTGAAAGAACAGGATGAGAACATCACACAAGCCACTGCAGTATCCAGAGCTTACCTGCTGTTGTCCACGCTCTTGGAGATCATGTTTGCTTTATGCACAACATCCAGCCCCTAATTTGCTTCTAACACGCCTTCTTGGCCCCCAGAGAGATCCCCTTGAATACATTCAAAAGAAAACCAGGTCTATAATGAATAAACCAATGACCTAAAAAAAATCTTGAAACTATGATTATATCAAGTTCACAGAGATGCATTTTTTTTGCAAGGGACTGAAGTCACTGAACAGGTTTACAGATGCACAAGTAATTGCCAAATAACATTTTCCATTTTTGCACCAAAAATATACTGGCAATTTTTAAAAGCTTGACAGTTCTGACAGTAACTCCTCCAGCTGTGCCCAGAGAAGAATTATGGACTACCTGAGAGACTCAGAGCTACAAACAAACAACTTATGAGTTGCTGGAGGCTGTTCCCATCTCATGTTGAAAAGGATATCCCAAGGGGTCATCACAGTAGTTAGAACAAGACCCTGAGAACAATTTCTTAACTAAGGATCCAAATCCAGCTAGTGGAGAACTCTGTGCATTTTGGACCATCTCATTTATGCTCCATTCTCAATAAAATAGATCTGCTGCATTGCAAGCACAACTAAGAAGAATATAGTTTACTACTGTCTTCACTGCCACAGCACACTGAACACTCTTCTTTGGAGCTAGATTTATTTTTGTCCTAATCAACATCCATTATGACTTCCTTTTTTACTGTACTGTAACCAGCCTGTAGTCCTACCAATAGTTTTTTGATATATGCAAGCATGTAGATCTGTTAGCAGAAATTGTACAGAAAAATGTTGTATTGAGCTGTATACCACTGCAAACTCATCTCTTTTCTATGAGCACGATCCCAACCATGTCCACTCAAAAGTAAGCCCCACTGTGTTCAATAGGTCTTACTCCCAGGAAAGTATATTTAAGATTGCAGCCTATGAGATTCTTTTCTAATCTCATTTCATTTCTATGAACGTTCTGCTTTTCTGGTTTGTGGGGGGTTGCTTTACCATCACTCACCCATCCCTACTATTATTTCAGAGAACAAACAACAGCAGACTTGATCCCTTTATATCCTGAAAGTTGGGTTAAGATATGAGATAGTGGCTTGTCCAAGCACCCGCCCCATAAAGCAGCCATATCTCCAGTTAAATCCACAACATCATGTCCATTCTAAGATGTCTTTTCCCCAGCTCCAGCCATTGTTTCCCCTTTAAAACACAAGTTCAATCTGACCCTATACACATCCAGGTTGTAAGGATATAATCCTTGTGTTAATCCCCATCTCTTTTTTAAGTCCCACTGAAATTTCCTCTTTTCAAATAAAATACTCCTTTTCAAATCAATTAATCAATATGTAAGTGTGCAGGAGTCTTGTTGCCCTTGTAGCAGCTATTAAGAATTTTGTACTTGCCCCAAACAGCCCAGTAATCGTAGCAGAAGAGCAGGTTGTTTGATCAAGGCTGAAGGTGACAAAAAAAGAAAACTAAGCAATAAACAAGCACATTGATATACATTTCAGGTGCTCCTTTTGACTCTTCTCTTCCCCTCATTACATGACAGATCCTTTTCCCCCTATAGACCTGTCCAGTCACCCCACAGCAACCTTCTTGCCTTTCTAATTGCCATCCATTCGGGTTTGTACCTGGAACCCACTGAAACTCTGCAAATTGTATATGTTCTAGAATTAAAAAAGAAACCCTTTGATTTAGTAGAAGAATGAAGGTGCTCAAATGTACACCGAATAACATTGGAGTCACAGCTTGGAGTGACTCCAACAGTGGAGTCAAAGCCTGATCCAGAGCAATGTGTCTGGCCTGGTGCTGGGGCATACTGGTGCTAGTGCCATAAGGGACACATGCGATAATCTCTACTTGCCCAATGCCAGACCAGGCTAAGTCCAAGCCTGCATTGAGTCCATAACAGCTGGTGGACAGATAACTCCCATCAAGAGCTATGGATAAGTTCTGAGTGGCAGAGTGACAAGTCTGGGCAGAGGGAACATGTTACGGGCTGGGAGATGATGGGGAGTAGGCTTGGCAGGGGGAGGACAGCAGGGTAGGAAGGGATGGAGCTGGTGGTAGGCTCTACCACCACATCCTGACCCAAGAGACCCAACACAAGTATTGTGCATGCTCAATAGATCCAAGATGACAAATTGAGGCTGTCTGACTGTTGTATGGGATAAGACAGCATAAGCTCTGGGAGTATTTCCCAGCCAAGCTGGATTCAGAAGTAGCCATTTTAACACCATTGCGTCACTTAAATGCAAACAACCAGCCTGTGTTTAAAGGGTAGCTGTAAACAGCTTGGAAGGTAATATTGTTGCCTGCTTATCCACCTCATGAAGAACGAAGGTGGTTTTTTAATTCTCTTTATTTTACTTTGACAGCTTTGCAGCAGCAGCTTGTATTCCTTCTCTTGACTGTTACTCAGCTTTCCCTTCCTTCCACTGACATTTAGAGAGAAGTAACAGCGCAAAAACCCTTGTTGAAGCGCTGATGCATTTTCATTATGAGCATTCGTTTTCTCGCCCCCTGAGGAAATCATGAAGAAACTATCAAACGGCTCCATCTCTGGTTTCAAGGCGACCTGTGAAAATGTCCAGCTAGACTGGAAAGCCCACAGGAAATGAAGCATTAAGCTAGAGATACGTGTGAACAATTGCTGTTGCTTTTTATTCTCTAATTTAGTTCTAAATTATTGGAAACCATCAAGCTGTTCTACTCTCAGTGATTCTCAAACTTTGGAAGAGCTCTCTCTCTAACTCTTTGCGGGGTGGGGGGGGGAGATTTGGCAGTGATGGCATCCAGTACTTTTTTGGGGTGGGGGGAAAAGGTGCTGGTTCTCACCCACAGGTCATCCTCATATATCTATAAATTATCTGCTGAAGGGGGCAAGTGGAAATGGTGCCAAAACTGAATACCAATAAGTATCCCTCAGAAAAGTAGCCCAGTTTGTGCCACTGACGGGCACATTTTCAGGCTCCCCCGGGGTCTTGCCTGGATATTGGGGAGTGGGGAGCCCTGCAGAATATTGGCAGAGCTCCCTGCAGCCGGAAAAGAGTGAATATGTTCCAGCCATGATGAAAGCAGAAATCAGACTTCCATTTTCCATTCACTCATTTCCAGCTGAAGGGAACTCTGCCAGTGCTCTGCGGGGCTCCCCTGACCTCTAGACCCTGGCGTGTTCTATAGGAAACCTGAAAATAGCCCCCGTTCCCCATGCAGGGGCACAATTCTTGGGATTTGCTGCTACTTTTCTTCTCTCCCCACCCCTTAAAAGGAGCAGGGGACCTTTACACAGGGTCTTACAGGGTCTTTACCTTTACACCCCTTAAAAGGAGCAGGGGACCTTTACCTTTCCCCAGTCTTGTGTACCACTACCATATTCCTCCTAAATGGCTGCATATCTTGTCTGTCATTAGAAAACATAGATTTTAGATAACCAGAAAGTTTGCCAATCAAAGGAGGAAATATTTTCTTTCTTCATCTGCTGAGTTGGTTCTTTCCAAAATATAAGTGTTTCAAAACAAAAAAAAGTCCTGTATCGGTTTTTCCCAGATTGTATCCAGTTGCCTTGGATGACTGCTGACCATTTTGCTTTTCCCTAAATTTCTCAGAATGAACTGCTTGAGTAGTCTCTTCAGCTACAGAGTCATTTCAAATGAGCATCCAAGTGTTTCTTCTGTTGCGCTTCCTGGTTTTATGGTTAGATAACATCCTAAAGGCAGATGAGATCAATATTGTATATGTGAGAATGTAAAGATGTCTGATGCTGTCAGATTGTAATTCTCATGGTGAAAGGCTCAGTTTTGTGTCACTCTAAGCCAAGACTTACAGTGCAATCCTAAGCATGTCTACTCAGAAGTAAGTCCTATTGTATTCCATATGCTTTTAACAATGATGGGTCTTACTGCAAGGTGGCAGCAATTGGCTGGAAATTTTGAGAAGAAGCAATTATAAAAACTCAGTGAATTCAAATCAGTGTTCAGTGGTTCATGGCCAAGAGCGGGGATAACATATCCACAGGTTTGTTGTCACTGATAGCCACTCTCTGCTCACTTTCCACATCAACTTAGCGTCACCGGTGCCACTGTGGTGGCTGCTATTGCACATGTGTGGCTGTGTACCTTTTGCAGCAGGGGCCTGGCTGCACTTGGTGATGTGTTGCATCACATTTTCCATGCATATTCTGGCAGTGCTGCAGCCCTGCAGAACTGGACAATATTCTGGTCAGATAGAAATGTTTAATTTTTTTAGTTTTATGCAATTACGTCTTTAATTGCATTTTTCCCTTTTTTTCCATTCTTCTTGGAGGGGCCATTTGGCCCTATGAAGGAGCCTCCATTGCTCGTAACAATTTTTACAATCATAGCCCTGGTCTAATGAAAATGAAATGCTTCCAAGTGCAGTTTCTTCTATTAAGAAACAAACCATTGCCAGTCCATGCTCTGTTTTCAGAGAGGTAATGTTTATGTCTAGCCCTACTGTTTTTTATTAATATATGCCTTTAGTTTTGATCTTGTGGGTTGTGTAATGAGTAATGGGAACTATTAACCAGGCCAAGAAAATATATCTGCATTAAAGTTTTATTTTTCCGAGCCAAGGAGCATATGTTCAGCGAAGCAGATAGCAGTGCAATAACTGTTAAGCAAATAGTCACTAGGCTTAAGGGTGGATGCTGTAGAGACGACATAGACTTAACAATCTGTTCATGAAATATTCCTGTCTGTCAGTGAATCAGAATGTGGTAGTATGAAGAGAGACCCTGAACATTTCCATTTTGGGAGGACTGCAGTGTTATTGGTTGCAAAGTCATGGTCTATTCAGCATTCTTTACTATCCTGGAAAACCAGGACAGTCCCAGTTTGGGAGGATTGAGTTCATATATTAGTAAGTTTGACAGGAAGTCCTATCCCAGTTTTGTGGAAGAGAATTATGGCAACCCTAATCCAAAGGCTTACTTTCTGTGCTTAACTTGACTCCCCTTCACATCACTAAACAGATTATGAGCTCAGTCCCTTCAGACAGTCCTTCTGCTGGGCAGAAACAAAAAGGGATCACTGCTTCCCTCTGGCCAAAGTTCCTACATCCCTATAGGGATGAATCCACCCTTGTCAGTGCTTATTATATGCTGAGCATTGCCCCCACCGGAATATTTTATACACAGGTGTGAACTCTGTGTGCATTTCCTACTCCTCGGATCCTTTCTGTGTAGCTGTTTCTCAGAGCTTTCATACACCGAGAACGGAGGTGCATGCATCCTCCCCAGCCCTTAGCTCTAAAGCAGGGGGTCTATATTTTCCTTGTCAGCTGTCAGTTTTGTGACCCACCAAAAATCAGATTGCAATCTACTGGTGGGTCCCTTCAGGTTGGGAAGCACTGTATAGGATGCTATTTTATCACCACCATCCTGCATTCAAGGACAAGGGGGATGACTACAGATCATTCTATATTTAAGTGTACGAAGGTGAAACCACCCTGCATTTAAGGACACATTAAAGAATACCGCATCAATACACACATATGAATTCATGTTTGTGACTATTCCATTGCATCACACAGCTCATCAATAGCTAGTATAGTGGTGCCTCACATAACAAGTTTAATTTGTTCTGCAAGCATGCTTGTTATGTGAAACGCTCTTTATGTGAAGCGGATCTTTCCATAGGAAATAATGGAAATTCAGACGATTGGTTCCAGAACCTCCAAAATATTCATATAAAAATATTAATTGGATGTAAAAATGATGACAAAACACTGTAATTGAATTCAAAACATGCATTCAATGTGCATGATCCTATGAAGTCTACTTAGGCTGCAATCCTAAAGACACTTTCCTGGGAGTAAGCCCCATTGAACACAATGGGGCTTCTGAGTAGACATGTTTAGGAGGCTGCATGGAGGATATGGGGCTTACCTGGGCTGCTGCTGGAGTCTGGAGGCCATTGGGGACACTTGGGGGAAGTTAGGGGCAACTGCCCCTATGTAGAGGGCAGTTAGAGGCAGCAGCTTGCTGGCCGGCAGCCGTTTATAACTACGCAGAGTGTCACGGCTGCCTAGCGCGCCACCCATTAATAAGCAACGCTTCCTGTTTCTCTGTGTGCCTGTCTTTTGCATCCCCGGATGACCCGGCCAGGTCACTTTCATGTTGCCTGGGGCTTGTTAAGTGAAGCAGGCTTGTTAAGAGGAGCACACTCCCAATGGGAATTTGTGCTTGTTATGTAGGCCACTTGTTATGTGAGGTACCATTGTATGCCCTTATGGTGGAGAATTCATGCACATGCATGAAAGTTTATTTTAACAGTGAGTTCTGTGCCTGCACAGGGTGGGAAATATTCTTGAAGCAGTTGCCAGTGTTTTTGGTGGAGAAACCAAGGCCATGTTCAATTGACTGGAATCCAATGGTTGTCAACTTCAGAAGGTTCTCTTTAAAAAAATCAACATATGAAATATTTTGTACACCACCCTAATATGTTCTTGCCAGAGCATACTGAGCACATTGCTTGCAGGCCCATATGATGCGTGTTTACTAAGACAGAAGTCCCACAGTGTCCAATGAGACTTCCTTGCCAACAGACACAGGACTGAAGCTATAATCTTTCCTCATTAACTTCAGTGGGGATTTTGTAACCAAATTTTGTCTTTTTAAGGAAGGGGAATAAAAATACTTGGCATCCTACTCACTTGAAAGGATCTTGCATTGAAAGCGCAAAAAGAACCTTGTGCATTTTACACTGTTCTTTGAAATCAATATTAAACTAAGAGTGTTATAACAAGTTCTGCTTTCTGCTTGGGGGTATCTAATGCAGTATTTCTTTCTTCAAGGTGACAGTTGATATTAGGGAAATTTCCTGTGTCTGGGTGACTCAAGTGATAGTCTGAGTAATAGAACTTTGAGGGCAAACACCCAGCTGCCTCCTTTCTGAATCAATTTATACTAGTTATTGCGAGGGTTGGATAATGGGGCCCTGCATTGCCAGTCAAAGAAATTCTACCTGGAGTCCTTTGGTGACTAATACACCCTTAACTCAAATGTTTCATTTCCTGCTGAATAAAGATCTATTGCCTGAAAAAGTCCTGCAGCACAATTTGCTGTACAAGGCCTTAAAAACTTTTTTTCCAGGTGCCTTCTATCATTAGCATTTTTTGCCTTCTAAAAATACAGACCTAGTTTCTCTCACCTTTCCTTTTTAATAAGGAATCTTTGTACTCTGATATCACATTGGCTGCTCTCCAGCATACCTGGATTTCAGTAATAATGCTGTGTTAAAAGAATAATTCCCTCGCTACCCTAACCTAATGCAATGTCCTCAAATTTATATTTGGATGCCATACTTCTTTCGGACGATGATGCATCTTCAATTACTGTACTAGTAATTTCAGCATTGCAGTAGGCATAAAAGTTGAAACTCGAAGTGTCACCTAATTAGATGGAAGAATTATGGTTGTGCAGTAGAATGCAGTAGAATGTCTAAAAATGACATATTGTCAGGTCATCCAGATAAGTCATTGCATTAACTTTTGGAAAACTTGAGACAACATTAAATTGCATTTTTTTAATAGAAAGGGTTGTTGAAACCTATTAATCAAGTAAATGTTGGCCATCACCCACAAGGACATACTAGCTGGGTGATGCAATGGAATAGTCACAAACATTTTCACAGATTTAGGAAAAGGACAGTTTCTTTAAAAATAAACTCATTAGCAGCCAGCAATAAGAAGATATGGAAGATCAGTGACAAGAAAGGGGATAATAGAAAGTGAAGTAAGAAGAGGAGTCGTAATGGGGCTTATCCAAGTGATCTTGATTTTTTTAAAAACAATGTTAATGTGATAACAAATTTGTACAACATCTAGACAACAGAGGGGCTTTCCAGGTTGATTTTCTGATGGGTAGAAGGATCAAAGATACACAATATCATACTGGGCACGAATGTACATCAACAACAACCTGGAAATAAACTGGGGCTTCACTGTCTGTAACATGAGACTTTTTTTCTCATAAACCTTGGTGGGTCCTGATGAATGTCATTTTAAAAAGTGGGTTGAGGTGGTAAAAAGTTTGGGAACCACTGGACTCTTCCAGCAAGTGAAAGTCTGGAAGAGTTCAATTGAGGTCTCTATAGATGCCCTGCGTAGGCGGGACCTCAACTGAACTCTTCCAGACTTTTAGTTGCTGGAAGAGTTCAATTGAGGTCCCGCCTATGCAGGGACTCTCTAGGACTCTCCCAGGCTACTAATTAGCTGCGCACTTATGCGCAGTGATTTTTTTTAAGAATATCTCAGTAGCGGTTAGCCGCGGCTACCGCTACTGAGTTTAGGAAGCCCCCAGTCACCCCCCACCCCTGGAACTGCCTCTGAACAGCCCACTGCCCACAAGTGCCCCCAGTCACCCTCCCACTCCCCCAGAACTGGCTCTAAAGAGCCTGCACTGCCCCCCAGGAAACCCCACCCCCGAACCAGTCCCTTGCTTCTGGCTCACCCCCCTTCACAACCGGCTCGCCATTTCAAGATTGCCCCAAAATTTCAAGATCCGGTTCTGGCGAGCCGGTGCGAACCCCCCAAGTGCCCACCTGTCTGCTTGTTTGTCTGCCTTCTCTTTCCAAACTATATTGTTATGTTGGCAAGAAAAGTACAGTTAGAAAACTGAGAGGAAGGTGCTATAGACTGTGGACCCAATCCTATCCAATTTTGCAGAACTGATGAAGCCACACCGCAGGCGCAGTAAGGGAGTCCACTTATCTTGAAGAGGCCTCCGTGACTGTCCCACCCACACCACAGGATGCAGAAAACACCCCACTAATGTGTTGCATTAGCAACAGTGCTCAAAAGCTGGATAGGATTGGGCCCTGTGTTTCAGAGCACCTTTTTCTTTTTATTGAGAAAAACCCCTCAAGTGCCTTTTCCTCTTTAGTATTGTAAAGGGACACAGCTCTATTTTCTCTGCTTTAGGCTGCAGTCTGAACCTCCACTTAGGCCAGCCTAAGTGCCGACTTAAGTCCTGTGCTAACTTGGGGTGTCACAAAAGTGCCACAAGGTCTTTCTGCACTACTCCTTGTGGAGGGTTACGCCAGTGCACAGATGATGTGCAACATCATGGGAACATGAAGACCAACAAGTTGTGCCAGCCTAGGTTAGGATTGCACCCTTAGTGAGCTATCAGTGCCTTTGTGACATTAGCAGAATTCTATCCATGTATCAGCTTATCTCAAGCATGTTTGTGTACCTAACAACCATCTCATCGCATGGAGAGGAAAGAGTAAAAGACAAGGCCTGCGTCATGGGCTTGGAAGGAAAGGATCATTCACAATGGAATATGGGCATATATAGAGATGAACAGTGATACAACAGTGACACTTTTTCTGCACAATGTGCACCTATCCTTCTTGAGTAGCTACCACTGTTCTCCCCATACGAAGCGGTGAAAGGGTGGTATAAAAGGTACCAATTCCTTTTTGGCTTGTCTTAAATTCATGTTTCAGTGAGTCAGATAAATGTTGGTGAGTTAGTTATCACTAAGCTAGTGCTAGTTTGCGAAGTGTTAGTGTAGAACAGAATATGACAGAGCATGGGAAGGAAAACGTTTACAATGACAAGCCAGAGAAAATGTTCTAAATAGCACTTTACTTTCTCTGATGGCAATTTGCTGCAAAAGTACCTTGGAATAGTTTTTTTGTCAAAAGAAATAGTAGATCCAGTTAACCAGCTTAACTCATCAATCTTCCCATTCCCATGGTGACGTACAGAGGCAAGTGCATGTCTATGCACTGGCCTAACCATCCCCAAGGAATGGCACAGAAGTGTCTTATGGCACTTTTGTGACACCCCCAGGTAAGCATAATACTTATGCCAGAGCTTAGACCAGCCTAAGTGGAGGTTAGGATTGCAACCTCAGTTGGCAAGTGGAAAATCTTTTACAGCATATAAAAGAGGCAGTGAAATGTGCTTCTGCCAAGGCATAGTGCAATGAGCTTGAGAAAAATATTCTGTGATGAGCTTGTGCAAGAAGTACATAATTATATGGAGTTGGATCATTGGTACAAATGGACCTTCCAACTGAGCAGTGGTATAGCTAAGTCATCTGGTGCCTGGGGCCCATAAATTTTTTACATCTCCATACAACAAAATTATTTAATTATTATCAGTATCAATCTATATATATAAAACTGAAAAGTCACTCACTGACTCAGTGACTGACTTATCAACACCCAGCCAAAACCGCTGGGCCTAGAAGTGTGAAATTTGGGGAGGGTGTTTCTTCCATGATGGAGGGATCCACTAAGAACCAGTTTTCAGAAATTCCGACAGGAAGGGGGAACGTGTTTTCTTCTCTATACAGTGGTGCAACATGGTGCACCACTTCTCTATACAGTGGTGAAACGTGTTTTCTTCTCTATATAGTGGTGCCTCATGTAACACGTTTAATTCATTCCGGAGGCATGCTTGTTACGTAGAAATGCTCTTTACGTGAATCAGATTTTCGCATAGGAAATAATGGAAACTCAGATGATTGGTTCCACAGCCCCCCCAAAAAATTCATATAATAATAAAAAAGCAGGCCTCCGTCAGTCTTGACGGTATTGTATGGTATTGGTATGGTATGGTATTGTGCTCTGCACTGCATATGCTGCATGCGAAGCACGAAAGCCTGGGTTGGATTATGGTTGGATTATAGGCTGTTAGCCAAGCAGCAAATCCCCCCTCTCCACGCCACTGAATTAGTCCATTGGAAAGGCAGAGCCAATACGATTGGATCCAGCTGCATCGCAGAGCTGGGCTATGGACAGGAGCTCACCCTGTCTTGTGGGGCTGACCTGGGAATTGAACCCTGGCCTGCTGGTTAACAGGCACAGTGTCTTAGCCACTTGTGCCACCCACAGCCCCCATATAACAATATTAACTATTTATAAAAAATTATTACAAAACACTGTAATATACAGTAACACACAACACTGCAATAAAGAAAATATTGTACAGTACTGAACTGTTCCTTTTAAAACCTTCATGGCTGGTGTGAGGGTTACAGAGAGGGGGATGACTTTGGCTGCAGTCCTAAAGACACTTTCCTGGGTGTAAGACCCATTGGACACAATGGGGCTTACGTCTGAGTAGACATGGTTAGGATTGTGCTCTTTCACAATCACTAATGGAGTCACTGCTCTCCACTGGCTCAATGGAATCTTGGTCTTTTTGTGCAACTTTAACATTCCGAGGCTGCTGATGGGGAGCAGCACTAGAACATTGATAAGGCTCACCTTCCACGCTGCCTCACACAGATCCCACACATACACCTGGCTCAGGCTGCTCTCCCCAAACCCCCCTTGAGTTCCCTTGCCATGGAAGTCTGTTCCATACTTCCTCGGAAGTGCTCTTTACTCAAGACGGTGCTCTGTATGCACGTCAAAATTTCTGCAAAAATTTTGCTTTTATACAAAACACTCTTTATTCAAGTCACTCTTTACTCAAGGTACCACTGTACTTTCCATTGAAGAATCAATGACTCATCAACATTCTGCCCCAACCGCTGGGCATAGAAGTGTGAAATTTGGGGAGGGGACATCAACACCTACCAAGAACCGATGTTGAGAAATTTAACCCTTAAGGGGCTGAAAAGGGGTGCAACATGTTTTTGTCCTATACTTAACGTGGAAGACTGACCAATGTCCAACCAATTTGGTGCGCAGTGCCTGGGGCACTAGTGGGGATGTTCTTCGGAGGGAGGGGTTGCACTGGGGAGGGTGTTGCACATGTGGAGGTGATGCACACTGGGATGTGATGTGCATGGGGGGACAATGCGCATGGGGGAATGATGTGCATGGGGGACAATGCGCATGGGGTATGTTGCGCATGGGGCTGGATGCGAATGGGGGAATGAAGTGCATGGGGTTGATGTGCATAGGGGGATGGTGCGCATGGCAGAGTGATGCACATGGGGTTGATGCGCATGGGGGATTGATGTGCGTAGGCGGTTGTTGTGCATGAGGTGTTGTTGTACATGGGAGATGTTGTGCATGGGGTTTATGTGCTGGGGGGATGTTGCACATGAGGGGATGTTGCAAATGGGGGTTGTTGCACATGGGGGTTGTTGCACATGGGGGTTGATGTGCATAGGGGGGATGATGCTCGTGGCATGGGGGGATGATGTGCATGGGGTGGATGAACATGGGGGATGTTGCGCATGGGGTGGATGCAGATGGGGGGTTGATGTGCATTGGGGAGATGGCATATGGGGGATTTTACTCCTGCAACACAGGTACATTTTCACTAGTTACATAATAAAATATTAAATTTTTCATATTTTTATACCACCCCTTTATACCACTACTTGGGGTGGTGTACAAGGTTCCTCTGCTTTTTTGTCCTTACAACCCTGTGAGGCAAGTGAGGCTGAAAAATTGTAATGCTAGACATGAAATTAATAATAATAATGGCCAGAAAATATAGGCTCCATTTCAGTTTATATAGGATGAATGCAATTAAAAGGGACATCTTCTGGGGTGGCTTGGAGTGCTGCATTCATCGAATCAGGACCATTCTGGTGTTCCTGGATTCCTCTCAGCTTGTCCTATTCGATGGACTATGACACATTCACCTACTTGTGGGTAAAGCCTCAATGTGGAGCATTTCATATTTCCACAAAGTTCAAAGCATATTTTTTTTATTTTTAGTTTTAGGCAATAACATTAGATAGAAAGGAGATATTCAAAAACATATTTTTGCATTTGATTCTGCTGTTCAATACAAATCCAACAGTATGTGACAGGATGTGGTTGCTCAATTCCTTCATGTTGTTATGATGTTGGTCACCCCTCCCCCAAGTGTCACCCCCTTTGGGCGGTACCCAGGGCAGAGCGTCCCCTCTGCCCTCTCTAGCAATGCCATTGCAACTCAGTACTGTTGACATTGACTGATAGCTGCGGTTTCATTCAGGACATTTTTCTCTCTGCCCTACCTGGAGAGTAAACCTGAACACACTCACAAGGCATGGTGAATCAACAATAGGCTGATTCAGGCAGTGTGGTGGTTGTGCCATCACCACTTAATGCAGGCCCACCACCTCTGTAGGCTTACTACCCACATCTACCAACTTGTCTGGCCCATGCAGTATCTCTTATGTGGGATTGAGCCATGCCCCAAATGACACTGCTGTGATCTTCCAACCCCTTATTCAGATTGGGGTGCAAACTGGAAGATAACAATGAAAGGAGTGGCAGGGTCCTTCCTCATCCTTTTATTCTTTTCCCACTTGCTGTGTATCAGCCAAGACTTCACTCTCTTTCATTTACTGACATTATTTGGGAAGAGGAAGGACCCCATCATCGCTCTAATCATCTTCCTGTTTGTCACTATCCATGTTCTCACCCACCCCCCAAAAGAGAGCCAGAACAAAATATTGGTGCCAGGGCTGCTAGGGGAAGGGACTGTTGCTGATATATGTGCATTTGAATGTAGCATTCAATCCTGATATATGTGCATCGAAACATAAAATGCCTGTGGGAATATTTTTCCCCAACAAAAAGCACTTTACATAGCTGAGTAAATCAATAAATGGTTCTCGGTCCCAAAAGGCTCACATCAGAAAGATTTGCTTACTGTATGGTGATGTTTTAGCTGCTCCCAATATATGTATTTCCTTGATACAGGGTTTTTCCCCTAATGAACCAACCCAACTACCTACTATTTTGGCTGTTTTTAAAACACATGTTAATGAACTATGCTATGTATAGATATATGTGTAATTAATAACTTCTATTAGAATGCAGAATGCTTTCTATGTAACTGTGACACACATAGGATAGCAGAATGCTTCCTATGAAACCGTGACACACAAGATTATGTTTCAACTTTACTTGGCAGATGTAAGATGTGACATTCCTTTCATGAGAAGTCTTTTTTTACTGACTGACAGAGCTGTTGTGTATGCTAACCCACGAATCAATCTGTCACATTCTCCATTCTGCCTGAATTTGATATGTTGCACTTCTCATTCTCATTTTTCTTTGTGTAATAGAATCCCATTACTGTCTAGTTTCCTCGAAGAACACTAGGCTTGATCTAAACATTCCCGAATTCTCACTGGGTTTGGTTCACACCCAATCACTGACTTGATTAATTGACTTGACAGCAGGAATTTGAGAACATTTGACCATGAAGTCACAATGGCCAGCCTCTCACCTTCAGCAGAGGTAGCATTACCATGAGGTCACAATGGCCAGCATGTCTCCTTCAGGTAGGGCAGCATCAGCCTGAAGTTACAACAGCCAGTTTCAGTGAGGTCAGTGAAGGTGACAATGGTCAGTCAATGGTCACAACATCAGTGTGATGTCACAATGGCAAGTCTTTGTGTCATATAAGGAAATACCACTAAGCAGTAGTATCAGGGTGTCCAGACATATAGGAAAACCCCAGAGCACTTCCGGAATTTATGAGCCATACAAGCAGCTCAGGTTTCATGAGCTCTCTGGCTCTTAACCCTTTCCGTCTGGCTCAGTCTGCCTCAATCTGGACAGAAATTGCAAGGGAGGAGCAGCTGCTCTGCCTGCCTCAGCCTAACAATTCAGGCTCTGCTCCACTTCCAGACCTGCAAGGTAAATCCTGCCTCGGGATCCTGGTTTTATTCTGGTTCCTCCTCCCAGTTCTTTACATCCTGGTCCTTCTGGCTCCTTACAGTTTGCTTTTGCATTCTGCACACCCTCAGAGGCACTGCTGATTTCTCTTGGTGGCTCCAGATCCCACCTCCCTGATGCAGATATGTCCTCCTTTCTAACCCCCTCCCTGCTTGATATCTTGCTTGTTTGTGTTTGTGTGTTTGTGTGCTTGTGTGTATGTATATGTGTGTGTGTGTGTATTTTTGTATTTGTCTGGGTCTGAACCATATATGTTGGAGTCACTGGCTTGTGTTATGCTACTACAAATGTTCTCTTTAATGTCTGGATCTGAATCATGCATTTTACAAGGTTTTCAATTTTAAAGTGTTGAAATTAAGTACAGGAAGGCAATATGAGTATTTTTGCTTTATTTTAACATGTCCTACATGTGTCCTACATTGTTTGGGGTGTCCTACAATTTTTTTAAGCAGGTAGGAATTTTGGCTTGGGGGATAGGAAAACTGGCCTTAGAGTTCAGGAATTTTGGGTCTGGCATCTGGTCACCCTGAGTAGTATAAGGAAATAGCAGACAATGGTCAATCTCTCAATCAGTGAGAAGTTTTTTTTTTTTCCCTTCTCACTAATATGGCCATATGAAGGAGCTAGTGATCATTAGTGTCATTAGTGTCATTAGTGCCTCATTTCTTCTATTGGATGGGACATTAGGATGCACTAAAGGAAGGAGAAGCAAGCAGCACCTCCCCTATTAGAAGGTTTCTGCTTAGAGAGTGAATGGAGATGGGCACAGGAATGGTTGCAACAACCCAGATTCAACAGGCAGATTCTTCTGCAAACGGCACAGTTGAAAGGTATATTGGAAGACTACAAATTGTTAAAAAAAATAGCAGACACTGATGTGTCATTATAGATACCACAGAAATTCAGTTTCTGTATTTTCTTGATATGAGGCAGATTAGGAGAGAAAGAGAGGACCAGGTGCAGGAAAGTAGCAATGTGCAGAAATGTGACATGGTTGGCATCCCAGATATTGCAGAACTCCATTATGAAGTTTGTGGTCCTGAGAGGTTGGACAGATAGAAGAAAGCAGGGATGGGAAAATCCCAACACTGTTTGATTCAAGTCCTGGATAGAGTTACTGTGTATTTGAAAATCAACTTGCTAAAAGAATCATAATATGGACACTTAAACACTTTTACTTATTAAATTTAAACTGGTTACATATAATATGTTTAATTTAGCCCTAAGCCCCGGCATAAGTCCTGTGCTGAACTGATGGTGTCGCAAAAGTGCCATAAGACACTTCTGTGGCTTTCCTGGGGGAGGGTTAAGTAAGTGCACAAACCTGTGCTTGCTCCCCTACATTACCACGGGAATGGGAAGACCAATGAGTTGTGCCAGCCTAGGTTAGGATTGCACCTAATCAGAAGATGACCACATGCTGTCTGCCTTAAAGAAAAGGAGGATAATGAAGAGGCTAAAAAAGAGGACATGTCCTGGACAAAGAGGACATATGATCACTCTGAGTTTGAGGTTGAGTTCATCTAAGTTGAGTTCCCAATCCAGGAAAGAAACAATATTAGATGATGATATTAGATGATGGCTGATGGCAAAAAACAAGGGAGGGAGAGAAGAAGAGAGGGAGACTGGTGGCCAAGAGGTTGCAGTTTGCTGGTGCCAAGGGAAGCTCTAAAATGGCAACTGCTGCAACATTCTCTCACTTTAATCCCACCTTCCAAGTCTTAGCTGGCCATCTGTTACTTTCTACACTCTTGAGTGCAAAAAGCCAGGGTCTCTTAGGAGGTATGTGAAGGGTTGTGTGAAAATGTGTGTCTCTAGCTAACTCCAAGGGGAAAAAGAACAAAAACAAAAACAGCCCCTATAAGTAAACAGACAAGTTGAATTTCATCTTGTGCATTCCCTCTCCTGTTATAACCAGTCAAATGTCAATCAACTGAAAAATAGAAAAAAGCGCATGACAGGTTCCTAATTTTGTGTGGAATCCAAGAATGTGAGAAACAGCACAATAATCTTATGCATGTTTACTCAGAAGTAAGCACTACTGAGTTCAATAGGATTTATGCCCAATAGGGTGTCATGTGCATGGGGATGGTGCACATGGAGGGTCATGCACATAGGGGATGTTGTGCATGGGGGATGGTGCACATGGGTGGGTGATGCTCATGGGAGGGTGATGTACATGGGGGTCTGGGGTTTGATGCACATGGGGGGGTTGATGCATATGGGGGGATGGTGCGCGTGGGGGATGGTGCTCATGGGAGATGTGCACATGGGAGGGTCATGTGCATGGGGATGGGTGCCCATGAGAGGGTGGACTCACATGGGGGAGATGCATATGGGATGTGCAAGGGGATTTGTTTCCCAATAGGGGAATGATGCACATGGAGGTTTGTTGGGCATGGGGGATGTTGCGCAATGGGGCAGATGATGTGCAATGGGGGATGTTGCACATAGAGGGATGTTCCACATTCGGTGTTGATGTACATGGGGGGATGTTGCACATTCAGGGTTAATGCGTATTCAGGGTTGATGCACATGGGGATGCTGTGCATGTGGGACAATGCACATGGAGGTCAATGTGCAATGGGGGATGGGACACAGGGTGGATGGTGCACAGGGGGTATTTTACTCTCACAACATTGGCACATTTCACTAGTATACTGAATATATTTTGATATAGTATTCAGTTTTCAATACAATTCTTTCTTTCTACCTATCTACATACCTAATTAAATTTTAATGTTCTTTGTAAACTTTTACCCATTTATGTGCTACTGACCCAAATAAAGACCTACCTACCTACCAACCAGGAGAAGGCAGGATCTGCAGAGCTCAGTTTCACCAGATCCATCACCTTCTAAGTAGCCAACAGAGTTGAGAAGCACCATTGCAGAGCAGTTTCCTTTACTTGGAGAAAAGGGATGAGTGTCTCCCAATTGTTCAGTGTACTCAGGTTGCTGATGGGCAGCCATTTTTGCTGCCATGACAGCTCTGTTTGCCTGACAGCTCAGGATCGGATGGTTACACTGCTGCGCTCTCTCTCACTCTCAGTCTCTCTGTACATCATGTACATCACATGGAGAGCTGTACAGAAATACATCACACTGATCACAGAGATATACCTGGCTGATGTATAGTAAATCAGCCAGTATGTGTCACATACATGACAGTTATCTACTAACCTATAATTCTAGAGCACTACTTGAAATATGGGAGATATGGTAGGGGAAACTTTTAATGAAATCCAGAAACCCAACTCCTTCATTCTCTTGCAATTTTACTCAGATCTTGCATCTCTTGTAACCTCTTGTAGCTTAGCGTGCCACCACAAATGGCGGGGGGGGGGGGGGAGTATCTTGGCCCACTGTAATTCAAACACTGCTCACGTTTGAGAAAGTGTTTTGCAAAATGATGAGAAAGAATCTAATTCTAATTCTCATGTAAGCTGCTAATTACAGCAGCTAAATGTTGCTTGGGAATTTTCAATAGCATCTTTAGGTCCATTGTATTGTTTCTGGACAGGGAAGCAATTCATTGATGCTCACAGTCGTGGCCTTATTTTGGTGTATTAGGAATTGTGAAAATCTAAGCTATTCTGACTTTAGCAAGGATGTTCTGATCTTTTGATAATGTAATTTGAAGAGAACTGCTACAGTGCAAACTTAATTACTTGACAGTTTGCATATCGCCCAGTCTAGGAGACAAGTTTCACTCTTCCTGAATTGAAAGGGGGGGGGCAATTTACACAACCACATGCTCAATAAAAGCTCACCAATAAATAAAAATACTTGCTTTCCATGCAGAAGCTTATAATCTAACTAGTAAAAAGCCTACCCGCATTGTGGGAGTAAAATTCGCCCATATGCGCATCAATCCCCCATGCACATCAACCCCCCCATGCTCTATGTGTGAGATCTATCTTTGCAAACTAGATAGGCAGTCTGCAACAGCAAAGGGGCCAGAGCCTATACTGTCTACTCAGAATCAAACCCCATTAAATCCACTGGGGCTTACTCACAGGAAAGTGTGTAGGATGCAGCCTGACTCTTTCCAAGTTTGCATGAAGTTCAACGGCAGAAGAGCAATATCCTACGCTATCTACTCAGTATCAAGCCCCATTAAATCCATTGGGACTTACAGGAAAAGGAAAACTGCAGGCAGGAAAGGTGCTGGTGGGGGGCAGAGGGGTAGTTGTAGTGGGGTCCAGGTGGTGGTGGGGGCTTTCTTGGAGGGAAGGGGTCTGTTTGAGGGGGGCTCCAGAGGGGGGTGCAGGAGTTTTCCCTCCTTCTGATGGAGGCTGCAGTGTAGAGGCTGGGCAGGCCACATTTGCTGGCTGCAGGAGAAGCCATCTTTGTTCCTCTGACCGAAGAGGCTCCTCTGCTCCCTCTGCTGGCCTCTTCCCTGGTACTGCAGGAAGGGGGAGAAAGTCCCGCCTCACTCCCTAGCCAATGCAGGGAGGAGGGGGAGCCCAGCCAATGGGTACTCGTTATGTGAATCAAACTCATTATGTGAAGCAAAATCCCATAAATTCTTCCCCGTTATGTGGAACACTCACTATTTGAGGCACTCGTTATGCGAGGTACCACTGTAATTGGCTATAAGAAAAGCAACACTGGTTATTTGCTAACAATGCACAGTGAACTTAGGATTTCAAATGCAAAATTACGTTCAGAACTCAAACCCATTTGTTTCTAAAATATCTGCAAAACTCTCCTTTGGTGATCAATATTCCTCAGGTATTCTTTGAATAATCAAGCATATTCTGTAGATCAGATGTTTTTAACCACTTTGCCTTGGTACAATATTGTGCCATGAATGGTCTGCATGTTTGTTGCAGGAGTTTGGGGGACAGCCATTTATTAGTAGAGTCATTGAGTCTAACCCTCCCCACCACCAGCTTGCAGTGCCTTGTTAATTGTAAAAAAACTGATGGTCTGCCTTGATAATTTAAGTGCCTTGTCAGTGTGCCATGACATGAAAAAGGCTGAAAACAGATGCTCTACATATTCGCTATCTGAATTTTTGACATCTCAGCTCAGATACTTGATATAACTATTGATATTTTTACAGCACCGTATTAAATAGCAGAAATGTAATTGCATTGACAGCATAAGCCTATTCATGTATACTCAGAAGTAAGTTTCATTGTGTTCAGTTCTGCTTAGTCTCATGAAACTGCAAAGGATTGCAGCCATAGTATCTGACAATACTGAGAGCTGGTATACAATCATAAACCTTAATGGCTCTCAGTTTCACAGGCTCACCTGGATTTATTGACCAAAGAGCCCTGCATGACTGCTATGAAACCTAAAAACATTAAACATACCACCGTATGTTCTGGGGCACTATTGTAAACTGGGCATGAAACGATCTAACTTTCCCTGTGACTGTGAATTGCACAGGTTTATATATTTCCTATCTGACATTTAATAAGTAGCATGCAGTGGTATTTTGAATTTGCCAGTTGATCACATGAGATTTCATTTTCATTTTTCCTGATAAGTGTGAAATCACTTGCTGACACGAAATACACCTACTGGTAATTCTCAGAAAATGGGGATGATCTCACTTTAAAGCAGGGGTCTCTAAACTTTTTGGCAGAAGGGCCACATCGTCATTCTGATACTGTGCAGGGGGCTGGAAGAAAAGAAAGAATTGATTTACAGTGGTACCTCGCTTAATAAGCGTTTCACATAACAAGCAAAAATTTCCAAGAAATCTTGTTTCACATAACAAGTACCACTTCACAAGCAAGTGCGCTATGGGCATGCGTGCTATGCAGCCTTGACGCTCCGCATGGAGACTCTTTTAAAGGGCTGCTGGACAGCACTGCTGCCTCTAACTGCCCCCAACTTGGGGGCAGTTGCCTGGGGGTGCCAGAGGCAGCTGCCCCTAACAGCCCCCAATTGCCCCCACCGACCACCTTGAACCTCCAGCAGCAGCCCAGGTAAGTCTCCCAAGAAAGTGTATTTGATTGCAGTCTCCTGACTATGTCTACCCAGAAGTAAGCTCCATTGTGTTAAATGGGGCTTACTCCCAGGAAAGTGTCTTTAGGATTGCAGCCTAAGTAGACTTCATAGGATCAAGCACATTGAATGCATGTTTTGAATTCAATTCCAGTGTATTGTCATCTTTTTTACATCCAGTTAATATTTTTATATGAATATTTTGGAGGTTCTGGAACCAATTGTCTGAGTTTCCATTATTTCCTATGGGAAAATCCGCTTCACTTAAAGAGCGTTTCACTTAAAGAGCATGCCTCTTGAACGAATTAAGCTCTTCATGTGAGGCACCACTGTTATATTTAAAATTAGAATAAATTTACATAAATGAATATATTAGTGACAGAACTTGTGAATGAATTCAAATCAGTTCATAAACGCTTTCTAACACACACAGAGAGAAGGTGATTTTTACACCAGTTCATAAGCACTTTCATACACAAAGAGTGTATGCAACCCCCCCAGTCCTCAAAATACCCTCTTGAGGTGTGGAGAACAGAGCTCTTCTCAACTCTGGAGGATTACAGGACTTACCTGTGGGCTGGAGGGAGGGGGCTTGCCAAGGGCCGGATGGAAACTCCCCAAGGGCTGCATCTGGCCCTTGGGGCTGCTGTTTGGAGACCCCTGCTTTAAGGTACAGAGGTGCCTCACATAAAGAGCTTAATTCGTTCCAGAGGCATGCTCTTTAAGTGAAACACTCTTTAAGTGAAGCGGATTTTTCCATAGGAAATAATGGAAATTCAGACGATTGGTTCCAGAACCTCCAAAATATTCATATAAAAATGATGACAAAAATGTAAAAATGATGTAAAAAGTGATGTAAAAATGATGACAAAACACTGGAATTGAATTCAAAACATGCATTCAATGTGCATGATCCTATGAGGTCTACTTAGGCTGCAATCCTAAAGACACTTTCCTGGGAGTAAGCCCCATTTAACATAATGAAGCTTACTTCTGGGTAGACATGGATAAGAGGCTGCAATCAAAGACACTTTCCTGGGAGTAAGCCCCATTTAACAAAATGGGGCTTACTTCTGAGTAGACATGCTTAGGAGACTGCAGTCAAAGACACATCCTGGTAGTGCTGGAGGTTCAAGGTGGTCGGGGGGGGGCACTTGGGGGCAGTTAGAGGCAGCAGCGCTGGCCAGCAGCCTTTTTAAAGAGCCTCCATGTGAAGCGTCAGGTCTGCATAGCACTCGTGCCTATAGCGCACTTGCTTGTTAAGAGAAGCGGAACTTGTTATGTGAAGCAAGATTTCTTGGAAATTTTTACTTGTTATGTGAAATGCTTGTTAAGCAAGGTACCACTGTATTAGAGTGAAAGCAAATTTAAATATCTCCAATATCAGCCAGACCACTGACTACATCAAGGGTTGCACATACATCCAAGATACATGAAGAAATTGTTTCACAATTCAGAAAATGTTGCAAAGTGGTTGAGAACTTGAGACTATCAAGTGTTAGAAAACAATGTCTAAAAATATATTTATTAAGGAACTCAAAAAGGAGGTTTTGGAAACGACTGCCCATTTGCGAACATTTAGGTGCTCTTTTAACTGAAAGCATTCAAGAGGATCTGTGACATGACAGATTTTTGTTTCCACATTCCTGTTTGCTGTGCACCTTGTAAATTGCACCAGTAGTTTCTTTCTGAACACCTTGCTGTTTGTGACATTGTCTGGAGCAGAGATAGCAGATGTTGTAACGTTAGCACACCTTCTCCTTTGTATTCTCAACCTGACCCTTTCACCTGCAAAAGTTCAGTGGCCATTTCCAAGAAGCTTTTAGGTGCTTTTGGAGAACCTGGCTTTTTGTAAAGAACTTGTTTTGCCTTGGAAAGTCCATTAAACCAGAAAACTGGGTTGCCTTATTTACATTTATTTCAACATTACTATGATTAAGCAAGATCTGCTAGTAGAAGATAAAGAGAAATCCAATAAAGATGGCAGCTCTCCCAAAAGAGCTCTCAAAACAAGTGAGAGACATCAGTCAACAGCCACTGGAAGGAGGGAGGCTTCAGTGGGGTGAAGAGGAATAGTTGCTCTCTCTCCCCTTGTTAAATATCAGAGATCTATTGCATTAAAAAGTATCCTAGCACTATTTAGCAAAGGACAGCAGCTTCAAACACATTAATGTTGGGAATCCAAAAATTAACATTCATCCAATCCACTATGTTTTGCAAACTATTTGTCAACGCCTGATTTTGTGTGGGTGATGCCACATTGCATCTGGTTCCTCTGTATTTTTATCACCTTGTTTTCACATCAAGGATGTGTCTTGTGCTTGTCCACCCACTTTTGCACACTGCTAGAATCTGTTCTCTACCTGCAATGTCAGAGCCAGCCCAAGCCCTCCTAGTGCTTGTGGAGGCATGTTCAATGCTGCCCCTTTTACCTGTTGATGTGCCAGCCTCTGCTTCTCCCTACTTCCCATGTTCTTACTTAGTACTTCCTTCCCCAGCTTGCTCCATTTTCTGCTTACTCCTCTGTGTCCAATTCTTATTTGACAGTTTTAAAAACCTCGTGAAGCTGCCTAACTGGTGTTTCCACTCTCATTATCGGGAACTGTTCTCCACAGCTGTCCAGAGTTGATCTATCAAGAGAAGCAGAGCAAGTCCACCTCCTGGCAGCGAAGAAGAGAAGGCAGGTCATGGGGTGACTTGGGAAGGTTAAAGAATTCAGAAGTACAAAGAGAGGGCTCCGCTGGGTTTCTGCCTTTGAGTCTTTGTGACACTTTCCGCTGCCATTTAACTGGCTGCCTTCTGCAGAGCTTGTGTCTGGAAAGATGAATGTGAGATTGTGCATTCAAGATTCAGGGTGGCTCAGGGATGGTGGCCTTGGGTTTGAGATGCCTGCCATTAAATTTGGGGCTGTAGTGGCTCAACGGGTTAAGATATAGTGCCTATCATCTGGCAGGCTGGGGTTTGAGACCCAGGCGCTACAAGATGGAGTGAGCTCCTGTCTCTAACCCTGCTCCTGCCAACCTAGCAGTTTGAAAGCATGAAAATGCTTTACCTGGTGAAGCTTTACCATTACCTAAGAGGTGTGAGTCCTTATTAGATTTTCTACATTTTGCATATGGCGTGAGGTTGTGGGCTGAGAAAATGAATCTCACTGGGGCAACAGTATAAGCTGGTTGGAATTGCTGGCACCATGATCAGGTTTGAGGCTGCAGCTGGTATCATTTACTTAGCAGATCTATCACCCTGCCTTTCAGACAAATGACCTCCTTGTTTCTCTGGGCAATGACGGTGGCTGGAGTGTCCTTATCCGCTCTGTGGTCCCTGGGGCAAGAGCATTATTTCCTGGCAGGGATGGTGGAAGTAAACATCCTGCAGTTGCTTCTTTTTTGAGTGATGGTTGTAGCAATCTTGGCTTCCCTTGTGATGTTCTTCCAGAGGGTACAACGTACCCCATGACCCTTGTTCCTTGGACTAGTGCCAGAGGTTAGAACGTCCTTCCCTTCAGATCTACAGGTATGGGATATTTGACATTTGATGCAACTCTATGGAATGAAATCACTTTCACTTGAACTGGAATGACAACAGTATAGTTCTCCGAAAACCAATGATAGGTTTGATTTTTAACAAGCAATGCACATCTCTTTTTTCTCCCAAGAAAAGAAGCGGGAGACTGACATGGAATAAAAAAATGACAGTGCATATGGCATTGAAATGCCAAGTAAATAAGTTACATAGGAGCTGCCTGCTGATTTGACAGAAGCTGGCTATCTGCCAGGGAACACAACAGGTAGTTTTCTTCTCCTCGATCTTGAGTCTGGAGAAAATGCAAAGCAAGATCATTGTTTATATCTCTATGGTATGGAGACTGTCACAGTCAATCTACATGGTGATACTGTTTGCTGGAATCTCTTAGATCAGATTTCAGGGACTGTATGCTATGGTGTGGTGGTAAACTGGACTGAAACCAACAGAAATTTCAAAAGGAAGCAGATAATTATTCTCCTTGGCAGGATCTAGCAAGAGTGGCGTGTGTGGGTAAATTCCACACACACAATAATTAACTAAACCTCTCCTATAACCTCCTTATCTGTCTCTATAGTATAAGCCGGTTGAGCAAAAAAAGGAAGTACCGGTATTAGAAGTGAACAGGTTAATTGGGCTTGAGTAGACTGGTTGCTTGAGAGTTAAGAGAGGCTTTACAGTACAATTCTCATTTCCGGGTACAATCCAGACTCAGGGCAGTGAGGATTGCCCTTGCTGGGCTGCCCTAACAAATCTGAATCCAGAGCAGAAAGTTATGTTGCATCCAGAGAGTCAGGAAGCTTGGGCTGCCCTAGCTGCTCCAGAGCATGCTCAGTAGGCACCAAGCCAGTGACACCTGGGGGAGGGCTTGCTCCTGAGGAGACCCCCTCAGATCACACTGAACAAGGAACAGCTGTGGTGCCTGCCTTAGAAGTCCCTGATGAGATGCCAGGACAGTGTACACTGAATACAAGGGGCTTCTTAGAGTGGCCTGCTTTATCCCCAGGTTAGTGGGCTGCCATAGTTGTGCCATATCCTGAACTTGAGAGGCAGGGTTTGCACCTTGGCTGTCCAAGATTTTGGGTCTACACTGTCATTGGGTCTACACTACTCTGCTTATCATGGACCCCTATGGGTCTACTCATTTATATACCTATTCCTGAAGTGGATAACTCTGAGGAGATGGCAGAGGGAATTTCTGCCCTGGAAACAGGCTCTGGATACAGAGTAACTGCTGTGCCCTAGGCAATGCTGAACATGCCCTTAGCATCTCCTGAACTGCCTTGGCTGCCCCTGTTAGGGCAGCCCTGATAGGGCAGCCTAAGCCCTATGTTTCCTTAGGCTGCCCCAAGCCATTTCCAGACCAACTAGGGTGGCCCATCTTGCAGTTGGGTCAGCCCAATAATAGATAATGTAACCCAGTTGCACTTCTGGATTGTGCCCATCATGTTTTTGTGAGGTGATGTTATTAGGCCCAATGTTCCAGCACTGACGCAGCTGTGCCAATAGGGCCTAAATTATGCTGGCCTAAATTGGTTAGGGTTGTGCTCTGAGGCACATAACTTCTAGATAGCATGGACATCAGAAGGTCTGTGGCTTTTTTACCCTAATGGTGGTGTTATTGTAGCAGGAACTTTTGTTGACCAGATCCTACTTGCTCAGAAGACTCAGGTCCATAAAAACCTTAGGGGAGAAATGAAGAGTACAAGTCAAATAAATACATTTGAAGACATGGAAGAGTGTGCTTATGAATAACTGGTGCAGAGTGATATCCAACAGATACCCCTTCGATGTGCGACTTGCCTCTGGCTCAGGGCTCCCAGTGAAGGTTGCTCAACGCTATCCTTCCGGAAATTCCCCCAGATAGAAGTTTTTCACAGATGACCTTCCATAATTCAGCCAGCCTGAAAGCAAATTCAGAATGTGTGTAAGCCTCACTTTTTTGCCCACTGTTGTTTTTAGGCACATGAGTCTTTTATTTTTATATTATCAATGTTAGTGTCTGATGCAGAATTATGACTCTGTAGGTTAAAACATTCTTATAGTTACTGTAACCTATGTTACTAGACAGATGGTAGATTGAAAACTGTCAATATTTACTTAGCAAGTATATAGTAAACATAAAAATGACAGAATTGAATTGGGATCCTTAACTCCTGAAAACCATGGCCAGGAACTATAAACCATTGCAGCTGTGCTGAAATGTTATTTCCCTTAACACACTACAAAAAAAAAAAAAAACCCAAAGTAGTTTTGATAATAAATATTGTGGGCCTATTTCATTTCCACTCCCTATTTACACATTATTTTATTTTTTGGAGCATGCTGAACATAGCCTGTCAAGTTAATTCTAGAAGTACATAATCACCCAAAACATAAATTTAGAATTATTGAAGCCCAGATAAATTGACTTTAAACTGCTATTATGTAATCCATGTGGGGCTGCCTTTGAAACTAGAGTCTGATATTTCTGATCATGGCTCGTGACTGGCACTAGGACTGGCACCGATTCAAAGTGCTGGTTTTGACTTTTAAATTCCTGAACAGGTACTTGGAAGCCTGTTTCCAACCATATAAATCCAGTTCTGCCTGTTCGCTTTGATCCTTGGAACAAATCCTCCTTCACATGTCTCTTTCACCATTTATTTAACCCGCCTTTCCCATGTTAAAGGAAGTACCCAGGGTGGCTTAGAAGCCTTTATCCTCACACCAACCCTGTGAGGAAAGTGAGGCTAAGAGTTAGTGACTGGGCCAAGGTGACCCAGGATACTTCATGGCCAAAGGAGGATTTGATCTTGGATCTTCCACATCACTGAGGTGATACACCTTTAGTTTACTCTGGTGATCTGTCCATCCCCATAGCTGAAGACTGAGGACTATTAATTCTGCATAGCTTCCTACTCTGAAAAGCAGATTAACATAAGAATGTGACTCGCAGTTCAGCTCCTCTGAAACAATACTGCATAAATAGACTACACTAAAATAATATTGCATAAACAGTCCACCCACATCTAGATGGACTCAAATGTGTTGGATATTTTAAAACAGGTCCATCGTATTCACATTCATCTGGGAGCAAATCTCGTAGATACCAATGGTATTTCCATCTGAGTAAACAAGGAAAGGATCTGGATACAAGTATCAAAACAAGTGAGTTATAAAATACAAAAAGTGTGCAGAAATGTGGAACTAATAAGGTACTGCCTAAAAAGAACGTCCTTGAGAATGTTGCCAAGTGCACCTTAACAAAGTCATCTGTGCATCATGTTCCAACAGGATGGATGCCCAGAGAGGCGTTCTCAGTGACCAAATCCCCAAAGCTGAGGACATGAAGCATTTGAAGAGCTTTGTATTTGGGCTTTGGTTGGAAGTTTAAAAAGCCACTCGAATTCTGTGTTGGTGTGTTGGAGGAGCTATTGTTTGAGAATCACAGGAGCAGTAGCAGCAAAAAAACTGTATGCATTGCCTCCAGATGCACATTAACTATACAGGTATAGGCTGTCAATTTGACATGCTGAAGGGCTGTGGGTGGCGCAAGTGGGTAAGACACTGTGCTTGTTAACCAGCAGGCCAGGGATCGAGACCCGGGTCGGCCCCACAAGACAGGGTGAGCTCCTGTCCTTAGCCCAGCTCTGCGACGCAGCTGGATCCAATCGTATCAGCTCTGCCTTTCCATTGGACTAATTCAGTGGCGTGGAGAGGGGGATTTGCTGCTTGGGTAACAGCCTATCCTCCATAACAATCCAACCCAGGCTTTCGTGCTTCGCATGCAGCGTATGCAGCGCCGAGCATGATACCATAGTCTTCCAAGACTGACGGAGGCCTGCTTTTTTTGGCTGTTACAATGATCTGGAGGTTAGCTGTCTTTCTTTTGAGGAAACCATTGCAATTGTTAGGCAGAATGAAAAATTGCTTATTCTTGTATAGTTAATGTGTGCAAATCTTTCTTTCTTTCTTTCTTTCTTTCTTTCTTTCTTTCTTTCTTTCTTTCTTTCTTTCTTTCTTTTTCTTTCTCCTAGACAGTTTGCTTCCCCGTTTGATCATTTGCATTCTAATCCTTATAAATGTTTGTAATTCCAGCATCATATGTGAGCTTAAACTCATTACTGCTACTTTCAAGTTACAAGTGAAAAAAGGGAAACTGCATGAGACTCAGTAGAACCAACTGTGGAATTCTCCTTTTTTCCCTTCACATTTCTCAGAACCAGTGATCTCATGTATGCAAGTATTCATGTATGCAAGGATTCAAACAATAAAAATATGAATCATCATCTGTGAATTCTGGGTTACCCTGAATAAAGTGAAACCATTGATGTATATCAGATAGAATGTCTGCAGCCAAAATTTTTTACCAGAATACCTTGTCTGCACCTTTAAACATGCACAAAGCATGAAGTGACTGAAATGACTCACAGACTGTCAAAATGTTAGTACAGTAGAGGAGGGAAGTCTCATCCAGTTGGCAAAATGTGGAGTTCTAGTTGTTCCCAGCTAATATGCACTATAAGAAGGCATGCATCACAATTAAAATCCATGTAATATGGTGAAAGGAGCATTCTTGGCAACTGGGAGTTAAGTGTTAGGACAACTTGCTCTGCTGCGCATTTTGTAT
This sequence comes from Cryptoblepharus egeriae, assembly GCA_030015325.1. Classification (NCBI taxonomy): domain Eukaryota; kingdom Metazoa; phylum Chordata; class Lepidosauria; order Squamata; family Scincidae; genus Cryptoblepharus; species Cryptoblepharus egeriae. The sequence continues at coordinate 126,018,175 of JAREYC010000001.1, read as the reverse complement.
CCATCTGTAAAGACTATGTACTCCAAGATGTGCACATTAAAAAATGTGGTGATAATGTGGTGATAATTTTTCTGATTTAGTGTTTAGAACATCATGTTTGCATGTAAAGACTGTCCCACTTTCCATCCCTGGCATCTCCAGATACCAGGGCTGATCAAGATAAAGTTGCCATATGTCTGGAAAAACAGGGACAATCCTGATGTTTGGGGATTGTGTTCACATTCTGGCAAATGGGACAGAGGGTCCTGTCCCAATTTTGTGGAAGAAAATTATGACAACCCTAGCTCAAGATAGTCTGAAACGCTGGAGTGATGCTGCTGCCAGTCAGTGTGCAGGCAACACTTGGCCAAACCAATGACTGCACTCCATATGCAGCAGCCAGGTGCCCCTTAAGCCTGGATAATCATATGTCATAACTGCAAAGGAGGAAAAAACCCCTCAAAATGTAGGACACCAAAGAAAAATGTAGGACATGACAAAATAAAAAAGTAAAAACTTTTCATGGATTGCTTTTATGTGGTTAGCTTAAACCACATAAGACCACATTGTCTAAACACCAAAGTTTAAACACTATTTAAAACCATTACATATAATTTATTAGTGTACACAGAACAGATTAATTACAAGAAGGCAACATGTCGCCTGCTCACAAGGAAGACAATGAAGATCATTGTTCTTTCTTTTGTCTTGTGTCCTGGAAAAAGAGGGCATATGGTTACCCCACACTTGAGACTATTTCTGAGGCTGTACCCAGCAAACTACCGCTTATAGCTCCAAGTGGCTGAATTTTTCCCCCCCCTGGGTGTTGCTGAGCATCATTTCTCCCCACTGCTCAGCCCTGCACCTGCTGTGTCTGTGGTCTGCTGGCAACTAACCTCCCTATATAGCCTGTCCTCCTGCAGAGGCTGCCTGGAGCCACAAAAACCAGAGCATGCTCTCCTTTCTGCTGCTGCACTTGTCATGCCAGGCTGGTGCATGGAAGGGAGGAGGGAAGGAGGGAGGGAGTGTGTGTTGGGCTGCAGCCCTCTGGCCCTGCCCCTGGTGGCAGGGAGATGGCATCAGCTGTGTGTTTGTGTGTATGTCCATGTCCTCATCTACCACCCCCTCCTTACCAACATATATGATGATGATGATGATGCTGCTGCTGATGAGACAGGAGATCCCCTCCCGCCTGCCTTGTTTGTGTGAGGAGAGGAGGAGGAGGAGGAGGAGGCAAAGGCTGGATGGGGACTCCTGCATCTAGTGGGGGGAGTTCCACAGGCTCACCCCCCATCTCCATCACTGCAGGGTGAGTGGTTCCTTCTCCTCCCCCTTGCTTGGGAAGTCAGATCAACAGCAGCAGCAGCAGCAGCAGCAGCGGCTGCCAATAAGAAAGGCTGGTTGGGAGCAGCAGGAGGAGGAGGGGGAGCCACCTTCCTCTTCTTCCTCCTCCTCCTCCTCCTCCCTCCAGAGCATCTTGTGCAAACAGAAGGGCTGGTTGGCGGCAGCTGATGTAAGCCTGGCTGGAGGGAGCGATGGGAGAAGCAGCAGGCGGGGAGGCAGCCGAGGTGGCAGAGCCGGGGCTGCCACAGCAGGGCTGCCTTTCTGGGTGAGACTCCCCAGCCCACCAGCCAGCAGCAGCAGCAGCAGCAGCGCAAGGACCCGGGTGGTGGAGCCAGGTAGGGAGAGGAGAGGGAAAGGGAGGGAGAGCGGGGCCGACACTGCCCCGACCCCCGTGGGCTGGCGAGGAAGGGGAGTCCGCTCTGGAGACTGCTGGGGCTGGAGGGCTCTGGAGACGCCACACACTCGGACAGACACACATGGACACACATGCACACTCACACATGCACACACTCACAGATACACATGGACACACACACATGGACAGACACTCAAACACACATGGACATGCTCACATACACACAAAAACACAAACACTCACACATGGACACACACACACAGACACTCACATACAGACATGGATACACACGGACATGGGCATACTCGCCGAAACACATTGACACACCCACACAGATGGACACACATGTGCATGGACACACAGACATGGACACGCTCACACACATGGATACACACAGACACACGGGCCTGGACACACTCACTGAAACACAGAAACACACACATAGACACACACACGGACTCATAGGCACATGCACACACAGACGCACACTCACACACACGGACACACATACACTCGCAGACATGGACACACTCACACACAAACACACAGGCACACTTACATACACATAGTCATGCTCACACTCAGACGCTGACATACACGCATGGACATGCTCACGCACATTGACATAGAATCAAAGAAGAGTTGGAAGGGACCCGGTAGGTCATCTAGTCCAACCCTCTGCCTGCAGCAGGAAATCCTCCTAGAGCATCCCCGACAGGTGCATGTCCAGCCTCTGCTTGAAGATCCCCAGTGAGGGAGAGTTCACCACCTCCCTTGGCAATCTGTTCCACTGCCGAACCACCCTCACCGTATACTCACATACACACACACAGCCTATCCTCCATATTAATCTACCCAGGCCTTTGTGCTTCCCATACAGCATCAAGCTCGACACCATAGTCTTTCGAGACTGATGGATGCCAATACACACACAAACTCTATCACACACACAGACACATGGATGCACACACACATGGACACACACACACACACACACGGACATACATGAACACAAACACATGGACACATACACAGAGACATACACACACAGAGACATACAGACAAACACACAGACATGTTCAAACACAGTCACAGATACTCTCTCACACACGGATACACACAGATGGACACACTCATGGACAGAAATGGAAATAGATTACACAGACACACACATGGACTCACTCAGACAGACACACTTGGATACACACATACACATACACTTGGACACTCAGACACAAACATAGACACATACACACCCATTTGACTTTTCATTGTGGTGCTTTGGGTTGTTTCTGCACCCTGTACACGCTGGCTTCATGTTTACTTGCAAGGAAGTGGTACTGCCTGGAGTGGGGACTGACAGCCCAGTCCTATCCACACTTACCTGGCCCTGTTGACTCTAATGGGACTTACTTCTGAGTAAATATGTACAGGATATAAACATGTACAGGATAGGGCTCTGAGAATGCAGTCCTGTTCATGCTCACCTGGGAGTAAGTCCCATTAACTAAAATGGGACTTACTTTAAAGCAGCAATCCTATCCACACTTACCTGGGAGTAAGCCCCATTGACTACAGTGGGACTTGCTTCTGTGTAGATTGGGCTATAAGTCCTCAGTCCTCTCCACTCTCATCTGGGAGGAAGCCCTGATGCCCACAGTGGACTTTAGTTCTGAGTAGACATGCATCAGGCTGTTAGAGCCCAATCCTATGCCTACCTGGTCAGAAGTAATTTCTGTTATTGTCAGTGGAGCTTACTCCCTGGTAAGAGTGGCTAGAGCTGCAATCTTACTCTCCTGTTAGTGTGCACAGACAAGTGAGCAACCCAAGTTTGGTTGTGTTGTTCTAATGCTTTTTTGGGGTTTTTTTTTGGGGTGGGGTGGGGTGGGGAAGTCAGTAATCCTGGCATGAATCTGCCCCTTCTTGGCAGGTTTACCATGACTGCTACACACCACACACACACACACACACACCCAGTGGCACTCATGACTGATCTTGGAACTACCGCTGTACATATATTTTTATTCATATTATTATTTTTATGTATCATGCTTGCTTATGGCTGGGTGTTGCAGGTGACCTTTTCTCTCTGCATGTAAATCTGGGATTACACATCAGTGCTGTGTGCAAATACTACTGAGTGTTTCTCTGGCTGAAAGTCTCTTTCATTTTGTCACATTCAACCCAAGATGAAAGGGAACTGTTTGTGTCTGTGTGTTGTAGGAAAGGTCAGTGGTACTCCTGTATGTGGAGATCTGCTTTCCTACACCAGTTGTATTCCTGATGCTGCTTAAAATGAAACTCTTGGGTGAGAAGATGAGACTCTGGTTGAGACTTCAGTGTGACCAGTTATTCTGATTGTACAAGAGTAATCATAAAAGTGCTAACACCTTAAAGAACAATGCTAAAATAATTTCCGTCTCTCTTGGCTGGTGCTTATTTTTTCCCTCTCTCCCTTTTCTCTTATCTGCTCATCTGCTGGTAAAGGTAAAGGTGTCCTTCGCAGGTTATACTGCTAGTTGTGACCAGTGGTGGGCTCCAGCAGGTTCGCACCTACTCTATAGAACCGGTTGTTAACAAGAGATAGGACATATAAAGTTTAAAAATAGCCATTTAAAAGTGGCTGCCAGATGGGCAGAGAACCAGTTCTTAATTTCTTTGGAGCCCATCACTGGTTGTGACCCACCGTAGCACCGATGGTGCTCATCCCTGTTACTAAGACTTTAGAGCCAGCATTGTCCAAAGACATTTCCATGGTCATGAGGCTGGTCGAAGGCACATGCAGTGCTGTTTAACTTCCCACCACGGTGGGACCTATTTATCTACTTTCATTTACATGTTTTCAAACTGCTAAGCTGGTAGAAACTGGGCTAAGGATGGGAGCTCACCCTGTCTTGTAGGACCTGGGTCTCAAACCCTGGCCTGCTGGTTAATAGGAACAGTGTCTTAACCACTTGCGCCACCACAGCCCACATAACCACTTGCGCCACCGCAGCCACACCACTCAACTGGTGAAGTATGGTAAAATTGTAGGCCATGAAGAGTTATTTTTGGGAGCAGCTAAGAAAAATTGAAGACCTTGTCCACAGGTCATGACAAGCCACCAATGTAACTTTTACCAAAAGTGAAGAGCACTCAGTGAAAAGCTAAAGTAATCATAGCCATTCTTCCTAAATTCTGTGGGAGAATATTGAGATTCAATATTAAGTGAGACAATAGCTGCAATTCTAAACACACTTTTCTTGGAGGAAGCCCCATTGAATATAATTGGACTTACTTCTGAGTAGACAGGTATAGGATTGCACCCAATATTAAGTAAGTGAGATTCTACCACTTAAGTAAGAAGCTATTCTACCACCTTCATATGGCAGGGGTTTGTTAAGAGGTGCAGTCATAGCTAGCATTTCTAGAAGTGTGATGCTACATGCAGAAAAGAAAGTGCTCTTGGTACTACTGACTACTGATTGGGCACAATCCTAACCAAATCTACTCAAAAGTTAGCCCCACTATGTTCAATGGGTCTTACTCCCAGGAAAGTGTCTTTAGGATTGCAGCCAAGGTGTTGTTTGGCTTTTGGTGCTGCAGTCCCAGCTATGTCCCTGGTCATGGAAGTTTGTTTTTGGTGGCGATAATATCTGTGTAGGGAAAACTTTGCTGTGATTCAGGAAGATGATGCATGTGTTGTGATGACTGGAGATGATAACAGTGTAGGATGGATCTGTGTGGTGAACCACCCTTTATTAAGGAGCAAGTACCATTTGAAACCTGCAGGATTTGTTACCATGTACACATAATTTGGGTTGGAGTATAAATGTTCAGATTGTATGACAAGATGCTATAAAATATGGGCACGTCTGAAAGTGGTCCTGCTCTTTCAGAGGAACATTTGGTGAACTTCCTCTGACAGCGCAGTTGTCCAGGTTTGCCTGTTGCAGGGTGTCATTTTGTACCAAATAATCTCAGGCTCCATAAAAGTAAGATAATATTAGTAAATAAGCTGTGTTATTTTGAAGTGGTGCTCTAGTAAATTAGTCCATACAATTGATTATTTCCATAAGCTGCTTTTAGGTTTAATTATAGGGTTCGTTTTGATTTTTTAAATCTCAGAAACCAGCACTGATACGTTAGTGGTAGCACAGATTTTCCATGCTGTAAATAAGTTTAATTTACGTATAAATCGAACTGCTTCTGTCTTAACATTATGAAGGAACAAAATAGAGCTTCCTCAAAGTAAACACTTTCTTGGTAGATATGCCTGGGAATACACTGTAAGATTGTTGTATTTTTTGAATACAACAATTTATTAATATTTTTTAAGGAAACTTTTATTTCAGAACCCCATAGCTCCTTGCTAAAATGCATTTCAGTAAACACCTAGGACTGTAGCTGAACACAGATTTTGGGAAATTTATACCGATCATGAAACTAGTTTAAGTCCAGCTAGTGTTTGTTGTGACCATGGCATTTATCAGACCTCTGATGAGGAATAAATCTGTGCTAGCTAGATTGTCAAAACAATTTATAAACCTTCCTTGATCATTGGGTATGGATTCATACCTGCTTGCATAACAATGCGCTTTGCTTTACAGCTGTACTCCCACACACTAGTGCTTTGTTCTGAAACAGGACTCTTTTTATGGAAAGGCTTGAATCCAAAAATATCAAATGCATAACCTGTAATCCAAACAGTTGGCTCTGGTGTGCAAGTCTAGAAGACGTCTACAGGTGGAAGTGGAGTGGGGGAAGGAAGCAAACGGCTTTCATTCAGACTCTTCAAATTCACTGCGAAGTAATATCTCAATGTTGATCTGTCAAACCCACATCTCACCAGTGACCAATATGGTTTTTATTCCGTGTCTTCAAGCAAATCCATAGTCCTGTTGACTAGACATTTAGTGCTGTCTTTAACGGTGACTGTATTGTTTCAGTAATTTTTTTGGCATGTAGTCTTCGACTTGGATCTCTGCTGGGAGCCTGACAAATCCATTTCTCTCCTGCTAGGAGGAGGGAAAGGATTCCTTGTTTAATATAATTTAAGTAGTTGATGCTTCTCTGCTCAGTGAATGTGTGTGTTATAGCTGTAGCTGCTACTACATGTGGATAATCCCTGCGGATTGAAGGGCAGTTCTTTTATGTAGGCCTCTCGATATTGTGGTTTGCAATATTCTGATTTATCTGCCCGTTTGAAGGAGGAAACAGTGTTTTCATGTTATGTAACTTTTAAAGGAGCTGGCAGCCTTGATGGTAACACTGAAAAATTTCTGCTCAATACTTTATCCGAGGCATGTATATAGCTGAATCATACGTTTATTTATTTGTAGTGATTCAAGATGGTAGACATTTGATTTCCCAGTAGTCAACTAGGCAAGTGTGGACCAGACTTAGACCTGGGTTGCTTCGGCAAGGTGACTGTGTTGTGTACCCTAGCAATAGTTCCCAAACTGTGACCCATGGCTCCCCGGGAAACTAGCCAGGGAAGCCACCAAATCAAGGGATCCACAATTCAAAAAAGTTCAAGAATCACCGTCTTAGACCATACCATGGGTCCAAAAGAATTCATCAAACTAATTTCATGATCTCTGCACCAGTAATTTTCAACCACTGTGCTGTGGGCACATTGTTCTGCCATGGATGATCTGTAGGTGTGCTATGGGACTTAGTAGGGGTTATTTGTAGGGCAATTAGGGGAATTGAACCACTCACTAGCAGCATGGCCATGCCTTGTCAATGGTCCCAAAACTGATGGTGTGCCGTGACTATCTTGTGTCTTGCCAGTGTGTCATAAGATGAAAAGGTTGAAAATCGCTTCACTATACCTCATTACAGCAGCTCTCTAGAATTTGGATTCCTACTTACATATAGTTGGTTAGCTTTCTGTAAATCTGCAGTTTAGGAATCAAATTTTGCCTGTTAAGCATTTACTATTTGCAGCTTAATTGAGGTGCCCCGTTGTGGCTTCATTGACTTCTTTTGTGAGTTTCTTTGGTGACAATATTTGACCTTGATCATAACCCTTCCACCAGAAACGAAGGGCAAATTTAACTGTTCCTCCACAGCAGCAGGTTAAAGCTAGGTGTTAGCCGAGGATATGCTGTGCAACTGACTGCACTGGCATTTAAGAGAGACGGTGTTATCTCCACACCGATGTTGTCACTGGTGCAAAGCATGCAAATATAGAGTGATTTATTTTTTTGTATTCATGAGAATGGGAAAGGAGATGAGTCCAGCAATGAAGCCATTTGAGTTCACTACTGGAAATCCTGCCCAGTCATACGACTCTTCCTCCCCCACCTTTTGAGATTTTCTGCACTTGATTGCATAATGTGAGCATCAATGCTTGGTATAAGCAGCCCATAACATGATTAGATTGCTGCTTTCTCATATTAATGACTTGTAAACAAACCTCTAGAATTTACATGTTCAGAGATTTAGTGTTGGTATGTCGGTTATTTATATTTCAGCAGAGATGGCTACCGAAAGGAAGGCTCTGGAACCATAGCAGTGACAGGTGGATTTGTCTTGATCTCAGAATTGTGGGCACTAAATGTAGACTCTTCACACAATGAAGATCAGTTGAGTCGAGTTGATAATAAACACAAGGGATGAGAATGCTTTATATTGCTGGGGAAAATGGAAAGATTTAAAGAAGGAAACTATTTGGGCTGCCCAAAATCTAAAAGTAAAATTCCTGTATAGAACTTTTGATTAAAAAAATATATTATGGGGCAGCATTACCAACTGACGTATATTCTCAGTACAACTTTAGATTGATAGCTAATCCTTTTGGCCATTTTATTGTTTTTTTAAAAAACTGAAATGTTTAACAGAAATATTCCACAATTGTGCAAATAATTAGAAAAGAAAACAACAACTTATGCCTAATATGGAGATGATTAAGGTTTGGGGAGTGGCATCAGAAAAAGTAGTTGTAACCTAAAGATGATTACCTATAAAGATGAATCATTTAAAAAATTTTGCTGCTTTGTATTCTGATGATGGTCTTTCTCTGCCCTCATTCATTGTTTGGAAACATCTGAGTTTACCACAGCAAGAAGCAGGATATTGGGTGACAATAATTTGTGCATATAATGTTCCTTATACATTGAAGCTGACAGATTTTTTAATGTCTCCGGGTAAAAAGGGAGAAATAGCTTTTCCGTAAGCTGTGCAAATGATTGCAGATCCATAAGACTTGTTTTGTGATGAGGTTTATTTGTATTGTAGGAGTAATGCTTCTCCTGCCATTGATTGGGGTTGCAAATTTTGAACTGTGTGAATCTGATTAAGTTTTGTGGTCAGTTCTTGAATCACAAAGCATTCTCCAACCCCACAGCTGAATTAAGGTCTCCCAAACCATAGTTTTTGGGTGATGGAATGAACAGGAAGGGGAAGCTCACTCTTCCTCCAGTAAATAATTTCAGATTAACCACTTTTGCTATGACACCTGATCTGTCAAGCACTTTTCCAATTTTGGTTTGGAAGGCTAATGCTAACCATTTTTTGCTGGTATGGATGGGCCATACTGATCACACTAAACAGAATCATAAAAAATGAAGAGGAAAGCCATGGGGTAAGGGGAAAAAGAGCTGGGATTGGATTCTTTAAACATCATTTAATGTGGACTGGAAGTTAAACTAAATTTATCTTTTGAGTTTAATGATATCATTAGGAAAAAACAGTAGTGTCTAATACTAAATACTGTAATAATTATTGCTGGCTTAGCTTTTGTTTGTTTCTCTTTGGATGCTTATCCCAGATGTTTCTGGAAAGGTCAAAAATCACAAAGCTGAAATGTGGAGACAAAAAGAAGAAAGAAAGAAGAAAGCCAAAAAATCTAAATAACATTTTCTTCTTCTCTTCAGGTCTTATCCAAAAGATTGGATAATTAGGCCAGAAAATGAAAGATCCTACTTATGAATGACTTTATTTCAGAATGTCTTGTGAATTCCATGGATTTTAGTTTCTGTTTTTCCCCATTTAGAAACATAATATTCTACTGCTGCAGGGGGATTTTGTTGGCGACATGCTGGCCCCAATCCAGAGCAAGTTATTCATACTGATTCCCTTGGAACAAATTAGTTGCAGTTAATTTTCCTCACTAGAACTTAATCTGAATCTGTGCGTGCGCATGTGTGCGAGTGCAAGCTCTCCTGGGGTTGCTAAATATTTGATGCAAGTCCACATGAACTTGTGCTGCTGTGTCAGATCCAAGAAGGGGGTTAGGATTTGGCAGCCCTTCCTGAATCCAGTCTGTCCATCACTGCCCATTCTGTCTATCCCTGCCCAGGTGTGCCCTCTGCCCCTCTTTCTGTCCTCCTACCACCACCACCCTGCTTCCCCAGCATCTTACCTGGATTGGCGGGCTGCTCTGGATTCGCTGATGCCAATGGGAGGGTTTCAACCTTTCTCCTCCTCAGTGTCCCCAAAAGCATGCTGAGAAGTATATAAAGCCTTTTATGATTGGCACTGCTTTATGACTGGCACTGGTTTGTGGTAGTTAAGCACTAACAGAAGAGGAGTGACAATTTGGGATGGGTGACACGTAGTAAAGAAATTCCGACGGAGAGGAGCAGGACGTTTTTGCTTTTATATTTTTCTCATTTTTTAATCAGGTGGTGCTGAGCTAAATTTTGTGATAAAACAAAACATTCCTCTGATTCAATTTTTTGGGATGTGCTAATGACAGCATGGACAAGAAGCAAATACTAACTATCATACTAAGTAAGACATCATTTTAAAACTAAAAAAAATTCAATAGCATTTTACTGTGGCGGTTCTTTTGTAAATTAATTCAGCAAGGCATTTAAGGGGTCTCTCTCCCTATCGCTTTTTGAACTGATTAATTCTGAGAAGTGAACATGAAAGAAAAATACTTGATTCCCAAAGGAAACAAAATGCTGTCTTCCTTTACAAGGCATATTTGGCTGCCTCCAGAGAATCCAGTGCCCTAAAGAATTCATGGTGATAGTCCTCAGTCTCTGGGGATTAGCATATTTTACTGTCTGGTATCTCTTGTATAAAATACATGGATGCAATTAGTTATATTGTATTTCATTCAGTTTATTGGTAGTTATAAAGATAAGGCATGCATATGTTTCCAGCATTGTGTCTCAAGAACACATTAAGATGGAGCAGTAAAGAGCAAACAGATCAGGATATAAAATTCATTTTTAAATGTGCCTGGAAGGGGTGTCAGACTAGAGTTCTGCTTTGAAGATGGATCAGGCATCACACATCATCATGATTTGCACTGACTGTAATTTAGATCCCAAATCATGCGTTGAGTTTCCAACGCATGACTGGAATGCATTCATTCGTTTTGACCCTTGTGTGATATAGGTGGCTCCATTGGTGGAACAATGAAGATAAGACATCACATCTATCCATGATTGGAACAAGACTTGGCATGCAAATCCTGACTCAGGGATGCCATGATCTGTCAATTCAGAAACTGTGTTTGGGGTAGTATTTGAGTGGAGCCACAACCTTGTGGATGTGAGCAATTCCAATGACAATTGATCAAGGTGTGCCTTTTTCAGCAACTGGTTTGCAAGTTGAAATGTGGTGAATTTGCTTGAAGGAAGATTTCAAGGTTTAGAGGCAATAGGATTTGAATACTGACCTGGAACTCAGTTCCAAGAAAGTGTATGATTTGTTTGCTTGCTACACAAACAGGCAAATGGCAAGGTTATTCTTGATACGTTTGCAGGATCAGTGGACAGCTGGGAAATCCATTTTGGGCCCAATTCCATCTGACTTTCCAATGTTGATGCAACTGTGCCAGTCTACTGTGCACTGAATCTGGGGTGGTATGCAGGGTTGCCATATGTCCCGAAAAGCAGGGATAATCCTGATTTTGGGGGATTGTGTTCACATACTTGCAAATGGTACAGAGGGCCCTGTCCCGATTTTGTGGAAGAGAATTAGGCAACCATAGTGAGAGGGCAATCATGGAGGTTTCCTCAAGGTAAGGGAACATTATGTAAAGGCTATGTTATGGTTGTCTCGGTGCTGGAAAGTTGTATAAGATTGTACCTTTGTTAATATACTACATGAGAATGAATGATAACTCCTGGTTAGATTGGCACAAGTCCTGGAATAAGTCTCATGCTGGCCCTGGGGCAAAAGCCACTCCAAAAATCTGAGTTTTTGGCCAGCCTAGCTGCAACCCTGCCTCTCAACTTCAGGATATGGCACAACTATAGCAGCCCACTAACCTGGGGATATAGCAGGCCACTCCAAGAAGCCCCTTGTATTCACTGTAGACTGTCCTGGCATCCTCATCATGGATCCTTATATAACAGCTTATAAAGCTGTTCCTTGTTCAGTGTGATCTGAGGGGGGTCCCCTCAGGAGCAAGCCCTCCCCAGGTGTCACTTACTTGATGCCTACAGAGCATGCTCAGGCGCAACTAGGACAGCCCAGGCTTCCTGACTTTCTGGATGCAGCATAATGTTCTGCCCTGGATTCAGAATTGTTGGGGCAGCCCAGCTAGGGCACTCCTCACTGCCCTCACTCTGGATTGTGCCCTAAGTCTCAGTATATTATATATCAAGTATAAGACTCCCTCTTGATGTTTTACCAGTGTCTTGTTGCTGGGCAGGGTAACTTGGCATGATCCAATCATGCCTTGTATTATAAATGACAAGCTATTCCTGTCCTATACCTGACATATACCTGTCAGATAGGACTCCTCACCATTGTGAAGAGGGTATTGAGCATGGAAGGGGGTGTTGCACATGGGGGGGGGGGTTGATGCGCATGAGGGTTGATGCAAGTGGGGGTTGATGCGCATGGGTGATGTGCATGGCGGTTTATGTGCATGGGGGGATGGTGCGCATGGGTGTTGATGCACATGGGCATTGATGTGCATTGGGGTGATGTGCATGGAGATGATGTGCATGGGGGATGTTTATGGAGGGACGATGCTGCACATGGGGGTGATGTGCATGGGAGTGATGTGCAATTGAGAGTATTGCGTAATGGGGGATGGCGTAAGGGGGAATTTTTGTCCCGCAGCGCAGGGACATTTCGCTAGTTGATTACTAACATCAGCCTATAATTCTGTGGGTGTTCCATAGTTGCAGAAAATAACAAAATTTACATGAAGAGCGTGATACAGAGTAACTATGGGGAGTCCTTGCTCCGGTGTATGAAACAATTTGCTCTGGATTGCAATATGTATTTCCCATAGGTTTTCGCTAGGTGGTGCACTAGGTAATGTCTCTTGCATGCTCCCTTAGTTGCCCTGGATTGTACTCGAAGTCATGTAAAATCATATCTAATACTGTCTTCTCTGACTAGTGTCAGTTCTATAGGCTCTAACATTGTAGGGTAGCAAGTCTGGATATTTCCCAGTCCTTGCTATCCAAGGTTCTTGGAGATGTCAGAGTTTGAATCCAGGACCTGGCATATGCTTTACTATTGAACTATGGGTCCTGCTTTCAAAATCTATGAATTGTGAAGGTACCTTAAACTCGTGTTGATAGCGGTATCACATTGTTGGGGGCCTTGGGGCACAGCCCTTCTTTTAGACCCCTTTCTGTCATCCCACCAGGCTCCTCATGATGCTACCACTGGGGCAGAGGATTCACCATGCTGCTTAGAATTTACAGTTCTAGAAAAAAATATTATCTGCTGCTTCTGGTAAAGGAAATTAGGGGATATTTTTTGCAGAATAGCTGGATAATTACGTTTAATGACTGTGCACTTTTTTTGATCTTTATAGTACAGAACAGTTTCTCTGAGGGACTTTTAACCCTGAAGAGCAAGGTCAATGGACTGTGTGTTTTTAAATATGAACCTCAAGCTAGAGATTTTACTTGGTTTTAAGCACAGTATTCAAAAGAATTATTCAAAGCATGATCAGAGTGTTTACTTTTGGTCACTTCTTAGTGTGGGTCAAAACTAGGGGCTATAGAGTTTTATTGTTCACTAAGTGGAAAAGTGACAGATATTTGGAAGAAACAAATAGAGAGTTATTATCACTGCACTAAATCGCCTCACTCACTTAGACTGAAGTCCTAACCTCCACGTAGGCTGGCATAAGCCCTAGCACAAATCCTGTGCTGGTCTGGGAATGCTGGGAACACTCCTGGGGAAAGTTTAGGTGAGTGCACAAACATGCACTTGCCTCCTTTCATCTCCTCAGGAATGGGAAGATGGATGAGTTGTGCTTCTAGGTTAGAATTGCACCTTTAGTTGCTTAGTGTTCATTGCTGCAAAACTGTGGGAGAAAGTAGATATAGACACTTTACCAAATAACAAAGTCAGTAACAAATAGGGTGGCATGTGTACTGATTGAGGGCACAATCCTAACCAGTTTAGGCCAGTGCAACTCACCCGTCTTCCGTTCCTGTGGTGGCATGGTGAGAATGGCACTTGTTTGGGCACTGGCCTTACCCTTCCAGAATTGTCATGGAATTGTCTTACGTCACTTTTGTGACAACCCTAGGTCAGCATGAGACTTGTGCCAGGACTTAGACCAGCCTAACTAAGGGTTAGGATGGAGCTGTGACTGCTTTAACAATAGAAATGTAAGGGTTTGCAGTGAAATAATCTGGTATATTAGACAGGAGTAGAACCCTGCATTTCTTTTTATGTAGCCTATGTAAAGATGGAAAGAGAAGGAAGCAACTTAATTTTTTTTTAAATTCGGCAGAGGCAAAGTCTTAAAGTGCATAATCCAAACAAGCACTAAGGCATCCAATGGGTGCTCCTGTTCTGCTTTAATTGTGCTGTGTAAGGCATGTTTGTTTTGACTTGGGAGTTGGAGGCTGGCGCCAGGCTGTGCTAGATCCAGACCTAATGGGGTAAGTTTTCATCTGCTGAGCTCATCTGACATAGGGATCTGGGACCCGTTTGGGACTGCAGTGACTCTGCCTGGGATAAGGGGGAAAGTTTTCCCTTGCCTCTGTGAGCCACTGGGTGCCTGAAAGTTGTGGTGGATACAGCACAGGAACAGACTTGCCAATTTCAGTGTGCACTAAATATCATTCAAAAAAGAACACTTGATTGGTCCACATGTTTTGGTATGGCTACCTCTGCAGGAAAACACACTTTGGATGCCAGACTAATGTTGGCCTCTTCATTAGCCAATAATGTTTGGTTCTAATGTGGAAACTAATTAGTAATCAAGACAAGGTAGGCAGCCAGGCCAGGAAGGAAGCCAAAATAGGAAGGGTGTATTTTGCATTTTACTCCCAAGAACTTATAAGACAGAAATGAAAACCGAGGATGGAAATGTGCAAATGTGTCCAGGGAAGATATTACGTGTGGTTGAATTTTAAAAAAGAACAAAAACCGCCTGAGAACATAAATAACTTTTAGACACCCACTAAGAGCTGTGGAATGGAAAATATCTTTGTCGGTTCCCACAAAGTATTTAAGAAAAGTAATTAAGTATTAGTGAGGATTTAAGAGGAAATGGAAGGTGACATTCCGTGATCTCTTATCCCCTAAGACGCACAAGCTATAATTATTATCTTTATTTACGTTAATTGTCTGGAGATGTTTTGGTAAAAAGTTACATCCTGTGTTTCTGTAGATCAATTGTTTAGATAACGTATATGTTTTGTATTTGCATCTCTCCTTTCTGCTGAGCTGATGAAGCCGGTCATATCATCTCCATAATGGGTTTGGGAAATTGCATACTTTTCGGTGAGATTTGCAAAACACAACATATGAAGCTGCAGGTAACAAAACCTTTTCGTTATGGGCTGGAGGAAGAAAGAAACTGCTGAAGTTGTACAGAATCTGATATCTGCCTACCTGGGATGAGTTTCTGCTGTGTAAATGCAATACAGATTTACCTGTGGTTCCCAAATTTTTGATCTGGTGGATCTCTTGAGCTGCTGAGATACTGGTTGTGGGTTCCCATTAGTGCTACAATCGTATACATTGTGTAGGGATAATTTTTTTTTGCAAGGATTACACTGCTCCTTTGGCTGGTTTCCATTGCTGTCTGGGGAGCTACAGCTCTCAATTTTGGGAACCCTTATTGATACATTCAACCAGGTGAATTAAAAGTGAATTAAAATCTTTTAAGTGAAGTGATCAAATGAAGTTGGTGGAAAATCAGGAAACCTTAATATTTCTATTGTATACAGTATACTTTTCCTTTTAAAAGCATGTTTAAAAGCAAGTAGCCAGTTAGGATTTCCCTTAAATTCTGGTTACTGTATGCACCCTGTACCTCTTTAGGACACACCATTGCAGATGCTTAACTATCATTCAAATTTTTTTGATTTGTTGTTCCAGGTAGTAGGGAAAAATGTACAGGCATCCTCTGTCCAGTTGGTCAATATGAATTATCCTCTTGCATTCTGGCCAATAAGTAGGACATGTGGACCAGTCAGTAATGACTGATGGATAATTCACTAAAGAAGAAGAAACAAGCAATAGCTCAGCTAATAGGTTACTATCTATATAGTGAGGGAAACCCTTCTTCCTTGCTTGTGAAAAGATCTTATCAAAAAACTCTCAAATGTTTCTGTAAGTAGTTTTTGGAATAATATGAAAAAGATTTTCTTTGCAAGTACCTTGTTCTGTTGCTTTTATACTATTGTGGCTTCATCTGGGGTGGTATGTTTTGTGGATTGTCTTGCAGCTGTAGTCACAGAACAGATTTCTTAACCTTTTGTTCAAATTGGATATTTGATTATTACTAAAGTTGTTGTTACTGTTATTATTATTACTACTACTAAAGTTATTGATTATTACTCTGAAGTTCCAGATGGCTATGAAATTCTCAAACTTCAGCTGGCTACATTAGTGAATTACCGTATAATTTTTTCTGCTTATGGCCGCATGGCAGATTAGTTTATTGTTAAAAATATTTACATACTCCTTTTATACAAAAGTATGCGGAGCAAAGCAAATGGAAAAGATGATTCTCTGTCCCAAAAGGGCTCATAAAAGCTGAAGGGAAGACAGTACTCTCACTTACAGGGAATGATGCTGTTGGGATTGTTGCCCTCTTTAACAGCCATCACATAAAGACACCTCTTAGCCCAGTTAGCAGCAATTAACCCTTCCCTGTCTTGTTGCTGGAACTCCCTGCTGCTCACCCAGTCTGAATGATGGCTCCCCAAGATTTTCATGAGACTAAAATAGTAAGCAAGCACACCCAGACACTGAGAGACTTGACTCAGTGACATGAATATGATACTCAAATCAGTGGGGCCACGACTCAAGTGTTTTTAGAGTATTTCATGAGTGGCAGAGGCAATGAAAAATGAACATCTTCATTACTCGATTCCAAATCATCTGAGTCAAGTTCCCACCTGTGGAATGGGAGACCTGACTGACTCATTAAGAGCCTCTTTGTTGTGCTTTGATATATACTGTCATATATGTGTTTTATCATTAAGAGGGAGGTTGTAAAGAGGTACATGTCTCTATTTGAATACATGGTGTGTGACATACATGAACATTCATTCCCCTTCACTACTTTCCTGCCTGGATAACCTTCTTGATTTCGTTACATACCATCATCCTACCTTCCTTGCCACTTTATGTGCCACACTCCCTTTTTATCAACTTGTCCTTCTTTCTTTTGTCCCTACAGTGCTTACATTTTGGACCTATTCACAGGAATAGCTGAGAAACATTGAATTTTTTTAAATTCCCTCTTCCTGTATTTTTATTATTATTCCTGCAATAAAGGTTCATTGTTCACCATCGCCTCTCCCTTTCCTCCGTTTCTTTCTTCCCTACTAAGATCTGAGAACACAAAGTAAGATTTTCCCTTTGCGTGCATATTAATATATGTTCTGAAATGTACACTCAGTCTAAAATTCAGACTCAGTATTTTGGCTAGGCACCCTTTTTGTTTTCAAAAACAAACAGGGAGAGCAGCATGTCTTTCGACATGTGCTGAGTGCTCCTTTCCTGCCTTTCCTCTTTGTTAGGAGTAGTATTGCCTGATATGACCTGTGGTGGAAGGCCAGGCAACCCCTTGACAGATGCTGTGGGGAGGCGCTGGTTAACTATGGGTTGGTTAATTGAACAGTACAACAGCTGAAAGACCACCACATACTAACCCATGGTGTCCTGGCTAGTTATGGTTGAAGGATTTTTACCAGCTCCTGTTGTTCCCGCATAGCAGTTTTCTCAGTAGACCCTAGCAGGTGACAATACTTACCGGTACTTCCATGTAATAAAAAATTAGATGCTTTGACCTCTTGGCTGTTCAGTCTTTTCTTGCAGGGACCAAAACAGGCCAGGCTGCTATTCAGTTGGCAACGCTGTGCCTAATATATTCTGCAAAAAGAAGCCTGCCAACTCTGTGATCCTCTTGGATATGGTTGTGGCATATCCATGTGGCAGCACAGTGTTCACAAGTTTGTTTTCACAACACAGCCTTCGTAGCACATGGTGTGTATTGCACTATAAATCCAGCCAACAACTCCATGTGGTATCTTAGAGCAGAGGCATATTCTTAAGTATCCCATATTTATAAATTAAACATGAGTGGCTCAGTTGATTTTTTTCTTGCTTTGTGCCCTTCAGTTCTTGCGAAAGACACCGACAAACACATACACAGACACGTCCCTTATCCAGAATTCTGAAGTCTTGTTCCAAAAACGACAACTTTTTTGAGCAACAACATACCTACAAATCCAGAGTAACTACGGGAGCATGTAAGAGACATTACGTGCACGCGTAGTTGCTGCACCACCTAGTGAAAACCTATGGGAAATTCATATTGGTATCCAGGGTAAATTGTTCTTACACTGGAGCAAGGACTTCCCGTTGTTACTCTGGATTTTGCCCTATGTCACAAGTGAAAAAATTTTGCACTGATATCGTGATGGGTTCTACAAAAGGCAAAAATTATTTTAAAATATTTGTATAAAATCACTGTCAGTTGATGGGTATATAGTTAGATGAAATATAAAATGAATTTTGTATGTAGACTTACATCGATATATGTAAGTACTCCAAAATATGGAAAAACCCTATATACAAATCACTTTTGGTCTCAAGGACTTTGGATAAGAGATTCCCAACCTGTGTTTGTAATATATCAACAACTATAGCGATATGGTATATCTTTCTTCTATAAGTCTGTATAAATCCTACAAACCCATATCACTCAGGTTGCGAGGCAACCTTAAATTGTGTGTGTTGATTAAAATCTAGAGTGATGTGATATTTTGTTGTAACAGCAGCTCTATTGTCCAGTTGGTTTGTTCTTGCTCAAGAGTGCACTTCAGCACAGTGGCCAGCCTGCTATTAACCCCAATAGCCAGCCAAAAAATCCTTCTCTTATGCCAGCGTTTCTAGTCTGTAAGGGCTACTACTGTTATGGCTGCTACATGCTGACCTTTTCATACCAACTGTAGTCCTGTGTCTGAGGAATTCTAATGAAAACAGAAAAGTGAATCAGACTGAAAAGTTTAAAATGCAGTAGTGCATGTTTCCCTGAGTTTCTGTGATAAACTGCTAAATAGTATAGTTTTAGTAAATTGCTAGATAGCTGGATTGTTCTGTGGTAAATTGCTAGATAGTCTTTACATGTTTCTGTTGACTGCAGCATCAGACTCAATAAATTCAGAGAAGCCCAGGGGCTTTTGGACATAGACTCTCCCAAATATGCAATTCATTTCTTCCATTATTTTTAGGGTATGAACTGGGCATGCAAAGTCTACAAATGTTGTAGATTCCAACACAAGCAGGAAATTTAGCATGTGAAGACTCAGCAAAGTAGAGTAGGCCAGGAGACACAATTCTTTACTGTCTAAACCAGTGGTTCTCAGGCATTTCAGCTTGGGACCCCCTTTCAAACTTAAAAATCTGTCTGGGACCTTGGGATGTGATATCACTGTGATGGCAGAGCTCCAACATGTCTACTTGGAAGTTAGTCCCGTTCAATAACACTTCCAGGAAATCCCAGTGCCAGATTCCAACATAGCACATATCACCCTCTCACAACCCCCTAACAGAAGGTTGCGATTCCCCCAAGGAATCTAAGTAGCATGCTCTACGTAATGGTACTCAAATGTTTCGGCCTGGGACACCCATCTGATAATAACAATCTTACTGGAACCCACTGGAAGCAGTGTCATCAACCTGGAATTGATGTTCTGGCTGGAGGTGAGATCATCAAACAGGAAGTGATGTCAGTATGAAGCCATAACATCATAATGTGATGCCATCAAGCGGTGATGTCATCAAGCAGAAAGTGACACCACATTGGGTCTTCTTTCTGAGAAGACATGGGGGTTGGACTTGCCTCTGGGATCACGTAGTGGGAAGGAAAGAGGGCAAAGCAGCCAGCTTAATTGGGAGAAACATCTGAGTAGACATGGGGAGGGTGTCTTGTCTCTGGGATCACTATAAGAAAGGAAAAGAGTAGGCAAAGCAGCCAGCTAAATTCCAAGATGGTGGCACCTAGATTTTTGGGACTCTCTTGAAACGAAGACGTGACTCCCAAGGAGGTTGTGACTTCCACTTTGAGAACCACTGTTCTAATGTACATTTTTCATCTTTTTCAGTGTCTCTGTGTAACAACATATGGTGAAGTATTGTACATATAGAGGCCATGTATGTTGCGTGCAGGAAGAACATCCTGTCCCACTATTGAAGCAACATAATGAAGAAGGCTTACCATTATCTATTGCCCCTTAGTATGAAAATCAGTATACTTTTACTGCAGTTTTTGGCCTATACCATATTGTTAATTCTACTGTCTCAGAGAGAAAGAAAGAGAGAGAGGTTTGTTTGGAATGGGAGCTGCTTTCCATATTACCAGAAAGCCAAAAAGAAGTATTTTAGGTGGCCCATATATCTGCTTATGTAATGTATGTAAATATAGAAATCTCGCTCAATCCACAATGACAAAAAGAGTTAAAAGTCAAACCAAAACTCAGATTAAGAGCAAATGCTTCCTTGGGTACCTCAAGACCTGCTATATGGGGAAAGCATCATAAGTACCTGTGTCTTGTAGTGCTTCATGTGCTGTTAAGCATGGATTGCTTGTATGTGTCTACATTTTTGAAACAATCTGCAATCTATGGACCCAGACAAAAGACCTGTATCGTGCGGGCTGAGTTTCAGTTTCTGGGTCAGGATGAACATTTATGGGCTTTCATGTTTGCAATAGAAATGATTGACTAGCTACCCTCTTTTTAAGAGCTTAGGAATTAGTGGGAACTTGTTGCTGTGAGTAAAAAAATGTGCAGTAACAAAATGGAAACTTGGAGATGGCTTTTTTGGAGCAAAATCTAACCTGGGTACCAGTGTGCCAAAAATATCAAATTTTCTTCCGTCTGACCCACCACATTCAATGCAGAGTTCCAAATGTATGTGGAACATTTCCATGCCTTGGTGTGGAGGATGCACACTTTTCTACTTTGTGTATTTGAAAGCCAAGAAGACAGATGTGCAAGCCACTCGCCATCTGCTTTTTCTGTTTTTATCCCTTCATGTTCAGCCCAGCTCCCCAGTCTCATAATCTCTTAGAAGAGCATAGCTTGTCTTCAGCAAAGAAAAAAGAATAGCGATTGAGAAAATGGGTTGCAGACGAGACTTTGGCTGCAATCCTAAAGACACATTCTTGGGAGTAAGACCGATTGAACATAATGTTATTTTCTTTTGAGTAGACATAGTTAGAATTGTGCTCATTGTGGTTTAAAACCAAGATGGTTTGTTTGAACCCCGATATTTACTATAGCAGCACAAGCTACATTTAGGCTGCAATCCTAAATACACTTTCCTGGGAGTAAGCCCCATTCAAAATAATGGGACAAAATAATGAGTAGACAGGCATTGGATTGCACACTTTATCTGTTTGTGAATGTGATCCAATCTGACCTGAGCATAATACTGCTGAAGCTCTGATGGATGATGCAGCTACATAGTTCTACTTATCTCAGTTTAGGATGACTAAACTTGTAAAACACAATATCCATAAGTGGTGGCCATAATTTTCCTCTGCTTGACAGGTTTCCATGCTTTTGTAACCTATTTATAAAAGCTGTGTGTCAGCTCCCAAGCAGTGAAGCTGGAAAAATCCCCAGTATCTGCCAGTTACATTTTGTTTGTGGGGCTTAGGATTTTGAGATAACGTTCTGTAGAAGGCTAGCCCGTCCTCTCCAAAACTGAAGGCTGGTTCTGAAAACTGATGATGGTAGATAAAAATATTGAATACTCTTTTATGGTCTTGAACAAAGGTGTGTAAGGTCCAGGTTGACACCTTATGGCTTTTTTCCCTGCATAGTGTACAGGGACAAATGTTAAAACCATGCAAATGATGCTGTTCCTACTAAGGGCCAAATATTATCCAACTTTCGAGAGCTATTATCCTGCTTTCCAGTTGACTGATTGATGCAGATGCAAAGAAGCTCCAAGGTAAGGGAGCAAATGTTCTCTTACCTTGAAGTGGCTTCCGTGACTATTCCTACCTTGTAGGATGAAATGCAAACCCTGTTGCTACCAGGTCCAACCGCAATCAAAGTAACCCACAAGCACTGCCACTTTTTGTTGTGATTGTGTACCTGTGTACATGCTGCCTCTATAGTTGCTTCATCCTTAAAACTGAGTGACTGAGGAGAATATTGCGGGTTCGAAGTTCCTCTATGCCCAGTCAGGGAAGATGCAGAGGAGGCAGCAATTCCATTCTTGACAACTGTAGAGTAACTCGGAGGGGGATCACAATAGCCTAATCAGGTCCACAAGGACAGATCCTTCAGATCCAGATCCATCAGATCCAGAAGGTCAAAAACCACAAATTTTTGATTTACAGCCCCAAATCAGAAGCCACGCTTTTTGGTCTTTTGTAGGGGTAAAAACCACTGTTTCCAGGTTTCCAGGAACGGAGGTCATGCAAGTAATGAGGGTTGCCTTATACTGGCATTCACAGCCAATGAAACTGAGTTAAGGTGCAAGAAGCAGGTAGGAAAAATGGGCCCAGGTTCTTAATCCAGCTCCTTAACCATTACCCCATCCTGGCTTTCATTTTATAGAATATGCTTTTTGCTATGACTGGATCATTTCATAATCAGGAATGTGCTCTGACTGAAGCTGTTATGTGTATTAACAGGACCATTTGTCTCAATTATAGATTGTTATTAACTTGCATAACAATCTACACTTGAACACTGTGAAAATATCATATTTTTCAATGCTTTTTAATTTGTCTTTTTAGAGAGAGGAGCCATTCTTCAGAAGAAGAATTTCTAAGATGTGATCTTGATTGAAAGGTAGGTATCCTTTTTTATTTCAGTATGCTATTAAAAAAATGGAAATGTGCACCATGGAAAGAACCTCTGGGGCTTCCTTCTTTGTGGAAATGAAAACAAAAATATTCCTCTTTTGAGAACTATTACATGTGTTTCAAATGAAAACACTTATTTTGTTCTATGTCTAAATATACATGGACTCAATCTTACCTAAACTTCCCTGTGCTGTTGCATGATGTAGACAGAAGCTGAAAAGTATATAGCTCCAAACAGCTATAATTATGCACAAGAAAGGTGCAACCACAGAAACATGCTACCACAAGGATTCCTGCAACTGCGTGAAAGTGCCAATGTATTTTGAATGTCTTTTAGCTCATAGAGTCAGTGTATAGTGGAGTTTTGGAGCATCCAGATAAATGTTTTGAAAAAATTTTCTTTTTTTCATTATTTTTAACGGAATGGATCAGTAGTTGCTTGACAAATCATCTATTTTGGCTGCCTGTCTGGTATTGCGCAAAGAAAGACCTTTGCAAGCACCTAAAATATCGCCGTGCATGATGGTACAGCATGTTTAGCTTGTTGGATCACAGATTGTGCACACCTGCTTATACATATTTATAATTAAGGGTGTTGGAAGTTATATTTCAGCTTTTTAAAGTTGAGCTTTCATTTTTATTTTGGCTTTCCATTGCTTTCAGTGGTAATATCTTACTGTAGTCACAGGTGCTTTCTTATCTCCAAATAGTAGTTGCTATCTCTTCAGTGGGTCCAGTTCATTAGAGAACAAATTGGAGCAATTTACTGGAAGTAATGTTTTTCCATCTAATTTCATAGGGGGCAGATTCAAGGGCCTGGATGTACAGGCAAGTGTGTGTGGGTGTAACTCATCAGACATTAAATCCCTTCCCCATAAAATACTAAAGTGCAAGCGGTGTGATGACCTATGCAAACAGCTGCTTAACCCACCCCTCTCCTCTTTTTGTGGATCTAAAACTATAATAATCCATCATCTTTAATTGCGGAGGGACATAGCTTATATAAGTCAAATTGCAAAATATCTTCATTTAATTTTACAGAGACATACCCTACAATCCAGAATAACTACGGGTGCACGTAAGAGACTTTACGTGCACCCGTAGTTACTGCACCACCTAGTGAAAACCTATGGGAAATTCATATTGCAATCCAGAGCAAATTGTTCTTACACCGGAGCAAGGACTCCCCATAGTTACTCTGGATTGCGCCCATAGTCCTATATCCTAAAGTGAAATTAAGCCCCTTGCTCCGGAGCCGTTAAGATGACTTTCCATAAGATAACATTAGAGGGTGATGTAACTGCGTGGACCTGTAACCACTATGGATTTTGCCCATATTGGGATTATACACCATGATAAGCCAAGTTGATTATTATAACTTATCAGAGTTGGGGGGGGGGGTTAATCTGTATTTGTAATCTGCATTTGATTAAAGTTGTATTATTCAAATAATGCCAATACAAATATTGCTCCACAGTGGATGGGGTAAGCACCTAGCCTGAGTAGAGGGGAAACTTACATTTGAAAGGATGCCAGATTTAGAGCACAATCCTAACTGCAACTATTCAAAAGCAAGCCCCATTCTGTTCAATGGGTCTTGCTCCCAGGAAAGTGTCTTTAGGATTGCAGCCTTAGAAAGTTGAGAATCCTGTTTGATCTGAGGATGCAAGGGAAACTTTTTCATAAAAGGGCACAGAATAATGAATGGGGACAGAGACACCTCAGGATGAGGACACATTGGCCTGTCTCTCTTCATAGAGGCAACATCAGGATGAGGACACAGTGGCCAGTCTCTCCCTTTTAGATTAGCATCAGCATGAGATCACAATGGCCTGTTTCTCTTCAGATGAGCATCATCTGCCTGTGGGCACATTGATCAGTCACACTGAGGCAGGCATGTGCTGAAGGAGTATGTGGGCATGATCACTATTGAAGCAGGCATCAGTGTGTGGACAGAGAAACTGAAGCAATTACTGAGGCAGGTGGATTCAGCCCAGCTAATACAGACCTCCTGTGTAGTACACATCCCAAGAGCAACACAAAAAGAGGTAAGCCTAATGGGGGCAAGAACAGGAATCTTGGCAGTGCCCCCTGATTTAACAGGGACAACAGTTTGCTGATCCAAGCAGAAGTGGAAACAGTTGGAAAGATGAAACTGGAAGCAAAAATTATCCTGATATTCTAGATGTGATAAGGTGTCATTTTCAGTATGTGTCTCAGAGGTGGTGCAGACTAGGAGAGATCAACTTGTAATGTACGCTCCATGAAGGAAGATATGGTGGGGCTGGATTGAAAGCAAGGTGATCATATGACAGGATTTTTCTGGATTTGTCCTCTTTTTTAGCCTTCTGTCCGGGTTTCCTCCAAAAGGCCTTCATTGTCCTCCATGTTGGCCTCATTTTGGATCTTTGCAATGGTGTGCAGTACCCCATCATGACATATGTTGTTGGCTTTGTATTGAGCAGAATCCAATGCAAAAATAGGTTTTGAAATATCTCCTTCCTATCAAACATTATGGCCAAAAAACTTAAAATAAAAAAAATGCATTGAACTCTATGGGAAAGTGAAAGTGCCCAATATTGCAGCTTTACTCGTGAGTAGGCAAAGTGCCATTGTCTACTGGAAAGGCCAGGCTGAGAGGAATCCAAGATCTTCTCCTTTTTAGGTACAGGTCACCCTGGTTGAAAGTGAAGCATGACTTTACAGCTGTTGGCCACACGAGTTAGAATATGAGTGTGGAGAAGAAAGAAGAGAGCCTGGTAGAGAGCAATCCACACTGCGAAAGGAGCAGTTGAGAGAGAGAGAGGGAGAGAGAGAGCTATCAAAATCATGTTTGATCAACACAGCGAAGATGGCGTCTCACTGGTCTTTAGGTTGGCAGTATCAGCACAATGACACATTGGACAGTTTCTTCTCATGATTAAACATAGACATTTTGTAAATTTCAGGTTTGGAAAGCCACAGTGTGTTGTCTGGATTTTTGTGAAGATCCTAAGATCTCTGTCGCCTTTTGGTTGGACAATCAAGTCATTGGATGAAGGGCAGATGGATGCCTCTAATGATCAAGTAACCCAGCTTTATGTTAACCCAGCTTTGTTTTGTATCAGCTGTGGCTCACAGCCCATGTTTGTGTATGAAAATGGTGGTTTTTGATGAATTTAATGTCTTAATCCCATTTTTTGTTGGACTGCATTCATTTGTATCTATGGAGGGCATCTATCTGCCGATTTAACCATTGCAGTATGATTGCCCCTTGGCAATCTGTGTTGTTCCCAGTGCTGTTCTTTTATTGTATTTAATTAATAATGAAATAGTGTAATGATCTTAAAAATAGTGCTAGAATGTCATGTGTAGTTGAGTGAAGGATTTCAATCTATGCTTAAATAGCTGCTTAAAGTGTTGCTATTGTGGAATATCTGGTATGTGGAGTATCAAAAGCAGTGCATAGTGTGGCTCTGATTGACTAATGCTGCAATCCTAAAGATACTTCCCTGGGAGTAAGACCCCTTGAACACAATGAAGCTTACTTCTGAGTAGACATGGTTAGGATTGCAGCCTAGGTCAGGATAGTTTTAACCCATTTTTGCCCAGCCCATTGTACACATTTGATCCCTGTTGTGTATATACAATACTAGGCAGAAATGGCATAAATATCAAGGTTCCTTTATACCCATAGACTGAGAGCCCATCTTGAGGAATCTTTTGTTCTTATCTTACAGCATTGGAGAAAAGAGGAACATGCTCTATATTTCAGACTGCAGGCCTGCTCATATCAGGAATCCTCAATGAGCACTGTTGCATTTTTTTAAAAAATAAGCTTATATAGGATAAAACTGTGAGTGTCCTATTTTAAATTTTTTGTTTGCTTTTTTCAAAAGTAATATTCTCAAGCAGTAGAAGATAACCGTTCCATTTTAGAAAAATGATTTAAACAATGCTTTTGCTAATAAATTTATATCTCCAGATTAAGGTTGCAAATTTAACAGCCATCCTTCTTATTCGCTTACTTAAGAATACAAGTGCGGTTATGCTGCTTTGCATGGGATTTTCTTCTGCAAGTTGTCTATTGTTTATGTGGCATATGGAATTTGCATTCCTATCACTGCCTGTAATAACAGTGTGGTATACTTCTGAATGACTGTTCAGTGAAGTAAATTTACAGTACCAGAGAGAGGAGTGAAGGCAGCCGCCAGATAATAGGGGTTGAAGTGCCAAGGCTTTCTAATTGAAATTAATTTGTCTGTACCTCTTTTTCAGGGTGGTATGATTTTAATTCTTGCTGTACCCTTATCATGGGGAGACTAATTTTTTAATCATTGATTTCAGTTAAGCTTCCAGTTTGCAATTCAGGTATCCTGGAAAAGAAAATGCATATTAATTGCTCAGGTACAAACATCAGGACAGTAATTCCCAAATCAGTGGGTCCCAGTGGTGAGTCGCAAACTGATTTTTGGTGGGTTGACAAATGATGATGTAAGGATCAGAAACTGCTTTGGACCCTGAGAAAGATATTGTAGTTGCTAATTATCCTGCAAATTGCTAAGCTCCTGCAGTTTGCAAGCATATATAATTATAGGAAGATAAATGTGTGAGAGACTTTTATGTGATTAGATAAATAAATAATATCATTTCTTTCTAGATCTCATTTTTAAAAAGTCTGGTAAACTTATGTGACTTCTGATAAGAGTGCCACTTTTAAAAGGAAATCCTGGTGCTAAAATGTTTGGAAACCACAGCTAAAATGGTGCTAAAATGATCCTGGTGCTAAAATGTTTGGAAACCATTAGAATATGCTTGCTCTCTCATCTAATGACAAAAACTATCAAATTTTCCTACCAACAACTCCTCCATTTTAATTCCGCCTTCTGGAGAGAAGCATCCACCAACATTTGATTTTAAATTTTGTCGAAGAGCAGTTTTCTGGAGCCACTGAAATTTTTAAAATTTCTGCTGTCTTCTGAAACATCAATATCTACCAAGCCAGATACGATGTTAATTGTGTTATTCCCCCTGCTGAGCTTACTCTGTTTGTAAAGAGCATTCAGATTGGGACAGTGGTGGAGGAGGATATGGGGCTTTAATTCAGAACACTCCTTGGTCCAAGGAATCATAACCAGTTTCTACCTATATCCATTTTTTCAGTGCACAAGAAAATATAATCAATCCTCTTCATTCTGTCCAAGGTTGTACAGTGTACAATCCTAAGCAAGTCTACTCAGAAGTAAGTCCCATTACAGTCAGTGGGGCTTACTCTTGGATAAATGTGGATAGGATTACAACAGTAATTAGAATGGGCTGCTAAGTCTTTCTCCATATATCATTGCATTGGAAAATCTCCACTTTTCCCACTTGATAAGGAATGGCTGATCTTTCTCAGAATTTTGCAAAAAATAGTTAAATAAGAATGGGATATTGTAATCGGCTAGTGCAAAAATTGTGAGCAGCTTCTTTAAGACATTTTGTTCGAAACTGTGAGATGCCATAAGTTGGCACTTAAGCAGGTGTGTTAGTAGTTTCCTAACATTCAGGATAGCGTTCCCTGAAGATGAAGAGGTTATAAATAACCAAAGCAATCTTTCCACTTTAGTGTTCACGGTGTCTGAACCTCAACATTTAAGATGGTTGTGGTTCCTGTCAACAATACCTGCAAGAGCATTCAGATTTTGTACTAATTGCTAACGGAAGTTCTCTTTGAGCATAAGAAGGAATCTGTCTGTGATGTGGACAAGTAGCTTTCTTCTAGGCCAGAAGTTGTCCTCCGCCATACTACTTCGCATGATCTGTTGGAAGTACCACAAGAAGCTACATCATTGTCAGTTACTTCAAAGTTGAAAGACCAGATACAATGTGACAAACACCTGTCAGAGGCATAGGAGGGTTTATTATAGCACATGTAAAGCATGCTTTGAAGCTCTACCCACTCAGCCAAGCCACTCAGTGATATTTGTTGCGTTACTGGTCATGCTGCAGGCAGCAGATGGCTGAAATCCTAACTATGTCTACTCAGAAGTAAGCCCCATTGTGTTCAATGGGACTTATTCCCAGGAAAGTGTCTTTAGGATTGCAGCCATAGTCAGGGATTCCACAAGTACCACCTGAAACCACCACAAATACCACTGGTGATACTCAGACCTCTGGTTCAGAAATGTTATTCTTGGCTGAACCTTCCATAAACATTCTTTCTTGATCAGAACTTTGATCTCATACATGGTGATCCACCTCAACCTGTATCTTATAGTAGAATGTTGACTTTGATCTAAATCTAATTGCCCTATCATTTAATTCTTCAATGGTATCATTTTTAGGGGTTACCATTAAGAATGTAATTTGCTGAAAAAAGATGTATATCTCACATCAACGTGCCTAATTAATTACAGTGGCGCCTCACGTAACAAATTTAATTCGTTCCGGAGGCATGTTCTTTACGTGAAACATTCTTTACGTGAAGCGGATTTTCCCATAGGAAATAATGGAAACTCAAGACGATTGGTTCCACAACCCCTAAAATATTCATATAAAAATATTAACTGGATGTAAAAATGATGACAGAACACTGGGATTGAATTCAAAACATACATTCCATGTGCTTGATCTTATGAAGTCTACTTAGGCTGCAGTCCTAAAGACACTTTCCTGGGAGTAAGACCCATTTAACACAATGGGGTTGACTTCTGGGTAGACATGGTTAGGAGGCTGCAATCCAAGACACCTTCAAAGTGTCTCCCCACTTTCTCCTTCTCTTCCTCCTGAGCCTCTCTCTCCCCTGCTCCCTTCTGACCAGCCCTGAGCTGCTTCCCTCTTCTCCACTGCTCTTCTCTCCCTCTGCCCAGCGGACGCCCGGCCACAGGAGGAACAGCATGGAAATGTTGCTTTCATTATGGGCAGGTGTGCTAGGCAGCCCTGACGCTTTTTAAACAGGCTGCCGGCCAGCGCGTCTGCCCCAACTGCCAACGAATGTGTTCTTTACGTGAAGCACTTTCTTTACGTGAAGCAGAATCCTAGAGAAATTTTTGTTTGTAACGTGAAACATACTTTACGTGAGGCGCCACTGTACTTCATTCCATTATGAAGGATTCAAGAAGCTCCAGATTTTTTTTTGAACAGACATGGACTTTGAATAAGCCCAGTCTCAGCCATCTTCCTTGGACAAAAGGGCTAGTGTACGCATAGCATTCACCAAATGCATGATTCTAACCCCAACCAGTGGGTAGTCACACTGACCATTGCACAAATGCAGAGGAGAATTTTTTTTGCCTATGATTTGATAATTGCTGATACAATTTTTCATGATAGGTGGTTACAAAATGAATAGCCAATATAGCCATGTTTCTTCCTATGCATGAAGAAACATGGCTTTAAAAACACATGGCTTTAAATGCTTGATGATTACTGACCTAAAAAGCATACATTGAAATTAAAATATGTTTACTTCTTGTGAAAATGAATGTGCAGCCTATGGAGATTGCACTTCATGGTTATAACTGGCACAGCTGAGTTCCGTTTCTGAATATATACATGCTCGAATATATAAAATCAGACACCGCCTTTTTCTGAAATATATAATTGGCACCTTCCCATAGGAGCTCAGGGTTATTGGTACAGAAAAAGCAATTCAGTATCCATCACGTTTGGGAAAATGAGAGCTTTTGCAAAGGTCAGAATGAAATATGCTCCCAATTATGCTAACGACAGCTGCCACAGTGATCCACCAGCAGCCTTAATGGTTCAGAAGCCATCTTACATCCTGGCTTATAAACGACATATTTTGTCACTGAAGGATGATAGTATCATCTTTACTCTGAAATACAAATAATATTGCCCTGAATAGAAAAGAGAAATCTGTTCCAGTCATGCAGTAATAATAAAGCACTGATGAATTGAATGCTGTGCTTAAAATAACATACAGGAATCCCCTGCTTTCTGATGGTTCGTTTTTTGATGATTCAAACTTTCAACACCTTTCAATTATACCCGGAACTCATTTATTTCAACAAATGCTCTGCTCTTTCAACCTCTCTATGCCTTTCAAAGGCTAAAATTGCTCAACCCCCCCCCCCCCCCCATGTTGATTTGAATATGCTATGGTGATTCAGACTGTTTTGATATGTGATGAACCAGGAAGTGATGTTATGGCTGGAAGTGATATCATCAAGCAGGAAAAAAAAACTGAGCATCCTCTATATACAACAAAATCAAATCAATCCCCCAAGTAAATTAAAAGTTTATTTAAAATAAAGGTGAATCCTCCCAACCCTTCCAAACAGTTGCTGTTTTATTAAAAAATTGTCCAAGCATCCAAAGGTTGCAATCCTATATCCACATTTATTTAGGAATAAGCCTCATTGACTATCATTGTTAAAAGCATAAACAAAGTAGCTTATTAAAAGTACAGATTGGAACATTTCTTCTAATGCAGTCACATCGTGTCTAATATATTGTTTAAAATATACCTTGAAAGAAATGGGGACACCTTGCGACTCCCAGTTTGAGAAATGCTGGTGTATAGAATGCTTTTTCCATAGGTAGTCCAGTTGTAACAATGCAAAGGTTTTACCAGCTTAAAGTTTAGGTGAATAATGTTACCAAAGGTTATTGGAGGTTTGGAATACAGCTGGGATGGGATCTCTTTTCTTTGATAGCTCGTGTGTGTATGTGTGTGTGTGTGTATATGTGTGTGTGTGTGTGTGTATAAAATGTCCTTTAATTGGCATTACAGCTGTGACTCTACCCTCTATTTTCCAGCTTGATGTAAGTGGCAATATTTCTCATTTTGTCAGCTGTATGGGTATGAGTAACACAGGGTTTCTCTCGTAGTTGCTCTTTCCCACAGGATGCAGCTGTGGATGTTTCAGTACTGCTATACTGCGCAGTGCAGTAAAGATGCTGTGCTTGTTAACCTGAAGGTTGGCAGGACAGTGGTTCAAGACCTGAGTACTGCAAGATGGAACTGGTTCCCATTAACCTAGTTTCTGCCAACCTAGCAGTTTGAAAGCATGTAACTGCAAATAGATAAATAGATTGCGTGCGTGTGTGTGTGTCTGTGTGTGAGCCAGTCAGACAGGATTGTGGAATTGATGAGTATCCCTTGAAGCCTTATTTGTAAGGCTCTGCTCTGATAGTGGGAATATCAAAGGATACTTTATCACTGTAGATATAGCATTAAGTGCTACATAAACTGAATGTTCAAAAGCCGTATCCCTGAAGAGGCATCAACAGCTTACTGACAGCTTGGAGCATCAATATCTTGTCATAGGATGAAGGGGAACAATCAAGTGATATTAGACAGAGACTTTAAGGGGTAGCTTAATGTCTGCTAAGTGGCTGATTGATTTGTGCGTGCGTGCGTGCGTGCGTGCAGGTATCCACATGCATTCTCTTTTCCTAGTTTTGCAACAATTGCTCAATTTTGTATTATTTACAGAAGGTTTTAATGATTATTGTGAGTCAGGTAAACTAATTGGATCTGTATGCTTTACTGTGAGGTATACTGCAGTATCAGTAATATTAGAGCTGTAATCTCATTCATACTGACATAAATTAAGCCACAGTGGGATTTTCTTCTGAGTGCCTAGTATTTGGCTGAGAGTAGATTTTTTGTTTAGCAAAAGACTGTTAAGTGTTTTGGAACTTAGCAGGACCTCAATAAACCATGGTATAAATCTTGGACTTTATTACAGTATATGGAAACAAACCATTCTATGTTTTAAGACTGTTTTGAAATGTTTCAGATTGGATAATGGACTGATTTTGTTGTAAAATTTAAAAAAAGGTTTCCCTTTTCCCTCCCTTTTGGAAGATGTTGGTGAGAATAGATGAAATATTTTAATCAAATAAGCTCTCTGATACCACCCATCTGGCTGTTGGTTAAACAAACCATTTTATATTGTTTGTTATGAATGCGAATATTGGGTCCATTTCTGAAATTCATTTATAATTGCTGTTCTGAAAATGCCCTTTCTTGTCTCTGCTAATGCTGTATACACCCAGGATGCATCTAAATTCTTAAAAACACAACAGCCCTTTTGTTGGAGAAAATTTAATAATATGAATAAATGAAATAAAGCAACTTGATCATAAATGTCAATGCTAGTATTATTATCCGGGTCTAACGTAGACTAGAAGATAGTCTGTTTGCAGAGAGTGCTGACTTTTACTGTGTTCTTCACAGGGAGCTATCTATCTGGCTTTCAAACATGGGTTTCGACTGTAATATGTAGGGAAGTATATAGGCTACATACAAAGACTTTAAAAAAACAACAACCATAAGAGCTGTCCAGCCTTGGAAAGTCATGAAATAATAGGCTTTCCCGCACTGAAGGGAAAAATGATGCAAGCAGAGTTGCAGCTACCTATCATACCTATCAAGCACTACCTATCGTCTTGGTTTCCTTTATACGACATGCTTTAATAGAATAATTGTAGGTTATTTTCGTCTGCTGCTCACCTTGTTTTACTGCACCTGTACAAATAGCGTGTGCTTGTTTTTGTAATATTCCTTGGTATATTTGGCTTGTCACAGTGAAATGGCAAAACACCATACAATTTGTGTGCCTGCTTAGAATCAATGATGGCCAAGGGTGGGCCAGTCTAATTTGTTTGCTTCTGTCTTGGGAACCACTTTCCCACAGCTTGGTAAGATCAAATTTTCATCTAGCAGAAGTATGCATCACTCTGATCGCTGGCATGAGAAGCTTTTTGAAGGATAAAAGAGACCATGTGAAGAAAATATATATAAAGGGTCATCCTTTATATACAGGGTTTCATTTACATTCCATAATTGAACACACCAAGTCTTCAAGCACACATGAAACCAGGAGCTTTTAAATCGACATCAATATGAAGATCTGATAGCAACCTTCCAGCCTTTGAATGGCTGACACACCATTCTTTGGGTTGCCTGGCTCTTCTGAATGTTTTGATGTGAGTCCCCTTGTATGGATATTCTCCATCCTCCTCCATATTCATTGTAAGAATAACATTGATGTCCCCCTAACCAGTTCCATTTAATATATTCTTATGGTAAAATTATTTTTAATTTATGTGTTTTTGAGACACGGGCTGCTTTTCAATCTCTGCATAAAGCAAGAGATTCCTATCTAGGCAGAACATACTGTGGTAAGCTCCCTGTTCATAGGGCTTTGAAAAACAAACACAAAAGAGCATCAGATTGTTAACGTATTGGTTCCACTCTGGAAATGAGTTCAAAGAAGGCTGATGGAAATACTTGCACTCCTGCAAGCAAACTGACATTTTGCACGTTAGGGTGGTGTTTTACTATGCTAGCTTAAAGTATGGAATGATTCTTCTGAGAGCTGAAGATGCCTGCCATAGATGGAACGACAACTCTTGAACCAATCCAGATGACCGTGACTTGGAAAATAGTAAGCTTTCTAAATTAACCTTGAGTGTGTATGTGTGGAAAAATTTGCTAGCTTGATATTTGATCTGCTTTGAGCTTTACAGGTACTTGGATTTAATTCCCTTTTCTTAATGTTTGGCAAGGAATATTTAAAAAGGATGTGTTTTAAGGTTATCCCCTTTGCATTTTATGCGGTTGTGTTTCATTTCCATATATGATGCTGGGCTACAAGCTGTGATGGACATACGTACATATCATCCTAGTTTTAAAAACTCAGAATGGCAGATGAAAGGGTGTGGCAACAGGTTGCAGGTATCTTCATTTATGTTGTGCTCCTGGAGGCATCTAGTGGGCTGCTGTGAGATACAGGAAGCTGGACTAGATGGGCCTATGGTCTGATCCAGTGGAGGCTCTTCTTATGTGAGAGGTTGGCTATTATGGCCTCATGCTGAGGTTGCCCACCTGAAGGAGAGAGTCTGGCCATTGTGACATTCCTACAACCTCCTGATTTTAGGTTACCTCACAATGCCAAGTTTGCACCAGGATGTAGGTCTCTTGTCTTTTGTGCTCCATCTGGTGGGTCACTCTGAGATACAGGAAGATGGACTAGATGGTCTTATGTTGACTGACATACATAATCAAATGACAGATTGCGTGGGAGGAGTGCCAAATTGATGAAGAGTGATCTGCAACCCATGCCACTTGGCGTTCACTGACACACCACAGTCTGATTGCTAAGCAGGAGTGGAGAATGATAGTTTATCTCTGGTGGCACTGGAAGGAGCTGCTACTGCTACCACAACCTGTCCTATATGGGTCAGGCACTGACAAACAGGAAGAAAAGAGCTGCTTAATTTAAACAGGATGGGTGTGGAGCTGAAGGTAAGAGGGGAAGGTGATGGGGCTAAGCATCCTGCGATGACAGCAAGGCAGCAGTTGTGGATGGGCACAATTTGTCCCATTTTGAGTTGCTTGTCAAGTTGCATAACACACACACATACACACACTCGCATTGCAGCCTTCTAAAGAGCCCATGTTCTGAGTCTCTTTCCACCCACAGTTACAAGGATCCTTTTGCCCATCTCTAATAACAATGTGTTTCCAATTACTGACATGGAGGCCAAAGCATTTTGTTGAATGAGAGCTAAAAGTGGCACTTGTTTTTGTTTAGCTGTACTTGAGCATGGGAGTTTTAATCAGGGCAGCTTGGCTTGTTTCCTGACCTTTTTTCCTTGGCTTGTTTACAAATGCATTTAATGAGTCCTCTTTAAAATAAAACTTTATTTTAAAATAAAAATAACTCATTTGCATGATACCGATCTTTGCTTCAGAGCCTCAGAGTTCCTCAGTATTGTTACTAAGAGCTGTGTGTAGTGTGAAACTGTACCTGTGAATGGTTGCTACTGCGCGTATAATTGCATGCTCCTTTGAGGAATGTCCAGTAGTACATTTCCTCATTTCATTTGCAGTCTTGTCGAGCGATGTCAGCATTTTGTCTCAGCAAACAATAACCCTGGACTAGAGAGTATGCAACATAGTAATACTTTGAATGGGGGGGA
This sequence comes from Cryptoblepharus egeriae, assembly GCA_030015325.1. Taxonomy (NCBI): domain Eukaryota; kingdom Metazoa; phylum Chordata; class Lepidosauria; order Squamata; family Scincidae; genus Cryptoblepharus; species Cryptoblepharus egeriae. Next base: position 125,982,359 of record JAREYC010000001.1, on the reverse strand, counting down.
TAAGTTCCCTGAGGGTCAAGAGCTCCGTGAAACTACTTGATCAACAGTATTACTGAGGACACCGTTGAAGAAGTAGGCAGGAAATGGTTGTAGATTGGCCCAGAAGGCACTGTTTCTATTGATCAGAGAGGCTATCAATCATGCTAGGACAAAGCACACTGTAACAAATAAAAGGAAACCACATTATTAAAGATATAATTGTGCTTCTGAGAAATTTGTTGCTGTAGCCTGTAGCTTAGCACCTTCCAATATGGACACTGTGCTCAACCACTGTGATGATTGGTAGTGGTGAGAAACAGAAGCATTTTGTTGACAGGCAAGGGGAAAATGTGAGTGTGTGTAAAATAGGGGATTTTTTCCATGAGTGTTTTGCTTTGGTTTTGGAATTAATTTGCAGCAATTTGCAAGTTCTGCAATGAACATTGGTCCTTGTGAAAAATCAGGACAGTATTAACTGAGCTGTTTTGATTGTTCCGCTCTAGAGAGGAAGTTTCTGCTTTTTTCTGTTCTTCCTTTGGTTAGGTGCTATATGTGGTTTCTCGGTAGCATGAAAGACTGTTTACTTGTGAACTACTGCTATGACAATCTCTTATAAGTACTGTGTATGCACGTTGGTGTTATAAAGCTTTATCATTGTCAAGTTAAATCTTGCACTTCTTAAAATGTATGTAAGTTATGGTTTTGCATACGTGATTGCAGTCTTACTGAGCTCTGCATTCTCCTATGCCAGTCTACTCAGAAGTAAATCCTATTGTATCCAATGGTGTTTATTCTCAGGAAAGTGGGAATAACACTGCAGCCTTAGGGCATAATCCTGAGCATGTGTACTTTGAAGTAAGTTCCATTACAACCAATGGGGCGTACTCCCAGGTAAGTGAATAGGATTGCAGCCTTACTCACCCAGCTCTGCTTGCAGTGCCACCTCTCGCGCTGCCTCCATTGTGGGTGTTAAATTGCAGACCGTTGCTTGTGGGCCAGTTAAAATGGGAAGATGGGCCAGATTCAGCCTGTGGACCTTGTGTTTGACACACGTGTTCTACATGCTGAGCTTTTTCAAAACTAAGAGTTGTTTGAACAGGTAACTCTTTAGGATTTGTAGTTTGACAGGCAAAAGCAGTGCCCAAACGTTACTCATTTGTAATGACTGAGCAAGTTCAGGTTCATGATATTCCCTTCCCATTGCCCTTGTTGATTTTGGAGGGAAAAAAATTGAGAAGTTATTGGAGTTTTAAACAAGAGTTAAAGGAAGTTTAACAAAAAAAAAAACAAACCCCAAAACTTATTTGATACTTTTGTTGAGACCATTGCCTTTCCGGCTGCCTGATTAGTGATTTCAATATCTCTTTAAACCGCTTTGTGAATTTTCCATTGAAAAGTGATATATAAATACTGTTGATTGATCTCTTATTGCCAGGCATGGCACTCTGGCATGCGCATGAATTTAATGATGCACCAATGAGCCAATGCACTAACATAAGCCAACCTTCCCATACCATCACAGAAAGATAGGCCAGGTGAATTAGGCCAGCCTAAATTTCTTAGGACTGTGCCCTTTGTGGTGATTTGCTGGGGGCTGAGAGAATGGCATTTGAAGCAAGTCAGGGGGTAACACAATTGTGGGTGTAGCAATGCCTGTGATTGTTGCCATATTCATAAACCAGTTAAAGGGAATTCTGGTTGTGTAATTTTGTAGAAGTGAAATATTTCGTCTTGAAACTTGGTTCAAGTGCTCCAGATTGCTTCTGGATTTATCTTTTGGGGAATTTTTGTCTCTTTCTCAACAAAGATTTTATTTAAGTTAAAATAATACATTTGCTGAAAGTACAGAATGCACTCATCTATGTTTCTGCTGTGGGACTGCTTTGAAATAAATTGTACTTTGCTGTCTTAGCAAGTAGAGTATGTTCTAAGTCATGTTCTACTTTAATTATAATATATTTGTGATGGTGGAAGACATTAAACCAAATAAATGATCTCAAACGGGACAGTTGCCTTTTGGTTTCCATCTTTGCTTATTCTCTTGCTTCAGACCTGTTTTTTAAAAATGAACTGGCACTTTTATCCCATTCTCGACCAACTTCGAGTCAGTAATGTTGGATCTGTGACCGTAAATAAAGATTCGATAATGAGATGGGGTCATTTCAACACATCGTCTCTAGATTGAGCATTTTGCAGTGGTGCTTTTGTGCTTTGTATGGCTTTCTCTTAAATACGCCTGCTGTGTATTTTTGTAAAAGTAATTAGGAAACTGGGCATTGAAGAGCTTGAGAAACTGAGCACCCTGAGAACTAAGGGGGGATATATGAAAATGTGAGTTTGGGTGAGTGGTGGTAGAGTTGGAGAGGTGAACTCTCAGTATAAGGCAGGTCACACAGAAGCAGGCAATAGCTTCAATATTGTGATCCCCGCAGAGGCGAATTTACAACTCGATCAACTCAGGAAGCCTTTTAACTAAGGGACACCAGAACATTTTCTGAAACTGTGTCTGCAAGCTCCTGGCCAAGTTCAAGCAGTAGGAGACTCAAGGGAAAAAGGTAAAATACCAAATAGTTCTGGACCCCTACTTTTTAGGACCTCTACTTCTGAGCATGATACCGTAGTCTTTTGAGACTGAAGGATGCCAATGAATCTGGACCCCAGATGTTCATTTTCAGGCAGCCTTTTAAAAATGTTTAAAAGATCTTATTATTGGAGTTATTACTGCAAGAGGTCTCTTTCTCAGGAAATTAGGCCTGAGTACAGGGAAAATTAAATTTCACGTTTGAGCAAGGCTGGCTCAATTTCTTTTGGCTTGGTCTAATGAAACTTATCTCCGGCCCATTTCGTAAAGAGATTCAGAGAGAAGACAATTTTGATTGGAAAAGAGGGATTCCATCGAAAAGCTTTTTATTACATTCACTTCAACATATTGCAGATTTTTTTTATAAAGGGCACATTCATTGGCACATTCAGACACTTCGGATTGTTACCTGAGTTACAACTCCAACTCCCTCTCCACATTGTATGCTCCCTCTCCACATTGTATGCTTATTTACTCTGTAATGACTTGTTCTGGGCACCTTGGGGAACTGACCAGGATTCTTGTCTTGGCAGCCTTAAAACCTTCAGCCTTACAATGAATATGCTTGTATCGATCACAGATAACAGCTGTGCCTCTGATTCCAGCAAGAAAATGAGGGCTAGGACTGGAACAAAAATAGCGCACAGATATTTTGCATTTAGATATCCAAGGAAGAATAGATCCTTAGTCTGCTCTCCTTACTTGAAGTATAGCTTTTTAATGTGTGGCAAGATGTTTATGGAGACTACATAGATTAATGTCATAGTGCTGAATTTGAGTCTTATTAAATTTGTATTTATGCATCAGGATTGACTTAACTGTGATTTTTAAATATGATTAATTTGTAATTGGAATTTGGTAAGCGTGATGTTTGGAGAAGACTCTTCATAGTCCTTGGACTGCAGGGAGATCAAATCAATCATTTCTATAGAAAATCAAACCTGACTGTTGATTGGAAGGACAGACACTGAAGCTAAAGCTCAGATACTTTGGCCACATTATGAGAAGGGAGGACTCTTTAAAAAAGACCAGATAAACTAAAGGCAAATGGAGAAGAAGATGGCGGAAAAGATGCCATAAAGAGTCAGATATCACTTAATGACTGAATAACAAGGGTGATGTGAAAGTTTGTCAGATTCCCTTTTTTTCCTTTGGGGGCTTTTACAAAGCCAAACTTCAGAGGGTTTCTAATACTATATGAGTGAGCCCCCAATATCTGCAGAGCCCATATCCATGAATTCAGTTATCCACAGATCAGCCTCCCCAGGCAGTAATAGTTTTGTTTTAAGATAAGTTGGATCATTTTGGTAGTCAGCATGATATGATTCAGAATAAAAAAGAAATGTTACTATTGTAAGGAAATAATGCCATGCTTAAACTGGTACATGATACTTAATGAATAAAAACATCAAACATTAACAAATGCTCTGACAAAACGTGCTGTTGGTCTGATAAGATCTTGTGGAGTTTTCTACATGGATTGTAGTTTTGAGGTCCAAGGTAGATGATGTGTATGGGAGATTTGACAAATTCGTAGAAAGGGAGGTGTATTTTTGACAGCTATTAGCCATGGTAGCTAACATGGTGCCTCACTCTGTAGAAAATAATTATCTTCTGAATACTAGTTACTCAGGGGCAAACTGCTCACTTCATGCCCTGCTTCTGAAAGCATCTGATTGGATGCCATGGAGAACAAAATGCTGGATTAGATGCTTATATTGCAGCAGGCAGTTCCTATTTAAATTCACAGAAAAATCATTCGGTGTGGATGGGGAAATCACCTTCATTTGATTGACACTGATTGCTCTGCTGCTGAGGATGATCAGAGTCAACAGAATTCCTGAGTTTTGATATTTCTAAATTGCAATCACTTTTTAAAAATATACATGGAAGTTGTCATGCTCCAGTCTGAGTAGCTTGATTATTTGCACTACTTGAGCAAGCTTGTCAGATCCTTCTACAATGCACAGGGTTGCTCCTTGTAATGTATTGGTGGGCCGAGCCTACTTTTGTTGGGAGTTGGACTGCTGGGCTGGTGGAATTGATGTTTCTACCTATGATGTTATATATCCTAAGTATTTTTAATTAGCAGCAGTAGTAATACTGTAGAATTGATATGTGACCGGCAGTATTGGTATGAGTGCATGGAAGAAAGGGTGACCCAAGGCTCCAGCAGGTGGGCTCCAGCAGGTTCGCACCTATTCTAAAGAACCGGTTGTTAATGAGAGATAGGACATATAAAGTTTAAAAATAGCCATTTATAAGTGGCTGCCAGATGGGCATAGAACCAGTTGTTAATTTCTTTGAATCCCATCACTGTTCCCAGGTATAAAAGGGACATGTGAGTGAGATGTTCTCATGAGTTGTTAGTCTTCCAGGAACCTACATTCATCACTAGGAGACCATACAAAGCAATCTTGGAGAGTCTCCTGAGCTAAAGGATATTTAATTTTGTGTGTGTGTAGAGGAATAAGTAAAATCTCTAGGAATAGTTTCTCAGGTTCAGTATGATTTCTTTGTAGTCTACCCCTCAAGGTGCTTTCGCTTGCAACTGGTCTCTTCTGGCAAAAGTTGAACTTTTCTGGGAGAAAATTGCCTGGGGGAAACAAGTTGTGTACCAGGAGAAAGCGAAATGTTGACACAAGGATGGTCTTGTTTCATTTCCTCTTGCAAATTCGTTGTGTTATTTTCAGAGTTTTTTTAAACCTGGGTCCAGTATACACATGTCAACTGAGGATTTTACTTCATACCTCTGATAAAGTTGACTGTAGAAAGCGTATCCTGAAATAAATGTGAGTCTTTAAGCTTCTGCAAGATTGATATACAGTAATTCAGTATTCATGACCACGTTGCTCAGCTATTTATCTATAAGACAGAGACTTATAAGAAAACATATACATGTTTATCGCAATTTATATCACACACATTTATAACACCCTTTTTACATTTAGCATTGACTGTGTTTGTCGTGGATGTGTTCAGTCGTTTGGGCAATAAAATTATTTGCATTTCCTTCTGTAGTTGCCTTAACTGCTACAGAATTTGCTCTCTTAGGTCAGTTTGTTCGCTTTGACCATCGTTTTCTTGTGTGAGGAACTTTTGTATGGCATTTTAATCATCGCCTTCAGTTTTCATTAAGGTGTTGCATCATCTGCAGGGAACTGGCATGGCAAGATATCCTGCCCTAAGTCCCTTTGCTTGCTAAGATATTCAAATGATGATGACTGTAACAGTAAGACAATATATTTTAAACAAGTTCTTTTGTAAACTGTTCTCAGATAATAGCAATTTTTGGTCCCAAAATAATTAATATGCAACTGTTTCCTTCTAAGTTTGAAAATTAAAGATCAGCTGGGTTCGTTCTTCTTATGAATTACTTCGTATGCCAAAGGAGGAATTTGGATGATATTCAAATTACATTATTAATTATAATCTCATAATTACGGAGAGTAAGGCTGAAATCCTGAAGACACTTTCCTGGCAGTAAGACCCACTGAACACAATGGGGCTTATTTTTGAGTAGATATGGTTAGGATTATGCTGTAAATGCCTAATTATTCCACACCAAAGGTATTTTTTCACAGTGCAATCCTAACTTGCTGGAACACGCTGGCATACAAAACTTGTATCCAATGCATGTTTTGGATGATCAGTGGTTTGCCTTGAGACAAGGTAAAAAAATTTTCTTTTTTTCTTCTTACCGTGGTGAGAGCCACTGTATGTGAACCTCAATCAGCGGTGCAAATCCTGGGCTGCCTAGGAGTGGTGTTAGGACCCGGCACAAGTTCTGGATCCTGGCTCTGCCTCCTGTTCCCCATCCAACCACTGACTGGCAGCCCACCATCTCTCACCCCAAATAATCTCCCTCTTGCCTATCAAATCTTAAGAGGAAGAAATATGAGAATACTAGACTAATATCCCTACAATGAACTGCAAATATTTTACTTGATCCTTATATTAAAGTAGGTTTTAATTAAAACAATCTGAGTACTTAGGCATCCTGGGAAAACTGCCTTTTCCAGGTCCCTGGGGTGATAATCCCAAAATGAAGAATCTTTTTAGGAAGTGGAGCACATCATAGTGAAGGCAAGCATTACAAACTTGCATCCCGAGCAAAATAATTTCAGATTTGTCACCATCTCTAAATGAATTGTGCTCCCAGACAAACCAAAACAGTGTAGTGTATGTGTAAGGATTGTATTTAAATAAGCACTTCTATTTAAATTAGTAGATATACTTTGAGTTGATCTATCACCCTACTTTTCAGGATGAATCGCGTGCTTTATTCTTTTCTAATACTCGTAAAATACTTGAATTAAAATTCAGTATTCTGAAAACATTAAAAATTAGAGAAGTGGCTGAAAAGTCATATTCGTTTAAAAAGCAGGTGAAAAATTACTAATCGAATATAGTCTCAAGTAATTTGTCAAAAATTAATGTGTAATTGCTCCTCTGCTCATTATGGCTGCAATCCTATCCACACGTTCTTGGGAGTAAGTGCTATTGAACACAATAGGATTTACTTCTGGGTATATATGCTTAAGATTGCACTGTATGTATATTTTGTTTCATTATGTACTTGTGTTTTTAGGCTTGTGTCCTCTCTATTCTAACTCAAAATCCTATCATAACTAGTTTTGCTTCTGTTGTTGATTCAGAGCTGTTTTACAGATGGTTATATATTTCCTTTGGAATTCTGAAATCTGTTCTGAGAATCACAATTGTTTTGAATGTCAGCATGGAAAATACCACACTTTTCCTGATCCCCAAGATATCTGATTAGTTATATATGCAAGATTCCAAAATACAGAAAAATCCAATACCTAAACCACTCCTGGTCCTAACCACTTCAGACAAAGGATGTCTGTACAACTAGCTGGGCTGAAATGAGTGACAGTGTTTTTATTTAATATTTTTGTCACTGTGATACGATTGCCCCATTTTTCCAAATGGGGGTAGTGATGTTCTCCCCCTTTCAAGTGATCACTACCAGTTTAAGCAAGGCCTTCTGCAGCTTTATTCAATCCGTCACCCAGGCGAGGGTTTTACCAAGTAAATAGGAGTCGCTTTCTTTAAGGAACTTGTACAGTTTTGCCATATGTGAGGTTGGAATTATGACTTAACAGTTAAAGCCCATTTCTCCCTCCATTCCCGGCAAACAGTGTTTTTTTTTTTTTTTGAAGAATGCCTTCTAGCCCTTGTAACAGAATATTTTTGCTGTGAAAAATGAACACCATGAAAACATGATATAGTTCTTTTATTAATTGGCTAGAAATAAGTACTTTCCTCACTCCCGTCTCCATTAAATGTTAAAATGGATTTCAAAATCCATTAGGCATTGACTTGTTCCTGTGTGTATTGCATATTCCCTATTTGTCCCTTTCTTTTTGACAACCACATTTTTGTACTTTAGTGAAGATAACGTCAGTCCATTCTAAAGATTGGGACATGAAAGAATGAAAAATTATGAAGCAGAACACTTGAATTTTTGCATTGAATAAGTGCATTTTGTTTTTTATGTAGATGGCTCATTTCTTGCCCCAGTACTTGATTAAACACATGTAAGAGGAACATCCAGCTTTTTAAACTAGCAAATAGGGAGATATTAAATTCTACTTGATTAAATTCTGTCTCCTTCAAAATTGAGAGCAAAACTCATTTATTTTAGTTTTTATTTTACTCGCAATGGTGACTTGCAAATATTTTATTGTGATTAAAAAGTGTGATTAAACAAAAAGATTTATAATGTTGCCAGCAGTAGGCATGAAATTGTAGATTGTTTTTGTATTGAACCTTCAGTTCACCTTAATTTTTTAAATGTACATATTCAAAAACATGGCTCTGTAGCACTTCCCATTAAAACAATATGTAAACTGTAAATGTGTAAACTGGCTGCCAGTTAAATATTTGTGGACAATATAGCAGTATTCTTTAAAGAACTGTTTTTAGGAACACTTTTCAGTGAACATTTCTAATAAATTTTAACTTGATATATAAGCTTTGTTTTGATAAACAAGCAAAAAAGTCCCAGCCTGGATACTACTGGTTTCGGCACTTGACCAGCGTCTACTCAGCCTCCCCTGAAAGATCAGCATATGCATGTCTACTTTGAAGTAAGCCTATTACAGTAAATGTGGCTCACTCCTGTGTGCAGGCAAGCAAAGGAAAGGAGCCTGAGAGACCTAGGCTGCAATCCTTACACCCAGTATACCTCCAGTATATGTTCTGGCATGAGCCCTGTGCTGACCTGGGGGTGTCACAAAAGTGCCATCAGGCACTTCTGTGCCACTCCTGGAGGGGTAATACCAGTGCACAGACATGCGCCAGCTTCTCTACAGCATCACACAAAGTTATGTCAGGTGTGTTATGCTGGCCTAAATTGATTGTGCCCCTAGGATTGCCCCTAAATAGGATTATGCCCCTAGCACTACATATCTACTCTAAACTAAGCTCTATTATAATCAGTGGGGCTCACTCCTGTGTAAGCGGGGCAGATTGTAGCCTGAGAGAAGAACAGTGCAATCCTAAGCATGTCTACTTAATCCCTAGAATGTGTCATTAGGATGGCAGCCTAAGTGGACGTTAATTTGTTTTATTTTTTCTTTATATTTTGTATTTTCTTTTTTGTATTATATTACAGTATTGTAATCAATTTTATATGAATACTTTTGGGTTGTGCAACAAATAATGTGAGTTTCCATTATGTCTCATGGGAAAATTCCCTTTGATATACAAGCGTTTTGTATTACAAGATGCTTCTGGAACGAATTATACTCATAAACCAAGGTATCACTGTATTTGTGACAATAGGACAGCGGGACGAGTTTGGAGTGTGTGTTGGGAACATAAAGCTGGTTATGAGCATATTTTGAGTTCTGTTTGTCTAGGTTGTTTGTGTTCCTGGTTTTGCTTACTGAGAGCTTATGGGTTTGGTCTTTTATAAAGAAGGATTACTTATTTTGCTAAATGGAAACATGCCCAGTTCTGTGAATAGGAACAGGATGTCAACTTTGCTTCCCTGTAATACATAAAAAGAGGAGAATTTTAGAGGCACAAGACTATTCAGTAATGAAGAACTTAGACAGAAATTAGAGTTTTTTCTCTTCATGTCAGTTCTGGTGGTGGCCAGATTTTTAAACCACTCAGAACTGCCCCATTCTGAATAGGGCTTAATAAGACTTTTTTCCCACATGTGTAGAAATATGGAAAAAAGTCTTTTTAATAATTACTGTTGGTTGTTCATAATAGCTGCATTTAGTAGTTGGATTTGGAAAGGCATTCCTGAACTGGCTTGGTATCTGGCTAATATTCACAACTGGAATATTTTGTGCATTACTACATCTACACTGACAAATCAGTAAAATGTTGTACCAAAAGCCTTTTATTTCTACATATAAAAGTTTATTACATTGCTTTTGTATTTCTCCCTCTTGCATTGTCTTTTCTCTCTCTTTGTTGTCAGTGGCTTTGTTAGGAAACACGTTCTCAGTGAAAGAACATAGTGGTGTCGTCGATGATATTAAGACATCTTGTGAAATCTTAACACATTCATTTGGCACATTTGGCATACAGTGGTGCCTCACATAAAGAGCTTAATTCATTCCGGAGGCATGCTCTTTAAGTGAAACACTCTTTAAGTGAAGCGGATTTTTCCATAGGAAATAATGGAAACTTAGACGATTGGTTCCACAATCCCAAAAATATTCATATGAAAATGTTAACTGTATGTAAAAATTATGACAAAACACTATAATTGAATTCAAAATAGGCATTCAATGTGCATAATCCTATGAAGTCTACTTAGGCTGTAATCAAAGACACTTTCCTGGGAGTAAGCCCCATTTAACACAATGGGGCTTACTTCTCTGTAGACATGGTTAGGAGGCTGCAATCAAAGACACTTTCCTGGGAGGCTTACCTGGGCTGCTGCTGGAGGTTCAAGGTAGCCGGTGGGGGAATTTGGGGGCAGTAAGGGGCAGCTGCCACTGGCACCCTCAGGCAACTGCCCCCAAGTTGGGGGCAGTTAGAGGCAGCAGCGCTGGCCGGCAGCCCTTTAAAAGAGTCTCCATGTGGAGCATCAGGGCTGCATAGCACGCATGCCCAGAGCGTGCTTGCTTGTTAAGTGAAGTGGAACTTGTTATGTGAAGCAAGATTTCTTGGAAATTTATACTTGTTATGTGAAACACTTGTTATGTGAGGCACTTGTTATGAGAGGTACCACTGTCTGTGCCATTTTTGGATAGCAATGAACTAAATTTTAGTTGTATGAGAAAGTGCTCTTTGCATGGGGGAGACTGATGATCTTAAAAATATTAACTGCAACCTCTGAAAAGTATGATTCTGAGCGCTGGAGGACCATTTGGATGAAATTCCTGAGAGTATGAAAGAGGAGACAGATGAAATTCTCTCCAAAAGGAAGGTGAAACTGATAAAGCATATCCTTCCCCTCTGTGCAAATAAGGAAAGATACTCTTCATGCCCCTCCATGTCATGGAATGTCAACTACAGTATATCGTCATACGATATATAACAGCTATTCTTTAAGTCGTTGATCACTGGTATTTTGAGGGATACCACTTCTGAACCTGGCTTATAGATTTACAATCCTGCAAAGTTTAACAACTTTAACATAAGCTTTTCATCATCAATTTTCCATTTAACCAATGGAATGCTAAATGGGTTGCTGAATGCCCCCACACAGGCAAATACATAGGGAACCCTACACAAAATTGTCAAGTTTTGTCCTACCTTACCAGCATTGGTCAACTCTGAACAGGATCCGTACCCAACACAGTGTCTGCCAGGACTCACTTTTTAAATGGTGCCTACTATCTACCTCTCAGTGTCCTCCTCGACTGTGGTGCTCCCCGACTGATCTTCACATTGTGTCTGATTATAAACTGAGAACTTATACTGGCCTAGTGTCATGTTTTGTTTTTATTTTAGCCCACTTTGGCTGCAATCCAGAGCAAATTCAGCCTGCTCTGACCTAACTGCACTCTCCTAACTATTCTGTATCCAGAGCAGAAAGTTATGCTGAATCCAGAGAGTCAGGAAGCCTGGGCTGCCCTAACTGCTCCAGAGCATGCTAAGTAATTGACACAAGGGGAAGACTTGCTCCTGAGGAGACACCCCTCAGATCACACTGAACAAGGAACAGCTGTGGTGCCTACAGTGGTGACATGACTCTGCACATCACCTGGTGCGGAAGTCTGTGCGTCATCCCTGGGATTCGCTCCCCCCCCCCACCTGGACTGCACAGTCACCAAAGTTGGCGCCTGCGCAGTTGTTTCTGAAGCCAACTGGCTTCAGAAAGAGTACTGCGCAGGCACCATCTCTGACACCTGCGCGGTACTTTTCTGAAGCCTTTTGGCTTCGGGGGAGACTGTGCAAGCGTCAGAGTTGGTGCCTGTGCAGTACTCTTTCTGAAGCCATTCGGCTGCCGCTCCGCCTCCTGAGTGAGGCCGAATGGCTGTGCAGAGGCGCGGACTTTCTCTGCTGTAAGGAAGTCTCCTCTGAAGCTGTTCGGCATGCTCAGTGTGTTTCTGCGCAGTGCACCTCAGATGGCCGTTCAGGCCAGCTCCTCAGACAAGTGTCAGCTTCTGGCTGATTCTCCGCCTTGGAGCAGGCCTAAATGGGGGTGCTGACGCCCGGGGCCTGCCAAAGGACAGTCAAACTCCTCCGGCACATCACCCCATACGGAGCGCATCCCCAATGCTGCCCACACCAGCCGCACCAGTCTGGTGACGCCACTGGGTGCCTGTCTTATAAGGAGTCCCTGATGAGATGCCAGTACATTCTACAGTGAATACAAGGGGCTTCTTGGAGTGGCCTGCTGTATCCTGAGGTTTGTGGGCAGCCGTAGTTTGTTCCATATCCTGAGGTTGAGAGGAAGGGGTTGCAGCTAGGATGGCCAAGAACTCAGATTTTTGGTCAGCACTGCCATTCTTACTCGGGCCTTATCATGGACCCCTATGGGTCTACTCATTACTATACCTGCTCCTGAGGTGGTATAACTCTGAGGGCTGGAAGAGGGCATTTCTGCCTTGGAAACAGGCTTTGGATACAGAGTAACTGCTCTGCCCTAGGCAATGCTAAACATGCCCTCAACTTGTCTCTCCTGAGCTGCTTAGGCTGCCCCAGTTAGGTCAGAGCAGGTCCACCTCTCTTAGGGCACCCTATCTTGCCTTGCTCTGCCCTAAGCCTCCTTCAGAGTAACTGGGCTGGAGCATCTTGCAGTTGCTCCAACCTAGTGTTAGGTAGGGCAACCCAAGGGCTCTTATGTGGACAGATTAGTTGCTCTGGATTGGGCTGTTAGTCCTTGAATGGCTGGATGAACTGGACGTTGACATCTGATTTATCATAAGACCATGTATTGTATGCCATAAGCTAAACAAATAAATAAATCCTGCAAAACAGATTAATCGTGGCTTATAGGTGTTGGCAAACGATGAATTTTTGTAGACATGAATTTGCAAAATTCAGATGCAGACATGAAGGGAATGGAGCTTCCTTTGACATGGTGTGCACATAGGTACAAGTGCTGTGAGGTATCAGACCTGATCCACACATAGTGAATCAATGGATACAGGTCCTGTGGTATGGGGGGGCCAATATATTGCATATAATTTTGCAAACCTATGTTGTCATGTCCACTTTTAAAAATAAACTAAAACATTTTTTCTTGTTGAGAAGGTGTTTCACCACTGATAATTTTTGTTCCTTCTTTCTGCACTTTTCCAGGGTCACAATATCTTTTTTTGAGATGGAGCGACCAGATCTGGACAGAGTATTCCAAATGTGACTTCATCATTGAATATAGAAAAGGTACTGTGGAGTTGAATCCTTTATTCTGAATCTTTTCATTAATAACTCTCAGCACTAAGAATGTAGCACAGCAATATTTACATGTGCTCTTCGTTTTCCATTCCTGAAATGGCAGTATGTCTTGAATCTAAGACTATTTGTTGTCCATTCATTAGCTGATGTGCACATCAGCAAACCCTTCAACGTTATCCATTACATAACATTGTTTTCTCTTGAAGGAAAGAATTGTACCACAAAGTAAGTTTCCATTCTAGATGGAATCTGAGTAAATAAATCTTTCAACCAGCCAATATTTGTTTCACTCAATTAAAAAAAAATCTAAAAAAAAGCTTTTGAATGAAAATGAATACAACCCTTGATTCAAAACAATGCCTGCCTTTATGTCTGAATTGTTTTCAGGATATCCCATTGTTGGCATTTGTGAACACTGCCTATTGAATCTGGAGTATGCTTCTATTACACCTCAATTTTTCCTATCAATTTCCACATTACTTGTCTCAGGAAAAAAAATGGTATTGATGATTACTGGATAATAATATCCAGAAGAAAACATTTGGAAAACCAAATCCTGCAAAATGGCAAGTTGATTTAAAATGAATTGAAATTTTGTACAATTGGGGACTAGTAATAGATTCCAGAGAAGTTTGGTGAATATTCTGATCCACAAAACATTTTGTTGTCACAACTGTGTTGGAAAGTATATGGTGCCAAAGAATCTGGCAGTAGGGCTCAGGCACCTTACTTCCTTTCAATAACTTCCAGTAAATTCATTACTGAGTGAATACTAAAAAATCTTACTGAGCCAATTCCGTAAAAGAATGATGGAGTTGATATTTTGTTCTTGATCTGTTAAACTTGATCTGTTTAACTCTTTAAAAGAAATTCACACCAGGGGAGTTGGTGTGAATGTCACACCACCTGTTAGCCTACCGGAATCTCCTTTCTTGCAGTTTGTACCCATTGGTTCTAGTTCTGTTTTCAGAAGCAGCTATGAACAAATGAGCCCCTTCCTCCCTACGACAGCCCTTCAGGTATCTGAAGAGGGCAATCATGTCTCCCCTCAACCTCCTCTTCTCCAGGCTGAACATCGCAAGTTCCCCCAACCTTTCCTTGTAGGGCTTCCCTTCCGTCCCACTGAATTGCCATTTTTTAAAATGGCAGATTAATTGCCTGCCATTTTACCATGGTCAGCAGTTTGTTTTTAAGTCATTAACTGCAGCTGAAAGGATGTTTATCTTTTAATTTAAAGGACCAACCTCTTGCCGTGGGATGAAATATTGCTGATAATTAGGCTATGCTTAATTATTCTTTTAGTTAAAACTACCCTCTTGAGGTTGTAATTGTAGTTGAGGTTGTAATTGAATTTTAACTACAGTAACAATTAGTGAGCACAAATAATTGATGTTAATCAGAAAACAGAATGTAATTCAAAGTCAGGCACAGTAGAAAAATGGTTGTACTGGTCCAACCTTCTTATACACAGATTTTTTTTATACATGGATTTGACTCAATATGAATTGCCAAATCACAGTTAAAAAAACTGCTTTTCTGCTGTTGTAGATACGTTGTCATGCAAGCAAGCACTCTATTTTTCAGTCCCTGAATCACACCCCAACAACTACCGAGGCAATATTTATTCAATTAGGTGCAATAGAGGAACAAGAAACCTAGAAGTGGGACTTTAAATCTGTTTTTCCATTGTTTTCTTTATACGCTGGGAGGTTCTGCAATGGAACCCTAGTGAATAAAATGGGACACCTATGTTCAAGGAAGGTGATGTTTAAGGCAGAGACTTAAAAAAAATTATTTCCACTGAAGATAGAGGTTGAGTTTCAGATTTAGCCCAACCTGATGCCTCTGAAAGTGATTATAGATCTGCTCCGGTTGCTTCAGAAGGCTTTTCTGAGATTTGTGGAAACTGCACACCGTTCCATGTGCCTCTCAATGCCCTCTGAGGCTGCAATCCTAAACACACTTTCCGGGGATTAAAACACATTGAACACAATGGAGCTTACTTCTGAGTAGATATGATTAGGATTGTGCGTAGAAGTCTCAGACCAACTTTATATGCCACCAGAGCAAGATTCCTGCAGTTTTTGGAGCTCAGTAGACCCTGAACTCCATATGAGTTTATTTCATGTGGGATTTAGTGCTAAGACACTGTGCCTGTTAACCAGCAGGCCAGGGTTCGAGACCCGGGTCGGCCCCACAAGACAGGGTGAGCTCCTGTCCTTAGCCCAGCTCTGCAACACCAGCTGGATCCAATCGTATTGGCTCCGCCTTTCCATTGGACTAATTCAGTGGCGTGGAGAGGGGGGATTTGCTGCTTGGGTAACAGCCTATCCTCCATAACAATCTTACCCAGGCTTTCGTGCTTCACATGCAGCATATGCAGCGCCGAGCACGATACCATAGTCTTTCAAGACCGAAGGAGGCCTGCTTTGGTATACAGAAACGGAGGCCCCATAGGATCTACCTGTATTTTTTACTAACCCTACAATCTAGAGTAACTACGGGAGCACGCAAGAGACACTACGTGTACCTATAGTTACTGCACCGCCCTAGTGAAAACCTATGGGAAATTAATATTGTAATCCAGAGCAAATTGTTCTTACACCAGAGCAAGGACTCCCCGTAGTTACTCTGGATTGCGCCCTTAGTCAACAGTAAGTCTCGGAAGGCAATACTTAGGAAATGAGCTCTTGGCATACAGTACTCTCAAAAGGGTTTTTTCTCCTCATAATTCAGTGATTGTAGTGGATTGTATTTATAAATTGAAAACAGTTGGTTTAAGTGTTTTTTACTTAGAGTCTTCCTTGTGTTTCATATCCTGATGAGTAAAATTACAGGCGCATCTCAAGTGGATTGAATCCTTTTCAGCTTTAAAAAATCAAATCCCATTCTGTACAAAGACTAGAGCAGGATTAGTCAGTTGTGAACCATTTGTTCATTTTATATATAATAATCCTGTAAGAAGATGGGTCTAAAAATGATGCAGATTGGACCCGTTAAATTGTTGGGACTAATCTCCAGTAATTCATACGTAAGAGTACTTCTGTTGCAGTCTGGCTTATCAGCTGAGAAAAATGCGCTGTATTGGATGACACATTTTTTGTTTAGCTTGCTTGCATTCAGAAGCCATACACTAAAACCACTTTATCCAATATATTTCTCATTATAGCTTTGGTATGCAAAAATGAGGGGTATGAAAAGTCTTAAGAGAAGGATTCTGACCTATAGAGTAAACTAGGTTTCAGCATATTATGAAGTTTGAAGCAAAGAAAATGTTTTTATACTGGAGGCACTGTAGAAAACATGTCTGTCTTCACAGGCCATAGTGTGCATAGGATCAAATGTGATATAATTTATCCTTCTTTATGTTTCCTGTTCACACAGGTAGATGGCCATTTTTATTTTCTGCACCTTTAGGTCTTATAGTGAGGTTCCCACATCATGGTCTTCTGCATTGTAATCTTTCCCCCCATCTTCCCTGAGCCTTGATAAAATGAGAGCATTGTTGTAACTCTGAACTCATTTGCACCTAAATTGTTCCTGGCACTGAAAGTCAGGGTGCAATCCAGAGTAACTACGGGGAGTCCTTGCTCCAGTGTTAGAACAATTTACTCTGGATTGCAATGAATTTCCCATAGGTTTTCACTAAGTTGTGCCATAACTACAGGTGCACTTAATGTCTCTTACATGCTTCCATAGTAACTCTGGATTGTAGGGTCAGTCTGTGGATCTGGAAATGAATCTGCTGCACTTATCCATTTCTGATGAGGATGATGAATCAGGGAGATGCATCCTTTACTTCATAAACCTGAGAGGACAAGGACATGAATGTGACAGAGGTGGATGAAGAGGCACAGACAGTCCTGAGAACTACCGCAAGCAGGAGGAGAAGCACAGCGAGGGGGTTAACTTTCAGGCCTGTTCCAGGCAGTTGGCGAGGGAGGTCCATTTTCCTGATGCTCCAGTCAGAATCACAAGACAGGGCAGGAAAATGGGGGAGTAAACGGGAGAATACCAAGGGGAGGTTTTCCAGATGGAGTAAAAGAAGGAGTAAAAGAAGGAGAAGAGGCTAGGGCATTGGTGCTCAGTCCTAGCCAGAGGCCTTCAAACTACCATATGGCAAGGGGAGAGCTGGCCTAGCCCCAACCAAAGGGAACCTGACTATACAAAACTCTGTTGCTGTTGATGGTTGTTATTGTTAACAAGACTTACCTGTTGTTACTTGTAACCAAGCCGAGTGCATTCAGGAAAAGAAGTAAATATACTTACCTGTTAATTCTTACAAACATTGCATGCATATCTTTCTGACAGTGCCACCCCAGATAGAGACCCCAAACACCTTCATGATTCTCCAGTAACACCCAGGAACATTAGGTACCATCACTATGCCCTCAACATGCCCCTGCTTTGCTGCCTTGGCTAGACCTGGTAGGCCGGCCCAGATCCATCAGTCTTGGGCCAGCCTTATACCAGCCCATGCCTTCTCTGGTTTAGCTAGGCTGGCCTATC
Source organism: Cryptoblepharus egeriae (assembly GCA_030015325.1). Classification (NCBI taxonomy): domain Eukaryota; kingdom Metazoa; phylum Chordata; class Lepidosauria; order Squamata; family Scincidae; genus Cryptoblepharus; species Cryptoblepharus egeriae. Next base: position 125,964,451 of record JAREYC010000001.1, on the reverse strand, counting down.
TTGGAATTAGGCCAGCCCAGTGAAGATAGGCTACCCTAACTGCACTTCAGGATTGCAGCCATAAAGTTGTTAAAGATGTAAAGATTTATTGCATTTGCAAACAAATAAGGTACTTTGGTGAAGTACTTAAAGTTGAAGTACTTTGGTGAATCCTTCGTAAATCTGTATGCTGCAAACTCTCAGTTCTGTTTGGTCTTTCATCTCCAGGAAGGTAGACATTTATCATTTTGTCTTGAGAAGCCTGGAGTGAGATTTCCTCATTATAATAAGCAGAGTTGCAGAAACTAGTAGACCAGTTCATGTCCCAGTTGTAAAACTGATGGGTAGATCTTGTTCATTTTTGTTTTCTATTTTAATTAATCCTTAGTGATGTGTGAAATACAAACCAGAGTACATCTGCCAGGGAACTCTTCACTGAGGAAATATTGTCATATGAAACAAATCACCCTTTCCAGTGTAGAGCTGAATTTCTAATTCTTTCACAAATTTTCTGTTTCAAGTCAAAACTATTTCTGTTTTGGTTTCCATTTTGGGATACCTTCCAGCAGCTTCCAGTTTTTTTATCTGTAAACTGCTTTGCAAACTTTTTGTTGAAAAGCAATAAATAAATACTGTTAATTGATTGATTGATTGATAATGTTTCCAATACATTCAGCAAAGAAAAATAATAAAAAATTCCTGCTAATTGTGAACTTGCCATTGCAAATTGTTTTATCTCATGCTTCCTAGCATCTTTTCCAGTGTCTCTTGTGACTTGCTGTTAATTTTTAAAAGAACTGTGACTGATGAAAGTTAAATTCTCTTTTTTCTGAAAGTTAGACTGATCTCGTCCTATGTTGATTTCCAGGGTTGTGACAGTGTGAGAATCATCCTTGTTGATGCTTTATTTTGATATGTTTTCCTTGCGTCACTTTTTTAAAAGAATAGCATATTTTCATTTTAAATCCTTGACCTATTTTAACCTCTTTTAATATTACATTTTAGACTCTTGTTTTTTATAATTACTACTACTACTACTACTACTACTACTACTACTACTACTACTACTACTACTACTACTACTACTACTAATTTATAATAATTACTATGACAATTTTTATTGTCAGGTGTGTATCAGCAAATGGAAACTGGGAGAACTTGGTGGGTAGAACATTTAGCACAGACTTTTAATTCTGAAAGATCAGCAAGTCTTGATAGCCAGTTAATGTCATAAGCTGTATTGGTAGGTTAGGAATATAACTATTGATGTGATCATCTTCTGTGAATGATGACATTGCATACCAAGGTTATGGGGTCAAGGACTGCTATACTGGTATATCTGGTGACCCAATCTAGTCATGAATTTTGAATTGAGTTTAGCAGGCTTTTGTAGCTTTTCATAATAAAGCTAAGTGCTTTTTGCTGTTAGAGGGGATCACGAAAACCTGCCTTGTTTCCAACAGCAGTTCTTTGTGAACAGTCTGTGAAGTCCTTTCTTCAAATGTTGTACAATTGATTGAAATGAAGACCTGGGGAGAGGGAAGATAAGTGGATTGTTAAAACAATTATATGATGTTAGAATAGAAAAAACATTTATGGTAGTTATTCTGAAATGTTTCATCTGATTCATGAATGAATGTTTCATCTGATTGAATTTTCATCTGGAATTTTTCATCTGATGTTCTGGCATTTGTATTAATGAGCCTTAGGCCCATTCCTAGCACTTGTGCTGTGTCACAAATGTGCTTTAAAGCTTGTCCAAAACACCCAGAAATGAGTTTGTGCTGGCAAGTGGTCCAGCATCTGTCAGCCCCTGAGCCCAGCACTGGACAGCCATCTTCTGGAGCATGGAAAGAGCTCTGGGCATTGGTGAGGGCCTTTGGGGTTTAAATGATGGGAGGGGGGTCATCATTTAAAAAAATAAGTAATAAGGTATGTAAATAACAAACAATGCATTTGCTCAAGCTTACTTGGAGAAGCATAACCGATCAAACAACAAAGAGCACAAGAATGACAAGGATACTGTCTGCGTTTAATTCCTCCAGTAACCCTACAAATAAATGATGCTTCCCCACATTGCTGTGGTACAGCTTTTGAAAATCTCTGCTTACCTTGCAAAGAATCATGAGCAAGTAATCTTGTGGGCTAAAAGGAAGATTTAAGATTTATATATTTTTTTCTAGCAAGCACGGCAGTCTGATCTGGGCAAGGAGTGATTAATGTTGCCATCTATCTTGCTCTTGCAGAAAAGTTTCATCATCACTCTATTGTATGTGTACAAGAAAAGTCTTCAGATTGCTGTTTGAAATTCGTTTGCTCTGCTTTGCAGTAAGAAATGCCTTAGTTGTTTGCTCAGTAACTGTACATTATGGCATACAATATAATTGTAGCAACTGAGGGTTTATACAATGGGGAATTGGAGACAGATTGTCGTGTTGATATTGGCACTAGGAAACCTAAATATTCCTGCACTCAAAATTTTGTTTTCTTTTGCAATAATTGAATATGCAGACCTTCAGAGTCAGGTCAGGAATATACACTAAGCATTCTTTTTGCCTTTTTCGGTTAATATTCCTCGTCATGTGATAACTTTTTATGTTCCTGCTTGGAAAGGAAAGCTGTGAATAAAATGCACAGCTGAATCCTGTTTCAGGAATTACGAGTGAACTGTGGTTTGAGAACTCCTTGTGGTAGAACTATTGTGTCATGTGTTATTTAGGCTTTTGCAAGTGATATTTATGTCTTTTTTTAGTGGCTATTTTGTATTTCAGGTTGAAAAAGACTGAGTTCCACTTTTCAATGTTTTTCACTTTTGGATGGAACTCTGGGCCCTAATCCATACAATAAGTGGGGGATGCCTATATGTCAGTGGACTTACATGGACTCAGACCACTTCTCCATCAAATTTTATATTGAGTGGCAGTTGAAATTCGCACAGGAGCCTTTCATAGCTTTCCTTGAAGTGATTGAACCTGTGACCTTTTACATGCAATACATGTGCTCCACCATTGAATGTTAAGCGTTCCAATACATATAGCCATCTTATCCACCTGGAGCTATATGGAGCATCCACGTCAGCAAAGATGTGTACACTTGTGGTATCCCCAGCACAAAAAGGTTATGGTAAAGCCAAATTCAGTAATGTGTAAAATAACCAAAATGATGAAGAGTTGGGGCACCTGCCTCCTGATGGAACACACTGCTTGGGGCTTTTTAGTTGAGAACAAGGCAGGAGACCTAACAGAGCTTTATAAAACAAGGTGTGATGTGGATAAAGTAGACAGGGATTATTTTTCCTCCAACTTGCAGAACATGAAGACACTGATTACCCAGTAAAATGGATGAGAAGTAGATTTTCAGGTTAGGCAGAAAGGAGCCATGTTTCAACAGCAGTTAAAACAGGTGAACGCACATTGTGTTGTCTTAAACGTTAGACCTATTTCTCAGTACCTTTGTGGTTCCAATTCAAAAAATCACATTAGTTTTGCCCTGACATGTCTAGTTTTGGCTATATGGCATCTCCTCATTAGCAAATGGTTCAAACAACTTCCTCAAGAGGAAGCCCATGACTTCTACCTGTATGTATACCTCTTTTCATGGGTAGGACATTGCATTAGATCTGGCAGAGCATAATTCCACAACCCATCCATCCATGAATTTCAAACTTGACAAATCAAAGGTTCAGAGATTTTCCTGTTACATTTGGTGAGATCAGTGTGGTTTTCAGTCTCAGCCAGCACAAATTACCTCCTTGCACCAACCACCCCTCATTTCTGGGTGGCAAAATGTGCATTATTGCATGTTTGCAACTCTCCTGGACCAGTGCAAGGGACTTGCACCGGTGCAACCCCTCCTTAGGATTTCATCCTTAGTCCTATAAGGACTTTTGTAAATCAAACTTACAGCCCAATCCAATCCCTCCTCTGCCCATAGCATGCCCCACCACCAAAAGAATGCACACTACATGTTATGTTGTGTGTGTGTATAGCATACGACCCCAGATATTTTTAACTTATTTCCCTGTAGGATGCTGACTGCCAATGGATCTCCTTGGAGTTATGCCAGCTATTTACACTGCTCACAAAAATTAGGGGATATTACATAACATATATAAGGGGATAATACTATATATTCATTTTGAAATATCCCCTAATTTTTGTGAGTTGACATAAGTCTGAGGAGCTTCGGGGGACATGTCAGCCTGGAAAATAGAATCAAACAGATAGACTGGAATCCTGGCATGTGTTGCTGAGATCAAAGATCCCCCATCCTTGTCCCTGGTTTGGCCCAATTGTTATCCTCTTCCCACAGTTCTCCTATAAACAGTTTCTGCCTACTCCAGTGGGGTGCTTGAGAGCCACTATTGCTCAAGCTGGGTATCTTGCTATTTGTGGCAGAGGCCCTTAAAAAGCATGACACAGCTATGTCTTTTGTGCTTCTGAACCTTATGGACATAGAACAGGATTCTCTATTGTACATTATACGACATTAATGATCCTTTTTTATGATATTTTATGATCCTTTTATTTTTTGATGATATACGACATTAATGATCCTTTTTTAACAAGAGATATTTCCCAGCAAACCTGAAAGGAATTTTATTTATCCAGAAAAGTGCTACTCGTTGAGTTTCCTATTCACAAACACTGCACTAAATCATTACTTTGCAGAAGGAGAGGAGGAGGCAAAAAAACCCCATATTTTATCAATGTCTCACAACTTTTGTATTTCAGATTTGTGCAGCTTCAGGAAATGATTGCCCAACCTAACTACTAAGCTGAAACAGACAAAAGGTCCTTTAATCTTTAGCTTGCTTCTTCCAGCTAATTAGGTAGTTACCAAGGCATTAGATTCATCTTGGTTCCTCATATGCACAGATAAAGTCATAAGTAGCAAAAAGATGTCAAAGGTTATAGAAAGCAAAGTTGGCAGTATTGGGAGGAAACCTCATGAGGCAATTTATTTTTGTAGCTCTGATCTAATAATACTACGTGGTTGCTTTGAGGTGAAGAAATGTGTCCTCCCTTGGTGCTTGTTGGAGGAACGATGCTTGCATATTCCCCCCAAATCTAAAAATAAGGATTTCTTTGGAGTGTGTTTTCTAGCTGGCTGTCAAGGGTCAAATGCATAGCTGTCTGGTGGAAATAGAATTGGTCCCAGTTTAGGTAAGAGGTTTTTGGAAATACGTTTGTTGATTGCAGACCTAAAAACTCATTCATCCAATGCTTGTTGTTATCCTTCTTTTGGTATTCAGATTTACCCACCACGGCGAGAATGAAGAGCCAGAGACAGATGCTGGATTTAAAGGGCCACTTTATTGAATAACTACAACTATTTAATAACCCACAGGGGACTGCTGATAAAGTCGTGCTGGTCACTACAAAAATAGGGACGGGCGAAAGCCTGGCTCAGGTCACACCCTCACACAGAAGGTGCCCATCATAACCAACCCGAAGGTCGAGACAGCTGGGCGCTCAGTCAACCAGTTACCCAGTTGACCTCGCCTAAATCCCAGGTACAGGGCTAGCCGCCTAGGCTTACGTCCGGTCTGGGACCCAATAAGCCCGCTGCATCGCACTGACCCTTGCTGTCTCAGGCAATCACCAAGGCCTATCCTGCCTGCTCCAGCACGACACCTGCCATAAAGTGACCTAATTAACTCACTCCCAGTAACACAGTTCAGGGTAGGCGAAAAAAGGTCCCGGCAAAGGCCAATCAGCAGGGACCCCAAAAATTCCTACCCGGCCCCAAAGCGACCAGCAAAGCCTAAACTGTGAAGGGAGGGAGGGTGGGGGACGCCGCTCTGGCGAAGACTGAGGGGAAGCGGGCGAGCGCGCCCGCTTCGTCCCCAGTCCACACCCCTTTAGCCCTAAGCAGCCAATCGGCTGCAAGCATCTCCCTCCGGCCAAACCATTCCGCCGGGGGGGGGGGGGCAAAGTGGGCAAGCCCATTAAGGGGCTTGCAGCATTACCCACCACGGCGAGAATGAAGAGCCAGAGACAGATGCTGGATTTAAAGGGCCACTTTATTGAATAACTACAACTATTTAATAACCCACAGGGGACTGCTGATAAAGTCGTGCTGGTCACTACAAAAATAGGGACGGGCGAAAGCCTGGCTCAGGTCACACCCTCACACAGAAGGTGCCCATCATAACCAACCCGAAGGTCGAGACAGCTGGGCGCTCAGTCAACCAGTTACCCAGTTGACCTCGCCTAAATCCCAGGTACAGGGCTAGCCGCCTAGGCTTACGTCCGGTCTGGGACCCAATAAGCCCGCTGCATCGCACTGACCCTTGCTGTCTCAGGCAATCACCAAGGCCTATCCTGCCTGCTCCAGCACGACACCTGCCACACGGGGAACCTGTCTAGAACATGGTTCCACCGCCCCACTAAAGACAGTCAAGCAGTCCCCTGACTAAATCCCAGATGAACTCATCTAGGGCCAAATCGGTAAGGTGAACCCCGTCATCCCTAAAAACATGGGGCAGCTGCCAAAGAACATGAGGGTGAACAATGACAAGCCCGCCCGAACGCTTCACAAAACTCGCCACATAGGCGTTGACCCTCTTACGGGCCAAATCAATCTTCCGGATACTCCTGGCACCCTTCCACACCCTCCTCGGGAGAAAAGATGACCAAAGAATCCGGATGTTCGGGCACCACCACATAACAAAAGAGAGATCTCGCTTAATCTGAACCCTGAGATCCGAAGTCCTCATTTGGGTTAGATCATTCTCTCCTAGGTGGACCAAAAGAACATCAGGGGGCGGGTTGTCCCTCAAAAACCCATTAACTATGGGCAGCAGCTGCCCCCACCCCATACCCCGCTTTACCACCCAGAACAACTGCACGTCCGGGGCCAAGCCGAGGCAGGAACCAGCTCCGGTACGTTCGGCCCTCCTCCGAGCCCAGAAGAGGATGGAATGGCCAATAACCAGTACTCGAAGAGGTCGGGGCGAAGATGACTCTAAAGAGAACAAAAACAGAGTCATTGAACAATGATGCGAACACTCAAAAACAAAGCTACATCTACTAGGCACCCCACCCCGCTAAGGCACCCCTCAAAGGAGTCACTTGCGGATGTAATACCTGAAGGCACCCGAGCGCCATCGGCCGATGCGCCGGATAACCTCCTCAGGCAGACCCATGGTCGATGCCAAAGTAGCAGCGCCAATCCGAAAGGAATGAACGCTGTAATAGCTAGGGGAAAGACCAAGAGTGGTCAATGCCCATGACAACACTGCCCGAAACTGGAAGAACGTGAGAGGCGCCCCATCAGCGTGCTGAAATAGGGGGCCTACGAAATGCAAAACCCTGTTCCTATATTGGGTAAGAGCCCCAACCGGGCACAATGGGTGGCGTGGGATAGCCCTAAGCCTGATCAGTGCACCCCGAGACCTTTGGTCATTTTTGGCCCTTCGTAGATGGAGAACACACTCAGAGGAACTAAGAGTCAAGTCAGACCACCACAACACATTAGCTGGGTCAGCCGAACGAGACCTCACCAGAACCTCACCAATCCGGAAGGCCCCAAAAAACATGACCATAGCCACAGCTCTAAAAAGGTCTCTCTCAAAGTCCGAGCTGCAGCACCTGGCAAAGGCCCCCATCAAACCACTCAAAATATCCAGGGTGAAAGGTTTCCTCTTATCAGGTTCCACCGGTCGGTCCCGGCGCATGCCTTCCAGCATATGCCGAACCCTAAAGTTCTGCGTGGTGTCGGAAACACCCTGCAACCCAGCCCCAAAAGCTAAAGCAGACAGATAGATAGCGATAGAGCGAGGGTGAAGACCTGATTCGAAAAGGAAAAGCAGGAAGCGCAGCACAGCCTCTTCAGAAAGAGGCCAAGCCACCGGCAGAGCATTGGCCTGACAAAAGGCCTCAAATTCTCCCACCTTACGTTCGTAGCTGCTCCTAGTTGAAGGAGCCAGCGAACCCAGTATCAACCTCTGGGCCCTCACGGTCCAAGGCTCCAAAGCCACTCGGGCATGGGGTCCGGTTCCGAACGAGCAGCCGGGGCGAGTTGCCGGAAGCGCTCCTCCTGAAAACGAGACAGAGCATCGGCAACCCCATTCTCCAGCCCCGGAACATGCCTAATCGAAACAACCAAGTTGATGCGCAGGCACTGCAAAACAAAAGCACGAACCAAGCGCATCACCCTTGGCGACCGAGAGGTCTGCTTCCTTATGACATGTACCACAGCCTGGTTGTCGCACCAAAACCGAACAGTAGAGTTCAGGAATTGATCCGCCCAGATGTGTACAGCCACAACCAAGGGGAATAACTCCAAAAAGGTAAGATCATGTACCACATCACTGGTCCTCCAAGAATCAGGCCAAGGATGTGCACACCATCTCCCCCTGAAGTAAACTCCAAACCCATGACCGCCTGCTGCGTCCGAATGGACCTGCAGGTCAGCCCGAAGAAGCTGTAACTCCCTCCAAAAAGACGTGCCATTAAAGTCGGACAGAAAGGTAAGCCAAACCCTCATGTCCTCCCTCATGGCTGAAGAGACCCGCACCCGATGGTGCGGGGCCTTAAGACCAATCATGGCGTCACAAAGACGCCGCAAGAAAGCACGTCCAGGAGCAACCACACGACAGGCAAAATTTAAATGCCCCACCAAAACCTGCAATTCCCTAAGGGTCAATCTGGAGGCTACCATGGCCTGTTCTAACAAACCCCGCAAAACAACCAGCTTGGGCAGAGGTAACCTAGAACACTGAGCGGAAGTGTCCAGCTCAATGCCTAAAAAAGTCAAAACAGTAGAGGGGCCCTCGGTCTTATCCCGAGCCAACGGAACCCCCAACTCTGAACAGAGCGACTGAAAAGAAGCCAAAAGTCGGGAACATTCCTCAGAATCAGCCTTACCCATAAATAAAAAGTCATCCAGGTAATGAGCAACTTCTCCAAAGGGAGATCTATGACGAAGAGCCCATTCCAAAAAAGTGCTGAATGACTCAAAAGCAGAACAGGAAACAGAACAACCCATCGGCAGAGCCCTGTCAACGTAGTACCCCCCCTCAAACCACATCCCCAGCAGGCAGAAGTCCAGAGGATGAATAGGAAGTAGCCGAAAAGCCGACTCAACGTCCGTTTTGGCCATAAAGGCCCCGGGCCCGCAAGTCCGCAAAAGGTGAACAGCTTCATCCAATGACGTGTACCTAACTGAGCAGAGGTGAGGGGGGATCCCATCATTAACAGAGTCCCCTTTGGGAAATGATAAATGATGGATAAGGCGAAACTGACCGGGCGCCTTTTTGGGCACCACCCCTAAAGGGGAAACCCTCAAATTAGGCAAGGGGGAGGAAGGAAACGGGCCCAAGACCCTACCGGCAGCAACCTCTTTAGCCAACTTCTGACGTACCACTTCCTCCATACCAATGACTGATCTGAGGTTGGGAGCCCAACAAGGGGAACCCGGGCGGGGAGAAGGAATGCGAAACCCATCCCTAAACCCTTTCAACAAGTAATCAGCTGCACTCCTGTTAGGGTAAGCAGCTAAGAGGGCAGACAAAACTTCAACCCTAATCGGCGATGGCCCCTTTTCCTGCAGCTGGGGGAGGAGGGGGGGGCTGGCTCCCCCCACCTTTCCTACCACCTCTTCCCCCAGTGCCGCCATAACCTTTACCCTTGGGGCAACTGAACGCAGAGTGCTTCCCCTTGCACACCGCACATTGGTGGCTGAAGGGGCAGCCACCCCTGGAGCAGGCCCCAGTCGAGCTGAATTCATAGCACGGCCGTTGCCCTTGAACACCCGAGGCGCCCGAAGACGCCTTGGGTTGTGGCACATTACGTGCTATGAGGTGACCACTATCAGAGCGGTCACCCTGTACAGGCTTGGCAGTAGCCGCAACCTGCATCCACAGCTCGAACTTGGGGACCGACCAGTCCAGGGACGGGTCATTGGCAGCCCGCATCCTGAAATTCTGGTCATACTGCAACCAGGCATTTCCCCCAAAATCCCTCAAGGTCCGGTGAATAATATCAAGGTATTTAATCATAGCCGGAGCCCTTTTCGGCCTGAGTTGGACGACTACAGCCATATATATACAATAGCCATATAACCAATTCGTCCAATTGTGATCTATCTTGCGCCTGCGAGACGCTTCAAGATCACGCTCGGGTTCCCCCACCTTAGGAACCCGCTCAGGTTCAACCTGAAGAAGACTGAAGAGGTCAACGTAATCGCCTCTCCAAATCTTCTCCTTCACCGACATTGCAAGGTGGCCACCCAAAGGCAAGTCAATACTGCCATAAGGACGGTCCTCAGGACCATCCTCATAGTCAGAGTGCCTGGCCAATCGGTAAACCTCCTCCCAAGTCGGACCATAAGGCACCCCCACCCTCAGACGATCCCCATCATAGGCAGATCGGCGAGGGGGGCGTGGTAAACCCCAAGCACACCAAGGGACATCAGGTGGAACCATACCAACGGACGGCCAAGCATAGTAAGGACCACCCCATCCCGAGCCCCACCAAGGCACGGCTGAAACTGCCCGCTTCGCAGGCGGGGGTCCATACTCATATGGCTCATCCCAACATCCCACCACCTCAGGCTCATCAGCTACCTCAACATCCTCACCTGCAGCAGCCCCGTCTAAGGTGGAGGAAGGGGCACTGGACACACCTGGTACCTGAGGGGGATCCTGGGCCAAAGGCCTCCGGCTGCCGGACCTAGAAGGGCGAGCCGTGAACATTAGTGCCCCCCGTCCCTTCCTAGTAAACACACGAGGCGCAGGGGCAGCTGCAGACACCGATGCCCCATCACCTTTGTTCGCCTCCCTTTCTTTAGCCTCCCTCTCCAAGGCCTTGCACCGCTCAACTAAGGCCCTGTGGTCAAGAGCCTCCAACTCCTCATCCGAGGAGGTTGGCTCCGGAGGTGGAGGAGAAGGAGTGGGGGGCCGTGGGGCTCTACCCCCCCGTTTCTGAAGCCGCTTCCCCATGTGTCACCCAAAAGGACCAGCCCACACCCTGAGTGTAAACTTTATTGACTCAGAAAGGATATGAGCTCCAGTAGCAGCAAGAGGAACAGCAGCAGCAGGAACGATGTCAGCAACAGACGAAGCCCGGAGAACCAACGGGAGTGATCCCTCGAAGACACTGGCAGCAACCCCCAATGATGAGCCAAAAAGGGGGGGGGGGAAAGGAGGAGGCCTGAAGCCAACCCTGGCAGCAGCCCCCAAATGACAAGCCAAAAAGAGGGGGGGGGGAGGGAGGAGGCCTAAAGCCAACCCCCGCAAGGCGCTAGGCCCAAGGCCCCACAAGCCCCAACTAAGATGACCCCAAAAAGGGGGGGGTGCAGGCCTAAAGCCAACCCCCGCAAGGCACTAGGCCGAAGGCCCCACAGGCCCGACCAAAATGGCCCCCAACACGAGGCAGCCCAAAATGGCCGCCACTCAAAATGGCTGCCGTGAAGACGCTGCCCCCAAAATGGCCGCCACCGGCAAATGGCCGCCGCACTCCACGCGGCCCAGCGAAGCGGGCCCAAAACCCGGCCCCGAGAGGACGCCAAGGACCGAGCGTCCTAAGGAGCGGGGGCGTCAACACGGGGGCGTCCGCAGACGAACCTCCCCAACAACCGCCCCTGTCGTCACCGCGGGAGACCGACACTCCCAAGAGCGAGGTCCGGAGCGAGCCAAAACAGCTCCGCTCAGGACGCCGCTCTGGCGAAGACTGAGGGGAAGCGGGCGAGCGCGCCCGCTTCGTCCCCAGTCCACACCCCTTTAGCCCTAAGCAGCCAATCGGCTGCAAGCATCTCCCTCCGGCCAAACCATTCCGCCGGGGGGGGCAAAGTGGGCAAGCCCATTAAGGGGCTTGCAGCATTCTAGGTCTTGAAAGTAGAAGGAATGATCAGTATTAATAGAAGTCTGCAGCTAGAGATTTGACTGGTTATTTTTAATCACACCTTTTTTAAAGCTCAGTTTGGACAATTTGTCCGTATCAATCAGTGATGGAAAACACAGTGTATTGTCATTAGTTTTGTCATAGGTTCCAATCCAAACTATTCAAATCAGCTTGAGTCCAATTGATTATTCCAGCAAAATATCTTTTAACTGGCATGGATTACCTTTAATAACTCTGATTATGTTCCTACCATTTCACTTAGGGCAGAATCCTGTCCTTAGGCTAAGAGAATGTTCCAGCTAAGCTGGCCCAAGTAGACCATATCCTCAGATGACAGGCCAAATTCACAGAGCTAGGAGGCCTCTAGGCTGGCCTAACTGCTGCTGAAGAGGCAGCAGCACAACAGCTGCATGCTTATTGGGCTGGTGTAGTTGTGCCGTATCCTGAGGTGGGCTGTTTCAATGTAGTTATGCCATATCCTAAGGTTGAGAGGCCTTGAACTCAGAATTTTTTGACATCATTTCCTTTTTTACTCTGGCTTATCATGTACCCCTGTGGGTCTACTCAAATTTAGGCCTGCTCCTGAGGTGGCCTAAGGCTACAATCCAGAGTAACTACGGGAGAACATTACGTGCTCCCGTAGACATTACGTGTTCCCGTAGTTACTGCACCACCTAGTGAAAACCCATGGGAAATTCATATTGCAATCCAGAGTAAGTTATTCTTACTCTGGAGCAAGGACTCCCTGTATTTACTCTGGATTGTGCCCATAGTCAGAGGAGCTATGAGGGGCATGTCTGCCCTGGAAACAGGCTTTTGATGTAGTTTACCTGCGCTGTTCCAGGGGTGTCCAAACTTTTTATTTCAGGGCTCTTAGACATTTAACATTTGTGTAAAGGAGGGAATTTCAGCAGGTGCTGCTTCTCATCTCACATATCAAAAGCTGCTCCTGCTGAAATCCCCTTTTCTATACAGTTGTTAAAGGTCTGGGAGCTCTAAAAGTTTGGACACTCCTGTTCTGGACCATGCTCAACATACCTCTTCTGAGCTACCTAGGCCAGCACTGCTAGGCCAGTCCAGGTCCATCTGTCTTGGGCCAGCCTAAAAGTACCTCCAGCTTAGAAAACAGCAATTTTGAAGAAATAACTTTGAATTCCTCAATTCAGTCCATGGAACTTGAAAACGTCACTGTAGGTCTTATCAAGATTTGAATTTTTAACTGTTCCCTCCTCATCCAGACACAAATTCCCATTACTGGATTTTATAATATGTCTATCTAGAGCAAGTGGAGCTAGAGGGGTTTAGGACATATGTGGTGTTGTGTTGTGTGTGTGTGTTTGGAGTCTGGGGGTTGGTTTGTGTGTGGGGGTCAATCCCGGGATCATCCCAATTCCAAAAAGGTATAATATATCTATGTAGAGCAGGCAGGCATGGTTGGAGCTAGAGGGTTATTGGACAGACGGATGGACAGAATTTGCCTTTTATTAATATAGAATTCTGGCAGAACAAGTTATGGTGTGACAGCATTTTTCTTTCTCTCTTTACCCTGTATCCCAACTCCTCTTCCTTAGATATAAAGAAGAAAGGGATTAACTTTTGTGTTAATTTCTAGTCAACAATACATCAGTTATTTTCTTGTATTAATACAACACAATATGTTGTTTTCACATCAGTTAACACATCAGTTGTTGTGGTATTTTTTGTGAACTTCTTGTGTTAATTTCTAGTCAACAAATCAGTTCCTACTTTCACAGAGATCATTTTCATTTTCAGTCTATTACAATGAGACTGTAAGTCAACAAACCATAATATGTAAAGAGGCTTCAGAAAAAGTATATTGTTTGCATTATGGGGAAGGGATTTGTTATATAAACGACTTGTTATAATTAAACAAAATAGCTGCTTCAAGGACATACAGCTTTTCTGTTTTTTTAACAATGGTTTAAGACTTAAGTTTAAACATTGGTTTAAGATACTGTGGTTAAGACACTGTGCCTGTTAACCAGCAGGCCAGGGTTCGAGATCTGGGTCGGTGCCCACAAGACAGGGTGAGCTCCAGTCCTCTGCGACATAGCTGGAACCAATCATATCGGCTCTGCTGTTCCATTGGACTATTTCAGTGGCGTGGAGAGGGGGGATTTGCTGCTTGGGTAACAGCCTATCCTCCATATCAGTCTACCCAGGCCTTTGTGCTTTGCATCCAGCGTTGAGCACAATACCATAGTCTTTCGAGACTGATGCCAAGATGGCTCAACCATACCAATTAAATTTGTTTTTGGAACAAGGAAAAACTGTGCCATTGAATTCTTTCATGGTACTACTTCTGTTGAGACTTTAGCAGAAGCAAACCTTATAAGCTGTTTATATAACTTTTTATTTATCTTTGTTCTGGGGCATGTGACTGAAATGAGAGGAGGCTGATTGTGTCTAAAGACAAGTAGGATTATGTAGCACAGTTTGGCAAAACCAAAACAAAGCTTTTCATTTGATTTTTTTTTAAATACGGAAAATAATATATGGGAGAAATGTGAGTATCCCTGTACATGTTTATCTGGGAGTAGGTCTCATCAAATGCTATCAAATTTTCTTCCATGTAGACATGTATAGTCTGGGTCAGTTTGTCTAATTTGAGGAGAAGGGGAAAAGTGCATTTTATCTTGGTTTTGGATTTATTGAAAAAATACCTTTGTGAATGTGTGCTTTATTCAGATTATATTTAATCACAGGAACACATTGTATGTTGTGATGATTTATACATACAGTATTTACTTTTTCCCTCTGTTTCCCTGTGGGAAATAAATCCCGAGGGAAGTGCTAAGTTGTCAACTATTGAAGTGCACTCTATAGCTTGATTTCATTTCTGTGTTCTGCTGCCCGTTATATATGCACTTAGCAGTAACCCTAACCCTAAGGGGTCTTAAAGGACCTACCTTAAGAGGTCAGATGCTGATGCTCTCAGGCTGGAACATCCTGGCACCCCATTTTGAGGACCTCAGGTGTAGTACATTAATTTGTTTTAACACTTTTGCTGAAGGGGAACTATTTACAATTATAGGTTTCCAGTGAATTGCCCAATTTGTCCACATATCCATTTCGCAAGACTGTCAAGGTAATAATCGCCAGTGCTATTAGGTAGTAACAGCTTGGTTTTAACTTCACATGTGAATAGCTAGGAATAGAATTCCTCCATTGCATTGGCATCCATCAGTCTCAACAGACTATGGTATTGTGCTTGACACTGTAAGCGAAGCATGAAGGCATGGGTAGATTAATATGGAGGATTAGAATGCCTCCACCTGTATTATAATGGTGATAGTTAATGATCCATTCAAATTACATTTTATAAATTGTTTAGACTTCTGTACCTCCTATTTTTTTCCCAAATCCCCAAAGGATATAGATGCTCCCACCCTCATTAAGAATCCTTACTTTAGCCTTATGCTCAGGGTGACCAGATGACCAGAAAAACCTGGATTTGTCCGGATTTTTAGCCACCTGTCCGGGTGTCCTACATTTTGGCTTCATTGCCCTACATTCTGGCTTCATTTTGAAACTTCTCGATAGTGCACAGGACCCCAACATGCCATATGTCATTGGATTCGAATTGAAGAGCAGAATCCAATGCAAAAATCAGTTTGGAGTTATCTCCTTCCTATCAAAAGTTATGGTCAAAAAACAAAAACAAAACAAAAAAAATACATTTTTTGGCAGTTTTTTTCAGCGGGTAGGAATTTTGGCCTGGGATTAGGAATTTTGGCCTTGGGGTTCAGGAATTTGGGGTTTCGCATCTGGTCACACTGCTTATGCTGTCATTTTAATACATGGATGCTGTCCCTGCAATGTGGGAGAAGAGGAAACGGAGCATCTTGGAATCCCATCCTGTGCCTCTTAATCTGTAGCCTGCACATGTAGAAAATGTGACAAATGTTACTCATGATAAGACAATTTTCCTGTGACTTGGACCATTGGGCAGCTTGAGGGCAAAATGTGAATGGTTGTGGCCTTTTTGGTGTACTGTCAACACTTCTTTGACAGTACTGTCAAAGTACTTTGGAGCCTGGTTAGGTCTTTGCAGATGATACAGTTGATGTCATTAGTCTGTATTTCCACTTGAAAGGTCTTTGTGAAACCTTGGGACATGAAAGCCTCAAGGTCAATGTCATTGATGGTGACATAGGCATGTGGAGATACCTAAATGGCCTGTGGGTTCCAAACAGGGGGGTTTGGGTTTCTATTGGTTTCACTGAATTCCAGAAAAAAATATTGAATTACTGAATTTTCCCTGAAGAGAATCCAATAGATTTTACTGGCATTGTTGGTTTCAGATAAACTGGACACCAAATTAATGGCATGAGTGTTGCCTTTGATAACTTTATATAATATTAGGTGCCCTAGTTCATTTTTGGCACTACTTTATAACATTGTCAGTAAACTGAACCTGCTTGATAATTGGATTTCAGTTTCATTAGTGTGCTTGATGAGAAACAAAAAGCAAGGACTTTGGCTTCCTCGTTATAGACACTGAACAGAATTTCACAAATGGTAAATAGTATGCAGAGAAAGTACATGTTCTTTTATTTAACCCTTTTAGAAGGGTTAATTTTTTAAATCATTTTAGCATTGCATATTCAGTGGATAATGAAGAGCATCATACTGCAGACCATATTATTTTTCCAATACATTTGAATACCTCTATCATAGAATTGACTCTGGACTTCATGTTTGTAATGATATAGTTCGCCATTATTGACATACCGGTAAATGTATTTACTGATATCTGCATAAGCAATTATTTTTATAATTGCTTGACCACATAGGAAATGCTCTGGTTATTAGAGCGAGAGTTGCATTACAGGACAACATTTTTGAAATAGTCTGCCAGTGAAGCTAGTAAAACCATACAAAACATAAACTGGGTTGGGTGATGTGCTACCTACAGAAACAGAGCTTCTCACAGAGTGTTGTATTGACATTTTCATCTAACACAGTAACAGTATCATGGGAGAGGTGTGTTTTGGGCTTTGTGCAGTTGCTGCTGGGTGTTATCATGAGCTGAAAGTTAATGATATGGAGATAATAGTATTTGTCGCTATGCATTAGGAATGTCCTTAGGTTTATCTGTCCCTGTGCTTTATTTTCATGGAACCTATAATTTATGCTACATGTAGAAGTTAGAAACGTCCTAGTTTAGGAATGCTTCATAAGAGTGCTTATTCTGGAAAATACAGCATGACTTGGTCCTTCTGGAAGGCAATGAGCCTTTGAAATAACGCCATCTGGTGCATCCATGCACTGCTCTGCTGCAGGTTGTATTTCTTGCATAGCTAGCAAGCATTGAAAGACTGAAGGCTGTGGTTTGGGACTGTCATCTCCTCATGCAGCGTATTCTTTCTTCTACTTTAGGTAATGGAGAGAGGTTGTGATGGATTCATTTATTCACTCATAAACTATTCCTGCACCTTTCTTTTATTGAGGATTGGATTTGAAACACATGCAAGCAAGCTGTCAATCTCTGTCGGCAATTCAGCACCTTGCTTTGAAGTCCTGTTGGAGGCTAAATGTTGTGCCTTTGTTTTTCCTTCCTGTGAATGGTTTTATTTTATTTTTCAATACCTTCTATGAATGAGAGTATTGACTATCCTATACTTCTGTGTATGAGAGAAGTATCCTATACTTCTGTGTGCGCACACAAACACACACAGATATACATTTACACACACACTCCATATATATATTTGCACATCTTGTGAGCACTCTCTCTAGAACACAGAGGTTTGTGTTCCAGACTGCATCGAGAAGGAAGTGAGAAAAATTCATCAGGTAATGCTGAGAGTATTCAGCTCCTCATTCACTCCTCCTAAAGGTTTCATGCCCCTTCAAACTTCTGTCTGTTGAAGTTGACTGGTTTAATGGCTTGTGATGGAAAAGGAAGAGAATAGGTACACGTAGGGTTTGTGCCACAGAGGCGGTGATCTGGAATCTTCAAGTGAAACACTTCCTCTGAGCAAATGCATAAGGAACACCTCGGCCTGACAGAGTTTGGAAAGCTTGAACAAGAGGAGCTGTTTCAAAAGGTGCCTTGCAAATGCTGGGGTAAGTGATTTTGAAAAGGACTGGAAAGGCAGAGCATGCAAGTCTACTTTCTTCCAAGGAAAAGCAGGCCTTTGGAGAGAAACAATGATTTAATTCCAGAGGATCTCTAGTGGAAGAGGTTCTTAGGTTCTGATGCATATCACGTCTTGGGAATTAACAATTGACGCTAATATAAAGTTGGCATTGCTCCTGTTATATTAGAAAGTTGCCTATTCTTTCCCCAAGATAGAGACAATAATGATAACGCTTCCTAGAAATAATGCATTTGCTGTTATAGGAGACATGATCCCTAACGATTCAGTGGGAATGAAAGTTTGTGTCTCCTTCAATTGAATCTTTTTGAATCTGGTTCCAGAGCACGTATTGTATGTCTACTGCAGCCCATTTGTTCTTTTGCAAAAACCATGTTGTCCTTGACTCTGAGCAAATAGGAGGGCGGCACTTTGGAACAGTGTACTGGGACAAAAGGACATGATAAAAAGCCAAGGGTGCAACAAATATCAGAATCCAATATGTTAAAGAAATCCAATATGTTAAAGTTTTAAGTTTGTATGCTTTCCTTCAGGACAACTGTACTTCATGAAAAGAATTAAACATTCTTCAGTGGTACTTTTCTCTGGAAAGCATCTCTTCATAAACCTTGTAGAGTGTCCATGTCTGCAGGTTGAGAAGAAGAAAACATTAACACTTCCTCTGGTTTACTGCTAATTCCCCTTTCAGGCCCAGAGTGTGCATGCATAGTTGGACTGTGATGTCCACAGTTGTCCACATACTGTTGGCCAGAGGTACAGGAGTTCAGAGTATCCTCAAGGAACAGATTCTGAAGCTCACACTGGCTAATGGAGTGAGTCAAGGGCCAGCACAATCTGGACGCAGCCTTCTGAGAACTCCAAGCAAGGTTTTTTGGCATAATTTTGAGTTTGGGAAACATTTTTGCAACCAACATACTACTCTTTTCCTCCTAGGGAGATATTTTAGGTGTTTTTTTTTAAAAAAACAAAACAAAACTTCTTCACTGTCCCATGTGGTGGCAGGGTCTTCTTGTTCTGTACTGGAGTCCTCCATCCCATGCTTGATGCAACATTGGGGAAACTTCATTGGCATGCCATAGGAGATATTTCATGGTGTAATCCTTAATTTATAGATAGAGATATTTGAAAAGATGTTTGATTTATTTTAATCAAAAATAATTCCACTGTGTTCAGTAAATTCCACAGTTCACTGTGCTCTGATGATTCCTTGGCAGGATTCCAGAAGACGTTGAGCTATATTAAGTGAAAAGCTATTGGTAATCCTATGCTTTACTTTCTCTTGGCGTCTTTTAATTTTGCTGGTCTCTTAATCTGGGCTTCTTTCCCATGGGAAGGATATAGGTTTCTTAATTCAGATGCATCACAAAAGGTTTATGGGAGTCTGTTTCCCCCTTTAGATGCGACATTTTGTTCTGGGGAGGGGTGCTTAAAACAAATAGCAGCTCCAGGAGATTTGGGATGTTCAGAAATGAAGGTTCCAAAACACATTCCTTCCAAAGCAGTGAGAGCCCTCATGGTATGGGATAACGGGGGCAGGGAGCTTCTATTGAGACACCTTGAGACAAAATTGCATATCAATAATTTTCATAAAGTTAGTCTCCACCTGTATGGAGTTCTTGATTAAAGCTAAATTGATGAAGTCCTAAATTGAAAATCACCATAAGAGCATAACGGAGGATCCTGAATTTCTAGTCTCCTGAAACATAGACCCAGAGACACAGAAGACAGAACCTGACAACTGCAACCTATGCTTACTATCTTGTTGGTTTTTCTTTCAAAACTGGGCAGCAATGCACTCATAGGCTTCCCTGGTATCCACTGATCCAATATCCACTGATCAAATTATCTGCATTCCTCCTTACACATTAACAGTGTGGTTGCATGAAATGTCTCTTGAGGCAGACGGTCTTTTACTGTATTTCTCTTGCTTTGAAAGACAAGCACGCAAAGTGGAAGGGCGACTAAGAGCGGATGTTAACTTCTGGCTTCCTGATGACATTCACGGTCTGCCTTAGCATCTGCTAGGCTGCTTGTCTGTTAAAACTTCCAACCAATACTATCCTTTGTCCTGGACCCAAAAGCCCCACACAGGACAATCTGTGTACCAACAATTGAGTTGCCCGTGGCCAGGTAGACCTGTAGAGGCAGCCAGGGCTCAAAATGAAATAAAAGAGAAATGTTTCCTGATGTCAAGGAGACAGCCAGCTCTCTCTCTGGCCCAAAGGGTTATAATGCAGCATGGGCCAGTATAGAGTTGGATTGCTGGTCCTATATTCTCAACACACCATCCCACTTCCCTATCTTGATTAACCAGCTTAGAGCACAAACCTAACCATGTCTACTCGAAAGTAAGCACCATTGTGTTCAATGAATATTACTCTCAGGAAAATGTCTTTAGGATTCCAGCCTTAGTCCAGACCATAGAGTGCTATCAGATAATCAGAGGAACAAAGCTCCCCCCAATCTAATCTAACTTCACTTATTATAGTATGCTGAGTGTATTGTTTGACAGAGTTCTAGTCCTCCTGACCTGGTTAAAGCTAAACAGGTTCTTTTGTAGAGGACCTCCTCGAATAGTTATACCCAGTTAATTATGATCACGATGTACTTTTATGCTGAAATTTTTCCAACATAGTTAATGTTTATGGGATAGAGGGATGAGCAGGCTGTAAGCCACAGTAAAGTTGTTGCAAGTGTTCCACTTATTATAATAAGCTTTTAGATTGTGATAGGAAAAAAATAAACTCTGTCTCCAACTCTATCTTTACTTAAGACTCTTTAGTAAAGTTAAATTAACTGGCAGAACTTTATTCTGGAGCCACAAACAAAGACCTGATAACCAATGAATACAACTTGGTACATTCCCATCTCTGGGAATGGGACTATTAAAAGAAAACTTTTTTAGTTAAAACAAATATTTTAAGAATCAAAATTTAATCTTCTCTTTATAACAACTTTATTGTCAATGCACAGATGATATTTAAAAATGTGGCCTTCACTGTATCACTGTGAAAGGCATTTCTTTTTACCATGACAATAGTTTATCATCTGTTTGTTATTTTTAAAGTGTGATAGTGGGCAAAAGGATCCTTAAATACATTCTGTGGAGAATATTTTTAACTGGCTCAGAACACCTGACAAATAACATGAAAGTTTTGTTGTTCAGTTGGAACACATACATTTTAACAATGCTAGGTTTTAAAATAAGAATTTGAAGGTCACTCTGGGTTCTAGTGCAATGCTGGGAAATCACTTTAGGGTTGCTGGAAAAAAATTTCCTTTGACCCTATCATCTTGGATAGAAGTAAAATCATTTTCACTACTGTGAAGATCTGGCTGGAATGTGTTTGACCAGTATGTTGTGAAAGTGGAAGGAAACATGGGTATTGCTTTTCTTTCTTCCTTAACCTATGTATAGTGATATATGATACAATCATTACAGCATTTTGGTATAATCATGGTTTTTACCTACCACTTACTATGACCCAGAATTACTGTAGTTGCAGTCCATGTTGATGATGCCTACTGAGTCTTGTAAGTACTGGTAGCCCTCAAATTCTAATAAGGTTACTGTACAAGAACTGTTCTTGTTTTCCTCTGCTGTTCTAGTGTGGGCAAGCATGCATGTCATTCAAAGGGGTATCAAAGGGGAACACGTATGTGAAACAGTTCTCACAGTTCTGTGGAACAAGCAGCATTCTGAACTTTTGCATGGGAAAGGGAGTGAATTGCTTTAGCAGTTGTACTAACAAGATCTATAAATGGCAGAATCTTCAGAATCAAGTCTAAATTTCAGCAAATGTTGGAAACAAGAAATTTTGTCCAAAATCCTGAAAACTACATTTACAGAATTCCTGGGCACATTCTCAGAATTATTGTCCAATTCATTTAGTAAAGAATTTAGAGGTAACCCCTCTAATTCATTATTTAGTGAGCAATGTTTTTCCCCTAAAAGAGCACTGAGCTTCCTTTTAGGGACTGAGGGCACAATCCTAACCAATTTTTGGGCACTGGCATAGCTGTGCCACTGGCACATGTGCTGTATTCTGCAATGGAGGTGGGGGAACAGTCATATAGCCCTCCTCAAGGTCAGGCAATATTTATTCCATTATCTCAAAGTTGAATTATTCTTACCCTGAAGCCTGAAAATTGATTAGGATTGTGCCATGAATTTGTAATAAGCAGGCCTCTGTCAGTCTTGAAAGACTATGGTATCGTGCTCGGTGCTGCATACGCTGTAGGTGAAGCACGGAAGTCTGGGTTGGATTGTTATGGAGGATAGGCTGTTACCCACACAGCAAATCCCCACTCTCCATGCCACTGAATTAGTCCAATGGAAAGGCAGAGCCAATACGATTGGATCCAGCTGGTGTCGCAGAGCTGGGCTATTAGGTAGCCTGAGCTCACCCTGTCTTGTGGGGCCGACCCAGGTCTCAAACCCTGGCCTGCTGGTTAACAGGCACAGCATCTTAACCGCTTGCGCCACCCACAGCCTATATGAATTTGTAATACTCCAGCTGATAACAGGGCAAGGTAATCTTTTGTGCTGCACATCGAACTTTTTGAGTATCCCTATCCCTACCTCCTTAAGTCCGCAGATCAAATTTGGTTGGAGTCCCCAACTTATAAGGTATTCTTGTGGATACTGCACTGAGAACATTTCTTTTGTCTCACTCTCTCTGAATTTCTTTATTTTTGTACTATGATCAGCTTAGTGGTTAAAGGCACTGTGCCTATCAGTCTGAAGACTGGCAGGTCAGCAGTTTGAGACCTGAGTACTGCAGGACAGGGTGAGCTCCCATTCTCAGCCCAGCTCCTGCCAATCTAGCACTTCAAAAGCATCCAAAAGCAAATAGATAAATAGGTATCACCTTGATGGGTAGGTAACAGCATTTTGTGCATATGCGGGCCATATGTTCATGGAGACAACTTTCGATAATGATGCCTCCATGGCACTAGAAATGGTAATAAGCACTGCCCCCTAGAGTTGGTCACAAGTAGCAGGGCAACTCCTTTACCTTTAGTTGGTAAAGGTAAAATAAAAAAAAATATTTTAAATCTAAATTATTTTTTCATTAAAAATATTTTTTAAAGGATTGGAAGATTAATTTGACAAACCATTTCTTGTACATCCTTATCTTGTGCTAAAAAGCTGTTTAATGTAGCTGGTGTCTTCTGTGTAAAGTTGCATATAGCTGCATGACGTCCAACAGTCCAGTTAACTGAAGAACTTGTCTTTGCATTATGTCAGTAACACAAATGTAAATGAGATGAAGATAACCTGGTAATTAGTTTAAGTGGGTTGAGAATGACCTGCTGTGAATAATAGGTATTTTACTTGAGCTTACAGTTTGTTTTCAAATACGTACATATATAATGTGCAGAACTGATTGTTTAATTCTTCTTGCTCTGATATGGCTTAGCTCACTTTGTCTTTACTTCTGCTACATATCATTAACATCGACAGACTGCAAATGATGAAGGCAAACCTGATTTTGCTTACCGTCTTTATTTTTTGTAGATGACATGCTTTATTATAGATTATTTTCTTCTGCAACTCACCATAGGTACTGTACCTGTACAAATAGCATCTGTTTGTTTTTGTAAATTCCTTTGTATATTTGGCTTTTCACATTGAAATGGCACAATACCATACAATTTGTGTGCCTACTAAGAATCAGTGATGACCAAAGGTGGGCTAGACTAACACTTTGTTTGCTTCTGAGTCTTGGGAATCACTTTCCAACGGCTTAGTATGATCAAATATCATTTAGAAGAAGCACGCATTACTCTTTAAAATTAAACATGGCGTAGTTCACAACTGCTTTATTCACGTTGTGATTTGAACACATTAAGTCTTCAAGCAGTTATGAAACCAGGTGCTTCATTTATTTCAGCATGGTGATGTGATCACCATTTTCAAGTATTTTAAAGGGTGTCACACCAAAGAACAGAGGACTTATTTCTATGACTCCTGAGAACAGGACTTTAACCAATAAGTTGAAATCAGATTGGATATAAAAACATTCCTGATGGTCAGGGCAGTATGACAGAGGAATAGATTGCCAAGGAAGGTGATGGACTCTTCTCACTGGGGGAACTTCAAACAGAGGATTGAGAAGCATCTGTTGGAAATGCTCTAGGAGGATTCCTCCCACAGGCAGGAGGTTGAACAAGATTATCTATTCCAACTTTATGATTCTGCGATTCTCTGAAAAAAAACAGGAATCTAGATTTAGGATAGACATGAGGAAGCATTTGCTTAGAGCACTGGAACCACTGGAACAGTCTTCCTTGTTGCAGTAGTGGACTTTCCATCATTTGGAGATTTTCAAGGAGAAGCTGGGTGGACATTTGTCAGGAATGCTATAGTACAGTAATTGACTGCACTGAGGAGAGTTGGAGTAGTTGACCTTCACCTGTCCTGTCCAACATTTTGTTACTATAATCTGAGATATACAGTTGAGAGTATCAAGATGATATAAACTTATAATGAGAATGGAACTCTTAAGGGCGCAATCCAGAGTAACTACAGGGACTCTGCTCCGGTGTAAGAACAACTTACTCTGGATTGCAATATGAATTTCCCGTAGGTTTTCACTAGGTGGTGCAGTAACTATGGGTGCACGTAATGTCGCTTACGTGTTCCCGTAATTACTCTGGATTGTAGAGTAATTATAAATCAGCAATATTTTATCCCTTGTATAACAAAATCATATTGCCCCCCTGACCAATACCATTATTAAGGCATTTTTGGTGGTGATATGCTTACCTGATATAAACATGATTGGAGATATCCAGAATCAACAGCCTTTACTCAACACTTTTCCTCTTTCAAACTTTCCACCAACTGAAGAGAATGTATAGAATGTATTTAATGGGGAGTGAATTTTCCATACAGGTCTATACTAAATGTTGATTGGAGGTGGAAGAAGAGTAAGTTCTGCTTATTTGTATTATTGCCTTTCTCTTGGGGATTTTCTTCAATTAATTTCTGCCACTGAGTATTACCAACTTTGCAGGAGTTGAAAAGAAAGTGACTGCAATTCTAACCACAGTTAGGCTGGCACAAATACCTTCAAACAAGAAGACAGTTACTAGCCCTCTTATTACAGCCTCACATCTTGGCACAAACCAGATCTTTGTCTCACATACTGTTTTAATTGTATGATTTTTTTGTGACCTGTGTGTGCCCGTAGAGCAGCGTTTCTCAAAGCTGGGGTCGGGACCCCTTTTCGGGGTTGCCTAGAGCTTTCCTGGGGGTCGCCTAAAGACCCCTGGTGCAGGGGGCCAGGTCAGGCTTGCCAGACCTCTGGCTGTAGCTGCACATGCACCGGGGCTGACTGACATAAATCTGACTGACATAAGTCTGAAATAAATCCCATTATAGTCAGGGGGCCTTTACTCCCATGTAAATGTGGATAGGATTGCAGCCTCAGGGCCCAATCCTATGCCCAATCCTCTGAAATAAATCCCATTGTGTTCAATGTGTGCATAGAACACACATTTCATTTGTAACAATGAAAATACATCCTGCATGTTGGATATTTACATTACGATTCATAACAGTTACAAAATTACAGTTATAAAGTAGCAATGGAAATAATTTTATGGTTGGGGGTCCTCACAACATGAGGAACTTATAAAGGGGTCATGGCGTTAGGAAGATTGAGAACCACTGCCGTAGAGGAAGACACATGTGGTCATGTAGCTAACAGGGTTTTGAGTGACAGGTGAACTTAGTAATATAGCTATTTTTAGCTTTTTTTCCTCATCTAAGGCCATCACAATTATAACTGCATCTGAGCTTCTTCATAACCAAAATAAACAGCTGCTAGAGAATGAAATTTCCTCTTAAGGCAGTTGGGGATTATGTTGTACTGAATGCACTCATCCATGTTTAAGATACTCCTATGTTCCCACAGATGACTTGCACTACTTCCTTGTGCCTGTGTTTGTTAAGACAATAACATCCTAGTTTTCAGGCTTAAGATTCCACTCCTTGAATTTCATGCTTGTTTGTATTTGTGCTCTTTTGCATGTTTGTGGGAGATCTCTTTAATTTGTTTTACAACATTTCACGATTCCTCTTCTGGCTCCCTCCATTCTTTTCTCTCGACACTTGGCTTCTGGTTGGACAGGTTCTTGGTTGCGCAGCAACCAAGGACTTCATGGCATACAATTTGTATTCTTCGCACTTCACGCCAGGCTGCTATGGGATCCCAGCACATTTATAAAGATGTCAGGATTGTATTTTCAGTGTGAGAAGTGTGGGTTGTCTTTGTTGCTATCTTTTAAAAGGGGGGAAAGGCGAGATGAAGGAGAACGGTAGCCAACGGCAAAATACTTTCTGTCAAAACAAGATATAAAATTTCTGGGAAACAATTTAGGCACAATTATTCTCAGAGAAAGCACTGATCCATTTAATATTTTATTATAAACCCAACTTTTTTAGGGGGTGGGAGTCTTAAAATAATGATTTATTTGTCAACAAAATAGGAGGCTGTTATATTACCTGCTTATGTCTCTGTAATTTGGAGCAACACTCATAGTTTAAAATCTGTGTCCACTTTCCTAGCCTGCTGAAAAATCAGAGAAAAGAAAGAATGCAACTTATCTTTTTCTTGGAGGCAATGCACATGCTCAGGAAAGGATCTGTTCTCAGTGTTGTGGCAAAACTTCCTTCTTCTCCCCTTATCTAGAAAGTCAGACTTTCTGCAGAGGTATGAAAGACAGAGGTAGTGATTTGCTGCTCTGTTTTCTTGTGACCTTCATAGGGAGCATCTCTGACAAGTCACCTCTTATAGTAAGGTGCAGTGGTCCCAAAGGACATGAATTGTGGACAAAAACAGCATGATGGCAGAGCTCCATTTAGTCGGAAGTTCAAAATGCTGTTTTTCAGTTGTCAGCAGTGAGCAGATCAGCAGGAGTAGATGTTAGGGTTTTGCCTTCATTTGGGGGATAAATAGGAACTAAACCAGACGTAATCCATGTTGTTTAGCTCATGCTCGTTCTCAAGCAAACATGTTGGGAACAAATGATTAAAATGTCATTTGTTTCTTATGTACCAGTGTGCGTGTTTTATGATGCCGGGCAAATCCCCCCCTCCACATTGACATGGGACAGTGGTAGGGGGGTTGAGGAATGATAGCACATCAGTGGAGGCAGCTGGACAAACTACAGAAAATATGTAAAAGGCTTCATTGCTTTTAATAACCCTGAAAACAATGGTGACTTGAAAACAAGTTGGAACCCAGGAATGGGCTTTACTGCCACTGCTCCTCCCCATAAGCCCTTCAAATGAATGAGATTTTGAAAATAAAATAGTCTCTGTTCACGTCCCTTATGGCCTTTATTCTACATTGTACACAAAGAACATGTCATGTATGTCAAGTCCTTATATGAATACGAATAAGGACTGTTCTGTAGAACTCAGAATGAGTTGGTTGAAATTATATTTCCATCTTTTCTATATTTTGTAGTGTCACCATAGAAAAATTAGCTTCTTAAATGGAAGAAGTAGAGTTGCAAGATAAATAGAACACAGCAGTGGTTTCAAATTGTGAAATGTGGCTCCAAAACAGGAGCAGCCAAAACAAGCTAGGGAGGCCACAGAATCCACGTCAAAAACAAGCTGCCTTCTTGATTGACATGGAAGATGCGGCACCTCAGCCTTTTCTGCCCCAGAGGACCTTGGCAATAGAACCCTCACCCTGCTTGATTGGCACAGAATATATGGCCCCTCATTCTTCTCTGCTGCAGGGAACCACGGGAAAAGAACCCTCAAACTCCTTGATTGACATGGAAGATGCTGATACAATAACACAGTGGTCAAGGCTCTTATGTAAATAGATTTGACCTGGGACTCTGGTGTGTGTGTATATTAGTGGCATCACTAGGATGGTGCAGGTGGTGCGGACCGCACCAGTTGATGCGCCCAAGGGGGGTAATGTGCACTGGGGGACCTAAAAATTGCAACTTCATGATGGAGCATCAAACCCCATCATGTCATATACTATTGGATTCATATTTAAGAGCAGAATCCAATGCAAAAATCCGTTTTGAAATAGTACCATCGTATCAAGAGTTATGGCCAAGAAACTAAAATAAGCATTGAACTCTATGGAAAGTGAAAGTGACACATATTGCTTTATGAGTAGGCAAATGTGCCATAGTTCATTGGAAAGGGCATGCTAAGAGGAATTTAAGAACACCAGAATTGTCCCGTTCCAATGAACACAGCCCCCACAAATCACCCCAGAGGGAGATCCCTGATGACTGTATTGAAATTCATTGAAAATGGATGTGAACTGCACAGCTGTGTTTACTGGCGAGTAAGCAAGCATGCCGTGGATGGAGTGGAAGGTCCAGGAGAGGAAAAGACTTTCAAAATGGTCCCGATTGGGGACGTTGCCAGGATATTAGAAAGGGGGCAACTTTGAAGGGGGTGGCAACCTTTGTGACCTAAATTGCTAAAATCATGGTTTGTAGAAATAATCCCATCATGTTTTATACTTTTGAATGTGTAATTTATAGCAGAATGCAGTGAAACAAACCACTTTGAAATATCTTTATTCTGTTACTAGCGAAAAGTGTACCCGCGTTGCGGGAGTAAAATTCTCCCGTATGCCATCCCCCCATATGCATCAACCACCCATGCGCATCAACCCCCACACGCAACTTCCCGCATGCGGATCAACCCTCCACGTGCAACTTCCCCACATGCGCAACTTCCCCCATGCGCAACTTCCCCCATGCGCATCAACTCCCATGCACATCAACTCACCATGCTCAACTTCCCCCATGCACATCAACCCCCATGCGCAACTTCCCCCATGCACATCAACTCCCCATGCACAACTTCCCTCATGTGCATCAATACCCCATGCACAACTTCCCCATGCGCAACTTCCTCCCATGCGCAACTTCCTCCCATGCTCATCAACCCACCATGCGCAACTTCCCCCATGTGCTTCAACCCCCCATGTGCTTCAACCCCCATGCTCAAGTTCCTCCCATGCACAACTTCCCCCCATGTGTATCAATCCCCATGTGTATCAACCCCACATGCACATCAACCCCCATGCGCCACTTCCCCATGTGTATCAACCCCCCATTCACAACTTCCCCATGTGCATCAATCTCCCATGTGCATCAATCTCCTATGTGGATCAACCCCCATGCGCATCAACCCCCCATGCGCAACTTCCCCATGCGCATCAACCCTCCATGTGCAACTTCCCCCATGCGCATCAACCCCCATGCGCAACTTCCCCCATGCGCAACTTTCCTACACGCGCATCTTCCCCCATGCGCAACTTCTCCCCATGTGCAATATCCTTGCCAGTGCAACCTCTTCCTCTGAACAACATCCCCCCAGTGCATTAGGTACTGAGCACCCAATTGGCTGGATGTTGTTCAGTCTCCCATGTTAAGTATAGGACAGAAACACGTTGCCCCCTTTTCAGCCCCTGAAGGGTTAATTTCTCCAGATGGTTCTTGGTGGGAGTTCAGGTGACAGAAGGAACTCCCAGAATTCCATGCTTCAGGCCCAGCAGTTGGGGAGGAATGCTGATGAGTCAGCAATTCTCCAATGCAAAGTATAGGGAGGAAAATGCGTTGCGCCCCTTTTCACCCCCTTCCCGTTGGAATTTCGGAAAACCAGTTCTCAGTGCAGCCCTCGGTCATGGAAGGAACACCCACCTCAAATTTCACACTTCTAGGCCCAGTGGTTTTGGCAGGGCAGTGATGAGTGAGTCAGTCAGTGAGTGACTTTTCTCTTTTATATATATAGAAAATGTATGGCAAAAACAACAGTGGAGGCAGGGCAGTGGCACATAACCACACCCACCATTCATATTGTTGCCCCGCCCAATGTATGGGGTGACATGCTGGCCTCCCGCAGCGCGTGACGCGAACCCTAGTGACGCCCCTGGTGTGTATAGAACCATGATACTGAGTGCTGCAGTAGATTGCAGGATATCCTGTGCTGATGTCTTGGGTCCCTCCTCTCTCCTAGCAAGCAAGGGGGAAGGTAAAATCCCACTTACCTATGCATTGCTGGAAGTAGAAAATATTACATTCTGTTCAACTCAGTTAGTCTGCCTCATCAAATACTTAATAATCCCAGCAATTTCTATTGGTGCACATTTATTTAAGAAATATGACCCTGAGCTTTAAAATGTAATAGCAAAAGATCTGGATCTCAATAATGCCTGAGACATAAAGATAATCCCCCAGGAATTCTTAGGAGGTATTTGGGGAAATACAAGGGAGGGCTAGGAAAGAGTTGTATTTCTTCCTATTAATTGTGTGTTTTTTTATGCACGCTTTTTCTCAAGCAAACATGTTGGGAACCAAATGACAGGTGGACCTGGGCTTCCCTAGCTAGGGCAGCCTAGGCAGTTCAGGAGAGGCATGTTGAGGGCATGTTTAGCATTGTCTAGGATAGAGCAGCTACTCTGTATCCACAGCATGTTTCCAAGGCAGAAATGCCCTCTTCCAGCTCCTCAGAGTTATACCACCTCAGGAGCAGGTATCGTAATGAGTAGACCCATAGGGGTACATGATAAGGCAGACTATGAATTTCAGAAGTTTTGCCAATAGTAGCATTCCACCCACCCCCAAAATACATGATCTCTATCCCTGTTATGACACTCTTGTTAACGACGTTTGTTTCTTCTCAACCGCACAGTTTGTGATTGGATTAATTAGAAGCTATTGTGAAATTTTCAAGCCGCTCTTTGCTCATTCAAATGAAAATGTTGGTTGTGTAGTAATATTTCTCATAAAAATAGTATCAGGATCACTTCCACCCCCTCTTTTTTTTAAATGACACATTTTCTCCTGGATTCTTTTTTGTCTCTATTTTCTGGCTTTGAATGAGGGGTTTTTAGTTTCTTATGTGAAGAGGAGAAACAGGAGTGAATACTGCTTACTGTTATTTAGAGTCTCTTCATTTGTGGTTTGGGAATATTGGCAAAGTGGAAGCATTTCCTGCCAGAGAGACTGGGGCTTCTTAATGATGCGGCATCTCTCTTAATTACATTGCTCACACTGAGCGGTCCATTAGTGATACATAGCTGGATGAAGTTTAAATATTTATCACAGAATATTTGCTATAGGAAAGGTCACAATAGGAGAAAAAAAGGCTTTTAAAAAGAAAACACACATCTTTTCTCCAGTGCAAAATCCATAGCTTTGCTGTCTTAGTCTAGGAATTACACTTGTTCTGAAGTCAAATAGAAAATTAAATGGTGCTTAAGTTTGAGACTGATTGTAGGAGCATTCAAAGCTGCCGTTTATGGAGTGATTAATCAAGCGCAGTATTTACTATAGTGACTTGGAGTATCTTTCCAAGGTCTTTCCTGGCCCTGCTACTATAGTGATTGTACCTCACCTTATGCATGCAGAGCTTGTGTTCTAGCAATGAAATATGGACTTTTTTGTCTTTTTTGTCTTGGTCATGTGGTGCTTACCTTTTGCCCTTCTTTGCAGCATGAACCTAACATGTTCAGCTACTACATTAGTACACTTACCACTTGTCTGTTATTTCTTCCAGGGTTTTTAATATAATGGCAAAGCCATATGAATTTAACTGGCAAAAGCCAGTCCCATCATTTCTGCAAGATGGAGCTGTGTTTGACAGATATGAAGAGGTAAGAAGCCTTTTTGAAATATTGCCCAGAAGCAATATGTGAATGTGAAGTCTGAAGAGAACCAAGAAATATTTTCCTTTGATCATGAGAACTTTAAAGATATGAATGTGTGAAGCATTCTTATATTCACTTGGTATAAAAGGTAGAGAATGGAAAGGATGATCCACAATGAGCGAGCACATATCAAAGCACCCATGATTATAGTAGGCAAAATGTGACCCCTTAAGAGGAGATAATCCTAATTATAGGTCTCTGTCTTGAATGACTCCTTAGGGAGGACAGCTGAAAGAGAAAGTCCCTCCTGTAAAGTAAGGAAAAGGATCAGACTATTCCAGCCTAATTCTGGTATTTCAGTAATGAGCAATGAGAACAAGACATTGTGCCCGTTAACCAGCAGGCCAGGGTTTGAGATTAGGATTCCCCACAAGACAAGGATTTCCTGCTTGTAGGCAGGTGGTTAGACTAGATGATCCACTGGGTCCCTTCCAACTTTATGATTCAATGAAATATACAAGTTTATCATATTTCACCAAAATTTTGCTTCCACCTCCTCAATGAACAGTTTTGATAATTCTGTGTTAGGTAGCCTAAATATTTATCTTTATTGTTGTGTATTCTTGAAGAAAGTTCATGTCGAGGTGCATCAGCAGGCTGTCCTCCCATAATTTTTAAAAATCATTGAGAACTGGCTATTGAGCCGCAGCAAGGCATAAGATCTTTCAATATGATCTGTGCATTGTAAACTAAAGACTCTTTCCTGGGAGTAAGACCCATCCAACACAATGGGGCTTTCTTTTGAGTAGACATGGTTAAGATTGTGCTCTAAAAAAAAGAACTACTCCCATGGTACATGAGAGGGAATACACTGTGAATGTACAAAAGATATAATTTTGAGCAAGTGGTTTTTCATTTATATCTGTGATAAAATAGTCTTGTTAGGAATGGATTTATCCTAATAATGGTCAATTTATCCTAACAATTTATCCTAAGGAATGGACAATGACCAAAGGCATGCATTTTCAGGTGCTTTTACAAGTTTCATGTACAGAGAATATCTAATTTATCAAGCACTTGATGGATGCGCTAGAGGATGGATGAGCTAGTTTACAAGATTAATAACAGACAAATAAACAAGTTACAATAAATCCCTTTGGTAATTTTTCACTTCATTATCCAATATCGTGGAATGAAGAAAAGGTATTTTTAAATATTAAGACTTGCTGAGATGGCTAGAAATCTTAAACCCCATATTCACAGCAGCATCAAATACTGTATACAGCATGGGATATATATCTAGGCACATCCTCATTCCATTACGAGCAGTGGAGGAGCAAGAAACCTAGAAACTTTAATTCTATTTTTCCTCATTTTTAAATCCATGATTTTTTTTAATCTACAAGGGTTTCTGGAATGGAACCCTAGTGGATAATGAGGCACAATCTCATTATAGACAGTAATATTTGGATCATGGCTTGTGCATTGATCCACTAGTTAAAATGGAAAAAAAGAAGCCTAAAGCAGAAGTCTGAAGGTCAGATTTTCTGGATGAGGATATGTCTCTAATGGAAATGTTTTTCTGGTAAAAATAGCACAGTACAATGGGGTGCAGTTGGAAGTGCACAAAACGAGAAAATGTTAATGTTCCCACCCCTACTATAGTTTTGCCCTGTTTTCCTGCCCCACAGGGCTATTTAAAGCATACCCACAAGTGCAGGGCCACGTTATGCATTAATTGTAACATGGAATTTGAATTTAATGAGTGTGTCAAATTGTAGTATTTGTATTTGAAAATTATTGTATAGTTAATATGCTGTTTTTATAATAATCACAATATTTTTGCCTCTGAGCTAAAAAAAATGAATAATCTGTTTATCTTTGAAGTTCACTCTTAAATAGCACAATATTTCATTTTTCTTCTTCCACAGGAATCCTTTGTGTTTGAACCAAACTGTCTTTTTAAAGTGGATGAATTTGGATTTTTTCTAACATGGAAAAGTGAAGGAAAGGTATAACTATATTGATTTTAGGCTTGTTACTGTTTGTATTGAACACTTATGTCTTAAGGTCTGGAAGTAGTGCTATCTGTACTGTAAGGATATACTGTTAAGTTTAGTGTTTTAATTCGTATTTGGTTGGTTGGGGAGAAGGAAAGTCATCTTAGTACCCCCCCCCCTCCCATTCCCTGTATCGTCAGTTTTCTAGAAGGAGTATGGGGGAGAGATTTATCAGCACTGAGTTGTTCACAGAACAAAGAAATGGTGTGTGGGTTTACAGGTGGTGCCTGGTATTTGTGGATTCATCATACACCATGTTACTTATCCACAGTTCCTGCAGTTACCAGGAGTATTACTGATATTCCTGGAGTGATACTTTTGAAACATGTAGAAGGAGAAAGGCCAAAATAGTTTCTTACCATTGTGAAACCACTGCGTTTTGAGTTCTCCAGGCAGTCTTTTGAGCTTCATACAGCCACTTCCGTCTTGCACAGAGGCCTCTTTTTCACTCAGGCTCACTCCAAAATATTTTAGTATAATCCATCTTGATTGTGGCCTTGGGAACATGTAATCTTGGTGTTTTCTCTACCTGCCTCTTTTTGCCCACTTTGATACTGATGGTTTGCTTCACTACTATGACCTCACAAGTTGTTCTTATGACATCACAATGGTCCAGAAGCTTTTCTTCTATCCCTTTGGAAGACTCACAGAAACCAAATTTTCATCTATTGAGTAGTCTCTGAGTTTTTGTTGGTTTGTAGCTATTTCCACAGTCCCCTCTAGGATTAGTGGGATTGTGGGTCAGTTTGTATCCCTACAATCCAGAGTGACTACAGAGCACGTAAGAGACATTACGTGCACCTGTAATTACTACACCACCTAGTGAAAACCTATGGGAAATTCATATTGCAATCCAGAGTAAATTGTTCTTACACCGGAGCAAGGACTCCCCATAGTTACTCTGGATTGCGCCCTCCGTTTTAAGTCAGTGATATTCAACTTTTTTCATCTCATGTCACTCTGATAAGATGCTAAAATTGTCAAGGCCACACCATCAATTTTTGGACCATTGAAAAGGCACACCATGCTGCTGATGGATTGCTCACTCCCACATTGGCCCTACCAATGATCTTTCCCCCCAAACTTCCTCTAGGAAGTTTGCAAACACTTGCAAACTGTTTGCAGCACACCAGTGAAAATCACTGTTTCAAGTGAAATAGAATATTCTTTCTGTTTATTCTGATTGCCCATTCTGCTCACTTGCTACATTTCCACTTTGGGTTGGTTCTATATTACATAAAAATCTTGTATTATATAAAAAGCTGTTTCCTTTGTTATTTCAGGAAGGGCAGGTTTTAGAATGCTCCCTGATCAACAGTATTCGCTTTGGAGCAGTACCAAAGGTATGTCTGCACTTTATTTTATAGCATTGTTTGAAACAATAAGTATTGATTTGAGAACAAGCCCTGAAACTTTCTGTGCAAGATTACCACCTACCCATTTCAAAAGCTGCTGAAAGCATGTCCTTGAATAGGGATAATAAAATAAAGACTCAGCTAAAGTTTTTGAAGTAAAGTAAGCATTTTTACAAAATTTTAAATTCAAGGGGTGAATTTTAAATTCTATTCAGTTAAGTGTATTTCAGGTTCCATTGATTGACATATATTAATGCATGTAGTATCTTAAATTTGTCAGACTGGAACATACTTACCTGTGGCTGGATTATACCTAAGTTTTTTAAAAATTAAATATTGCTACTATAACTTTATTTAATGTGGTGATTATATGGTGTCATCCATGTATATGGCACTTCTTGAGAGGCACAAAATCTGTAAACAGACATGGCTATTACTGTTTTAAGGAAGACCTCTTCAACAGGCATACAGTTATAGCAAAATAATTGTTATTGCTATGTGGCCACTGCTGCAGCTGGCTATAAAACTCCATCCTTTTGGCAGTGCAGGTTGACTCATAAGAGGACAGACAGGGACCAACGTGACACTAATCATACTACCAGTAAATCATCCTGGAAACTTTTAACTATAGGATGTAGCTTGACTTGAGACTTGCCCGACTAGATGCACAAAGTATTATGAAAATGCAACTTAACAGCACCTGAAAGAATTATATTGTGCCAGAGGGATGAATGAGAAATTCATGTGCCAGATGTTTCAGTCTTGATAATTTTTGCTTGTTTGACAATTTAATTAAGGAGACTGTTGATAAACCACCATCAATTCTGTAGTATTTCAAGATTCTGCCCTATGAATGAAACCTTGTATAAATGGCAGTTGTGTTTTTGTGGTTCACCCTTGCTATTTAGGAAGTGGACCTTTCAATTGTTCACTTAAAGTGTTGATGTAAATCTTAAACAAAGGCAACTAAGAAATGTTTACAAGTTGAATATACAAAAAAGACTAGAGATCCCTTTTCTGTTAAGCCTGGATGCGTAACGAGGTGTTTATTGTATCAAACAGGATCCAAAAATCTTAGCTGCTCTTGAGGCTGTTGGTAAAACAGAAAATGAACTGGAAGGTTGTATAGTGTGCGTCTGCAGTGGGACGGATCTGGTAAACATCAGTTTCACGTACATGGTTGCAGAAAGTGCAGAAGTAGCAAAGGTATGACATCGTTAAGGTAGTATACATTTCAGTGTTTTTTTTATAATCTCTTTAATACTCTGCAAACATCAAATGGCATCACATTGAAGGCAGACCTCCTGAAAATAAGAATGGTGAATGCATATTGCCAAAAATGAGCTAATTTCAACTGGGTTGAGGCCATGCTTCTTGAAGGGTTTGGGAAGCTGCTTCCTGCTCCATGTGGGAAAATGTTTGCATGTCAAATTAGGAAGTGTGTAGATGTGTGATAAAAAGTTTAATTGCTGTTAGTGTTATCCTAGATTCCTAAAAGCAGGAGTGATGGAATACTTTTGTTGAAAATTCATTTAGAACATTTAAAAGAATAAGATTATAATCTTGAATTATTATTATTATTATTATTATTAATGCATGTTTATATCTTTTATCCATTTTGGGTCATGAGACTGAATGGAAAAATACATTGACATTACAGTCTTTAACAAAAAAGACTGTAAAAGACAATAAATGCTTGGATATTTGAATCAATGGTATATGAATGTAGGAATCTTATACTGAGGATGCAATCCTAACCAATTTAACCCAGTACAACACCCATTTTCCCATTTCTTTGGTGGCAGGAGGAGGGTGGTACATGTCTTTGCACTGCCTAACCCCCTCCCCTGAAGTGTGCAGATGTGTTTAAGTTGGATACAAAGTATGACAGTGCCTATACCTTTAAACATTGTATAGAACAGAGGTCTCCAAACATTTTTGTCCTGTGGACCACTTTCTGATTTTTTTTTTGCTGTAGACCCCCTGCCTGCCTAATATTAAATTTTCCTAAACTTTATATTGTCAGATATGTTTTTCACAGCTGACAGTGCTGTTTACTTTGATAGGGCTTTGTAAAAAAAAGAAAAAGAAAACAAACTTAATTTTTTTATTCAGACCTTTATTGAAACAGTTAAATTAAAAATCTTATTTTTATGTGAAATAAAACAAAATTAAACGTTAATAGCTCAAAATAAAAAAGCTAAATTAAAATTCTCTTTAAAATGTAGCACAAAACTCTGTAAATATTTGGATTTTGGACAAAAATCAGAACTTAGTAACAAAAAACCATAAAATAAAGCTAAGATTCAAAACTAAAATACAATAATTAATGGTGTTAATGGGTGCTATGAACTTGATGCTCTGAAAGCAATTGTTTAATATTTGGAGTCAAATGACTGAGATATAGCCTTAAATCTCCTTGTTCAGTTATTTGCAAATGATTTCTTTTTTTGTCAGCAGTTACTGCGCTAAAACATTGTTAAATCTTCTACTATCTTTATTTTTAGAAGCTATATTGTAATTTTTGTGATTTGCAAGATTTATAACAAAGGCTACATCTACATCTACATCTACAGTATTTACATACAGCTTTTCAACTGAAAAGTTCACAAAGCGGTTTACAAGAAAATGAAAAAATTAATAGCTAATTAAAAGCTAATGGGTCCCTGTCCCAAAAGGGCTCACAATCTAAAGTGCAAAAAGAACACCAGCAGAAGCCACTAGAACAGACGTTGCTGGGGTGTGGAGGGCCAGTTACTCTGCCCCTGCTAAAGAAAAGAGGAACACCCACTTGAAAGAGTGTCTCTTGACCAATAAGCAGGGGTACCAAACCTTATTGTACCTACTCATATAATTATTTCAAATTTAAAATATCTACTTAAAAGTTTACAAAATGCCTGAAATAATGATTTCGGTGGGTGGACCCCCATTCACATATCCCCAATTTTTTTGTCACTGACATGGAGCCCCTGAAAGTCAAAATCAACCCCTGGTGGTCAATATCGACCACTTTGGGAACCAGTGGTATAGAAGAAGGAATTTTGGCAGGTACAAATTTTTTATTAACTTTTCCATGATGGCTTGAACCTGCGATAATTCCCTCTTCTGTACAATGGTATAAAATTATAGGGACTTTGTCCCACTTTGTATCTAGTAACCATGGTCATCTGGAATTATTGTTGACTCGCAGTAAAACAGGAGCAAAATGTCGTGCTTCACTTCTGTGGACTCAGTATTTTGAAGTCTGGATCAAAGAGGATTGTCAATAAATGCTCTATGTATAGGAGCAAC
Organism: Cryptoblepharus egeriae; assembly: GCA_030015325.1. Classification (NCBI taxonomy): domain Eukaryota; kingdom Metazoa; phylum Chordata; class Lepidosauria; order Squamata; family Scincidae; genus Cryptoblepharus; species Cryptoblepharus egeriae. Next base: position 125,926,140 of record JAREYC010000001.1, on the reverse strand, counting down.
TATGCTAGAACATGTGTCTAATTTTTGAAAACCCAATTCACACATTATTTCAAGTCCATCACAAAAAGGAATACTTGGGACTTACAGTACTTTGTGGTGAACAAGGTAGACAACCAGATGGATTCATAGAAATATCAGCTATAGTTTGATTTGAATGACATTCATATTGCAGAAATACATACAGGGCGCAATCCAGAGTAACTACATGGAGTCCTTGCTCCGCTGTAAGAACAATTTGCTCTGGATTGCAATATGAATTTCCCATAGCTTTTCACTAGGTAGTGCAGTAACTAAGGGTACACGTAATGTCTCTTAAGTGCTCCCGTAGTTACTCTGGATTGTAGGGTTACTGAAAATGGTTGGCTGACTGCTAGAATTTCTTCTATAGTGCAACCACTTAGCAGCAAACACATCTGTACTAGAGATGAATATCCATCGAGATTGTTCTTCTGCAATAACTGCCTCACAGCAGATATATACATTGTTCTTTTGTGTGCAGAACCAAGACAGAGAGACCTGTATTAATGTTTACTATGATGTTTATGTTTACTAATGTTTACTATAATGTTTAATGAACAAGGATTATGGTAATGTTCTTTGACTCTTCAAGCTGTGGCTGATTTAATCCATTAAACGTAAATGTGAGAAATTATTTAAATTATTTATTATTTAATTAATTAATTTATTTAACAGATTTTTACCTCGTCTTTCTCCCGCACAAAGGAACCCAAGGCGGTGAACAACCATACGAAACAGTAAAATAAAAACATATATCACATTTTATAAATGTTTAGAAACTTTTAAAAACAATGCAACATCCTGAAAACACAATAAAAAACCATTAAAAACCTAAGGATACATCAGCCTGGCTGAAAGAGTAGAATCTTTATATATATTAAGATGTCTTAATAGCAATGGGTTGCCTGCCAGCTCAATTTTAGTTTGGTCACAATAGCATAGCATGTATGCATATCAGTTTATATGGGGAAAGATAATATTCTCAAGATGTTACTTTAGAGAACATAGGCTTTGTACAAATAGTTCATCAGGGAAAACAGAAGCTTAGCTTTAACGACCAAGAGAGCTTAATAGCATCTTCAACTCAGATGTAGTTGCAAAACAACCATTAACATTTAATGGGCAGTATTTCCATTGCCATTGATATGAATGTACTATTACTACCGTTTGGTTAATATGCATTATGTAACAGAAGCACTAGAGTATGTAAAAAGGAATGTTTCTGCATTTTTGCTTTTCTGAAAGATAGTCATAGTCAGGGTTCTGTTTTGATTTCAAAATAATTTAGAGCACAATCCTAAACATGTCTACTCAAAAGTAAGCTCCATTATGTTCAATCAGTGGTGGGCTCCAGTAGGTTCACACATACTGTATAGAACCAGTTGTTAATGAGAGATAGGACATATAAAGTTTAAAAATAGCCATTTAATAGTGGCTACCAGATGGGCATAGAACTGGTTGTTAATTTATTTGAATCCCATCACTGTGTTCAATAGGTCTTACTCCTAGGAAAGTGTGTTTAAGATTGCAGCTTCAGTCTATAATTTTCTTCATCGGATAACTGAGGATTTTTATTTTAATGGAAAGTAGCATTGCAAAGCGTACTGCAGTGGATAAGTGATTAAGACACTGTGCCTGTCAGCCTGAAATATGGCAGATTGATGATTTGAGACTCCAGTATAGCCCAATAGAGCGAGTACATGCCCAGACCCAACCTAGCAATTTGAAAGCATTTAAATACAAGTAGATAAATAATTGTCACTTCTGGGGGAAAGTATTAGTGTTCTGTGTAGCTTTGACATATATATCTGTGTGCATATAATTTGATCCTTGTTGTTGTAAGATTTTTGTTGATATTAACCAGAAACTAGGGTTGTGTAGCCTTGAGGAACAGGACAGCATAAAATGACCTCTTGGGCATCTGGTTATCAGCTCATGGAATAATAATTTTACTCCAGTGTGTTATGGTTACGTATTTATAAAAAGTCCTCTCTTTCTTGCTTATGGGATGAACCTCCCCAATTATATGTTCTTTCCGTCTCTGGGAGAAATCCTTAATTGATTTCTTAGTTCAATTCCCAGGTCAATAAAATCATTAGACCTGACAATTTAAAGAACACTAGCTCCTATGTTTATTTAGCGAACCAAGAAGCCAAGGGATTGCATAATTCTGGGATTAACATTTAATAACAACATTGATTTGAAAATCTTGGCAGTTCCTTAGGTATGTTCTTGTAGTTAAGCTATAACGGAGAACAAAAGAAGGGGAAAGTCACAGATTTTCCTTAGAGGTTATTTCATTAAACATGAAGAAAACCTCTACAGGTTCTCAAAGTGGGGGTCACAGGTGGGCTGAAGCCGGTTCTCACCAGTTCTGTAGAACCGGTTTTTAATTAGGGGCTGACGTTAGCGAACCGGTTGTTAATTGGGGGCCGTCATCTTTAAATTGCATGCAAGTGTGTTTGAATTTCTCTTAAAGGGCCTCTGGGTCTGTCTTCCCAGAGGAGAAACTCTACTCCCTCCTCCTCCCTCCCCTTCTGAGGGGGGCTCTCTCTCTCTTCCCCTTCCCCTCCCTAAGGGTATTTTTAATTTAAAAATACAAAGAGTCTGTTCCCATTACCATCATTCAGACAAGGCACAGCAGTCACTCCACAGACATTCGGACACTACACTCTTGAGATGGAGGGTATTTGAATCACTATAAACTCACTGCTTTCAAGTCAGAGTGAGGAAATTCTTAATGCCACAAACCTTTGAATGATGCTATTCAGGAAGTCTCTCTATGCTAAACATCTTATTTTGATTAAAAACCTTATTTCTAGCACGTTTTCAGTTGTTTTCTAGCAATATTTTCAGGTTATTTCCTTGTGCAGTTTGCAAAGCATGATGGGTTTCTCATATGCAAATGAGCAACCTCTCTGGTGATGGAGAGCTTTACAAAGGGCTCCTTAGATGGGAACAGAGATGCTCCTTCAGCAGCTGGAGGCAGTTAAAGAGTTAAAGAGGCTGGTCGGGCACTTTTAAGTTTGCTCTAGCCCCAACAGCCAGGGAAAGGACACGGCGGCGGCGGCGGCGGCGGCGGCTGCTGCTACTGCTGCTGCTGCAAACCTATTCACACTTTCCTGGGGGTAAGCATATTGGCTATAATAGGGCTTATTTCTGAGTAGACCTGCACAGGTCTGGGCTCAGGATGCTGCAAACCCTGTCCACACTTTCCTTGGAGTAAGCCCCATTGGCTATAATAGGGCTTATTTCTGAGTAGACCTGCACAGGTCTGGGCTCAGGATGCTGCTAACCCTGTCCACACTTTCCTTGGAGTAAGCCCCACTGGCTATAGTAGGGCTTATTTCTGAGTAGACCTGCACAGGTCTGGGCTCAGGATGCTGCAAACCCTGTCCACACCTTCCTTGGAGTAAGCCCCATTGGCTATAATAGTGCTTATTTCTGATCGACCTGCACAGGTCTGGGCTCTGAGGATGCTGAAACCCATGATAGTCAATGGGACTTACTCCGAGGAAAGTGGCTGGAACTGTAGCCTGAGAGCCCAACCTGACTACTCAGAGGTAAGTCCCATGACAGTCAATTTTAATTTTTTAAAATTTTTAATTTTTAAAATTTTTTTAAATTTAATTTTTCCCCGGCCCCTCCCCCTGACCCCAGCCCCTCCCCTGACCTAGCCCCGCCACCTGACTCATCCTGGCCCCGCCCACTTCCGGGGAACCAGTTGTTGGGCCAGGCTGGGCCCATCACTGGTGGGGGTCAGAACATTTCAGTGGAGTCACGGAAAGCTGAGCACTGCCATCTTACAATGGGAAGTTTAGGATGCTTTCCTGAGAGTAAGTCTCATTGGACACAATGGGGCTTACTTCCAAAGTACTCATGGAAGAGCACTAGCATCACAATGTCATTTCTTGTTTGATGTCACTTCCAGCCATGACATCATTTTCAGGTTAATTGCATCATTTCTGGGGGATCCTGGACAGATTGTCTTTTTAAGATGGTGTTTCCCGAATGGAATGCTGAAGACCTCCTGTTCAAAATCTTGATTTATTTGAAATTACAGCATTATATAACAACAGTTGTTTCGATAGGAAAATGGGGGGTTAGGGGTCACAATTTCAGACTAACACCAGCACTATGAAAAGCGCACCACTTTTGCTTTTATCATCCATTCGTAAGATGGTAGAAAAAACATCAAGTAAAAATGGATTGCTATTCACAAGCATCAGATGTAAACAATACTGTATTTACATTAAATTCTTCTCAAATTTAGGCAGGTTTTTTCAGTCTTTGTCTAAAAAATTTACCATTGGATTTTTGTGACTTCCCGGTATTGTTTTGGTGGTGGTGGCCAAAGTGAAGAGGTGGGGCTCTGTGCTATAGTGTTCGCTGAATGAGGGATCTAAAGAGAAACTTCTGTTGCAGTCTTTGTATACAGGGTGGAAAAGAATAAAACTGGAAAAATGAACAAAAAAAAAGAAAAATGAACTTATAAAAATAAGTTTCTATAGGCCTAGGACATTTCATCAAGAGGGACCTTGAATGAAATTCATTCCAATAGTATAGCACAACAATGGATTTCATCATGTTGTATCTATCTTGACAAGCCTGTGACCTCAAAGGAAACTGTTGCAGGTCCTCCCTGGTGAACTTGAATTACTAGGGTAGCTTCAGAATTGAAGGTGATAATAAGCTTTCTTTTTAAAAAAATGATGTTGTGCACTTGGTTTATTGCTGAGGGAGTAGTGTTGCCTGACTTTTTTTATAAACTGGATTTGCTTTACATACAGGCAAATGCACACATGCCTTTGGTTATGTAAAACTTCCATTTTTATGCCTTTTTGATCATTTGTAGAAGAGAGGTGAAAGGATTCCATATCAGGAGCTCCTGACTTCATGCACAGTCTTGCCCCTCATACTTCTTGAAATAAACACAGTTGTGAAAAGGTTTTGAAACACCTTTTCCCTGAGTTATCCCTGAGTTTTTCCAATGTATGGCCTCTGAAGCATGTTAGACTGTACTGCTGCTGACATCTGCTGGCACCCTCTTAAAAGAAGACTTTTTCAACAAAGGAGGGTCTCTTTGGATGTGCTGTACAGATTTTTAAATCTTTTCAGATGATAATATAAATCCTTTTTAAAATTCAAGGCCATTTTGAAAGTTACCTGTTTTCTAGAGAAACAGAAATGGAGTAAAACAGCAGAGACATTTTCTCCTTCTCATTAGGCGACATTTCCTGTAGCTAGCTTGCACTGGAGCAGGCAAGCTGACATAGCCTGTGCCGTAGCCAGTGCAAGGATGCTGTGCTACTGAAGGGAGGGGAGTCTTGTCCCCTTCCCCGCAACAGGGCTGCAGCAGTCCCAATATGTCTTCTCAGACTTGCATCTCAAGATGTGGCCTAAGTCTGAGCAGACCAGAGCAGCCAGTCCAAGCCCAGCTTCCCACTCCCCCTGTCACCCAGTAAGGCTGATTGGAGAGAAGGGGTGATAGAAGGAAGCTTGCCCATTAGTAGGCATACTTGCAAACAAGTGAACTAAGGGTTGGAGCCCAAATAAGAAATTTGATGTTGATATTGGTATAACTTAATTGTAAATTATATAAATTATCTTGCCATTAATTTAATGAAGGGCTGTGGGTGGCGCAAGCGGTTAAGTCCCTGTGCCTGTTAACCAGCAGGCCAGGGTTCGAGACCCAGGTCGGCCCCACAAGACAGGGTGAGCTCCTGTCCTTAGCCCAGCTCAGTGACGCCAGCTGGATCCCATTGTATCGGCTCTGCCTTTCCATTGGACTAATTCAGTGGCATGGAGAGGGGGATTTGCTGCTTGGGTAACAGCCTATCCTCCATAACAATCCAACCCAGGCTTTCGTGCTTTGCATGTAGCGTATGCAGTGCCGAGCACGATACCATAGTCTTCCAAGACTGACGGAGGCCTGCTTTAATTTAATGAAGTAAACTGTCCTGGAATTTGAACCATCATGTCCAGGTTACAGTAGGTATTAGTTAGAAAGATTGTTTTCATGCTTTTATAGCAGTTTTATTGCCAAGATTGCTAACAACAACAAACTATTTTATAAAATCATCAAATCCTATTTTGTGTTTTATAAAATCACAACCCACTGGGCTGTGGGTGGCACAAGTGGTTAAGACACTGTGCCTATTAAACAGAAGGCCAGGGTTTGAGACCTGGGTCGGTCCCCACAAGACAGGGTGAGCTTTTTTCCTTAGCCCAGCTCTGCGACACAGCTAGATCCAATTGTATTGGCTCTGCCGTTCCATTAGGACTATTTCAGTGGTGTGGAGAGGGGGGATTTGCTGCTTGGGTAACAGCCTATCCTCCATATTAATCTACCCAGGCCTTCATGCTTCGCATACAGCGTCAAGCACAATACCATAGTCTTTCAAGATTGATGGATGCCAATACTAATACTACAAATCCTATCTCTATAATCTGGAAGTTGTGAAAGTAAAATAAAATTAAAACAGAGGATCATAATGAACAGTAGAGTTGAACTGCTGTTCTGAAGTCATCAGAAAAAGCGTCTTAGTGACTGGTAAAATACTTTCTAGAAACAGGAAGCAACTGAACAGTTTTGCAGAATACAAGTTGTGGCTCAAGAGCTTCCAGGTGTGTGCTCTGCTTCTCTTCTAGACAATTCACTTAAGTTCTTAAATGTGTAGTTAATCTCAGTATATATGTTACTGTACTTACTTTGGACTAAAATTGCCCACAGTAAATGAAGTAGGCTTATTTGTACAGGCTATTAATAGAAAGCTTAATAAATCAATTAGGAGTAACTGGCCATAGAGCAGTTGCCATAGTGCTGTAGTTTGAGCATTTATCTGACAGAATATTCTGCTAGTGGGCAAATGTGGTGTTTGGTATGTACAGGACTAGGCTATTTGCATAATATTTTAATGAAAAGAAAAGAAACGGATTAAAAAACAACTACTATTACCTTCTATAAGGGTGTGTTGGCTACCAAATCTTACAGTGTTTGCCTTCAAGCATGATTTAACGCCAAAAGGGACCCACTTTTTAGAATGCCAATATTTCAAGGACCCACTGGAAGTGATGTCATGGCTGGCAGTAATATCATCAAGCCATTTAAAATAAATAAATAATTAAAACAAATAAATAAATGAGGTGGAAAAGCTAACCCCATTCCATCAATTGAATTATCTCTGTAGCTTGCCTGCAACAACCTCAAACCCACCCTCCCCACCAAAAAATAAATCAGTAAGATTTTGAGCCTTATCCACTGTTCAGTTCAGTTTCAGTTCTTCTACTTAAACTACTTCACTGTGATTTAAGATTAAGGCTTCCATCTTTACCATGTCTACTCAGAACTAAGCCCCATTGTGTTCAATGGGTCTTATTCCCAAAAAAGTGTCTTTAGGATTGCAGCCTCCGGCTGTAATCCTAAAACATTTTCCTAGGAGTAAGACCTTTTGAACACAATGGGGTTTACTTGAAAATTGAAATCTTTTTGGGAGGAAGGGACTATATTGTGATTTGAAATTTTCCTGTAAACAGCATTAAAACCCCAGAGTAATGAGGAGAGGAAATGAAGCTCTACTTGGTGAGGGAGAGGAGTCTGTAAAAGACAACAACCCTTTACAATAAAGGATTGGTTCCCAAATGTATTAGCTCCAGAAGCCACTGTTTAAAATGAGAAACTGTCGGGATCCATCCAGCTTTACAATTCTAAAAAAAAAAAAAAATCAACCTCCCAGCTCCAGCCTCTGTTTTTGTTCTCTCATGGTGGGGAGTTGCCTTCTGGAGCTTTAGTTGAACTCCCTTCATCAGACCATTCTGGTCCTTGCCTCATTCCCTTGCCTGACCTACAACACAAGCCAAACCATTGTTGTTTATGAATAAATACAAACTTGTTGCTTAGTTTTGCTTTCCTTAGGGCTCAGTACATTTGTCAACTTGGGAGAGAGGGGGTGATACCTTTTCATGCGTTTTTTGGAGGCTGCATTCATTGGATTGGAATAATTCTGTGTTGGATTCCTGTTGGCCTGTCCTTTGCAGTACATTTTGGCTACATATAAAAGGGTTACATCTGACACTGTGCCGGAAAAAAAGAATTTACATTTCAAATTTGAATAACTTTGAACATATATGAATGAAATTTACTGGGCTCATTGTAGTTACCACAAGATCATCAGAGACTGGAGGCTCAGTGAGCACAGAATTGTGGGTCCCCAAGGGCTGCAAATGACCTTGGGCCAGGGTTTGCTCATCACTCCAATAAACTAAGGCTGCAATCCTAATCTCCAGTTAGGCCAGCATAAACCCTGGCATAAGTGCTTGCTGGCCTGGGGTTGACACAAAAGTGCCATCAGGCTCTTCTGCCCCACTCCTCTGGGGTTAGGCCAGTACACAGGTATTCCACCCCACACCACCATGGGAAGAATTGGTGAATTCTGGTGAATTAGGCTGGTGAATTAGGCTGGTCTAAACTGGTTAGGATTGCAGCCTAAGGCACAGCCTAAGGCTGCAATCCTAAAGAAACGTTCCTGGGAGTAAGACCCATTGAACACAATGGGGCTTACTTCTGAGTAGACATGGTTAGGATTGTGCTCTAAAGCTCCTATTAAGGTACTGGAAACTGAAAAGAGCATCTAAGGGTTTGTATTTAAAAAAACAAGGTTGAGAATGGAAACCACGAGGTTGTATACTTGCTGGCTCCCCATTTTGAGCCACATCGCATCACCAGCTTTACAAAGTCAGGATGCCATAGACTGCAATCCTAAGCAAGTCTACCCAGAAGTAGGTCCCATAGACACTGCAGTCGATGGTAGTGGGGACAGTCATGGAAGGCTCTGGAAGGCATGAAAGGTAAGGGAATGTATGGGATAGAGCTGTGGTTGCATCAGTTCTGGAAAATCGGTTGGGATTTGGCTGTGTATTTTAATGCAACATCAGTGCCAGTTAACGAGGGCTGTGAGTGGCGCAAGTGGCTAAGACACTGTGCTTGTTAACCAGCAGGCCAGGGTTCGAGACCTGGATTGGCCCCACAAGACAGGGTGAGCTCCTGTCCTTAGCCCAGCTCTGTGACGCCAGCTGGATCCAATCGTATTGGCTCTGCCTTTCCATTGGACTAATTCAGTGGCATGGAGAGGGGGATTTGCTGCTTGGGTAACAGCCTATCCTCCATAACAATCTAACCCAGGCTCTCGTGCTTCGCATGCAGCGTATGCAGTGCAGAGCACTATACCATAGTCTTCCAAGACTGACGGAGGCCTGCTGCCAGTTAACAGTTGAAATTATAAGTATTAATTAGTAGTAGTCATCATGATTGGTTTAATTCAGGCATGTCCAACATGAGGCCCGGGGGCTGCATGTGGCTCAGGACTCCTATGGATGCGGCCCCCAAGGCCTGCAAACCCCCCTCTTTCCGGGGAGGAACCCCAGAGCTCCTCCGGGATTCCCCCTAGCCACGGGAGCCCTTTAAATGGTTGTGCACACACTTTAAAGTGTTGCGCGCACAATTTTAACTTTGACACAGCTGTGTGCATGGTTCTGGGGCTTCCTACCCTCTCCCTCCCCAGCCAGGTTGGGCCTGTGGCGAGCAGCCGCTGCTTTTCTGGCTGCCGCTGTGCTTTCTCTCCCTCCTCCATCCAGGTCTGGCCTCTGGCAGCCGGCTGCCACTTTTCTGGGCATGCTGGGCCGCCTCTGCAGCCTCCAGGTGAGTGTGTGTGAGCGAGTGTGTTATGAGTGTGTCCTTGTTTGTATGATTATGTATGAGAGTGTGTGTATCAGTGTGTGTGTGTTCTTGTGTGTATGAGTCAAGATAATGCATGTTGAAGTGACTTGTGTTCTGCAAATTGCTTTGAGGGCATCTTACATGTCTAAGTCTGGATCACATATGTTGAAGTAACTTGTATTGTGCAAAGCCATGTTTACTCAGGAGTAAGCCCATTAAGTCAGTGGAACGTACTCCTGAGTAAAGCTTGACCATGTTGGCACCCAAAAAGGAGGACAGGGTCCTCCCAAAAATTTTTTTAAAGGTCCAGATTTCCAGTGGAAAATCTGGACTTTTGAGGGACCCTGTTTTCTATTGTTTTTTTGGATGATCAGCTATTGTTAGTGCTTGTGTGTGGCCCAAACCAACTTGTCTTCTTCCAATGCTGCCCAGGGAAGCTCAAAGGTTGGACACCCCTAATGCAGTTGCTTGATACAGTTAAAATCATGTGATGTAACCTTACCTGTAGTAATTCTCTCTTTTTTTGTTAGCCTCTCCAGGCTTGAGTTTCCCACAAGGCTATTAAAATAAATACATTTATACTATAAACAAGCAAAAGCCTTCTGGCATTTCCCATAGCTAAATGTGTATGTACTCTTTTGTCTTTCAGCAATGGGTTGATGGACTCAGATCAATCATACGTAACTTCAGAGCTAATAACGTCTGTCCCATGACATGCCTCAAGAAACAGTAAGCCTTTTCTTCCCTCACCTCTTCAATTCTTCTGTTGTTTCTGTCTGCATATTTTCTACATGCACTGTCAACATAATTTCTTTTCCTTACTTGGTCCAGCAAGGGATAATATCTGGGCAATCTGCAGGAGACATTCCCTACAAATTCAAACAGCCATGAAATATGTGGTGTTAATTTATTCTTCATATTTTTCCCCACAAATAGAAATGTTCTCAAAGTTAATATTCTTTCAGGGGGTAAGCAACTGGTGAATGCATAATCTGTTGATAGACGCAGTCATAGCACTTGGCCTTGTCTGAACTTTTCCTGGTCCAAGAAAGAAAATTCCTGCCCAATTATGCACAATCATTCTAGTTAGAGATGGGCAAATTCCCTTCATATCAATATTGGAGTGTATTTTCCAAAACAAAACCTATCTTCCAGCTGAAGCAGTTGGAAGGCAATAAAAAGAAGTCTATTGCTTAGTCTCAGTGCTTCCCAAACTTCTCCAAGGGAGTTGGGAACACTATAAGTATGTGTGCAAGAAGGCTATGGCAGCATCATGCTTCCCTGGATCATACTTACCCTACAATCCAGAGTAACTACGGGAATACGTAAGAGACATTATTTGCACCCATAGTTACTGCACCACCTAGTGAAAACCTATGGGAAATTCATATTGCAATCCAGAGTAAGTTGTTCTTACACCGGAGCAAGGACTCTCCGTAGTTACTCTGGATTGTGCCCTTAGTGCTGCAAGGGGAGGGGAGAGATTTTCTAAACTTAACTAAGAGAGTACCAGCCTCAAATGGGGAATACAGAGAGCCCCACAGATAGGGCTCCCCAAGTCTCCAAAACACTAAAACAATCAAAAACCACTTTCTGTTTTTGATCAAAATTGGAAACTTTTTCAGTTGTATTTTTTTTACTGTAACAAGAGGCTTAAGGAGCCCTGCAAAGACTCCCCACACTCCCCAGAGGTCGGCATTTCCTCTTCTAAAAGTAAAAACCTTCTTCCCTTTGTCAAAAGTAATGTTCTGGGATCATGCTTTTGCCTTCCTCGCCTTCCTTCCCCTTAGAAGAGCAGGGAGATGTGCTTTTGTAGCTGGTTGGTCACAACCTACCTGTTTGGGAACCACTGCCTTAGATCTTAAAAGCCTTACTAATAAAAGTTACAGAAACCTATCTCTTTTATCTCTCTGAGGGAAAAAAGCAGGAAAAATACTGGGAAGGAAAGAGGAAGAGCCATTTATTCTCCTTTTCTCCCTATGTTTTGGCCACTAGTCCTCCACTTAATATGAAGCCACCACCAACAATAGTTTCATCAAAAAATGAAAACCCTCTAGGAAAAGATTTTTGGAATGTGTACTTGTAATGTATGTTTCTGCTATCATCCTTATCATGTTACACATGCAAAGTCTGAAGTTAAGAGAAAGTGACTTGCCATAAGCCACACTTTTTGTCTCTGTAGATACCACATGTTGTCTTTCCTGGTGGCCATTTTTGCATTTGCAAATTGAAAAACACAGTTCTACTGAAATTTCAGTTTCCACAGTTTTCACTTTTGGACAGTGCTCCGGTCCCTAACCCGTTCAATAAGCAGGGGATGCCTGTAATGGACAAAAGCTGAATCCAGGATAGGATTCAGGACAGGCCCTTTCCCTACCAATATACAATAATTGCAGAGTATAATTTCCTTAGCAAATTACTTCAGGTGTTTGTTCCTTTATACTAGGGTTTCTCAAAGTTGGGGTTGGGACCTCTTTGGGGGTCGCCTAGAGCTTTCCTGGGGGTCGCCTAAAGACCCCTGGTGCAGGGGGTCAGGTCAGGCTTGCCAGACCTCCAGCTGTAGCTGTGCACACACTGGGGCTGACTGACAGCCTCAGGACCCAATCCTATGCATGCCTACTCTGAAATAAATCCCATTATAGTCAAGGGGGCCTTTACTCCCATGTAAATGTGGATAGGATTGCAGCCTCAGGGCCCAATCCTATGCATGCCTACTCTGAAATAAATCCCATTCTGTTCAATTTGTGCATAGAACACACATTTCATTTGTAACAGTGAAAATACATCCTGCATATCGGATATGCATACGATTCATAACAGTAGCAAAATTACAAAGTAGCAATGAAAATAATTTTATGGTTGGGGGTTCCCCACAACATGAGGAACTTATTAAGGGGTCACAGCATTAGGAAGATTGAGAACCACTGCTTTATACTATTGTTTTCAGAAACTTTGACAGACATGTGAAGTCATCTATGTGTCACATACTCCATATCATCCTGAAATAAAAGCTCTGATATAGTGATTTAATGCAACCTGAAGAGGGCTTGGCTCCTTGACAGCTTAAATTTCTGCTCCTTTTTATTTTGCATGTTGCAATTGTTTTTATCAAATGCAATTTTGCTGATTGTTTTATACAAAAAGGAAAAGGCTTTAAAATAAGACAGTCCCACTCTGTATTGTGGGGCTTCCATGGGAGTATGTGTGGGATTGAGGCCTTAGTTTTTATCTTTGTTCTGTCCAGGCATGTGTATAAAAGAAGCAAGCTGAAAAGTAGGATGGTTTGGACAAGCACTTGAGGTAGCATTACTGCAAGTAGTACTCTTTTCTGTCCTCTTCCTGTCCCAAGGAAATTCAGTGCTCATGAAAATTTGGCTGTTTCAAATAGAATAATGTAAAACTTCCCTGTGGTTCTCAAAGAGCATATTTCCATCTAAATAACATCTGAGAGTCCCACTTTATATATAATAGCTAACGCAAAGAGAGCAGTGCTAGTCAATTATTTGCTGCTTTTCCTTATTTAACTTTTCCTTGTGGATCTGAGCTCTAACTTAGGTACTTGTATATAATATATTTTAATTGTTTTTTCTGCTATCTTCTTAGCTGGATGAAACTTGCGTTTCTGACTAATACTAATGGCAAGATTCCAGTTAGGAGGTAAGTGGAATACAGAGCTTTTTAATGATGTGCACAGCAATAGCATATTTGTAGAACTCTAAAGAAGCAAGTTGGAGCCAATCCCACACCACAAATTTCTACAGCTTACATCCATGTGATTCGTGGCCCACCATTCTGTTCAATAGGTTTTGTGTTCGTCTAATCAGAGGTTTGAAATTTTTTGCAAAGATTGGGGAGCCCTGCAGTGGTATCCACCTTGTCCCCCACACCCTTAGACCATGTTTTTGACTTCAGGTCAACCAAAACCCTTCCTCTTTCTCCAGAATCAGTAAAGACCCCTGCAAGCACTTAGGTGGTTCTCTCTGCCGATAGGGAGGACTTGAGGAACCTCTGTGCTAAATGCAAACACCATTAGCACTGTGTGTGTAAAATCCAGAGAAGTAAAAAAAAATGAGAGCAGGACTGAATCCATCATGTTTTTTAGACATTTTTGGCATACATATAGCTTTGTTTGTCATATTTGTTCTTGCTCTTCTAGTGTTGTCTTCCCTGTCCTCAATATTCAGGTGGTAAATTCTGTGGAGTCAAGGACCTATCTTATTTACTTGTGATGTGCTTTGGAATTAGCCTGTTTAGGGTTAATGCAAAAATTCCTAACCCTAAATTAGCCCAGTTTTTCTTGGATCCTTCAGACTGAAAAGTGGATTTTTAAAATCTTGTAAATAATGTGCATTGATAGAGATTTCTCAGATATCTCCCTTAGCTTTGGAACATGATGCTTCATTCCAGGGCTTGCTAAGTTTAGGGTGAGAAATGGATTGATCCTTTTTAAGAGGCCCTTACATTTAAAGCAGCTAGAAGTTGTGGAAAGGAGAGGATTAATTCTGTAATCCTAAACAGAGCCTTTCTTTCTCCTCCACAATTGATGTTTGGGGAAGAGTTTTCTTCTGTAGAGCTCAACCATCATCATACCTGAAATAGTAACATATCCAATCTGTACTTCAGGATTTTTAACTTCCACAAAAAAACTATGGGATTGAGCATCTCCTTTAAAGCAGAGAAAAGGATGTGTTTAATGGTAGTGCTTCATCAGCTTCTTGTAAGTCCTGATTGCTATGGCTTTGGACAGTGGACAGCAGATACATCCAGAGGACATCCAGAAAGCCCTTTAGAGCCTAGAGCTAAATGCAAATGAGTTGTTTTCATTATGCTGTTGTCAACAAATTTTGTTGATGGAAAGTGGATTTCAGCATGCAGTCTTTTGTAAGAGATAAACATGAAGCCATTAGTTTTGGATGTCAAGCAATGTATACGGCCAAACTTACCTTTGGAATTTAAAGTAGGCATGGCTGAAAAGAAAAACAGTTTCAGCTTTTCAATGGTTGCAACATATCAACTATATTCAGAATAGGCAGAGCTATCATTCACCCCATGGGCCGGAGAGAGGGTTTACAGATAACAGAGAGATCCACTGGCTAAGCCAGGTTCTGAAACTTATTTCATATAATGGGTGAATAGAATAGCATTCCTGGCACCTTCTGAGGACCAGAAAGGACATCACTAAGCCATGAGCTATGATGGTCAGAAATAAGCTCTTCTCACATAGAAACTCATTAATGGCAAGTGACAGAAGAGAAAATGTGCAATTTTTGTTGATTTTAAGAAATGAGAGAGCCCAATTATCAAGCTGGGACAGCCCAATTATAATGGGAGCTGGATAAATTTTGGGGCCCTCATGTGGCCTGTGAACCTTATATTTATTTAACTCATCCGGCCAAAGCTGTCACCAAGATTGGCTAGAGAAGCTGTTAGATTGCCTATCTTCCTTGCTTCCAAAGTTGAAGGATCCTCTTAGGTCTGTGCTCTAGCTCAAGAGCTGTACACTTTCTCAGATATTTTTTAAGCCATTGAAGGTCTTTGCACAGGTCTAACTGTGATGTTCTGGAGAGTATCTAGAATTTAGATAGCAACTGATGAATCATGGTGGGACAAATTGAAAACATGCCAAACAATAAGAAAAGTGAAATTGAAATCAAAAAGTGTCGTCTGTTACTACTGGTGCTTGGACTCATTTATAACTGACCAAATGGAATAAAGGGTGGATATGTGACCTGTCCTTTTATAGATGCTTCCAGTTCTTCAGAATTACAATTTATATGAACTATGTTGAAAATAAAAGTATGACATTTCGAAGTTTGTTCAGGCATGGACTGAACAAGTGGTATGATGTTCTTTAGAAGGCCTTCCCCTGAAATAACATTTCTAAACTTCAATAATAGATGAAAAGCATGAGTTAACACATATCTGGAGCACGTGTGGTGGTAGATTCCAGTACGTTTCAAACAGCTGTCCTTTCTCTTTTCTCTAGCATTACCAGAACTTTTGCATCAGGTAAAACTGAAAAGGTGATCTTTCAGGCGCTTAAGGAATTGGGTCTTCCCAGTGGAAAGGTATTTAAATTTAATTATAAAAAATGAAGGGCTTGGTCAATCATAAATTGGTATTATGTGCATAACGTAGTGCTGATGGAAAGCTATTTGCTTGCCACTTTAGTTTTATTAATTTGTAGTTTTGCAAATGTTAACCAGCACACTACTTGCTGTTAGGACATTTTGTAGACTATAAAGGCACATCAAATATTGTACGTGACATTTTGAGTGTTGAGAACCCTCTTCCTCTCCTGTTTTTTTCTGTGTAATGTTATTGAGTGCTCAGTGCTTCCTAATGTGTTAAATGTTGGCGCTAGATCAGTCTCTGAGTCGCATTGATGGAGTGACCTAAGAATTTCCATTTGCTAGTTACCACCCTGATGCTTTTGCTGGTGAAGCGAGGCATGAATGCAGAATAATCTGTTAATTTTCCATATTGTCAGTCTTAAACAATATTTGGGTTTTGGTATTTTGAGTATAGTACAGTACTTCTCAAATTTCTCCAAGGGGGTGGACTGTGTATATGGGAGGGAGAGGCTGTGGTAGCAACACAACAGTCAGAATAAACCTTAAAAAATAAATAAAACCCCCAGAAATCTGAAAAAAAACTTGATCTGTGAGCCCTACTGCATCCACTAAGTGACATTTTCAGAGACAGCAAGTTTTTACACCTCGTTCTGGGCCAGTTTGACTATATGATCTTTCACTGAATGAAAGGCTCTGGGATCCCTCCTCAGGACTTACTGTGCTTCCAAACATGTAAAAAAAGGAGAAAATTAGCATTTCTTGTTTTGGTTATGAAACCAGAAGTACCTTTTTTTCTTTTTTAAACATGTTTAGTGGCACAGAGAGCCCTGCAGATTGCTTCTAAGACCTTCCATCCCTGGCAGCAGTACTAACCTGTGGATCATATTACTACTTTTCCTCTTGCCTGTCCCTAAAACAGTAAGGGACAAGAACCTCCCTATTACAACGCATTTCCATGTTTCTTGTTTTTTACGTGGTTGCCCCAGAATGGATCATATAAATGCTCTGCTATATTCTTCCTCTTGTGCCATATCCATCATCGGACTTTGACAGTCACGTTGCAATCCTATTTTTATCAATAGCCACACGAAAAAATGTTGCTGAGTTTTATCCAAACCAGTCCCTTAAATTTTGAAGCCATGATGTTCTTATTCTGCATGGACTTCGTTTGCCTTCAACCTTTCCCTGAAGGATTAAATGAAGTATGCCGTATTTTTCTGGGGGTCACATCCCATGTCCAAGACATTCTAACTTTCATTTTTTAATTGTTTTGATGATTTCCCTTGCTTTCCCAGGTGGCTTACTACTGCATACAAGCAGGCCTCCGTCAGTCTTAGAAGACTATGGTATCGTGCTCTGTGCTGCATATGCTGCATACAAAGCACGAAAGCCTGGGTTAGATTGTTATGGAGGATAGGCTGTTACCCAAGCAGCAAATCCCCCCTCTCCACGCCACTGAATTAGTCCAATGGAAAGGCAGAGCCGATACGATTTGATCCAGCTGGTGTCGCAGAGCTGGGCTAAGGACTGAGCTCACCCTGTCTTGTGGGGCCGACCCGGGTCTTGAACCCTGGCCTGCTGGTTAACAGGCAGTGTCTTAGCCACTTGCGCCACCCACAGCCCTACTACTGCATACAACCACCACTAAATTGGTTGAATAATGGAACCTAATGGAATAAATTCCTTTCATTAGATTCCATTATTTACTCCATCTAGTGGTTGAATGGTATACCATCTAGTGGTATAGCATCTATATACCATTGCATTCTGACAGTGAAGGAGCATGAAACCTTTAATTTTTCCACTGCTTTGGTATCCACTGACTTTTTAAAAAATCCACTTGGGGTTTCAGAACAGATAATGAGATATGAGCTGTATTTGTTTCATCAAGATTTAAGCATTTCAAGCATTAAAGCATTTAAGACAAATATAGTCAAGTATTTCTTTCTCTTTCAGAACGATGAAATAGAACCTTCAGCTTTTACTTACGAGAAGTTTTATGAACTAACCCAGAAGATTTGTCCTCGTACTGATATAGAGGATCTTTTTCGGAAGATGTAAGTTGATCATTATTAAATGAATTCTATTTTCAATATTACCATATCCAAGCATGGTAAATGTATTGTATCATCATGTACTTTATCATCTTTATTCTATATAATAATAGCAGTCAAATATACTTCTCCAAAGGTTTAACCAATACTAAAAGGTCAGATAGTGTTGTTTAGAAGCTTTTAACCAAGTGAAGGGAAGCACCTGGAACTGTTTCGTATTGGCTTTACTAACCTACAATATTAACCTGCTATGTTAAGGTTATTAACACAGAATGTGAACTAACTAGGTTAAGACAGTTGTATTGTCTGAAGTTTCATACACCAAGTTTTTGGAGTGGAAGACTTACATGTTGGTTTGTAAATAATTTGCTTGAATTTGTTAAATAATGAAATGGAGAAAAGCTGCTGTTTTGTAGCAAGCTTGGTTAGTGTTACCCATTTCAAAAATGGCTAGCTTAGACAAGTGGTAGAATATTAATGGCTGTTAAGAACATAAAAATGTCAACATGTAAATCATACCTACTGTAGCATCTTACATGAAAACTTATTTTTTCTAATAAATTTCTTTTCAGCAATGGAGACAAAACTGATTATTTAACGGTAGACCAATTAGTGAGCTTTCTAAATGAAGTAAGCTTTTTCAAACATTAACTACCCTACAAGTCTGTCTGCAGTGGCTTGCTTCTTCCAGTCTTCCCATTGCATGTTTCATGTTCTCATTTGCTGTGCTTTTGATCAGCTGATTTTTCCATTTTGGCTGCATCCAGGTGCAAAAATCAGCTCCAACAATGCATTCTTTTGCTTTTTTATGTATGTTGGCTTGGCAAATTGCTTGCATTTGATTACTTGCTGTAGTGTGTAGCTGTTGTGTGTATTACTGATTGCCTTTGTTTCTGTGTGCAATTTAGTTTTAACCAAAGTAAACTGAAAACCTTCCTTTTTTGAAGCATCCAATGTTTATGGATTTGTCCTTAATGTGATAAAGGGGGAGACGACTGAGAATTGGGTTTCTGGAGACTAATTTCCAGTTGTTCTTTCGGTAAATAGTCACGTGATGTAGTTTTATGATACACTAGCTAATGTGTCAGAACCAATATAAAACTGGCAAAGCTTTCTAAGATTACATTTTTCCCTTGTTAACAATCCCAAATGATGATCAGGTAGTTCTTAAATAGCCTGATGGAGTGTTCTTCATGGAGTGTTCTCTTATTCCTAAGTGATGTTCAGGTAAGCACACATGATACACTTGTGGATAGGTCAGCGATAAGCATAACCCTTATGTGACAGGAGTTGTCTCAACAGGAGAATTGTCTAACCAGGATCAATGTAGGGGAGTGATTTTTAACCTTTTTCATCTCAAGGCACATTGACAAGGCATTAACACTTTTAAGGCACATGGATGGTGTGCTTTATCAAGTTCATATACAGAGCAGTTATACATTGCCTAATTACTAGCATCAAAAGTGAGGGTGCTGGATCATTTTCTGTCTTTCTTTTACTTTACTTGCAATGCGGTTCACTTGAAATGTCAGGGTCAATGTCAGGGTCAAGAAAATAAGAGTGTAGGATTCATCTCTCTTTACCTCTATTTCCTTTTTCATAATGTTTAAACATTTACTTGGTGTCATGTATCAGCTATATAATTTTATAGAAATATATTTTTACATATTTTATTTTAATATTCATTTTATATTAACTTTATTATTCTTAATGTAAGGTAAATTTCAAATGTTTGGTCCATAGTCTTTGGCCCTCCATACAATTTTCAGTCAATACAATAGTTCGGTCAAAATGTTTTCTCATGTCTTGTGTAAAATCAGGAACAAAGAATAAAAAGTCATTATTCGGTACATCTCAAAAACAACAGAACTTCTTGTCGGCAAATACTGTGATTTTTTTTTCTCCATTCCATTCTGCTTTTGTTTCCTTGTGTTGCCTTTTCTCTGTTAATGTATGCAGGGAGTTGTTGTGTAGTGTAGTGTAATGAAGAGCAAACTATTCTATCCCAAAATAGTGTCTGCTTTCCGTATGTCAGAACTATTGATGCAAAGCTTTCAACTTCTCTTAGGAAAATGTCTGAAGGGGCTATACAGTAGTGTGCTATTCTATTAAGTGACGCTTCTTTAAAAAGCAAACTAGCCTGCGTCCAGCTGCTTTCAAATTTCATCAACTTCAGCATCAGCATCCAGGAAATCAAAGTATAGTGAATTAAATTGCTATATATCAAATAAGACTCCTAATAGCATTGCTTAAAAGACAATGCTGCCACAAGTACATGTTTTTATTTGGCACAGGTAAAATAACATTTTAGTGCTAATTTATTTAATAGACATGGAAAAGTTTTCACTACTGAGAATTCATCCCTTTTTTACCTTTTCATTTGATATTGCAGGACATTGAACCAAGTGTCAAAATATTTAAGGAATTACAGCAAATGTTCCTTGATACCTTTTATTCAACATTTGTGACACCAGAACTTTTGTTTTGTAACATCATTCTGATTCTGAAACATTTATTGGCATACAAAACAATGCAACTGACATCACTGTAGATGTGTTTGTGTACGAGAATATGTTCACAGGTCGTTTATATGCTTAACTAAGTTGGATAGTTAATTAAAAACATTCTGTCTTGCTCCCTGACATTCCCCTTCTCAACAATCCAGAGTAACTACAGGACCTTTTACACCAACGTAGTTAAGGTGCTACCTATTTGAAATGCATAGCGCAATCCAGAGTAAATGCCTCTCACATCTTCCCATAGTTACTCTGGATTGTAAGGCTAATCAGGTATAGGAGCCTTGCAACCTAGATAGTGTGCTGGTTATCTTTTCTGGATAACAGATGATTCATTACTTGTAACTGATGTACAAGCAGAAGGGAGTATTGGGTTAAGTAATTTTTTCATACATTGTTGTAATGTTTATATCTCAGCAATATGTGAGGGAGTGTCTCTATATCTGAGTCATTGCACTTGCACACCCTGGTTTGCAACTCTAGACCCTTATATCAGCCCCATATGAGATTAAATGGAAAAGCATTGCACCTTGCTAAGGCGAAAGCTTTTCTTTCCTTTGGATTGATCAGAAAATTTAGATACGCTGGTTGTTTATTTATGGACCAGGAAAATTCCAATTTAAGGGGTGAACAAGTTATGTTAGAGGCTGCAAAGATTTCTTGTCTTTCTATATCTTCCAGTCTGGACTTCAGGGTTTTGAAGGCAACGGAAAAAGAAAGGATTCGTAATAAATCTGCGGAGAGACCAATAGTTGGATCTTCTTTAGAAACAAGTTTAGACCCGGAGAAAGGAATGTGTTGGACAGCACACCTCTGAGCAAGAAATCTTGTTCTGATGTGTAGAAGAGCTTAAGCCAAAATATGCAAAAATTTAGCCAAGTCGTTGTTTCTAGCTTGTGTTGATTGACTTCTAAATACAATACAGCATATAGAGCACAATGCGGTAGTGCAAATATACTGTATAAATACTTTGCCTGAATTCTCTCCAGCTGTGAGTTAAAAGTGAACATCCATATAGGGATACCTTACAGGCTTTGGGATTTGACTTTGGCATTAAAGATCTGTAAAGCTGAATGTATATACGCATACCCCAGACATTAAAGAAACTTACTATGGCCCGTGATGACAAATTGGCAGCTTGGATTCTTGCTTGACGTTGTGGGCTCCATAATAGGCTATGGTGGAATAAAATTCCCAGATAATTAAATTCCTTGACTTGTGTGGTTACTTTACCATGTGACCATCTTCATTTTAGTTTTGAATCTCTAATAAGTAAGATTTAGCAGCTATCTATATAGTAGGATTTTTCATTTTATTTTGCCTTCTACCTCTGTAGAAGGATTTCTCAGTTTATTTTGCCTGCAGTTGCTTACATGTCACTTACACAGCTGTAATATCCTTAAGATTTCTTTTGTCTTGTTAAAAACTGAAAATTCAGAGCAAAAATATACAGCTGGGTCATTACATGTAGTGACAGGGGTGTCACTAAGGTGGTGCAACTGGTGCGCTCTTCACCAAGGTGACGCACCTCCGGGGTGACACGCTGAGCACAGTGCGTCACCCCATGCTGACGATGCACCTCACCACCCGAAGCACTCCTCTAAGAGAAAAGCCAAGCAACTCCTCCTTCAGAGGAGCGCTCCAGATGCCACTGTGCATCTGCTCGCATTTGCACAGTTCACCGATGCGGAGTGGCATCAGGCTAGAGTTCTCATCTGAGGGAGGAGCGACCTGCTTCTTCCTCAGTGGAGCGCTCCAGATGCTGTCTTATAAAATGTGGTACAGGTTGGACATCCCTGATCTAGAATTCCGAAATACAGAGTATTTTTCAATATGGATCATTTTTAAGCTCTAACATGACTTTAAAAAATTGTCTAAAAATAAAATCACAAATGATGTTTCATGCATAAACCTTGTTTCATGCACAAAATTATTAAGAATATTGTATAAAATTTTATATGTGTATAATTTGCATTTATTATATGAAAATAAATTGATTTTGTGTTTAGTCTTAGGTCCTATCCATAATATCTCTCATTATGGATATTCTATTCCAAAATATGGAAAAATCCTGTATCCAAAATCTGGTCCCAAACATTTCAGTTAAGGGCCACCCAGCCTATACTCTTCAAGATCTAGTCCTTGAATTTTGGTACAGCAGAAGTACCTAAAATCACATTGTTCTTCTGCATTAAATATTATTATGCATTTCTCATGTTCCTTATGAGACTAAAATGAAGACTCAATTTCTGTGCATACTTTGGTAAAAAGCCCCAATGAGAAGAAAGTACCATTGGTAACTACAACTGGGATTTACTTCTGAGTACATTTGTAGAGGATTGGGTAGCATTGTAGATATTGGAGCATGGATTTATTGATGTATTATTTAAAACACCCATGCAAGAAATAAATTGCATATATTTTTTGATTGGGATAATTTTTTTATTGGGATTTTGCAAAATGGATCGCCTTAAAGGTCTCATGTTTATAATACTGGTAGAAGCACATCACGATCCTGAAAAGCACTAGAAGCACAGGCACAGGCTGATCTTTATGCATACTTTAACTTTATGTGGCCTTATTCTTAAGCATTCCATCAAGATATTCACCATAAATTTTTCAAAAACACATCAGCTTCATCATGATCATCATCTTCTTCTTCATAATCTGCATGGTTCAAGCTTTATGTTCTGTATGTGTTTTCTCTTTTGATTTGGTTGGTAGAGTTTTTTCAAAGACAAAGCTATATAATCCAACAGAAAAATCAGATTTAATCTAGGTTCAACATAGTATCAATCAACAGTCAAATAAACTATTTAAAATTGAAGTTAGGACAGCCATAATGTGCTTAATGAATTGCGAAATAGGCAATAAATATGTTGCTGTTTCTGTGGTTCGTATTTGGGTCCTGACGCTCCCGCAGCTTCTTCTCAGTTCAGATATCTTGGAACTCATGAAATCTTATGAGACTGAAGATGGTGGTGCCCAAGCTTGTGATATTTCAAAATACAAGAGGATGGCATCCAACTCTATTTAAATTTTGCAAATCCAACATGGCAAGGCTTGAAAGATCGAGTAGGAGGGGCCACTGAGGATATGATGTGGCACTCCTGTGAATGAGCCACAATGCCCTAAGGCAGGGGTTTCCAAAACCTGGCCTGCGGGCCAGCTGTGGCCCATGCAAGCCTCTGTCTGGCTCTCAGCCAGCCTCTGGTTCACAAGAGCTTCTAGCCCACTAAACAGAGCACACAGAAGTGTGCTCTGTTCACATCCAGAAGGTGTTCCGAGGGCCTAAGTTCCACTTATTTAAATTTTATATTTAAATTTATTTGGCCTTTGACAACATGCCAGATATTTGATGTGGCCCTTTGGCCACGATACCTGGAGACACCTGTCCGAAGGCATTGCAATGCCCATTTTTGGAACCCCTGTGCTTGGAACTGCATGCATTTGTTTTCTGCATGTGAACAACAGTAATACATTTTATGTAGTTTTAATGGGTGTGTTGAAGTTATTTTGGCTGCAGAATGTTACAACTGAAAGAGAATAAGATTGCTATAAAATACACAAGCTGCAGTTTCAAATCTAGACCTTCCCCATCTTGTGTCAGTCAACATTGTATAAAATATTGTGGAAATAAAATTTATAAATATGTGATCTCTCTAACTACTGTCTTTCTCTGAAATTTAGCATCAGCGAGATCCTCGGCTGAATGAAATTTTATTTCCATTCTATGATCCTAAACGAGCAATGCAGATAATTGAGATGTATGAGCCAGACGATGATTTAAAAAACAAAGGTAGGTGATATTAGCAGAGAGGTGATTTTTTTGACATTTTGGTTTCATGGAGGAAAAGACAAGCTTTTCTGTAGTTCCCGCCCCCCCCCCCAAAAAAAATACAATAGAAACATAAAGTAAAAGATAAAATATATTCAGTGATGGCACAATCCCTACATGTTTTTTGGCTGGCACAACTGATAGGAAATTTGCATTGGTCACCCAGTTATAGATCCCATGCAGGGAGGGTTAGGTAAGCACCAACTAAGGGCAGCTTGACTGGGTGAAAGAGGGTTGATAGGAGGAAGATAGAATGGGAGCATATTATTGTGGAGGAGGGAGGGAGGGCTTTGAAGAGGGGTGGGATTGGCTTCAGGAATTTAGGTTGGATTCTAACTTCCCACCAAGTAGCCTTGCATTGCACTGGGATGCTCGGATTTTCATTAATCAAATTTGCTGGATCAGATGAGAATAGCCCTAAAGGATTGACTGACACTTAACATAGGGTTAAGGAATAAATATCCCCTTACTGCAAGTTGCGCCAAAGTCACTACCTCATAGGCACTGGATACAGAAGAGGCTGCTTGGCCTGCTTATTCCCGTACAGTTTAGGATTGGGTTGTATTATTCTTACCAGATCTAAATTTACTTCATTGTTTTAAGAGCATAAAATCTATTATATATAACTAGAGGTGTGATTTTTTACCCCTGTATAAATGCACAGTCCTGTTTTTAATTCTTTCAGGTCTCATGTCAAGTGATGGGTTTTGCCGGTACTTGATGTCAGATGAGAATGCACCTGTCTTCTTAGACCGTTTAGAATTATACCAAGAAATGGAGCATCCTTTGGCACACTATTTCATCAGTTCCTCCCATAACACATATCTTACAGGAAGGCAATTTGGTGGGAAGTCTTCAGTGGAGATGTATAGACAAGTCCTCTTAGCTGGATGCAGGTTTGACTTTACAAGATGATGTTTTAACTTAGGAACTTGTTTCATGTAGTGGCACCGAGAAGTGATGTAAAAGTAAGCATCTTTTTTCTCACTTAGGAATTCACTAGCTGCAAATGACATCAGATAAATTATGCAAACCTTGATCATGTTATCACAGCATAGCAATAAAGAAGTGCTCTGCAAAGAGATGTCATGGCAAAAGCCTTGCTGCTGGATGGATGGCCTATGTAATACGTGGGCTCTTCCTGCACTTCAGCTGCATCTCCCTTTTTTACCCAAGTTGGTCTCCTGTTCATGATCTTCAGAAGCTTCCTTCTACCTTTCCTTCCCACTCAGCAGAAGTGGCGTAACTGAAAGAGTTGGGGTGGAAGAGCCTAGTTATCATGTGGGCCACCCTTTCAGCAGTAGCATCTCGGCAGCAGGTGGTAGTGCCATTTCTGCTGATGTGTCAGCAGTTGATTTGGTTGTTGGGAATAAGAGAGGTTCCTGGGGCCACATCTGGCCATGGGCATTGTTTCTGACACCCCTGACATTGAGCGCAATCCAGAGTAACTACAGGGAGTCCTTGCTCCGGTGTAGGAACAATTTACTCTGGATTGCAATATGAATTTACCATAGGTTTTCACTAGGTTGTGCAGTAACTATGGGTGCACATAATACATGCTCCATAGTTGCTCTGGATCGTAGGGATTGTTATGTTTGACACTTATATAAGTGAAGTAATTGTGTAAATAATTTTAGAGAGCAGCAGTACTTTGGAACCATTTAAAAGTATCTGATTCACCCCTGTAAATGGACTAAACACATCTGTATCTATGTGATGCACACATGAAATACACTGAATAATGGAGTCAAATAATAATTGGGCCAGTTTGAAATTGCATTTTAAGAGAAATTGCAGAGTCGCCAAATGTACAGGAGAGTTTTATTTATATCTTAACCACATGCACGGAAAATATGGTGGTAATTTCAGATTACTTATGCACACATTTTAATATGATTGCTATGGTTGCAAGTCACCTTGAAAGGAATTTGTCTTGAATCTTTACTCTTTAATAGTCCAGTGATGTGAAGGGGATTCAGTATCTTCACTTTGGTTTATAGATGCGTTGAACTTGATTGCTGGGATGGCAAAGGTGAAGACCAAGAGCCAATAATTACCCATGGAAAGGCAATGTGTACAGACATTCTTTTCAAGGTAAACATCACCTGTGATAAATGTGAATGACTATGCCAGACATCTGCTTGTCTGAACTGTATTCCTAGTTTACTGTCCTTTGTGTATACTGTATCTTCATTCTAATGGTTCTACTCCACCCAAGCATATATACTGCATCCGTTGCAGAACAGAGTTGTGGAGGTCTCCTCAAGATAAAGGAACTTTTGTTTCCTTATCCCAGGGAAAGTCTCCATTGCCAAGTGGGTCTTGGACCATCACAGGTTACAAACCGTGAGGGATGTATGTAGAGGTGTGTGTAACCTCAAAATGCCAGATGCAGGGGAAGGCACCTGGATGCAGGTGTCATACGAGTATGTGCTCCCTGAGGCATCTGATGGGCTGCTGTGTGATACAGGAAGCTGGACTAGATGGGTCTTTGGCCTGATCCAGTGGAGGCTTTTTATGTTGGATGTCCTCAGCTATTTGCTAGCAAAAAACCAAGGAGTGTAAGGGGGAGGGGAGGGAATAAAGAATGGGGTTAGGATCTGGAGCACGCTGGTACTTCCGAATTCCGTCTCCTCCCATTCCACATCCTATTCCTTCCTCCCGTACTAGAAGTTCCCCCATTTCTCCCCTCCCTTCTCTTTTACACCCATACTCAGACACTCTCTGTTCCCACGATCCATTTACCTGTACTGCCAAATGTAGCTGACCATGTCAGCACCAGTGGCAGATTCAAAATGGTGTGTTGTCATATGGCCATTTAAGACAGTGGAACTGTTTTATGTTTTCATCAAGGGCAGCCCAGTCTTAGTTGAAATTGGACTGTAAGATTGCAATTACATGTTCTCTGTACGTTACATACGTATGCAATATACGTAAGCTTTCAAACTCCAGTTCATTATAAGTAAGGCCAGTTGAATTTAAGGGGCTTAGTTCTGAGTGGGCATGGATAGGATTGTGCTGTTGTAGTATGAACATTTTTACATGGGAATAAGCTCCATTGCTGTGGACCTCCTGTGTGAACCTGCATAAGACTGCATATAACTAAAGATAGGAGCTTTGGACAGTGAGCTCTGCTAGCAAAAGGTCCCAAGATTAATTGCTGACATGTACAGTTAGGATAAATATTTTTTTCTGAAAATCATTGTCTTTCAATATTGACAGTACTGAGCTAGATGGATTCATGGTTTGATTTCATACAAAGTATTTGACCTACATTGGGTGGCCAATATAGGTCAAAACATAATTAAAGTTGTTTTAGTTTATTATCACAGTTGACACAGTCCAGCTTCAATGAAAACTTCAAGAAATACACTTTCCTATTTAAAGGCAAGAATTACATTGAAAAGATAAATATGAATTTCTTTTATTGCATGTATCTTCATTCATATGATTCATATGATTCATATGATCTTCATTCATAGACTGATAAAGTCAAATGTTATGTTTTCTCTGTACTTTTAAAGGACGTGATTCAAGCAATTAAGGAAACAGCATTTGTAACATCTGAGTATCCTGTCATCCTCTCTTTTGAAAATCACTGCAGGTATTTTATGAAAGTTTATTCCTCTCATGTATTTCATTGGTGAGAAGAAAGAAAGTTTCTCTCTGCGGCAAAGCTTAAAGTAGAACAACTGTTGTTCTTGGGCTTGTTGAGTTCTATATTTGGTCTAAATTACCAATGTCTGATTTAGGATATATTTCATACTGCCTTTTAAAAGTGCATTTTAAACTGAAGCCATAACTTTGATACATTTAAATCATTATCACCTAGGTCTGTGTTATGTGGGTTCTATGTTGTGCATGTTCTGATACAGTAACACAATCAGCAGTCCTCTTAGAAAATAGGTTCCATGTCCTGTTATATATTGGGTCATAACAATGCTCCCTTAAATATTTTGTTTTCTAGCAAGTATCAACAATACAAAATGTCAAAATACTGTGAAGAGATTTTTGGAGACCTTCTATTAAAGCAGCCACTAGAAACGTATCCAGTAGGTACCTTCCCAATATCTTGGAACTGGGCACTGGGCACCACCATCTTGAAATGGAGCTCTCAGACTGCAGTCCATACTTTCCTAGAAGTAAAACTCATTGGACACAATGGGACTTCCTTCTGAGTAGACAAGGAAGATCTCTGACATCACAGTGATGTCACTACATTTTTCATGTCTCTTCTGGTCATGACATTCCTTTTGGATTAATGCATCACTTTTGGGGGGTCCCAGACAGATTGTCATTCTGAGATGGGGGTACAGGGCTGAAATGTTGAGAACCACTGATTTAATTCAAAAGTTTGAAAAATTAGTAGCAAGGAATATGATTATTCATAGGTGTTCAAAGATTGCCATCATGTGAGGACTTGGTGAAGCCCCATGTACTGGTCACAAATTCTGTTGCATCTATGTTTCTGCTGCCTTTCATTTTTATGCAATTTCTTTCTAGACTTCTATACATCTGGTCCAATATTTTTGCTTGACTTTTTTCATTTTTGCTGCTCTTTCTTTGGCATAATTTTTATAACTAAAAGTTGTGAGCAGAGTTCAGTCAAAAGACTGTTCAAATTCTCTAAGTTTTGTCTCTTTCTTGGTTGCAGCTTGAACCAGGAAGGCCCTTGCCGTCTCCAAATGACCTTAAAAAGAAGATCCTTATTAAAAACAAAAGGTTGAAACCTGAAGTGGAAAAAAGTAAGTAAATAAGTATTACAAACATTGAAATTAAGACCTTGTGCAGTGCTGGACGTTTCTAATTGGCAGCAGGTATCAGGCACCGTACAACCTACACACTCAAGCAGCTCCCAGGCACAGATACTAGGGTCAAGGCACTGGAGGGTTGAACTAGATACCATTTCATGGTGCGATCTTAACCAATTTAGGCAAGTTCAAATCATTGTGGCATGTGAAGAGGCTGGTGCATGTCTAATGTCTCCCATTACTTGCCCAGCTCCTGCCAACCTAGCAGTTCAAAAGCATGTAAATGCAAGTAAATAGGTATCATTTTGTCAGAAGGTAACAGCTTTTTGTGTACCTCGGGTGTTTAGTCCTGACAACTGCAGGTCTTTTGCATAAATTTAAGCATTATTTCAAATATAATCTTGAGTTTGTACATTGGGAGCATATGCTGCACGTGGTATTTCACAGAGAATTGCTGCTCCTCATGGTTGTGCGATTTCTTCACACTGGGACAACAGTGTGAAAGCAGTGCAAAAAACCCATCTTTTTGTGCCCTCTATGATTTAAGCCAAGATCTTTTATTTAAATAAAGTATATTTTTCTCTGTGTATGTGTGTGTGTGTGTTGTTTTTAAATAGAGCAGCTTGAAACCTTGAAAAGTATGATGGAAGCTGGTGAAACTGCTGCTCCAGTTAGCATCTTAGAAGACGATAATGAAGAAGAGATAGAAAGTAGTAAGCTAGACATTTATATTTTCTCTCTTTACTGCATCCCTGCTGATGATCATAATGCATAGCTGAACTCAGTTGCTCACATGACATATAGTTTTGTATCAGATATTTAATGTGACAGGGTTTTTATTTTAGTGAGTTCTCATAATGGCCATTCTTAGTGAAGCAAGCACTTCTTATTACAGAAATGCTTTTATCTTTATATGTGGGCTGTATTTTGAATAATATATGCAAGACATTTGTTAAAAATTCACCCCACTTGATTCTGAGTCACTTGACTGCTCAAGAACATATGGTCAAGGTTGGAGGGATTTGACCTAACCCAGTGATAACAGAGCAGGTATTGGTAATTCTGCATTAATATTTTCTAAGGTTTACAAGCATCATGCAAAAGCAGTGTATAAACAGAATGGTCCTTAGCGGAGTGCACTATGTACATTTATAATCCAGTACAGTAGTAAGGCTTAGTATAGCATGTGATTACTACAATAACACCAAGGGAAAGGAGTGGCAAAAAGTAGTATCCCACATGTGAGCTACCCAAACAGTTACAGTTCAATAAAACCTACTTTATGTTCAATTTTATTTATCAAAAAGGGATTATTATGGCTAGTAAATTGTTTTGATGTCTTTCTGCTGCCTCTTAAAATCCTCTAGTTACTATGAGATTAAGGGTGCAATCCAGAGTAACTACAGGGAGTCCTTGCTCTGACGTAAGAACAATTTACTCTGGATTGCAATATGAATTTCCCATAGGTTTTCATTTGGTGGTGCCGTAACTACATTGACGTAAATGTCGCTTTCATGCTCAAGTAGTTACTCTGTATTGTAGGGTAAGGCTGCAATCCAGAGTGAGGGCAGAGAGGAGTGACCTAGCTGGGCTGCCTCAACTATTCTGAATCCAGAGCAGAAAGTTATGCTGCATCCAGAGAGTCAGGAAGCCTGGGCTGCCCTAGCTGCTATCTATCTACAGGATTTATATACTGCTTTTCAACTAACAAGTTCTCAAAGCAGTTTACAAAGGAAATGAAAAAATTAATAACTAGTAGCTAATAGGCCCCAGTCCCAAAGGGTCCTCACAATCTAAAATGCAAAAAAACACAAACAGAAGCCACTAGAACAGACATTGCAGGGGTGAGGAGGGCCAGTTACTCTCCCTCTGCTAAATAAAAGAGGAACACTCACTTGAAAGAGTGCCTCTTGCCCAGTTAACTTACTCCAGAGCATGCTAAGTAGGTACGAAGCCAGTGACACCTGGGGAGGGCTTGCTCCTGAGGAGACCCCTCTCAGATTACATCAAACAAGGAACAGCTGTGGTGCCTGCCTTATAAGGAATCCCTGATGAGACTGCAAGTACAGTCTACAGTGAATACAACAGGCTTCTTGGAGTGGCCTGCTATATCCACAGGTTAGTGGCTGCTGTAGTTTTGCCACAGCCTGAAGTTGAGATGCAGGGGTTGCAGCTAGGCTGGCCAAGAACTCAGATTTTTGGTCAACACTGCCATTCTTACTCTGCCTTATCATGGACCCCGTGGGTCTACTCATTACCATACTTGCTCCTGAGGTGGTATAACTCTGAGGAGCTGGAAGAGGGCATTTCTGCCCTGGAAACAGGCTCTGGATACAGAGTAACTGCTCTGCCCTAGGCAATGCTAAACATGCCCTCAACATATCTCTGCTGAATTGCCTAGGCTGCTCCAGTTAGGGCAGGCCAGGTCCACCTGTCTTGGAGCAGCCTATGTTGCCTTACCCTACAATCCAGAGTAACTACGGGAGCATGTAAGAGACTTTATGGGTACCCATAGTTGCTGCATTACCTGGTGAAAACCTATGGGAAATTCATATTGCAATCCAGAGCAAATTGTTCTTACACCGGAGCAAGGACTCCACGTAGTTACTCTGGATTGCACCCTTAGACTGCTTCAAGCCTTTTCCAGAGTAACTAAGGTGGTCCATGTTGCAGGTGGGTCAGCCCAGTAATAGACAGAATTAAACCAAGTACACTTCTGGATTGTACCCTTAAAAAAAGCTGCTATTTTGCATTATGGCTCCTAACGATAATTCTTTTTTCACATTTCTTCAGCCGACCAGGAAGAAGAAGCCCACCCAGAGTACAAATTTGGAAGTGACCTTTCTGCAGATGACTTGAGCCAAAAAGAATCTGTAGCCAACAATGTGAAAAAGGTAAAACAGTATTTTTCCCCTCACAGAAACTCAGTTTAATTAGAATAATTTCTTTTGAAATGGCTGAGAGAATTGAACTACAGTACATATTAAATGTAGGTAGAAAATGAATAAGGCATTTAACTTTTTTGCCATTACTGACATTTTCAGGGTATATCAGCACATATACTTTTAGGAAGTGTATTATGCATATTCAGGGATCGTTCTCATTTAATATATTAGGAACTCTACTGAAGATGACTCAGGATCTGATTGATGTTTACCACATCTCAGTAGGATGTATATTATGTTCTAAGCATAATGTATTATCCAAAGAGATGATGATTTATTCAAAATCACAACTCATTTCTGGTTGGTGCTGATTGTTAATTTTTTATTTGTTTTACTTACTTGATGGTGTTCTTTGAATGCTTCCCTTTTTAACACAAATAATGAACAGTAAAAAAACAAACATTTCTAAAGGAAAAAGGGTAAGCCTCTGAAACGGCAAATATGAAATGAACTTTGAAAGTTAGAGGAGGTGCAGTTGTTCTTGGTCACTTGCTCTTCCATGTCAAGTGCTGGAAGACACTTTATTGTAGCACATTTCAATGTAAGAGCAGCTACTGTACTCATCATATTCTGTCGAGCCCAGGGAAATATTCCATATTTTACTCCTGTGAGCAGTCTAGATTCTTCCTTCATTACCTTTTGATCTTGATTCAGGAAACTACATTCATTGAAGTCCACCTTACTAAGTGAACTAGCTTTTAAAACATTCGTTAGTTAATATAGGAACGATAAGATTCTGCTTGCTTTCTCTGAAGCATCAAGTTGCAACAAATGTGGGATTTTTCTTATAGTGTGTCTGTGGCACATAATGAACCAAGCGATACACAAGACTCACAAATAGTAAACCAACAGTTTCTCCATGATCACATCTTCAAATTGTAGCATTTTTCCTTGGTTTTTGCATCAGAAACGTAATTACAGGTAACGGGCCAATATATTTAACTAGTGCATATGCCTGTGTTCTACACACAGAACTATGAATAGCCTGGTATCTTTTTGATGAGTCAAGACTTTTTCCCATGGTACTTGAACAGCTTTGGTTCATTTAAAAAAATATATAGTAAGCATTTAATTATCTGGACCTGCATATATATTTCTACTCCTGATCTGTTCCTCTCTTTTCTTCCTTTTTCTCTACAGTGGGCAATCTTTTCTCCATACTGTTAAACAATGTACTTTTTGCCAGTGTATTTTCCACGTGTTTTAAAGTTAGGTAGCAGCTATAACCTGTGTTGCTCATAGGCACGTACCGATGCCCAACTGAAAGGATATATCTAAAATACACGCCTACTGCTTTTTCCTGTGTAGGCTCTCTCCCCTGCTTTTGAGATGAATGTGTGACATGACAATTTCTTTGGGATAATATCTCTATCTTTTTCTTTAGGCTGTGGACGATTCTGAACAAGAAAACAATAAAAAGGTGACCCATGGGATATTTTACAACTTCTCAAATTTTATTTTTCTGCCTCTAACCAAGCTGCTTTGTAGAATGCATTCTTAACTTACTGCATCATTGAACCCTTCTCTTTATTTGGCTTTTTCCTTGGAGTTAGCAAATTATTTCTGATTTTCATGCTGGCTCTTTCTTTATATTGGTTAGGAAGTCCGGCTAACCACCTCTTACAAAGGATGATTGAATGCTGGGTGGATACTCTGTCTCAATGATGATGCTTACGTAGTCAGTTAATTGAAGAGTGATAGGTATCACTTTGACTTCCTTCTCATCTTGTCATGCCTTCTATTCTTTATGTTTTATTTTCTTTTTTAGTGAAGGGGATGGGATATGCATGATATTCCTTCTTGTAATTCTTCACTTGAACCTCTTTTCCCTTTTCCTTGCCATGCTTTCTCTTCTATCAAGACTTCGTACTCTCAGTTCTCTTCAGCCCCTTCCCATATTTTTTGGGTTCTCTGGTCTTTTATATAGAATATATATAGAAGATGAAAAATTCTGATTTTATATCTTTGACACCCTAGAACAGCATGGTATTTGTCATTGAGCCATAATCATCACTTTTGTTCAATAAGAAAAGCTGAAACACGTTTACTCCATTATTACTACATCAAAAAGAATGGAAATCTGTGATGATTTATTATGCATCAGTATAAATATCAAGGAAAAACATAATAAATGTGAACATTTGTTCTTCCCATATTTTGCTTATTCAGACAAATATGGACTTCTAAATAGGCATGAATCTGTTTTATCCATTTATTCTATCATCAATGGAGGAACAGCATTATTCACTTGCAATCCTACTCATATGTAGGGTGGAAACTTCCATTATCTTCTGGCTCATTGCAAGTCATTAATTGTTCAGCAACCGTTGGGCTATTCAAAAGCTCCTAATCTGTGTTATGAACAAAATGCCATTTTATTAGCAAAGATAATGGACTCTGATATGCCTGTATCAGAGGAGCGTGTAAGATGGAAGTGGCTCTTGAATCAGCATTTAAGATTATATGAAAGCATCTATAACAATTGTGTTGTAACTAAGGATGGGTGGAATGGAGACTCTACAAAGATTACTATGTGTACATATAAAATATGCTGACCAGTCCTCACTGTGGAGTTAAGGGAGTCCATCAAGATAGACCAGCAATTTTCAATCTTTTTCATCTCACAGCATACTGAGAAAGTGCTAAAATTGTCAAGGTGCACCATCATTTTTTTTTCCTTTTTTAACTTTTGAAAAGGCACATCATGCTGCTTGCAGGAGGCTCAGATTACCCTACTAATTTCCCAGGTACCTCTCCAAAGTTCCATGGTACACCTGCGGAGCATCTATAGCACATCAGTGTCCCACAGCACATTGGATGAAAATTGCTAATTTATATTTTTAGCATTTAGAGAACAATTTGATGGACTCACAGAAGGGCTGTTTTACACTTACTGGATTGTATTAGAAAATGGACATAGATAGCCGAATCTTGTATAACTCCCTATGCACCAGTGCAGCCACACCAATATGGTGCACACTGTATTCTGCAGGGGAGTTCAGGGTACCAATACCACCTGCTTCCCAGCCTTGATCTGTCCTTCTTCCCACACCCATTCTGGCTTACTAGTATCCATGCTGACTTACCAGCACCAAGGGATGTAGATGGCCTGCTGGCATTCAGACACAACCACTCACTGAAAAGATGCTACGCAGAATCTGTCACACATTGCACTGGGGGAAAGGATGGGTCTGTGAATTCAAAAATGTTCTGCTTGTACAAGAGCTTTGCACAGAATCTACCTTTCTTAGCAGTTTGTGAAGACCGCCATAACCTCTGGTTCCAGCATTTATTAAAAAGGCAGTAGAAAGATTCTTTTCTTTCTCTTACTGTTCTTCCTTTCCAACTGAATGGATTAAGTGCCACATTTATATACATCATACTAGTAAAATTTACCTGCTGTTGTGGGAGTAAAATTTCAAGAATGTTTGTGGGGCTATGCAAGGCTGGGCACTGCTGGGCACCAAGTGTCAGGCTATGGGCACCAGTGAGCAACGAACACTACTGCACACAAACAGGCACTGATGTGTATATCAGGAGGCAGTGGCAAGGAGCAGCAAGCACTAGGCATTCCTACTGGGCATCATTACACAGTGGAGACCATGTGCACTACCATTCAGTGGTGGTCCCTTAACCAATCCACCCACCCCCATGCACCATCCCCCTGTTTTATCAGTCTTCAATGCTAACTATAGGATGAAAATGTGTTGCACCCTTTTTTACCCTGTCAGGTGTTAAATTTCTAAACATTGGTTCTTAGTGGATGCTCCTGTCACAGAAAAATACCCTCCTCAAATTTCATGCTTCTAGTTCCAAGGGTTGATCATGTTTGTGGGTGAATGAAGTTAGTAGGTCGCAAATAAGGATGACCTTATTGGTCATCTTGGCTTGAACAAAACAGCTGTAGGGGAAGGTCATTTGAACCTGGGTACTAACAGAGCTGACAAAAATGTGGATGTCTTATGGCTCTCCAGAAGGAACATAACCTAGAAGCATGATTACTGATATAAGCGTATGTACATGTGCCATTCTCTTCTTCTATGGACAGAAGACCACAGCCTGAGTCAACTTTAATGTCCACTTGGACCCTGCAGTCTGTGAAATTTTATCTTTTGATGTTGGAGAGAAACTTTATTACCTGTTTCTCAGTTCATGGAGGACAAAACCATCAGTGCCTAATAATCATGTTGACTATATGTAACCTCCAGGTACAGATACAGTAGTTGAGCAGAACAGTTGCAGGATGAGTGTATGTTTTCATATCCAACCTGCCTTGTCAACTTTCCAGAGGCCACATCAGCCATTCTTCAAAACAGAATTCTATTAGATGAGCCTTTGGCTCAATCCATTAAAGCTGTTCTTATGTTCTTATTACAGCTAGGAGTCATTTAATTAGGGTACAAAAGATTTTAAAATGCAGCTCAGTATTTCTCACATTAACCTTTTCTTATTCTTGTCTTTTTTCTTCTGTCTTTCAATGGTTAACCTATTTCTTCTTTTCTAATCTTATATTTCAGCCTAATTATAACCAAGGCTGATGCAGCAGGGCTATTTGGCCCATACTTGATCCAATGTATCCATTCCATATTTGGCCCGTTGTGTATCTGGTGCTGGGAAAGTGCAGGCTGGAGGTCTCCTCGAAGTAAGGGGATATTTGTTCCCTTCCCTGGGTAAAACCTCAAGCCTGCTCTATGGGACTGCTCCAATCTGTGCTTACAAAATCTCTCGGACTAGTTCAACCAGCCCGTGTTATGCTTCCAAGCCCTTAATAGAATTCAGTGTGACACAACGCTATCAATTCTGCCTCCTTTCAGGCCCCAAATACACAGTCTCTGTCCCATTCACGCCCTCCTCCCTCCTGCGCCACCCTTTGGGATCTAACTGGCTCTGTCTGATGCTCCTTGAGGATGCAGCGCTAGTGGAATGGTGACTTCCCAGTCCCTGGGGATTGCTCCGTTAATTTGGATAATAAAGACCTTGGGAGAGACATCTCTTTCTGACATGCTCTGTAAAGTAGCATGTACACTGATGGTGCTTTACTGTAATAAATTAGGATGATAATGAAATTATATATAAATATAGAAATGTTCCAATGTCATGGGTGACTCATGTATATTGAGAAAAGCATTATTTTGCATGTATCATAGCAGAGTATGCCTACTATGCCATTTTCCATTTATGCTTGCTTCTAGAAACTCTGGCCTAATCCTATTTGAAATCATTGCCAATTGAACAAAAGAGAAATGCTGCCACTGATGTGTATATCTGTTTAAATATACTTGCAGGGTGTTATAACTGCAGAAGATGAGCAAGCCTGGATGGCTTCCTACAAATATGTGGGTGCCACAACTAATATACACCCATATTTATCAACACTGATCAACTATGCTCAGCCTGTAAAGTTTCAAGGTTTCCATGTTGCAGAAGGTACCCAAAATATTTGTTCATCTAATGTAAACTATATTGCTATTACTTACTTTTTTTTACTTTCCCCCTAAAGTTTCTGTTCCTTTTTACTGTTTTCCTTAAACTTTATATAGTTTCTTTGTGACTGTAATACATTTATCCTGAGATACCATTTCAATCTTTATCCACTTGGAGGCACCAAATTACGAGGACTATGTTAACCTACATAGAGCTATCAAGTATGTACCAGTAGCTCTGCTAGTTTCAATCTGTCTGCTTTTTTTCTTGATTAGTAAAATGTGCTTGCCCAAAATACTGGTTTTTGCTTGGAATGCTATATATTACCCTAAAGAGGGCGAATTATTTTGACTTGTGACATTCTCAGTTAAAATGAATGTGAATTTTGGTAGTTGGAAAAAGGACTTTGTAAAGTTAATGGAACACGTCTTATGAATACTGTTAATGGCTATGAGTACTTGTCATGTGGGTGTATGGGGGGGGGTGAGGTGTGTAGACGTGGCTGACCCCCCTCCAGGCCCAAATGCTCCTGCCATGGCATCTTCACTAAAATAATCCCACGGAGACACAGGAGGAATCTCCAAAATAATACTTTTACTTCCTTCCATTATGGATGCTCAACGCTTGGTGGTTACAGGTAGGTATTCAGCATGCGGTTACAGGTAAGTACACAACTTGTAGTTACAGGCAACGTGCCCAAAACACCTCAGTAACAGGAACTCTCAAACACCAACATATGAGATCCTCTTTAATTGGGTTCCCCTCCCTTTTTTCCAGGTAAGTCCCTTCTCAGCTGGATCTCCTCACAAAACGCCCTTCCACGCTCTCCTCCTGTCAGAGTCTGCCTCCCGTTTTCCTGCTCTTTTTCCTTCTATTTGATCCAAGATCCCCCGCCCCCTTGGAAGCTTCCATCCCTCCTTGCAGGGAGGGGGTGGGACTTTGCTCCACCCGGCCTCTCGCTCCCGTCTCTCTCTCTCCCATGGAGGGGTGCGAGGGTTGGTGGTCCGGGTGGTGGCTCCACAGTGGCATTCGGGATCCCCTTCTTCCCGAGAAAAGTCCAGCCACATCATATCTTCAGCAAGCTCTTCCTCAGGAGTTTGCCGCCTTGCACCACAGTACTGTTTATATTTTATTTCATTGATATGGAATTATATATGCCTTTATTAAGAAAATCATGTCCTTATACAGATAGATGCAGTTATTTAACTTCATTGATTATTTGATAAACTGCTAACCTACAACTCCAACATTTTTACAAATGTTTTCTTTCTAGAACGCAACATTCACTATAATATGTCCTCTTTTAATGAGTCTGTTGGGCTTGGTTATTTGAAAACTCATGCGATTGAATTTGTGAAGTATCCTTGCAGTGAGAGAGGTATAGTGTGGGGGGAGGTTGGCAGGGAAGTTAAATGTGTGGCTAAACAATGCATAGCCTTTCTATAAGATATAGCAGGAGCATGGTCTATGAAAATGCTTCATAAGACGGAGCATTAAAAAAATAAAGACAGTAGCAAATGATCATTAAATCTATATGTTGCTTGGCTATTCCATTTTCCTTAACAAATAACACAGCTATAATAAACGGCAAATGAGTCGGATATACCCAAAGGGAGGCAGAGTGGATTCCAGCAATTACATGCCTCAAATTTTCTGGAACGCTGGATGCCAGATGGTCTCACTCAACTATCAGACCCCAGGTATGCAGACATGTCCATCGAATCTACATTTCAAAGGAAGGCAGCTTGGGCAGTAGCAGATGTCATAAGCTTTTGCTCTTGGCGTTATTGGAGACTTCAGTCACATGATAAAGAATCAAGCAAAAATAATTTTTTTGAATAAGAGAATAAGAGGGGGAATTTTTTTAGAAATTCTTATATTCCTTTTACATCTCCAGTTTCATTACCAAGACATAAAGGTGCACACATGCACAGAAGCAGCTAATATTTTAGACAAGCTCTTTCTCTGGAACAACTAGTACCTGCCATTTCTAAATGTAAATATTAAAAAGGGAGGGTCTGGAGGAACCATTTAAACAGCACACTGCTGTTTACTTATGTTTTGCTTTTTTAGATCCCAGCTGTTTGCCAAAAGATTAGTTTTTCTTTATGGTAAAAACCATAGTGGACCAATCCATAGTGATAATGAGTGACAAGTAGCTATGAAGGTCAAGTGTCTCTCTGCAGAGCAAGAATATCCATATGTTAACATTCAGGTTAATATATGGATATTTGACTGCAGGTTTATTTATGACCTAAACTTTGCTAAGTTCAATTCCATATTTCTTCTTTGTGGAAGAACAAGGCTTCCACAAGGCAATATGAACAAGGCTTCCATTTACCTATAGTTTACACAGATGATGAGTGTACCACATCTGAAATCTACTCACCCTGTTAATGTGCTGGTGTAGAGTTTCCGTGCAACCCATGAACTTGCAACCCATGAACACAAGATGCTTCTGTTGCTGAATACCAAGAGAGGGGAAAGCTCTTATTCGAGATTGTTGTGAGATGGAAACAGTAACTCAAATCTGGTAACTCAAATGGCTGGTAACTCAAATCAATGTAGGTTACATCTGATAGCGCAGTTCTAACCCCTGTTTATGCTAGAACAAGTTCCTTACTGGCCTGGAGATGTCAAAGTGCCAAAAGATTCTTTTGCGCCATCCCTGGGGAGGATTAGGGCAGTACACAAACATTCACTGGCCTCCAGACACCACCATAGAAATGAGAAGCCAGATGAGTTATGCTGTTCTGAATTGATTAGGATTGAGTCCTGAGTGGCTAGCAGAGCCCAATAAGTGCTGCCCACAAACTGCTGTGCTAAAACTAATTCCAAAATACAATGAGCCCTCCTCATGCTCAGGTTTGGAAACCATGCAAATTCCAAATCTGAGGCTGAAGGGCCTCACCAAACCTCCAGTATGTGATAGGAAGGGCCTTCTAGTCACAGGGTAATGTCCCAAGGCATGCAGAGATTGTATGTGACATCTACCTGCCTCAAACTTCTCAGATGCTTCTAAGAGGCACTTTTTTCTGAGAAATGCATCTCAGAAACTTCTGAGCAGTGTTCTGTTGTACTTGGAGGACTCACATGGCGTCCTTGGGCTTCAAAACACCTCCAAACACAACTAGACGTCCTCTTGGTGAACCTACATGGATATTCTCTCTGACTTAGGTATCCACAGAGGGGTCTGGAAACAGAACCACCACAGATAAATGAGGTCCCATGTTTACTAAATTATATTTGGCAAATAGCTTATTCAGTGAATTGTGAGTTTTGTTCACTTTTAGTGAAAATATGAGAAAATATTGTAAACTGTGAGTGAATTTTGAGATTTTATCTCAGAAAGGAAGTTTCTTGCATAAAATGATTTTTAACAGCTGTTTACCATTATTATTTTTTCAGCCTGAAATTTTAGCATATATAACATATATATTGGTGAATGTATTCAGTTTATGAAATATTAAAATATTAAACTCCTGCAAACATTTTATTAGAATTAGATCAAACATCTTGCTTTAACAAAGAAGAATTCAGAAATAGAAACTGATCCATGCACTATATATCAATGTCCCTCTGTCATATTATAGTAGAATTTAGTATTCTATGACATTAATATATTCAAAATGCAGTTTTTAACTTCAGGAAGATTAATAGTTTTTAGCATACAGAATTAGTATTTTCACTAAGCATGTAGGACTTAACATTTAATTAAACTTACTGTTCTAGACAGATTGAGAATCTTATTTTGCTTACAAGACAATCCTATGCATGTCAACGCTGAAGTATGTAAGTTCCACTGAATTCAATTGGACTTACTCCTATGAAAGCATGTATAGGATTGCAATCTTGCATCAAAAAGGCTCTTGAAGCCTAATGTGGGCCAGGAATGAAGTGCTCAACTATTTTGTCTCTTTACAGATTTAGCAATGCAACTGAATCAGGGAAAATTTGAATATAATGGGTCATGCGGGTGAGTAATGATTTAAATAAGTCATTAAGTAAGTATGGCTTCAATCCTAAAGACATTTTCCTGGGAGTAAGACCCATTGAACACAATGGGGATTACTTTTGAGTAAACATGGTAAGGAGAGTGTTCTATGTGACTTTTAATTATCTGAAAAATGAGATGTAGAAATTAGATTTTTGATTCTGTTTTACAGAATAAATTTTGGAAGATCTGGTCCTGTTTAGATATGAAGAAAGGAATCTAAGGGCACAATTGTATCTGGCTTGTGCACCAGCATAGCACATGCTGCACTGATGATAGCCATCATAACCAGGGCCATAAATCACTTCGCTGTGGCATAACATTTTCTGGTACTAGCAGGGAAGACTTGCTTGTGCTGGTCAAAGAAGCAATGTGTGCCAAACATGGTATGCCATGCTGCTCAGGGGTGGAACTGGATGGTGATAATGGTGAGGGGTGGGCAGTTCATGGTTGAGTTCATGATGTCACCATGTGCCAAATTTGATCCCCTTCCCAGTCCTAATGCACTGATGGAGGCAACGTGGACTTATGCCCGTGACTGAGAAAACAGAGATCTGAATTACCCCATAGCGGCCGCTACGGCAAATTCTCATTTACCTTGAAAAGTATTTTTTAAAGTTTTTAAAAGAATTGTGGAGGTTGCCTCATACTTGCTTAAGCAAATTTCATCAAGGAATACAGAATGTTTGCAGGATTTTTTCTGTGACATGGCCGAGGACTTGATGTGCAGAAATAAATGTCTGAAATTATTAGAAGATAATGTAGGTACTTCAATTGCAAGGTTACGGTTAAAGTCATATTAGGTATCTATATGTGTCATGAAGTGTACATTTAAGATTTCACTTGTAATAACAAAATCTTATGATTTTTTTAATCCAAGGTTTCTTCTTAAACCAGATTTTATGAGGCGACCTGATCGAACTTTTGATCCTTTTTCTGAAACTCCTGTAGATGGTGTTATTGCAGCAACGTGTTCAGTACAGGTAAGAAATGTTTATAACTCCAGAAACCCAGCACTGAGGATAGTGGGGCTGCAAGTGTGGTGGACAATGATGTGTAGCAAACCCATTAGCCATTGTTTCATTCACCAGGAGAGAAAACCCCTTTTTCTCCTTGGTCTTGCACCAGCTAGACAAAAACATTGCAGAGCAGGAGGCCTAGAGGAGGGTAAGGGTATTTAAATCATTTTTCCCTTCCAAAGGCTCCCATTCTGTCCTTACCCTTCTGCTTCTTTCTGGCACAACTTCACTGGGGGTGGAGAAGAAGTACAGGACTGAGCTCTTAATTGCATGCTGCTAATCTACCAATACATTCTTATCCCAAAAAGTTTCTTTCACCGTTGAATGAATAACTGTGTGTGTAGGTAGTAGATAAATGTATATGTGCTTCCCTGAAGCAAAACAGTAAATATTCATAGAGTACATTGCAGAGCTACCTTTCTGACCAAAATGCTATACATTTTTATATACTTTCATTTTAAGGTAATATCTGGTCAGTTTTTATCAGACAAAAAAATTGGTACTTATGTAGAAGTGGATATGTATGGCCTGCCTACTGACACTATACGCAAGGAATTCCGAACACGAATGGTGATGAACAATGGTCTGAATCCTGTTTACAATGAAGAATCTTTTGTGTTTCGCAAGGTATGATTTAGTATTTTGAGTGGTATCTAAACCTGGTAACATTGATGCGAGTCATGATTTTTGCTCCAGTATGACCAGTTCCCTGAAAAAGGATTATTTATAAAAGACTTGTTAGTGGATTCCCTGCATTTGTAGGACAAGGCTGCACAGTGGTTCTTTTTCCAACATGGTTAAGTGATCATAGACTTAAAAAGAGAGAGAGAGAAGATCTCTTGTAGCTATCACATGATTTTTATTTTTTCTGTTTGGCTTTTCCCTCTTCTTGCTTCCTCCTCCTCCCCTTTGGAGGAATCCACCTCGTTCGTGGCTATGCCTGTGTTCCAGGTGTGCAGTCTGCTCAGAATGAGCTTCCGCTGGTGAACTTCTACATTCCTTGGAGATTACGTCTTCCCTGCCCTGGTTGCTATCTTGCACTTTTCCTTCTGCCAAGAGGGCAGGTGAGATGCGTCATCCAAAGCTAAGGTCAATGTCATTCCATGGATTCAGTCAGGAGGGTGCTGCCCCACATCAGAGGCTAGCTCCTTCGTCCTGTGTACATCATGTGCATTTTCCTCTCTTCCTCTAAAAATGTTCTAGACACTGTTTTGGTTAAAAAAAATTTCCCAAAGATTGCTTTGTGGGGGTGAGTTTACATGTGCTGTGTCAGATAATTTTTCAAGGTGATGTCAGACAAATCTCAGTTCTTCTGTGATTAAGGATTTATACATGTGTCCCTTTCTCATTTTATGTAGTAGAATGAAGTGATAGAATCCAGAAGTAGTTGAGAGACGTTCACACCAGGCATAGTTGAGTGAGAGAGGCCTTCATTTTTTAATGTTCTACAGAAATATACCAGGTTTTAGAAAGTAGCACATGAGGCACATAGGTTGTTTCCCAGACCTCTCACTCCTGTGCTGATTTTCAACTTCCATAAAGTTTTTCACCTAGACGTATAAGTATATAAAAATTAGTATCTTCCTTGTATAGTCTAAAGTGTACAGTCCATTCTGTCCCCTCAAGACTCTATCATTTCATTCCACTGCAGGAGTTTCACAGTATAGGGCACATGTGTGGAATCTTTAACTGTGGAGGTGCTGTGGAAAAATGTGACAAAACTACACCTGTCAACTCACCCTCAGCTGTAATCAGTGGTGTTTTAATTTTTATATCCCATTCTATTTTAATTTTTGTCAACTAGACTCTCATTCAAAGTATGTGGTGTTAATGGTGCTGTCTTTGACGA
This sequence comes from Cryptoblepharus egeriae, assembly GCA_030015325.1. NCBI lineage: Eukaryota > Metazoa > Chordata > Lepidosauria > Squamata > Scincidae > Cryptoblepharus > Cryptoblepharus egeriae. The sequence goes on along the minus strand of JAREYC010000001.1, from coordinate 125,881,943 downwards.
ATGTCTCTTTTCCTTTCACTTGTTCTGTTGTCCAGAATGCAGAATAATTACCTGCTTATCTCCAGTTTATTGATTGATTTTTTTTTGCCTGGAGATCAAATCACAACCCCCTTTAAATATGTTTTAGAATAATACTAAATATAAATTGGGCTATTAGTTTGGCACAGGTTTTATATAGCTGATGATTTTTTGGACATGGTTTAGAAGCCAACTTAGAAAAAAATAGCAGAGACATCCAGCAAGCAAACATCCTTAGTAATGCTGTGAGACTATAGGTTGAAGCTTTACAGTGCTTTCCATGTTAGCATGAACCTGAGACAAACTCTTAGCAGGTAATGTGTAGATTTTGTTTTATTGTCCTCCTGTTTAAAAAACAAAACTGCTACTGTTGTAATACATAGTCTGTGTTGTCATTCCACTGTGAAATATTGGTAAGTTGTGATACGGTATACTGTATACAGTTTTGCTATATTTTAACTGTGTGTATTTATTTGGATATTTGTGAATAATTTATTTTATAATTGTAGAAAAATTAACATGAAAGTGGAGTTGAAGCAAGGTTAATTTAACAGCTTTCTCTCATGGAGAATTTGATATGGTTTAAGAGGCTTGAGATGTTTCTTCTCTGCCATTGCGTTTACATTTGCTGAAACTGTTGCCAGATTGCCTCCTTCCTTAAGCTATTTTGTCTTGGCCATTAATAACTAAGTATACGTTTTAAGACAGGGATTCTTGCTGGTTCAATGGCTCTAGCTGTTGGGTCTAGTTTTATGCAATACTAGCGTTAATGATTATTGCATTGGCAGAAAAACCTTTTGGCATTCCATTGATAGAATGATGATTTATAAATATTTTGGCAATAAGTCTATTTTTATCCTTAATTAAGACTGCAATATTCTCAGTGAGAATAATTGAGCTGATTATACTGCCACAGATTTCTGCAATTTGTATACATCCTTTTGGGATGACTGTTGGGCATCCGTATAGGTGCTCTCATGCAGGTGCAGTCAATCCAGTCTTCTGCTTTTGCACCTGAGCAATAGTGATGTTCTAAGACTTATGTCAGTTTCAGTTTCAAATGCCCAGAATGGAACCTGGACATTTGTTGCTTTATCTGAGTTTTGTTTCCAACTTGTCAAGGAAGAAGTGGAAATTCCTTCTTCAGTTCAAATCTATGTTTGAAAAAGGGCCATCCCTGCAGCAGTAGGTAAAGTTTAATTACAAAGTATATCATCTCCATCAACAACTCTTTGGCTACAATCCAGAGTAACTATGGGAAGACATAAGAGGCACTTTCTCTGGATTGCTCTATGCATTTCCCATAGGTTTCGCATAGGTGGCACCATAACTACGTCAGTGTAAAAGGTCCCATAATTACTCTGGATTGTAGCCTTTGATTATTTAGTTTCTCTTTTGATCAGAAACTATTCCCACAGGTTTGCTTTGCTCTAGTATATATGAATATCAGAGAGAGAAAAAGCTAGAAACAATTTTATGCATCATAGGTTAAGTTATTCCTGTGGGCATAATTGGAACAATGTGGCCAGACTACACTGGTGACAGTAACATGGAAACAACTACGAGAAACATGGCTACTACACTGCTGTGAATACACTGCTGTTATCTGTACATATTTCAGTGCTGAGTAGTGATACATTTCCATTCTCTTGTTTCCATTCACTGTCCTGTTCACATGCCCCAAAACTTCATTTTACTACTGCCTTCTAGTTGCTTCCCTACCCTGCAAAGTACAAGTTTCGCGGAGATAGTTTACATTAACAAAAATCAAACAGCAACAACCTATATAATTCTTCAGAGGGCTATTTTAATATTTCATGTCCTGTCCCTACCCTTTCTTTGTAGGAGTTCTATAAAAAATTGGTGGTATATTATACTTCAAGATATGCTTCTGGGAAAAAGGTTATAATTTAAAGCCCAGCCAGAGAGTCCTCCTTTCATGCCATTCTTGGGAACTGGATATGAACTTCTGGATTCCTTTAAAGATAATAGTTAATAGAATATCGGTGCGATCCTAACTTAGGCCAGCACTGCTCATCAGTCTTCCCATCCCTGTGGTGATGTAAGGAGGCAAGCGTCTGTCTCTGCACTGGCCTAATTCTCCTCCAGGAGTGGTGCAGAACTGTGTTATAGCACTTTTATGACACCCCCATGTACTGTTTAGACTAGCCTAACTGGGGGTAAGGATTGCAGCCTATGTTATACAGAAACTATCAATAACTATCTCTGTTCTTGGATTTTCTAGGTTATTCTGCCAGACCTAGCAGTCTTGAGGATAGCAGTTTATGATGACAACAACAAACTAATTGGCCAAAGGATATTGCCTCTAGATGGTCTTCAGGCAGGTTACAGACACATTTCCCTTCGAAATGAGGGCAACAAACCATTATCTTTGCCAACAATCTTCTGCAACATTGTACTCAAAACATATGTGCCTGATGGTTTTGGAGGTAAAACTTTGAATTGATGCCTTTTATACATAGCTCTGAGGATTTTCATGGCCAAAAGTATACTTTCTTGATAATGCACTCAGTAATCTGAATGAAGAATGTCTAAACTAAAGTTTCTTGGACTGTCATAATATAATGGAAATTTACTAAACAGTATGTTTTTATGGTTGTGGAGAAGTAGTCTTCTCCAGTGACAACTTTCTCCTTTTTAGATTTCTGAAAGGCATTCCCCATTGCTGAGAGTCAGGTCTATCTGCACTAAGTTAGTTCATTCAGATAGACTTGCTTCTTAGCAGTGAGGATTGCCTGGGTCAAGGAACATATTTAGTCTTTAAACCATTGGCATACCCACATATATCCTTTTATCTGGGCTTTTAAAAAGACAGCTCTCATTGACATAACAAGGTGCCAAAAATGTACTTTGTGAGCTTCTGGACTTATAATAAAGGGATATAAAAGGGATAATAAAGTGATAATCTACCATTACCCCTGCTCCTAGATGGTCCCAAGCATAATCAACAAGGAATCCAAGAGGCTGAGCAGTAGAGAGTAGGGAAACGGTGCTTTTCTTCTTTCCAGGGTTGGAAAGCTGGGGGTAATATGTTTCCAGAACATCTTCCCCCAAATACAGCCTGAAAGAAGTAATTTCAAAAGTGGAAAGAAAAGCATTGTTTTTCTCTCTCCACTTCCACCCTCACCCAGATTCTGACTTACCTCCTTAGTGCCTGAAGACCATGGCCATTTGGGGGTAACCAAGGTGAGGGCCAAGTTTGAAAAAGCTTGGTTTAGGTTGACCTCATGACAGTAGCCTCAGTAGAGGTAGGATAGAGATGGGTGGAAAAGGAACTCTCCTCTTGGTACACAGCTTAGCTCATCATTGTTGCACCTAAAATAATAGAGCAGGCTCTGACCAAATTCTCTCTCTCTCTCTCTCTCTCTCACTCTCTCACTCCCTCTTTCTGCTCACTAAATGTTACAATATTATATGTGTACATTAAAAAAAAACAAATTTTTGTTGTCATTCCTATAATCTACGAACTCTATACAAAATTGAAAGGTCACTGACCTACTCATCAATGCCTAATAAAAATCCCTACCTAGAAGTGTTGAAATTCGGCGAGAGTATTCCTTCCATGATATAGGCACCTACTAAGAACTGATGTTTAGAAATTCAAACCAGAAGGGGGTAAAAAGGGGTGAAACACATATTTCGTCCCTATAAACATTTGCAAAGGTCTGGTTTTGAATACAATCTGGTTTACACTCTGGTTACATTCTGGTTTCTCTTCAGATCGTATAAATCTTTTCCCCCTTTTTGAATACAATCCTATTTTCTTTTCCCTTATAAACTTATGACTTGACAAATATATTCTTTAAATTTTACTCCCAAAACAAGTAAGTAAATTCAGATAATGTTGGCTGTATTTGGGCTATGATTTAGAGAAAGTGTACAGATTGTAGTCTTTCATTGAAGTTGCAATGACAGCAGCTTCTACTATTGAAGTCATAATTCACTTACCAGTTGGCAACACAGATTTTTCTTTAGCTATTAGAGTAACTGCAATTAATGCACACATCTACAGTAATTCTTTAGATCATGACCACACAGAGTTATCTTACTCTACAGAGAGAATTTACTATCCATTTCTGCAATTTTTCTAAGTATATTGTGGTTATCCATATCGTTAGTTCTGATGAAGGGGGTGGGTTAATGTCTGAAAAACTTAAGCATAGAGCTCTTGTAGAAATCAAATGACATTTTTGAAGGGATTAGCTCAAATACATGATTTTTTAAATATTCTTTTAGATATTGTGGATGCCTTGTCAGATCCAAAGAAATTTTTATCTGTCATGGAGAAAAGAGCTGACCAGATGAGAGCTATGGGAATTGAAACAGTAAGTAATAATTAACTATGGCTATGAAAATGATTTGCATTTGTCTTTAAACCTCTCCTGGCAAAAGATTTAAATAAAGAGAGTGGTTGAAAAGTAAGAGATGGACTTATTTTCTCCTGATACCTTTAAGTACTGTATCTGCCACCTTTACATTTTTGTTTTTGAAAGGACATACAGGGATTTGCATTTCATTTAGTTTTAGTTGTGCAATGCTGACTTTAGGCCAGAAAAAAAATGGCCCAGCTAAGCTGGCCTAACTAGGCCATATCCTTAGCTGACTGTAGGGCCAAATACACAAGGCTAGGAGGCCTTTGGGTGGCCTAACTGCTGCTGAAGAGGCAGCAGCACAAGGGCAGCATGCTCACTAGGCTGGTGTAGTTGTGCTGTATCCTGAGGTTGAGAGACAGGAGTGGTATTTAGACTAGCATAAAACTTAGAACCTTTTCCTTTGCTTCCATTTTTACTCTGGCTTATCATGGGTCCCTATGGATCTACTCAAATTTATGCCTGTTCCTGAGGTGCCCTAACTCTGGATATGGCCTAACCTCACTGTTCCAAGTCAGGCCCCACATGCCCTCAACACACCCCTACTCAACTGCTTAGGCTAGCCCTGCTAGGGCGCCGCAAGTCAATATGTCTTGGGCCAATCTAGATAGACTTGCACTGGCTCAAGCCTTCTCTGGTGTAGGTAGGTCAGCCTATTTTGGAATTAGGCCAGCCCAATGAAGATAAACTAGCCTAACTCCATTTCAGGATTGCAGCCACAATTAAATACTGTAAATACACACCAATTTAACTTTTGGTATTACAGACAGTTACTTATCAATAGGATTGGGATTCAAAACTATGTAGCTGGGGACAATCATGGTTGATAACCCTCCAAGCCAGTAGCATTGTCTGTCTTGGGTGCATACACCACTTTTACGTTTCTTGTCCCAAATGTACCTATTTAGACTGAGGGGCAGAGGTGATAGCCTATAGATTCACGTGTTTTCCACGTGAAAGTTGAGCGTGTTTTCCAGTGAGGATGACAGTCCAAAAATAAATCCACCTTTTAAAAAAAAGATTTGGGGCCAAATATGACTGAAGAAGCACAATTTCTTTGAACTTTTTTGGGCAGATGCAGTAAAATTCTAAGGATCTGACGTGTGCCATTCTGACAATGATGTTTGAAATATGGCAGTGAAACTAAAACTATGAAATGCCTTTAAAATCCAAAATCTGATGAAAATTTTACCATAGTTCTTGAGATGTGCCGTGAGGCTGTCTTTACTGTTGTCAGTAGTGTATGACTTCTTTTGCATGACAATAAATCTGAAGGGAATGGCAGTCAGGCTGTGTTCTGACTCTGGCAGCAGAGTTCTAGTTGCACCTGTACTGAGAAGTTGGGGTTGTTGGATTGTATCTTCTGTTCTTTTCCTATGCATACATGATTTCCTTTGATTACTTTTAATCTGTTACCCTCTGTTCAAGATTTGGCCACTGCTTTAACATTTGGTTTTTTGTTTTTTAAAGAGCGATATAGCTGATGTACCAAATGACACTTCAAAGAATGATAAGAAAGGCAAAACTAATAATCCAAAAGCAAATGTTGCTCCTCAGACTAGCTCTGAACTTAGACCAAATGCCACTTCTGGTGTGGGACCTGGAATGGAAACTAAGAAAGGTAAAACTGCACCTGTAGAGTTCAAGCTTCTTACAGTATCCCTTTTCTCCTTTACAAATGTGGTGACTGCTGATGTTAGTTTCTGAATCGTCCATGTAAAATATATTTTAGCCTCTTTAGACGAATCAGCATGACTTTTCTGCAAATTTGGGTGTCTCTAAAAAAATGCAATTAAAATACAAATTGCTTCTGGATAAAATGCTGTTCTTTATTCTAGGTATAGATCTTATTCCTCAAGTAAGGATAGAAGACTTGAAGCAAATGAAGGTACGTGTATGCAAAAATTTAGCAAATCTTTCTAAATTACAGGAATATAATGCATTGAGTTGTTGTCAGAGGTGGAAATAAAACTGAAGTTTAAAAGCTGTGAGGCGCCCACAACTTCTCCTTCCTTCCAGAAGACTCCCTTCTCCTAGCCACCTCCCTATGTTGATGAGATAATATATAAGAGTTGCTTATGTCTTGCAGTTGTCTATTGCCTTTCAGCCTTGGCCAAAACAGGTTACAGTATTCAGACAAAAATGTTGAAGGATGTAAGACTCAATGCTTAAATTCAATGCAAAGTATTGTTTTTAACCTTTAAAGCCCCATATGGCGTTGGATCAGGTACTTCAAGGTCTTCTACCAAATGATCTTACCCATGAGTTACAATCTTCAGGGGAGCTCTGTCTGTCTGTCCCTATGTCCCATAAGTGTCAACTATACATTTGGTTGGGACATGAAAGAGAATTTTTTATCCCTCTCTGGAGAACTTCAAGCAGAGGCTCGATGAGCACCTGTTGGAGATGCTCTAGGAGGATAGGACTAGATGACCTACTGGGTCCCTTCCAGCTCTATGATTCTATGATGTTGCAACCAGGCTCTGCTATTTCTTCTCTAGAATAATCCTCTAAAGGGAGGTTGATTGGATTCCCACATTGCTGACTTTTGAGGATCAAAACTTCAATTTATGGTGACTTTTAATGCATAGTCTTTTAATTGGACTGTTCCATTGACTTTTTGTATTTTAGATATATTTGACATGTTTTACCACAATGGTAGTCCTGGTACCAAGATGTGTGTCTCCTTTGGAGGCAGAAGGAACATAAGTCTTGAAAATAAATAACAGACCTTTTCCAGAGCTCAGGGCTACCCCTGTCTTGTCTTTCCCCAGGGAACATTGGTCTGTTTGAAGACCCTGGAAGGGTGTGGAAGGGTGCTCCAGACTTTTTCAAGCAGTTAAACTCATCCCTTTAGTCCTTATAAACCAAACAGCCTAGATTTCCAGGTCACTATCTCAGATTCTGGTGTGCATTTGTCAGTTATTTACCCTACTTTGGCTACATATGGAATCTGCCCGAGTTTTAAATGTTGTATAAATTTGCTCCAAGACAACACGTTAATGTCATTTTCAGAATTCTTATGATTTCAAACATTTTGATGAGAAATTAATCTGTTTGGTTTTCTTTGGGGGCGGGAACAGGCTTATATCAAACATTCAAAAAAGCAGCAAAAGGAGCTGAATGCTTTAAAGAAGAGGCATGCAAAGGTATGGTCTCATATATCAGGTGTCATATGTGCTCCCTGAGGCATTTGGTGGGCTGCTGTGTGATACAGGAAGCTGGACTAGATGGGTCTTTGGCCTGATCCAGTGGAGGCTTTCCTTATGTTCTTACAGTAATTTATGTTGTATTTCAGATAATGTGGTTTGCACCCCTTTTCTTTTGGGGCAAATAGGATAGCGGTGTTAGTGAATGAGAGGGCTCAACATAATTGAAAGCCCAAACTCAAAACTGTATGAAACTTGGAACTGCCTTGCTTGGTCCCACAACTTCCATGTAATCCAGTAATCTGTTGTAGGTAGCAAACAGCCAAGTATCTCTGTACATGAAAAGTGTTTGTACATTCATAATTTGAAATGCTGGATAAAATACATACCTTTGTAAATTATATTATTTTAGTCTCTTAAGGACCAGGACATAGAATAAATCTGTACTAGGGCAATGCAAATACAGTGTTGCCTCACTTAAAGAGCTTAATTTGTTCCGGAGGCATGCTCTTTAAGTGAAACACTCTTTAAGTGAAGCAGATTTTCCCCTAGGAAACAATGGAAACTCAGATGATTGGTTCCACAACCCCCAAAATATTCATATAAAAATATTAACTGTATGTAAAAATGATGACAAAACACAGGAATTGAATTCAAAACACCATAATATAATACAGACCACAATTACTGTAATAAAACACTGTAATATTCTGTACAGTAAAAAAGAAAAGAGAAACCTTTACCCCAGACAGACGCAAATAAAGAGCCAGACAAAAGTGCTGGATTGAGGGACACTTTTATTAACTATTTAACATTAAAATAAACATTAAAATAAACATGGACTGCTCAAACAATAGCCGTGCGGTCTAAGGGGATGCGGCTCTCCGCATAGATCCCCATGCAGATGTTGGTTAAGGGCGTTCCCAGCCTGGCTCAGGACATTCCTTGAACAGAGTTCAAGGATGCCCGTCTTTGCCAACCCGAAGGTCAAGGTAGCTGGATGCGCAGCCGCCAGCTATTCCGGCCCATCTGCGCCTAGGAAAGGATCTTTCCCATCCAGGAAAGGGGGCTCGTTAACCTCACCCCTGGAGCCGTACGAGCATCACAGGGAGGCATCCGCACCCCCAGATCCTTGCTACCTAAGGCTGCACACCAATGGCCTATCCTGCCTATATCCGCACGACTCCTGCCACACGGTGAGTCAGCCTAGCGCTTGGCTCAACCGGCCCACCACAAAAAACTGGAACAGTCCCTGCTGTAAGGTAACTAAGAAAACATCAGTAGCCATAGGAGACAAACGAACTCCATCGGCTCTGTATAACTCAGAATGCCTCCACCCAATTCGGGGGTGCAGAATAACCGCACCACCCATACTAAGGAGGAACGAGCCACAGAAGCGTTAAGTTGCTTATGTGACACGTCAACCCTCCGGACACTTTTAGAGCCCAACCACGCATGCCTGGGCTGCATCTGAGACCAGACGATGCGTACTCCTGGGCACCAGGCTCTCACAAAGGAGAGTTCCTCCTTGATCTACACTCCCAAGGACACTGAAGTCCTCTGAGCGAGACCATTCTCCCCCAGATGCACCAGAAATACCTGCGGAGGCGGGTTCCTTCCCAGGAACTCAAAAAAAAGGCCGGCAGAAACTGCCCCCAACACATCCCCCTGTCAGCCACCCGGAAGATGGAGGCCCGAGATCCCAGCCCGAGCTGGGTGCCAAACCCTCTGCATTCGGCCCTCTTCTTGGCCCAGAAGAGGATGGAGTGGCCGATGAGCAGGATCCGAGTCCGGGTTCCTCCTACAAGGGAAAGCAAAAACATAGCCATATTAGAATGCAACAAACAGCACTCCGGGCCAAAACCTCAACACCATACTAGACCAAGCCCTAATGGTCAGTCAGTGGGCTGGGGGCGCCGACCTGAGCCCCTATTCTGAACGCGGCCCGAAGGCCTAACACATATGGGCTATGCCCGACCAGTTGCAACCCTATGCAGGGTGCAACACCAGCAGACCCGCGCCGGCGCCAGCCGGGCTGCTTAATACCACAGGCTGGGCACATGCCCATACCAAGAAGCCAAGCTGACTGCAGCAAGGCATGCCAAACGCAACAAACAAACTTGGGCACGCGCCCAAACATTAGGCCAACCTGTCCGGGAAAGGCCCACTGACAAAGCCAGGTGTAGTCAATGCCGATCTCTCTGGGATAACAGGCCACTGGAAACTTGGGCATGCGCCCAAACATTAGGCCAACCCGTCCAGGAAAGGCCCATTGACAAAGCCAGGTGTAGTCAATGCCGATCTCTCTGGGATAACAGGCCACTGGAAACTTGGGCATGCGCCCAAACATTAGGCCAACCCGTCCAGGAAAGGCCCATTGACAAAGCCACGTGTAGGCAACACCAATCTCTCTGAGACAACAAGCCCTGGAACTTGGGCACGCGCCCAAACATAGGCCGACCCGTGTGGGAACAGCCCAGTGGCAAAGCCTCGTGCAGGCAATACCAATCTCTCTGAGACAACAGGCCCTGGAACTTGGCCACGCGCCCAAATATAGGCTGACCCATGTGGGAACAGCCCAGGAGCAAAGCCTCGCGCTGGCAATGCTAATCTCTCTGGGATAACAGGCCACAGAATGCAGGCAATGCCAATCTCACTGGGATAACAGGCCACGGGAAACTTGGGCACAGGCCCAAACATAGGCCAACCTGATTAGGAAGGCCCAAAGGCAAAGCCGCAGGCAGTGCCAATCACTCTGTGATAACAGGCCCCAGCAAACGTCTATCTGGGACAACAGGCCCTGGAAATAGGCAAAGCCAACTGCTGGCAGTACCTTCATCTACCTGGGATAACATGCCCGACAAATAACAGGGAGCCTAGACTCCCTAAACCCATAAGGTACAAAAAACCATGAAGGTATAAATCCAAGGAAGCTAACACTTTCCAACAAGCGACATCTAACCACCTCTAACCAATCTTACAAATGGCATCTGTGGGCATACCCATTAAACTAGCTCGAAGCTGCTGCCCCCAACACAAAGTGAATGCAAACCATAACAGCTGTAGTGTAGCCTAAGCGGTGCAGGGTGGCCTTGAAGGCAACCCCAAATCGGTAAACAGTAAGGGGAGAACCCTACAATAGCTTCAGTAAAGGGATGTCCCAACAGTCCCAGCAGTGGGACTGCAATTGGTCTAACTGCCCCAAGCACATTACCAAGGAGTCCCCTGGGAATGCGCCCACCTAGGCCAATCCTTATGGGAAAGGGCCACAGGGAAAGTCGACTGCCAGCACCACCTACTGTCAACTGGGACAACAGTCCCTTAAAATGATGGGGAAGCCATCCCTGGCAATACACAGGCTTTTAAAGCGAACTGCTGGCCCGACCGTTATCCATCTATGATAAGAGCCCCCCCACCCCCCCCAAAAAAGAAAATTAACGATAAAGCCAACTGCTGTCAATACCTCCAGCTATGCCCAGAGGCCTTGGAACAAAAATTACCCCATAGGTAAAACAAACTGGGGCCGAAACTCAAACATCTTACCCTCCTAACCCAGTTAGAGGTATCAGACTACCTTGCATCCCATCCTAAAATAAGAATGACTGACATGCCCATCGCACTGGGTGCACCTAATGGCACAGCAGACCACTACCTACCTTGTTTCCCCTATGGGATGCCCCTCAGATTTCCCCTGGGTGAAAGGCCGCAAAGACGTCACCTTAAAAGTCTCACATAGCGGCCAGAAGTCAATGACACTCCAAACAGCTGAAAACCACCCTTCCTATATGTACACATGCAAATATGCAAAGCTGCCTGCAAAAGCAGGTAAGGTAGCAAAGCCACCGATGAGCCTTATCCTCAGTATGCCGTCCGAAACTCCCACCATGGTCATAACAAATACTGATGTTAATGCAAATTACAAGGTGCCATAATCGCCATGATAGCCAGACACCGAAGGGAGCGGGTCCACCATGAGCTAACTATTCCCTAACCTCTGTTGTGAAGAAGACCATGCACCCACTAATTGCTGGTGTGCTTAGAAAAGTACCAAAATCGCTTGATAAAGGCAGCAACGGCAGCCGAACTATAATTGAGTGCTTAGTTCTCTGGAAGCTCAACTCCTCAGCGGGCCATAACTACATTTCTTACACTCATTAAGATGAAGATACATAACCAAAGATGCCTGAGAAAGTCATCTAAGGTGGCAGAGCCCCCACTGAGCTTGATACACAGGAGTATAAATCCTGTCTTACCCGAGCAAGTACATCAACCCCAAATCCTAGTGCCAGTCCTTCAGTTAATCCATACTGAGTAGATAGCCACTCATTCCTCCACTACAAAATGAATGAATATCAGAGGAAAGTATTTGCTAACCTGTCACAAAAGGATCAGGCCAGCATAGAGTTTAAAACTCCATAAGATAAGCTCCCCTTCAAGTGGTATAGATGTGGGACATAATTAATGCACCCACTAATCATTTAGCCCCGCTATCAGATGAAAATACAGCTGCAAAGAGCCCTTTAAACCAGCACATAAAGTGCCAGAGCCCACATTAGGTGTAATGCTGTAGCCGCAGGCGAAAACCCCAGTTATGTGCCATACCAGAAGATATAAGCATGCCTAAGCAGAAAAGTTGCCTGCAAACCATACCCTAAAATAACTGAGCCAGCCAGGAGCTTATTGCGCAACATGAAGCTAGGCCTCACTGTGCGGGAGCCACACCCTCTGTGGGTATAAAAGTAAAAGAAATGAGTAGCAAAGCAACAATCATATAACGTGCAAGTAGTAGTGAATATATATAATTAGTTAAATCGCTCAATATATAATCAGTGAATACAATTAAGTAATAGCCCGAAGTAGCACAGCCACAATTGAGCTGATTGCTACTCAGAAGACTATACGGGATAAAAGTGGTTGTGAATCTGCGTAATTATACCAGTTGCATATCAACAGGGTCCACCCATAGCAGAGCCGCTTGCAGTCTGAGCCCCCCAGCCGTGGATATGAACCGCACATCCCTTGATTACACACCACTAATAGGTGACGTGTGAAAGTGTAAGTGAGCGTGCCTAAGTAGAAAGTTGCCTGCTAACCAGGCACTAAAAGCAGCAAGTCCACCCTGGGGCCTACTGCCCATAAAGAGGCCAGATCCACCAAGATAATAGCCACCTCTTCGTCCCCAAATGCATGGAACATGCATAACTATCAACACGTAATATCAAGCTGGCACGTGCATACAGAACCCCAGAAGGGTAGGCCCTTCTATGTGCCATAGCCACCCATGCTGTCCATACTACAGATGGGAACAGTATTAAACCCAAAAAACCCCATCCCAGTAAACTAGTATTACATTAAAGCCTATGATTTGTCCCTGATGCACAGAGCCTACTAAATGTTAAGGCAATCAGAGAAATTGAGATGTAGCTAACTGATGCACCCACAGCAAGGATGAAGTTGGAAAATGAATAGGCTGCAGAAATGTATAGGCCACAGCAAATGTATGGGCTGCATAAAGCAGCAAGGACCAATAACAGTGACCAAAAGTCCTCACACCAACAGCAAGGCTTGGGAGGACACTGAACCTACAGCCTAAGACCTGAAGAGTTGGGGGTAGGGCTAAGCCCAGAAGCCCAAAAGTAGTCAAAATACCTGGTTGCCACAATTAAACAAGAACCAGGCCCCAACTTCAACATCCTCCGAGTCAGTAACTAACCCTGACCTCTACGCTGACCGTGGAGGAGGGGGACACCGAGGCCTCTTTCTCCATATTTCCAGGCCCTTGTACCCATAACACAATGTAAAGCCACCCACTGGGCTATCCACCCCCACCCTGTGTGTACTCTTGTTTTCACCAAAGGATACCACACAGCAGGCAGATGTCCCAACCGATGCAGAAGTGGAGGGGGCTGCACAAAGTTTCAATTCTAACCTGTAACCACTGCCTAAAAACAAGTTCCCCTACTGGGTAAATCTATATCTAGCTGGCCCATAGGCCACCCCTCACCCCAATACACGGGGGGGGGGAGGAGGAGGGCCAAAGACCTACTCTCCAGCAATTGGAGGGGGGGAGTGACCTCCAGCCTCCAAGGCAATGCAGCCCGCACCTCCGTAGAATTCCCAAAACAGCAAGGGAGGGGGAAAGTTCTGTTCCCCCCAAGCACCCCCAGTCTCAACCCCAAGGGTGAAAAGCACCCCCAGCAACCCCCTCCGCCTGCTCTAAGCCAGAGGGAGGGGGGCAGTGGTGGGCACCAGCAGGTTCGCACCTACTCTATAGAACCGGTTCTTAACAAGAGATAGTACATATAAAGTTTAAAAATAGCCATTTAAAAGTGGCTGCCAGATGGACAGAGAACTGGTTCTTAATTTCTTTGAAGCCCATCACTGGAGGGGGGGTCACGTCGGGCTAATATTCTAAGCACTAAAAGACAAGTGGCAGGGAGGAAAATGAAGAGGCTCCTTCCCTGACGCTTGCTGGAGCCCGACTGATCTTCCCCAGGCAGAACAAGCCCGGTAACAGCTGGGGTCCACCCCCCAGGCCCTTCAGCAGCCCATGGCTGCAATGCATTTTGCCCAGCTTTCAGCAGTCTGCAGAAGGGTAAAGTGAGCCGGTGCTACAAGGTGCACCAGCTTCATTATGGCCAAGTATGACTAATTTTCCCTAAAAGAGTCTCTGGTGTCTTTTGCAGCATCTTTAACAAGGAACCTCTCTCTGTGTTAGATCTATCTATGCAGACTAGATAGGCAGTCTGCAACAGCAAAGGGGCAAGATCCTATGCTGTCTACTCAGAATCAAGCCCCATTAAATACACCTGGGCTTACTCACAGGAAAGAGTGTAGGACTCTTTGTCAGTCATGCAACCTGACTCTCTGCAAGTTTGCATGAAGAGGAACAAGTCCTACTCTTTGCAAGTTTGCATGAAGAAGGGCACAGAAGGATCTACTCAGAATCAAGCCCCATTAAATGCACTGGGGCTTACTCACAGGAAAAGAAAACTGCAAGCAGGGAAGGTGGTGGTGGGGAAAGAGGGTGGTTGTAATGGGGTCCAGGCAGGGGGGCTTCCTGGGGGGAAGGGGTCTGTCTGAAGGGAGCTGCAGAGGGGGTGCAGGAGGAGTATTTCCTCCTACCTGATGGAGGGTTGAGGCTTGGATGAGCACATTTTCTGGCTGTAGAAGGCAGCTATGTTGGTTCTACCAAAGAAGAAGCTCCGTGCTCTCCCTGCTGGTCTCTTCCATGTACTGCAGGGGGGAGAAAGTCAGAATCTACTCTAAATATAATCTAAAATTATATTATTTTAGTCTCTTAAGGACCAGGACACAGAATAAATCTACATAGAATAAATCTACGCCAAAGCTGGGGAGAGACAGGGTGAAGGACAGGGAGTAAAACCAACGGGCACTCGTTATGTGAAAAAAGCTCTTTAAGTGAAGCAAAATCACACAGAAATTTTTGCTCTTTATGTGAAACATTCTCTATGCGAGGCACTTGTTAATAGAGGTACCACTGTAGTTTTAACTCAGTGAGTATAATACAAACTATGTGATTGTGTATTACCAAAGAGTTTGTAGAAATACTTGGACCCAGAATGTATTTTTCTGACACTAACATTTATATGCCAAGCAGTGGTGGGCTCCAGCAGGTTTGCATCTACTCTATTGAACCGGTTGTTAACGAGAGATAGGACATATAAAGTTTAAAAATAGCCATTTAAAAGTGGCTGCCAGATGCGCATAGAACCGGTTGTTAATTTCTTTGAATCCCATCACTGATGCCAAGATGTACATTTGAATGCTTACTAATACAAACCACAGCCTAACAAACCATTTTTGTTTTACAGGAGCATAGTATTATGCAGAAGTTGCATTGTACTCAAGTTGACAAAATGGTAGCAAATTACGACAAAGAGAAGTTAGCTTTTGAGAAAATCCTTGAAAAAGCAATAAAGAAAAAGGGGTAAGGTTAAAGGACATATGTTTCAATTTTAGGATGCAGGTAAAACCTAATTATCAGTGTTTTATTTATCAGCAATTATGTCTCGATGCAAATGAGGTTACAGTTGTAAATTGACAGATGGGCTAAGTGCTTAGTTAGCTTGAACTGGGACTTCAGCTATACATAGCAAATTCTATTATCGTCTCAGAATCTCAAGGGAACTGATGAGTTCAAGTGTTCCTCCACAGCTGCTCATGTGTCCAGATTCACAAATGATTAAATAATTGTCTGTGGAAAGGGAAATAGCTCTGCTGGCCTCTGTGGGTTTTTTTTAAGAGTTTGGTCTTATGTGGACTATACTACCAGCCACAATTGTTTGTTCATGTTTCTACTCTTTGAACATATAAAGCAGGTAATGGGGAGGGAGCATGTAACAACCAGAGAGGAGAAAGAATGGGCACTCCTCTCCATTGATTCAGATGGTTTTTTTTATCCAGCCTAGCTCATTTTTGCTATATTGGAGTAAGGCTTGGATAATAGACTAGAAAGTGAAGGAGTGATTATTGAGAAAGTGAAAGTGAGATAAGTGATTATTAACTTCTCACATTTACATCAGACACAAACAGAAGAGACTATCTGAGCAAAGCTGACTGCCATATCATATTGGCTCCCTGACTTTTATATGTACTAACCCGCCTTATAAGGTTATGAAGATGATCACAGATGTATGTCAGGCACTTTAAAGCAGGGGTCCAAACTGCTGGACTGCTGCATTAAAGAAAAAGTCTTTTTTGTCACCTATGGCACTTACTGTTTCATGCAGCTGCCTTTTAAATTTTGAGCTGATCTTGTTAGAAAGTTGCTCCAGGCAGCTTCTTTGGTCCCAAAATCAGGGTGCAGATCCTGCTGAGGCGATGGATCGCAGAAGAGGCTGCCCAGCACATCTTCCTAAAGAGATAGGCTTGAAGGATAGGCCATGCACAACAGGAAAAGCTTTCTCCAGGCACCAGGTCCAGCTCGCAGTATGGGATTTGCTGCCTGCTGCAGCTTAGGAGAACTTCCTTCTAAGGAGATGAGTTTAGCTAAAGGATCTACTGATATGCAGTTATTGTTCTGTTGGGAAAATAGTTGTTCAGTATTAAATTTCTACATCACTTTGCTAACAATGTATGGAAAGTTTGGTGTGAAAAAGGATAATGTTATTCAAACACATGCTGGTCTCTAGTGAAAGTTTACTAAGAAGATGTATCTTCTTTTGAAATTTTTTGAAATTTTTCATTTTTTTTCCTTTAAGAGGAAATAATTGTGTTGAGATGAAAAAAGAAATTGAGAATAAAATCCAGATACTAACATCTGATCACAAATCGAAGGTAAGAGAAGTAGACATTGAAAAATGCATTCTTTCCTTTGAAGTCTTGTGTCTATATGTAGATATTTCTAAAGCAGCAAAGAAGTTTTGTTCCCACAAAAGGGGACAGGAAGAGATGTTTTAGAGATAGTAGTGGTGTAGTAGTGTGTCTATCACATTTTTGAGTTTGCAGAGTTCTGTATCGAGAAGGACTCCAAAATTGTAGATTAAAGTCCAAAGAGTAGTTTCTGTGGTTTGATCTTCTTTGCATTGTAACCTGGGAATTGTCCAAAACTATGACTTTGTTGTTACTATGAATATTGAATGCTAAAGCAATCAAGGAGATTCTAGAAGTTATTTCTACACTTGATGAATAACACCAGCCCATCTTAAAATTGTCAGATAATGCAGCCTGACAAAATTGGGGTGGTTGTAAACTCAATGTGGAAGTAAGAAGTGCAAACAGAAAATGTTTATGCATTAGGAATATTTGTATTTCTAGGTGTCCCTTCCTGTATAGTCTTCAAACATTGTAATAAAGTGAAAGAGACATAAATGGGAAAGGTTAGGGTTTTATGTTTTTTGTTTTACCTTTGTGCTTCTTATCTCAATAACATAGAGGTTTCCTCATTAATTCCATGGCAATGTGAAGCTAATTTGTGTTGTCCAATTCCTTACGGCATGCAGGATTCCAGTAATTACACCAGACTGCTTACAAAACAATCTTCCCGAGAGCTTAGCTTTGAAAGATATGCATGGAAAGTACCAACATGGCCTTTATTTTGCCTAGGTGAAAGAAATTGTGGCACAGCACACGAAAGAGTGGTCGGAAATGATTAACACGCACAGTGCCGAAGAGCAAGAAATGCGTGACTTGCACCTGAGCCAGCAGTGTGAGTTAATGAAGAAGCTGCTAATTAACGCTCATGAACAGCAGACCCAGCAGTTAAAGCTTTCTCATGATAGGTGAGCATGTCAGTACTCACCAATATTACCCTGCACCCTGGTGAATAGAGACAAAGCTTTTGCTTTATCTTTGCCTCTTCCTTCCTTTGCCTCCCCATTTTTAGTCCGTTGCCAAGTAACACGTCTTTGCAATGTTGCAAAAATACAGCTCCTCTTTACTATTTCCTCAGCAAAATTTCTGGCTCATGCTGTGACTATTTCTCACACTGATTATTACAACCTGTCGGCTCTCCCATTGTTGGTCTTCCCTCACCAGAACTCTACTGGCAAAATCAGTACCACATTTATGGTCCCAACCATATAATTCCCCTTCTTAAATCCCAACATGAGTGATTCCCAAACCTTTTGACTTAGGGTTCCCTACTGAGCCACTGGTTGTGGCTCCACAATTTAAATCTATTATCCTATAGAATGTATAGGGCATCAGCATATTTCCAAGGATTCCACAGCAACCATGGCTGTGGGTTCCCCAAGGGAGCTACGAATCACAGTTTGCTCTGTATCAACGACACTATAAGCTATATAGTGTTCACGGATGACTCAAAAAAGTAGAAAGAAGTAGTGGACACTCTCCACAGTATTTCCCACTGCTATATTACTCTCCCACTTTCATTTATGATACACACAGTATTAAGGTCTGACCATCACTTCTCTAACCTGCTCTTTGCTACACCTTCAGTCCTCCAGTTTAAACCTGCACTGTTCTAAGCCATGTTCAACATGCTCTCTCTCAACATGCCCCTGCTTTGCTGCCTAGGCTAGCATTGCTAGCCCAGTGCAGGTCCATCTATCTTGGGCCAGCCTACTCGGACCTTTGCTGGCCCAAACTTTTTCTGGTGCAGCTAGGCTGGCCTATCTGGTTTTCGTGCCAGATAAGTTGGCCTAAGTGCACTTCAGTCCTATGCAACTTTGCAGTGTGGTGCAGATATAATTCAACCCTGAGGCAAGGGAACAAATGTGAAGGCTTCCATAACTACCTTTCCACCATATGATGTACAGAGTACTTCTGACTGGCACAGCTACACCTAGTGCCATCCCGCAGGATTAAAACTGTGGCTTTTAACCCCCTTTTCTTCAAAATGGTTCAATTGTAAATGATATTTGATGTTCACTGTTCTGCCAGTATGAAATTAGAGACAGATCTAAGAAACATTTTGACGTGATTGTCTCATCTTTTGAAGATTTTTATCATATAATGATATATTCATCATCATCATCATATATTCAGCTTATCAATGGGAAATGTTTTGCGATGAGGAGACTGTGTGCCTTGTCTAAATCTTTATGTAATGATATTTTTCGGTGGCTATATCTCTGTGCACATTTTACTGTATGTGTATGAGATGATAAAAACAGAATCTGAGTAGCAGGGTGACAACCAAATCATTCAAACAAATGATAGTGTTTCTACTACACAATTGCTTTGATATAGGGTTTCATGGAGAGAGACACAATAAATTTAGCTAGAGCAAAATAACAGTGCTGCTAAGGAGCATGTACATAACAGACTTCCACATGACTGCATAGTCCAAATTTTAAAAGATACGGGTAGACTAGTCTCGCAATCCATGTAAACTAGTCTAGCAGTCCATGTATATAGTCTCATTATGGTCAGTGAGGCTTACCCCCAGACAAGTGTGTTTTGTATTGCAACCTAAGTGTTTGCTCATGCTTTCAATACCAATTATTATACTTCTTTAGGGAAAGCAAAGAAATGCGTGCCAACCAAGCAAAAATTTCTATGGAAAACAGTAAAGCCATAAGCCAAGATAAATCTATTAAAAACAAAGCTGAGAGAGAACGGTAAGTGTTGAATTCTGTAGCTACCTTTGTAAAATGTTCACTCCTTGTGCATAAAGACACAGTAGAAAATTAGTTTTTCAAAATTAATTTGTGAGGATAGTTTCCACTTCATTTTGACTTTTATTTCAGGCTTAGTTGTCTCTTAGTAACAATATGAAGACCATTAGGAGCATGCAATCTAAATGCAACATGAAAAGGCATTTTTGTTGAAAATTTTTGACAGGAGGGTCACATCATCTCTTTGACACTGTGTCAGAGAGGAAAAAGTAAGAATTAATTTAAAATTTAAAAAGAATTGACATTTCAAATTTGAATAAATTCACACGAATATTAGAGACATAGGGCACAATCCAGAGTAACTATGGGGAGTCCCGTAGGTTTCCCATAGGTTTTCACTAGGTGGTGCCATAACTACATCGACGTAAATGTCTCTTACGTGCTTCCATAGTTACTCTGGATTGTAGGGATAATTTATATGAACAAATGAACACATTCAAATAGGTTCATAAACACTTTCTAACACAGGGGTGGTGGTGATCTTCAACAGTTCATAAACACTTTCACACAGAGAGAGAAGAGTTGTGTGCAACTCACACAACTGAGTTGAGTTTTTGGCAACCTCACAGACCCTTTGAACCCCCTCTGGAGGATTATAGAATTGACTCACGGGCCACATAAAAGAGGCTTGCTGCAGAGCACATGGAGGCTTGCCATGGGCTATATCTGGCCCCCAGGCTGGGGTTTCAACATTGTGCACTAGATGAAAGGGGAAAAACAGGGTGAAGATGAATGGGAGGTATGGTCTGTTTCAGTCAGGCTGAGGACTAAAGGGTTGTCCTTCTAACCTTCTAATAGTGCTTCTAATGTAATGCCCTTAGTGGCATTACATACAATTCACATAAGGATATGAAATTGGCCTATCACGAGGGGCAAGCCTTCGTGCCTTACCCAAAATTGCTCCTTCAGGGGACCCATAGGAATGGAGTAGGATGGGACATGAAGGGCTTCAAAAAAGGGAGAATCACCCAGAGGCTAAACTGTGGGGGCGGGGTGGAGAGAGATTTTACAACACTCTATGTATATAAAAGAGAAAAGTCACTGACTCACTCACTGACTCACTCACTTACCCACTCATCACCGCCCTGCCAAAACTGGTGGGCCTAGAAGCGTGAAATTTGGGGTAGGTGTTCCTTCCATGATGGAGGGGTGCACTAAGAACCGGTTTTTGGAAATTCCAACCGGAAGGGGGTGAAAAGGGACGCAACGCATTTTCCTCCCTATATTTTGCATTGAGAATTGCTGACTCAGCAACATTCCACCCCAGCTGCTGGGCCTGAAGCATGGAATTCTGGGAGTTCCTTCTGTCACCTGAACTCCCACCAAGAACCATCTGGAGACATTTAACCCTTCAGGGGCTGAAAAGGGGGCAACGTGTTTCTGTCCTATACTTAACATGGAAGACTGACCAAAATCCAGCCAACTGGGTGCTCTGTGCCTGGTGCACTGGGGGATGTTGTTCGGAGGAAGAGGTTGCACTGGCGAGGATGCTGCACATGGGGGGAAGTTGCGCATGGAGGAAACTTGCGCATGGCGGAAAGTTGCACATGGGAGGCTGATGCGCATGGGGGGAAGTTGTGCATGGAGGAAGTTTCGCATGGGGTGATGCACGTGGGGAAATTTGCGCATGGGGAGAATGATGCGCATGGGGAATGATGAGCATGGGGGAATTTGTGCATGGGGATGATGCACATGGGGAAAAGTTGCGCATGGGGAAAGTTCCGCATCGGCGGATGATGCGCATGGGGGGAAGTTGCTCATGGGTAGAAGTTGTACATGGGTGGATGATGCGTATGGGGGGATGATGCGCATGGGGGAAGTCGTGCACATGGGAAAAATTATGCTTGGGGGTTGATGCGCATGGGGGAAGTTGCACATGGGGACATAATGCGCCTGGGGGAAGTTGCGCATGGGGGAAAAGTTGCGCATGGGGGAAAGTTGCACATGGGGGATGATGTGCATGGGGAAAAGTTGCGCATGGGGAAAAGTTGTGCATGGGGGTTGATGCGCATGGGGTTGATGCGCATGGGGGAAAGTTGCGCATGGGGAAAAGTTGCGCATGGGGGAAGTTGCGCATCCGCGGATGATGCGCATGGGGGGAAGTTATGCATGAGGGGAAGTTGCACATGGGGGGATGATGCGCATGGGGATATGAGGCGCATGGGGTGTTTCTGCGCCGTGGGGGGATGGCGTAGGGGAAAATGTTACACCCGCAACGCGGGTACACTTTTTGCTAGTTCTAAAGATAAGCCAGATAAAATCTTTCATCTGAAGCCACATGAAATTGTTTTGTAGGCTGTATCAATATTGAGGCTGCCAGTTTGCCATTCTTGGGTCAGAATATTGATTCAAAAGTTCTAAAGACCCCCAAAAAGTGAGAAAACAAAACTGAAGCATTATTGCTTTTTATGAGTAACATAAGATAATCAAGCCCTTCTCATATGGCATTTTATTTTTAAAATAAGCAGATACTACAGTGTCCGATATCTTTTATAGGCGTGTCAGAGAACTGAACAGCAGCAACACAAAAAAGTTTCTGGAAGAGAGAAAGCGGGTAAGTAGTTAATTAGCTCAGAAATCATCAACCCCTTCAGCAACAATACATTTCAAGAGTTTAAGACTTTCTCTTATTGTGGACTCATCTGTCTGCCAAAGGTTGCTGACCATAAAACAGTTTGAAAATTCAGATATTCTGGTTATTCTTTTGCTGTTATTGGTTGCTTACATAGGGGGACAATACAGCGTAGAGGACAGAGGGCCTGTACCTTTAACCATTGCATAGAACAGGGAATTTAGGGAGGTTTAGCTCAACATAGAAGGGTTTAAAAAGAAGCATCTGCCTAAATTTCCTCTTGTCCAAATTTCCTATTGTCCAATGATGCCTCCATGGACATGTGGCCTGCATGTGCACAAATTGCTGTTCCCTTCCCACTGAGGTGGTACCTATTTATCTACTTGCATTTGCATGCTCTTGGAATACTAGATTGGCAGGAGCTGGGCAATTGACGGACGCTCACTCACAGTACTTGCGTCTCAAACTGCTGACCTGCTGATCTTCAAATTGTCAGGCACAGAGCCTTTAACCACTAAGCCACTACATTTACAATACAGTATCCTAAAAGCGACACTGATCACCACATCAAAGATCATAGCTCAGGGAATGCAAATCCTTAAGAGGTATAATTATTTCACTATATACTCTATAGTGATAAGAAGCAAAATTCTGGGGCAAAATATGGTTGCCACCTTTAAGAAATTCATACAGACACTGAGTAATTCTGTTATTATTACTTTTTGCATTTTACCTTCTTTTATCTGATTTTTTCCAATAGTTGGCAATGAAACAATCAAAAGAAATGGATCAACTGAAAAAAGTTCAACTTGAACATCTAGAAGTTCTAGAGAAACAAAATGAACAGGTAATTGTGTAACAGACTGCAAAGGTGCGTCCAATTATCAGATAGTTTCGAATGTGAACTATGTTCAGATAATGCCTAAAAACTGGCATGTTCCCACTGAATTGAATTTATTCCCAACTACATTTGCATAGGATTGCAGCTTAATTGGTTAAGTTAACTGATGAAATGGATGTGGTTGATTCCCTGGGTGGCACAGAGCTGCTCACATCTGCTCTGTCCAGAGATGACGCAGAACTTAACGCTATTGAGATTACTGCTGCTTTACCAGCAGTAAGTGGAAATGTTTCCCTTGCCCTCCGGTAATGCAACACAGGCCATATGGTCCGGCTCCTCCAGCACAAGTTAGGATTGCACTGTACGTAACATTCATTTCAATTGATTCACTGTAAATCTTCAAGATAGTAAAAACCTCAAATGTTTCAATCTCATGACTAAGAATGCAGACAATTGTTTGCCTATAGACAGACAATTGTTTATTGTTTAAGCTAAAGGCCGTCACAATCATTCGCATTCAGAATGAAAGCACAGTTAAAAGAATACATCCAGAATACAAAATACGTTAAAATCATACAGACAAACACACGTGCCCCTTCATGTTCAGGAATCTCCTTTACAGTCTATTGCAATAGCTCCCCAAAAAATTACCATGAATAGTTCAAGCTGCTTTAGCAAACAGCACTGTTATCTAGGTGACAAATGGATCACAGTCTGAAAGTAGCATGCATACTTTCATCTGGGGGTTCTCCCCCTGAAGGGCAGGGATAGTCTATAGTGTACACTATGTTCAGATAATTGGCTGGAATCTGACATACAGCTAAAATCGGAATGTACTAGAAATGGGCATCAGTGAGATGCATAAAAGCAAATAGGTAAACAGTTAATTGTGAAAAGGCCAACACACTCTTGGAGGACAATTTTGTGCACTTGAGACCAAATCGTTCATTGTGCCACATATGCACAATATATACCTAGGCTGCTGAGTGTATCCATCCTATGAGTTCTAACTATGCAGTTTTCAGTTATGGGCACAATCCAGACCCAGTTCAACCTGCTCTGCCCTAACTGCTCTCTCCTAACTATTCTGTATCCAGAGCAGAAAGTTATGCTGCATCCAGAGAGTCAGGAAGCCTGGGCTGCCCTAACTGCTCCAGAGCATGCTGAGTAATTGACACATGGGGAGGACTTGCTCCTGAGGAGACACCCCTCAGATCACACTGGACAAGGAACAGCTGTGGTGTCTACAGTGGTGACACGACTCTGTGTATCTCCTGATGCAGAAGTCTGGGTGTCACCCCGGGATGTGCGTACCCCCCTATCTGGACTGCGCAGTCACCAAGGTTGGTGCTTGTGCAGTTGTTTCTGAAGCCAACTGGCTTCAGAAAGAGTACTGCGCAGGCACCATCTCTGACACCTGCACAGTACTTTTCTAAAGCCTTTTGGCTTCAGAGGAGACTGTGCAGGCGTCAGAGTTGGTGCCTGTGCAGTACTCTTCTGAAGCCATTCAGCTGCCGCTCCATCTCCTGAGTGAGACCGAATGGCCGTGCAGAGGCGGACTTTCTCTGCTCTAAGGAAGTCTTCTCTGAAGCTGTTCGGCATGCTCAGTCTGTTTCTGCGCAGTGCACCTCAGCTGGCCATTCGGGCCAGCTCCAAGGACAAGTGCAGCTTCTGGCTGCTGCTCCGCCTTGGAGCAGGCCTGAATGGGTGCGCTGACGCCTGGGGCCTGCCAAAGGACTGTCAAACTCATCTGGTGCATCACCCCATACGGAGCGCATCACCCAATGCAGCCCGCACCAGCTGCACCAGTCTGGTGATGCCGCTGGGTGCCTGCCTTATAAGGAGTCCCTGATGAGATGCCAGTATACAAGGGGTATACTACAGTGAATACAAGGGGCTTCTTGGAGTGGCCTACTGTATCCTGAGGTTTGTGGGCAGCTGTAGTTGCTTCATATCCTAAGGTTGACCAGCAGGGGTTGCAGCTAGGCTGGCCAGGAACTCAGATTTTTGGTCAACACTGCCATTCTTACTCGGGCCTTATCATGGATCCCTATGGGTCTACTCATTACTATACCTGCTCCTGAGGTGGTATATCTCTGAGGAGCTGGAAGAGGGCATTTCTGCCTTGGAAAAAGGCTCTGGATACAGAGTAACTGCTCTGCCCTAGACAATGCTAAACATGCCCTCAGCATGCCTTTCCTGAACTGCCTAGGGCAGAGCAGCTAGGGCAGAGCAGGTCCACCTCTCTTAGGGCACCCTATATTGCCTTACTCTGCCCTAAGCGTTTTCCAGAGTAACTGGGATGGAGCATCTTGCAGTTGCTCCACCCTAGTGATAGATAGGGCAACCCAAGGGCTCTTATGTGGACAGATTAGTTACTCTGGATTGTGCTGCAAGTCTATAAAATAAGAATGCAAGGTGCACTATGCAGATGAGAGGGAGTTTTAAAATAGTAACATGCTCCCTTCACCAGTGGAATTTTGCAAGTCTTTAAAGACCTGGAAAAATAGCAAACATGGAAAAATAGTATTTCTTAATCTCTTCTTCTGGAAGACACAAAGCTCTGCTGGTGAATGATGTATTTCACTGTTAATAATTTACCACTTATTATTTTTCAATCACTTCTAAACTCTTGATAGGCAAGTAGCTTCTCTGGTTAATCCAAAAAACCATGCCAGAGTTGAGGTACTGGAAAGACATCACAAAAATCGTTTATTCTCTTTGTTGTATTAAAGCTGCAATCCTATACACACTTGCTATGAGTAAGTCCCATTGAACTCAATCATACTGACTTCAGAGTTGAAATGCACAAGGTTGTGTTGTTAATTCAATTTTATTGAATTTTCTTTAGTAGTGCAAAAGACTTTAATGCAGAATAAAATCTAAAATATATTATTTTGGCCATGTGCACTAGCATTAAAGATTGAATTAAAATTTCTTTTGATAAGCTTCTGGAAGTCCTTCATCCTTGTTTACTCTACCAACTGGAAGGGGAGGGATATAAGTAGAAGCATGTCTCCCATAAAATGTTATAAATTTGTATGTCCTTTTTATTTCTCTTGCATTTGTTTGTCAGTCGCATCTCATTTTTATTTGCCTCCCTGTTGTATTACTCAATTTTGACATTATTATTTTTGTGCGAACAGCTTTTGAAATCCTGTCATGCAGTCCCTCAGACTCAAGGTAGGATTAATGTATACTGACCAAGCTACTACATTCAGCGTGCATACCTTCTAAAAGAAATCTGTGTCACCAAGACACTTTTTGTAAATGTATCTTGTGATAGATGAGTGCTCCAAAATTCAATCCATAACTGGCTCAGTATTTATCAGCATTCTGAGTGGGCATTCAGAAAAATCCCATCTGTTTTTCTGAGCCTTCTCTCCTGACTCATCAGCGGATCACATAAGCACTGCTAGTGCTTATTATTATTGCATATTCATTAGAATTGCATTGTCTGTTGGAAATTGTAGTTGGTTTAGTACCACACACATAACCAAAGTTGCAGTGAGTGCATATATTTCAACACTAGGCCCAGGGCATTCCCCAGTTTTGTTTTGTATATCCTGTATTCATTTGAAAAAGGCACACAGGTTCACATCCATGATATTTTCATGGAGAACAAGGTGTTACCAGTAAAGAACATCAGTGCATACACCTACAAACAGCAGGGAGACCTCTCATACTTACTTGTCCATACCTCTCATACTTGTCGGGTCCACAAGTGGCCCCTGAGACTCTGTCTCAGCAGAGAGTCTCTAACCACCACTCTATACCTCTTCCTCTGTGTTGGGACAGCAGTGGCAACCCTTTGTTGTGCTGGTGATTCAGCATCCTCCATCGTGGTTTCTGGAATCAGGTTAGGCACCCTCCCTCCCAGCCTCCAAATCATCTTCCTCAGGAAGGGTGATTCCTCAATTATAGGACCTCGGAGCCTGCATTATAGACTTTGTCCTTTGTGTGACATTATTCCACAGGCTTTCCTCTTGCATGTATCTTCTATCCAGAAGAGTGTTCCTCCTTGGTGGAAATTTGTGAGTTTTCTTGTACTTCCAAAAGAAAATCTTCTGTTCTATCCAGAAGAGTGGTTAGATTTGCCTCCAGGCCACTCACCTTCATTAGGTGCCACAAGCCTGCACTTCATGTGTAGGTCTCTACGGCTACAATCCAAAGTAACGATGGGACCTTTTATACCTTTAGACCCTTTATACCGACATAGTTACGGAGCCACCTACGGGAAACCTATGGGAAATGTATAGAGCAGTGCAGAGTAAGTGCCTTTTCCCGTAGGTGCATGCAGTGAAGGGATTCAAAGAAATTAACAACCAGTTCTATGCCCATCTGGCAGCCACTTTTAGATGGCTATTTTCAAACTTTATATGTCCTATCTCTCATTAACAACCGGTTCTGCAGAGTAGGAGCGAACCTGCTGGAGCCCACCACTGGGTGCATGCCACATTCTGTGCAAAACACTGTTTCTTCTGCCATGATTCTGTTGAGTTCCAATAATGCACATGTACACATGCACATAAGTGTGCGCTCACAAGCTCACACACAGAGTACTAACATGAACACAAGCATAAATTCATGCTTCTGCCTAACTCCAATTTAAAATTTTTAAACCCATTTGCAACTCGGTTTGCCAGTTTAGGTTACACAATCAGTGGCCCTGACAGCCTTCCAGAAACTGAGCTGGAAACAATTCTAACCCATTCTACAGTTTTTTCCCTTCACCTTTTAGCAAGTGGTTATTCAAGGGAAACACAGTGACCATCAGATTACATCTGTGTAATGGAAAAACGCATTTACTTGACAATCTCTGTTCCATTACTCAAGTTTGTTAAAAAATTGTGATGTGATGAGAGACTTAATCAATTGTTCAAATCAGTTTTTTCTCAGACTGAAATACCCTTTGAGTAGGGATTACCAATCTGGTATCCTGTGGATAACACATGCAGATAATTCTCAGAATATATTCTAGCGAGTGAAATTCATCTTCAAATCTTTTCTAAGGTTGTGCTATAGTCCTTTTAAAGGTGTGTAGGGAAGTGATAGACCCTTGAATTTCATTTGGAACATTCCACCTGAAGCACAAGTCAGCATTAACATTTTGAATGAGGTTCTACTTGCTGATCCATCTTTTGATTTTTTTATGATTTTTCCATTAATTTTTAAGTTGAGATTTTGAAAGGGAATGAAAAGTTGTAATAATTCTTATTTTGGTGTGATTCAACAATGTCCAGATGAAAAATCCAATGGTTCCCATAGAGAAACATGCTGATAACACATATTCTATACTTTTAAATATACATTGGCATCATGGAGAATTATGCTTCTAAGGGTGCAGTCCTAACTAATCTAGGCCAATCTAACCAGGTTGAACTCACCTGGTATATATTACTTTGGTGGTGTGGGGAGGTCGGCATATTCCTGTGCACTGGCCTAAATCCCTCACCCATGGAATGAAGTGGAAATGCCTTATGGTACTTTTGTGATACCCCAGGTCAGCAGAGCACTTATGCCAGGGTTTAGGCCTGCCTAACTGGAGATTTGGATTGCATCCTAAAACCTTGGTGTGTATTCAAATACACAATTTATATGTAATTCTTGTGTGCAAAACAGGTCTAATGTACACACACACACAACAGGGAAGTAGCATACATACAACAACGGAAAACATACAGAACAGAAAACATACATACAGAAGCTGTTAGCTCCCATCTGGGGACACCTCTGGACACTTGTCCTCATTGCCACAGGAATTATTTTAGCCAAGGATCAAAGTACAGATTATATTCTCTTCTTCCCTGCCCCCACCCCAATGATCAGACATGTAATTAAGAGCACAATTGTCCTGATTTTCAGGCGAAGGAAATGCAGCAGATGGTGAAGCTAGAAGCAGAGATGGACCGCAGGCCAGCAACAGTGGTATAAAGCTCTAGCGCGGAAACTGAAGGCAGAAAATCCAGGATTTTTCTATTTCCAAAGCCAACTCACTGAGGATTGGAAGGTGGTGTCTCTTCAGCTTAGTGTCAAGTGGAGCTGCAAATAACTGATGTGGAGCTTGGAGTTCCTTATAACATTTGAAATGCTCTCTCTCTCTTTTTTCTTTTTACCACACAAAACCATGTTTCTTCAGAAAATATAACAAAGGATAAAAAGACAATTTTGAAATCCTCCCCTTTCAGTGAGATGTTTCTGTGCATCCAGGTTATACAATCAGCAACACATTCTGTCTGCTCTCAATCATTTGCACTGTCTGTTCTTTACTTTGTACTGGTATTTTATATTATCCTTTTCCTTCCTTGGTGTTTGCGGGTCAGCGGCTGTCCTGCCACTTCCCACATTCACTGAGCACCCTGTAGTAGTACACCCTTTTATGAGAGGCACCTGATTTTCTTTTAAGCACTTGTAATGAATTTGGCACCTAAAAACATCTTTCTACTTTTGTTTTGATTACTTTTTTTGGCCACAAGGACAATAGGAAACAGTAGCAAACTTGACAAGAGTTGAAAATTTAAACTCATCATGTATTGGGAAACCACAATCTATAACATCAACAGCATAGATAAATGTGCAGCATAAAATTTTTGCAGGTAGTTTATTTAGAAATCTGTCGTCAGCAATTACCATGTTGGGCTACTTTTGTCTGAACAAAGCTGATATTTTGTGAAATGCTGCTGAAAGGATTGCCATGGTTGGCAAGTGTCAGTCCTTGTGCCAAATCTACTTAATATGACTGAAATGTTGAAAGAATGGCATTGTAGGCACTTTAACAAACGTTTACATCCTACTGAAGAGTTATGTTTTGATCCAGTTGTTGCCAACCTACAGCTCATGGTTTTTCAGAATTTGTGAAATAGCTGTAGGGGCGAGCAGAAAAAAGGTGTGTAGCTGTGAAAAAAATGAAGTATTTATACACATGCAATCACAATATTGTAGAAGATCACATTCCTGTGGCTACTTTGACAACAGTAATAAACAAAATTTTGTTAGCATGTGTTACAAACACCAATTTTGACCAGTGACTATTGTATGACCACACAGTCCTACTAGTAAAGACAGAGTATGATACAGAAACTTTGAATACTTAACAAAGCATAAAATATGTATGTATATGTATGTATATGAATTATGTGGGCATTCTTAATACTTCAAGTTCTAGTTGAAAAGGAACATATATTAATTTAATTTTACACAATATATTTATGCAGATTTTCAGATTTTCATATCAAGAATAACCCTTTTTATGTCTGTTAGATATCCAATTTGCTACAATATTTAATGTGCATGTTCTTCAAGCCTGCTGTAGTGACAGTGCAGAACACTGCATGTATCGTCCATCCTACCGACATCGAGGAGAAATTGGTGATCTAGAACAAATCAAAAGACTGATTTCAAGAGCACTCAGTACCAATCATATTGTTGTATATGCTTGTACAAACTGATTCTGCGTATTCCTAGAAATGAGATGAAGAGATAATTATGTAACAGTCCCAAAACTTTCAAGTTCTCTAATAAAAAAAGCAAATGGAGTACCATGCCATGTGGATAAAATTGTTTTGATTATTATCAGCACAGAAAAGCTGAAGCGAAGTTCTTGCAAGGTGCCATGTACAGCATTTTTTTATGTTGTCAATCTTCTCTGCTTTGATAGTCCAGCAGGTAACAACCCAGTACTATATTAAAGGAAAAGCCACAGCAGCTGCTCATCTTACCTTTTAAAAACATACAAAACAAGCCTGGATGAAATATAACATTTACATGCTTTCTGGCTTTAACTCCCAGGCAGGACAATCCAGAGCAACTAATCTGTCCACATAAGAGCCCTTAGGTTGCACTATCTAACACTAGGTTGGAGCAACTGCAAGATGCTCCAGCCCAGTTACTCTGAAGGAGGCTTAGGGCAGAGCAAGGCAAGATAGGGTGCCCTAAGAGAGGTGGACCTGCTCTGCCCTAACTGGGGCAGCCTAAGCAGCTCAAGAGAGGCAAGTTGAGGGCATGTTTAGCATTGCCTAGGGCAGAGCAGTTACTCTGTATCCAAAGCCTGTTTCCAAGGCAGAAATGCCCTCTTCCAGCCCTCAGAGTTATACCACCTCAGGAGCAGGTATAGTAATGAGTAGACCCATAGGGGTCCATGATAAGGCCCGAGTAAGAATGGCAGTGCTGACCAAAAATCTGAGTTCTTGGCCAGCCTAGCTGCAACCCCTGCCTCTCAACCTCAGGATATGGAACAAACTACGGCTGCCCACAAACCTCAGGATACAGCAGGCCACTCCAAGAAGCCCCTTGTATTCACTGTAGAATGTACTGGCATCTCATCAGGGACTCCTTATAAGGCAGGCACCCAGTGGCGTCACCAGACTGGTGCGGCTGGTGTGGGCTGCATTGGGGATGCGCTCCGTATGGGGTGATGTGCTGGAGGAGTTTGACTGTCCTTTGGCAGGCCTCGGGCGTCAGCACCCCCATTCAGGCCTGCTCCAAGGCGGAGCAGCAGCCAGAAGCTGCCACTTGTCTGAGGAGCTGGCTTGAACGGCCATCTGAGGTGCACTGCGCAGAAACACACTGAGCATGCCGAACAGCTTCAGAGGAGACTTCCTTAGAGCAGAGAAAGTCCGCGCCTCTGCACAGCCATTCGGCCTCACTCAGGAGGCGGAGCGGCAGCCGAATGGCTTCAGAAAGAGTACTGCACAGGCACCAACTCTGACACCTGCACAGTCTCCCCTGAAGCCAAAAGGCTTCAGAAAAGTACTGCGCAGGTGTCAGAGTTGGTGCCTGCGCAGTACTGCCAGTTGGCTTCAGAAACAACTGCGCAGGCGCCAACTTTGGTGACTGCGCAGTCCAGGTGGGGGGGGCGCGCATCCCAGGGATGACGCACAGACTTCCGCACCAGGTGATGTGCAGAGTCATGTCACCACTGTAGGCACCACAGCTGTTCCTTGTTCAGTGTGATCTGAGGGGTGTCTCCTCAGGAGCAAGTCTTCCCTTTCTGTCAATTACTTAGCATGCTCTGGAGCAGTTAGGGCAGCCCAGGCTTCCTGACTCTCTGCATGCAGCATAATTTTCTGCTCTGGATACAGAATAGTTAGGAGAGTGCAGTTAGGTCAGAGCAGGCTGAATTTGCTCTGGATTGTGTCCTAAATTGGCCTGCATGTAATTGATGGTACATATTTGTATTGCGTTCATCCTTTTTTACTAAACTGCTTTTTCTATGCATATTTTTTTACACAGAAAGTGCGTCCGACATTGACCTGATCGTGCAAGGATTCCAAAACAACCAAAGCCCATTCTGCTACTTCAGTGTTACTATAATTATTTGCAACGTGGGTGTTTTCTACTCACATGTTGGCTTGAGATCATCCTCCACTGGTCCTGCCTTGTATAAAGCAGTCCATCCGTGCCCCCAAGTTACAAAGGGTGGTCTGGAGGTGGTCTACTTCGCTTGCTACTAGGAATGCCAGCAGAAAGGCCTGAGCCTTTTCACATGTTAACAACCCATCTTCCTGAATTAAGTGGGGCTTAATGCCAGGAAAGTGTGCTATCAGAACCCAGATGTTAGAAAGGGAGGTCTATCAATAAATACTATCTATTTATTAGTAATAACAACAAAAAACCTCCAAGCTTTTCATTCACTATATTTACACATTTACACACTGCAGGAACTGAGCTCTTTGCAGGACAATTAGCAGCTACATTATCTGATTTTTGGATAGCTTCTGCACTTGAGGCAGCTACCTGAATTTCCCAACACCTTTTGGTGACCCACCCAAAACCAGGTTGTGACTCATCAGTGAATCCTGAGCCACAGTTTGGGAACCACTGCCATCTCTACCGTCTCAGGCCTGATCCCCAAATGTGTATTAATCAGTGCAAGTTTCACCAGCTATAGAGCAGACGCAACTCTGTATTGATCCTTTGCAGCTGTTGGGGTAAGGGGACAAATGTTTCCTTACCTCAAGGAGACCTCCAGCAGCCCAACATCCCAGTGGGATGCCACATAGCCAGCACTGTTGCAAGACGTGCAGGGTTGTACTGCTCAATCCTGTGCTGCCCACAGTGGCAGGACATCCATGGTGTCCACTAAATACTGAGGGCAAGCAAGCTAACACCTGCACCTTTTCTGGGGAAAGGGACTTTCATCCCCTTCCCCCATGTAAGTGAGCAGTCCTGCAACAGGACAACAGTACTCGTTTTTGCACCAGACTTTTTGCTGGTGCAGGCAAAATGCCCTCCATGGAGGCTCTGAATCAGGAGTAGATGGGTTAGAATCATTCCACTCTTCTCCACCCCAACACCAACCTTTCTAGGCAAGTACTAACACATCACTTACCTGTCAGGATCTAGTGCAGGGAGGCAGCATGCGTCCTTGCACTGGACTCTGTGGCTGACATGGAGGCATAAATGTGTTTTTATGGCAGATTAGAAATAAATTGTTGTTTTATGGCACTCCTGTGCCAGTGCAAGGGACTTGCACCAACAGATAGAGTGCACTTTAAGAATATTTTAGACTAACTTTATAAGTCAAAATTCTATAATTAACCAGTATGACATTGTTCTCAGTTGATCTTACAACTTCTTAAAAAATACAGTATTTAGGTTTCATTAATGATACAATCCTATCCTTGCCTACCCAAAAGTAAGTTCCACTATGTTCAATCGGGCTTACTCCCAGGAAATTGTATATAGTATTCTATATTCTATATGTTCTATATATGTATATAGTATTCTAGTATTCTATATGTTGGTGAACTCCAGTGTGAGCCTTATGCATGTTTATTGCCACATTTTCAAATAGAGACTTAACCTAAGCATTGTTAAAAATAGTTTTACACTATCCATTCTGAACTTGAATTCAGACTGTTCACCCTGACAAACCTTGTAAGGATGGTGAGAACCTGACTAAAAGTTTAAAATACTGTAATGTTTTATGAATCTAAAAATTATACATAAATAAGTACTCTGTCATAATAAAATAAATTCAGATGTTTTTCAGTCCACTGCATTTTGAAAATGTGCAGCAAATAACCAGCATTATGAATGCCCAATCAAAGTGGTTAAAAAAATTATATTAAAATTACTAAAAATTTCCCCGCCCAATCCCATATTGTGATCTTAGGCTTACTTATCGGGGAGTTACCCTACAATCCAGAGTAACGACAGGAAGACGTAAGAGGCATTTTGGATTGCTCTATGCATTCCCCACAGATAGCACCATAACTACATTGGTGTAAAAAGTCCCGTAGTTACTCTGGATTGTAGCTTAAGTTCTGTTGAAGGCAGTGGGATGTGCTTTTGACATGCATGTGATCAGACTGCATAATGAAGGTCTGTTGTCACTATTACCCTGTCAGCTACTTAGTTTGTAGAAGATTGTGAATCTTGAATGAATTGAATTTTTTTCAGTCTCTGAATGTAAAAGAACACATGTGCTAGCACACAAAAATGCACCTCATCTTTATGCAAAATAATAATGTATAGATATTCGTAATGTATACATACATATTCCCATTTTTTATTATTAGAGCTATTTTTCTTTTTCAAGAGGTCTTTCCTTCTTGATGACACTGCCATTTTCTTTTCCATAGCAGGTATTATGGAATAATGATTACAACAGATAATGTTTTCTGCTATGATATTTTTCTAATACTGTAATCAAACATCGTTTTACTCCTAAGTGATCAAATTGGTTTATGGGGAAAGGTTTGCTAGTGATTTAAAAAAAAAAAACTGCTTTTGTCCTGTTCTAAAGTCGGATGTTTCTGCTGGAGCTGAAGCCCATTCTTTTTCCCATCTGCCCAGGCTCACAGAACCTGGAGACTTCAGTTCCACCCCATCAAGTTTGGAAATTACATTGTAAATCACAGCCACCTTTCAGTCAATAGGATCCAATAACCTTTGTTTCAATCGCTGCACTTAGCAGCTATTTGCTGAGAAAAGGAATGAGAGCTCCTATTCATAGACCCAAAACTGTTCTGGAACTTAGCTGGAAGCTAGAGGATGGGAAATTATTAAGTGCTGCAAAAATAAGCTTCACTTTTGAAAATCATTTTTTGGGGAGACGGCATCCCATCTGCACCTGCCATGTCCGCTTCTGTAGAAAACTACATGTGCACAGTCTCCTGTGTATTATATTTTGCATGTGTGATACAAATGCATGCTAAAAAGTTAATGTAACGGAGTTTACCTTATTAGAGTAAGAAATAGAAGCAAATAGTCTAGTGTGATCGTGGCTTAAATCTTTGAGGTGAGAGAGGCCCCTCCTGGCAAAACTGCTGAGTGCAATTGATCTTCATGCCCATAAAGAGGAACGTCAACAAAACCCAGGCCACTTACAGTAGTTCCTTGCTTTGCAATTAGGGTTTCCATAATTTTCTTCCACAAAATCCAGGCACTAACCTCTGTCCCATTTGCCAGTTTTTGAACACATTCCCTCCGAATCGGGATTGTCCCTGGTTTTCGGGCCATAACGGCAACCCTATTTGCAATGTGTGTGAAAAGATAAGTGGTCTCTTTCAATGAACAACTTGCCATGTGAAGCCAGCCACCACTGAGAACAATTGTACATGCATCGACACATGGCAATCATTTGTGTGCATTTGTCCTGTGCTAGAAGACTCGAGACACCATTCCTGACCACACATTCTCCCTGGGTTTCTTGGTCAGCAAGTGAGAAATGTAACTACAAGCTACAATCAGTCCTTTTTATATGAAAATTCGCTATCTTTGAAGGAAAGTATTGATACCTACCTTTCATTACCTGTGACCTTGTTCTGTGAACTTGTCCATGAATTCTTTGCTGGTGTGCATAGGTGGGGGTTGATCACAGCAACTGTGAGCAGGCAGGTGGGAGAGAGAGGTCGTAGGAGGAGATCAGTGGTTTCCTCTTGAGAAGAAGAGGAAGCTACTCACAAGAGGAAGAGGAAGAGATATGTATGCAGTGCATGTTTGACAGGAAAGGGGTTGCAGTAAGTCCAATTATTTTTATTTGTAGTAAGTCCAATTATTCTGGCCAATTATTTTTTAAAAATTTGTCAGGATTGGGCCAATTATCAGCATTAAAAGAGCATTGGTGTGGCCTTGGAGAATCATCGGACACATTTTGGCTGCTTCCAGACTTGCTCCACAATCCTGAGCATCATCTCAGGAATTCCCTCTAATACATACTCCTTTTTTCCTCAGCTGTTTTTTGTATATATGATTTCATTCCAGTCTGAATTTATGATATAGTAAGTATAATTTGGGTGGTAATCATTGCATATGATATGCATGACTTTTTTAGCCCTTGCACAGTGCTTTATATACGAACACAGAGAAGACGGACTTGATTAAAGTCTCATTTGTGTCTTTCAGTAACTGACTGCGCAGAAAGAGTGCTCCTGACTTCCTTACTCCGCCACACATTTCCGTGCTTGCTTCTAAATTGACACATTAAACAGCTGCTTTTGTTAAGCAAAATGTCTACTGATCCATGGATAGCTGACAGCGGAACTCTTAGTCCCGGCACCAAATACAACCATAAAATGCCTTGTTTTATTGGTGTCTTTCTTACTCTGATGGAATTAGATTCACTTGGGGAATGATCATATCTGTAGTAATGTGAGCCTCTGGAGGTGAGAATGGAAAAGGAAGGTCACACGCCAGTATGTGCAGGCCAGATTTTTTTTAATGGCTGTGGCACTCTCAAGGGAAAGCGTTTAATGGTCTGTATAGTCTGCACATTCATAAATTTATTTTCTTTTTGAGGTATCCTGTCTCTTCAGCTAAGTCTTCCCCCAAAATGGAAAAGGCTTTCTGAACATCCACACACTGAGATTTCTTTCGACTTATTTTAAATTCAATCTCCCTCAGGGTTACCAGATGTCATATGCAACAGAGGATGAGGACAAAGCCCCCCCAAATGCAGAACATCCAAAAAAAATGTAGGACATGACAAAATAAAAGCTAAAAGCACTCATGTATATGAGTTTTTTATATATGCGCTTAATTTAAACATATTACCTATCATTAAAATTTTAACCCATTGCATATAATTTGTTACATATAGGGTACAATTGTAACTTAGGCTGGCACAATTCATTGGTCTACCTATAGTGATGTAGGGAGGCATGCGAATGTCTGTGCACTGGCCTAACCTTCCCCAAGGAGTGATGCAGAAGTGCTTTACAGCATTTTTGTGACATTCCTGGGCCAGCATGGGACTTGTGCTGGGCCTTATGCTGGCCTAACTGGGGATTAGGATTGCAGCCATCATGTATTACAAGAAGGCAACATTCTGCCTACATACAAGAAAAATTAGGATGATGAAGATTTTTCTTCCAAGACACATTTCCTGGATCTCCCTGCACTCTCTAGTACTCTCTTTTATAACTAATCCTAAGTGTGAATTAATGGAGTAGTAATCGTGTCTTTCTCCAGTTCATTCCTGCTTCCAGTTCCCTTTTATTTCTCCTTTTCAATTTTAGATTGTGAGCCTCCTAGGACAGGGACAAGTCTGTTAATCCCTTATATGAGTAAAACACCTTGCACATCAGCAGCATGATGACGACGATGATAGACAACTACCCAAGTCGTCTATCATAATCATCATAATCATGCTATTGAGAAGAACGTCAATATTGTGCCAACTGCCGTTGGAGCTGTTGGAGCATTTCCTAGAAGTCTGAAAAAAATGCTTCAGCTTTCTTGTCCAGGAGCAAATTACACCAACTCAGTTCCAGAAAACGTTATTTGCAACAGCATAAGAACATAAGAAAAGGTGGCTGGATCAGGCCAAAGGCCCATCTAGTCCAGCTTCTTGTATGTCACAGTGGTCCACCAAATGTTTCAGGGAGCACACAAGATCACAAGAGACCTGCATCCTGGTGCCTTCCTGTGCATCTGACATTCTGAGGTAGCCTATATCTAAAATAAGGAGATTGTGCATATCCATCATAGCTTGTGACCTGTGATGGACATTTCCTCCAGAAATTAGTCCAGTCCTTTCTTAAAGCAATCTAGCTTAGAAGAATCCTAGCAAGAATCCAATAAAGATAATTCACAGGATCTTGACTACATGCTGAACTTCAAACCATAATAACCAACTTGGCAAATCATATTACAGTGGCACCTCATATAACAAGCACCTCACATAAAGTATGTCCACGTAACAAACAAAAATTTCTCTAGGATTCTGCTTCACCTAACAAACTGTGCTTCATGTAACAAACACACTCGTTGGCAGTTGAGGCAGAAGCGCTGGCCTGCAGCCCTTTCAAAAAGTATCGGGGCTGCCTTGCGCGCCTGTCCATAGTGAAAGCAAGACTTCTGTGCTGTTCTTCCTGTGGCCGGGCAACCACTGGGCAGAGGAAGAGAACAGCAGTGGAGAAGAGCGAAGACGCTCAGGGCTAGCCAGAAGGGAGCATGGAGAGATGGAGAAAGTGCAGAGACTACTAAAAAAGTGTCTGATTGCAGCCTCCTAACCATGTCTACCCAGAGGTAAGCCCCATTGTGTTAAATGGATCTTACTCCCAGGAAAGTGTCTTTAGGATTGCAGCCTAAGTAGACTTCATAGTATCATGCACTCTGAATGCATGTTTTGAATTCAGTTCATGTTTTGTCATCATTTTTACATCCAGTTAATATTTTTATATGAATATTTTTGGGGTTGTGGAACCAATCGTCTGAGTTTCCATTATTTCCTATAGGAAAATCTGCTTCACGTAAAGAACATTTCACGTAACAAACATGCCTCTGGAATGAATTAAATTTGTTACATGAGGTGCCACTGTAGTTTCATGATTGTATAAATAATGCTGAGTGCAGCTAATATATTTGTGATTCTTTTTTTGCCTTAATGTCCTCCCTTCCCCAGAAATTGAAAAAAATCTCCCTTTCTGCAAAGCTTTCAGTGAGGCCTTAAGACTTTCCTCTTCAGGAGGGCTTTTGATTGATGAGAGGGGTTGGTGGATTATATTGATTTGAACTGGCAAACTGGTGGTTTTAATATTAAATGCTTTAAAAAATATTTTAGTGTATGTAAGATGTAATGTAAAAATAAAAAGGACTTTTAAAAAAATTTTTGTTGTATACATGTTGTTGTTGGTTGCTTTGAGTTCCCCTGGTGGGAGAGAAAGGTGGGATAAAAACATAATTATAATAAAAGTAATAAAGTTTTGGGTGTCCCTTACAGATTGCTGTACTAGTCATCGCTAACTCTAGGGAGTGATGCTCATTCCATTACAAGGCCAAAGAGCCAGTTTTGTCTGAAGATGCCTCCATGGTCATGTGGCCATAATGACAATAGGCCAAAGTGCCCAAGAACACTATTAACTCCCCACCAAAGTGGTACTTCTTTATCTATGCTTTCAAACTTCTTGGTTGTCAGCTGGTCTTGAACCACCAGTCTTCAGGCTGACAAGCACAGCATCTTTAACCACTGAGCCACTGCAGCACTATGTCTTGACCAACTTGCCTTTAAAGCCATCCAGTTTTGCTATTGGGACTATCAGTTTGTCCTTGCAAGAACGCTGATGAATACAAAGAGGAAGGTAGTGCTTGCTTGTTTTACCATTTCACAAATCATTGGGTGTGTGTTTTGTTTTAGACCAAGTGATGCAGGTTTAAAATCTATGTTCTATATAAACCTCAGTTTGGACTTCTTATATTGAAAATAGAATTCTCCTCCATAGATTACTTGGCTACAGCTGATCTAGCCTAGAAATATTCCTGAAAAGTTATCATTTCAGTTAATCTTGTATCAGTATTCAATATCTATCTTGTATCAAGATAGATAATAGTAATTTCTTCCTGAGTACTTCCAACTGTCCTTTCATTCTTTTATTTTTCTCTTTCATGATTGCCATGTTCTTTGGAAGCTTGTTTAGACCAGGTTAATCGCCTTTTAGGCTTCATCCACATAAGTGGGAGTACACTTTTTGAATAATAAGAATTATATGTCATGGGGGGCATTAGGATTTAGAGATGCTTAGTGGGGCATGGCCAAAAAAAAGGTTGGAAACCACTGATATACTCCATATAGATATGAAGCGGAGTTATTCCACCTGCTCTTTGGAGGGAGCAAAGACGTTATCTCAGCTGCCCTATGTGTGAGAGCTGAAGGAGGTATTGCCAGCCTGCATGTGTCAGACGAAGGGGGCCAGCAGAGAAAACCAGGTTGTGAAAGATCCATCTTGAATGTAGCTGATTCTTGAAAGACAGAACCTCTCTGTGTTTGCTAAAATCTCTTCGATGGTTTGGAACAGCCTTGCTTATGTAAACTGCCTTGAATGAAATCATAGGTGCTATCCAATGACTGGAAAGGCAGTATACAAATACCTGTGTGTGTGTGTGTGTGTGTGTGTGTGTGTGTGTGTGTGTTGTGTGTGTGTGTGTGTGTGTTGAATCTTTGGGGGGGCATCAACTAAATTCAGATGAACAAGACAGGGTATGTGCCTATCACAGGAAAGTAAACAAAATTGAGAAAGAGTTTACATGGTGTGGGAAGGTATTTACATATGTGTCATGTCAGATGGTCCATTTCTCTATTTTTAAAATAGTTTCAAAATTCCATAAAAATCTGAAAAAAGACTCAGTGGGTCAGTTTTTATTTGGTTTTATTGTGCCAATTTTTTTTCCAAACAGAGATAAAAAGTATATCACATAAAGATCAGAGCTCATTACACATTGAAATACGTAATTAATTAATGGTTAATTGGCCTCCTTTGTTACTGTGGTAACTGACTCTAATCCAATATACTTCTAGAAGAAGGGATCAATGAGCCTGAAAATTCATTCAGTTTGAATGGGTCAGTTCTTAGCAGTGTACATTGCACCAATTAAAGGCAGCATTAAGTCAAGGGCTGATGTAGAACAATGAACCCTGGCTTATTTCAGGTAAGACTCAGGTTTTGCTCCTAAAAGTTAATTTTATTTTCAGAACTATATGTTGATTGGATACTTTCAACCTATGTGTATTGAAATTACTTAGTATTTAAATACATTTGCTTA
This sequence comes from Cryptoblepharus egeriae, assembly GCA_030015325.1. Taxonomy (NCBI): domain Eukaryota; kingdom Metazoa; phylum Chordata; class Lepidosauria; order Squamata; family Scincidae; genus Cryptoblepharus; species Cryptoblepharus egeriae. The sequence continues at coordinate 125,840,883 of JAREYC010000001.1, read as the reverse complement.
GTGTTTAAATTAATTTTCTATTTAGAGATCAATTTTCTTTGGTATACTAGATATACTAGAGCAGGTGTCTCTGAACTTTTTGCCAGGAAGACTTTGGCAGGAGGATTTTCTGATACTTTTTGACGGGGGCCGGAAGGAGAAAAAGAATTGATATACATTTCAAATTAGAATAAAATTACATAAAATATTAGTGACGGAACTTGTCAATGAATTCAAATCAGTTCATAAACACTTTCAAATACACAGAGAGAATGTTATCTTCAAACCAGATCATAAGCACTTTCATATACAGAGACAGGAGGTGGGAGCAGCTTCCCCAGCCTTCAAAATATCTTCTGAAGATGTGGAGAGCAGAGCTCCTCTATGGAGGATTATAGGACTTTCCTGAGGACTGGATGGAGTCTTGCTAAGGGCTGCATCTGACCCCAAGGCAAGTGTTTGGAGACCCCTGCTCTCTATGGCTGCAATCCTAAAGACATTTTACTGGGAGCAAGACCCATTGAACACAATAGGGCTTACTTTTGAGTAGACATGGTTAGGAATGTGCTCTGTATAACGTGCTTATGAATTGGTGTAAAGATCACCACTTCTCTCTCTGTGTGTGTGAGAATGTCAACTGATTTGAATTCATTCATAAGTTCTGTCTCTCATTTATGTAAATTTATTCAAATTTGAAATGTAAATCAGTTCTTTTTTCTGGCCCTAACACAGTGTCAGAGAGATAATAATAATAATAATAATAATAATAATAATAATAATAATAATAATAATAATAATAATAATAATAATAATAATAATGACTTGGACAGGAAAACAAGGAAATTAATGACCATTCACTATGCTTTACATCCATGTGGTGATGTTGACAGTCTGTACCTGCCTAGAAGATCAGGGGGCAGAGGACTTTTGCAAGTGAAGCAGTCGGTGGAAGAAGAAAAACATGCCCTAGCAGATGATGTGGGAGAGAGCCAGGAATCTGCTCTGATTGAAGTCAGCAAGAGAAAGTTGTTGAAAGTGCAGCAGACCAACTATGAATATCGCAATAGTGCAATTCAGGCTCGGACTGCCAGTTGGCAGAATAAAGCATTGCATGGCCAATTCCTTGCCAAGATCGAAGGAAAAGTGGCTCAGGATAAGACCTGGTTGTGACTCATGAGTGGAACACTGAAGAAGGAGACGGAAGGCCTGATACTGGCTGACCAAGAACAGGCAATCAGGACAAATAACATCAAGGTCAGAATTGAAAAATCAGCCCATGACCCAAAATGCCGGCTCTGCAAAGAACTGGATGAAACCATCGACCACATTCTAAGTGGCTGCAAGAAGATCGCGCAGACTGACTACAAACTGAGGCACAACTAACTCTGTTGCCCAGATGATCCACTGGAATCTATGCCAAAAGTATCATCTGCCAGTGGCAAAAAGCTGGTGGGACCACAAGCCTGAAAAAGTGGTTGCAAATGAGCAGGTCAAGCTTCTGTGGGACTTCAGGATACAGACGGACAAGGTCTTGGAACACAATACTCCAGATATCACCATCATAGTGTGGGTTGTGGGTTGTGGACATCGCTATACCAGGTGACAGCAGAATTGAGGAGAAACAACTGGAAAAGATCTCCCGCTACCAAGACCTAAGAATCGAATTACAGCGTATCTGGTGTAAGCCAGTGCAGGTGGTTCCAGTGGTAGTTGGCACACTGGGTGCAGTGCCCAAAGACCTTGGCAGGCACCTGAAAACTCTTGGCATTGACAAAATATCACTCTGCCAACTGCAGAAAGCCGCTCTTCTGGGATCAGCACGAATTATACGCCACTACATCACACAGTCCTAGACTCTTGGGAAGGGTCCGACTGGTGATGTGAATAAAACCAGCACGAAATTGTTCGCTGTGTATTTATGGATATTAATAATAATAATAATAATAATAATAATAATAATAATAATAATAAAGAAATTGTTTGCTAAAATTTTTCATTTCCTTGTTTCAATTGTTTCAATTGTTTTATTTCAAACAACAAACAGCGCAAAACAAACAAAACAAACAGCATGAAATTGTTTGCTGTGTATTTATGTTTGATTTTCATTAAGATGATGATGATGATGATGATGTGACCTCTTGGCAAAATGTTTGGGCACTCCTGTATAAATAGAGTATTATAGACTGTAGTATGTGCTAGAATAAAGTCAATTCTTAACAATGACACAATGACAATTGCTATCAACTAATGATAGGCACCATTCACATTTAAAAATGTTGTTTTCTACTCATAAAGTTTCATGTTCACACTAGGATTTCAGAGAACTAACTTGTAGAATTCCCATTTCCCTGTACTGTGTGTACCTTACAAGGTGACCAGATATCCTCTTTTTCTAAAACATGTCCTTTTTAAAAAGCCTCTTGTCCTGGAAAAAGAACTCTAATGTTCTCCTTTTCACTGTGAGTGGACCCCTGCAGGTAGCACATAACCATCTTGAAAATTAATAGTTTAAAATTTATTAATATGTAATATAATGCTTAAATTAAGCACTTGAAATCAATATGCAAGTGTTTTCAGCTTTTATGTATTTTGTCATGTCCGACATTTTTCTTGTAATAAGTAAATAGAGAGTTTAAATGAAATGCATGAAAGCAATATACATGAGAATTTTTAGCTTTTATGTTGTAATGTCCTACATTTTGCTTGGGTGTCCTACATTTTTGGGGGGCCCTGGTCTCTTTTTGGGGGCCCGATATTTACATCTGAATGAATTTACTAGACTGTTGTATAAATTGATTATTCTGCTGTTTCTGGTGGATGATATTTGAAAAAATTTACTTTGAGGGTACCGATCCTAATATGGTCTGTGAAAGTCAGTCCCAGAAAACAAAAGGTTCTGAGCGATCAAAGCCAAAGGTTCTGAGAGGACTGAATTGCGCTCATTGTGATCACTGTAATTACTGTACACTCCATTACAACCTTAATGTTTTTCAGGGGAATATATTTAACTCTCTCAGGCTGCAATCCTAACCTCCACTTAGGCTGGCATAAGTCCTGTGGTGACCTAGAGGTGTCACAAGTGCTGTAAGACACCTGTGTCGCTCCTGTGCAAGGGTTTGGCCAGTGCACAGGCATACACCAGCCTCCCTACACCACCACAGGAAGATAAGCTAGGTGAGTAATGCCAACCTAATTGGTTAAGACTGCATCCCCAATGTCTACTGGTGATTTTCTCCAATCCTTAATAGTGAGATTTCTGGCTGTCACATTTCATTATGTAGCCATGACTGATTAACACTGTGCCTGTCTGTTGCTCTACAGAGTAAGGGCACAATCCAGAAGTGCACTTGGTTTACCCTCTCCATCACTGGGCTGGCCTAACTGCACGATTGCTGCCACCCTAGTTATTCTGGAAAAGGCTGGGGCAGCCTAAGGCAACATAGGCTGCCCCAAGACAGGTGGACCTAGGCCGCCCAGCTATGGCTCTCCTCACTGCCTTAACTCTGGACAGTGCCCTAAGCATCCCTGCGTGATCTACCTCACAGTGCTGATCAGTACTCCTTCTCCATTTTTGGAAGAGACTTGGAAGTAGATCACAAAATGTGCAGCACATTTATACACATAAAAATGGCTTGCTTAGTGACTTTTCAAATGCAATCTACCACCCATTTAAAGAAAGAAAACACTGGCCATTAAATCTGAATGGTCACTAATAAGTAAGCATGGTGTGCAGTCAGAGTGACTATATGCCATAACCCCAAAATGTAGGATATCCAAGAAAAACGTAGGACATGACAAAATAAAAGCTAAAAACAGTCATATGTATTTCTTTCATGTGCTTAATTTAAACACTATATTACTTATTATTAAATTTAAAATGATTACATATAATTTAGGAAACAATTCTAACAAATTTAGGCTGGCCTAACTCATATGGCATATCTTTCCATGGTGGTGTGGGGAGGTCAGTGCATGCCTGTGCAGTGACCTAACTTCCCCACAAGTGTGGCAGAAGTGCCTTATGGGTGATATGTGACACACCTAGGTCAGCATAGGATTTATGCCAAGGTTTATGCCGACCTAATTGGAGCTTATGATTGCAGCCATAATTTATTAATTTCAAGAGGGCTACATGCTGCCTGCTCCCAAGGCTAAAATACAGGACCTATGGTCACTCTGTGTGTGCAGTATATGTCTCTGTAATGTGGTTTAAGAATTGCAGATTCAAATTGTATAAACCTTACTGACTATTGATTTTATCTCCAGTTGTATTCTCATTTACCTGGGAGTAAGTCCCTCTGTGTATAATAGGATTAACTTCTGAGTAGATTTGCTTATTTTTTTATTTATTTGATTTATATCAGGATTTGACTTATTTACTATCCATAAAATTAGTTTGAAAAGCTGAGTATAATGATTTATTTGTGTAGGGGAGAATCCTGATTCCCTTTAGCTCCATTGAATGAGCATTTTTTCAGCACATTTCCCTCTGCACCCTTGTTATAGCTTCCAGTCTTTCCCTGTTTCCTATTATCCATCCTCTGCATTACCAGATATTATGCAAGTAGCTTAGACTGCAATCATCCACTCTTACCAGGGACTAAGCACCATTAACTCAATGGGACTTGCTTCTGAGTATACAGGCATACGTCTAAGCTGTTAATCAAGCCACTACTCTAAAAAGGACAACACACCAGCACCTTCTGAGTAGTGAGTACAAGAATTCCCAAAGTCTTCAGAGCTATTGTCCCTTTTTTGGCCTATCATAAATATAGTTCACTGATGCTCCAATGTTGTCTGGAGGAGTATCCTGAATCTACCAATGTCTGCTTGCAATTTCCAACCCTAGGAATCCAGAAGCAGCATCTTTCATTGTTCATTGGAAACAGAATTAGCACTGAGCAAGACCTGAGAAGGGGGAACCACTTTACAACTGTGAGGATCTGTTCAATAAAGGAAGAATCCTTCATAAGGAAGGATGTCAGGGAGAAGGAAGGACTTAAGATGCTGTGTGACCCATCAATTTTGAGGGTGTGGGACAAGAAATTGAAATCCCTGCACTCTTCCAGAGGGACATCAGACTTTGCTGTAGAGCACATGTCAACAAACCCTGGCCCGGGAGCCAGATGTGGCACGCGGTGAGCCTCAATGTGGCCCCCAGCAAGACCCCTGTGTCCAGCTCTTTGGCAAGCCTTGTAATCCACTCCAATACATTCTTATATGTAAATTTATTCAAATTTGAAATGTAAATTTAGTTTTCCGAATCCCCCCCATGTCATGTCAGAGAGGTGACATGTCCAAATGTTTGGACACTCCTGCTATAAAGATTTTCAATCTTTTTCATCTCAGGGCACACTGACAAGGTTGTCAAGACACACCATCAGTTTTTTTAAACCTTTGACAAGACTCATCATGCCATTGGTAGAAGGCTCAACTGCCCTACTAATGAACTTCCCTAAAGTCTTATGATACCCCTGCAGACCAACCATGGCACATCATGGCACACTGGTTGAAAATCCACTGTGGGAACCAGGAATCCCTTGTTCAACTCAGCCTGGCCAGAGTTTCAACCCCTTTGGTACTTGTGGGTTTGGTTCCAGGATAGTGCTTCAGAACCAGGTTCATTGGACAGATCCCACAGGTCTTTGAAGTACATTCAAGGTGACCAGATGTCATAACCATAAAAGAGGACAAGACCACACACACACACACACACACACACAAATAAATGTAGGACACGCAAGAACAATGTAGGAGACGCAAAAATAAAAGCTAAAAAACACTCATGTTCATTATTCCCACGTGTTTTCTTTAAACATTATTTTACTTACTATTACATTTTAAAAGTATTGTATTATTATGTGACGTTTTGAAGAGTGGGATCCCTAACCGGCTTGTCACAAATGTGACATGAAATTTGCCAATGTTCCTCCTATGGATGCTAGATCGAAATAAGCAGAGAGTGGCATGTCGAAAAGCGGACCTTGCGCCTACACGGGACACCCACTAGGTAATTTAATACTTTTACATCATGTTTTATTATGTATCATTTATTATATACAAGAAATCATGTATTACGTATAATTTATTAAGTACAAAAAATCCCAAAGTCTTCAGAGCAATTGTCCTTTCATTCATTCATTCATTCATTCATTCATTCATTCATTCATTCATTTGCCTATCATTAAATAGCGTTCGTTGATGCCTGCTCACAGGGAAAAGGAGGACACTGAAATTTTTCTCCAGGGTAAGAAAAGAGGACACGTCCTGGAAAAAGGGCCATATGATTACCCTGAGTACACCCTGTCTCCTTCCGATTTGTTCTCCACCACTTAGTACCTGGAGCGGGTATAGTAAGGACCAGGGTTCAGTTCAGCACCAGGTTTCTTGGACAGCTCCCGCCGGTCTTCCACTTATACTCCGCCTCCGCGCTACTCAGTGACTGGAGCACCCTGAAATGAGCTGAGCTTACTCGCCTCTACTAGCGCTAGGAGAGCAGCAGGAGCATCTTTACCTCTGGCTGCTTCCTCACAGGCTCCGCTTGGGAAGCATGGATCTGGGAAGGTGTAGTGGGACCCTTGCTCACAGCCCCAGACTCCGACTGCTACTACTCCTCTTTTTTTGTGAGTATCCTCCCCATAGCCAGGCTTGAGTTTCTCCTGGGTTACTCCTGGTTTTTTTCCGCTAAGCCTTGGAGGTTCGGAGGAGGATCGTATGATAAAGAGCTATGAATGCCCTCTTCCCAAATTTGATTTGTGGGTAGATTACTAAACGTGGACTTTTTCCCCCCTTCCAATCGTATGCTTGCTTACCAAGAAGTAAGTCCCGTTATAGTCAATGGGGCTTACTCCCAGGTAAGTGCGGGTAGTAGAATTGTAGCCTAAGGTCCCAATCCTATCCAGATTTTCAGTGCTGGAGCAGTTGTACTATGGGCTTTATCCTGTGTGGAGAGGGACCTTCTTAAGGTATGGGAACACATGTTTCCTTACCATCAGGGTGAACGTATGTCCTCTTTTTTCCAGGACATGTCCTGGATTTTAGCCTTGTGTTCTGGAAAAAAAAATCCTCAATGCTTCCCTTGTAAGTGAGCAGCATGTAGTCTCCTTGTAATGAATAATATGGCACAATTCTAACCATGTCTACTCAGATGTTTGCTCCATTGTGTTCAGTGGTTCTTATTCCCAGGAAAGTGTGTTTAGGATGGCAGCCTATATGTAATAGTTTTGAATGTAATAGTAAGTAATGCAGTGTTTGCAATCCTAAATGCACTTTCTTGAGAGTAAGTCCCATAGAACAGACTGGAACTTACTTCTGAGTGGACATGCACCCTAAATTAAGTACATGAAAACAATATATATGAGTGTTTTGTGCTTTTATTTGGTCATGTCCTGCATTTTTTGGGATGTCCTATTCTTTTTTTGGGAGGGGGAAATCTTTTTTTCTTGGTTATGACATTTGGGCTGCAATCCTAAATTACTTTCCTGGAAGTGAGACCCATTGAACACAATGCAGACTTCTTTTGAGTAGACATGCTTAGGAATGTCCTCCCTGGTAATGCGGTGACCGTGGAACTGTTTTGTGGCTACACTGGAGCTGGAAACCTGGATAGGACTGGGACCTAAGAAGGCTAGCTTAGAGCACAATCTCAACCATGTCTATTTAAAAACAAGCCTCATTGTGTTCAATAGGTCTTACTCCCAGGAAAGTGTCTTTAGGATTGCAGGATTAGGCGGGTTAGGTTTTCCATAGAGGGAATGCAGGTAACTTCCCTCTTAAGTCCAGCCAAGATCCTTCCAAGGAGTCTTGGAAGTCTAAGCAATGACACTGGAGCAGTTTCTCTCTCTCTCGCTCTCTCTCTCTCTCCTACAGATTTACTCACTGGCAACGTGGCCGAGCAAGAAGTGGAAAACCTCTCAGGGCTCTCTCCTAACCCCGAAAAGGCCATCTTTGTCGTCCGCGAAAACGGCACCACTTGTCTCATGGCAGAATTTGCAGCCAAGTTCATCGTCCCTTACGACGTCTGGGCCAGCAATTATGTGGATGTAAGCAGCAGATCTCTCTTCCCTCCCAGCCAGGCTCAGCAGGGAACATTTTTAAAACTCATGAAAAGATCCACGTTTCACATCTCTTGTATATAAGAATCTCTCTCTCTCTCTCTCTCTCTCTCTCTCTCTCTCTCTCTCTCGTGTGTGTGTCTGTGTCTGTGTGTGAGAGAGAGAGAAGGAAAAAGAGTGCAAGAGAAAGAGAGAAAGTATGTGTATGTGTGAAGAAAATGAGAAAGGGTGTGTGTGGGTGTGTGTGAAGGAAAGAGTGCAAGAGAAAGAGAGAGAAAGAATGTGTGTGTGTGAAGGAAAAAGAGAAGGTGTGTGTGATATAATTTTTTTGGCTCTCTCTCTCTCTCCCTCCCCCCCCTCTCTCTCTCTCTCTCTCTCTCTCTCTCTCTCTCTCTCCCTCTCTCTGTGTGTGTGTGTGTAAAGGAGAAAGAGAGAGAGTGCAAGAGAAAGAGAGAGAAAGAATGTGTGTGTGAATGAAAAAGAGAAGGTGTGTGTGGTATAATTTTTTCTGGCTCTGTGTGTGTGTATGTGTGAAGGAGAAAGAGAGAGTTCAAGAGAGAGACAGAATGTGTGTGTGTGTGTGTGTGAAGGAAAAAGAGTGCAAGAGAAAGAGAGAGACAATGTGTGTGTGTGTGTGTGTGTGTGTGTGTGTGTGAGAGAGAGAGAGAGAGAGAGAGAGAGAGAGAGAGAGAGAGAGAGAGAGCAATCCAAATCATATCTACTCAAAAGTAAGTCTCATTGCGTTGAATAGTACTTACTCCCAGGAAACTGACTTTAGGATTGCAGCCAGAGAGAGAGAGAGAGAGAGTGTCTCAGACATGACACACACAGAGGTGTAGACTCAGAGTATCACGATTCCAGCATATGCATGTTGCTAAGGCGATAAAACTTTCATGCCCTTTCTCCGCTTTAAATAAAAAAGGCAAATCTGCTTCTCTTTTGCAGTTAAGCCAAGCTGGAATGAAACGATCTGAGAGCCCAATCCCATGCATGCCTACTCAGAAGTAAGTCCCAATAGAATCAATGGGGCTTACTCCCAGGAAAGTAGGGAGAGGATTGGACTGTGATCCAGTAAGCACACAGGCGTCTCTCTCTCTTTCTAGCACTACTTTTCTCATAGTTGCATCTATATTGCAGTGCATAAAGTGTGTTTTGTTTGGAGCCTGATGTAGGTGCATGAAGTTGGGTGGGCTGTTTTCTGAGTGTTTTTCCCCCTCTTCTCGTGATGGTGAACAAGAGTCTGGATAATATATAATTACTCATCTCGATTCCCTGGGGCTGAGAAGGGGGAATCTATTATGGGTAATTATACCTTGGGCTGTACTATAAAATTTTGTCAGTTCTTTCCAGCACATTGTGTTGAAATGCTGAGATCCCACACATATCTCTTGTCACTCTACCTGTGGTAGGCTGATAGTTTTTATGGCAGGTGAAAGGCAATGTAGGAACAAGGAATAAGTGGGGGACTTCACCACATTCCAAAATTTTCAACCTCCTTTAAAATTTGTTTATTTATTTTATTAATGTTTGTCCTTTAAAATTTGTTTATTTTATTTGTTTGTTTTATTTATTGGTTAACGTTTGGTGTCTTCAATGTTGATGGACCCTTTGCCATTCTTGTGTCCATTCAGATGATCACAGAGCAAGCCTATATTACAATTTCTCGGGGTGCTGAAGAGCAAGGCAAATGCGGCAGCAATGAATCTGAGCTCCAGATTTCCTGGCTAGACAAAGCTTACACCCTCCGACTTTACTTTGTCAAGGTAAATAATGACTGCGGACTCCTTACCCAGGAAAAACTGAGAACATGCAAAAAAAAAAAAAAGATTGAAATAAGACAGAGACGGACAGACATAGGGTTGCCATAATTCTCTTCCACAAAGTCAAGACAGGACCCTCTGTCCCATTTGCCAGTATGTGAACGCAATCTCCAAAAATCAAGATTGTCCCTGTTTTGGGGGGACATATGGCAACCCTAAACAGACAGAATATCATGGATAAAACTAAATGGTCTTTTATAAGGTTTTAACAATTCTTGTCAATTTCATTTAATCCATGTCAGTTTTAGGCCTGAGAAAGACCCTCTAAGTTCAATTCCTTCCAAAGAAGTACATACAAAAGGGAAAAGTTAGCCAAGCCAAAGTTCTGGTGTAGCCAAGTTTAGGGTTCAAAGGAAAAGAGGCTTCCTTGTCCTTGACCAATCAATCTGCTCTCTATTTTTCATTATCTCCCTCTTCCACACCACACCACACTGGAACTGGCAGGAAGGTCGCAACACAAGCACAGGACCAGAGGCTTGGTGGAAGATGAACAAAGTCCAATTTGTCTATGACAGCTCAGAGCCCACCTACTTCAAAGATGCCGTCAACCGTAAGTGCTTGGCTAGAGAGAGGGGGGGAGAAGTTGTGTGTGTTTCAGCACAATCCTAACCATGTCTACTCAAAAGTAAGCCCCATTGTGTTCATTGGGTCTTACTTCCAGGAAAGAGTTTTTAGGATTAAAGCCTTTGTGTGTGTTGGAAGACTGAAGGATGTATTTGGCTTGAGAATGCAAAGCTGGATTCTCTGCCTCAGTTATTTTCAACCAGTGTGCACATTGGAGTGCCATAGACAGTCCTCAGGTGTGCCACAAGAGTTTGGAGAGGGTATCATTAGGAGGACAACTGGGGGATTTGAGCCTCCTACTAATAGCTTGGTGTGGGTTGTCAAACTGATAATGTGCCTTATAGTTTCAGTGCCTTGGTATTGTGTCATGAGATGACAAAGGTTGAAGATCACTGCTCTATCTACTGTGAAAAGGAAAACGAGGCCTGAAAAATCAAAATAGAAAGTAAATGGGACTAAGATGTGGTTTAGTTCTGCCAAATCAAAGTACTGGCCTGTAGTACTACAGTGTTTCACTTTCAAGCCATGAGAAAAACAAGACCCCAATTCTTTCCAATGGCTGCAATCCTAACCACACTTTCCTGAGAGTAAGCCCCACTGAATACAATAGGACTAACTTCAGAGTAGGCATGCTTAGGATTGCACCCTAACTCTATGACTTCTTATTCCACTCCCTTCTATGGTTCACAAGCACCACTTCGAACCACCAGTCTTCCTTGTATCAGATCTCTCCACCCACCCCAGTTTATAAGCCCGCACTGCGGAAAAGTTGCATCCCTGCATTTCTCTGATGGTCTTTCCTTCACCGGAAAGCCTCGTATTCTTGGGGATGTTTTTATTCAGGGTGACAAAGATTGTATCACCACAAAAGAGGATAAAGCACCCCAAAATGTAGGCCATCCAAGAAAAAATGTGGGATGCGGCAAAATAAAAGCTAACAGCTGTATATTGATTTCATTTGACTAATGACAATGTATTACTTATTATATTTAAAACTTTATTGCTTATAATTTATTAAGTAGAAGAGGGTAATGCGCTGCCTGCAAGGTTCTGCTCACAGAGGACATTTAAGTTTTTTACCAGGATATAAGGATTTTTTTTTTAAAAGGACATGTCTGTTCACCTTGTCTTTAATGTGTCTCCTGATTTCCAACTTTCTCTCCCTAAACCAAATCATAGGCCTCTAGTTTAGAGAAAATTAATTTTTTTTCAGTCTGCCCATTTCAATCTGCCTATTGTTACAGTCTGTCAAATCTGCTGTTATTTTCTTTGCTGTGTGACAAAGTGGTGCCTTTGAATCTCCACTTTTTAAGTGACTAACAATATAGGGCAAGATGACCAATTAAGTGACCAGTTTTTATTTTTAAGATTTTTTTTTAAAAAAATTAAATATTTTTTAAAGCGACCAACAATATAGGGCTGTTGTTGGCACATATTGCAGTGGAAATTCTCTTTTAGCAGCTTCAGAATCCTAGGAGCTTCTAGGGGAATAAGCCCCATAGAACTGAGTAGGAAATGGACTGATTTATAGGCAAACCAGTTTATAATTGGGTTGCAAGTTAGGGTTAGGGTATCTATATGTGGCAGGGTTGTACAGTATACGGTTTGGATGCATTTCTTTTAAAAAGGTGATGGTGTCTCACATTTCAATATGATCAAAGTTCCAACAGAGAAGCCTGCCTGAGATCTCAAAGGGCAAGATTGCAAATTAATAAATGAAATTTTGTCATTCATTTTCAGAAGGGAAAGTTTGAATTTTTTAACCCATGAAAAATTTCTTTTCTTTTACTGTAGTTTAGGCAAATAGCCCGCAGAATTAAGCAAAAGTCCTAAAGTCCCAGATGTACAAAAAGGGGGGCTGAAACCTATACTATATTGCTGCCTAAGGCAACAATCCTAAGGCATGCTTACCAGGGAGTAAGCCTATTGATTATAATAATGGGACTTACTTCTGAGTAAACACAAAGGATATAATGGATGTAATCAATTTATAAGGCCTTGTTGCCCTAATTTGTGTTTGGCATGCAAACTTGTTTTTTACCTAATTAATTTTTGCACCGATGGGTGCATATAATTTCAAAGGACTCCCACGTTCATATTACAATTTTACCTAATGAAGTGCGACTCAAATTGAAATCATACATATTTCCAAAGGAATAAATTCCAGTTATGTTGAAGCTTTCAGATGAATAAGCATGCGTAGGATTGTCCATAAATTTGGTGCCCTATGCAGAATTAAAACCCTTTGAAACAATGGCTGCAATCCTAAAGACACTTTCCTGGGAATAAAATCCATTGAACACAATGGGGCTTACTTTTGAGTAGACATGGTTAGGACTGTGCTCAGTAATTCAAGATAATTTATTCTGGGACTAATTTGAATCAAAACTCAGTAAGTATACATTTTTCCTTTGTTGGATTTTGGAGCTGATGTTGTAATATTTTTAAATAACAAGCATTGTAAAATTAATGGGTCTGTTTCCCTTCACTGAAATTGCAATGATAAGATGCTGAAATTGACACTGAAATGCTTTAAAAACATGACTACCTGTATATGTCTTACTTGTGTATGTGGTAAAACTGTATGTGTGTGTGTGTGTGTGTGTGTGTATGTGTGTGTGTGCATAGTTTTTAAAGAGTAGAGATTATTCTCTGTCATTGCCTTGAATTTTCCTCTTGCCTTAGAAAAAGGATATTATCCCAATGCCTGTATTCACTGCCGTGTGTATCTGCAATATGTACTGGGAGAGACTGTCAGTTTTTTTTTTGTCGCATTGCATGCAAAAGTCACATTCAGTGGTCATGAACTGTGCGCTTCTAACATCTGGATTGTTGAAGCTTCACTTTGAGTTATTTCTATTGTGAGAGCATATTGCAAAAAAGTATCTTTAAATTTTTTTAAAAAAATAAGCATTTATAGCAAGCTATAGATGGGGAAGAAAAACATTATGTATTTTCAGAATATTTTGAAAAACACCACCCCATGCACATATTTAATATGTTTAGTTGTCATATGTAACTATAGCTTAGCTGTGCAGGAAACAGAGTTTATATTTAAAAAATACTTTTTGTGGTGATAGTTAAGGACTTACACTTCAGTCTAGCAAAAGTCTTTCTCTTAGACTTGGGAGCACAGTGAAGCACTTGGCATTCAACTGAATTTTCTGGGGATTGTTTTTCTTGACTGCAGACCTACTTATTAAGATATGTGTATACTTGTGTATGCTTTAATCATCTGGGTAGACCTGCGGATCCTGAAATATTTTTCTTGCTCACAATGAAACAAATTATTGAGCATTCTGTTTTTATGTCAGCCCTCATTTTTAAATTCATATTCTTTTTTGATATTGTTTGCAATATCAATATTGTTTGCAGTGATGTTTGCAATGATGGCTTTGAGATGAGATCCCGGACAGATGAAGTGGTGAGAGTGTTGAAAATGCATGTGGGACTCCATGGTTGGAATCCTGCCTTGTCTGATATTCTCTGTGTCCTTGGGTAAATCCCCATCTCTTTTCCAAGCCTTGGCTGGTGCATAGGATAGAGCAGAGGAAAAAATGCTGGCCCAAGTCACATAACTAAAGAATTGTAGTAATGCTTGAATCACATTGAGAATACAACAATTTAGGCTGTAATACTAAAGACACTTTCCTGGGAGTAAGACCCACTGAACACAATGGGGCTTACTTTTGAGTAGATATAGTTAGAATTGTGCTCATAGTTCATTTTGTCTAATGAAGAATGCAAGGATACTAAAAGGTCATAATGCTAGATATTGAATAGTCTGCATTTTTGATTAGACACAAACATTACTGTTTATAAATGTGTGTGTTGTGGGGGATGGGAGAAGCACACACTTCTTATTCAAAATTCCAAGAGTTGGCATCCAGTGTGTGAATATTTCCTTCCAATTTTTAAAAAGTAGTAGTAGTAGTAGTAGAAGTAGTAGTAGTAGTAGCAGCAGCAGTAGTAGTAGTAGTTTTCCTTCTCCTTCTTCTCCTTCTTCTCCTTCTTCTTCTATTTATTATTATTATTATCAATCATAAATACACAGCGAACAATTTTTATTTATTTATTTATTTATTTATTTATTTATTTATTAATTATTATTTTTTTAGCGAAAAGCGTACCCGCATTGCGGGCGTAAAATTCTCCCATATGCCATCACCCTATATGCATCAACCCCCATGCGCAACTTCCCCACATGTGCAACCTCCCCCACGTGCATCAACCTCTGATGCACAACTTCTCCCATGCACATCAACCCCCATATGCAACTTCCCATCATGTCCAAGTTCCTCCATGCGCAACTTCCTCCATGCGCATCAACCCCCTATGCGCATCAACCCCCTATGTGCATCAACCCCCTATGCGCATCAACCCCCTATGTGCAACTTCCTCCATGTGCAACTTCCTCCATGTGCAACTTCCCCATGCGCAACTTTCCCCATGCGCAACATTCCCCCATTTGCAACATCCCCCATGCGCAACATCCCCCATGCACAGCATCCTCCACAGTGCAACCTATTCCTCCTAACAACATCCCCCCAGTGCAGCAGGCACTGAGCACCAAATTGGCTGGATGTTATTCAGTCTCCCATGTTAAGTATAGGACAGAAACACGTTGCCTCCTTTTCAGCCCCTGAAGGGTTAAAGTTCTCCAGATGGTTCTTGGTGGGAGTTCAGGTGACAGAAGGAACTCCCAGAATTCCCTGCTTCAGGCCCAGCAGTTGGGGCCGAATGTTGCTGAGTCAGCAATTCTCAATGCAAAGTATAGGGAGGAAAATGCATTGCACACCTTTTCACCCCCTTCTGGTTGGAATTTACGAAAACTGGTTCTTAGTGCACCCCTCAGTCACGGAAGGAACACCCACCCCAAATTTCACACTTCTAGGCCCAGTGGTTTTGGCAGAGTGGTGATGAGTCAGTCAGTGAGTCAGTAAGTCAGTCAGTGACTTTTCTCTTATATATATATATATATATATATATATATATATATATATATATATATATATATATATATATATATATATATATATATATATTATTATTATTATTATTATTATTATAACATATATGCACAGCAAACAATTTCGTGCTGGTTTCATTCACTTCAGCAGTCAGACCCTTCCCAAGAGTCTAGGACTGTGTGATGTAGCGGTGTATAATTCGTGCTGATCCCAGAAGAGTGGCTTTCTGCAGTTGGCAGAGTGATATTTTGTCAATGCCAATAGTTTTCAGGTGCCTGCCAAGGTCTTTGGGCACTGCACCTAGTGTGCCAATTACCACTGGAACCACCTGCACTGGCTTACACCAGATACGCTGTCATTTGATTCTTAGGTCTTGGTAGCGGGAGATCTTTTCCAGTTGTTTCTCCTCAATTCTGCTGTCACCTGGTATGGCGATGTCAACAAGCCACACCTGAATGCTTTCTATGATGGTGATATCTGGAGTATTGTGTTCCAAGACCTTGTCCGTCTGTATCCTGAAGTCCCACAGAAGCTTGACCTGCTCATTTGCAACCACTTTTTCAGGCTTGTGGTCCCACCAGCTTTTTCAGGCTTGTGGTCCCACCCACATCTGCCAGTGTGGTCCCACTGGCAGATGATACTTTTGGCATAGATTCCAGTGGATCATCCGGGCAATAGAGTTGTCCCTCAGTTTGTAGTCAGTCTGCGCGGTCTTCTTGCAGCCACTTAGAATGTGGTCGATGGTTTCATCCACTTCTTTGCAGAGCCGGCATTTTGGGTCATGGGCTGATTTTTCAATTCTGACCTTGATGGCATTTGTCCTTATTATTATTATTATTATTATTATTATTATTATTATTATTATTATTATTATTATTATTATTAATTTTCACACATTCAGGTAGATGTTGTTGACTGGTTTGTTTTATCCAGACATTGAGTCCTTTCCAAGGACTTGGGATGCCAGGCTTCCATTCCATTCTGATTTCATAAATGTTGCAAGATGTAAGCTGTTCGCAATAGAGCTGCTTTTTTGTAGTTGGGGGATAGTAATGTCTGTTCAGGTGCTCTGCGAGGTATTTGGGACATCACAGAGGGCACCTGTCACCACTGGGATCACTCTGGTCTTATGCTACACACTTTCAATTTGTATTTTTAAATCTTATAATTTTTTTCTAGTTCTTTTTCTTCTGTTCTGCTATCACCTGGGAATCCTGTATCAATTATTTTAAATTGTTTTTCTTTCTTCTCAACTATTGTTATCTTCTATATATATATAAGAGAAAAATCACTGATTGACTGACTGACTGATTCATCACTGCCCTGCCAAAACCGCTGGGCCTAGAAGTGTGAAATTTGGGGCGCGTGTTCCTTCCATGACGGAGGGGTGCACTAAGAACCGGTTTTCGGAAATTCCAACCAGAAGGGGGTGAAAAGGGGTGCAACGCATTTTCCTCCCTATACTTTGCATTGGAGAATTGCTGACTCCTCAACATTCTGCCCCAACTGCTGGGCCTGAAGCATGGAATTCTGGGAGTTCCTTCTGTCACCTGAACTCCCACCAAGAACCATCTGGAGAAATTAACCCTTCAGGGGCTGAAAAGGGGGCAACGTGTTTCTGTCCTATACTTAACATGGGAGACTGAACAACATCCAGCCAATTGGGTGCTCAGTGCCTGATGCACTGGGGGATGTTGTTAGGAGAAAGAGGTTGCACTGGCAAGGATGCTGGGCATGGGGGAATGTTGCGCATGGGGGAAGTTGTGCATGGGGCATGTTGCGCATGGGGGGAAGTTGAGCATGAGGAAAGTTGCACATAGGGGAAGTTGCGCTTGGGGGATGTTGAGCATGGGGGGAAGTTGCGCATGGGGGGTGTTGCGCATAGGGGGAAGTTGCACACAGTGGGATGTTGCGCACGGGGGGATGGTGCGCATGGGGGAATGAAGCGCATAGGGGGATGTTGCACGTGGGAAAAGTTGCACATAGGGGCAGTTGCACCTGGGGATGATGCGCCTGGGGGATGATGTGCATGGGGGAAGTTGCACGTGGGGGAAGTTGCGCATGGGGGCAAGTTGTGCATGGGTGGATGTTGCGCATGGGGGATGATGCGCATGGGGAAAGTTGTGCAGGGGGGATGATGCGCATGGGGAAAGTTGTGCATAGGGGAAGTTGCTTATGGGGGAAGTTGCTTATGGGGGATGATGCGCATGGGGGATGATGCGCATGGGGATGATGTGCATGGGGAAAGTTGAGCATGGGGGATGATGTGCATGGTGGATGATGCGCAGGAGGGATTATGCGCACGGGGAAGTTGCTTATGGGGAACGTTGCGCATGGGGGGATGATGCGCATAGGGGAAGTTGCGCATGGGGGGATGATGTTCATGGGGGATGATGCACATGGGGGATGATGCTCATGTGAGGGGAAGTTGCGCATGAGGGAAAATTGCGCATGGGGGAAATTTGCACATGGGGGACTGATGCGCATGCCGGATTGATGCACATGGGGGAAGTTGCGCATGGGAGAAAGTTGCAAATGGGGAAGTTGAGCATGGGGAACTGATGCGCATGGGGGGAAGTTGCGCATGGGGGGAAGTTGCGCATGGGGGAAGTTGCACATAGTGGAAAGTTGCGCATGGGGGCAAGTTGCGCATGGGGGCAAGTTGCGCATGAGGTGTTGATGCACATGGGATATTGATGCGCTTGTGGTGTTGATGCGCCGTGGGGGGATTGCGTATGGGGAAATGTTACTCCCGCAATGCGGGTATGCTTTTCGCTAGTGTCTGACTTATTGTGAGGTAGTTATTTATCTGTCTGTAGTTGGAAATCCCATAATATTTTGTTTTTTTCTATTTTTTCTTTCACTGCATTTGTTAATGCTTGTTCTTATGCAGCCTTTCTTAGACCATCTGTTTCTTTAAGGGCACAATTCAGAGTAACTACAAGGAGTCCTTGCTTTGGTGTAAGAATAATTTGCTGTGGAATGCAGTAAGAATTTCCCATAGGTTTTCATTAGATGGTGCAGTAAGTACGGGTACACGTAATGTCTCTTACGTGCTTCCGTAGTTACTCTGGATTGTAGGGTCCAGTTGCCTTTTTCCAGCCACTGCCAAGTATTAGTGATGTTTGTTTTTCCAGTTTTTCTCTCAAGTTCTTTCCATCAGTGGATTGTTTCCCCAGTTTTCTGCTCAGTTTTTTATTTGTTCTTTTTTACAAGTTTGCTTTGTTTCATTGGTATTTAATAATTTTCTTGTTAACCATTTTCAGTGCTTATGATGAGGAGGAGGAGGAGGAGGATGATGTTGATGATGTTCTGTTTCACATTCACCAGGTGTTTGACTGGAAATGGCTATCTTGTGATTCAGTTTCTATCCAAAGAACTAGGAATCACAAAGGTATCATCTCAATATGTGTGAAGTTCCCAGGAGTGCTGCTTTTTGTAAGTGGGCAATTGTGATCTTCTGGAGGCCCATTAAGTTTAGATGTTCCTGGAGAATTAATGGAATTGCTCTAAGAGCACCTATTATTATTGGAATCACAGTGGCTTTCTTTTCCCAGATTCTCTGAATTTCTATCTGTAGGTCCTTATACTGTGTGATCTTCTCATGTTCTTTCTCTTGAAGCCAACATCTCTGGGTATTGCAATGTCAATTATCCAGACCTGTTTTTCCTCAACACAGTGGTGTCTGCTGTATTATGTTTCAAGTATTATGTTTCATATTCAATATGTTTGAATATGGAAGTCCCACAGGATTTTGGCCTGTTCATTCTGGACTATCTCTTCTGGTTTGTGGTCCCACCAGTTCTTGGTTGTGACTTGGTTGAACTTTTGGCACAGATTCCAATGCATCATGGCAGCCACTTTGTTGTGTCTTTCCAGATAGTCCATTTGGACGATCTTTCTGCAGCCACAGATGATGTGCTCCACTGTTTCTTTGGCCTCCTTGCACAGCCAGCACTTGCTGTCTTTTTGGCTCTTGTCTCTTTTGGCCTTTATCACATTTGTTTGCAGTGCTTGTTCTTGGGCTGCTAGTATCAGGCCTTCTGTTTCTTTCTTTAATCCTTTCTTCGGCCATTGCCATGTTGCTTTGCTATCAGTATTAATATTCTCTTGAATGTTGTTCAAGTATTGCCCATGCATTGCCTTATTTCGCCACCTCTCTCTTCTGTTCTTAACCATCTGCACTTTGTAATCCCAACTTTGTTTCAAACCACTTTAGGATGCCTTCTTTATGAGCCTCTTTTAGTTGTTCTTCTTGACTTCCCCTTAAATACTCTGCCAGGGATCGTTTTTCCTCTTCCACTGACTGTTGGATTTGAATCATGCCCCATCCTCCTACCTTATGTGGTAAATATAATCTGTCTACATCACTTTGTGGATGTAGTGCATGGTTGATGGTCATTATTTTTGGGGTTTTCCTATCCAAGTTCTCTAAGGCCCATATCCTAAAGTCAATTAAGCCTTTGTGATGGAGCAGTTAGGGTGACTTTCCATAACACTAGAGGGTGATGTAACAGCATGGACCCATAACTGCTCTGGATTTTTCCCTAAGTTAGTTTGAGTCCATTTAATTATGCCTGCAGTATATCAAACCACTGGTACGGCCCATGTATTGATGGCTTACTTGGTATAGCCAGCACTGAGTTTTGATTTTAGAATTTTCTGGACTCTTCTGATGTATTCCTTGGCTACCCTGGTCTTGATTTCTCTGTGTTTAATGTTGTCAACTTGGAGTATGCCAAGGTATTTATAAGCTGTTTCTGATTCAACACTTTTTATTTCACTATTGTTTGGCATTTTCACTCCATCCATAGAAATAGTATGTATTCCTTGATTTATTGACAAAGTTGAACCACAAAGTTGCACCACCACTGCAAGGTAGTGTCCCTTTGGGGGGCGGCTGCTGCTGCTGCTGCTGCTGCTGCTGCTGCTGCTGCTGCTGCTGTTGTTGTTGTTGTTGTTGTTGTTGTTGTTAAATACAGGATTTGATCTTGCATCAAAAGTGTCTTAGAAATATGTATTGCCTTTTCCTGAAATATAGGATCCAATACTAACCAATTGTTCCACGACTATGCAGCTAGAACCAAATATTACTTTACCTTGAGGAGGGCTCCCTGAATGTTTCCACTTTACAGGATGCATTGCACTCCGTGTTGGTATGACTGCATCAGCTCATATATGAGTGTTTTTAGTTTTTATTGGATGTCCTATATTTTGGGGTGCCTGATCCTCTTTTATGGTTATGACATCTGGTCACACTGAATAGATCCAAAGAAATGCAGTTGACATTCATTCATTGACATTTCTATTTTCTTAACAGCTGGGAAGCACACATGCAACACGCGTCACCTTTCAGCCTTAGTCACTCCAGCGGGGAAGTCCTATGAATGTCAAGCTCAGCAGACAATCACCTTGACCTCCAGTGACCATCAGAAATCAGTAGTTTTCTTGTTATCTGAAGTCCGTCTTCAGCCGTTTGACATTAGTGCAGATTTTGTCTTCAGTGAAGGTAAGGGTCAGATGGCGTGGGAAGCATGTGGACACAATCTGGGAAGTAAAAGTAATATTTCATGGAAAAAAACGTTATTTTTTGGAAAGTTGGGATGGACAGGAAACATAGTCTAGATCAGGGGTTTCAAAAACTTTTGGCAGGAGGGCCTCATCTCTCCAACACTGTGTCAGGAATCAGAAAAATGATTTGCATTTCAAATTTGTATAAATTTACACAAATTTAAATATATGAATGTACAGTGGTACCTTGCTTAACAAGCTTGTTTCACATAACAAGCAAAAAAAAAAAACAAGCAGCCCAGGTAAGCCTCCCAGGAAAGTGTCTTTGACTGCAGTCTCCTAACTATGTCTACACAAAAGTAAGCCCCATTGTGTTAAATGGCCCACCAGCCAGCCCACCATTGTACCGCCAGCCAGCCCGTTGCCCGCCAGCCGCTGCCTGCTAGCTGGGTCTTACTCACAGGTAAACTGTTGCTGGCTTGCAGCCTGAGAGGTCAATCCTATGCATGCCTACTCAGAAGTCATTCCCATGATAGTGAATGGGGCCACTCCCAGGAAAGTGTCTTTGATTGCAGCCTCTTAACCATGTCTACCCAGAAGTAAGCCCCACTGTGTTAAATGGGACTTACTACCAGGAAAGTGTCTTCAGAATTGCAGCCGAGGTAGATTTCAATTCCAGTGTTTTGTCATCATTTTTACATCCAGTTAATATTTTTCTATGAATATTTTTGGGGTTGTGGAATCAATCATCCGAGTTTCCATTATTTTCTATGGAAAAAATCTGCTTCACTTAAAGAGCATTTCACTTAAAGAGCATACCTCCGGAATGAATTAAGCTCTTTATGTGAGGCACCACTGTATTAGATACAAGGCTTGCTTGTGGGCCAGATGGAGGAGTCTTGCCATTTGCCACCTTGAGGCTTGCTGTGGAACACATGTGGTGCCTGGGCTGGGGACTGGACATCCCTGGTCTAGACTTTTTAAAAATTGCATTGATAAAGTGTTTCATCCAACATCTTAAAATTTTTATCAGTTTTATTTGTTGGATGACTTGGAATGGAATCCCCTCATTTCTTTCTGATATGATTCCTGGGGTTCATTCTGCCCTTATTGTCTTATTGAGGAGAACAGGAGGCAGGGTCAGGATCAGACTTTCGTCTGTTCCTGACTTGTTCCAAGAACAGCCCATAGAGTAGGGAGTAAACCCATATAGGCTGTTGCAGCATTATCTGCAGACTTGCTTTGGGCTTATCCCAGATTCCAAGGTGGTGGAACCCATCTTTTCGCAACCCCCTTGAAATGAAGTTGCAACCACTCAAGGGGGTTCTGACCCTCATTTTGAGGATCACTTCCCTATGCCATCCTATTTGAAATAACATCCTAAGGTGGCACTTTGCACAAGGTGATGGGATTGGAGGGGTCTCAAGATCCACCACTTTTTTTTGCTCACTTGCCTTCTTTCTTAAGCAGCTGGGTGTGTGTGAGGAGGTAGTTGTGGTGGCAACCTTCCCCCCTCCCGTTCAATGCTGGAGAAAGAGGTGGGCTGCCTCTACCCTGGCCTTCTCTAAGCGAGACTAGAATAAGAAGATGGACTGAAGTAGTTGATTGAGCATCAGCCTGGGGCAGGTTTGTGCAGAGTGCAGGGTACCCCCATTAGTTCACTGCTCCCCCCAACTTGCCCCTTGACTCTAGCCTTTCATTTGGTGTCATGAGTGCGCAACCCTGCTCCTTCAGGAAATACCCCCATTCCACATAGAACTGATTCATTTCCCCGTGTACATACAGTGGAATCTTAATTAGGGTGGAATACTAACCTAGGTTGACACAACTCATCAATCTTCCCATTCCTGTGATGATGTAGTAAGGCAGGCACATGTCTGTGCACTGGCCTAACCTTCTCCCAGGAATGGCACAAAAATGTCTTACTGCAATTTGGTGACACCCCCAGGTCAGCACAGGATATATGCTGGGGCTTAGGCTGGTCTAATTGGAGATTAGGTTTGCAGCCTTACAGCCCAATCCAGAGCAACTAATCTGTCCACATAAGAGCTCTTAGGTTGCCCTATCTAACACTAGGTTGGAGCAACTGCAAGATGCTCCAGCCCAGTTACTCTGAAGGAGGCTTAGGGCAGAGCAAGGCAAGATAGGGTGCCCTAAGAGAGGTGGACCTGCTCTGCCCTAACTGGGGCAGCCTAAGCAGCTCAGGAGAGGCAAGTTGAGGGCATGTTTAGCATTGCCTAGGGCAGAGCAGTTACTCTGAATCCAGAGCCTGTTTCCAAGGCAGAAATGCCCTCTTCCAGCCCTCAGAGTTATACCACCTCAGGAGCAGGTATAGTAATGAGTAGACCCATAGGGGTCCATGATAAGGCCCGAGTAAGAATGGCAGTGCTGACCAAAAATCTGAGTTCTTGGCCATCCTAGGTGCAACCCCTGCCTCTCAACCTCAGGATATGGAACAAACTACGGCTGCCCACAAACCTCAGGATACAGCAGGCCACTCCATGAAGCCCCTTTATTCACTGTAGAATGTACTGGCATCTCATCAGGGACTCCTTATAAGGCAGGCACCCAGTGGCGTCACCAGACTGGTGCGGCTGGTGTGGGCTGCACTGGGTGATGCGCTCCGTATGGGGTGATGTGCCGGAGGAGTTTGACTGTCCTTTGGCAGGCCCCGGGCGTCAGCACCCCCATTCAGGCCTGCTCCAAGGCGGAGAATCAGCCAGAAGCTGCCACTTGTCTGAGGAGCTGGCCTGAACGGCCATCTGAGGTGCACTGCGCAGAAACACACTGAGCATGGCGAACAGCTTCAGTGGAGACTTCCTTAGAGCAGAGAAAGTCCGCGCCTCTGCACAGCCATTCGGCCTCACTCAGGGGGCGGAGCGGCAGCCGAATGGCTTCAGAAAGAGTACTGCACAGGCACCAACTCTGACGCCTGCACAGTCTCCCCCGAAGCCAAAAGGCTTCAGAAAAGTACTGCGCAGGTGTCAGAGATGGTGCCTGCGCAGTACTCTTTCTGAAGCCAGTTGGCTTCAGAAACAACTGCGCAGGCGCCAACTTTGGTGACTGCGCAGTCCAGGTAGGGGGGGCGCGCATCCCAGGGATGACGCACAGACTTCCGCACCAGGTGATGTGCAGAGTCATGTTACCACTGTAGGCACCACAGCTGTTCCTTGTTCAGTGTGATCTGAGGGGTGTCTCCTCAGGAGCAAGTCTTCCCCTTGTGTCAATTACTTAGCATGCTCTGGAGCAGTTAGGGCAGCCCAGGCTTCCTGACTCTCTGGATTCAGCATAACTTTCTGCTCTGGATACAGAATAGTTAGGAGAATGCAGTTAGGTCAGAGCAGGCTGAATTTGCTCTGGATTGCAGCCTTAGTAGCATGAGTGAAGGGGTAATAGGACAAGTGTCTTCTATCCCCACAATACCACTAGGACAAAGTGACCATACATGAGACCAAAGTGCTGTCTCTAATTTGTTGTCATCATATTGCCCAGTGGCTTTTTTTTTGAAATGGTTTCCCATTCCAGTTAAACACAAATTTTTAAAGTGCACTCTGGGTTGTCAGGCGACCTGTGGGTTGGATTTATTTCTATGATGCTTTTTGCCTCACAAAGTTAGCAAGCAAAGTTTCTGAGTCACACTATTTGTTGTACCTCTGTATTATCTTTGACTGTGAACTTAGAAACCCTTAAGTTTTCTACCATTCCTACCGGTATTTCTCACCTTATGCTTAGGCTGCAAACCTAAAGACACTTTCCTGGGAGTAATGCCCATTGAACACAGTGGGACTTACTTTTGAGTAGACATGGTTAGGCTTGTGCTCTCAGTCATTGTTGACAAAACTCCACTGTTCTGAAAGTCTCTTTCAGAATGCTTTTCTTTATAATTTGAGACAAAGGCTACAAGCCTAATCTCCACTTAGGCTAGCCTAAGCCCCAGCATAAGTCCTATGCTGAGCTGGGGGTGTCAAAAAAGTGCAGTAAGCCACTTCTTCCCCACTCCGGGGGGTGGTTGGGCCAATGCACAAGCATACACCAACCTCCCCACATCATAATAGATAGGCCAGGTGAGTTCGGCCAGACTAAATTTCTTAGGATTGCACCCAAAGTCTTTGAACAGAACCAGAAATCCTGCCTCCCTTTTGTGTGCATACCGTGGCCACTGCTGTTCATACCGTGGCCAAGTAACTCAATAAGAGTGATTAATCTTTTTGCTGGCAAAATGGCACAATTTCTGAACAGGAGGCAGCCAGTGTTCAACATGCCTTCGAGAGCCTTCTTTGTTTCATATGCTTTTGTTCTCTGCTAAATAAACTGAGGAGAAGGTTTTTCAACTTTTGGAGCCCGTTCTTTTTCTGATGTAGTATTTCAGGTTTATGTAAAGTTATGGCTTTGTGCATGTATTTATGTTTGTAGTGATGTCATAATGAATGCCACAATCCAAAATATATGCACAGATAAGAAGAATAATATACAAAATTGCCCTGCTGGATCATGGCCAAGGGCCTAGCAAATGCTGCAAACATCCTTTTTCTAAAAGTGGCCAATCAGATACATATGCATAAAATGCATATTATCAGAGGCATAAAAGCAACCTCCTTCTCTTCTTTATCCTCCCTCTAGTTCTAAATGAGATTCCATTTAACTAACATGTATAATATGGCCTTGATAGTTCTATACATCTTCCATGGGACCAAATTCTTTTAGAAGTCATCTAAGCCAGCAACCTTAGCCTGCATCTTGTGGCAGCCAAGATTCACATGCTAATCATGCACAGGGTGACCCATATGTCCTGGGACATTTCCCAGGACATGTCCTCTTTTTTAACCTTGTCTCCTGGAAAATAAACTTAAACGCCCTTCTTTTCCCTGTGAGAAGGCAACACAAAGCCCTCTTGTAATTAATAAATTCTATGTTCTATAATGAATTCCACATAACAGTTTAAAATGTAATAATAAGTAATTTAGAGTATAAATGAACCACATGAAGACTATATACATGAGCATTTCTAGCTTTTATGTTGTCATGTCCTACATTTTGTTTGGGTGGCCTACTTTTTTAGGGTGGGGGGCCTTGAACTCTTTTGTGGTTATGACAGCTAGTCACTATGATCATGCATTGTCTGAACACTTGTTTTGTCCTGAAGTGTTTTACTGGGTAACCCCAGACTAAATTATCTTGAGAAAATATTCTCTCTCTACTCCAATATTCATGGCTTTTTATATATCATCCCTCTTTTAAGCCATTTTTAATAATAAACCCTGCCCCATTGTTTTAGCCTTTACTTGTTGGGGAAGTGCACCAAAAATCTAGATCATTTTGGTTGCCTTTTTTGGCACCTTATCTCACCCTCTTTGAGATATCACTACCGAATGTATATGCAGTATTCCAGATGCAGCCACATTGTAGATTTATGCAAAAGTGATCCTCCTGAAGTGTTTTATTTTTAGTTCCTTTCCTAATAATCCCTAGGTTTAATAATTCCTAATAATCCCTATATCCATGAGTCACAAAGTGAGCTGGCCATTTCATTGACCTGCTTATCATGACTCCGTTTAAATCTTTTATTTTTTTATTACTCATGGTTCAGATCTCCCTAGGGTGTATATGGAGCTGTTTTGCCCCAATGTGCATCACTTTATATTGAATCACTTTCCAAATTGCTCATTGCTCACCCACGTTATGAAGATGTGGCTGCATTAAAAATAACTATATTAGCATTCTGTGGGAATTGTTCGTGTTTTATGATGTTATGTGTCAGTTCCAGTCACGTTCCAACAGCTTCCATCTCCACATAGCCATTGTGCTATTAGTGGCAAAATAACTGACAATGTTTGGCTCAGCTGTCTTTATGTTTTCAGGGTGGCACTGAGGCCTGTGGTCCAGTCTTAACCCTTACTAGTGCTGGCAGAGCATACACTGCCAGTACACTGTCCCAAAAGTGTTCTTAAAACTGGTGTTTTGGTCTGTTTTCATGATTCATTCAGCAACAGAATCTAATCAAATGTGCAGGAAAGTCCTTCCCAAATGGTGGACTGGACAGAAAAATAGACAGTCCTGGAAAAAATTTTGGGGATGGTCACCATATCTCTAAGTAGCAAGCTGTGGCTTTTAAGTACTCAACTTCGGTGGTTCATAATTGCCAGAGTCTTTGGGTCACAAAACCAACCAGAAACATGTAGTCATAAATTGTGGGGCAAGCAAGCCATGCACATGGAAGGCAAACAGTGCTACTGTTTCCTTACCTTTGGCAATCACATCATTTCAGTAATGTGGTACTGCCTCATGCCTCAGGCAGCACAGTCCTAATGTTCAAATGGGTACTGGCCTTTGTGATTACTTGACTTTTAGCTTTAAGGCTTGAACTCCTTTAAAAATCCTTTTTAATGTTCAGCAAGATAATTAAAATAAGTGGTGCACTATGGTCACAGATGATGACCCTCATTCACCTTTCACTCCCATTCCCACATGTTCCTCCATATGCTGCTTGGCCTTTCCAAAATTGGCTCATGATGTTGCACAAATGGAGCAGCCCTGGCCACTATTATTGGGTTGGCAGCTGGTATCATTACCAGCTGTGACATAAGGCAATGAGCAATTATGTCATGGAGAAGAGAGGTTGGACAAAGAAAAATATGGTCAGGATTTGGAAGCACCTTTTTTCAGGCAACATGGATGAGGATGCATGTGTTTGATATTGGATATATGTCCAGCCTGGACGTTTTGTTTACAGAGCTTGCAAGTATACATGGGATATGACACTGAATCAACGACTGTCTCAGATTCTCTCAGTGCCAAGTGTTTGTAATGCACCAAGCAGTGCAGCTGCTTGAAGAAAACCAGATACCAGTCCTCACTGTGCCATGATGATCAGATGTGCATCAAACGTGCACTTTTAGTTCAACTTTTAGTTCGCTTTTACAGCACAATCCAGAGCAACTAATCTGTCCACATAAGAGCCCTTAGGTTGCCCTATCTATCACTAGGGTGGAGCAACTGCAAGATGCTCCACCCCAGTTACTCTGGAAGAGGCAGAGCAAGGCAACATAGGGTGCCCTAAGAGAGGTGGACCTGCTCTGCCCTAGCTGCTTTGCCCTAGGCAGTTCAGGAGAGGCATGTTGAGGGCATGGTTAACATTGCCTAGGGCAAAGCAGTTACTCTGTATCCTGAGCCTGTTTCCAAGGCATAAATGCCCTCTTCCAGCTCCTCAGAGATATACCACCTCAGGAGCAGGTATAGTAATGAGTAGACCCATAGGGGTCCATGATAAGGCCCGAGTAATAATGGCAGTGTTGACCAAAAATCTGAGTTCTTGGCCAGCCTAGCTGCAACCCCTGCCTCTCAACCTCAGGATATGGAACAAATTACGGCTGGCCACAAACCTCAGGATACAGCAGGCCACTCCAAGAAGCCCCTTGTATTCACTGTAGAATGTACTGGTATCTCATCAGGGACTCCTTAGAAGGCAGGCACCCAGTAGCATCACCAGACTGGTGCAGCTGGTGTGGGCTGCACTGGGTGATGCGCTCCGTATGGGGTGATGCGCTGGAGGAGTTTGACTGTCCTTTGGGAGGCCCCAGGCATCAGCACTCCCATTCAGGCCTGCTCCAAGGTGGAGCAGCAGCCAGAAGCTGCCACTTGTCTGTGGAGCTGGCCCGAACGGCCAGCTGAGGTGCACTGCAGAAACACACTGAGCATGCCGAACAGCTTCAGAGGAGACTTCCTTAGAGCAGAGGAAGTCCATGCCTCTGCACGGCCATTTGGCCACACTCAGGTTGAATGGCTTCAGAAAGAGTACTGCACAGGCACCAACTCTGACGCCTGCACAGTTTCGTCTGAAGCCAAAAGGTGTCAGAGATGGTGCCTGCGCAGTACTCTTTCTGAAGCCGGTTGGCTTCAGAAACAACTGCGCAGGTGCCAACTTTGGCGACTGCGCAGTCCAGGTGGGGGGGGGGTATGCGCATCCCAGGGGTGATGCACAGACTTCTGCATCAGGTGATGCACAGAGTCATGTCACCACTGTAGTCACCACTGCTGTTCCTTGTTCAGTGTGATCTGAGGGGTGTCTCCTCAGGAGCAAGTCTTCCCCATATGTCAATTACTTAGCATGCTCTGGAGCAGTTAGGGCAGCCCAGGCTTCCTGACTCTCTGGACGCAGCATAACTTTCTGCTCTGGATACAGAATAGTTAGGAGAGAGTCTGGATTGTGCCCTTAGTTTATTTACAGGGTAACTGTGAAAGCAGTACAGGGAGGAACACTATGCTGCCCCAAAATGCTTTGGACAAGAGGAAGAAAAGAATAATAGGTTTTCAATATGAGTTTTCAGTAACATCATACAGTATTTGGATTCTTCATCATCATCATCAGTTTTCACAAAGAAGCTTAGATTCACCCCTAATAGTTGTTTGAGAGTAGGCTTTTAATAATTGCCACATTTATCTGTGTTTAGTTTGATTGGCTTCTGTTCCTTTTATTATTGCATTTTCATCCCTACTTTTGGCTTGTCCACCTAAATGAAGTTTTAGTTTACTCTCATGTTATTTTGGGTGACTCTCCTATATGCTGCTTGATGAGTTGTGCTGGGGTTAGCTTTCAAATTTATGGTATGTTTTCTTTAATTGTTCCAGGGGTGTCAAACATAGGCCCTATGGGCTGGATGTGTCCCCCAGAAAACCTTTATCAGCCCCCATTATAATTGCCCACTGCCAGAGCCACCCTTTCAGCAGTGCCCCTTCTGAGGAGGCATCACTTGACTGGCTGCTGAGCTCAAAGTGATGCCTCCACAGAATTGATGCATCCACAGAAACAGAACTGCTGAATAGATGGCTGTGCACACCCACATCTTGAAAATATAATCAAGATTTGTGTAAATGTTTATTTTTAATTTAAAATTTAAAATAATTTATTTCCATTTCCTATTATTTTTATTATTTCCATAATTTTTTATTTCCAAATTTATTTTTATTATTTTTATTTCTTAATTTTTTATTTTTATTATCATTATTATCATTATTTCCAAATTTTTTAATAGTTCCATAATTTCCACCATCTCCATAATTACGTCACTTCCTGCTTGATGTCAATTCTGGCCTTCAGAGCAAGCACCATGAACGCTATTTGAGGTTAGTTTGAAACCCCTGCTTTAGGTGGTTTGCTGCCTTGAGCAGTTAAAAAAAAGAGGGAGCTGGGATATAAAGTTTTTAAATCAAGAAATAAATGTAGTAACTTCTCTCTCTCTCTCTCTCTCTCTCTCTCTCTCTCTCTCTCTCTCTCTCAAAGAACATAAATGTCCAGTGGACCAAAGGGAACAATTAGAAGAAACTCTCCCTCTTGTTCTGGGGTTGATCTTGGGACTGATTATTGTGATAACCCTTGGCGTTTACCATATCCATCTCAAAATGACAGCTAACCAAGTCCAAATTCCACGAGACAGATCTGAGTATAAACATATGGGATAGATGACCAAATACCAATCAGGGAGTTGAAGCAAAAGCACTTTTTTCCATAGGTCACAGACCCACACATTAGAAAACAATCTATTGCATAATGACCAAATTGGCAGAAACGGGGTTTGGTGGAGAATTAGCCATTCTGCCAAAGTCAATGCCTAGAGCAGAGGGCAGGATTTTTTTTAAGCTGCTAACACAATTCCTACATTTTCCAGATTCCTGTTCTCATTCACATAAATGAGGGAAGTTCATAATATTTTGCTCTGATAACAGCCCATAAGAATGGGCTAGAGCGACCCAGGGAACCCACATTCCACTGGCAGCAACTGCTGAAAAAGTGCCGTAATGTGCTTTCCAGCAGCGTCCTACGTAGTGGGCATCACATCATCAGCTTCCTTACCACCAGTCGGAGCATGTCAGCCAGCGAGAGAGATGAGGGAGGGTTGAACAGTAGCAAAATTAGGTGGGGAGGGAACAAAACAAGATTGAGGTGGCCTTAGGAGGAATGGAGCTGGCAGTGATGGCTCACACTGGACCCTATCCCCTTTTCTGCAGCCTTTTTTACCCCCTTCTCTCCTTGGACTTGTGCTACTGCAACACAAGCACTAATCACTAATTGCTAGCACAGGTCTGAGGACACCCAGTGTGAAGCAGGAGGCTCATGCATGGGTAAGGGGTTTTATTCCTCTTTCCCTGCTGCAGTTTTCCAATCCACACCCTTGAGGGTGGATATATCTTGCCCATTTTTGGTGTGGCTGGAAGGGATAGAAAAGAATAAGACTGGGGTATAAAAGAAAAATGATGGTATAGAAGAGGGAAGTATGCATGCTTACTCTAAAGTAAATCCCACTGTGTTCAGTGAGGCTTACTCTCAGGGAAGAGGGCATACAATTTCATTCCTAGTCCTGTTTTCATATAGCACCAACAATTCTTGCAGAAATGATTATTTACAAGCAAGGAATCTAGGTGTCCCCCCCCAAAAAAGCACCTCCCCAAACTTTCTCTAAGGAATAATGCCATTTTGAAAAATACCAGCCAGGTACTGTACTGATATGAAGCCACCATAGTTCTACTTCCGCTCACCTCAACTCAAAATCTGATTGAAACAGGCATGAAACAAGATTCTGTGGGTTTTAGCTTGAAGAACTATTTTTTTTTTTTTTTGCTTATTGGGAATGCTTTAGCACCGGAACAACTTTCTGGTTGTTGCTAAATAACAACCATACAAGTGTCACGCTGTCGCAAGCCAATTAAGAAATGCTTCTGGGCTGGGCACCTTGCATGTACTGTAATTGAAAACTGCCTACTGCTACATGGCGATTCCATAAGACGGCAACAAAGACGACATATTACTATGCAGATATCTTCAGGTGTTATATATGTGTAAATATATTTATGGAAAATCCCAATAAATCTGAAATTATCTTGATTAATGAAGAGTGTTTTTTCTCATCCATGCAAATAAAGGAATCTATAAAATATGTCACGAGCATTCTTATTCATTTGGAATCTACCTCTCCTTCATGGACACTGCTACTCAAACTGGGAAGGGTCATGTATTAGACCCTTCTAATACATGAGTTCTAATAGTTCTAATACATGAGTTCTAATGTATAGTTCTAATACATGAGTTCTAATAGTTCTAATACATGAGTTCTAATACTCCCTTTAAGGGGTACGGAAGGGGGAAGCAGCAATGTGCTCTCCCAGGATTGTGCCCCTGCAGGCAAAGTGGGTGCTATTTTTAACTCTAATAGAGGTGCTGTCAGGGTCTGGGAATGTGGGGAGCATTGGGAGTCCTGTGAAGCTGGAATTCTCTATGGCTTAGGAATAGTGAAAGTTGCAGCCATGGCTGCATCAAAAGTCACCAACATATTTTTATGCGCTACTAAAGCTTAGTCATTTGGGGGATAAAATCAACTTGTTGTATGGCAGTCTGCCCACATCTTACACAGACTTTCCTTGTGCAAATTCATTAACACACAGTCAACCAAAAAAACACACAATGCTGATGACAACGGAAGAGAGCGAGGTTTAAGTATGATTTAAGTCTTTCTTCTTCCAAGACTATCCTGAAAATATGGAGGCTGTGCCACATGGCAAGGGAATTAAAGACTTCTGAGGTCACCCCCCCTATCAGGCCAGGCAGGGAAGGGACCTTTTGACTTTTCTGGCAGAATTTGTAAATTTTGCCATCTGGAACCTGATACATTTGCCCACATTTTGTGCCCACTCCAAGACTGCCTTTTAGAGCCAATTTTATGTAACTTTATTGGACCTTCTGAATGGTGTGTTTGGGCTTTATCCTTGAAGATAGCTCCGAAGCAGTTACTGACTTGGTAGCAGATTTTTGGGTGGCTGTCTTTTAAAAAAAGTCACCTGTGAATTATTATTTGGGATGTGATAGCGAAGACAAGTTCCACAATGATGTTTAAAATGTTTAAATTTTTACCATGTGTATTTAACTACTTTTAAATGCCAATAAAGGTATATGAAATGATGAATGACTTTTCTGGTAAGCAGCCAATCCCCACATGCCCTGTTTTGCCTGGAGTTGGCCCTGAAGAACTTCTGTATGAAGCAGGATCATACAGGATCATGACTCTGTATGATGAGATCTGCATGTATGATGTATGATGAGATCTGCATATATATGAAAGGACTCAGCAAACAAAACCATCCTCCTTTTGTAAAAAAAAGAATCATAGGCTGCAATCCAGAGCAAATTCAGCCTGCTCTGACCTAACTGCACTCTCCTAACTATTCTGTATCCAGAGCAGAAAGTTATGCTGAATCCAGAGAGTCAGGAAGCCTGGGCTGCCCTAACTGCCCCAGAGCATGCTAAGTAATTGACACAAGGGGAAGACTTGCTCCTGAGGAGACACCCCTCAGATCACACTGAACAAGGAACAGCTGTGGTGCCTACAGTGGTGACATGACTCTGCACATCACCTGGTGCGGAAGTCTGTGCGTCATCCCTGGGATGCGCGCCCCCACCCCCACCTGGACTGCGCAGTCACCAAAGTTGGCGCCTGCGCAGTTGTTTCTGAAGCCAACTGGCTTCAGAAAGAGTACTGCGCAGGCACCATCTCTGACACCTGCACAGTACTTTTCTGAAGCCTTTTGGCTTTGGGGGAGACTGTGCAGGCATCAGAGTTGGTGCCTGTGCAGTACTCTTTCTGAAGCCATTCGGCTGCCACTCCGCCTCCTGAGTGAGGCCGAATGGCTGTGCAGAGGCGCGGACTTTCTCTGCTCTAAGGAAGTCTCCTCTGAAGCTGTTCGGCATGCTCAGTGTGTTTCTGCGCAGTGCATCTCAGATGGCCGTTCAGGCCAGCTCCTCAGACAAGTGTCAGCTTCTGGCTGATTCTCCGCCTTGGAGCAGGCCTGAATGGGTGTGCTGATGCCCGGGGCCTGCCAAAGGACAGTCAAACTCCTCCGGCACATCACCCCATACGGAGCGCATCCCCAATGCAGTCCACACCAGCCGCACCAGTCTGGTGACGCCACTGGGTGCCTGCCTTATAAGGAGTCCCTGATGAGATGCCAGTACATTCTAGAGTGAATACAAGGGGCTTCTTGGAGTGCCTGCTGTATCCTGAGGTTTGTGGGCAGCCGTAGTTTGTTCCATATCCTGAGGTTGAGAGGAAGGGGTTGCAGCTAGGCTGGCCAAGAACTCAGATTTTTGGTCAGCACTGCCATTCTTACTCGGGCCTTATCATGGACCCCTATGGGTCTACTCATTACTATACCTGCTCCTGAGGTGGTATAACTCTGAGGGCTGGAAGAGGGCATTTCTGCCTTGGAAACAGGCTTTGGATACAGAGTAACTGCTCTGCCCTAGGCAATGCTAAACATGCCCTCAACTTGCCTCTCCTGAGCTGCTTAGGCTGCCCCAGTTAGGGCAGAGCAGGTCCACCTCTCTTAGGGCACCCTATCTTGCCTTGCTCTGCCCTAAGCCTCCTTCAGAGTAACTGGGCTGGAGCATCTTGCAGTTGCTCCAACCTAGTGTTAGATAGGGCAACCTAAGGGCTCTTATGTGGACAGATTAGTTGCTCTGGATTGGGCTGTTATTCTCCTTAAGAGAGATTCAATAAAACACACCCTCTCCCTTCCTTTAAAATACAGTAAAATGCACCATCTTCCTTGCTTCTTGGAAGTCATCATCAGCTTGTCATCATCCATATATATTAGCTGGGGATGGAATGTCTTACACTAATCCCTACTGTGTCAAGGTGGCTATATAGGGTGCAATCCAGAGTAACTACGGGGAGTCCTTCCTCCGGTGTAAGAACAATTTACTCTGGATTGCAATATGAATTTCCCATAGGTTTTCACTAGATGGTGCAATAACTACGGGTGCACGTAAGAGAGTCTCTTACGTGCACCCGTAGTTACTCAGGATTGTAGGGCAAATGTCATAATCGTAAAAGAAGACATGGTTCAAATGTAGACAACACAAGAAAAATATAAGACATGACAAATTAAAAAATAAACTCATATATATTAATTTCAAGTGGTTAATTTAAACAACATATTACTAACTATTCCATTTAAAACTATTACATATTTTTTTTATTAATTACAAGAAGGCTATGTTTTACCTGCTCATAAGAAAAAAAGGACTATTCCATTTAAACTATTACATATTTTTTATTAATTACAAGAAGGCTATGTTTTACCAGCTCACAAGAAAAAAAAGGACAGTGAAGATTTTTTTCTCCTGGTCACAAGCCTGAAAAAGAGGACATGTCCTGGAAAAAGAGGACATATGGTCAACCTGCCTACAATGTGGAATTTTCATGTTCAAATGACACACAGGTCAGGGGGACTGTGGTGGATGAATGGACGAAACCTGATGCAGCAGGTCCTATTCACCAAAAGCCAGTTCTAATCCAGTTCAGGATTGATCACCATGTGGTCAATCCTGTGAAAGCAGGAAGGGAATTAGCAGGACACTGCTCAGCCTCTGCTCAGCCCTGAGATATCTTGAGTTTCAACCAAAGCCTCCTGGATTGCTTTCATGAGGACCTTTGTTGCAACTCCTTTTTGCCCGGCAGTTGTTACTCGGTGAAAATGGGTAGCTAAAAATATTGGGATTGGAGAAATGAAAACATCTGCTCTGTTATTTTGCATCCAAGTTGCAATAAAAGGAAGCAAATGGATAAGCCTTCAATGCCAAATGCGTCCTTCCTCAGCCATCATTTGTTCTTCTGTTTCAAGGGAGAGTTTGCCTGCAAAAGCCTTGGGTGGCTAGTTCATACCCAGTGAATGTATTTAGCAATTATAATCAGAAAAACACTATTTTGGTGCTAATTATTCTTTTATTCTAGTAACTAATTACAGTACTGAATTTCACCTTGGGAGCTGCAGGATAAATCTGTCTGCTTGGGCATGGGTGTCATGTGCTTGCAACACTCCCCCCTCAAACATTTTAGGGTTATATACTCTAAAATAATGAATACTTCTATTTGTGCTGCAGCAAGGACTGGGGGGTAGGAAGTGGTGATGGAAACTAACATATGATTGAATAAAAACAAATCCCAACTGTATAAGCCATGTTTCCATAAAACTTTGGAACACTGGACAGAGTCTGGACTGGACCCAGACTAGATAGCCCAAGAGTGGGCCAGATGAGAGAAATTCCTACTCTGGTCCAGTCTTAGGCTTGACCTTGACCATTCTTAGGCTTGACCTTCCTTGAATACAGGAAGTCCACTGCCTGTTGGTTGACCCATTTTGTTGCAATATCACTACGCCAAATGGAACATGTCATGCATGCTTGGCTTCTTGTCCACCCCTACCTGCCACCCTTGATGTGCTAGGCACAAAGAAGTTTTTTCATTTTCTTTGTAAACCACTTTGTGGATTTTTAGTTGAAAAGCAGTACGTAACTACTGTAGATAGATAAATAGGTAGATAGATAGATTTATGTTTATTGGGTAAATAGCAGTGACAATCAGGCCTAGGCAGAAAGGCCTCCTTGGAAGCTAGGGGGTCCTCAAGAAAAAGAAGGGGAGATGAAGTACTAACTAGGTCTAGCCTCGAGGTTTCCTGGAGCGTAGGAATAGAGGGATCTCAGACCAGTCACATGGGTTAGGTACTGGGCACATAAGAAGCCTGGCAGGTAGAAGGAGAGGTTTCTCTTCTCCAGGTCCCTTAATAGGACAAGTAGGACAATAAATGCCTAGTGACTCTAGGATGACAGTCCCTGGACTGCTAGTGACTCTAGGGCCACCACTCTCACCCAGACTGCTGGGGAGATGCCAATGGGGACTAGAGGGCTTCTGCCACAAGGGCCCATAGACCCCCACTGGGAGCAGGGACTGCTTTACCCTCTTCCAGGTGGGAAGCAATTGCTTAGAACTCATAATTGCTTAGAACTCATAAGGGTGGACCTGAGGAGAGAAGTAGCCAAAGCTCTTTGGGGAAAGCAGTGCCCTGGGAATCAAAGGGCAGGTTGACAGCCCACTGATCATTATCAAACCACAGAGAAGCGACAAAGTCAATGAAGGACACCCCAGCTTATGTCAGTATATTCAGAAGTGCCCTTTCCTGTGCTGAGGAACTGGAATGGCTTGTGTTAAAGTGATCCTCCATTGTGTTCAATTTGTGAAGTTAACAGATGAATGTAAAACAGCTAACCCAAATGAATTATCCATCTCAACCTCTTTCAAAGCCTCCATGTCTCCTTCTTGGGGCAGGTAAACATCACAGAACCCATGTACTCAGCAACCCTTTGAGTAGGGACAACCCATGGACATCAACAGCAGGTAAGGTAACCTGAATCAGGTGACAAGTCCAAGTTGCAAATTTTTTTTTGTAGGGTTGCCATATCTCCCTGAAAGCCTGGACTGTCCTAGTTTTCGCAGATTGCATTCACATACTGACCAGTTTAATAGGGAGTCCAGTCCCAGTTTTGTAGACAAGAATTATGACAACCCTAATTTTTAGCTGACTTTTGCTGACTATTGACCAAGTCATCTCCATCCATGACTCCAGCCTTCACTCGAGTCTGAGGCCATTGACTTGGCACTTAACACCTATGCATCCAGGCTGAAGTCTTTCTGTGTTTGGTGACCTCATTTACTTTTTCTGTGGCCTGAAAGGCCTTGTGGGATCTTCATTCAGAGAAGATCTGAATGGGTAAATATTAGGGAAATTCCAGCCAGGAGGCAGGGAAGGGTTAAATATCAAGCATGAAGGAAGGAGGGGAGAGCAATAATATTACATGAAACATGCAAAGTAAAGACATTCACCACAGCAGAATTGCAAACATGTCTTATTATTTTTTATTTGCATGTGCATTTTTTCCACTGAGTGGGCTTGGTGTCCACAAAACTTTTTTTTTAAGATGGCAATGACGTCTAATAAATGCAATGGATACTGCTGCAAAAAGTATTTTCTAATAAGAAAATTACAGAGATCTCTTTCCATTCAAAATGTGAAATGTATACAGTAGTTTCTCTGAAGATCAACAACAATTTATCTGACTGCTTATGGTTTTACACTTTCATACAATCATTTTTATTAATAAAGTTCAACTCCTTGTTTAAAAAAATTGGTGGACTTTCATTCT
Source organism: Cryptoblepharus egeriae (assembly GCA_030015325.1). Lineage (NCBI taxonomy): Eukaryota > Metazoa > Chordata > Lepidosauria > Squamata > Scincidae > Cryptoblepharus > Cryptoblepharus egeriae. Next base: position 125,802,962 of record JAREYC010000001.1, on the reverse strand, counting down.
AAATCAGCAATCAATTCCGGGCACGTTAACTTGGGTGAGTACCAAATGCTCACGTGTAGAATAGTTTCTCCATTTGTTTTAATAGAGAGCTGAGCTGCACATAGAAATATAATTCAGACCATACATATCTCTGGACTCCTTTGTATAAGACAACGCAATTTCATATACAAGTGTGGATCACTTAACAATTGGGGATACATTATCCGTTCCCTGTTGTCATGAAATTAGATCATTAAGCAAACATTCATCCCAAGTTAGTTGTTTAAATGCACACACAGGCGGCACAATCTACTGGAGACCGATTGGCATCAACAGCCTTATGTTCTGTAAGCAGAAACACTGCTGCAGGCTATGGGAGACCTGACTGTCTCAAGTGGTGTTTTGTTGTGCTTTGACCATGGTTGCATATGTGGTCATCAGTAAGAGGAAGGTTGTTAAGCAAAACATGCCTGTACTAAGTGGCATCCAACCTTTTTGTGCAGTGGTGCTGTAAACAGTAAGCAGCTTATTCTACGAACAGACAGAAGATGTGCCCATGCATGGAACCTCTGTTGCTAGAGTACTACCTATGCCAAAGGTTTGGATATAACCCATTACGTTTTCTGATATGAAGACGAATCTCTTTTAGAAATAAATGTATGTTTCAATGTATAAAAGCTGGAATTGTGGGTGATTTCCACCATAGGCACATCAATTAGGAGATCAACTGACATCATTGCTGTATACAAATTTATGTGGCAATACACACACTCCAGAAGACATACTGAAAAAATTTTTATAAGGTACATCAACCCTCACTGAAGCAGATGGCAAAGATTTCAATTTCAATCATTCACTGCTAGTGAAAACCAATGGCCTATGAGAAACATATGAGGATGCAGAATTCTGCATTTTTGCATCATAGAGCTCAAGCCTATGCATTTTTACTCAGAAGAATGGGGTTATGTCATGTTGTGGGGGAAAATGTTCAGAAATCATTTCAGGGAGAATTTGCAATTCTAACCAAAACATAGGCCCTATTCTCATAACCCTCTCCGATGCAGTAGTAAATCTGTATGCAAGTTGAAGTACGTGAATAGAAAATTAGAGTATCAAGGTGATGAGTTGAGCAGATGCGCTAGTTTTCTGTGAGCAATATGATCTATGTGATACTAAAAATTACATGGCCAGGGTCCTGTGTTGCTCTGATGATGGCTTATTGGTACTAGGCTAGGATGTGGCTAGGTGAACACAGAACACAAGTATGACATATCTGATGGGTGATGCTATGTCAACGTTTGGACTGAAGCTTGATAGCTTGACATTGGATAGCTTCCATCCTCATTTTAATGGCTCATGGGATCTAGCCATTAGTTCCAAAGGAAGTGCTTTGGCAAACTGCATCTATGAGACTAAAAGTTGGCTTTCTTTGTAAATTATATCTGAAACATCAAGATGGTTCTGCCCGTGAAGATACAGTATGTATTACAACAGCCTTGATTAGAAACTGAAACTCTAACCAGTATGATATGTGAATTCAAGAGTTACTTAGTGTTTGTGCTAGTCTTACTCGGAATGTTTTCAATTACATATTTTCTGTACTCATATAAAGAATCTTCATCACTGTTGACCAATCTATCTGGATTCAGTAGTATTTTGACATCTTGTTTTGCTTCTGTTTATTACAATAAATAATGACCAAACTGCAAACCTCCATTCCCAACCCATACTGCAAAATTATCTAACCAGATATGTTAGAGTTTGGGTCAGACATAATTTTTCAAGTGAAGTCAGTAATATTAGATAAACAAAAGAAATTGGAAATTACATGGCTTTCGTATTATGCATACTTAAAAAACATTAATAAATAAATTCTTCCATCATTGAAATAATTATGAAGCACTTATAAAGGCAAATTTCTATAGGCCTATGGTTAACATGCAAATCTATCCAACAAGCAACACAAAATCTGTTGTAGCAGTCACTGCTAAATTCACATTCCAATTGGGTTTAGAAAGCATTTTCCACCCTGTATGGCAAACACATCCACATAAACCATTTTGATTTCGAGCGGAAAACACCCACTCAGTGGCTATGAGTTTGTGTTTGAAAGCATAAATAACAAAGACACTGCAACCCTAGAGTGGCCACAGACTTAAATGAAAATTTTATTGCTAGCTGAGACAATTCATTACAACAGTGGTGCGCAATTAAAATCATGAGTTGGGATTCAGAGCTAGATTTCTGTGCATACGACTGGATGCATTTGTTACCTTTACACTCCAAAATTGTCTGATCAAGTTTCTGCAGACTTTCGGGCAAAGTCCTGGACTGGGTCGCCTCCTGATATGCTGGGCTCTGCACCCCATCAAACCTAGGGCCTAATTCTATCATGCAAATATCCAGGTGTGTGTTCCCATTTGTAAATAGGGTTGCAAAGTGCAGTGATGGCATGAGTCAGCCAACACACTGCCAGCAATAACAAAAAATAATATTGTGACCCTGGAGTAGGGGTGCAGGGTGGAAGGCTGGCCATGTGGGCCTTCTGATGGATATGACCCTCAGCCAGGATTTGATCCATGATGTTAACCCTATACTCCAAGCAGAAATTAGGAAGCGTCAAACCAGGTGCACGCAACTTTCATTTGACCTTCCCAAATAAAACACAGCTCATTACATTGAAGCCATAAGGGCAAATACTAAAGGCTTGGCAGGCAACAAACCTAAGACAGTGGGCTGTGCTTGGCTACACTGGATTTGCTGAGCAATGGCAGAGGCTGTTGAAATTCAAATGTAAGCAAAATTAACCAGTGGCATCCACACTTTAATAATGTGAAACTGCATTGGAACCATTATTTATCATAGTCAGCACCAACTTATGTGGTCAAAGGTGGTGTGTGGTTAATAAATAGCACACTATTGACACTCAAACCCCTGCTTCTGTTCCTTCTTTTGTAACCCAGCTGTGAGGTTACCAGAGGGTGACCATATAGAATTGAGGACAGAGTGCCTCTACCTTTAACAATTGTATAGAAGACGAAATTGAGGCAGGTTTAACTCAACATTGAAGGGTTTAAAAAGCAGCTCCTGCCAAAATTCTCTCTTCTATACAGTGCTTAAAAGTAGAGGCACTCTGTCCTCCATTCTATATGGTCATCCTGGGTTACCACAACTTAACTAGACCTCAACAGCTGCGAGATCCACAACTTAGCTAGACCTCAACATGAGCAATATAGTTATGAGGACAAGCCCTTAGTATAAGTACTTGTGTGCATTGCAAGGTGCCTATCTCTTCAGGGAAATACCAAAAATCCTTAATATTGTTTTCAAGGGGGGAAGGATACAAAATAACTCCGGAATTTAAACTCTTGTAAAATGTTCATCTCTGATTGGCAATTCTTGTCAACATTCTGAGTTGCTAAAGAGTCTGTGCCTGTGTTCCTTCCTCTTCAAAAGGGATAAAAAAGTAGGAAAGATTTTGCACAAATGCTTTCTAAATTACACTTACGACCTCCACAAGCACTATCGCTAGGACATCCAAGTACTGTAAATTATCAAAAGCGATGTACAGAAAATTACAAATTCATTTCAAAATACAGCACACTGCTACAACCGAGATAAAAAGTGCTTCAATTTTTATTTTTGTCCAAAAAAAATGTTCTTCTGAAGTAGAAGAGATGTTCCACTTAGATTTTAAATCATATTCTGGTGTTTCCTCAAAATTGTGCTACAGACTTGGGGTTCTTTTCCATCCAAGTGCACATATTGACTGACCATGGAAAAGCTGTCCCTTGCAGGATCCAGGCTGTCACCAGGCCTCCTCCATCGTATGTTGAGCTGCGTCAATCCAATCGTGGTACATTTCTCTGCTGTTCTGTTCCCTGGTGCTTTTGGCTTACTCATCCAGTTATCTCTGCAGCCTTCCCCAGAAAAAAACAACAACAATGCAGCTGAATTCAGCGATGTCTGTATTGTCTCATGAGCGGCACGATGCAAGAAGGAGGCCCAGACAGTTTCAAAAATGGATGTCTCAGCAGTTCTTGTGCCGTTCCTCTCTGGGAAGGCTCCCTCACCAGCATCAAGTCTAAAAAGCCACGGAGTACTGAGGAAACCTGTGAAAGCCAAAATGATATTGTGATGCATGAAGAGTCTAAAATGATCTACTCTGAACCTTTGAATCAGTGGAAAGATTATTACTACAAAATGCTTAATATGTATGTAGTGGTCCAATGGGTCAAAAATGTTTTCTGAAAATATTTTTCTACATGTGCAGAGAGTGCAATGAGTGAGTTCAAATCTGCTGAGGTTCAAATGAGAACTTCTCAAGTGAGAGGACTTCAGACTGCAAGCAAGGAACCAATTTTAAAAATACTGATTTTAAAAATCCACTCAACAATTTCCTACAAATAAAAAAATGAGCATCGGGCTAGAATCTATCTCCCGGGTGTGCTAGTTATTTATTTAACAGACTGATATCATGCCTTCCCTCTCTTGTGGAAGTTGATGGCTTGCAAAATTATAAGCACAATCCTAACCATATCTACTCAAAAGATATGGCCAGTGGGTCTTACTCGCAGGAAAGTGTCTTTAGGATTATAGCCTTAAAATGTTAAACCATAAAAATATATCAAAACCATAAAAACAGGAAATAGCAAACGTGCACACCCAAATCATAAACAGATTCTATGGTAGCATTTTTGCACTCGGAGCCTCCTCTGTTATCCCAGGGCACAACGACCTAATTATACAGTCATGTAGGTGTAGACCAGACCTAGGTAATCCTGACAACAACTCTTCAAAGCAGGCCATTATTAATATCTCTTATATTGCATGTTCCACCAGTGCTGTATGCTAAAATGCAGCTGTAAAGTTTGTTGCTGGAGTGTACTAAGTAGTGTTTGATGGTGCACCAGTTGGAAGGCCAGAGCTTTCCCATAAACAATGCTGGAACACTGGCCACCTCCTAAAGCACTGAAGGCAGTGGAAAAGGTTCAAGGGGAGTGTAGGGTGGAACTGGTAAAGGGCAAAACAGTGAGGAGCAAGGGGAGGTGGAAGGCTCTGGGAGGGGTGGATTCAGTGGCAATGGCAGGTGGCAGCGAAATTAAGAATTAAGGAAGGGAAAGGGATTTAAATCCCTTTTCCCTCTGAAATCTCTTGCTCCATCTTCCTGCTGAACATTTTCAACACAGCTGCCCCCAGGGTGACCAGATGCCTGAACCTAAAAAGGAAGACAAGTTCTTGGATTCCTCTCAGCCTGGCCTTTCTGGCAGAAAATGGCATGTTTGCCTACTCATGGGTAAAGCCTCAATATTGGGCACGTTCACTTTCCCATAGAGCTTAATGCATATTTTTAGTTTTAGTATTTTAGCCATAACATTTGATAAAAAGGAGATATTTCAAAACTGATTTTTGCATTGGATTATGCTTTTTAATACGAATCCAACAGCATATGTCACGGGGTACTGCATAACATTGCAAAGTTCCAAAATGAAACCAAAATGGAGTACAATGAAGACCTTTTAGAGGACAGCTGGACAGAAGTCTAAAAAAGAGGACAAATCTGGGAAAAATTCGGTCATATGGTCACCCTGGCTGCCCTAGCTGCGAGAGAAATGGGAAGGGATAGAATTGGCTGCTAGTGAAGGGATGACTGAAGTGGGAGGCCACAGATTTCACAGTTCATGCTCTCAGGTCAGACAAGATGGTAGGCAGCTTCCCTCTTAAATCAAACAGCAGTGATGTAGTACTGATCTGGGTTTGATGTCCCATGCAATGGTCTAGCTCAGACCTCAAGGAGGTTGCTATTTATGGAGAAAACACCAAACATGCCAACAGTGTATGTATTTAAAGTTCCATCAAGTTTAGCTTACAATCACATTGCTACACAAATTCAAAATCAATAAGCCTCAGCTATAAATATGAAAATGATTAATATTTCACCCAGGGACATTAATCGTACATTTCCACACATAAAAAGGTTGAAGTCTTCTTTGTGTTGGTAAATATGGAGACAATTGGGAACATGAGTCAGAAGACAAATGGGTACATACCAACTATATTCATGGTGTGTTAGTGAATAGCAATGAATGTTTATCGCCTGTTTTGAATGACGTACAGCCCAATCCTATCCCCAGAAGCTTTGATGGAAGAAGCAGTGCCAAAATAGTTACTGCTGTATCCAGTAGTGCTGCTAGACGCTTCCTCGGTATCCAGGTTCAAATGCCTGCTCAGCCATGAAGCTTTCTGCGTGAACTTTTTTTCAGTTATTATCCATCTCAGCCTCACCCACCTCATAGGGTTTTGTGAGGTCAACAGAAGGAGAAGAACTGCATATACCACCCGGAGCTCCTTGGAGGAAAGGCAGTACAAAAATGTGAAAATCAAATAAAAATTTAGGAACTGTTTGCTCAAGGATGTGATGTAGGATGAAAAAGCTCAGGAATGAATGCATGCCATTAAAACACAGACATCCCCACCTTATGTAGATCTTTCACTCTTGGTGGTAAATTGTCTCGGATTCTGCGCATTGCTTGGAGAGGGGGCTCATTGAAATAAGGTGGCTCTCCATCTATCATTTCTATTACCATGATACCAAGGGACCAGATGTCCACCTGCAAGAAACATCCATTTGTTTAAATGTGAAAGTGGTTATACATAGCGATCTATAGGTACTTCATCCTCATGGAAGCTTGTCCTATTTACTTTATAAAAGAGAGAACTACAGTTAGTTGGCTTAATAGTGGTTTTCCCTTAGGAGCTGGGTACACAAGGCAAGATCTCACAGCCAGTGGTGATGACACAAACACAATGGTTACTACTATTAAGTTACTACTACTACTACTACTACTACTACTACTACTACTACTACTACTACTACTACTACTACTACTAATAATAATAATAATAATAGTAACTACTAATAGAAGTTTTTTCTAGAGTCTGCTTCCTGTTGTTAAAAAATATCAATAAATGTACAATCTCTACCTTTAGAAAGACCAAATGCACAGGGCACCATTACAGTAAACTATAAGCGCAGGGACCAAAAAATGGTCTCAAAACCCCTTCTTGGTGTGTGGGTTTACTTCTTTATACAAATCTATGAAAGTTATAAGCTTATGCATGTTTATTCAGAATTTAGTCCCACTGTGTTCAATGGGGCATATTGTTAGGTGAGTATAGGATTGAATTCTTACAAGACAGACCAAACTGGCCTTTCATGACAGACTAGTAACAGCCCACAGCTGTCGCTTGTGGAGGTACACTATAACAACATTCAACAATTAAAAAACCATTCCCCTTTCCAGCATCTCATCTTTCCGTTTCTGGAAATGTTGACAGTTGGAATGTTGACAGTTCCCTCTCCTCAGCCTGCTTGATTGACACGGAATGTTGGCCAAAAGATGCGGACACCCTTATAAACAAAGCTTATATGTAGAAACAAGAGTGGCAGTTCTGCTGTTGTAAATGATTTTATGATGGCATGTGCAGCACACTGGCAGCAGCTATTCTGGAACTGATGCTACAAATGATTGTGATGTCACAGCCAGCTACTTGTGCAAATGTGGTAACCTACAACTGGGGGTGAGTGGTGAAACTGGAATATGTTGCCCTCATCCTTTTGGAATTCAGGGAGCAGGTAAAGAGGAGAGCACAACAGCTGTAGTGTTACTGCTGGATGGCCTTTCACCCCTTCTAGCTGTGTCTGTGAAGATAAAGACCATTTGATTCCAGGATGAGTAAACTGCACATTTATCATAAAGCAACCTTGAGGGGCATGAATGTTTGCCCACTCCATTACGATCACCAGCTTGTTCACATTGGATAGGTTTTCTACACATGGCACTGACCCTTATATGAATCTATAGATTTCTTCCACTAGAAAGGCCTTACTTAATATATCTTCTTCTCAAGAGCCCAGTATGGTGGCTGGGAGAAGCAGATCTTATCAGAGTTGGTATCCATAGGGAGTGTGGGTAGTGCAGGTTGCACTGGGGATTTGACACCACTACTGGCCAAATTTTTTAAAATCTTGGAATTTTTGATAATACCATCATATTCAATGTGTTAAATCATATAGAATGCAATGATACAAACAGCACTGAAATATCTCTATTTTGTCAAATCTTATAGTGAAAAAAATAGCTGGGTGGCCTTAAGATTTTGGATGGAGCAAGATTGTTGGATGGATCCTTTTTACTTACCTCAGTTCCATAAGGCAGTCGAGAAATCACCTCTGGTGCCATCCAGTACGGGGTTCCAACCAGCGATTTTCTTTTTGGAACATCTTTTGAAACTTGGGCACAGAACCCAAAATCTGACAATTTGATCTGAAAAATTAATAACAAATCTGAAAAGTAACCAAGTAGGCAGAACTCATCATTCACACATATTTGGCAGATATCTATGCTACTAATAGCCAATAGATAGATATCTACTAATAGCCAATAGATAGCCAATAATAAATATCTACATATAGCATAGATAAGTCTCCATTCAAAATGATGCAAAGTTGTGCTGTACGAATGGTAAGTACAGGACTACATGCAAGAAAAGCCAAGAAGAAGAAGAAATGTCTATGGCTTGTCAACCTGACAGGAAAATGAAGTGATTATTATAGTTTGATCTCATTTTCTCAAACTGTTTTCACATAGCCCAATATTCTTTTGGCAAACATTTCTAGCTGATGATGATGATCCTGATCCAGGGAACATCAATCATAGGATCAGAAATGGCCATTTGGAGAGACCAGGCTTTTTGTCTCAGAAAGGCTGGCCTTGTTTTGGCATCAGTGCAGACATTACTTGCAATCAAGAGCTTCTCACCCACTTCCCCCATTTCTCAATACAATATCAGAAAAAAAATCATAAATAATTGTTTCTATTTCTAAAACAAAACCAGCTAACCATAATTTATCTTTATACAGAAAAGAATAGATGAAGCAGTACATATTTTAGATGCCAGATCTATTTCTACAAATGCATTGCTCATCTGAGTACAAAAAGAGATGCTTTTACTTAAAAGAAAAATAAGATAATTATACAACCACTCTATGACAAAAATGGGCATTGTGGATAATAAGTGCAGGAGTAATGTGGATAATGATGCATTGTAGGCATAACAAGAGATCTGATTCTTTTTTTAGCAACACACTGGTTTTTTAAAAAATCAAAGAATATTCATAAAAATTGCATCTGCTTTTCACTTTTGATGCAGGTCTCGTCCATCAGACCCGCTGAGAAACTCTGGGCGTAATCTGAACCAACTTTCCAATACTTGTTAATGTTGTCCCTGTGGGGCTTGTGCCTGTGGAGCAAGTGCTGCATCCTGCAGTTGGTGGGCAGTCACAGAAGACTCCTCATTGTAAGACAATGTTTGTTCCCATACCTTAGAATTGCAAGGCCATTATGCCATTGCTGGAAAGTTGTTTAGGACTGCACCCTTCGAGTTTCCTGTGTATGTAAAAGGTGAGCAATATCCCTTACCATGTGGAGAGTGCATAAATGATCAAGTGGGAACAGTTAGCCTGTGACAATCACACTTAGGTTAGTAAGATCTGGAAAAGCCTAACTGCACAGAGGATTGCAGCCTAAATCCAGAAGGAATATGATGAACAATCACTTGTTTTGGTGGTTAGTAACACCTTAGTTCAGTGTGGCTTAATGTTTGCCCTCTGTCATACCCAGTGGTGTGCTTCAAATTTTTTAGCAACCAGTTCTCTATGGCCTAATGACCATTTTGACCATTAGTTTACCAAAAATATTTTGTATCACATGTCTGCAACTATCAGTAGTAAGCCCCTTAGTTCAGTGTAATTTCTTCATACGTATGCAGGATTAAAAATACTTATTCCTATGTATGCAGGGGTTGGAGGGTAGGAATTTCACGTGCAATTCCAAGATGGCAGCGCCCATGGTAATTTTTTTTTTTGGGGGGGGGGAGAATCCTAGCTAACTAACAGTTTACTAGGATTGGGTCCAAAGTAGCAACAGGTTCTTGCGAACCAGTGCAAACTGGCTGGGGGCCACCTCTCGTCATACCTCTTCACATGGTCCAGAAGTATCACCAGTAAGAAACTGGCAATAACATTATTACCAGTTACTTCTGAATTGCGAGGTCAGATGGAACATGATAAACACCAGTAAGAGTCTTTGGAGTCTCCTACCACAGTTGTGTTATGGTCCTGGTTTCACTGTCTTATGACAGGTGTCCAGGGTTACTGAAAGTACCACCAGCCCACCATCAGCCAGTGTAACGTCAACGTAAGTGGCACTCACTCTGGATTGCTCTGTGCATTTCCCATAGGTAGCCCTGTAACTATGTTGATGTAAGAGGTCCCATAGTTACCGTACTCTGAATTGTAGCCTAAGTTAGACTAGAATGCCATAGAATTCAATGGAATGCTAGACTAGAGTTCCATAGAATGCCAGCTGATCTAATGCTAGCAATCAGTCCTTGTACAAATTTAAAAAAGTGGGCATACCCTCTCCAAATCAAATCTAATAGTATGGTAAAAAATGAAGGTCTGAGAAACATTAAATACTTACTCTCCCATCACTTGTGAGAAGTATAGAATCACTTTTTATATCCCGATGGATAACTCCTTGGTTGTGTAGGTAGGACAATGCTCGTAGCACAGAGAAACAAACAGTTGCAATCTGCTCTTCGTTCATTCTGGAATTAAGAAGGCAAATGAAGAATTGTTGTTGGTTGAGATGTATGCCTTGTATCTACATCAAATACCCACATTAAAGAACATTTTGTCAGGGCTGTGAATTATACGTAATTACACATTACATGCAATTACACATTAATACAAAGCAGTGGTGTCACTAGGTGTTCAGTGGGGGAGGCTACTGTGTCATCCCCATGATGGACCTTCTTCCATATTCTCTGCATTCATTTGTGTAAATTTATTCTAATTTGAAAAGTTAATTCTTTTTTTTTTTTTTTGGTCTCCAACACCTACTGTCTGACTTTTAGCCTGGCTTAGTGGCATTGAATATGAGCCTTGTGCAGGGAAGGGACCACCCTGGCCACTATATCTCAAAAAAGTCAGTGTGTGAGAACAGGTCATTGACTGTATGTATGGGGATGAGTACTGAGACAAGGGCCCCTGACTTGAGTGTTTTTGAGTCTGCATATACAACTCATGAGTCACCGTCCATAAAAATAGCATATTTTCTCAGCTCAAGTCCATCACTGATGTGAATTCTCAAACCTGTAGAAAAAAAATTGCTACAAATTACAAAATAATTTGCAAAATAATTTGCTATATTCCTAGGAATTATTTTAATGAATACAACCTGAATGATACCATTTCAGAAAGAATCTTCTAGAAGTATCTGTTTGCAGACAGATTCCTGTCAACATATTTGGCACAGTGACTAACTTTTCAGAAAATAGCTCTCAATGAAGGCTCTGGTAATTTTTTGGATGTGGGCTGAAGTAGATATTAAAAATAGATTTTTCTTTCTGCTCTACAGAAGAAAAGTCACAAAAAGGCACCAACGACCATATCAGAACCAACTACAGTGGTGCCTCACATAACAAGTTTAATTCGTTCTGGAAGCATGCTTGTTATGTGAAATGCTCTTTATGTGAAGCGGATTTTCCCATAGGAAGTAATAGAAACTCAGACAATTGGTTCCACAACCCCAAAAATATTCATATGAAAATATTAACTGGATGTAAAAATGATGACAAAACACTGGAACTGAATTCAAAACATGCATTCAGTGTGCATGATCCTATGAAGGATCACCACCGTATATTATTAAATTCAATAATAAGTACTATAGTTTTTGAATTAACCATATGAAAACAATATACATAGTGTTTTTATATTTTATTTTGTCACATCCTACCTTTTACTTTGTTGTCCTACATTTTGGCAGCCTTGTCCATTTTTCCAGTTATAACATCAGGTCACCCTGATGATGGGCTACCAAACGTGCACCTGGAAGCTCATGGTTTCCACTAACTTGCCATTCAAAGCCACTTTAAGTTCACTTCATGGGTGGTTCATGCCTGCTGCTGACCACCATTTACTCTTCACAATGCCTTGGATGATGCATCAGTTCAGGGTTACACCACACCACAGGAAACTGTGGGGGGGGGGGGGGAAGAGAAGCTTTGCAACATCCAAGACAGGAAGGATATCTTTTGATTCATTTGCACTTTAAAAACAACTCAAAGAGTTGGGTAAACATTGGCAACTCTGTCCCACTACAAACGCACTGCTCATAGTTCTCCTCCATCAAAAAAACTGATGGTTGCCAGAATAGATCAAATGGCAACATGCCATTCAATTCATTCATGCCTGTCAGCATTCATTTCTGAACAAAATAAAATTTGGACTAAGGGACCTGATTTGGTTCAATTTGCCATTTATCACAGAAGAAACCTATTCAGTGCAGAACTCTATTCAATGCAAAAAAGATGGGATCTACACCCTTTATTGCTGTGAACTAGGAAGGAGAGAGGAGAATTCTCCTTGGAGGAAGGAGAATTCTGCGCCAATCTGAGACTGCTGGAGTGAGTGCCTTGCCCATGGGAGATGAACCCAGATTACCTTGTATGAGTCACGATGTCTGTTAGTGCTCCACCTTCCAGAAACTCCATCACAACCCACAGTTCATCTCCCACAAGGTAACTGTTGTACATGTCAACCACGTTTTCATGATGATAGTCTCTCATGATGACAACCTAGGAGAAAAGCCATAAACATTACACTTGTACCAGTCCACAGCTGTCACTTGCAGAGGTTCAATCTAACATTTATAAGTAAACACCATTCCTCACTTTTCCTATCTTCCTAAAAACTTTCCTGAAGTAAGCAATCAGTTTACCCCTCTACAGATCGTTTGCCACCTCTCTCCTCAATTGCCTCCATAGCCTCTTATCAGCCTGTGCTGTTATGCAATATTCCCTATTTGTGACTGGCTCATGTAAATAGAACCCTCAGACTTCTCTGCCCCAGAAACACTTAGGAATAGAACCCTCAGCCTGCTTGATTGACAGGAAACATGCAGAATTAACACATTGGGAACTAATACAGTGGTTAAGACTCTTATGTAAATAGATGGTTACAGATTTGTTGGGTCCGGTTTTTTTATTTTCAGCATATATCAAAATATGTAAATATAATAAGTTCATAATTATATCATATAATACCATAATCACAATATCACATTATGCAAATATCAACCATAAATTAAAGGTTATTTTATCAACTTTTTTAAAAGTCCTTGTGTCAGGACATGTGCCAGCCTAACCAGGGGTAAGAATTGCACTGACGTTATATTAACACAACTGCATAGATTTTGGAATAGTGTAACTATTAATGCTACAAAAAAATTGTTTTTCAAATTTGCACAGAAAGTAAAGAAACATCAAAATATTCAGATAAAAATGAAATTGCGCAAATTTTGTTAAAGTGTGATTCAAACTACTAGGATTAACCAGCACTGCCATGAGTCCCTGCTGCACCCAAATGACTTACCTCATTGAAAAGCAATTCCCTTCTCTGTTGTTTCCTGAGATCCATTTTCTTCACAGCAACTTGCTTCCCAGTGTGCTTTTCTGTGGCGATGCAGACGATACCAGTGGAGCCTTCTCCAATTTTGATGAAGTTGTCTAAGTATTCGCGAGGGTCCCCGGGGCTCACAACCAGCTGTAAAGCTGCCCGGAACTGCTCATGCGACACCCTGGAGGGCTGTTGATCGGAGGAGGAGCCCCAGCTCGGTGGAGGATATGCAGTAGAGGTGACACTGGGGGAGCTGGGATAAGAAGCGGTGGAAATGTAATGGGAACTGGTCTGCAGAGAAGGCTGGTGGTGATAGTGAGAGAATTTGTGATAGGCCGCAGGGTACTGGTAGCTGCTGCCTGAATAGGTGACTTTGCTCTGGCTTTGAGGTAGCTTTGTGGGGCCTCTAGGATAAGTGTCTGATCCAGACAGCGGCGGACTTACTACCATCTGTGCTCGATCATAATCCAGCTGTGAAAAGAGGCAAGTAAATGAGAAGTAAGCTTAGTTTCACACTTATGGGCTCCTCCCCATACTGTTGGTGTACAAACTCTCAAGTTTGCCTCTTAAGTTGGACTACAGGCACAATCCAGAGCAACTATGGGAGCACGCAAGAGACATTGCATGCACCTGTAGTTACTGCACCACCTAGGGAAAACCTATGGGAAATTCATATTGGAATCCAGAGTAACTTGTTCTTACTCTGGAGCAAGGACTCCCCGTAGTTACTCTGTATTTCACCCTATTTCACTTATGGGTCATGGTAGAATCCCTGACGGATCTCTTTAGCAAGGTCTCTCTCTGGCTCCTGACATCAATCATCTTGGAGGATTGAGGATCTTGGATGATCCCCAATCATCTTGAAGCTTTCATTCAAGGGTTGCGAGGACAACCAAAAGCACAAGGCCTTCTCGAGACAGGTTCAAATCCTGGACATCATCAATGTTGGTGGTCTTCAAGCAACCAAGCTTTTGGGGAATGGCTGTGGTTCACTAACAGCAGATGCACTTTGAATGCAGAGGGTCCCAAGTTTGATCCCTTCCACATCCAGGGTAAATCAATGGAATGTGTGTAGTCTGCTTTCTACTGGATTGTATCCTAGACCTGTAGGGTGCAATCCTAATCAATGTAGCCAGTATAACTCACCTGGCATAACTTCTCATGGTGGTGTGGGCAGGCCAGTGCGTGCCTGTGGACTGGCCTAATCCTGCCAGGAGGGGGGCAGAAGTACCTTGTGGCACTTTTGTGACAGTCCCAGGACGGCACAAGACTTGTGCCAGGAGTTATGCTGGCCTAATTGGGGTTTAGGATTGCAGCCATAGTTTCATATTGTGGGTTATGATATTCCTATAGAACCCCTTTCACAACAAGCATAATGGTATAATTTGAGCAGCAAATGGACTGCCTGCTAAATCAAGGCACAGTTCGGCAGCTGAAGGCTGCAATCAGCAATGCTAAAGAGGTCTGGGAGGGATTCCGCCATGCCCCATAAGTGAGATGGTCTAACTTAAGAGGCAATAGAAGCTGTAAGTCCCCAGTGACTATTATGGGGCTTCTGAGTCAACATACCAATAACTGGGCTCTAATATAGGCTGCAATCCTAAGCCCCAATTGGGCTGGCAAAAGTCCTGGCACAAGTCCCGTGCTCGCTTGGAGGTGTCGCAAAAGTGTCATAAGACATTTCTGTGCCACTCCTGGGAAAGTTAGGCCAGTGTACAGACATGTGCCAGCCTCCCTGCACATGAACAGGGAGATGGGTGAGTTGTGTCAGTCTAATTTGGTTAGGATTGCATCCTAAGTCTCACTTGCTTCAGTGGGTTTTAAGAAGCTTAGTTTGACACCCAGTTGAAGTCCAGGCTTTACATTTTTTATCACTTCTTGGCATAACATGAATAATAATAAAAATGCCAGTGAAGCATCTGTTCTCTTAAAGATGATGAGCTATATTCAGCACTGCTTGCAAGACTGAATGTGATCATCAGAGACCTTTCCAAAATGATAGCTACTTACTTGTCCCATCTCAAGTGGCCTGGACTTTCTTTTCATTGCCCTCAGTCTAGATAGAAAGAATCACAATTCCTGTCTAGAACAGGGTTGCCATATGTCTCGAAAAGCAGGGACAGTCCCAATTGGGGAGGGGATTGTGTTCACATACTGGCAAATGGGACAGAGGGTTAGGGTACCCACAGGAGCGAGTATGCCCAGGGCCAGATTTAGGTTTGATGATGCCCTAAGCTATTGAAGGTAATGGGGCCTTTTATATGTTCAGCTGTCCTTTGTCACCAACCAATTGTCACTGTTTTTTGTGTTGAATATATGCTATATGGTAATTTATGGGCCTAATATGTATCTAAAGCCAATTATACATAACAAAATATGTAGTTTATCAAAGTAATTGTTGAACTGAAATACAATTTAAATTTTGGGGGGCCTGCAAGAGAGTGGGGCCCTATGCTAAAGCTTGTTTAGCTTATACGTAAATCCGGCATTTGAAGTGCTGAGGAGTGGGCTTTGCCACAAGGTCCACAGCAACCTAGTACTAGCATTGATTGGAAACCCTAATCACTATATTACATCACCTCTCAATAATATTCTGATAAACCTCTCCTTTCTGACCTCAAGGCTCCAGCTGTCAAGTAGGATTCTCTATATTCCTGTCCTTCATCACGATAGTGCCATGGGCAGAGAGCTGCTCCCATAATCCCCACATGGCCTGAATTCATCAGTGTTGTATATATCTGTGCATTCTTGGAGTGCCCACGCTGACATCTGGCAGGAAGCAAACTGGATGCTTCTTGCTGTGGTCCAATAGGCTTGTTCTCTGTGGTTTGAGCGAAGTCAATGAGGTCTCAATCCTAACAAATTTAGGCCAGTTTAACTCACTTGGCTTATCTTCCCAGGGAGGTCAGTGTATGCCTGTGCAGTGACCTGATCCTCTAGGATCCTCTTTTTTGGCCTTATGGTACTTCTTTTTCTTATGGCACTTCTTTATGACATCCACTTTTGTGACACATGACTTATGCCGGCCTAACTGCAGTTTAGGATTGCAACCTAACCCTACAATCCAGAGTAACTACACGAGCACGTAAGAGACATTATGTGCACCCGTAGTTACTGCACCACCTAGTGAAAACCTATGGGAAATTCATATTGCAATCCAGAGCAAATTGTTCTTACACTGGAGCAAGGACTCCCCATAGTTACTCTGGATTGCACCTGATGTCCCACTGCTGTTCCCACCAGGGTGAAAACAAACTGAAACAGGACAATGTGGAAAACACATGTGCAGTGTCGCTCTCTGATGCATGTGCTGTGATGTATTAGGAGAGTGGATGATGGCTTCCTGTTGGAGGAAAGGCATGTTGCAGCACATCAACTGATATGCTGAGTTTGGCAAGCAAAAGGAAGAGACAGATGTAAATCCATCTTCATAACAAAGAAGTATAACCTAATTATCAGTGTTTTATGTATCAGCGATTTTGTCTCAACACAAATTAGGTTGGCTTTAAATAGAAAGTAAAACATCCCTTAAGTGGGGATTTTTTTCTTTGTTTTTTTGATCCTTGTGTTTGTGGGAATATTGATTTTATGTTTATGAATGATAATGTTGGTGATTATTAGAGAAGGGGTTATCCTCAAAGGAATTAAAAAAATATGTTTAACAGAAGAATATGGAGTCCTCGGCCGTATCTCGAAGTTTCCTTATGTGTGTTTCCGGTGTGTACCCTACCTATGTAACCTACATTTTCCTATGCCCTTACGTGGGAATAGATGGCTTAAAAGCAGACTTCTTACCGTGGTAATGTGGAAGGGAATTAAACTTGCCTGGGAAAGTGTTCATAAGAATTCAGCTTGGTTTCTGTTTCAGCTGGGAGGGAGATTCCTCTTTTCCCCCATGTGATAATCACATCAATACCAAGTGATAAACACTTTTGAATTACTTTGTAAGGGGAAGCATCTGCCTCTGAGCTGAAACTATGCCGTTTTAAGCCACCTGAAAGGGAAATTGATTCATATTGATTCGTCGTAACAATGGTAAACAACTGCTTTTGTATTACACGAAAATGGGTACCCACTGAGATTCCTGGAACCAAATGTCACAGATGCTGAGGTTTGACCTGTATGTATAGCAACATCTGCCATATGATTAGCACATCATTCACTGTGGTGGGCACAACAGGCGACATTTCATAGAGTAGCATTTCAGTGCCAATCTGTCATAGCTTGTAAGTGCCCACATATTAATCCCCCTGCTCCCTCCTCCCTTCAAAATGATATCAGAAGTCCATCTTGGTCTGGACATGTTGCAAAGAGCCATAAGGTAGGTTCACTCCAGATTCAGAGAGAACATACCACTGAACGTCACTGTCATGCAGACAACAGGGAAAGAGGACTATTGTCTTCATGCCCTTCTTACGGACTTTTGGAGGCATCTTATCACTGTGGGAGAGACCTTTGGTTTGATTCAGCGGTTCTTTTCAATACAGTCAATTACATGACTGGAACTGCCAGTGATCCTCTTAAATCAATACCCATGTATGTTCTTTAAACTGAATCGACCACACTGCTGATGAATTTTGAATTTTCTTATTTTTGGAAGGCATTTTAACTCTCCTATGTTATTTATAAATGATTTAAAGGTTGTAATCCTAAGCATACTTACCTGGAAATAAGACCCACTGAACACAACGGGGCTTACTTCTGACATGGACAGGACTGTGCCTTTAGACATTGCTGAACCTTATGCTAGTTCACACACATGCTTTTCTATTGACATAGAAAGCTTCTTTATACTGAAGCCATTGGTGTGTGTACAGTATTTTTCTGCCCTCTCTTCAGCTTGAATGGAGCAACGCGGTAGCACAAAAGTGATAAACCAAATGATAAACCAAATATAGATCACAGCAGGATTTCATCCTTGAAATAACATATGAGTATATAAACAGCTCAGCCTCCACCATTTTAGAAAGGGCCTTTAGAAAGAAATAAAACTAGAGTCTGTCATTTCCTGAATTATTTTCTAAAGTGACAAGCTAATTAGCTGCAGTGTCACAAAGCGGATTATTTTAATCTCAATTCAACAGCTAGAGAAGGAAATTATATTTGGCTACCTTTAAAAGACTTCTCTCACAGTAAATTTTTTACGTTTTAAAATCAGATTCATGTGAAAACTTTAAAATCCAGTCTTTTAACCTCTCCATAATAATTTTTTTTTAAAAAATGAATTGCATAGTTTTTTATTCATTTGTTCATGGCACACTCAAATATCCTTTTGGAGTTTGGAGAAATATAATGATGTGGGTACAGAATAAAAAAATTAACCAGTTCTGAAAAGGAATAATAATTCTCAGCTTTGAACAAAACAGGAGAGCTTTTGGATAATGTGTGTAACATCTCCAAGGTGGGGGGTTTAGACAAAGACTCATGATGTAGCACAATTACAAATAATTATAGCAGTGAATTTATTTAATCAATCAATTTCAGTGCTAGAGCACAGGGACGGACAGAGCATAAAGCTCTACACAACTCTCAGTTGCTAGTATTACTGCTGGCTGTCAGCCAGAAGTTCCCTGATCCATGTTAGTTAAATGCACATTAATCTGAATTTGGCAGCGTAATCAAGGACCCAACTGAACTGTGAAATTGAATTCTGCAGTGGAACATCATTTGACCATTTTATGTGAAGACTGTGGGGGTGGGGAGAGAAGCCTGCCGCAACATCAATTTGTCACTGTAGACTGCTGCATGGTGGAGGGAGTGTTTGTGAGTGAGGTCTACTCAGTGGAGGAAGACAGATTCAAAGGACAGAATTAGATCAGTTGTTGGCAACCTCCCGCGTTCAGTGCATAGCACACATCTTTTCATGGAAAGCTTTGACAGAAAGAAGGTTTCACTTGCTTTCAGAAGCCCCTTTGAAGCATGCAACTGGATTCCTTTCTGGGGTGAAACATATCTAAAGGCGGCAGAAATGCTGACTACCAGCCAATTGCAGTACCACCAACTGCATCTTGGAGCGGCAAAATAATATAAGTGTAGATACAATGAAAAGGCATTTTATAATTATGGTGGTCAAGTGATAGAGAGCAGAGCTCACTGTATCTTGCAAAACAAAAAAGCCCAGGTGTTCCAAGGGCTTTATCAATGTTATAATTAATAAAAAAGCAGACTGAATGGAAATCGAGGATGTAGTGAACGTTGATCTCAGGCTCATCCTCTCTTAAAAGATTTCTTGGTTTCAGTTATAATTCTGTACCTCAGAGCCTGACGAACGTAAGTCCAAAATGGATGATTTTCAGATTATTACCGTTTTGCAGGTATAATCTGATTCTGCATCAAGCCATAATAACCTAAGTCTGTTATGCATTCTCCTTCATATTCTCCTTAATGCTTAACAGACTTACATTGTTATGGCTTGATGCAAAACGTAATAACCTGAAAATCATCCATTTTGGATTTACCTTCGTCTGGTTCTGAGGTACAGAATTGTATCAATGGAATTATGGTTTTGAGTACAGTAGAATCTTTTAGAATCTGATCCATTTAACCCCTTATGTTGCTAACAGTAATCAGTATCAAATCAAAGAGGGAAAAAGATACATAACACAGATATTTTCTCTTTTTTTAAATGCCTGGGCATGACGACACATCCAGGGCAACATTTTGAGCTTGGCACCAGGTTATGTGATCATTAGCTATACCACTGGTATACAGGTTCAACCTCCTCCTTGCAACCATATGAAAACTCAAAATGAAGGAAATCCATATTCTGTACTGCATCATTTGACTGTGCATGTTTGTGACACTACTTGGCTAGACTGAAGAGAAGGTACAACCTCTGGGCATTGGTCTGCAATCCAATCCACACTTTCCTGCAAGTAAGCTCTACTGACTATAATGGAACTTAATTCTGAGTAGAGAGGCATAGGACTGGACTTTTAAACAGTTTTGTAGGTATGGGGATAGGGGTGGATTTCCACACACGGAAAAGCTGCACCTGCTGAAATACTCTTTTGTATACAACCATACTTTACTGACTCAATTTCTTCTTTTCTCTTTTACCCATGATGGAACTGAAGGTTTTGCATGTCGTTTTCCCAGGCAGTCTGGTGCTGATATGTTCCCCAGGTCGAAGCTCTCCTTAGCTTCTGTATGATTGCCTTGTGTGCTTTGAACACAATCCTAACCGTGTCTACTCAGAAGTAAGTCCCATTATGTTCAATGGGTCTTACTCCCAGGACAGTGTTTTTAGGATTGCAGCCTTTGTGACAATACTCTTGGGCTGTTAAAAGCTATGATTTTTTTTTTGAAGTTATAAAAGAGTTTACAGGTTTCCCCTTTTCCAAATTATTGAAATTCAGATAGTATATACCTCTGCCTCCACTCCACTCCTGAAAGCTGTCTTTTTAAGTGAATGTTTGAAACCTCTCCCCAAAAAGAAACTTCTTGACAGATATCCAGCCAAAGTATGGAGAAGGGACTGCACTGTAGGTTTCTTTTGGTGCCCTTTATAAGTCATGAGTGCTTTGATAATTATGTGGGCAGCTCAGATCTTAGGTACAGGTTAATTACCTTTCCGTGCTTATGATTTGAAATTTATTTTAATGAATATCACAGTATTAAGGTTTGAGAAACAAAACAAGCACTTGTAAAAATGTACTCATGCATACAGTTGATGCATACGTCTGATTCTTCTTCTACTCGCCGCATGCAGAACAAAATGACATTCTATAAATTCGACACACCTTAATTCCTGATACGATCTAAACATAGCACTGCAATCTAATAGGCATGCACTGGGTATCATATAGACATTGCACTGCAATCATTAGGCATGCACTGGGCATTGTTTCATTGTGTGTGTGTGTGTGTGTGTGTACATACATATATGTTCATTTCAACTAAACCCCCAAAGGAAATCCTTTTAAAGACTGATAAAGCTAAATTGTGGGGTGGGGGGATCACATTCTCAGGACTAGGCCAACATAGCAGATTACGTTCTGACAAGGAATCTATCAAAAGCACAGCAGGGAAATTAAATGTGCTGCAGCAGAAGCAGCTGTCCTGACTAGTCTTAATGTAAGCCAGATGCAGACAGTCTTCCTTTGGCATGAAAGCCTTTTGGTTGCTAAGAAGTGGGTATCCCCTTATGCTTTAAAAAAATTCATTTCCCTTTTTTGTGGTAAGGGACAGGAATTAAAAAAAACCCCAAAAGAAAGACAGGTGTGAGGAATTGCTGCAGGGCAACAGTGAAGCATCACTGATTTTAATGCAAATGAAGGCACTGATCCAGAAATCTGGGCTCTTTGGGTAGGTGGAGATATTGACATCCCTGTGGAATTGCAGATAATGGGCATCCTACTCCCTTCCCAGAGCTGACATGTTCAGCTTAATAAATTAACATGAGATTTTACTAGATCGTAGCTGAATCATGTGATTTTTGTGAGCTGATGTGTGGGAGAGAGCTATTCAGCCTGTCAAGAAACAGTTGTGACTGTGCTTCTTCATGAGCGGAACTAAAATATGAACAGGGTTCAAGGTGGACAAAAGCAAACAACCTGTTTCATGCCGAGAATAATGAAACAGAAGGTTGTCACAATGTGTGGGGAAAGCTTTAATAGTGATTGGTTGTATAGTAGTGAGCCACTGGCTTTGGGTGGGGCCCCAAATTTGGGGCAGATAGGGTCCCAAATTCCCGTTGTTGGAAGAGTCACAGTACAAGAGGGCTTCATATCCTGCTTGAGGACATGAAGGACATCCATCACTGGGTGGTAGAAAAGATGGCCGTCTGGTGAACTTCTTTCTACATGTAGATTCTGCTCACCTTGCACAAAGTTTAACAATAAATTGGCTCTTACTCTAGACTAATCCTACTGAGTTAAATGGAAAAGGTAGTGGCTTGAAGTTGTCAGCTTCTGAAGCATTTTGCACAGCTTTAAGATTAAACTATTAGATTGCAGGAATTATCAAGAGGCAGCTAGCTATACGCACACGAAAGCACAGGATATATATGTTTATGGAATGTAGCATTCTCTGCCATAAGTTCAGATCTTTGGTGAATATGAGAGGATGTGAACCCCCACTGGCAACATGTGTGCCTTGACAATTGTCAAAAACCTAATGGTGTGCCTTGACAGTTTTAGTGCCTTGTCAGTGTGCCCTGAGATGAAAAAGACTGAATGTTTTGAAGCTTTATTATCTGTCATTCAACAACCCCTTTGTGATCAAGCTCTCCCACTGGAGAGAGGACGAGGAGAGTTGATCACAGGACTTGATCACAGTCCTTCGTTCTGAAAAATTTCTACCTTTATATGGGCATATGAGTAGAGCTCAGGGCGACCATATAGAATGGAGGACAGAGTGCCTCTATAACATTGGAAAGAAGAGGGAATTTAGGCAGGTGCTGCTTTTTAAACCCTTCTATGATGAGTTAAATCTTCCTCAATTTCCTCTTTTATGCAATGCTTAAAGGCACAGGAACTCTGTCCGCCATTCCATATGGTCACCCTGGTAGAGCTGCAATAAAGACAGTTTCTCAGATGTGGGTCTGAGAAATTTTTTAGATCCACAAAAATGTGGGTCTGAAGTTAGGCATCTTTATTCCTATTCAGATGTTTATATATAAGCCTCCCTCTGCTTTACTGTTCATCTCTCAGGGACACAAAACAACACAGTGTTTTCTTTGGTTCCGAAATTCTGGGACGATACTAGCGTGCAAAATAGGTGTTTAATTCTAAATACTGAAATGCCCACAAGGTTGAAAATGTTGACCTGTAAAAGTTTACCTTTGGAATGCCTGTTGCAGTTTCTGATAAGCGAGGGTAGGTATATGAACTATACGAATGGCCTTGCTGACTGGACTTAAAAGCACTTGCTCCGTATGGCATGATCGGCTCTTGGAGACCAGAGCCTGACCTGGACCTCTGTCTCATGGCCGGCTGGGGGCTTGTCTGGTTGACATAGGATGATTTGGGTCTTTTGTCATAATCATCCTTGCCCCAGTCGCTGTCACTGTACTCTAGTCTCTCTCTTGAGCATTGACTGTGCATGGAAGTTCTAGATGGAGTGTACTGGAAAGATTCTTTGTAATCCAGAGAAGAGCCACTGGGAGGTCTCTGATATTCCAGTTTCAGACCACCATACTCATTCAGTTTGCTTTTTGTTTCCAGGTGAGTATGATAATCTGGTAAGAACCTAGAGATATCCGACTTCAGAGGCTGAGCTTCTGAAAAATACATTTCGCTGGGTTTCATTTTGACCACATGGCCGTTCTGTTTGACAGCACAGCTGCCTTTGGTATATCTGTCCAGTTCTTCCCCGTGAAAGCTCTGGTCTCTGTATCTTTCACCAATGAAGTCTGCTGCAGTCTCCGACTCACTCGAATACTGTGAGTACGTGACGTAGCCATTTTCTTGCCGATGGCCTTCCACATGGTTCGGGTGTCCCAAGTGAGGGGTGGGAGGACTCTCCTTCCGGAGCGAGTTGGAACGTGTCACAGAGATATTGTCAAATTCTTCAAGCAAGCCGTTGATTGAAGTATCCTTGCATGGTTTATTTCCTCTAACGATGGTCTGGGAACAGAAGATAGCTTTTGATTAAAGACTGTCTCAGATTTAATGTCATACTGATAACAAAAAAAATCAACCCCATTGAGCAGTGGAATTTCAATGATACTGCAAGGAATACACCATCAATCTAGTACCTCCTTGGATAAAATATAACATTTTGGAAAGAAATGCCATTTTCTTTAAAGGTGCATTATTGCATTCTCTCAGGAAACTCCATACACAGACTATTATAATAAATAGCCACTGAAGTATTTGGTGGCACAAAGCTAACAACTAGTTTGCTGGCACCGGCTTGCAGGAAAAGAGATCTTTTCCCAGTTTGATTCACTTTTACAGGTTGTTACAGGTTGTTACAGGAAAATTAGCAGAATGGAATATGATGTACCAGGCAGTTTTATCCTTCAAAAGGTAAGTCTATCAAGGTGAGCTTTTTTAACCAAGATATCTCAAATCCCCCCTTCTATACAGGCAACTTACAAACTGGGATATAAAGCCAAACCTTTTTAAAAGAACAGAATATTCTCTTTGGTCATTATCTTAAGAAAAACTAATTAGCAGAACACATTGCTTTGCATCTGTGGCTCAGTCTTTGGCATCAGCATTTGAATAAAGGTGTTGCAGGTAGAAGAGCTGGGAAAGATTCCTGGCTGATGAGTTAGACCAGTGATGGTAAACTAATGACATGCTTGCCAAAGGTGACTTGCCACAACATTTTGGGTAACAAGCTGGCATTCACAAATGTTTGACAACTGGTTTTGTTTCACTTGTATTTCATTTTTGTCATTATTTGATATTTCTTTACATAATTCATAACACCTCACATGATTGGACTTTAATTTTTAAAAATACAGGAATATGTAAAAGTTTCACTTTTTGTTCTCTGTGTGTATGAGTGTGTGTGTGGCATGCGAACAGCGTGAAGTTAGGCATTTTCCAAATTTTTGACATGCCATGCCGCAAGAGGTTTTCTATCACTGCTTTGGAGTTCAGGTCTGCAATCCTAACCTTCACTATGGGCACAATCCAGAGTAACTACGGGAGCACGTAAGAGATATTACGTGCACCCATAGTTACTGCAACACCTAGTGAAAACCTATGGGAAATTCATAATGCGATCCAGAGTAACTTGTTCTTACTCCGGAGCAGACTCCCCATAGTTACTCTGGATTGCACCCTTAGGCTGTCCTGTGTTGACCTGGGGGTATTACAAAAGTGTGTAAGACACTCCTGCCCAACTCTGGGAGGGGGGGGGGGGCTTGGCCAGTACACAGGCATACACCAACATCCCCATATGACCATGGGAAGGTATGCCAGATGAGTTAAAGGTAAAGGTGTCCCCACAGGTTGTTGCTAGTCGTGACCAACTCTCAGGTGTGATGAGTTAGACCAGACTAAATTGGTTAGGATTGCACCTTTTGCCAATGTGGACACAATCCTAACCGATTTAGGCCAGCCTAACTATCTTCCTGGAATAGTGTGAGGTTGGTGTATGTCTGTGCACTGGCCTAGACCACAAGGAGAATGGCAGAAGTGTCTTACCGATCTTTTGTGGCACCCCCAGTTTAGCATAGGATTTATGCCAGGGCTTAGGCCAGCCTAACTGGAGATTAGGATTGCAGCCTTATGGTAGTTAAATGAGTCAGCATAAAAGGAGCTTCATCGGGGAAGTTAACACAATTTAGAGGCTCAATTTCGCTATCTGTTCTTTGGTCAAAAGGATTTAGTAATGGCCTATGACTTTAAGTGAGGTGGCAGAGAAGCAAGGTATACAAGGTATGACCTGTCCTGTCCTCACGTAGGTCTCATTAAAGGTGTTGTGGCAAGCTGAAGCAGCATGGCAAGCTAGTCAGAGCTACAAGGCCTTGGATAGTTCTGAGAAGGCAATTTATCCAACACATCCAAACTCCAACTGAGACCTTTTATACAGGGGTGGGCCCAGCCTGCCCCAAGATCCGGCTTGCCAGAAGTTGGGGTCGGGGCTGGGGTCAGGGGTTGGGGCGGGCCCCAACCGCGCCACACTGCGCATGCGCCAGACTTGGTGCATGCGCAGTGCGTCTCCTGAAGCCGTGCTTCAGGAGACTTAGTGCACTTGTGTCCAGCTGGACGCAGGCGCACCAAGTCTCCTGAAGCGCGGCTTCAGGAGACTCAGTGCGCCTGCGCCCAGCTGGACGCAGGCGCACTGAGTCTCTGAAGGGAGACTTAGTGCGCCTGCGTCCAGGTGGGCGCAGGCGCACTGAGTCTCCGAAGGGCGAAGGCGCACTGAGCCTGCATCCACCAGGTGGACGCAGGAGCACTGAGTCTCCTGAAGCCGAGCTTCAGGAGACGCGGTGACCGCTGCCAAACCGGTCCCCGCGGTTCTTGGGAGCCGTGGCTCTGGCCGGTTCACCAGCGGTCGCCCCGTGGGAAGATCCGGTTCGGGCAAATAGGCCCAAACCAGCATCTGCCCACCACTGCTTTTATGTCTCCTCACCTAGACTACCCTTGCCGGTCTCCACCAAACTGCTAATAAATAAGGATCCTAAAAAGGGCAGTTTCTGGGACTGGAACTGGACACTTCATTGCCTCTCTGCCATCTCTCTCCTGTGAATTCTGCATTCAACTTGGATCCATGTGCTTTGACCTCAACTTCCGTCCAAATTTTCCTTAAGTAAAAAGATGCAGTTTAGTCACAAAAGACCTAACCCCCCCAACTAAGAATGCAATCACTTTCTTCCAGATATAGCACAAGTTTATGCACAAGCCTATGCTCAGAAGTACATGTCCCATTGACTTCATATAGAGTGCAATCCTATACATCAGTTGTTTTCAACCTTTTTCATCTCACAACACACTGACGGCTAAACTTTTCAGGGCATACCATGAATTTTTGAGAACTGACATGGAGTACCACACTGCAAGTATTGGAACTCATATCCCCCAACAATGCTATTTATAAATGTCTCTCCCCTAAATTCCTGCAGCACACCTGCAGATCAATTGTGGCACACCACTAAGCCACAGCACAGAGGCTGGAAATCACTGCTGTACATGCTTACCAGTATACTCTCAATACCAATAAACTTACCAATATACTCCTAATAAACACAGGTTGGTTTTCGAATGCACTTGTAGAGGATTGTACCCTTATTGGGCAGATACCTTGTCTGCCTCCATCCCTTCCTGATTTTTTTCTGGCTGATTCTTCATATACACATACACAGAAACCCACTTCCGTGGGCTTTACCAGTGGCCAGTCAGTACGTAACCATAAAGGATCTCTGACCTCTTTTTGATCCATGCACTGAGTGATGACTGCAATCATGAGCCCCTGCTGCTCCTGTAACACTGAAACAACTGCTTAGACAAGAATTAACATATGGTTGCTCTTTGACTCTGCAACAGTTCCATGACATGTTTCATTATGTGCTGACCTTCCTTTGATAGGATGTTTTTTGTGCCATTTATATTTACCGTAATTATCACATTATAATGTAACACGATTGACAAGGAAATGCCTTATAATTTAATGCAACATGGAAGCACACAAGAGATATCTCTATCCCGGTGAAAATGTACAGCTCAGATATGTGCAGCTGAGTTTAGGCCTCCAGTAGAAGCCACTGTGCCAATATGGACTGAGCATTGCCGCCTTTCTTGGTAGTACTCACTGCTTTTTTTCTGGGAGTACCCCCAGAAAAAAAGCTCTGATGGTACTCCTGTATGTTTACTGGAAGGCATGTTTACAAAGCTATATAAAAATTTTATATCAAGGACTTTTTGAAGAGGCTACTGTCATGTGGACGAAATGACTTTTGTATACATACCTTCTTCTTCCGTCACTGACTAGTAAACAAGGACTTGGCTTTGAGCTGGCTTGTTGGACGTGAATCCCACCTGATTACACCCCACATCTAACCCACACCTAACTAAGAAATGTAAATTAAACTGCTAAATGCTCAATGTGGCATTCATTTTGCTTTCAGTGCACAAGTCCACACCTGCACTCTGAAGCAGTACAACCTAAAAACAAGTTAATAATCTCAGTCAGAACATGACTTCTCATACATACACCAGTATTGGAATGGAATGATCCAAACGTTACTAAAGAAACTTTGGTTGCAATCCTATGCTCCAGTTAGGCTGGCCTAAGCCCCGGCATAAGTCTGTGCTGACCTGAAAGTGTCACCAAAGTGCAGAAAGACACATTTGTGCCCCTCCCAGGGGTGGGTTATGCCAGAGCACATAAATGCGCTTGCATCACCACAGGAATGAGAGACTGATGAGCTGTGCTGGCCTTGGTTAGGACTGTACCATTTGTGGATCTTTTAGACTGCACCCTAAAACCTATTTGGTTATTATCCTAAGATTTCAAATCTCCTTCCTCTGGAAAAAAAAAATTGTTAGGATACAACTGCTGGGTAAAAACGGGTAAAAGGGTAAATAAAAGGGTAAAAAGGGTTAAAAAAGGTAGGATATCAGCCTGGGTAAAAAAGGGGAAGCAGCAAAACATTAGCAAACTATCTCAGGTTTATAATTTTGCCACAACAAGATGATGTTGCACAGAGGCTAAAAGAATGAAGCTGGAATCCTATCTATACTTTTCTGGGAGAAAATCCCTCTGAACACAATGGAACTTCAAAGTCGAAATGCATAGACTTGCACTGTGAACTGTCTATGAAAACGTCTCTGGTTTGAATCCTCTGCCTTGAATTCGTTAGGTCACCTTCAGCAAATCATGCCTTCTCAGCTTCTCCCTTCTCAGCTGCAATATGAGAATAATAGTAGTAATTTACCTTATAGCAGTGGTTCTCAAGCAATTCAGCCTGGATCCCCCTACTAAGAATGACAATCTGTTCAGAACCCCTAGAAGTTATGTTATCAACCTGGATGTTATGTCATGGCTGGAAGGGACATCAAACAGGTGGGACATCATTGTCTCCTCCTTGTCTACTCAGAAGTAAGACCCATCGTGGTCAATGAGACTTACTCCCAGGAAAGTATGGATTTTACCCATAGTTCCCTCGAAGCTGTGTGCATGTGTGCATGCATACAACTTGCTGAAGTAGCGCACACAAGTTTCTACAAAACGCACAAAGCCAAAATCGGCAATGACATTGACAATGATAAATATTTTGACAACGACAACTGACAATGGCAATGTAAACACATTATCTTCTTCCATACATTGTATTGTATTGTATATATTGTAATAAAGGTACATACTGTTTTCTGGCGTGTAGTCAAAAGTTTATACTGTAACTCCATCGTTATGTGACGCACAAAAATTTAACCTTCCTTCAAAAGCGGCACAACTAATATTTTTTGCACACACAGCCTACCGAAGATGAGAGGGAACATTGATTGTAACCTGAGTGCCACATTCCAAAACGGAAGTCCCCGTGCCAGATTCCATGATGGTGGTGCCCAGCTTTTCACAACTCCCCTGAAATGAAGTTGTGGCCCCCCACTTTGAGAACCATTGCCTTACAGGGTTATTGTAAGGATTACAAAATAATATATGTGAAGTTTCCTACCTTGACAGTTTATGTCACTATATGTACATGCTAAAACAGTAGTGTAGGTGGAAACTGCAGTACAATTATCTGCTTAAAAGTACACTATTTGCAAAAAAAAAAAAAATCTGACAGATTACTGCAGCGCTCCAACTTGAACACTTGATGTTAATGTGGGATGAATATCCCCATTATTGTTTGTGAAGGTAAATAGGTGGCATGGTTATTTATTTATACCTAATTTTTCTTTAATGAGAGAAGAGTGAAATAGAAATGTACATATACGAGTACACATATAAAATGTACATATACGAGTACGTATTTCCAGTACACACTAATTAAAATGAGATGAATTAGTGTGACTCACAGTTTACATTTGGATGCTTTAAGAAATCTCCTTTTAAAATATATGTTTTCTCTGTCATTGTTTTTTTTAAAGCATTTAAAGAAGTGTTTAGTGAAATAGTGAATTTTTAGAAAAAAAATAAAAAGAGTACATCCTTGAGCATGGGATTAAAATACAGAATTATTTGTTTAATATGAGTTCGGGGAGGCAGGGTGGTTAATTATGTACTTCATTATAGTCAATGGTTAATACAGGATTTTTTTGAACAGGAGCTTTTTTTATTTCTCTTCCACATGGCTCATGCTGAGACAGCTGTTCTTGCAGACAGATCCATTATAGCTTATCACAAGAGGACAGGCAACTAACATAACACCATGAAATATGGCTATTGTCACTGGCAGCCAGAACAAATGCAGGAACTCTTCAGAATGCAATGAAAAGCAGAGAATATCTGCTCTTGGGAAGAAGTGGACTTTAACTCAAGTAGATTGGCTTTCATTGATTTTAATGTACAACAGTTGCTAAGACACAAAAGCCAGCTTTAACTCCCCCTTACATTATTGATTTCTCCCAAGCCGCACTCGGTTTTGCATTAATATATGCTGTTTAGGCATAGGTATCTGATAAGGCTTTGAAATTTTAATGGGATGATACTCTACACTGCGACTTGCACCGTGCACAGGGGTGACATCTGGAGGAGGAGTCACCCCACCTCTACAATGACCATATCACTTTCTAAATCACAAATGATTATTGTGGAGCACTTGGAGCACTTCTGTCTCTGTCCAGCTCATTGATTCATACAAATGACTATTATTGGAAACAGTTAACTGGGCATGAGTATGAGGTATGTGTGCCAAAGGCATAACCCTCTTTACATGAAAGAAAGGGTGACTAGGATGGGCTATAGGTATTATGAGGTATTTTTTATTACAGGTAGGTGGGCCCTTTTATCTGCAGGGTTTGAACACACATACAATGCAAGTGCCCAGTTCTAAGCCACGCTGCACCTTGTGTCCTTTGTGCTCTTTCTTCACTGCTTTTTGTCAACATTATCAGAAAAAGAGGTGAGGGAATAGATCCTGGTGAGTCTGAGATGGGAGCAGGGAGAGAATCAAATTCACCCTTTGGAGAGCAGAATCCAAGGAAGATTTTCCTTCTTCAGTTCAATTCAATTAACCTTTATTGGCATTTCAGAGGTACATAGTAAATAAAGACATTGGGTGCAATCCAGAGTAACTACGTGGAGTCCTTACTCCGGTGTAAGAACAATTTGCTCTGGATTGCAGTATGAATTTCCCATAGGTTTTCACTTGGTGGTACAGTAACTACGGGTACACATAATGTCTCTTATGTGCTCCTGTAGTTACTCTGGATTGTAAGGATAGTGGAGGTGCAAAGGCATTTAAAACAGATCAAATAATTCTAGCAGAAGAGTGCTTCTGGGATTACCATTGGAGACGGCTAGTAAGAAGTCTGCTAGGAGGGAAAGGAGAAAGGGGTCAAGTAAATTGGTCCTGAAATTATGAAGGACAGGGCACCGGAGCAGAATGCGATCTAAAGTGTCCGGTTCAGCTGAACAAAATAGACACAGTCTATATAATGCGCTTTTTGGAGGTCCATATCCGCTAAAGTTTCAGGCGAAAGACCTAAAGAGGATAATTTAACATCTATGGATTTAAACCACCTGGGTAGATGAGTGTCTTTTAATAGATCTTGAAGAATAGAGGTGGGATGAGTATTAAGATGGAGTCTGAGCCAGAATTTAAAGGTGAAAGACCAAGCTATAGTATAGGAAGGTGTATGCCCAATTCTAATGTCCGGGTAGACAAGCTAATAAAATTTGGTACTTCGAGGATTCTTCTATTTTCCTTCTTTATTACCCACACTCTGAATAGTCAGAATGGCAGAAGCACCGTAGATCGCACTGTACAGACATCCCCCCACTGTTTGGATTAGGAACTGGGTGGATTAGGAACTGGGACACTGTCCAAAAGTGAAAACTGTTGTGAAGTGGAACCCAGCCTTTTTCAGCTTACAGATGCAAAATGGCCACCAAAAAACCATAAATTTCACTTGCAAAAGCCTAAATAACACATAATTAACACATAGCCAAAATTTATAACAAATTGTACTAAAATAAACAAAAGCATATGTGGGCAATGAATGCTATCTTTGGATATGGTTATTTACTGAAAAAAGTCATAAGGAAATAATTGAATTGAATAAATATATTTCAGCCTTCATAATTCAATGAATAAACTCAATGTTTAAACCTGCATTATATGGCTGATATTCTTCCTAATCTGGTCTTGAATTTACATTTTAAAGTTTTTCCATAAAAGCAATTAGGCTGTTTAATTAAGGAGTTTAATTAAACAAGTTTAAACCATATTTAATTTTTCAAGAACGTTGAGGTACTTACAGCTTCTTGTAGTCTTGCCAGCCTCTCAGCTGCCACTGCAAGTACAGACTGGCACAAATCTAAGGAAGAGGCAAACTTCAGGCAAGGAGCGCTGGGTGAGAAACAGCATCATTGTGTAGCCAAATGTGCAAATTACACCTTTTTTTAAAGTGACAAAACTGTGAGTCTCTTCTGATGAAAAACAGACGTCTGAATATATTTTAAGAATGGCAAAAAAGAGAATTGATGAAAAATGGACTGGCAGAAAGCAGGGACAGCTGTATTTATCTTTGGGAGGTTTGAGAGATTAAATGGAAGCTTCATCTCTTCACCTCCACAACACTCCCATGTTGACCCTATTTTCTGTAAATGTAATGCTGTGGGTGACACAAGTGGTTAAGACACAGTGCCTGTTAACCAGCAGGCCAGGGTTCAAGACTTTGGTCCCCACAAACCAGGGTGAGCTCCTGTCCTTAGCCCAGCTCTGCGATGCAGCTGGAACCAATTGTATCCGCTCTGCTGTTCCATTGGACTATTTCAGTGGTGTGGAAAAGGGGGATTTGCTGCTTGGGTAACAGCCTATCCTCCATATTAATCTACCCAGGCCTTCGTGCCTCACATACAGCGTCGAGCACGATACCATGGTCTTTTGAGACTGATGGTGGGCCAATGCTTTTATACTATAGATGTAATGCAAATATAGGGTCTCCTTGCAGACTGAAAGAGCAGAGAAGCAAAGCAGATGGAAAGATGCCCAGTGCCATTAAAGACATTATTGTTTTGTGTCTCCATTTCCTCCTACACCATGTTTAGCAGAAAAGCTCCAGTAGTAGGCATGCACAAGCTGTGATCTCACCACAAGAAACAAATCAATAACACAAAAGAACTCCTACTTCATACCTTGTCCTAGCTAGACAACTCGAATTATACTGTATAGTGAAGATTAAACAGCAAGAAAACACTGGGATTTAAATCAAAACTGCAAAAGCCATTAGCACGGAATTTTTTTAAAAAACACAACAAAGTATTAAATATTCAAATGAGCATTTGGAGACCATATACATGACTTTATTCTTTCCCTCCAGGCGATGTAAAAGTATCCAAAAGATAAAATATGGGATTTTATAAGAAGATAAAGAGACTAAATTTGTCAGCCTTCACGGCAGTTTCTAAAGTCAGTTGCCTTGACAACAGGAGCAACAGTTCATTACAAGCAGGTTCTCTGGACTCCCTTAAATAAAATTAAACAAAACGCATAGCATTAAATCTTGGTCAGATTTTAACATCTTCACTTTTAAAATCCTATAAAGCAGTGGTTCCCAAAGACCCAAAGAGTGAGTCATGTTTTTCCAAGGTGATGCCTAAGACAGCCATGGGAGACGCCGAATCCTCACGAAAAGCCGCTATCCTATATGATGTATAGGACTGTAGCCCTAATGAGGAGCTATGACAAATGGTCTATAGATCAAGGGAGCCACCAGACAGTACAGTTTGGGAAACATGGCTAGGAGATATTCAGTGAAACAGGGCACAATTCTATCCAACTTTCCAGCACCGAGGCAGCCAAAAAGAAGATCCAATATCAGGCAACAAATGTTCCCTGACCTTGAGGAAGCCTCAATGATTGCTTTCTCACTGCACAATGCAGCACATGAAACAGCTGCATGGATAGGATTAAGGCCTAAGGAATATATTCAATATAGTACTAGCAAAATGTATAATCTCAAGAACATTTGTGTGCCTGGGCATTGTCTTAACCCTCCTCCCGGTGCAACACCCCCACCCCATGGAACACACCCCCTCGTGCAACCCCCCATGCAACACACACACACCCTGCATCATTCTCCCTTCACCATGTGCACCCCTACCGGGCAGGTGCAGGCTTTGAGGCACAATCAGTCTTTAAAAGTACAGAAAATGCATCCTATGTTGCACCCCTTTTGACCCCCTTAGACTTTGATGTAGGTAAGGATAGCTTGTCACTGATGAGCTAGGAGTCGAAGTGGAGACATAGCACAGAACAGAAAGTAGCCGCCCAACTCCTCCAAAGGAGGAGGCCACAGTAAATGGAAGTGCAGTTCAGGAGAGTAGACCCACTGCAATTTATGTGTACCTAAATTTAATTCTGGCCCATTTATAATCCAAATTGCTTGTCTTCTGTATTACTGGGGATATGCCAATAATGTCTTTTTCAGTCCAGGCTAGCATTCAGTAGAGGAACCATTTAATGATTATTCAATTCAATTGATTTTTCAGTTCAACTGATTATTCAATGTAGTCTGCATTAAACCTGGCTCACTGTATGGGATATTCCATCCTGGGATCCACAGTAAACCATTACATCCCACTCTATTTGCAAGAATGTTGTTTTAACATTTTTTGCAGTGATGTTGCTAGATTAAAAAAAGCTGCCACAAAAAAGATCCTGCTTATTTCCAAGGGAATCACTCTGTGGGCAGTGTCAAAAGTTATCCTTTCACATACATAAGGAAGATTTTACACATGGAAGTGATAGCACAACAAAGTCCTGGTGTACAGAAATTCAAATGGAATTATGATTTGCCTTTGCATTTCCACAATATAGTTAGCATATTTTGCAACACCCTGCCCCAGATGCCACATAGGAAATTACACAGAAATGCCATTTGCAGTTCCCTAAGTGAACAAGAAGCAATGCAAAATGTCGCCTAATTATTTCCATGTACATTTCTTGGGATTTCAAGATCTATATTGATAATCATCAACTTTACAATTTAAGGGCTCTCTCTCTCTCTATCTCTCTCTCTCTCTCTCTCTCTCTCTCTCTGTGTGTGTGTGTGTGTGTGTGTGTGTGTGTGTGTGTGAGAGAGAGAGAGAGAGAGAGAGAGAGATTGTCTCAGATATACTACATCCGATGACATTCATTTTTTGTGTCCCTTAAAATTAAGACCTAAACAGAAAACTCATTTAACACAGGGTGTTCATGATGCCTGCTCCTGCAATACCATCAGACATATATTTAAGATGAGAGTTTGCCAAATGCCATGTGTATGTGTTGACTTGGATGATTTACGTTCAGTCTCAATTGTCCCTACTGTAAAATGGGAAGAAGGTGATTTTCAGAGGGATGAAGTTGGGATGATGAGACTGATACACTGCAGATATTTAGGATTTAATCCATTTAACATTTGCCTCTACAGAAGTGACAATCACAAATCTATCCATTGTTTGATTTTTCAAATGTAGACATTCATTCAGACCCAGATCTGAATGAAGATCAGTAAGAGGGAGTCTTTAATCCTGTCCCATCCCATCCTGTGCCCCCCCCCCAACTTGATGAGGGTGATAAGTAATGGTAGAGATCTAGTATGGAACATAGCAGGGGAAAGTTAAATTCCCACTTCTCCAGGCCTCCACCCCATTTTGAATCAGGATCTAGTATGACTACTACTTAGGGAACAATCCAGAGTAACTACGGGGAATCCTTGCTCCGATGTAAGAACAATTTACTCTGGATTGCAATATGAATTTCCCATAGGTTTTCACTAGGTGGTGCCATACTACTTTGACGTAAATGTCTCTTATGTGCTCCTGTAGTTACTCTGGATTGTAGGGTAAGCCTGTTAAATCAAGCACATCTAGTCGGGCCTTTAGTCCCTGAAACATATGTAAGGCCAGGAGACAATAAGGGGGTTGTGACTTGAAAGAACATTGTTGCCCTGAAGCCATATGAGAGTATTGTTATGAAATTATTGCAAGGGGAGTAGGTTGAAGGGCTAGACCAGTTCAGAGAAGCTCTCAGTCTACTGGTTGGCTTTCTGTGATCCCAGATAAAGTGGTATAAAATCAGCCTCTCCAACAGGAGATCATAGTGTGATGACAACTTCATCACACTAATCTCTGTAAGGAAGTGCTATGCAGAATCCTAATACAGTATACAAGTGTTTAAACAATACGTGTTGCTGCCACCTTGTGTTGGGTAACAGTAATTTACAAAAAGCTACAGCAGGATTTATATGTTAATGGCTTTAATAATATGAAAGTAGAGTTGAAATTTTGAAACAGTTCAATATTTATGTTTCACATACTGAAGATCTGGAATTAACCTTGACATTTAACTTCAAAACCAGCAAGTAAACGGCACAAAGGATTTATTTTCTGTATTTACTCTGAAGTTAGTCCCATGTTTGTAGGACAACTGCATGCAGGTTTATTCAGTTCCATTCTGCCCAATGGGCCCTACTCCCAGGAAACTGGGTTCTGACCCGATTTTTGGTGGTTCACAAAACTACATGCATCCAGGGTTAAACAAGCTGGTACTTGAGAGGAACACTGCTGCTCATAATACTCACACCTCTTGGCACTGATAAACAAGATAGCAGCCTCTAAAAAATTTGGAAACCACTGACCTACACTAACTGGCTGCAGCTCACCAGGGTCCCATCAAGAGTTCATTTTCTAGCTCTACCTGGAAACTGAATCTGGAACTATATGCATACAAAGCAGGTGCTATACCACTGAGCCACATCCCTTCGCTACACTGCCACACTTCTAAAGCAAACATAGGGCACAATCCAGAGTAACTACAGGGAGTCCTTGCTCCAGTGTAAGAACATTTTACTCTGGATTACAATATTAATTTCCCATAGGATTTCACTAGGTGATGCAATAACTATGGGTGCACATAAAGTCTCTTTATGTGTGCTCCCGTAGTTACTCTGGATTGTAGGGTTAGCTATTTAATTTCCAACTTTGGGATAGGGAAAGAAATTTATGATACTTCTTTCATAAATTTAATTTCCATTTTTGGGATAGGGAAAGAAATTTATGATACTTCTTTCAATATTCAGATACAATGAGAGCATAACTATGATGCTGCCTTCCCTCACCTCCCTTTGTTTTCCTGTCTATTGAGAATGCAAGCCCCTTGGGGCATGGTCCGGTCAATTGGGATAAAACAAGCCCCTACGTGAAGGGTATTATATGAAGGAATGTCTGTTTTATAGCTTATTTCAAAAGCTCTATTGAGATTTGGAGTCTGTACGGTAGCAGAGAAGCTGGCACATTCGTTGTAACTTGGTTTTAATGCATAGAGTACTGCTAAATTCTGTGAACTATGATCAACTCCTAAGGAGTAGGCAGGTGAAGCCATAGCAGCAAAAACAAGGAAATGTCTTGAAGAAGCTTCAAAGAAAAAGTTATACAAACCTTATTTAGAGTGGCAGGGGCTTTGATGGTCCAATTACTGTAAAAATTGTGCAGCCAAAGAATAATACTGGAGATCCAGCATGGATTTTTGGATCCATGGTAAACATTTTGTGTGTGCACATTGTGGATATAATCTATGCTGAAGGCAGGGGCATTGCTAGGCCTGGTGGCACCCAGGGCCACCACCACGGCCAAGTGGCTCTCCTGTGACTGCCCCCTTGAGGCTGTCTCCCCTGTAGCTGGCTTTTACCCCTCTGGCCAGGTGGCCCCCCCAGAGCAGCTGGAATGGAATTTCCTGAGTGCACACTGGGGTAGGGTTCTTAAGTGGACCCTCTAGCCACAACATATGCTCTTCCCCAGAGCTGGACATGTAGGCAATGGTACTAGAAGCCTCATTGTGGAGCAATCACTGCCTGGCGTTGGGTGGATGCAGAGCCTCATCTCATTCCATAATACATTTTTGCAGAGTTGACCCATTCAAAATGTGCAAATATTCACTTCCCAGTATATTTTTGTCAAATTTCCTTGTTGTCAGCAATGTGCAAGGAATCAGAAAAATAAAACAGCTTGAGTACAAATCCTCTACTGAAGTCTAATATCAGACAAAATATGCATTCACCAGGATAGCTCGGTAGCTGTGCTGCTTGAAGACTGCTAATCCTGTGATGCAGTGACACATGGGATGGAGTATAGCAAGCGTTTGGCAATTATGTTTCTTTCCTAAAGGATTTGCACAGCCTGCTTATTTGCACAACTTGCCTATTCACAATTATTCAGAGGTCATATGTAAATATATACAGCATGTGTACATTTTATAATAAACCTCTAAGCTATTTCTTCTCTTATCAGCACACTTACAATACAATCGTATATGTAGTTACTAAGTTCCTGTTACTGTGTTCAATGGGATTTATTCTCAGGCAAATGTGTACTGTATGGGATATACAGTACTGTACATGCATTGTTGAAGCAAATGATCTGGGTCTAGGCGATAATTTCTAATGCGTAATCACTGTACTTTTCAAGCAATGAAAAATACAACCACCAGATGGCAGCAAAACTTCAGGATTCTAGAATTCAGGTAAACTTTTTGAGTATTCTGGGCAATAATCATTCCCTTGGAAGTTCCAATAACCATGAAAGTTTAAAATATTCAGAGTCAGATTTACAGCACAATCCCAAACATGTCTACTCAAAAGTAAGCCCCATTGTGTTCAGTGCGTCTTACTCCCAGGAAAGTATCTCAGGATTGCAGCCTAAGTTAGAATACATTATAATCTCCTAGCCTTTCCTGAGTAACGAAGCCTGTAGAGATTCCATATTTTAGCTGGTTTTTTTGTCAAGGTTTTTGAAAGCTACTTTGTGGTAATTCCATATCTTGGATAAGGGATTAGAGATCTGCTCCTTCCATTAGTTTTCCTACAAACTGTGGGTTGTGAGCCAGTTCTTGGTCTGTGTATAAGTATAAGGGATGGTTTAATTTTTATACATTTCAGATTGGTCAGGATGCTCAATGGCTGCAACTGCAGAAAACTAGTTGGTATGCATTGGAGAAAATCTGCCATTTTGTTTGTCAGCGACCCTGGCTGAATTTAGTCCTTGAAACATAATCGGAAAAAGTCATTTGATTTTGCTGCAAATCAATACTTCACATCAGAGGGCAGACTGATGATTTCTTCTTGTCTTAGAACTTGCCTGTCTAGAATTTGTCTAGTTTTTGATTTTTGAGTTGCAGAGAGTTGTGCACCTCTGTGGTTCCTTACAAGTTCTTAAGATCTAATTGCAAGATCTCATCCTATGTATTACAAAGCAAGATTCACTGTCTGCTGCAATCTTAAACATTAAAGAACATTAAAAACATAACGTAAGAGAACATCATCTTGACATTCAGGCTATTAGGGCTTTTCCCTATTATGAAAAACACAGCCCAATCTTACATGCATTCCACTGGTGAAGCAGCTGTTAAGTGTTTTCTGGCAGTGCACTGAGTAGCATGCTGCCTGGACATTGGTAGATGCTGGGGCCTTTCTGCCAGTGTCAGTGGACCCAAAAGGACACACTGAGGCAGGTAAGATGGTGGGAGAAGGGATAGGAAAAGTGGAATAGAATGTGAGTGGACAAAACTGGGAAGGGGAGGACTAGTGATGGCCATGGAGGGAATGTATCTGTGGTAATGGATCCACTTTCCCCTCCAAAGCCTCCTGTTCTGCAGTCTCCCACTGGATATAGCACATGTCTTTTCAACATGGATTTACGGTGTAGGCAGGGGGGAAGGATAGGATTGGGCTGATAATAAAATAATAAATGTTTGGTGTAATCTGTATTTTAACTGTATTTTAATTGTGTTTTAATCTATGTTTATTATTATCTACTTTTAATGGTGTTTTATTGTTTTTTTAATTGTTGTTAGCTGCCTTGGGTTCCCTTTTATTAGGGAAGAAAGGCGGAATATAAATCAAATAAATAATAAATAAATAATAATCTTACTCTTTCCCTGATCCAGAGAACTTCATGCTGCATGCATAGTTATGTCTCCCAACCAACTGAGATTATGTAGAACCACATATTGAAATAGAAAACCCCAATACAATAACTGACTATCAAAGACAGAAAAATGTTAACTCAGTTCTGCTGGATTTTACTCCTCTACATAGAGTTTATCAGTTAATCATAACAGCTAATAATTATCATACCAGTTAATCTTTATTGTTCCATTGGGTCAAACGGTTGTTATCACAAGACTTCCAGCAAAAATATAATCTTGTGATGGTCTAAGCATGAACTGATCTTCATAATGTACAAGGATGTCAGTTTATATTTCCAGCTGGCAGAATTAATCTGCAGTCATATACATGCTTTCCTGGGAGTAAATTCCATTGAATTTAATGGGGCTTAATTCTGAGTATGCATAAATAAGCTGACACTGTTAATTACATAATGAAAAGATAATGAAATATGAAAGATATGAAAGAAACATGAAAGGTAATATGGCGGTCCATAATGAAAATACCTTCCCTTGGACATAAGTTGCTTTGATATTAACAGCACTCTCTACCATTTAATATGCGGCTGCAGTGGTTCTCAATTTTTTTGAACTAGGACCCATTTTTAAGAATGAGAGTCTGTCAGGGCCCACTGGAAGTGATGTTATTACCAGAAGTGACACAGAGTAGGAAAAATTAACCATTCTAGACTGCAATCTTAACTATACTTATACAGGAGTAAGTTCCATTTAATATCATTCTTAAAAGCATATACATGGTAGCATGTTAAAGTACATACAGTGGTACCTTGCTTAACAAGCGCCTCACTTAACAAGCGTTTCACACAACAAGCAAAAATTTCCAAGAAATCTTGCTTCACAAGTTCCGCTTCACTTAACAAGCAAGTACACTCTGGACACGCGTGCTTTGCAGCCCTGACACTCCGCATGGAGGCTCTTTAAAAGGGCTGCTGGCCAGCGCTGCTGCCGCTAACTGCCCCCAACTTGGGGGCAGCTGCCCCTGACTGCCCCCAAGTGCCCCCACCAACCACCGACCACCTCCAGCAGCAGCCTAGGTAAGCCCCCAGGAAAGTGTCTTTGATTGCAGCCTCTTAACCATGTCTACCCAGAAGTAAGCCCCATTGTATTAAACGGGGCTTACTCTCAGGAAAGTGTCTTTAGGATTGCAATCTAAGAAGATTTCATAGCATCATGCACATTGAATGCATGTTTTGAATTCAATTACAGTGTTTTGTCATCATTTTTACATCCAGTTAATATTTTTATATGAATATTTTGGGAGTTGTGGAACCAATCGTCTGAGTTTCCATTATTTCCTATGGAAAAATCTGCTTCACTTAAAGAGTGTTTCACTTAAAGAGCAGGCTTCCTAAACGAATTAAGCTCTTTATGTGAGGCACCACTGTATCTGCAACATTTTCCCCAATGCAGTCAAATACCATGGTCACATCAAGTCGAATATATTAAACAATAAAATTTTGGAATGAATGGGGACTCACCTGAAAAAGGCTCACAACTTACCTAGTGGCCCATAGTTTGCGAAACACTGATGTACAGGATCCAAGTAGTAGATTGTTTTTAAACTATCTTATCTTTGTTTATAGTGAAATTCTATACTATTTCATTTACACTGCTATTCTAATTAACCCCAAATAAACACATTCATAATTCCTTTTCAGGAAAGAAAATCAATTGCGCAAATGAATCTGGATTGCTTGCTACCGAGTACTGGGAGAAGCTAAGAGACATGCTGTTTCTATAGACTCAGCAGATGCTAGTGCAATACTAATCAAGCTCAGCTCTTCTTGGGGTAAACATTCAGCAAAATAAGATGGACAGAGTCACATATAAGAGGAGATAGTATATGAGGTCTAAAGAACCTCATTTGCTCCTACGTTCTCATCTGTGCCAGTTAGTGAATAATGTGATCCACAATTAGGAGGCATGTACTGATTCTGCAAGAAAGAAACAGCCACTATTGTATAGTGGTTTGGATGTTGGATTTAGGCCAGGAAGATCCAGGTTGAAATCCATGCTCAGCCATGAAGCTTCCTGGGTGACCTTCCCTCATCCTTACCTACCTCACAGGGTTGTTGTGAGGATGACAGGAGGGGAAGAATTATGGACATCACTCTGAGCTCTTAACCTCCACTTAGGCCAGCTTAAGCCCCAGCACAAGTCCTGTGCATGCCTGGGGTGTCACAAAAGTGCTGGAAGGCACTTCTACGCCACTCTTGGGGGAGGGTTAGACCAGTGCACAGATATGCGCTTGCTCCTTACATCACCACAGGAACGGAAAGACTAATGAGTTGTGCTGAGCTGGGTTAGGATTGGACCCCAAGGCAATTAAAAAGGATCCATCTTGCCTGTAGGAAGTTCTTGAAAGACAGACTAAATGTTATAGAGGAAGGAAAAAATTCTGGTCTTCCAGGGAGTTGTTAGAGTGTACATAACTTTGTCAGGTGCCAAAGTATTCCTGTGTGGTGTTGACAGTTTTGGTAAAAGCCAAAACAAAAATCTGTTAAAAACTGGAGCTTTTAAATTATCATGTTGTTTCTCTAGAATTCCTATTATCCTCAGAATTTCTCTATTACTGGGTTATTTATGTGCACAATCCAGAGTAACTACGGGGAGTCTCTGGATTTACTCTGGATTGCAATATGAATTTTCACTAGGTGGTGCTGTAACGATGGGTACACATAATCAGTGGTGGGATTCAAATAAATTAACAACAGGTTCTATGTCCTACTAACCTAAATTAACAACAGGTTCTATGTCCCATTAGCAACTCGTTCTTAGAACCAGGCGCTCATTAGCAAAGGGTTCTACAATACCTGTGAGTATCCCCTGAAGCCAACCACTGCATGTAATGTCTCTTACGTGCTCCTGTAATTACTCTGGATTGTAGAGTAGGTCTGCATTTTCCACACCAGTGTATGCCTCCTGATAACAAGGCACATGAAGCAAAATATATTTATGTGGAAAAACAGATGTCTGAAACCTCTCCCTTTTCCTTTCATAACACTGTCCACTTCTTCACCTTATGGTGTCAGAGATAACTTTTCAGAGAGTCTTCATCCTTCTCTTTAGGAACTACTTGTGTCAATCTGTCACTCATTCAAATGTGGATGCTGTCTGATTCTTTGTTAGGGATGTGCATTAGAATATGAACCTCGATACTCTACCAAATGCTCATGCTGTCCAATGCTTTCTTCTGAAAGGCAATCCCTTTATTTTAAAAATTCCTAATTAAAGTCAGTATAAAAACTTGCATCCAATCACTGATTTTTTTTCCTTAATGGAAAGCAATTGGGTAGAACTGGAATGAAGTTTGGGGGGATTATCATTTGCTCTACCAGAACTCTGCAGCTCCCTGCTAACCGAGCAAGAGGCACTCTTTCAAGTGGGTGCTCCTTTTATTTAGCAGGGAGAGAGTAACTGGCCCTACACACCCCAGCAATGTCTGTTCAAGTGGCTTCTGCTGGTGTTCTTTTTTTGCATTTTAGATTGTGAGCC
The DNA here is from genome assembly GCA_030015325.1 of Cryptoblepharus egeriae. Lineage (NCBI taxonomy): Eukaryota > Metazoa > Chordata > Lepidosauria > Squamata > Scincidae > Cryptoblepharus > Cryptoblepharus egeriae. The sequence goes on along the minus strand of JAREYC010000001.1, from coordinate 125,759,445 downwards.
CTTTTGGGACAGGGACCCATTAGCTATTAATTAGCTATTATTATTTTTCCATTTTCTTTGTAAACCACTTTGTGAACTTGTTAGTTGAAAAACGGTATATAAATACTGTAGACAGACAGACAGACAGACAGACAGACAGACAGACAGATAGATAGATAGATAGATAGATAGATAGATAGATAGATAGAACTACATGTTCTATACTGGAAATCAAATCTGACACAGTTTGCTGTGACATCTTCGTATGGAAGACATGGTGAACACAACAAGAATGTTGTGGGGGGGGTGTGTGTAATGGCTATAGCACAGTGACAAGAACACATGCATTACAGGTTCAAATCCCAGGACCTTCAGCTAAGGCAGAAAAGCTCTTCAAAATACTGTTTGCAACCTTGAAGAGGCTCGTCAGTGCTCTTCAAGGTTTCAGATGTTGCTAGACAATATATGGCATGCTATAAGGCAGCTTTCTATGTTGCTCAGTTTATATTATTACGATAGGCTGTCAATTCTAAGCCAAACATGGTGCCTTAATTGAAAGCTTTCAATGGTGTCCAGATCTCTTGAATACACAAGTGATCTCACTGATTTCAGTTGAGGCAGGAGGCTGAGGTGGAGAAAAGAACAGGCATGTTGATGATCTCCATTGAAAATACCGGAGCCCTTCTTAGGTGGAGAGGATTGGTTGTACAGTGAAGCTTGTGCCTCATAAAAAATGGTGAGCTCAAGGTGAAAACCTCCATGTTTCTCCTATAGCACAAATTCTAGACATGTTTACTCAGAAGAAAATAATCAGGTATGGGATTGCAGCCTGAAAGTCAACTTCAGTAGTGCCGGGGTGAAGGGACTCCTATGGGAGTAAAATGTGAGCATCACAGAAAAACAAAAACCAAGCTCAGAAGATTCAACAAGTGGGAGTGATACCTTCATAGGAGCAAGTTGGATGGGTGTGATGCATGAAGGATCCACCATCGGCTTCGGCCGGTTTGCGGTGTCTGCTAGCAAACTATGCCACTGTTGAGGTAGTCCAGTAAATTTCTGTTCTCTGTGATCAAACCCTGTGTGTACTCTGTGTTCAAAATTTGAAGGGCCGGAAATTTCAAGCTTTTTCTTTTTCTTTCCAAACATGGTGGAAAAACCTGTGAAAAGAAACAATAAAAATTACTTGAGTGTGATGATGTTTTAGAACAAGGGATTTGCAGCACTGGATGATGTGGGCAGTTGAGAAATTTGGATTAAATGGCACTCTCGAGCAGGGATGTTAAACTTGTTTCATACAGAGAGCCGAAGTTAGATTTCATGACACTGCTGAGGGCCCAAAATGACATAATTAAGCAGAAGATGCTCAGAAATGAGAACTTTCTCACACAGAAACTCATTAGCTGCAAAATGCAGAAAAGAAAATGTCCAAATCATGTTCATATTTTCAACATACAAGACAGCCCAATAATAACTGGTAATGGGGGCTGGAACACAGATAAAATAGCTGTATGCAGCCCACAGGCCTTTAGTTTGATGCTCTTGCTCTAGACCAGTATAAGGGACCAGATGTGGCCCTCAGGCAAGACCTATAATCCTCCAGAAGTGAGGGAAGCTCTGCTCTCCACACCTCGGGAGGGTATTTTGAGAGCTAGGGAGGCTGCACACATCTCCTCTCTCTTTGTATGAAAGTGCTTTTGAACTGGTTTGACTGCAAATAAACTGGTCATTGTGCATTGTGAACTGCAAAGGGACTGACTGCTTGGGTTGCATGTAGAATATTTCAGATCAATCCACAACATCTCCATTAATGGATCTTAGGGAGCAGGGCTAGCAAAGATCTCCCTGTGAGATCTTGGAGAAATGATGGTCAATCATATACAATGCTAGGTAGACCCAAGATCTGTATCAATCAAACTAGTTGTGAAGCAAGGATGTGATTGAATTGCTTGGAATCTTAATTACAATTTAAAAGAAGCTATGGGAAGGGAGCAAAGTGGCTTGGGGCAACATCTCTGGGAGTGGGGTTGATCACTCTCTCCCAACTGAAATTTCCTTTTCCTATCAGGAAGAGATTCACATACTCATATATCTACTGCCTGCCTCAGTGAGCCAGAGGTAAAGCAATTCTCCTTCCCATACTTAGAGACCATAATCACTCCAGCCCAGTGCTACTGAAATGGGGGCAAGGAGGGGGGGTAACAACCACCCAGTTCGTCTAGTGGTTTCCTGCTCCCTTAAAGCATCCCCTTAAGCATCCTGCTCCCTTTAAAGGACAGGAGGAGGAGAAAGCAGCAGTACAACCCCCAGGATCATGCCCCACCTGGAGAACGGAGGGACAATTTTGCCACTTACCAGAGGTGCTGCTGGGGTTTGGAGAGCCCTGGGGAGTGCTGTGGAGGACTTCCTAGGCTCCCCAAAGCTTGAAATGAGTGAAAGAACTATTGTGACAATTTTTTGTGACAAAACTGGAAGCTGAACTTTCAATTAGTTGAGGTTAGTTGAGTTAGATGGGGTTAGTTGAGACTGTAACTTTCACTCTTTTCAAGCCTTGGGGAGCTCTGAAAGTGCTCCATAAGAGTCCCCGTGGCTTCCCACATATCCCCAGAGCCCTTGCAACACCTCTAAGAAGTGACAAAACAGCCCTCCATTCCCCTGCAGGGATATGATCCCAGGGATTGCATAACTGCACTAACCCCTCAATCTGCAAAGACTTAGGGCACAATCCAGAGTAACAACGGGTGCTCTTAAGAGACATTTACATCATTGTTGTTATGGTGTCACCTAGTGGAAACCTATGGGAAATTCATGGAGCAATCCAGAGTAAATTTTTCTTACGTTGATGTAAGAGCTCCTGTAGTTACTCTGGATTGTGCAGCTAGTAAGGGAGTAAAGCTCCACCAAAGTTTGAGAACCACAACTCTAGCCAATATATACAGAATCTATGGCTACAATCCAGAGTAACTACAGGACCTTTTACACCAATGGAGCTACAGTGCCACCTATGGGAAATGAATAGAGCAATCCAGAGTAAGTGCCTCTGACATCTTCCTGTAGTTACTCTGGATTATAGGGCCAGTCTAGAGAAAAAGCACTTAGATATTCTCTTGTTCCTTATTATTATTAGAGAATTAGACTTTCTCCTAACCCTCACAAACTATAGGTGTCCCCCCACTTTCTGATAGTTTGTATTCTGACAGTTTTGCTCTTTCAACACCTTTTAACTATACTCATAAATCATTCAGTCAACACATGCTCTACTCTTTCAACCTCCCTCTGCTGATCTAAAGGCTAAAATTGCCTTCCCTGAAGTTGATCTGCATGTGACATGATGTTCAAACTGTTTTTGGCATTTCCTTATGACTTCCTTCACTAAAGGATACTGAGGTATCTCATACCTAAGATAGTCATTGCCCACACATGCCTTTGTTCATTTTACTGTCATTTGTAACGTATTTTGGCTATGTGTTAATAAATATTTGTTATTTAGGCTTTTGCAAGTGATATTTATGTCTTTTTTGGTGGCCATTTTGCATTTACAAGCTGAAAAGTATTATCAGCACTCTGATGGCCTTGCAGCTGGTGGTGGATCAAGGCCAGGAAAGAGGTACCATCACTTGCAACACCACTGATACCCTAATCCCAGCCTTGATCCACCTTCCTTGGTCCACTCAAACAGCTGACACAGGTTAGGGAACACACGTTCCGTTACACCAGGGAAAGGGAACACATGTTCCCTTACCTCAAGCAGGCTATCAAAACACAAAATGCCACCCTACCCACCAATGTAAAGTGGTGAATGCAGTGGCACAGGAAGTAAGGTAGGATTGGGCTGTAAGATTGGGTTTCAGCAAAACATTTAATAGCTTGTATTAAATATAATGTAAGCCAACTTAACCTTTGGTAAGATTTCTGGGTGGTTTTCTGCCCATTAAAAAAATAAGATGTAAAAATGCTGTGTGAATCAAACCTATATTCACCTGAGAGAATTAATCTTAATGACCCAAAGAGCTCTTAGGTCATGCAGCATATTATTATTTTGACGACCGGGCTGTGGGTGGCGCAAGTGGTAAAGACGCTGTGCCTGTTAACCAACAGGCCAGGGTTTGAGACCGGGTTGGCCCCACAAGACAGGGTGAGCTCCTGTCCTTAGCCCAGCTCTGCGACACCAGCTGGATCCAATCGTATCGGCTCTGCCTTTCCATTGGACTAATTCAGTGGCGTGGAGAGGGGGGATTTGCTGCTTGGGTAACAGCCTATCCTCCATAACAATCCAACCCAGGCTTTCGTGCTTCGCATGCAGTGTATGCAGCACCGAGCACGATACCATAGTCTTTCAAGGTTGACGGAGGCCTGTGCTCTTCACATCAAGATCTGCTCTGCATTACACAGAAACCAACATGATCCGTAACCAAGCCGACTGATGTTAACTTGGGTATGTATAAAAGTGCCTTAAATACCACAAAGTGATAAGATCCATACAGAAACTATACTTGTTCCATGTATTCTGAGAAACTGCATTTGGTTCAGTAACATGAAAAAGAACAATAGTTCTTTCCAGCACTTTACAAACCTCTCACACATATTTGCTGCTTAATTAACAAGCAATACTATTTTAATATAGTGCTTTAAATTGAAATGCATTTTACCATAGTACTGCATTATTTACCATTTACCATTATTTACCACTATTTGCCTATTGTGTGCATCAGCTCATAACCCACTGGTGGGTTCCAACCTTTATTTCCTTAACTCCTTTATTTTCCAGGACTGAAAAGAAGATCTACATGCAGAGCACACACACAAAATATTTCCAGTGCGAAGGGAGGAGTGCATAGCTGCAGGGACATATAGATGCATTCATATATGTTCCCCTAAGTAATTAAGATAGCCCTTTGCAGTGTGGCTTCAAAAATCCAAGACTTTTCTATTTCAGTCTGTTCCTCATTTTGGAAAAATCCTTGTCTTCCTAGGTGCATTTTCTTCACATTTTTACATTGCACAGTAAAAGGTGGGAAATTGCTATGCTATTTAAAACTATTTGCAGACACTTGCATAGTTTTGGCAGATTCAGAACCTAATCAACCTTTTGATTTAATTGTTATTGTCCCATACAGTGGTTCAAAGTGACACTGAACTTAAAAGATATTGAAGGGTCAATATCCTTTGAATGTCTATTCAAAAGTTAGTCCCATAATAGTCAAAGGGTCTTAATCCAGGTTAGTATGGATAGGATTGAAACATATTTTGTACATGCTGATAGGAGCTATTCAACTTAAGAGAAATTTAGTGATCTTTGTAAAAAAAAAACCTATTTTGCTACTAATTCCATCAGAAGGATCCCCAAGATAACTTGCTTGGTACATGCAATTTTGCATCTTATATGTTGCATGAGAATAAAAGGAGAATGAAACAAACCATAATAAACGAGTTATGGCACTTTGAGTGTATTCAAATGTACAGCTTTGAATAAAGAAATGCTCTTTCTTGATCTGCAGGTAAGTTTACAGTTAAATTGCTGGAGATTTTGAAAGAACATTTCTCCCAAAAGGAAGCACAGTAGATCTTGAAATTAAGAATAAGATGGCAATTGGGTTAAAGGAAGAAATCACCTTCATAAATCACTATCACGAGCACCATAAATATAGACTGTAGAAGCAGTGCAGTTAACTCTGGGTCAGATGTAGTGCTGAGGCAAAATTAGGGGGGATTTTTAAATCTTTCAAGTTCAGGGTCCTGCTTTGGCAAACAGGAGTGTACATATCTGCCTCCTTTAAAGTGGCAGCTGTCACTTCAAAGGCTGCAAGCTACAGCATGATGTGTAGCAAGCTCTCCTCTCCCTTGGCAAAATGCTTGCTTAGGAGATAAAGAGCACTGTGCATTTATAAGTATGAAAAACACAAGGAATGGCTAAACCCTATAATCCAGAGTAACTATGGGAAGACGTAAGCGGCACTTACTCTGAATTACTCTATACATTTCCCATAAATTTCCCATAGGTGGCACTGTAACTATGTCAGAGTAAAAGGTCCTGTAGTTACTCTGGATTGTAGCCTAAGCGCGCAATCCAAAGTAACTACAGGGAGTCCTTGCTCCGGTGTAAGAACAATTTACTCTGGATTGCAATATGAATTTCCCATAGGTTTTCACTAGGTGGTGCCATACCTACAGGTGCATATAATGTCTCTTACGTGCTCCTGTAGTTACTCTGGATTGTAGGGTAAGTTTCTAAGGCTGCAATCCTATGTATATCTACTCTGAAGTAAACCCCCACTGTGTACAATGAGGTTTACTCCCAGAAAAGTGTTATTAGGATTGCAGCCTAAGTCTGTGCTCTCAAAAAGAGAATTAATGTACCCACAAATCATACTCCATGAAACTTTGGCACTGTATTTGGGTCTCCAGGTAAATACTTGTCCCTTTTGACTCAAAGGGTGAGCATGTAAAGAAAGTTGCCACATGGGAATACTAGACTTGCAGCAAAATCCTAACCATGTTTACCAAAAATTAAACCCCACTGTGTTCAATGGGTTTTACTCACAGAAAAGAGTCTTTAGGATTGCAGCCATGAGTATAACTCTTAATATTCTGGGATCCCTAAAATTTTTGAAGTTGCCCTTGTAGAGTTCTTGAAGAATCCTAGTTCATGAGATTGTATAGAAAATCAATTAAATATATATTTAGTGAGGTCTATATATAGTAAAGAAAAAGAAAAAGTTGCATCTTTAGAACACAAACTTTAAAATTGTGGCTTTGTATAGATTTTTCTACTCCTTTAGTGTGCCTCGGGAGCAGGGCCAATGAGAGGAGGGTGCAGGGGTAAATTTGCCCAGGGTTAAAAAGGGAGCCCAGGAACCAAAGGATGGGCCCTCAAAATTTCTTGTAATGGAATACGTACTATATTTTCTGATCTCACCAGGGCCAATGAAAGGTGTGCTGCAACTTACCTGGGCTTGAGGGAAGGGTCTAAAAGGAGGCCAATGTGCCAAAGGAGGGAGAGCTGTAAATTTTGTGGGATTTCAGAAACTGTTCGCATATATTGGGGCAAAGGCTAATATTCACATTTTGTGTAAGCCTACATAGTTTTATACACAGGTTGGTTTACATATCCATGGATTTTCTATCAGGCTGAATGCAGGTCCTTCAGCTACATGTTAAGCCACACTTGGCTTAACTGAACCCTCCAAACTGCTCGCATAATCTCTGGAGGGCTTTCTTGAAGCCCATAAAGGTTGTGCTTCATCCATAATCTTTGCAGGTTTCAGAATGAATCCTAAATACAAAAAAACCTTTTCAGTTTTCAGACAAAACTAGATGTGACATTTTTATATGGAAGACTAGGGAAGTATGTGGCATCTGTGGGCTTTAGAAAGTCCTCTGAAGGTGACCAAAGCAGAGATGGGTTTAAAGACACTGAAATAGCAGATTTTGTTATGTGCTGTTTTTGGTATTCTCAGTGGTCCAAGAACCAATCCCCAGTCCAGGTAGTTTATCCCTTACCCAGACATCCAAAATTCAGACTATTTTGAAATCCAGATATTTCTGCACAAAATTTGTTTTCTGTAGTGTGAATCCTACCAAGTCTTATGTTCATTCCCACATAAAAGTGCAGGTACAAGCTGTAAGTTTTATTCTTTGTTTTTGGTGTGTACTTGTACACACACTGTTGAAAAATATATCAAAGAAGCCAGTAGACACCTGTATGGGTAACAGTAAAAAGAGCAGTAGGAAGCTTTTCTCTTTATATTTATACAATTATTCCAAAATCCCATCACAAGCAGTCCAACCATACTCAACTTGCTCTCTCTCTCTCTCTCTCTCTCTCTCTCTGTATGTGTGTGTGTGTGTGTGTGTGCCACCTTTCCTGCACTCACAGAAGCTCCCTTAAAATATATATCCTGGAGTCAAGCAAAATCATAAGCAAAGGTCCACACTGAGAGATACGCCAAATGTCACCAGGAACTGTAACTCTTCCAATTCTTAGATAGTTCCCCTGTGAATGAGGCTCAGACAGACCACTAGACAAAATTCTTTCCCAGTCTAGCTCACTCTGTGATGCTCAATATGAAGGATTCTCAGCAAATACTAAATCCTCTACATGAGATGGGTTACTCTATCTCATGTTAAGTCATGGTGGGAGTACAACAGGAACAGCAATATCTACTCCAGTGCCAATGTTGGCATTATCAGGCACAGAACATTTTGTTGGGACAAAATGAGCTGTGAACTTTCTAGGGCTCTGTTGCAATGATGGCAAGATGTGGTGATTGCAATAGGATTCTGATATAGCTCTGCCCAGAGCTCACCTTACCACTAGGTGGCTAGCAAGGATAGCTGTTTTGCTGCTTCTAGGTAAGTGTATGAACTTGGGACCAGTATTGATTCAGATATCTCTCTGGACATACTTTTCTTGTTCTTTACCTCCAAAGAGAGTTCTCATAAATTATATGTAGTTCTATGTAGGAAACCATATCAGAATCAAAATAATACCTGCTGGTTCAGGTATATATTTTATACCTTGGTGCAAATCAGATCATGAGTGTATGGCAGCTAGGGAAGGACAAGAGGAAACATCATGCCCTGATCTCCTCTCCACATGTTGATTTAGGGCAAAATCCAGAGTAACTATGGGGAGTCCTTGCTCCGGTGTAAGAACTACTTACTCTGGATTCCAAAATGAATTTCCCATAGGTTTTCACTAGGTGGTGCAGTAACTACAAATGCATTTAAAGTCTCTTATGTGCTCCTGTAGTTACTCTGGATTTGGGGACTATACACTTAGGGAATGTCTGCACAGGGCTACAATAGATCTTGTTTTGAGAACTGATGCTATTTGTCAGCCTGTCTTAAAAGAAAATTTTAAGCTGTTTTTCTTTTTGGAAGTCATTGCCACTCTATGCAATACAGTATGAAGAAAACATTGACATGCTTCCAAGCCATCTGGGCCTTGCCATTGCCAATGTTTCTTCTGAAGCACACAATACCTTGTCTATGGTTGAAAATGCCTTCACTGGTCACACCACAGCAGAGCAGGGTGTCTCGGGATGGCTGGCCCATGAGAAACATCTGAGATGCACAATGAAATAAATACAACTAAATAAAAATCAAAGACAATGCGGGCTTGTATAGCAATAGTAAAAGCTGGCATAGAATGACCAAAGAAACATTGTTGTCATTTGGGAGGGACAATGTTCTGAAAGGCACATCTGTATGTAATCCTTTTATTTAACACATCAGCTGATATTCATAAATAGAATCTCTAAAAAAGAACCCTTCCTGAAAACAGTGAGGTTTGTATCAGCCTTCTCGTGAACTTTGTGAAAGGACTTTTGGTTGTGTAGGTGCTCTAGACTGAATCCTGGCTCAAACCTTACACAACCTCCCACTGTGTAAGGGTTCCCATCTCTCTTTTTATAATTCTTCCTATTTAAAGGCCAGGATATTTAAAGTACAGAAGCAGAACTGCAAGTAGTCGTTTGATAAGTATGATATGCTCCACAAGTATGATACACTCCACATGCACCAAGCAGCCCCTTTTGCATCAGAGTCATTCAGGGCAGTGACAGTATCAGACCTTCACTATTGTGAATGGCTCCAACACTTGGGGGGGACACTTGGGGGGGGGGGGGGGAACGGTGGGCATGTTGCCCAGCATCCCATACTTACAGTGTTCCAGTCCCTAGCTCTGCTTCTGGTGTAGTGGTTCAAGAGTTGCACTCAGACATGGAAGATCCAGGTTCAAATTCCTGCTTAGCCATGATAATTCCTGGGTGAGCTTGGCCTAATCATTATCTCTCAACATCATCTACCTCGCAGGGTTGTTGGGAGGACTGAACAAGTGAAAAAATGATGTATACCAATCTGCTTCTTTGAGGAAGGACATTATAATATGTTTAGGACCGGGCTGTGAATTTCTTATTCAATACAGAAGCTCACACAATAATCATCAACTACCATACTTGAAAACACAACACTGAGCTTAGCTTTCTTTTTGATACACAGTTGTAAAAGTCAAATGCTGTTTGCATTTTTCCCACCTAGTTTGTAACAGAAGAGTAAATGTTGCTGAAGTTACAAGGGTGTCAAGGACGGAGATGGTGATTTACCAGGAGGGATGGCTGAAGTGGGAGGGAGAGAGGGGTAATGAATACATGTTTGCAGTTGCCTGAGGGAGGCATCCAAACCAAAAGTCTGAAATTTATTTTTGCATTAATGAAATGTATTAGCATTAATTGAGCCTTTCGATAATTGATTATAATGCAGGAGCTGCAATGTGTGAAATCCATTTGTCCTGCACTCAGACTGCAAAACAGTCTTGAAAATTCACTGAGACTGCATCTTCTATGTTAATGATGCCCAGCTGATGAAAATTGGCATGGTGCCACTCAAATTACTGGTTTTTATATGTGCAGAGGACCCCGGTGCTCTGTCTTCAGGATAATCTCCAAAAATTACAGCCTTCCATTTTTCACAGAGCCAGTTGGCCTGAAAGAATGGCAGCCCTGATCAACTTCACTGTCCTGAGCCAGGGCAAGATGTTCTGCTCACAAAATGTCCACCATCTTCAGCTGCCAATCTTCTAAAGCAGCAATTGCAATTAAAAGCCATTTTTTATATGAGTGAAGTAAATGAAGCCTATAATGACACAAAATTAAAATGGGCTGTTGCCAAAGTTGCTTGTGGACCAAAGGTTGGGAGATGCACAACACAATCCTAACTTTCTTTCCCCTTGTAATGAAGCAGCGGACTGTGGTGGTGCAAATCCACGCAGAGCAGCCCAAGGAAACAAGGCTTGGATCTGGCACAAGTGCTGGGTTCCACCTCCTGCTCCCTGCCTGCCTGCCCCCTGGCAACACCCTCCACTCACTCTTCCCCACCCCAAGAAGCCTGCCACCTACCTACTCCCTGCCCTCTGCCCACCCAACTCTACACCCTTGTGCTAGCTGAGCTTAGTCAGTGCAACTCACCAGCCTGCGGGGCTGGTGGCACATTTAAGACATGTTTTGGTACCCTGTGTTGGCACAAGGGACCTGAATTAGTCCAAGTTACCCTAATACTTATATACCAAATTATACCCTTATTGGCTCAAGTTAGCCCAATACTGCCAGAATTCCGCTGGCAATAAACTTCAGGGAAAGGAAGCACATGCATGTGTATGTACATGAATGCGCGCGTGCAGTGATGGGCTTCAAAAAATTTAAGAACCAGTTCTCTGCCCATCTGGCAGCCACTTTTAAATGGCTATTTTTAAACTTTATATGTCCTATCTCTTGTTAAGAACCGGTTCTATAGAGTAGGTGCGAACCTGCTAGAGCCCACCACTGCGCGCGTGCACACACACACACACACACACACACACACAAGACACACATGAGCCAGCCCACATGATCCCGACTGCAGCATACAGCACACAAGTGCTGTTGGCAAAACTCAAGAGTTCTAACCACCAAATCCAGAGTAACTACAGGAGCACATAAGAGGCTTTATGTGCACCTGCAGTTACTGCACCACCTAGTGTAAACCTATGGGAAATTCATATTGGAATCCAGAGTAAGTTGTTCTTACAACGGAGCAAAGACTCTCTGTAGTTACTCTGGATTTTGCCCTAAGTGTGTCACATACTTTGGGAAAGGAGCATTCAAAGCAAAGATTAACTCAGTAGTAAGTGAAAAATACCATACTCTTCCAGATAAGGCATTACCACATACAGTTCCGTTTCCCTCAGTCTTCAAGCCGTGTGATATGTCAGTGTGATATGTCAGTGACATTTCACAGGGCAAGATACTACATAAGCCTGCTTCTTCACACTATTACAGCCACCATTCAGTCATTGTTTAAGCAGCCACACACTGGCTAGCAAACGTACCCCTTTCAGTCCCTCGACTGGTCTCTCTAAAACCACAATTATGCCGCCAATTTAACATTCTGTCATTGTCAGAACACTGCTTGAACAATGCAAGCGGATGTGTCTTCTGGAATGGCATGAACTTGGCTTTTGTCTGCCAATCCCCTTTCCAACACTGCACACACACACACACACACACACACACACACACACACACACACACACACACACACACACACACACACACACACACACGCAAAGCAGGGACTAAAAATGTCATATAGATAGGAAGAGGTCACCTCAGCTTCAATATCAACTTATTATTTTTCATCGCTGGTTGCTTAGCTAAAAGACAGGGCAAAATCCAGAGTAACTACTGGAAGCCCTGGCTCTGGCGTACGAACAACTTACTCTGGATTCCAATATGAATTTCCCATAGGTTTTCACTAGGTGGTGCAGTAACTACAGGCGCACGGAAAGTCTCTTATGTGCTCCCATGTTTACTCTGGATTTGGGGGGTATCTTTTACCAGGCTGTTCTGTTGCTTTATTTTACATATAGTTGCCAGTTTGTCTCACCCTGGATCTCTGCTCATGTATGTGGATATGTGCAGTTCCCATATTTTGTGAATGTCACCAGAGACAACAGTTCTGCCCCAGATTTAGCACTTCACCCTGCACCGTTCTTTCCCAAAACATGCCTTTCTCAGAGGCCCAGGTTACTGCACAGATAGCTCTTGTCCACTGATGCACCATGTTGTGGTCTCCACCAAAAAGGAATGCGGAGATCCCTTAGAAATAGGGTCTTCAGGAAGCCGGTTCTACTCTGAACCAGCTTTGTATCCAGTCAAGGCCTTTGGTTGGAGATAAGAAGCCGTGAGACAAAAGTCCGTCTAACACAGTTTTATTCTTCCAATAACAAAACACCACAAATTCCACAAGATTATAACATCCAACCATCCATCACAACAACCCACACCATCTGGTCAGCATTAATTGTTCATATACTGTTTTCCCACCAATCACAATCCTAACTGCTGACTCTGTTCAGCTGTCTCGCCATACCACATAGTCCATACCCAGGTGGCTGCACTTAAACAGCAGAAATCTGCAGCTAACTAATTTCTTTGGTTTAGGCTTTTAGGCCTCTACAAACATTAACACACCACAGCTCCAGCCATCTCTACTTCCATTGGGGAAGTCAGGGCATTGCCATACGGTCAGCATGTCAGGCAGAACAAGTACCACCTGCCGCACTAGGAAGTACAAGTGGTTGTACTTGTACTAATGGTACAAGTGGTTGAAAAGCACCGTCTTAGACTACAAACATCCTAACACAGGACAAAAAAGCAGACAGCATAATACTAACTCCCAGTTAGGCCTGGATAAGTCCTATCACAAGTCCCTTACTGGCCTGGGAGTGTCACTAAAGTGTTGTAAGCCACTTCTTTGCCTCTCCTGTGAGGGTTAGGCCAGTGCACAAACACGCACCAGTCTCCCCACTGCAGGGAGATGGGTGAGTTGTGCTGACCTAAATTTGTAAGGATTATGCCCACCATCTTTCACTGGATTATCCAATAAACGTAGCTTTTTAATAAGCCCAAAGTCAAAAGTAATATATTCAGGCTAAACACAATAAAAAGCAAGTTATGGTAATGTAATGTAAAGCACCAGACATAAGTTCTGCTACAGTCTACAGATAATTTAACCTCCAGTTAAGATGTCAAACACAAACTGAGGCAGAATGGGATACACGGAGGATTTTGAGAACTGCTTTTGAGACATGGGAATTCTGTTTCACTTACCTCCTGAGTAGATATGGCTTCTAGACTCAGATCATTCAGGGTGACAGCGATTTCTGAACATACTCAACATACTCAGCTAACTCTAGATTCTTAAATCCTTAAAAATTCTACTTCCAGAGGCCTCAGCAGCAATAGCTGCTATATGCAAAATGAAATTCCCCCTTCCCTCCATGTGGCCTATGACTGTTTACTCCTCAGCATGAGATAAGCATAGAACATATAGTTCCTTCCAGCTGAAAATGCTGTCCTTCACCAACGCTGCCACTTGGAGCTGCCTCTGGATGGGTCAGACCGTTGATCCTTGGAGCTCGACACTGTCAACGCTGACTGGCAGGGGCTCCCCCAAGGGTTCAGATAAGGGCCATTCCTCGTTTTCAGTGGAAATGCCACAGACTGAATTTGAGACAGTCTGCATGTGATATGTATGCTCTGCCACTCAGCGCCAGCCCTTCCCTAATATATATGATCAGCACATGACTGAAAGAGAATGTCAGGGATTCTCTGTATGTGATCATTGTATACCACTGGCTGATGAATCAAGTCAGTGAGCGCTAGCCTTTCAGTAAAGGTTATTGCATTTACAAAAGGTGAGGATCAATTTACAGCTCATGGATGGATAAGTGAGAACATTCCCCCCCCAAAAAAAGAGGGATATATCTTTCCAACTCAAATTGCCCAGTTTTCTCAAGCAGGCCACAACCCCCTCTCTGTCCTTCCCCCATAGTTCTGTTCTACTTTTTCTTTCATTAATACCTTAAGCTTTGCTTGATTATTCCCATTGAGAATGATTGGGCGGCATCAAACTGTTTTCTTTTTCCCTTTACTTTTTCTTTTAATTTCCAACTGTATCTAAGTATGCATGCTTAGGGAGTGTTGTGAGTTTCTAGAAACCACTACCTTGACTATAGAAACCACCATTTTGTGTACAAAGTCTATGCACTCAACCAGCTGGGCTGGTTAACATTGGGATATGGATATAGAGAGCCATCCCACAAGAAAATATTGCAGTTTGCATGTACATCTTCGTATTAGTAGTTTCCACTGGATACAATGGCACTTAGTTCAAAGTAGATATGTTCTGGATCACCCTTAAGGTTTCAGGGGTTCAAGTGGCATTTTTCTCCCAGTCACTCCCTCTTCACTTAAATTTTAAATTTTTACAACTGTGTTCTTTTTCTCTATCTGCTGCTCTCACTTTCTTCAAACTCCCCCCCCCCCAATACCATCTGCCTTTGGAAAAAAAGCTGGAAAAATAAAAACAGAAACTGAAAGTTCCACCAGGAGCATTTCTCATTTTTTTGAGAAAACGTGGTTCCTCTGCCTTTTATTCCTCATTAAACTAAACAATTTGGGGATTCTTTTTAATTTTTGTTTTTGAAAACGTATAAACGTTATTGGTGGTGGCAACATCATCACATCACCTCCAATCATTTCCAGTTTGTGAACCTCAGCTTGAAGCAACTGTGTCCACCCCACCCCACTCCAAGCTACAGCGACCAGGCTGCCAACATGCCATACACTTCTGGCTTCTATTTGGAAATTGACAGTAACTGGAAACCTGGGACAAGTTGAGTGGGCTCAAAAGGACTGAGACTGGCTGAGGTCAAGCCCACCCAACTGAGCCCAAGGTGCAAGCTGGAAGCAATTGGTGCCACAGGCATGGTTGGGTGAGCTCAGGAGGGCAGTCACTCCTCTCGGGTGTCTGTACACTCCAGCAGCTCAGTGGAAGATGAATGGCTGGGAAGGACATGTGTGCTGCTCACAAGAACCTCAGAGCACTACTGCCTTGGATGGGCCTGACCACCCCTTCTGACCTCACACCCTGGGTAATCCACCCCAACCCCTAACTGCTATGCCATTGCTCTGACGTCAAGCTGGTAGCTTTCAGTGAGAAAGCCATTTTGGTTGTGACGCTCTCAACCTGAAATGCTCTCCCTGGAAAGATTTGTCTGGTGTCTTTGTATGTCTATATGCCTAACAAAACAATTTCAGTTTTCCCATCAATTTTAAAAGATGCAGTTTTATACAACTGCAATGATTTTATGCTTGTATTCTCTTTTTTAAATTCCTTTGTGATTTTCTTGTTTGCATCTGTTTTGCATTGTCTGTTAACCACTCAGGGAGTTCGAGCTGAAGGGCAGAGAATGTACCGTAAATAAATAAACATCCTGTTGTTGAAAACACTGAGGTTTACAGTTGATCAGATTGAAACTCTTGTCAAAAAATATAATATGCCACTGTTTCTCAAGCAGCCGTATGGGTACCACCAAAGGTACTTGAAGTGGTAGGTGGTGGTACTTGCTGAACCCCTGGACACACCATCCAACAGCAAGACCAAGGCTTGGCTTGGCGGGCAGAACTTCAAAGCATGCTTTTCCATGTGAGAGAAATCTAACCATTCACTCTGAGCCTCATTTTGATGTTGGCTGAATCACATCTTGCTTCCCTACCCAGAAAGAACTGGTAATGATGTCATCACCAGTTACATTTGGTGGTACTTTGAATAGGTGGATCATGTGAAGAAGGATACTGAAAGACACACATTGAGAAACACTATTGAATAAAAAACACATAAAAATGTATAATCTGCCTTTCCATAAAAGTTCAAGGTGGCCAACAAAATTCATAATAAATAATACACAGTGTTAAGATACACCATAATAAGATTCAAAACAATCTATATATATAAAAGAGAAAGGTCACTCACTGACTGACTCACTGACTCACTCACTCATCACCGCCCTGCCAAAACTGGTGGGCCTAGAAGCGTGAAATTTGGGGTGGGTGTTCCTTCCATGACAGAGGGGTGCACTAAGAACCGGTTTGCGGAAATTCCAACGGGAAGGGGGTGAAAAGGAGCACAATGCGTTTTCCTCCCTATACTTTGCATTGGAGAATTGCTGACTCATCAACATTCCGCCCCAACTGCTGGGCCTGAAGCATGGAATTCTGGGAGTTCCTTCTGTCACCTGAACTCCCACCAAGAACCATCTGGAGAACTTTAACCCTTCAGGGGCTGAAAAGGGGGCAACGTGTTTCTGTCCTATACTTAACATGGGAGACTGAACAACATCCAGCCAGTTTGGTGCTCAGTGCCTGGTGCACTGGGGGGATGTTGTTAGGAGGAAGAGGTTGCACTGGAGAGGCTGCTGCGCATGGGGGAAGTTGCGCATGGGGGGATGATGCGCATGTAGGAAAGTTGCGCATGGCAGGAAGCTGCGCATGGCGGGAAGTTGCGCATGGGGGGATGATGCGCATGTAGGAAAATTGCACATGGGGAAGTTGCGCATGTGGGGAAGTTGCGCATGTAGGGAAGTTGCACATGGGGAAAGTTGCGCATGGGGAAGTTGCGCATGGGGGAAGTTGCGCATGGGGATGATGTGCATGGGGGAAGTTGCGCATGGGGGATGATGTGCATGAGGGAAGTTGCGCATGGGGGAAGTTGCGCATGGGGGAAGTTGCACATGAGGGATGGTGCACATGTAGGAAAGTTGTGCATGGGGGATGATGCGCATGTAGGAAAGTTGCGCATGGGGGAAGTTGCGCATGGAGTGAAGTTGCACATTGGGGGAAGTTGCGCACAAGGGAAGATGCACACGGGGGAAATTTGCAAGTGGGGAGAAGTTGCGCGTGGGGGATGATGTGCATGGGGGAAGTGGTGCACAGGGGAATGTTGTACATGGGGGTAGGTTGCACATGGGTTGTTGATGCGCCGTGGGGGATGTTGTATGGGGAAGTTACTCCTGCAACGCGGGTACACTTTTTGCTAGTGCATTAATAAAATAGAAGTGTGAAATCCATTTCACATAAAGAGTTTTTTCACATAACAAGCATGCTTCCGGAACGAATTCAACTTGTTATATGAAGCATCACTATACTTGCATTTGCATGCTTTCAAATAGCTAGGTTGGCAGGAGCTGGGCCAAGAACGGCAGCTCACCCCATCTTGTAAGACCCGAGTCTTGAACTACTTGCGCCAGCCCAGCCCTAAGATGTGTGAGAACCGATTTTTAGAAATTCCAACGAAAGGGGGTGAAAATGGGTGATAAACAGGAAGTTGGGATCCAGGGATCATTTAATCTGATCCAACAAGACTCTTCCTATGCTTTTACTATTTTAGTATGTCATTGGTAATGCAGAAGAGAAGGTAGGTAATGTATGCATCCAGTCTAACCACTGCAGGTTACATAACTGCATTACAGAACATGAAAGCACATAGCTTCTCATGAGGAAACACTCAGAGGTGACATTGCAATATAGCTGTTGCCAACAACACACTGATATGTCAAGAAAAGCAGCCCAGTATCTGATATTTGTTTAATATCACTGAGTGCACTGTTTAAGAGAGAGAGGAACCAGGGTTGGGGGGAGGTTGAAGGGGTGAATCCATGGTCCACGTTAGATCTTATTACCTCTTCTCAAAACTTCCCCACACCTTTTCCCTCCTTGTGTATGCAGCAGGTGGAATATATCCAAAATTATAGCAATCAGGCAGCCTACCTGAAGTCAGCACAAAATGTATTCACTTACTTCCTGCAGGCTGTCTAATCACCCAACTGCCACAAGTATAGTGTACAGCATTTTAGTGTACAGCATTTTATGCTGTACAGTGATGCAGTGTACAGCATTTTAGTGTGGCTGCAAAGGCAGTCATGGTGGGGGAATAGGATTAGGCTGTAACTGGGAAGAAAATGGAACTTACAAAAAAGAAGGGAAAAAATTACACCAAAGCAACAATTCTGAGGGACCGAAAATAGGCAAACATACTCACAGTGGAAGGTTTTTTTCAGGAAATACTTTCTCCTTCCTTGTTACATTGCCTTTGGCCTGCAAACTGGTCTCCTCAGGGTAAGGGAACCAAAGAGCCCTGGGTTCATCTCCGGTAGTCCCGATATGTCTACCTGGTTCTGCTTCAGGTCTTTAGCTGCAGCAGAACTGAGGAGACCCATGTCAGATTCTGTGGCATGGGAGGGAGTTTAGGATTTGGTGCAAGCTCTGCCACCATCCCCATGTCTCTCTTGGGCTCAGACTCAGGGTGACCATATGCTATCTTTTTCCAGGATGTGTCCTCTTTGTAATCCTTGTGTGCTTTTTATAGGTTGTTGTGCTTTTTATAGGTTGTTTATAGCCAATAAAGGTTGTTGAATTGTATTGTATTGTGTGCTAGAAAATTTTTTTTATTGTCTATTTTTCTTGTGAGCTAGCAGCATGTAGCCATCTTGTAATTTAAAGAATCAGAGTTGGAAGGGATCTAAAGGGTCATCTAGTTCAACCCCCTTCCTACAGCAGAAAACCATCTTAGAAGATCTCCGACAGGTGCTCATCGAGCCTCTGCTTGAACATCCCCAGTGAGGAAGAGTCCACCACCTCTCTTGGCAATCTGTTCCACTGCCAAACTGCCCTCACCATCAGGAATTTTTTTTCCTGATATAAAACCGGAATCCCCTTTTTTTGCAGTTTGTACCCCGTTGGTTCTAGATCTGCTTTCAGAGGCTGTTGAGAACAACTGCATCCCTTCTTCAATATGATAGCCCTTCAGATATCTGAAGAATGCAATCAGATCTCTTAGCCTTCTCTACTCAAGGCTGAACAGACCAAGTTCTCTCAACCTTTCTTTGTAGAGCTTGTCTTCCAGTCCACTGATCATCCTTGTCACTCTCCTCCGAACTTGCTCTAGTTTGCATCTTTCTTAGTGAGGTGTTCATAATATTTGGCCAATTTAATAATAATTTAATAATAATTTAATTAAATTTAATAATAAACTAAACTTAATAAGTGGTATATTTAATAAATATATAAATAAGTTATAAATTTAATAATAAGTAATATAGTGTTTAAATTAACAGTATATATGGTGTTTTTAGCTTTTTTTGTTGTGTCCACTCACGGAACAGCTATTGCTGTGGCAGTGCATGGACCAAGAGTACAGCCCCAGCACAAGATCAGACTGTCCGTCACGGGATGCTGGTATTGCAGACGTTTGCTCCTTCGTTTCCAAAGTGTTTGCATGTGTTTCTCTTCTCACCCCTCCCAGCTTGCAAAGGGCATTAAATATTCATCCTACCTTACCACTATTTCTCAGACAACATGCACTTTAGCTTTTAATGCAGTGCTATGCTGAAGGATGTTACTATTAAAAGCTTGTGAGATCATGTAGCTATTCTCTTGCAAATATTGTGTTTTCAAGATATTGTGTCTCGAGGAACCCTGAAGTATATGAAGTATAGCAGTCTTTTGTCTTGCTCTAAGACAAAGAACATAATTATAATATTGCATGGTATTTTAGGATTTCATTAACCCTTTAATTATGTTTTACCCATTGCTGTCAAAGGGTGGGGCTGGCACTGTAGTGTTAATTTCATGGGGAAAAGTGAGGCAATGTGATTACTGTGGCAGTTCTCACATTGTGTACTGCTCAGAGTGACCAGATGCCAAATCCTCAGAGTGACCAGATGCCAAATCCAAAATTCCTGAACTGCAAGGCCAAAATTCCTACCTACTTAAAAAAATTGCCAAAAATGTATTTTTTTTTGTTTTTATATTTTTTGTTTTCTGGTTTTTTGGACATAACTTTTGATAGGAAGAAGATATCTCAAAACTGATTTTTGCATTGGATTCTGCTCTTCAATACGAATCCAACGACTTATGACATGAGGGTGTACTGTGCACCATCACGAAGTTCAAAAATGAAGCCAAAATGTTGGACCCCAGTACAGGAGACTAAAAATCCAGACAAATCCGGGTTTTTCCAGTCATATGGTCACCCTGGGCACTGCAGGCAACCTATTCCTCCACACTGGATCCTGATATCATACCAGGGTGACCATGCTGAATGAAGGACAGAGTGCCTCTCCAACCTTTACATAGAAGAGGGAATTGAGACAGGTTTAGCTCATCACAGAAGGGTTTAAAAAGCAGCACCTGCCTAAATTCCCTTTTCTATGCAATGGTTAAAGGTAGAAGCACTCTGTCCTCCATTCTATATGGTCAGCCTGTATCATACTCACTGTAGTGCAGCAAAGTTTTTCTTGTAGCCACCAAAGGCTGCTTCCATGTTGTGGTGGTCCTGTGACCCACTCCGCTGACTTATTAAGTAGCGTATAGTAAAGCAGCTTCATGTTGGCACAGCTTCTTCTTGCCTCACACGCCTCCATCCTTCCCCCCTTCCCAGAACATTTCCACTTGCCTGCAACAAGCCTCCAGCTGGTGCTATTTCAGCACAAATGGTGGTGAATCAACACCAACTCTGACCCAGCACTGAGCATCACTAACATGCTTTATGACACGTTTGCAACACTGGTGGACGGTTGTGCCACCATAGGGTGGGATCAAGAACCTCAGAGTCTGTTTGAGGCCTGAGTGAGAAGAAAACTCACTCAGAAAACTGGGTTTGCCCCAGTAATAAAGATAGCAGACCCGCATGCTACAAGGGGCCATTTACAAATTTTGTTTCATTCTCCATGTATGTTTAATCCAGGTTTTTGAGAGCTCTCAGTAAGTCTTCCTCTCTGAGCTCTGAGAGAGTTTGGATGAACACTGAGACAGTTGATTTCAAGACTCTTGGAAGCTGATGGATAAAGAGGAGATAAGCAGTGATCCGTAGTGATCCTAAGCAGATCCTGGGCTCCTTATAAGCTGCTCACCAATCACCCCTGATCTTGATAGATGCCAACAAAAAGTAAATACGCAGTCTTACTGAATAGAAATTGATCCATGATGCTGACTAGAGAAGGGGGAAACCAGCTCTTTATCTCCTGGTGAAATCAGAGAAATGTACAGGAATGGCCTACATCAGAACTTCCTCCTTCAAGCTAAGTAGGTGTAAAACTCTCAGAATGGATAGCTGTGGAGAACACACCATGAAGAAAGGTTTGTTGCTCTAATGGAGCTGGAAGAACTCATAAAGAGATGCACATGAATGCTTTCATGCAGTTTGCCACTTTGAAACATTTTACAAAGATTTCTCCTTGCCAAAACTCATTATCAGCAGCTGAATAATTCCCTATTTCGGTTTAATTAAATCTTTCGGCCAATTGTTGGCACACACCGTTGATGGAAGATATTCTGGACACTGAACAACCCATTCCAATACCTTTCCTTTTGTGGCAGTTTCCTTGCAAGTAACTGTCAAGCTGTCAACCATGCAGCCACAAAAAATTTGTAATCCTCCCAAACCATTCAAAGTATGTTCCTCCTAAAACCACCTGGGATATTAACATCTCAAAGAGTTCTTTCATGACTTTGTTTCCTGAGGGCTTTTTCTGGAGGTCTCTTTTCTGGAAAATCATAACCATTTTCCAAGCTGCCATAAAAGAGATAAGAATTATGGATGACAAGGTCCCTACCAACACAGCTGCTTTGGTTGAGCAACTTAAAACATTAGCACCATAAAATCACAATAATTGTCATGCCTGCTTTGGCATTACCTATGCCTTACAATACTTTGACATTGCCGATGCCATGACACTCCACTATACACTCCAGGATCCCTACTATATATCTTAACAAAGATCTGGATTTAAAACAATGCATTATGGTGTACTCCATTTTGATAGTATTCGCATTAGACCAGTGGGTACTAGGACAGAGGTTGTGACCTCAGGTCAGGGGGGTCCCGAGAGGTTAACATCTGCCACCTTGGAATCTGGAACTGGGCTTTCCTGGGAGTAATTTCATGGACAATAATGGGACTGAGTAGACATGGAGGAATTCTGGCATTGCAGTGATGTCACATCCTGGTAAGTTTCACAGGGGGTCCTGCACAGATTTTTAAGTTTGAAAGGGGATCCCAGGCTAAAATGCCCAAGTACCACTGCATTAGACAACATTTGATAACCAAATGCTAT
Source organism: Cryptoblepharus egeriae (assembly GCA_030015325.1). Taxonomy (NCBI): domain Eukaryota; kingdom Metazoa; phylum Chordata; class Lepidosauria; order Squamata; family Scincidae; genus Cryptoblepharus; species Cryptoblepharus egeriae. Next base: position 125,736,974 of record JAREYC010000001.1, on the reverse strand, counting down.
AAAGCAACAGTAAGTGGGCATTCTTTCGGGTGCCCACCTTGGCAAACTGCACTGAAATGGAAGGAAATGTATAATGTCTGAATACCATCGAAGTTGGCACTGTGATTAACCACAGTTCTGTCTGAAATATTAAGAATGGCTTTACATTAGAACTTTGCAAAATATTCTCCAATCTGAAGTGAACATGAACAATTTTTGCAAAATAGAAATATTTTCCCCAAAACAATTTCATGTGAAAAATCCTATGGGATGTTATTGCTCACCCAGATGATGCAGCTTCAAGGCTATTTCCAGCCCATTAAACTTTGTTTTTCTTCCTTTATTAGTTACAAAGCTTATCCCAGTCAATCAAACAGCATAGTGGATTATCGTTATGTGACTCATCCAATCAGCTATGTGTAGGGATATGATTTGGGGGTGTTTTTTGCCTTTTTCATTTTTTTTAATAAAAATGGGACATGCAAAAAGCGGTATTATGTGTTTTTATTCCAAAGGGGCTGTTTAAAAATAAATTATGATTATAAATTATAACCACTTTAAAAGTGGTGGATAGGAGGTATAGTGTCAAGCAGATGCAGCCACAGCCAATATCCATACACCCTTCCCTAGTCCAGCCAAAACAGGCAATAGTGACTAAATATGTAAAGTTGTTAAGAAATCAATTTTTTTTTTGAGAGAGAGAGAGATTTTGGGTATTTTTTTCAAAAATGGAAAATGCAAGCAGTTTTTTTCATTATTACTACAAAAAATTCAATCTGTAGATATGTCCTATATTATGGTAATGATTACGACAAAAAGAATCCACTGAGAGGCAGGGAGAATGACATCAATGAGCAGACAAACCTTTTTAGGTCCTAAAGAAATATCCAAAAGGGAGTGGTTTTATTTATCCTGCTTCAAATTTTCCAGCATGATCAGTAGTCTTAGCTCCTAGTCCATACTGATCAGCTTGAAAATACTGAACAAAATAAATCCATATATGAATATGTCATAATTTAGATTATATGGTACATATAATATATGCATCTACATATATAAAAGTGCATATAATATGTAGAAGGAATGCATTGGCATTCTTAGGCTCCCCCCCAACTTCAAATTCTATGTATTTATGTTATGCTTCCACTTGCTCAATCAGTGTTCCCATCAACAATATTTTAAGCCAGCACAAGTTTTCTGTAAGCACAAGTACACATACAGATTCACAGGGTCATACCGTGTGCCCTGAGATACACCTCAGCTAACAGCAAGATTAAATGTAGAGAGGTGGGGTGGAAATGTAATTCTGAGATTAGAGAAATTTTCCCATTTTCATTTCTGACTATCACGGCAGAGATCTAATCTATTTTCTTAGTAGAAGTATATTTGGTGTCCTTGAATCATATTATATCATTGTGTGTATGACCCTCTCTGATCAGAAAAGCCTTGCTGCAGTGTTTCACACTGAGTCACAGTTTGCTCTCCAGATAGACAGGGCATTTGGAGAAACAATTAGGAAACATGCCTGCACCCAGCCACATAGGACACCAGTTTAATTTCCTGGAAAGCCACTTCCCGAGGCTTCAAATACAGAAATATCTTTGAAACACCCACACAAAACACAGAAGTGCCGAAAGTAAGATTAAAACAAAACATTAGAGGGGGTTGTTTTGAAAAAAACGACTGATTTGATGTCCCAGGTGCCTGTTTTCACATCCTGTTTCAGGAATAAAAAACATGCCAGTGAATGACCAAAATAGGAGCCTTATTTTGTTGTCTGTTCACGTTTTATATGTTACTGGCAAAAAGTGAAATTAAGGTATTGTACAGAATGTGTAGGTATTTTATAGCATGCAACAAAATAATATATATAAAAAAATCTGCACACATTTCCTGGGTATTCTGTACATTACCAAGTTCATTACCAGCATTGTATGCAACTAAGAGCACAATTCTAACCATGTCTACTCAGAAGTAAGCACTATTGTGTTCAATGGGTCTTATACCCAGGAAAGTGTGTTTAGGATTACAGCCTAAGGGTGCCATCCACACCAGCACAGGCACTTCTGCCATCTTTCCAGTGTTGTGAATGTGCTGTAAGCAGCAGTTTCACATGCAAATGTATATAACTTAGGTTACAATTCTAACCAATTTAGGCCAGCCTAACTCAGCCAGGATATTTTCCCGTGGAGGTGTGGGGAGGTCAGCATATGCCTGTGCATTGACCTAACCTTCCCAGGAGTGTGGCAGACGTGCCATCCGGCACTTTGTGAATACCTAGGTCAGCACAGGACTTATGCCTGGCTTAGGCCAGCCTAACTGGAGGTTAGGATTGCAACTTCAATAACTCATCATTCAGTGAATACTGCTAAAGTGTGAACTGCCTGCCTTGAAAGTATCTTGGAGGTGATTTCAGGTGATAGGAAAATTATATCTCTTTTTATGTTGGTATTCATATTTGTCTCTTTGACATGTTTAAGATTCACAGAGATCATATGCCTGATATCTTTTTTCCTCTTCCTTCTTTCAGGGAATGTTACATAGGGCAAAATCCAGAGTAACCATGGGGAGTCCTTGCTCCAGTGTAAGAACAACTTACACTGGATTCCAATATGAATTTCCCATAGATTTTCACTAGGTGGTGCAGTAACTATGGGTGCACATAAAGTCTCTTACGTGCTCTCGTAGTTACTCTGGATTTGGGTGGGAATGTAAGTTAAGGACAGCTGAAGTAAATGACTGAAGTAAAAATAGGGCCTCTAAAAGGACTGAAGTAAAATGACTGAAGTAAAAATAGGGCCTCTAAAAGGAATTTTATTAAAGAGCACTACAGTTTCTTTAGTGACTCTCTTCCTAAAAGGGAAGGAATGAAAGAGTGGAGGGAGGGTGGCAATTGGTATGGAAAGGACAGGGGCAAACATGGTAGGGAGAAGGTGACAACAGCTGGAATAGTTTTTGGAGCTTAGTTCTACCAGGTTTCCTGACGCAAAGCCCGGCTACCTGTTTGTGTGGTGTTGGTGGCTAGACACAGCAATAATGAAAATCAAACAGTATCTGTTACTCAAAAATCAAATCCTAAGTATCTCTAAAATATTTTAACTATACAGTAATCATTGCAGAAAATTAGCATCATTGTGTTTAGGCTCCCACTAGAATAGAAAGTGTCCTGACTTGTATATACCAACATATATTTCTGCAGCATCCATAGCCCTGTGGCTGTGTCCCTAAGCTCCTGCATATACTCATTGATAGTAAGAGGATCCACAAGCTGAAAAATCATTGTAGCAGACCAGTTACCTCAGGGTGACCATATGATTGGAAATTTCTGGATTTGTCCTCTTTTTTAGTCTCCTGTCTGGGTGCTCTCCGAAAAAGCTTCATTTTGTAACTTTGCAATGGTGTGCAGTACCCCATCATGTCATATGTTGTTGGATTTGTATTGAAGAGCAAAATCAAATGCAAAAATTGGTTTTGAAATATCTCCTTCCTATCAAACATTATGGCCAAAAACCTAAAAATTAAAATTGTGCATTGAGCTCTATGGGAAAGTGAAAGTGCCCAATATTGCGGTTTTACTCGTGAGTAGGCAAACGTGCCATTCTCTGCCAGAAAGGTCAGGCTGAGAGGAATCCAAGACCTTGTCCTCCTTTGGAGGTTTGGGCATCTGGTCACCCTGAGTTACCTGCAGATGTGACACCGTGTTAAGGAGTGCCATGTACGCATTCTTGGGCCAGGTGCATACTGCTTGAAGCAGCAGCCATTACCACATACTTGGTGGGAGTGCCCCAAGCATCCTGCAGTGGTGAGATCAGTTGAAAATACTTGGGCCCCCTCTTTTGGCTCCTTTGTCTCTTTTCTCATGGGCTGTTCTTCCAGTTGTCCCATAATAAAGTTAATGTCTTGATTTTCAGTAAGCCCTCTGGGCATGGGCCACGCTGACCATATGCTCAACCTCAAAATGTAGGACAAGGGTCCCCAAAAGTCCAGATTTTCAGTTGAAAATCCGGTCTTTTGGAGGACCTTGTCCTACATTTTCAAAAATGTAGGACATCCTACATTTTCTCCTAAAATCACTCCCAGGGGGGCTTACCTTATCCGGTGATTTGGGGGGCTTATGTAGTGCTTTGCGACCACTTTAAAGCTGCTCGGATCAGCGCGCGTCCAAAGCGGCTGTCCAAGCAGCCATCTTTGAAACTAGAGGCTGTGCGCATCTATCCCTGCCTACTGTGGTTTTTTTTAACAAATAGAGGCTGTGCGCATGCGCACAGCTTCTCTCTCTCCAAGACCGGTCACTTAGATGGAGCAGGGGCAGAGCATCCCCCTGCAGAACGCTCACCTTCCCTCCTCCTCCTCCCGTCGCCTGGCGAGTCCAGTGCAGCCCCGCTCTCCTGCTGCTGTCACATCGCTCCCCTGGCTCCCTCTGCCCCCACTTGCCAGGTCCTCGCTTGCAGGAGGAGGAGGAAGAAGCGGGCTCACCACCTGCCAGCCTGCCTTCACTGTCGCTCTCTATGAAAAGTTGAAGTCCTCCTCACTACAAAACTACATATCCCAGCAGGCCTTGTGCATGGAGGAGGAGAGCGGGGCTGCGCTGGGCTCGCCAGGTGATGGGAGGAAGAGGAGGGAAGGTGAGTGTTCTGCAGGGGAATGCTCTGCCCCTGCTCCATCTAAGAGACCGGTCTTGGAGAGATAGAAGCTGTGCGCATGCGCACAGCCTCTATTTGTTAAAAAACCACAGCAGGCAGGGATAGATAGGCTATGCGCATGCACACAGCCTCTAGTTTCAAAGATGGGTGCTCGGACAGCCGCTTTGGATGCGCGCCGATCCGAGCAGCTTTAAAGTGGTTGCAAAGCACTACATAAGCCCTCCAATCCCCGGACAAGCCCCCCCCCCCCCCGGACAGGCCAGACCAACATGCAAATTCCGGGCCTGTCCAGGCAATTCCGGGCATATGGTCAGCCTGGCATGGGCACTGCACCCTTGAGTCAAACCAAGGCTGCAGTCCTATACACACTCACCCGGGAGTTAAATCCCAATGAACTTCATAAAGCTTACTTCTGAGTAGATAAGCATAGGCTTGCACGGTAACAGAGAACTGTGCAAGGACAGTAGTTTCACTGATTTCCTTATAAAAATGTGCTAGACACATAAGAAACACTTGTGATTCATATAGTATTCAAAATTCATTTCAGTGATCTCAACTCAATGATAACATATGCTGTTACTCACAACTTCTTTATACTAGGGCAAGACCAGACGCACACTACCAGAAGGCTGTTTGAGATCTGGAATTTTACTTCTTAGTCCACTGACATACATTTCAATGATGCGACAATTTGAGGTGGCAGAATAGATTTTTTTTTTTCATTTAAAAAATAATGGATTCCCAACTGCCATACAAAAAGAAAATATAAATGGAAATGGAATTGGTATATTTAAGCAATTAATTATTTAATAATTAAGCAATTATTTAATTAAGTAATTATTTAAGCAATTAATTACTTAACTAATTAAGCAATTAATTACTTCATAATAATATTTTTACATTATGTGTCTAAGGGCATAATCCAAAGCAAGTTCAGCCTGCTCTGCCCTAACTGCTCTCTCCTAACTATTCTGTATCCAGAGCAGAAAGTTATGCTGCATCCAGAGAGTCAGGAAGCCTGGGCTGCCCTAACTGCTCCAGAGCATGCTAAGTAATTGACACATTGGGAGGACTTGCTCCTGAGGAGACACCCCCAGATCACACTGAACAAGGAACAACTGTTGTGCCTAAAGTGGTGACACGACTCTGCACGTAACCCGGTGCAGAAGTCTGTGCATCACCCCTGGGATGCACGCACCCCACCTACCTGGACTGTGCAGTCGCAAAAGTTGGCACCTGCACAGTTGTTTCTGAAGCCAACAGTTTCTGAAGCCAACAGTTGTTTCTGAAGCCTCTCTGATGCCTGTGCAGTATTTTTCTGAAGCCTTTTAGCTTCAAAGGAGACTGCATGCATCAGAGTTGGTGCCTGTGCAGTACTCTTTCTGAAGCCATTCAGCTGCCGCTCCGCCTCCTGAGTGAAGCTGAATGGCTGTGCAGAGGCGCGGACTTCCTCCACTCTAAGGAAGTCTCCTCTGAAGCTGTTCGGCATGCTCAGTGTGTTTCTGTGCAGTGCACCTCAGCTGGTCGTTTGGGCCAGCTCCGAGGACAAGTGGCAGCTTCTGGCTGCTGCTCCACCTTGGAGCAGGCCTGAATGGGTGTGCTGTCGCCTGGGGCCTCCCAAAGGACAGTCAAATTCCTCCAGCGCATCACCCCATACGGAGCACATCACCCAATGCAGCCCACACCAGCCACACCAGTCTGGTGACGCCACTGGGTGCCTGCCCTATAAGGAGTCCCTGATGAGATGCCAGTACATTCTACAGTGAATACAAGGGGCTTCTTGGAGTGGCCTGCTGTATCCTGAGGTTTGTGGGCAGCTGTAGTTTGTTCCATATCCTGAGGCTGAGAGGCAGGGGTTGCAGCTAGGCTGGCCAAGAACTCAGATTTTTGGTCAGCACTGCCATTCTTACTCGGGCCTTATCATGGACCCCTATGGGTCTACTCATTACTATACCTGCTCCTGAGGTGGTATATCTCTGAGGAACTGGAAGAGGGCATTTCTGCCCTAAAAACAGGGTCTGGATACAGAATAACTGCTCTGCCCTAAGCAATGCTAAACATACCCTCAACATGCCTCTCCTGGACTGCTTAGGGCACAGCAGCTAGGGCAGAGCAGGTCCACCTCATGGCACCCTATGTCTGCCCTAAGCCTCTTCCAGAGTAACTGGGTTGGAGCATCTTGCAGTTGCTCCACCCTAGTGATAGATAGGGCAACCCAAGGGCTCTTATATGGATAGATTAGTTGCTCTGGATTGTGCTGCCAGGCTGCAGTCCTAAAGACACTTTCCTGGGAGTAAGACTCGCTGAACACAATGGGGCTTACTTTTGAGTAGACATGGTTAGGATTGTGCTCTAAATTAGCTCTAAGTGAAAATCAACTGACTTCCTAAGCTAGGTTCTGCATCTTCTGAAGAATGATTTGTTACAGGCAGGTTTTTTTTTTAAATTTCAAAACCACCTCAATCATATTCCACTTTTGGTGTCAAAATAAGGAACTTACATCATGCCTAGATGATTTCATGACAGAAGGCGTTTGGCTGGTAAACAGGGCCTGTAGGCAGGTCCTTCTGCCCACCTTCTTGAAAAGGCAACATTAAAAAACAAAGAGCTCTGAAAACAATAGGACCTCAAATCAACACACTTCTCAATGGGGACACATCCAACACTCCAGCTGGCTTATCATTTTTTAAAAGCCTCCATATACTTTTTTTGAAATGCCATGTAATTTTTTAATTATTCTGATGGAAAATGAAAATATTCCCAATCTTAGTAAGGAAGTATTTCAAAAGCATACAGGGAAGAAAGCATTATAAGTGGTCTATATCTGTTGTATGAGCGTAGACTTGTATGTGTGTGTAAAATAAATAAAATAACCTTTAAAATAAACATTAAAAAAGAAAATAAATGATAAAAAATAAAAATAAATAAAATCATCAGAAATCTTTTTTTTACAAAAAACATTGGCTTCTGAGCCCTTGCATCCAATAAGAGACAAAAAGTTATTTCACCTACTTCTGGGCCAGTTTGACTATTATGATCTTTCACTGAATGTTGAACATCCTTGGTTTTACTCCCAAACAGCCATGAATCTGTTACTTCATGTCTCTGAAGATTCAATCTAATTTTGTAGCTTGGCTGGTGGAAATAACTGCATTTTATGAAAAGAATATGGCCCATAAGAGTTTGCCGCCTCAGGTAGCTTGGGTATTTTGATGCAGTGGTTGAGATTTTAAAATAAAAAATAAAACAGAGCAGCTGATGTTTTTGTTGCCATTGCTCTTTCCCCAATGGAACCACACACTTGTTCCCTTAATTTCATTTGACAATTGAAAATGAGAGGGATTTAAAATAACAAATGGCCCCTTCACTTCCCTTGTAGCAAGGTTAGGGAGACATAATGAAACTTCAGCAGGGATGCCTGTATCAGAAGAGCATCTTCTAAAAAAATAAAGGACCTTGAGAAGTAAAGAATATATTAACTTACCAATCCTGTCTTCTAAGAAAATTAAATTTTCTTAATTAAATTTTAAATAACATTAAATCAACATTAAATCAACATTTTAATTAACATTAAATCAACACAAATGATTTGTTAACTGTCTACTGTTTACTCACTGCCAGTGGATCCCAAACCTTTTTGACTGGTGGCTCCCTTGATCTACTGGGCTTTGTCTGTAGCTCATTAAGGCTACAACCCCCACATATACATCACAAATTTAGGGCACTGCCACATATACATAGGCCATGTCCTCGTTATTAAATGAGCAACTGAAGTCAGTGACACTGCAAACAAACAGCATTGTCAGCATCTCATTATGTCCACTCACTGTCACGGAGTGGCCTTTTGTAGGATCCCTGAGTGGCAGCAGATACATGAAAGCGACGGGTGCCAAAATCCATCAGGTGTACAGCCATTACAAGGGATTAGATTTGTGGCTTGACACAGATTAAAACAGAGCAGGATAGGGCTGAGTGATATCCCTTCCATGGTGTCCCTGTATATATATATATATATATATATATATATATACAGAATCAAAATTCTGTCTGTTTGTTTGAACATAAACATGATTTGACTTTTTCTTTACATGTCAACCAAGACCCACTTAAACATAACCTAACTTTTCATTCAAGAGTCAAGTGTCAATGTATATTTTTTACTTTTGGATACTGGGCCTGTTGCCATTGCCTGGGGCCCATGGTCTGGTGCCTACTGCTCTTTGCTGGGTTTGTGGTTGTATAATACCATTTGATGATTATTATTAGTACCTTATGAGTAAAATCAATAGACCCTGCATTCTGTTCTTCCCCTAGCAAACAATCTGGAGATTCACCTGGGCAAAGCCCTGGGTAAACCTCTAGTTTTAAATAAAACTTCATTTACACGTTCTGAAATGTCAGAGACATGAATGAAAATGGAAGCCAACACAAACCTCACAAGTGCATCATGCACATTCAATCTACATCAAAAGTGACAACTAAAAACATCTGAAAACTGATACCATATTGAAAGAATTGTCTGAGTTTCTGTGGTAGAACAGATCATCTGTGGATCTGGAGTGAGGTGCCACCAATTTGTGGACAACACCCAATTCTATCTCTTCTTACCCATCAAAATCTGAAGAACCTGAAATCATACCTAATTATTCAGACCTCACTATGGTTACCCATGTTTTAGTAACTTCAAGACTGCAATGTACACTATGATGGACTACCTGCAAAAACAATTCAAAAATTGCATTTGGTTCTGAATGCAGCAGCCCAAGTGGTTACAGGATCCAGACATTATGACTCACCTGGACCTCTGCTTAAACAGCTACCCCAGCTGCACATTCACTTCTGGTCCCAATTCAAGCTGTTGGTTCTAACCTTTAAGGCCCTACATAACCTGGGCTCAATGTACCTAAAAGATCACCTCTTTCCATACATTCCAGCCTGCCCTCTTAGTTCTACTGAAGAGGTGCTTCTACAAGTGCTGTCACTGTCCAAGGTGAGAGGAAGGGCAAGCCTTTACTATAGAGCTGCCAAAACTATGGAATGATATTCCTGGAAATGACTCCGTCTCTCATGTCTTTCCTTTTTTAAAAAAAAAAATTATTAAAAAGAATAAACAGAAGAAAAACAAGAAAAAGAGAAAGGAAAATGAGAGAAAAGGAAAAGAAAAAAAGAAAAAAGAGGAACAAAAAAGAATATTTGAAGTTGAAAGTTATATGGCAAGCACAGAGTTCCAAATTTACCTTTCTTTAGGCTGAAATCCCATTGAGTAAGACCCATTGAACATAATGGGGCTTATTTTTGAGTAGACCTGGTTAGGATTGTCCTCTAATTAGTCTAATAACAATTCCTACAACCTAAAAATGTATCTTAAAGTATAGTCATTTAACAATTCCAACAAAAAGAGAAAAAAGGAGATAAAAGTTATATGACAATTATCTTCTCATCAAATCCATAATTCATTTGACTCATCATCCCTTTCTCATACAGAAAGTCCATGAATGGTTTCCAATTGTCCTTCTCTTATGTCTTTCCAAAGAGAGCTCAAATCATGTTCACCTAGCATGTGGTTGCTGAACTGGTTTTTAAATACTTTTTTAATGTCTTGCATTCTTCCCTGAACTCTCATTTGCTCTTCACTGGTTTAACGAATTCTTTTTTTCACCTTGAAACTTACTCTTTGATATTAGACTTTCACCATGTAATGCAAAAATTTTATGTTTAATGCTTATATTAATTTTTTAATCTTTTGTTAATATTTTCATGCCTTCCTTGATCTGCTCCATCAGAAGATATTCTTTGGATTGTTGGTGTTTTTGAACCATGAGAGTTGCTGGCACAGTAGATGCAGGCTCTGCTGATTCGAGTTTGCACGAACGAATGCTAGGCATGCCCATAATCTGGAGTGACAGTTTAGTAACATTAAAACAAAGACTTTAAATTATTATAGTGATGAGGTGAGCTAAGTCAGATCTGGGTTGAAGATTTTATTTTATTTTTTTACTCAATTTATACCCCGCCTTTCCTCCCCCATAAGGGGGAGCCCAAGGCGGCTAACATTGAAGAATAAACACAAAATGAATAAACACAAAAGATAAACACAAAATATATAGGAGAGTTCAGATCACGTTCTTCAGAGGTGTCCTAGTCTGCCTTCAAACTGGAATATTCAGATATAAGCAAATCAGACACTAGGTAAAAGCATTCAGTTTTGTATGTTGCTGCAGGAGCTCCTTCTCTTTCCCTCCTACTGCTTTCCTTTCCTGTCCACTGTCTGCTCCTTCCTCTCCTCATTATGCTCAGATACGTGTTAGACATTTAAAATTTAAAATCTATGAGAACTATTTCTGAGCACAGAAATAAAGCACACATTTGAAATGGATCCGTTTTTCCCAACCCTATTATCACAACTCCAGTCATATTTGGTCAACTGGTTTCAGAGGCTCACCAGGGAGCAGAGGCTGGTCCACAGGCCAGTTAGAGGTTCGTTGCAGGCAACATCTGGCTGAGGTTTGGAGACCCATGCATTAAACCCACAAACATGCATACCTTATTTCAGGTTTTGATGGTTAAGGTATTTGAGGAAGGTGATCAGGAGCAGGTATTAAAAAGGGAGATGAAAGTGGTTTTGGAAATGGATCCCACCTCATCAAGTTGCATTGCAAAAACTACCAGGAAGATGACAGGGAGGAAGGTGGATCCAGACCCATCCAAAAGTTCTTGAAAAAACCAACTGCAAAGAATTGGAGCTATAAAATAATTGAATTTCATAAGGCTGAGCTTTACGTATTTGTACCTCCTGCTGCAGTAAGGCTTTTTGTTTGTTTTCAAGATTTTTATAGACACTGAAGGATAAAAGAAAAGGATGGAAAGTTAAGCATTTCCTTACCTTACAGATGGAAAGTTAAGTATTTCAAGATCCCTGGTCCTTATCTCCTACATCCATGCTTTGGAATCCCCTTTACAGCTCTCGCATCTGAAAGGAGCATTGATTGGAAGGATAAACCATAGCAAAGATAGTTGGTGGAAAAAAATCAAAAAGGAGGTACGATAAAGTAATCAGAGTTCTTCAACTATTGATTTTCTGAATAATCTGTCTTTTTCATCCTCTACATGGGTACCAACTATTATGTGAGTTGTGACAATAAGGAAATAGTCATAAATGTGGGCATTTGGAAAAATACATTTCTAAGAAACTACATATTCAGAGTATCACTTGTCATAATTTTATTTTCAAAATCTTCAGAATGCACATAAATCCAATTTCTTGAACTGATGAAGATCATAGGAGTACTACAGAATGTTGGAATATCTGGGCAGGAGATGAACCACACTATAGATTAAGGATGTCAAACTCATTTCCTAGAGAAGGCCAAAGTTAGCATTCATGATGTCTGCTGAGGACTGGAAGTGACATCATTAAGCAGAAAGTAACATCATTAAGCAGATGATGGCTAGAAATAAGGGTTTATTTTCATATAGAAACTCATTAGCTGCAAACGACAGAAGGGAAAACGTGCAAATCTTGTTCATATTTTCAACATATGAGAGAGTCCAATTATCATGCTTGGGCAACCCCAATTATAATGGCAATGGGATAAATGGCTTCTAGGGGCCACTTTTGTTCTGTGGGCCTTTTTGTGTGATATCCCTGCTATACATCTTGAGAATGTGTTCCAGTTAATGTGCCACAGTATCAGAACTATATGCTGGCATTGTGGGAAGCTGAGGCAGAGCATAGGAAGTCATCATTTGGATAGAAATATAATGAATTAATTATTGAAACTGCTGAATAAGTACAGTGGTACTTTGTAAGACAAATAACATGTGAGTCAAATCCTTTGTAAGACAAAGTAAAATTTTTAAGGAATTCTGCCTTGTAAAACAAACAGTTGTACAATGAAAATTCGCTGTATAACAAATGAATTGATGGATCTGCATCATGATCAAGAGCAAGAGGTTATGGAGATCTCATCTGCAGAGGAGGAGGAGAATAAGGAGGAGGAATCCCTCACATCAAATGAGATTAAGAACATTTGTAAACATAGGGAAATGGTGCAAAATTTTGTAGAAAAGCATCACCCGAATAAGGCTGTAGCAGTGTGAGCGATGAATCTGTTGAATGACAATGCAATGTCACATTTCTGTGAAATCCTCAAAAGGAGACAAAAGCGTCATTACATAGGTTCTTTGTTAAAGTTGCTCAAAAGACACCAGTGATTCTTTTAGTGAAAATTAGTCATCCTTGGCCATAAAGGTTTTTCTTTTCTGCTTTACTGTACAGTATATTACAGTGTTTTTATTATTATAGTATTATATTACAGTGTTTTGAATTCAATTACAGTGTTTTGTCATCATTTTTACATACAGTAAATACTGTTTTTGTATATTAATATTTTTGCATTGTGGAACCAATTGCTTGAGTTTCCATTATTTCCTACTGGAAAATCTGCTTTTTATAAAGAACGCTTTGTAAGACAAAAATACTTCCAGAACAAATTATGTTCATCTTACAAGGCACCACTGTATTTACCAATATATGGGCAAAGTTTTCCAAAAGCTAAAGAGGAACTTCTTAAGCCAAGAAACTTTTCCTCATCTCCTCTTCAGTTTCCTCAGCTCCAGAGTTTCCTTTAAACCAGCATAACTGGGAAAGAAGGAAAACCACTGTCTTCTTCACTATTAGATTTGGCTTTTCTCCTTGCTTATTCACACTCCATGTGTTTCCAAAGCCAGATTTAGTTGGCAGAGACTTCCTATCAACCTGCTTTTCGGTTATACAAATTGAACAGTTAGGAAAGCCATCATGAAGAACAAGTACAAATCTGCTCACATTCCATGTTTGTACCTTCAACATTTATGCTTACATAATCCCTGCATCATAACAATCAAATTGCTATTTTTTTAAAAAAGTCTTAACAGAACACATAATTCAGGATTTGTTTAAACTTCTTTTTAAAGTCTTCAGAGGATATCAAACTGAATTTCACCCAATCTTAAGGAGTTACTACCAGCTCACTGCTGCCAATGGGTATCACAAATAAAGCATGTTTGTGGTCCCCATGCCAGTCCAGCTCCAGGGGTGTAACATCTGGTGCTACACTAGCATTGATTTTATATTGTGCTTTGCTGGCCACAAAGCTGTGGAGCACTGAATGGTGGGGAAAGTAGGGAGAGGACAGGGAGGCGGGCAGGAAGGTGGTGAGGTTGGCAGAGCTGACCTCCACCAGATCCTGAACTTCCATGTGGTGCCTTCCGCCACTACACATGCATCTTTGATTCTGTGACTAGAGCTGCTGCAGAATTGAGTAGGGCTTATTGTAGGGCTACTGTGCTTACTCGGAGAAGGAGACAAAAATCCACTTCTTTCAAGTAATCACTGGCAGTAGCTTGCATGGCTCAGGATACCATGATGGCAGCCATTTTAGTGCTGTGGTAGTCTTGGCTTGGCAGACACTTTAGGCTTAGGATGTTAGACCTCATATTCTGTCTCTTTCCCAAAAGGAAAATCTAAGTCAAATTTATCCCACAGCAGGTTCCCCCCAACTAGCCTATGGTTAGCCCTGTAATCCTCTGGACTAGTGTCCAAAGCCTGGCCTGGGAACCAGATGTGGCCTGAGGTGAGCCTCATGTGGCCCGCGGCAAGATCCCTCCATCAGGCCCTCAGGTAAGTCTTGTAATCTTCTGGATATGTCACTTACAGCACAATTCAGAGTAACGACAGGACCTCTTACGTCAACATAACAGGCATTTACTCTGGATTGCTCTATGCATTTCCCATAGGTGGCATTGTAACTATGTTGACGTAAGATGTCCCCTAGTTAATCTGGATTGTACCTTAATACACTCTTATATGTAAATTTATTCAAATTTGAAATATAAATCATTTTTCCAGCCTGACACAGTATCAGAGAGATTATGGGCACAATCCAGAGTAACTAAGGAGAGTCCTTCCTCCGGTGTAAGAACAATTTACTCTGGATTGTAATATGAATTTCTTATAGGTTTTCACTAGGTGGTGCTGTAACTGCAGGTGCACGTAATGTCTCTTACATGCTCCCATTGTTACTCTGGATTGTAGGGTATGGGGCTTTCTTGCCAAAACATTTGGACACTCCAGATGTAGGTGACTCCTTCTCCCCCTCCCTCTTTTAGTAAGGCAATGAGATGGTAGATGCTGGAAGAGAAAGAGAGGGAGTTAGAATCTGATCTGGGAGAAACTGCAACAGAAGACAAGAGGAAAACTCCCAGGAGGGCCAGACATGCTTACAATGTCTATATAGCCGATGCTGCTTGAAGGAGCACATGCTACCTACCTTCAACCTAATGTCCAAACCATTATATTTTCAGCAGCTCAAGCCAATGCAAGCTTACTGAGAAGTAAAGCCAATTGAGTTCAGTGGGGCTTACTCATAGGAAAGCATGTACAGGATTGCAGCCAAAGTAAAGCATGTATCACAAGGACACTATAAACCTCCACAGTGGCAGGTCTGATGGGGGACAGGGGTGCAAATACTCCACTTGCCTCCCTACATCATCACAGGAATGGGAAGATTGATGAGCTGTGCTGGTATAAGTTACGATTGCACCCTAGCCTCCAGTGATCACTCATTTTAAGGAAACCCCAATCTAGGTTGTACTGTAATATCTGGACTTCTCACTGCTTGAAGAAGTAGGTCAGGCATACACAGCAATGTTGTATTGACATAAATTGAACCCATGACTTCACTTTGATTCATCAGAGACTTCTGGAGCCTGCTTTGACCCATGTCTACTGGTTATGACATCCATAATCCATAAAAAAAAATTATCCCAAGTGCATCAGTTCATGCACTCCATGTGTTTTCTGTTTATTCTGGGCATTATTTTAACCCCTATCATTGTCTCCAAACTTACTGCCTCTGCATGGCATTCAGACAAGGATTTTCTCTGCCAAACATGGATATAACAGTGATTGAGCACAGAGCCTTCTGCAAACAAACCATGTGCTCTATCACAGAGCTGTTAGATCCAAACTATTCCAGTGATATTCTCTCTGACCTTGCTGGGTTGTAAACAAAGAAAGTGAATCCCAATTAAGCAACAAAGAAATCAATGAGACGTTGCTAAGACAAAATGAACATTATATCCCCACATATCTGTATTTCTATGATCCACTCATTGCCCCGAACAAGATTTATTTTATTTACTTTCTTCCACCAAGGCAGAAGGCACTTCACAAAAGACAAAATGGAGCATATACTTCATTGATTTCAATAGTGTTAAGTCAAGATTCCCCTTCTATCAATACACCCTTCTATCAATACAAGCATACAATGTATGGATGTATGCTTAATGGTTGATGGATTGTAGCCATTTGTTTGAAATGGGGTCAATATGAAAAGTACAACTTAAGATATTTAAATTAGTTTAAGAACTATTAGCATTTTTATCAGCTCTGAAAAGTGCAACAGTTCTTCAGTAAACACACTGCAAGTCCATTTATTTTTTTTGGCATTTCAGTAAATGAAACACTTGGGACTTAGAACTACAGTCTTTTGTAATTATAGAGTTTATCTAAAATCAAGTTTTATTGAAAAGATAGGAGTTGAGGTTGCTATTGCTTGACAATCCCTAGTTAAATCTAGCCCACTGTTTGGAGATGGGGTAGCATAGTGCCTAATTTACCCTACAATCCAGAGTAACTATGGGAGCACGTAAGAGACATTACATGCACCCGTAGTTACTGCACCACATAGTGAAAACCTATGGGAAATTCATGTTGCAATCCACAGTAAATTGTTCTTACACCGGAGCAAGGACTCCCCATAGTTTCTCTGGATTGCGTCCAAAGGCAACAATCATGTACTGACTTTCCTGGAAGGAAGCGCTATCAACCACAATGGGACTAACTTCCTAGTTGACATGCATAAGACTGTGTTATAGGAGACTAAGCAATGAATCAGAAGTCTCTCTCTTCAACTTTCATGTCTACCAAGATCTCACTAGGCCTAGGAAAGTCTGTTAGGCTCTTTAGAGCGGGATATATTAACACAACAGGGCTGTTGTAAGTTCTACATTACTTTAATACAGATGAAGCACTTTGCACATAGAAAAAAGCCATGATCTATCTATCTACAGTATTTATATACCACTTTTCAACTAAAAAGTTCACAAAGCGGTTTACAAAGGAAATGAAAAAATTAATAGCTAAATAATAGCTAATGGGTCCCAGTCCCAAAAGGGTTCACAATCTAAAATGCAAAAAAGAATACCAGTAGAAGCCACTTGAACAGACATTGGTGGAGTGTGGAGGGACAGTTACTCTTCCCTTGCTAAATTTACTAAATTTGCTAAAGTTACTCTAGAGTGACTTATACCCAGTTAGCAGGTCTTTTCAAACTTCAGGCAAAGATGAAAAGATAAAGTCCGTTGCAGTTCGAGAAGGCAAAATTTTAAAAATAATAATAAAAGTTACACAAATGCAATTCAGTCACTACAGCATGCCATTTGCTTGCGTTCTCTGTTCAGTCACTCCAGCCTGGCTTTTTAATCCCATGAACAGTAAATATTACACTCTCAGATAATGTATTGTTGTAGTTGTTTAACCCTAGCAGGATTGTGTACATTGCCATGTGCTTGTGTGCCAACTGTTATATGTTGGCACAATGTGACAAGTCTCTAAAATCAGAAATCAGCAAGCACAAAAGCAATATCTGGCATATACAATGACAGATATACCACTAAGACTGCAATCCTAAACATGTCAGAGGTAGGCCCGATTATTCTCAATGGGTCTTACTCCAAGGAAAGTGTGTTTTGGATTGCAACTTAATACAATACAGTACTTCCTGGACTATGGACCTATTCCTGAAGCTTTTAAGATAGGTTTTCCTGTTGTGGAATTATTAAAACGTTTTAAGTTCAGTTCACTCAACAAAGAAATATCATATCAATTCTGAATGCAGACACTAAACACTGTTCATCACTAAAGCAGGCCTCCGCCAGTCTTGAAAGACTATGGTATCGTGCTCGGCACTGCATACGCTGCATGCGAAGCACGAAAGTCTGGGTTAGATTGTTGTGGAGGATAGGCTGTTACCCAAGCAGCAAATCCCCCCTCTCCACGCCACTGAATTAATCCAATGGAAAGGCAGAGCCAATACGATTGGGTCCAGCTGGGGTCGCAGAGCTAAGGACAGGAGCTCAACCTGTCTTGTGGGGCTAACCCGGGTCTCGAACCCTGGCCTGCTGGTTAACAGGCACAGCATCTTAACCGCTTACACCACCCACAGTGAATATGTTCATCACTACATATTAAATAAAAATGTTGAATATGGTTGTTTCTCATATTCTCATATTCTTCAGAATGTTAAATGTCTTTGTGACCTTTTCTTGTATTGCTGTTGAAGGTATGAGCACATTCTTTGGACTCATAATGTAAGTTTTGTCCATTTCAAATTTACTCTTAGAACTGACAAATGTAATTGTGGGTACAATCCTGACCAATTTAGGCCTGCACAACTCACCCATCTCCCATTCCTGTGGTAGTATGGGAGGCTGCCATGTCTCTGCAATGGCCTAACCTTCCCAGGGGTGGCACCTTATTTACAACTTGTCCAGGCCATGGAACGTGTGCCGGGACCTGTGTCAGCATAACCAGAGGTTAGGACTGTGCTATAATAGTGCTTTCCTATGATGCTTTCCACAGTTTTTCTAATGGAAACTGTGCATTGATTCAAAGTGGTGAAAGTCTTAAGTTCATTTGTTTTGTGTATCACAAACTGTGCGATATACTGAACTCTGAAGATTATTCTTTGTGGAAGCCTTATCAAAGATCCTGTATAAAGAGTTATTTAAAATCATGGCAATACAATGCAATTATTATTGTTTAAATTGGTTTTGATCTTAGGATTAGCTTTATATTGTTTTGAACATACTGTACCTTTTAGATATTGTCTAGCTTGTTATTAAAGCCAAAATAAAAACCCTCCTGGATCTTGTAAGATCCTGGATCAGATCAATGATCTGTTGATCTATTCAAGTTGCAATCCTATACACACCTCATTGGGAGAAAGTTCCATTAAATACAAGAAGACTTATCCTACAATCCAGAGTAACTATGAGAGCATGCAAGATACATTATGTGCACTTGTGCTTACGGCACCACCTAGTAAAAACTTATGGTAAATTCATATTGCAAACCAGATTAAATTGTTCTTACACAGGAGCAAGGACTCCCCGTAGTTACTCTGGATTGCACCCTTAGGCTGCAATCCTTAAGACACTCTCCTGGGAGTAAGACCTTTAGAACACAATGGGACTTACTTTTGAGTTGACATGGTTAGGATTGGGCAGTTACTTTTGAGTAGACATGGCTTGGTTTGTTTTGCCAAACTCACCTACTGCTTCCTAAATTGGTGAGGCAGATGCTACCGAGGAGGCCTCAACAGCCCCTTCCCTCTCTGCTTGCAACCGTCTAGCACAGAACGTGAACATGTCATGTTCACACAACATGCTTGTTCCACTCTGCAGACCCATGAATCTCTCACCAAAGTCATCCCTAACCCATTTCAACAAGGCTGGGTTTTTATTTGTGCTAACTGGAAATGCCCTACTTCACTGCAACAGAAACCCTTTCCCAGTAAGCGGGGACTTCATAAACACACATACACAGGATTAAGGGGAGCACAAGCAGCACTTGAATTGAGTCTTTCATTGCATGTATTTCAAAGAGCAAAACAAAAGCCCTTGAAAAAGATTTTCCAGTTCCAAGTACTGGAAAGTACAGTTTTCAAGTACAGTTTTCAAAGTGCAACACCTCAGGCAGAGGTTTTTTGGTCCCATTAGAGGAAAAACAGCTGGAAACTTTGATTTTGAAGTTTATACTTTTCAGAATGAAATTATTATCAAGATATATTAAACTAGTAAAAGCCCACAGCTGTCACTTGCAGAGACACAATATAACAATATTTATCAGTTTTTTTAAAAAAAATTTCCATGAAATGGGCAGACCTATTTAATTACCGCATTTACTCGAATCC
The DNA here is from genome assembly GCA_030015325.1 of Cryptoblepharus egeriae. Taxonomy (NCBI): domain Eukaryota; kingdom Metazoa; phylum Chordata; class Lepidosauria; order Squamata; family Scincidae; genus Cryptoblepharus; species Cryptoblepharus egeriae. Next base: position 125,717,335 of record JAREYC010000001.1, on the reverse strand, counting down.
AAATCATCATCGAAACTAATCTGCACCCTATACTTATAATGAAAATACCATATCATCTCAAATCTAATCAACCATCGAATCTAAGGCACACCCTGATTTTGGAGACTAAGGGCGCAATCCAGAGTAACTACATGGAGTCCTTGCTCCGACATAAGAACAATTTACTCTGGATTGCAGTATGAATTTCCCATAGGTTTTCACTAGGTGGTGCCGGGTACATGTAATTTCCCTTACGTGCTCCTGTAGTTACTCTGGTTTGTAGGGTGTGTTTGGCTAAAAAAGGTGAGCATTAGATTCGAGTAAATACAGTTGAATCTTTTGAACACCATTTTGCATCTATGACATGCTATTCTTCATAGTTTTTTCCCTCTTCTCCTCTGTGGTATCTTTTTACTCTGGGGCTGCAGTGGCTCAAATACTGCTTGACCAGAATTCCAATCAGCAGAATTCCAAGTCAGCAGTTCGAAACCCGAGTACTGCATGAGGGGGTGAGTTCCGATCCTTAGCCCAGCTTCTGCCAACCTAGCAGTTTGAAAGCATGCAAATGCAAGTAGATAAATATTTATCTATTTAAGATAAATTTAAGGAAGAGTAAATTTAAGGAAGAGTAAATAAGAGTGAACTACTGGGGAAGATAAGGCTGAAACTGCTTGACCCTTTCCCAACTGCTACTTGCCTCTCTTCGCCTCAGCCTGGCCTATTTTTGTCCCAGAGGCAGTTGGAAATGGCGATTGCTTGCTCTAGCCTCCCCTCAGTCTGACAGTTGGAACATTGCTTGACCCTTGATGCCAGAAGGTAGGATAGGATTGCATAGGATTGCAATCCTAACCACACTTTCCTGGGAGCAGTGGTTGGCTTCAGGGAGTTCTCACAGGTTCTATAGAACCCTTTGCTAATGAGCGCCTGGTTCTGAGAACCGGTTATTAATGGGACATAGAACCTGTTGTTAATTTAGGTTATTAGCCCTACAATCCAGAGTAACTATGGGAGCACATAAGAGACATTTACGTTGACGTAGTTATGGCACCATCTAGTGAAAACCTATGGGAAATTCACATTGCAATCCAGAGTAAATTGTTCTTACACCAGAGCAAGGACTCCCTGTAGTTACTCTGGATTGTGCCCTCTGACATAGAACCTGTGGTTAATTTACCATATATACTCATGTATAAGTCGACCTGCGTATAAGCCGAGGCACCTAATTTTACCACAAATACTGGGAAAACTTATTGACCCGAGTATAAGCCAAGGGTGGGAAATGCAGCAACAGCAGGAAAGTGTGGCTGGCCTTATAGCCTCAGGGCCCAATCCTGGGCATGTCTACTCAGAAGTAAGGCTCACAAAGAAGTACCTGAGTCTGAGGAGGGGCTTGGCTCCATGTCTTGCCACCCCGCGCCTCCTCCGCAGCCCAAAGAGCCAGCGCCAGCAGCCATTTTTCTTAATTTTTTTAAATTTTTCTTTAAGCCATTTTTCTTAAGTTTTTTACTGACCCAGGTATAAGCCGAGGTGGTTTTTTGGGCTCATTTTTTGGGCCCAAAAAACTAGGCTTGTACGCAAGTATATATAGTATTTGAATCCCACCACTGCCTGGGAGTAAGTACTACCGAACATAAAAGGACTTACTTCTGAGTAGACATGCTTAAGATTGCATTGTACATCTTTTATGTAGATAAGTTGTCATTCAAAAGAAAAAAAAACATTTTTTTCTACTTAATGTCTCAATTTTTAGCATAGTCAGAATTCACAGTCACATAAGCAGGAGTACTGATATACAGGTATCCCGGAAGTCAACGATTTGGCATTTAATTATAAAAAATGAATAACTATGTATGAGCAGAATATAAAAACATAAAATAAATGCTCAGTACAACAGTTGTTCAAAGTGCTGCTAATTCACTTCAATACATTTAACAGCTCTGTTGACAACAGAGTAACACATTGTCTCACATAAAGCCACAATAAATTTGTGTGCATATATCTTGCCAAAGCTACTCAATTGTTCTGGTTTTGGGAGCATAAACTGCTTTCTTTAGAAATCCCCAGAGGAAAAATCTGGTTGGGTTAAGATCTGGGAACTGGGCAGGATACTTAGGATACACCCCAAATCCATCTCTGATCCTCCCCAAAATCTTGTGGCACACTTAGAGACCATCCATGGCACTCCAGAGTGCCATGAAACAGTAGCTGAAAATCACTGCCATACATTAATGTCCTGCTACCCAGCTTAGGACTTATAGCGATCTGTTGTGACTACTGAGGGATGCCACTTTCATTTATCCATTTAACAAATGAACTAAATGCACTTCTGGTATTTTCAGCTTATCAAATATTCACTTAAATCCTCCAGGGTTGACCTCTTGGCAATGAGAATCAGGTGGAGGACTATGTAAGGGCTTTCAGTCACATAATGCTTCTGTACTACCATTTTCAACTGAATGGAAATATGAGGACATTTAACTTGAGTTGGAAATAACTCATCTGTGGATCATCTTATGCAACTGGGACTGGGGGAAGGAGAAGATAAGACAAAAAGAGCAGGTGACATTTGCCAACCAAAGAATGTTTAAATTTGCTTAGCTGTCAAGCCATCACTCAGAACAAAAATAGACAACGTGCTGTGCCAGAAACTGTGTTGTTATTCAAGGAGAAGCAAGATTAGTTGTGAAACTGTTCTACCACAGTCCTTCTCTTCTTAGATATGAGTCTTTTAGCAGCTAGCCCAAGTAAAGAATCCTTGAATTAGAGCTGGAAGAGACCCCAAGCGTCATTTCAGCCTTGATCTCACTAAAATAGCAAATTTATATCCAGACAGCATCACTGCAGATTGCAGTGAGGACTCATCCGATTGATGCTCCTCCTTGCAAAGATTCCTTCCATACAGAAAATGTACGGACCATGTCAGGAAGTTCTGGCTCAGCCTTCTCCCATACATGTGTTTTCCATATTTAGAGGTGATTTTTGTGGTTGGAATGGAGATTTATTTTTTGTGTATTTTTTTGTGTATTTTTACACTGCCCTTTCTCAGGGCAGTGTACACTCAGGGCGGTGTACACTCAGTGTACACTCCATCTTTTTTGTCTTCACAACAGTCCTGTGATGTTGGTGAGGCTGAGTGATGGTGAATGGCCCAAGGTTATCAAAAAGCTTGATGCTTTTGTAGGGATTTGAACCTCCTGAGCCACTCCAAAATCCTGGCTCTCTCCTGTGAGCACCCAGTTATTATCTGAAATGAGGCAGGCACCCACAGCTTAACTAAATCCCCAAATGCCAGGCCAGCAAGTTGTCAGCTCAAAGTGTGATGCTGACTATTACATATAAATGACTTATTAAGTACACAATACTCCCTCTGCCAAATGCACATAGCATTGCCGGCCAGTAGGCAGCCAGATGCTGTATCACTCAGTGCTGGTTCTCCAGCCTCACTGCTGGCACTGAGGGCACAATCCTAACCAATTTAGGACATCACAAAATATCCACCTCCCTGTTCCCATGGTGGCAAAGGAGGCTCAGGCATGTCTGCACTTGCCTAACCCCACCAGGAGTGGTGCGGAAGTAACTTATGGCATTTCTACGATACCCCCAAGCCAGCATGGGATTTGTGCCAGCATAACAGGGGGTTAGAATTGCACTGCCAGTGTTGTAAAGGTGCTATAAGGCAATCCAGTGTTGGCAAGTGAGGCTGCTGCATTAGCAGAAAGGCCTGCACCAGTGTCACTGGAGGTCTAGATGCTTAGTTTCAATGGGGTGGAATAGGATGATGGAGTGAGAGGGGAATAAGGGGAGGATTAGGCTCAGGAGGGGGACAGGGATGGTTGATTCCTGTACCCCCTCCTGAGCTGTAGAGACCAACATAGCTCTTTTCAGTTCTATGCCCACTATTTAAAATGATTTGCACAGATAGATCTGAAGAGAACCATCAGGGCCATTTGCCATCAAACCATGAACGTACCCTACAATCCAGAGTAACTACGGGAGCACGTAAGAGACATCTACGTCAATGTAGTTACAGCACCACATAGTGAAAACCTATGGGAAATTAATATTGCAATCCAGAGTAAATTGTTCTTACATCGGAGCAAGGACTCCCCGTAGTTACTCTGGATTGTGCCCTTAGTCAATATCAATCCAGTTAATTGATAAATCACCCCAATTATTTGTCAAGCATTTCAATGGATGTTTTATTAAACTTGGCTACACTCCCTAAAGCAGGCTGAAGGGATGTCTCCCTAGGATATGGATTTTGACTACAATTTAAGAAGGTGAGAACTCCGTATAAATTGTGTCTGATTATGCCATTTCAAGTGTTAACTCTACCAGGTTCATCCTCTTGTGGCAATGGTGGCAACTTGTGCCATAAGTTTTGGGAAGCACCTCCAATATCACAGTTGGCATGTTTAAGGCACCATTTTCCCAAGCACAGTTGCTTTAGGGCTTTAGGACTGAACTACCTTGTCCAAGATCGCAAGGAAGTCTCTGCACAATGTTCCTCTCTGGTACGCACCTTTTTTCCCAAACTAAAAACAGTGCGCATACAATAACATGTATGTGAAGGATGGAGATAATATTTTGTTTTCTTTAAATCTTCACATTCTTCTCTTTCCTCTTCCACCCAATCACTTGGGATATTGGTGTCAAGAGCTTCTGTTTACATGTAGCAAATGAGGCAGAAGGAAAAGGGATGGTAAAAAGAGTAAGCAAAGAGACGATTCTCTGTGAACAGCAAATGCAAAATTAATGCTTAATTGGGGGTGCAAAATATCTTCCCCAAACATTTTGCGAATCCAATTTAGATGCACATCCGGGCGTGCAAAATCCTTATTACATGTGCAGCGTTGGGTATTTAAACAGAGTGTTATCTAACCAGGCAAATTACACCTTTCCTTAAACTGACACCATCACATTTCTCTGTTGCCTGTTCCAAATGATCCAAAAAAATCAGAAAGCTGGAGCAGCAGCCAGAGCAAGAGGTTTGAAACAGAGACTGAACATTTAATGACGTCGTAATTTGTGCATCTTTCTAGATCTTGAGTTTTCAGGGTTCACTTAACACTGCTCTTATCCAAGCAGAGATGTAACAAGTGCAAAGCCTAAGGGGCACCTAAACCAGGCACTTCACCAAGGGGTGTATGACTGCCCCTCAGATTCTACCTTAGTTATAGAGGAGGTGCTGGAGGAGGGGAGGTGCACCTCTTGAAAGGAAGCCTCAACATGAGAAGGAACAGAAGCACCCAGCTACCACAGCAATCACCCCTACCTACTTGAAGAACCAAGAAGGGATTGCCTTGCACCATAAGTGGTGAAAGAATGGGGAGAAGGAAAAGGTAAAGCCACCACAACAAGCACTAACAATCCTAACTTCCAGTTAGGCTGGCCTAAGCCACGGATAAGTCCAATGTTGACCTGGAGGTGTCACCAAAATGCCGAAAGACACTTCTGCGTCGCTCCTGGGGGAGGGTTAGGCCAATGCACAGATATGTTCTTGCCTCCCTAAATCACCCTGGGAACTGGAAAAATGATGAATTGGGTCAGCCTAGGTTAGGATTGGACCCTAATTCACATGATGTTGATACATCACTGCCTTAGGTGCCAAAGCAGTGGATTATGCCTCTATTTCCAAGTATTGATACCGAGTTGAATCCGAAGAGTATGCAAAGAAGAAAAATATCTGCTTGCTATACTCCCCAAATGCTAAAACAGTCAGGATTCTATGGCCATTTGTGCTTCTGCAAGACACTGCATAACCAGAACATCTTTGGATTAAGATTCACTTTTCTTGGGCAATGCTGTTATATGAGGTGTGAAAGAGACGAGCGGCTCCATCCCACTCCTTTCTCGTTGAACATTCCTTGGCATTTTAAGATTACTGCAATGAGAGCAGAGGCACTCAGACCTGTTCATTTGCTGGCTCTGATGAACTAACAATGTAGATTATGGAACATTCTCCCATTTTGTCCATTCATTTGGGATGATCTCTTCAAGAACCTTGAAAGAAATAATGTCAGCCTCTAATCCACTGCAACTCTATCTATTTATCTGTCTATCTATCTACCTATCCACCCACCCCAATCCCCACACCCATCTACCCCATCCACCCATCCATCCATCCATTGCCTGTGCCTTTGTGGGGTTTCCATGATGACCCACTACCTACCTATCTATCTATCTATCTATCTATCTATCTATCTATCTATCTATCTATCTATCTATCTAAATACACACATACTGTACATACATACATACATACATACATACATACATACATATTCTCTCTCTCCTCCCACCATTCTGTTATTAAGATTATTATGCATAAAGTGGCTTTGAATAGTACAACACATACAAAAAGGAACACACACATGCACACATACATGTGTGTATGCACATGTGCACAAACACACATATACTCCATGGCAAAAAAAATGAAATAAACAATAAACAAGTCAGTGGAAATATGACAGAGCTAGTGACACACCACCGTCACTCCAATTTGAATTTTTATATCAGGGCAAGGAAATGAAGAGTGACCTGGGGCCAATACAAACATGAGAAAAGCTCAAAATTGTGTGAGCAACAGGTCAGTAACTGTTCAGTTAATGAGCTGGATTCACACAAAAGAAGAGAACTCATGGAAAATGCTGTGGTGAATCAGGGTTGCTGAAATCACTCAGTCCTGTGCCTTCTGTAGATAATCTATCCCCACATTACACTGTTCATACGTGTAACCCCTTTGAAATGAAAAAATGGCAGTTTCATAATCTGTGAATCAGCTGTAGAAACATGAATTATGCATTTGCAATATTAAACTATTGTATCGATCCTAAAGACACTTTCTTGGGAGTAAGACCCATTGAAAACAATGGGGCTTACAATTGAGTAGACATGGTTAGGATTGTGCTTTATATTTCAAAATATGCGCCTGAAGAACCCCTTTTCCCCCCTCCTTCCAATGAGTACAGTTTTTGCAAGGTTTGTTCGCATACAATGGCAAGATCAATTGCTGCATACTGACTTCCACAGACAGGAGAGGTTGATGTGTACAGGTATCAGCTCTGTCATCTATATACCTTGACCTCTCCTGTGTAAAGACAACAAAAGAGCAAAGACCTTTTGCCAGAAAAAGGCCAATGGGTTTGCAGCACCAAGAGAGCTTTCAAGATCAAACTTGACAGCCGGCAGTTTGTACTCACTAGAGGACATGTGCTCCTTTTAGAGATGGGGGACTTGATGTATGATGAATAATCTAAGCCTGTATGCTGTGGGCAAGAATTCCAGCGCTCATTCCCTTTCACCTCCCCTGTGTGCTACTAGGGCCCTAAGCACAGCGGATGTGTTCATCTCAAAACATTTTTTCCTCCACTAGATGAGCTAATAAGAGCTGGTACTTTTGCTTCTGGGTGAAAGTCCTGTTTTTAAACTTGCCCTTGTGAGATGGGGCAGGGGAAATTCACCAGCATGGAAAACATTGTGCACCCTGATTTAAGGTTGTCTGGAGGGAGGAGGGAAGATTGATTTTGTTTTTAAAATTCATTACCCAACCTTATTGGCAATAAGAAGGTGAGGGAAGGCAGGTGGCACGCAGGACTGTGGGTGAGGTGATGGGGAATGGGAGGCAGGGCTGTGACCTGGCTATTATGCTGGATGCAACCCCAGTTCCGGTGCAGCCTGCAGTGATCTAGGAGTGCTTGGAGTTGAGCCACAAAATCAGTGGCACAACTCCAAGTAGACCCACTGGGACTGCTGAAGTGGTGTATGGGGTAAAGGGAAAGATTCCCCTTGCTCCATGGTAGAGTGGCAGCAGCCCCAATCTTGTGCTGGGTACAGCCCAGGTATGCCAGCCTACCTCTTCCAATGCAAGATAGGATCGGGTTGTAACCTGACCTGAAGTGGGACCTGAATGATCTGAAGTGGGAAGGGGCAGCAATACCTACGTAAAACTCTAGAACACACAAAAACTTTGAAAATGATAAGATAAGATCCATCAGGAGGGCCAAGACCAGAAGATGAATTTCTTCAAATTTAAGTCCATCACATTGGAACAAAATATCAAGAAAACTGTATCAAAGCCAGGAAATGCTGTTGCAACTAATACCGCCCCTTCCCTGGCTTTGATCTGCCTTCCTTAGACCAGCAAAGGGCAAGATAATATATTATTAAGCTCCTATTGACCCATCAATACATGGCCAGCGAGCTGCATTCGGTTTGGTAGGACAAAAGTTCTGCAGATCCGATCCAGCCTCAACGTTGACTTCCTTCACTTTTCAGCTGTTGCCATCCTGATATTTGAGGCCAGCTTAAGTATTCCTCCAATAACGCTCTCCACAGTGAAGTGGTCTGTGCAATGGCAGATAAGAGAGCAAATAACTTGCAAGCACATTGTGCGAGAGAAAAATGGAAAGCTAGAACGAAGCTGCAAAACACTAAAGGGAGAGAACTAGGGCAATAGGTTAACTTGACTGTGCGCTATTGTGTAGGAAAGCAAGGCAAGACAGATGCAGGAAGATAAGGAACAAGGATGGCTCTGGAGCACACACAACAGGCTTCTTAAATCCACCACATGCTAATTCCTCACCCTCCAACATGTGACGTACATGCAAGACTATTTACATTAATGGTTAATATATATGGAGTACCTTTCCCCATACACATACCCGCAACTGTCAACATTTATAGTTATCACAGCATTTACCGGTAATTCTCAGCTGCATCATTGAAAAATTCACTAGCCAAGTTGCTTAAAATATTTCAGGAAGCTGATTGCTAGATACTGAGTTCTGAATGGGAGAAACTATGGGTTGTCATTCCAATTTAGCACAGAACCCAATTTATGGTAATAGCTAACACAGCAATCCTTTTCAAAATCATGCAGATGCAAGCCCTGTTGAATCAATGGGATGTACATAAGCATCACTGAACACTCCTAATGAATCGTGGCAGACTGTGATTCTTGTTGGGAGAATATAGAACCTATCAACAACAGCTGTCAGGGAAACTGACTGTGGTATTGCCATGTTGTGTTAGCGCTAGCACGTGTGGGTGTTTGGAAGCAATACAAATTTACTTACAAGGGTCACAGACTTGGTTCAGGCCTTAAATTAAAAGGTACACTCTGTAGAACTGCACCAATGTGAGTTTTGGAGAAGACAAAAAGTACCCTTTAGGAACACAGAGTAGCCAGTTTGTTGAACAGTGAAATCACTAGGGTATGAATCAGCAGGTGCAACAGGCGAGCACATCACCCTATGATGGACATCCTCCCATGATGGGGCAATACTGCAGGTGGTGAGTGTGGTGATGTAACACTCCACCCTGCTTTTATTTTGGCTATAACTTTTTATAGAATAGAGCTATTTCAGGATGGTCTCCTTCACTGCGTTCTACATGAAATCACACATAATTGATACAAAACATGATGGTACTACTCCAAAAATACCAAGATTGAAAAAATCTGACTAGTGGTGTCAACCCCCATATGCATCATCGATACATCCTGTACCCTAGTGATACCACTGTTGTTGAAATATACAGGTGTGTATCCACTTGAAGCAGATCTACAAAGTTTCACAGCAACAGGGGGATACAAAATGCTAATTGATGGAGTTAGCCAAGATCCAATGAGGAAACCTATAGAAAGGGCAAGAAAGGGTGCTGCATGGTCTGTTAACAGACTTGAGTTCATGAACTCTGTTGACCCGAAAGTGCAAGCAATGAGAAACTCACCCCCCACATCTGGGGTAGCAACCTGGCTGAGATCAGAAGGAATGATGGCTGCAGAAGCAGCAGCATTCCCAGCCAATCTTAGAAGCTTAAGAAGAAGGGATAGATGCACAATAAAGAGAATAAACACCTGCTTGGGACATCAAGGAAGGGGGCATGACAAATTTTTTAAACAATTTTTTTTGGCCAGTGCTGGTTCCATGATGAACGATGGTACTCTCCAGCCACAGTATAGTATGCATCTCATCTTTTCTTTTTTTAAAAGGATCTCTCAAAGACAGTGAGAAGATCTTGACAATATAATGCTAAAAAGTACCATAGTGCTAAAAAGTATAATGCTAAAAAGTACATTATAAAAATATAATGCTAAAAAGTAAAAGTAAAATGTAGAAGAAAAATGAAAGCCCTATAATTAACCTCATTGTAAGGTTAATTCAACCTTAACAAAGATCTTTAAAAATCACTATTTTTATGCACAGAACTGGCATGAACACTGGCTGCTGAGAGGATGTAGAACCTAGTTTTATGCTGTGGTAAACTTAGGTTTAGACTATACAGGGTGACCAGATGCCCAAACCTCAAAAGGAGGACAAGGTCTTGGATTCCTCTCAGCCTGGCCTTTCCGGCAGACAATGGCACGTTTGCCTACTCAAGAGTAAAGTCGTGATATTGGGCACTTTCACATTCCCATGGAGCTCAATGTATATTTTTAGTTTTAGTTTTTTGGCCATAACTTTTGATAGGAAAGAGATATTTCAAAACCAATTTTTGCATTGGATTCTGCTCTTCAATGTGAATCCAACAACATATGACATGATGGGGTACTGCACACCACTGCTGAGTTCCAAAATGAAGCTCTTTTGGAGGACACCTGTACAGGAGACTAAAGAAGAGGACAAATCTCGAAATTTCCAGTCATATGATCACCCTAGGACTATACCACTATGGTCTGAATATGGGAGATCTCATAGTTTGAATGTTCCTATATAAAAGTATATGCATACTTTGGAAAGTATTGTGGCAGGAAGAAGGCTAAGCCATACCCTTTCTTTCAGACATCCAATTTTCATTCCAGACACAGGCTGACCAACTCAGTGTGAACTAAGCCTAAGATGTATTGCAAACAAGCTTGTGCTTTCTTCTCTTGCTTGCACACAAATGTATCAATGTATCAATGTCTATCAAATGCAGCAGTCTTTGCACTGACCCTGTGGCAAATTGTTGCACAATAGATCTAGTGACATGGATCTCTCCATCCCCACCTCTGTTGGAAAGGATGACCTAAAGGCTAGAAGACTTGGTGATGCGCTTCATTGTAAATTGTACAGTGGAGATAATTCTGGAAAAGAAAACATCCAAAATTTGGGGACTGGTCAGGAAGACCCTTTTCAAAGTCACTGATTGGGGAGGATCTGCCTAAATCCAGACTGGTATTTCACTAGGTTGGGCACGGCATGAGACCCATCCAGAGGTCTCCATGTATAATGACAGCTGCCAGGGCTTGCAGCTCCATGGGCAGATTTAGAAGGAACTGCATCCCGATCACTATCAAGTCCATAAATAACAAGCCTGTTGTTCTTGTAAAATAATCTAATTAACCCACACTGAAACCTCTATATGCTATAATGTTCCTTCATTCCTAGGGACCACTTCTTTAACAGTTTGGCCATTAACTGGTCATTAATTACCTAAAAGGCTTTGGCTGCAATACTAAAAAGACTTTCCTGGGAGTAAAACCCATTGAACACAATGGGGCTTACTTTTGAGTGGACATGGTTAGGATTGTGCTCTACGTTTAAATAATTCTGCTGGTGCATTTGAACATTCTTTCCCTACAAATCCAAAACTTGAAGGAGAAGAATGCCCTTTTCTAGATTCCATCCTATATGCTAAGTAATGCAACCAACTTGCAGGAGATCTTTTTTTTCTTGCCAGTGATACTTCAAAATGTCATGGAGCTTCCCCTCTGCCCTCCACATGTTATTCTCTCTCCATTCCTGATACTCCATGGAATGCTTATGATTATGGAGATTGCTGTCCCATTCCTTCGCCATCAATACGTTCCTTTTTCTCATTCCACAGGGTGGCTGCCTAATGTCTCACATACTTTCCTAATGCCACCACAAGGTCAGCTGCTGTCTAGCTTTGGGTTCTCCACCCCCACCCACCATGGGATAAATTATTCAGAAGCAAGCTAGGCAGTTTAAAAAAACTGTCCTTTCAAATCCTAACCATCCCATCCAGAGACATTTCTGTACTGCATGAAGATAAGGAAAGTTGAGAACAATGGCAAAAATAAGTGGCTTAGAAGCCCAATATATTTTTTAAAAAGTCAGCATAATCAAAGAGACTTGGTGTTATCTTCTATCGATTTCACTGGCAAGGCTCCAAGATTTCCTGCCTAGTATAGGCACTCATTGGGCTCCTAAGCAATCTTGGACCCTTAAAAAAAACTTAATTTATTCAGCTTGAAACCTAACTTGATCAAAGGATTTGATGTTTGGAGCAATCCTTTACTGACAAGCATTATGCTGTATATATTTGTAGCAGCAAAGAGGACCAGAGTGTTTCCTTGTTAAAGCTAAAAAATAACCCTTTCCTTCAGATCCAACCCATTGGATGCCATATGTGCAAAGTACTTGCTACTTTTTAAGGTGTAATCTCTCCAGCTGGTGCGTCCACTGATTTTGAATAAATACAAAACATTTTTGTGTGTGTACTTGCTTGAAATTATTCCTTTTCTCACCAAATAATACATAGGCTGCAATCCCAACCTCCACTTCGACAGGCCTAAGCTCCAGCCTAAGTACAGTGCTGACCTGGGGCTGTCACAAAAGTGCCGTGTGGCACTTCTCCCCCACTTCTGGGGAGGTTAGCCAATGCACAGGCATACACTGACTTCTCTACACCACTACGGAAAAATAGGCCAGGTGAGTTAGGCTAGCCTAAATTTCTTAGGATTGTGCTCATAGACTATTTAGGTGGACTGAGAAGTGGACAATATTTCCGAACAGTTTTCTGCCATGAGCTGTGGCTGAAAAAGAGTCACATTAAAGCCATGTGCAGGGAGCCAAGTTTTCCATCAGAAGACTCTTAGGGCATTGTTTCACTTGCCTTGGAAAGGGGGTGGTGGTTTGGGGAGGGCTATTGTATGTGTGTTGTGTGCGTTTGTTCAATTGCTACTTGTCTAGTGTCTAAAAAGACAAGGTTATAGTGCTGAGAGGAACACACACATGCATACACACAAAAAAAATTTAGATTTCTTTGTATTACACCATGCTTTTGATCCTGAGAGCACATAATTTACTAACGCAGCTACTTGGGTTCCTTAATTCATTCTCTCTCTTCCCAATCTAAGCAGATATGTCGAGATTTGTAAATGCATGTGCGTACACACAGATTGTGGACACAAAAATCCTATCATCTGGGAAGGGCCCCCTTTGGGGAAATGGGATGCCACATAATTTGCCACAAACAGGCGTGTGCCTGTGCAAGGATCTTGCTCTCCAGTTCCTACTTCTATGGAGAGCATTGTGCGCATCCTGCCAGCAGCCACATAGTGTGGACCCCCAAAACACAGAGCTCTTGAAGGATGTGCACAAAGGTGATCTCCCCATCAATCATCCCAAAGTCCTGGGATCGCCTCCTCCTTCTCTCTCCATCCCTGAGCAGTGCCAGCAATGGCACCGTCTACCAGGGGCTGCCATCCACACCCACCTAGCGTTGCCTCCCTCTTCATCCAAGGGCTGGGCAAGGGTGGGCATCCCTTCAGCCCAGTGGGTCAGCAGGGAAACCTGACAAAGGGGAAGGCAATGGATGGATGAATGGATGGGGTGAATGGGATAGATAGATAGATAGATAGATAGATAGATAGATAGATAGATAGATAGATAGATAGGGGTGATGGGTGGGTGGGTAGCTGGGGAGGTGGAGGGGTGGATGGATGGGAGACCCCCACCCGACCTGCCCCTCCCCAGGTGAGGCTGCTGCTGCCCAACAGCCCTGCAGCACAGAGATCCATGGCTGGACCATCCATCCTCCAGCCCCTGATTGCCTACCTGGGGTCTCAGGCCACCTCCTGCAGCATCTCCCTGCTCACATCACCCCCAGCGCCATGGAGGCAGCAAAAGCTCCAGCATCAGCAGCAATAGTAATAGCAGCAGCAGGAGCAGCTCTGGCTGTACTGATGCTGCTGGTGGTGGTGCTGCTGGTGCTGCTAGAGCAGCTACATCCGGGCTGCAATAGCCAGGGCTGAAGATCGCCTCGCAGTGGCAGGATGCAGGGATGCTCAGGCTGGAGATGAAGCCCTGCCTGCAAGGGGGAGAAGGAGAGGGGAGCCCCTGGTGCAGGGGAGAAGGATGCCTTGAGCTGGCACTTACACAAAGGAGCAAGAAACAACACACACACAAGCAGAGAGAGAGAGATTGTATTTTTACTCTCCCACCAGGTGACCGTCTGTCTTCCTTTTCCAGGACATGTCCTCTTTTTTAGCTTTGTGTCCTGGGGAAAAAAATCTTCATTGTCCTTCTTTTCCTTGTGAGTAGGCAGTATGCAGCCTTCTTGGAATTAATAAATTATTTGTAACCGTTTTAAATTTAAAAAGTTTTCAATTGTAAAAAGTAATGAAGTAATATAATAGAGAGCGGGGCATGTTGTTTCACTATTGATTTCACTTTTTAGATTAATTTTTTCCAAACAATAATTCTAAACCAGTATTCTATTTACCTTATCTACATTTTGGAAATGTACATCAGTAGTATTGAACAAATGTGATTGCAACAAATACATATAAATGTAAAAAAATGTTTTTTTTTTTAAATGTAAAGAGCATATCTACTAAGATAGTGATTTTTAATCCTTTTCATCTCATGGCACACTTAACAAGGCACTGAAAACCCCCAAATTCCCGCAGCATACCTGAGGACTATCTGCGGTACACAAGTGTGCCACGACACACTGGTTGAAAATCATTGTACTAAAAGCAAAATCCTAACCATGTCTATTCAAAAGTAAACCCCATTGTATTCAGTGGCTCTTACTCCCAGGAAAGTGTCTTTAGGATTGTAGCCTTAGTGGAAGCCTAGGTTTTGGCCCAATCTGTATATAGTAATAAAGTAATTGTAAGACTGTAACAGTTTTAAATTTTAAAAGTAATACACAGTGTGATCCTATATGAGTATTTTTATCAATATATATGAGTGTTTATATCTTTTATTTTGTCATGTCCTACTTTTTTCTTGGGTATCCTGTATTTAGGGGGCACCTTTTGGTCAGTAATGACATCTGATTGCCCTGCCCCCAACTGTAAACAATGGTGGAAAATGCCAATAAACTGCAGGTTTGCAGGTTTTAACACATACGCACACAAACAATCACAAGCAGAGAGAGACCCAAAGAATAATACTGTATTTTTCATCTCCCCCTCCAACTGTTAAAGATAAACGTACAGCTTTGCAGGTTTGAACATACACACACAGAGCAGTGAAACCTGTTGATTTTGTTACATATCAGAACAAATCTTGACTTCAGTATACTAAATCCAGGAGTTATACCTGCTAATTGGGCAAGAGGCACTCTTTCAAGTGGGTGTTCCTCCTTTATTTAGCAGGGGGAGAGTAACTGGCTCTGCATACCCAGCAATGTCTGTTCTAGTGGCTTCTAATGGTGTGTTGTTGTTTTTTTTTTTTTGTTTTTTGCATTTTAGGTTGTGAGCCCTTTTGGGACAGGAACCCATTAGCTTTTATTAGCTTTTTTCATTTTCTTGTAAACTGCTTTGTGAACTTTTTAGTTGAAAAGCGGTATATAAATACTGTGGATAGATGGTTCAATGAAAATAAATCACCACCTTGATGAGCTGACAGATGTGACCTTGGGTACGTTTAGTGAGGTGAAGATGAGGGGTATAAATTCTATAAATAAATAAAAATAAAATATTGTTTGGGAAAGTTTTGTTCAAATCTCTGCTCAGTCCCAAGTATTTTTCAGCTTGAAAAGCTCTTAGCCTAACCTACACACAGCGCTGTTTTGAGGATAAAATGAATAGGAAATGGCCCAGAGTATCCAAGAGGACTAGGAGCACAATCCTAACCAGGTCTACTCAAAAGTAAGCCCATTGTGTTCAGTGGGTCTTACTCCCAGGAAAGTGTCTTTAGGATTGCAGCCTAGGATAGACAAAATAAGTAATTATCCACAATTCATTTACAAGCAGGAATTTGAATACAATCCTTGTTACACTATCCTCCTTAACTAACACAAAAAATGAAAGCTGAAAGTAAGGCCAGAGGGTCAAATCTCTCCAGGGCACATGGACATTATTTAGAGCCACAATCATGGGAGCTCAACAAGATTGCATACCACTAGTCAGCAGGAAAGACATCACCAGTTTAGGAGGAGGCCAGCATGGCCAGGGTGACCATATGTCTTCTTTTTCCAGGATATGTTTTCTTTTCTGTGTCTTGAAAAAATACCTTATGCCCTGGGGAAAAAAGTCATTGTCCTCCTTTTCCTTGTGAGCAGGCATCATGCAGCCTTCTTGTAATTCATAAATTATACATAACAGATTTACTAATAATAAGCAATGTAGTGTTTTAATTAACCACATGAAAGCAATATATATGAGTGTTTTAAGGTTTTATTTATCATGTTCTACATTTCTCTTGGGTGTCCTCCATTGGATGACCTTGTCCTCTTTGTAGTTATGACTTCTGGAAAAAGACGGAATGAGCATGGCTCACAAGCAGGAGACTACAAAAGAAGGCAAGGTCCAGAGGAGGCCTAAATCCGAGTAGGTCTGTTGGGCCTGCTGTAGCCAGAGGCATACGTAGGCAAAAGTTCACCTGTGGCAAGGACTGAAATTTCGCCCCTATCAAAATAGTTAGAAGGTATCTCAGGAGGTCATCTAGTCCAACCCCCTGCTTATAGCAGAAGAGATCTGTGCAAAGGACTAGACTTTGGTACTAATATATAATCTATCTGTCTGTCTGTCTATCTATCTATCTATCTATCTATCTATCTATCTATCTATCTATCTATCTATCTATCTATCTATCTATCTATCTATCAGGAGGTCATCTAGTCCAACCCCCTGCTTATAGCAGGAGAGATCTGTGCAAAGGACTAGACTTTGGTACTAATATATAATCTATCTGTCTGTCTGTCTGTCTGTCTGTCTGTCTGTCTGTCTATCTATCTATCTATCTATCTATCTATCTATCTATCTATCTATCTATCATCGATAGCTCCTTCCCCCACCTCCTAGTCAGAGAGCTCCTAGCAGCTGCTGCTGCTGCTGAGGCTGCTAGGAGCACTCTGACTGGCTGTGAGGCAAGGGAAGAGCTTACTCAAGGCCCAAGTCATTGTTACCAGCAATGAGAACACCCAGAGCCATGCGCAAAATGGCTGCCCTGGAGTGCGCCCGAGGAGGAGTGTGGGAGGGGTGACTGGGGGCCACCAGAGGAGTGTTTGTGGTGCCCCCTGTGCCCCTGGTGTCCTGACGCCCGTGGCAGATCGCATCCCATGCCAAATGTTGGTTATGCCTCTGGCTGTAGCCTTACCCTCGGGAATGAGAAAAGCTTCCCCTTCCCCACAGTAGCATGGCAGAAGTCTACTCCCCATGTATCAAATACATGAAAAACAGATAACCTGCCAGGAGCACCTTTAGATAACAAGGAAATAAAAGAGAGCTCAAAGTGGATAGGGGGCTTGCAAAGAAGCAAAATGAATTATTTGATTTGTTTTTAATATAGAAGACAACAGGCAGATAACTTTTTTTTAAGGAAGGGAATTTGAAGAACCAGTGGATGTGATATTCTAGCATATACTGACATATTAAAAATACATTTTAAAAATGAGCCAGTCACTGGGTCCTTGAGACATCTACCCTTAAGTTCATAAGGAGGCCAAATGTGAAACTAGATGAGGTAGGTCTTTCCTGTTTTTGGGCTTCCCAGTATCCAATGGGCAATCAGATGCTAGTCGATATGGGCCTTTTGGCCCTATCCAGCAATTCTTTTCTTATATATAAGCATTGCTAGAGAACATTCCTGTGAATAGCCACATAAAACCAAGGACCAGGCTGTTTGTCCTATCAGTCTGAAGGTGCTACTCAGCTATCTCCACTGAAGGTGCAATTATGATTAATTACATCTGAAAACACACATGCCTAACTAAACATACATGCAGTCCCTTGAAAAATAAAACTTAGAGCTGAAGGAGTTCAATCAACACAAGCATTCTGAAATTAGTATGGTAGATGGTTGATGATCTTGTGCATGCTGAGCTGAGAATGAACATCAAATACACTGGGAGATAAGCTCCAGTCAACTTTATCATCTCTTGGAGTATTGGTTCATACTTTTTCATAAACTTGCCAAAATTGACAACAAATGCATATTCACTTGTCACAGAAGAAATGGTTACATAATGTGAGTTATGCTTGTTCTGGCAGGCAGGTTTGGCTATTTTCTCTCTGCTTTAGAAACTCATCCTCTGAGCCCACAGATGCTGCCACCCACGTCACACGAAAACTTTCTTTTTGGCTGTATTTTGGGAGTTATTTACCCACTGTCGTATTTTTGAAGTCACGCCATCATTAAAGGTTACAAAAGCCTCTTTCTCTAACGGTAAATTATTTCCAACAAGTAGTTATGGAGACAAATACCTGGCGTGAAACTTAAGGATTCCCCCTTTTTTCAAATGGGCAACACTTTGCATGATTTGATTATTTTGTATGTGAAGGTAAAGGTGTCCCCTGCCAGTTGCCTTGCTAGTCATGACTGACACCAGGGAGTACTGCTCATGCCATTACCAGGCTGAAGGGCAAATGTTAGACACTTCCATTGTCATATGATTGGCATCACTAAATGCCAAAGTGCAATGTTACCTTCTCAGCAACGTGCCTATTTATTTACTTGTATTGACATGCTTTTGAACTCCTAGGTTGACAGGAATTGGGTGTATAGAATCCAAAAATTTCTGAGCAACCAATTAAGGACAACCAATCCAACACTAGCATCAGTGGTGGGCTGAGGCCGGTTCGGGCTGGATCGCCCGAACCACTACCTCTTTCTGGCCTGCCGCTACCGATCCAATAGCAGCAGGGGGGCAAAAAACTGGCTGTACCAGTTCGGATGGCTGGCCCACCACTAAACTGCGCATGCATCAAACTTGACACGTGCGCAGTCTCCTCTGCAGAGCCGCTCTGCCGCTCTGCCTCCCTAGCGAGGCCAAATGGCCCCGCAGAGGTGTGGACCTCCTCCTCTCCAAGGAGAAGCCGGTGGCTCCTCCTTGGAGAGGAGGAAGTCTCCTCTGAAGCTATCGGGCTTCAGAGGACACTGTGCATGAGCCAAGGTTGGTGCATGCGCAGTGCGTCTTCTGAAGCCCATCGGTTTCAGAAGGCACAGAAGGCACAGAAGCGCACTCTCATGGGAGAGTGGTGCACACAGGGGGGTTGTTGCACATAGGGGGGTTGGTGCTTATGCAAGGATGATTAGAAATTAGTATTCAGGCTCTTGTGGGCTATCTATGAACCAAACAACACCCTTTAGGCTACAATGGAAACAATATCCTCTCTTTTTATGGATACTTTTTTACATTACCTCTTTCAAGAATGAAATATAAAAATGACCCATTTTGGGATAGAAAATAAGTGGGGTCCCTTGGAGTTACCTTGGAGTTAACATGTAGAGTTTTCTGAGTGATAATGATGCATCTTAACCATTAGTCTTCAGCTTTGATGGTGAAATCAATATCCCTTCACACTAATACTGAATACACAACTGCTAGGTGAACAGTTGTCTGTGCTATCTGAATGAATTACTATAGCTTGTGTGAGCCTTCTATATGGTTAACATTAATTATGACTAGGGCACACTGAAGCTCACAATATCTAAGTCTGCCCTTTGGTATAAATAGAACATTATAATGATGACATACTTTAGCAGGATTGGAGTCTGCCAATACAGGCATCTATCAATTTTTTACTCTAGTCATTCTTGCATCACAGAAGTCACGTAATAACAAATACATGAAACAAAGAAGGAAGGAATGAACTCTCAGAGTGAATGGCACCCTGAATCAGGGTGACCATATGCCTTCTTTTTCCAGGATATGTCCTCTTTTTAGCCCTGTGTCCTGGGAAAAAATTTCATTGTCCTCCATTTCTTTGTGAACAGGCAGCATGTAGCCTTCTTGTAATTAATCTATATATATATAAAAGAGAAAAGTCACTGACTGACTCACTGACTGACTCACTCATCAACGTCCTGCCAAAACCACTGGGCCTAAAAGTGTGAAATTTGGGGTGGGTGTTCCTTCCGTGACTGAGGGGTGCACTAAGAACCGGTTTTCGGAAATTCCAACCGGAAGGGGGTGAAAAGGGGCGCAACGCGTTTTCCTCCCTATACTTTGCATTGAGAATTGCTGACTCATCAACATTCCTCCCCAACTGCTGGGCCTGAAGCATGGAATTCTGGGAGTTCCTTCTGTCACCTGAACACCCACCAAGAACCATCTGGAGAAATTAACCCTTCAGGGGCTGAAAAGGGGGCAACGTGTTTTTGTCCTATACTTAACATGGGAGACTGACCATCATCCAGCCAATTTGGTCCTCTCTGCCTGGTGCACTGGGGGGATGTTGTTCAGAGGAAGAGGTTGCACTGGCGAGGATGCTGAGCATGGGGGGAAGTTGCGCCTGGGGGGAAGTTGCCCATGGAAGAATGATGCGCATGGGGAAGTTGCACATGGGAATGATGCACATGGGGTTGACACACATGGGAGACTGATGCAGATGGGTGATGTTGCATATGGGGAGTTGAGGCACATGGGCGGATGATGCACATGGGGGAAGTTGCGCATGGGGGAAAGTTGCACATGTGAGGGTGATGCGCATGGGGATTGATGCACCTGGGGAAAGTTGCCCATGGGGAAAAGTTGCGTATGTGGAAAAGTTGCGCATGGGGGGATGTTGCGCATGGGGGGAAGTGGCACATGGGGGGAATTGGCACATGGAGGCATGTTGCACATGGGGTGTTTATGTCCATGAGTTGTTTATGCGCTTTGGGGGGATGGCGTAGGGGAAATGTTACTCCCGCAACGCGGGTATGCTTTTCACTAGTAAATTATAAAAACAGTAATAGTTTTTTAATTTAATATTAAGCAGGATAGTGTTTAAAGTTAAACACATAAAAGAAATATATATGAGTGTTTTTAATCTTTTATTTTGTCTTTTTATGTCTTTTTGGGGTCATTTATGCTTGGTTGTCCTACCTTTTGGGGGGCTTTTTCCCCTTTTCAGTTATGACATAGTCATCCTGCCCTGATTCCACTGTTTCCCTTTAAACACTGCTCTTTCTAAGGTTCAATGAGCCATCATCCCATCATGCTCCTTCAAGTCAAGCTCCATGTGGTGTAGAGCTCAGCAGCCTGAAGGTTCAGTGATGACGGGATGGCATACTGCACAATCCTTTACCTGTAAACTCAGAAGTAAGTCTCACTGATTTCAGTGGGACTTATTCCCAGGAAATGTGCATAGGATTGCATCCTCAATCACCAAATCTTCTGTTTCAATACACTTGAAGCCATACAGCTACAGAAGGAGTCTATGTACCAGTAGAGACCCCTAACAGGTCTGTCCTTCAGACACCACATAATGTGATGCAATGTTCTTCAATTTGCCTCATTGTTGGGTTGGCAGTGACTGGGGGCAACTATGCATGAGAAGGGGCTGAGAAGAGGGTAGGGGACACTTAAGGAGAGCCATTGAGGAGAGAGGTGGCAAAAGGGCAGTTGAGATGCTGGAAAAGGGAATGGTTTTTTACAGATGAATGTTGTTCTACTATACCTCTCAAGCGACAGCTGTTGCGACAGATGATGGCAGGCTGTTGAGTGTGGTGCTTATATGTTCGGAATCTAGATCACTCTGCAAGCCTAGAAGAATACAAAATAAAAGGGCTGCAGAATGTTTTGATTCCTTGTTATAATACGAGTTTCCTGTTTAAGAGAACTAAAAGCAGGCCTCCGTCAGTCTTGGAAGACTATGGTATTATGCTCGGCGCTGCATACACTGCATGTGAAGTACAAAAGCCTGGGTTAGATTGATATGGAGGATAGGCTGTTACCCAAGCAGCAAATCCCCCCTCTCCACGCCACTGAATTAGTCCAATGGAAAGGCAGAGCCAATATGATTGTATCCAGCTGGCGTCGCAGAGCTGGGCTAAGGATGCAGAGCTGGGCTAAGCTGCCCCCTGGTGGGGCTGACCCGGGTCTCAAACCCTGGCCTGCTGGTTAACAGGCACAGTGTCTTAATCACCTGCGCCACCCACAGCCCTAAGAGAACTAAAGCCAGAAGAAATGATAGATTGATGCTGTTGCACACTGACAACATGTGAAGCTGTAGGTTTCCAAAACGCAGCAGTTAACAGCTAAGCGCGTGTTCAGCAGAATTAAAGGGATGGGGGCCAAAAAACAGCCAGCGCTCAGGTGCTGCAATAGACCTTCAGTTTCCTGCATGACACAAAATGTCACCCCAGGAGACACTGAAACTTGTTTTCTGTGAATCCAACCCTGCAAGTTATTTATCTTGCTGGCAATGTGGGTGCAAAATCTTTGGCACCATAGGGCAGGCATTATTTAAGTTTACATGCTAAGCTATCTGAAACAATGGAATCCTTAATGGTAATATTAACACTGCTATGCCTTACCCCATCAACACGTGACTTTTTTTTACAAGTTAGGGCTTTTATAACACAAGCCTACACACATCTACTCAGAAGTAAATCCCTTTCTTTTCAATGGTGCTTACTCTCATATAAGTGTGCATAGTTACCCCTGCATCACTCCCCCTGCAGACCTAGTATTCCATCTAGTATGGATGCTGTAAAAGCAACCATTAAGAGCACTCTGGCAGTGCATGGGCAGTGAGTGGGTGTTAGAAAGAGAAAGGAAGAGAAGGAGAGGAATGGGAGGGGGGATGTGTCTGGGGAGGGAGTAGTACTTCTATACAGCTCTGCTAATATCCTAACCCTTCCCCTAGGCTCAAACCACTGGCCTGGGTCCACTTGATCTTGTAACAGCAAAATCACTGGCACAGGTCTGAGTAGTCCCAGCAGGCACTGAAGGCTTATCCCAGAGTAAGGGAACAAATATTACTTGCTAAATCACACTATGTGCACAACCAATCAGCAGGGATGGAGTATGGGATATGCTCTTCTACAATGTGCCATGGATCACAGGGCAAAATTGGGCTCTCCAACCTTAAAAAGGCAATTGAAGAGTAGCTTTGGGTGGGGAGAGCTGTCAGATTGGTGCTGTACTGCCTGGAGAGGAGTGTTAAACCCTTCCCTTGCACTGTTTACCAATTGATATTCCTTCAAGCTTTTCAAAGGCAGGAGAAATCATATAGGCACCCATAAAATACTTGCTGGTTTTTCCTAATGATCTTAGCACAGCATAATGGGAAGGGGATCTCCTGCTCCCTTATGTGGCTTGGTCCTTGCTCTTAAGGAAAGGACACCAGAAGAAAAACTGACAGCTACATCCGAAATAAAGCTGTTGCTGTGGGGAGAGGGGGGATGCATATTTAAATGAACAGCAAACAACTTTAATTAGGGACTCTGCAGGGCTGCAAGTCTACCGAGCTCTAATTAAAAAGAAGAGAGAGGGAGAGCACACAAGCAACTTAAGAGGAAATCTTTTCAAGCTTGACACAGTGTTGATCACCACGTTCTTCCTGATCTATAAATAGTAAGAACAAAGCCATAAGACTATCAGAAGGTGCCTGCAGATAGATTAGAAGAGCACTTTTGAACTTGTGATCCTTTCAGCAGGATACAGGCAAGGAGAGGAAAGTGGCTGCCCAGAATCAGTGGTTTTAGGAGTCCTGTCCTACAGACGGCTCAAAAAAATGGTTTAAATTCATGCTGGGAAGGCTGACACTGTCATTCATTAGGGTGACAGGAAGAGCGCAAGCTCGTGATTGAAAGGATTACGGCGAGCCCTGGATTTACAAATGTGAAGAACAGCTGGATATGGAGGCACATGACTGAGCAAACTTTAAACACCATAATCATCCTCAATAGGAAAATGTGGTAGTGAGAATTGGTGGATTGGTAGACAGAGACTGTAGACCAATGACAGGGAAAACATCACTAATAGAGTTAGTTGTCAACCCCCCCAGGATTGATCTGGAGTCTCCAGAATTCAACATCCATCTCCACGTGACCACTGAAAGCAATCCTGAAGATGTTAGCGAAATCTCCAGAACTGCCTACATTATATCATGTGTGGGGGGAATATTCAAGAATAGCTTCTGTCAGAATTGGCAGTCCAACCCTATGTAACTGTGCAAAGAAGCACCTTTGGAAGTGGTGCTGCTGTTCTGTTTAGCAGGAGGAAAATTAATTTCTCGATTCTCCCCAACACTGGGTATTTTCCAGATTCAGTTTCCAACCTGAATATTTTTCAGGTTGCAGCCCTCTGGGACATGCCATTTCATTTATTTTGCTACATATTCTGTGAAGATTGTGAACTCTTATTGGAAAGTGGCATATAAATATTCCTAATCATTATGAATCATAATGATCTTGGCCAAGCAGAGGCCGTTGACACATAGGTGGTAGATAGAACCTCCTTCCCCCCACCAGTCTCAAAATTGGTGGAACTGACCTGAAACCAATTCAGTGGTGCTCACAATGATGTCATTAAATTACTTGCACCAGATTTGAATGTCAAAGAATACTTTGGGTGAGTATTGGGGATGACATCTGCCCAGTGGTGGGCTTCAGGGGGTTCTCACAGGTATTGTAGATCCCTTTGCTAATGAGCACCTGGTTCTGAGAACTGGTTACTAATGGGACATAGAACCTGTTCTTAATTTAGGTTATTAGAACATAGAACCTGTTGTTAATTTATTTGAATCCCACCACTGCATCTGCCCCAGATGACAGTGTGTTGACATTGCAACTGGCCTATCCTTCCTTCAAGTTGTTCATAAATGAGGATTGTCCCCCTTTTATGCTTGCAACAAAACACATAACATGAGAAGTTATGTGGAGAAAGCTGTTTACAGACCGAGGAACATCACTGAACAGACAGTTGGACCCAGGTTTATCCACTGTATGCCTGACACACTGTCCACCATGTTGGTTCTTACCCTGTGTTCATTTCTTACAAGTCTAGAAATTAATTCTTGCTTGTCCAGTCCGTAGCAGAGCTGAATTGCTCCTGGAGGTATGCCACGGGCACGCAGCAGAATATTAAAGAGAGAGGGTGAGTGAGAGTGAGAGAGCATGTAGGGTTAGCCAAGCTATGACTCACAGGCTGTATGCAGCACTGAAGTAATTCAAGTGCAGTTAGGCCACTAAAGTGAATAAAAATTAATGAAGCAAGTAGACCAAAGAGATTTGCTTCAGCGATTTACTTCTGCAACCTTTCCTCCAAGGCCTAATTTCTCATTAAGGTGTCAAAACCTATGTCTTCGCCATGTCACTTCATACTGGAGTTGGGGGCTAATGCTATGGAATATATTTTCACATAGCAAATTAGCATCTCAGGAGGAAGACACAGTGGGAAACCTTTTCCTTTGACATGCTTGCTTTCTATCTGCAGGACAGTCTTTGTATGGAGGAACGTTCAGTCATGTACATCCACATTCAGTCATCTGCACAGTCCAGGCACAACTTTGCCTCATGCAGACAGACCATAAAAGAAAGGAAACAGAAGAGTATTTTGCCATGTCCAAAGGTAGCGTTTCCTCTACAGAAAGGAGCCGCTGTGGATCAGTGAAGGACAAGAGATGTAGGAAGTTTGATGTGACTTTATGCTAAGCCATACCAGTGGAGGTCCTGGTACATCTGTCTGAACCTGGGCAAACCCCTGCCCCTCTGTGCCTCCTACTCCTTCCCCTAGGTGTTCTGAGAGCCAGTGAGGCACAGTCTCCCTGGTCGTCAGAAGATCTTATTAGCTGTTCTTTGGGCTGAGGAGATTGAGCATGCCCTCCCCAGTCCTCATAATGACTGGGAAGCAGTGGAGGGCTTCAGGGGGTTCTCACAGGTTCTATACAACCCTTTGCTAATGAGCGCCTGGTTCTGTGAACCAGTTACTAATGGGACATAGAATCTATTGTTCTATGGACATAGAACCTGTTAATTTAGGTTTTTAGAACATAGAACCTGTTGTTAATTTATTTGAATCCCACCACTCTTGGGGAGATAGTAGGCAAGCTTGGGGGGGGGGAGAGAAAATCATCTGATTTGGGGCTAAATATAAGAAGTGTCAATTTTTGGCCTCCAAAAGGCCTCATGAGTTTTTCTGAGAGCCATGCAGCTTTCCCACCACTTAGGATACCTCTAGGGAGCAGGTCTTAAGGGGTGGCTCTCAGACCAACATGCTGATATTGGTCCACTGACTGAGTTCTGAAAGTGGCTGCTGCAGTGGGGGGAGTGGATGGTGGCACATATATCGTATAGAACAATATACACATTGTTAATGAGAGACTGAAATGTTTTGTATGGAATGCAGTTCTTGTAATATGTGGCTAATGTGGCATAGTAAAGGTCTTTAAAAACTAAATGTATCTGCTACCCTATAGATTCCTCAATAAAAATGCCAAGCACGGTGCCCCCTCAGTTGTGTGTGTGTGGGGGGGGATCCATGTATGGCCATGTTTGTTTGGGAATTTCTGCTTTACCTTTCTAGTTTTGCTGGAACCTTTCCGTGTTCATCAGTGGACATTAGAACACCTGCTGGAGCAAGTATGCCCAGTGTAGGGGGTGGAACAGAGTAGAGGAAGGTGGAAAGGGGCAGTGGAATGGGACAAGAGAAGGGCAGATTGGGTGGGAATGGGTTGGGGCATGGGTGGGTCAGACCCAGGTGGAACCCAGTTATAGAGCTGGTGCAGATCTGAGTTAACCTATAGTGATTGCTGGGGCTTACTGCGCTAAAGGGGCAAATATTTTCTTAGGGCACAATCCAGAGCAAGTTCAGCCTGCTCTGCCCTAACTGCTCTCTCCTAACTATTCGGTATCCAGAGCAGAAAGTTATGCTGCATCCAGAGAGTCAGGAAGCCTGGGCTGCCCTAATTGCTCCATAGCATGCTAAGTAATTGACACATGGGGAGGACTTGCTCCTGAAGAGACACCCCTCAGATCACACTGAACAAGGAACAGCTGTGGTGCCTACAGTGGTGACAGGACTCTGCGCATCACCTGGCGCGGAAGTCTGTGCATCACCCCTGGGATGCGCGCACCCCCTACCTGGACTGCGCAGTCACCAATGTTGACACCTGTGCAGTTGTTTCTGAAGCCAACTGGCTTCAGAAAGAGTACTGCACAGGCACCATCTCTGACGCCTGCACAGTACTTTTCTGAAGCCTTTCGGCTTTGGGCGAGACTGTGCAGGAGTCAGATTTGGTGCCTGTGCAATACTCTTTCTGAAGCCATTCGGCTGCTGCTCCACATCCTGAGTGAGGCCGAATCACCGTGCAGAGGCACGGACTTCCTCCGCTCTAAGAAAGTCTCCTTTGAAGCTGTTCGGCATGCTCAGTGTGTTTCTGTGCAGTGCACCTCAGCTGGCCGTTCCGGCCAGCTCCGAGGACAAGTGGCAGCTTCTGGACTGCTGCTCCGCCTTGGAGCAGGCCTGAATGGGTGCGCTGACGCCTGGGGCCTGCCAAAGGACTGTCAGACACCTCCGGCGTATCACCCCATACGGAACGCATCACCCAATGCAGCCCACACCAGCCGCACTAGTCTGGTGATGCCACTGGGTGCCTGCCTTATAAGGAGTCCCTGATGAGATGCCAGAACATTCTTTAGTGAATAGAAGGGGCTTCCTGCAGTGGCCTGCTGTATTCTGAGGTTTGTGGGCAGCCGTAGTTTGTTCCATATCCTGAGGTTGAGAGGCAGGGGTTGCAGCTAGGCTGGCCAAGAACTCAGATTTTTGGTCAACACTGCCATTCTTACTTGGGCCTTATCATGGACCCCTATGGGTCTACTCATTACTATACCTGCTCCTGAGGTGGTATATCTCTGAGGAGCTGGAAGAGGTCATTTCTACCTTGGAAACAGGCTTTGGATACAGAGTAACTGCTCTGCCCTAGGCAATGCTAAACATGCCCTCAACTTTCCTCTCCTGAGCTGCCTAGGCTACCCCAGTTAGGGCAGAGCAGGTCTACCTCTCTTAGGGCACCCTATCTTGCCTTGCTCTGCCCTAAGCCTCTTCCAGAGTAACTGGGCTGGAGCATCTTGCAGTTGCTCCAACCTAGTGTTAGATAGGGCATCCTAAGGGCTCTTATGTGGACAGATTAGTTGCTCTGGATTGTGCTGATTCTCTAATAAGATGTCCATCAGCCTAAACTAAACAAAAGCCTTTGGGATACAGCAGAAGCAGCACTAATGCTACTGCATAATAGTGCAGGGTGTTAGGGAGGGGGGAAAAAGAAGTCAACAAGCAACAGGTTCAAGCAACGTGGGGGGCTGCTGAAACAGGAATGTCTGACCATAAAAGCATGCCAAATTAACCTCATAAGGTAGAAAGTGACTGATTATGATTTTAAAAAATGCCACATTAACCTCATAAGGTAGAAAATTCTACATTCTGGGGACAATAACTGTACCTCAGAAGGTGACACAGTATGGAGAGGGTCCTTACCAGCTGACCTGGGTGGATATTCAGAGTCATGTCTTTTAGGTATCCAGGTCTCAAACATTTTAGGAATTTAGAGAGCCAGCAATGAGAACTGTATTCAGAAATGGACTGGCAGCCCGTGAAGTTGGTCTAACAATGGTATAAACATGATCCAGAAAATTGGTACATGTGTCAAATATTTTGCAGGAATATTTTCTGCCAGCTGAAGTTTCTGAAAAGTTTTCATAGGAAAAATAATAGAATCCTAGAGTTGGAAGGGACCCAGGGGGTCATCTAGTCCAACCCCCTGCCTGCAGCAGGAAATTCTCCTAGAGCATCTCCGACAGGTAATCATCAAGCCTCTGCTTGAAGATCCCCAGTGAGGGAGAGTCCACCACCTCCCTTGGCAATCTGTTCCACTGCCAAACCACTCTCACCATCAGGAACTTTTTCCTGATTTCCAACCGGAATCTCCTCTCTTGCAGTTTGAACCCATTGGTTCTAGTTCTGCTTTCAGAAGCAGCTATGAAAACATGAGCCCCTTCCTCCCTATGAAAGTCCTTCAGGTATCTGAAGAGGGCAATCATGTCTCCTCTCAGCCTTCTCTTCTCCAGGCTGAACATACCAAGTTCACCCAGCCTTTCTTGACTATGATGTCTTTGAAGTCTTCCTTATGTATTGTGTCTTGCAGTAGTCCAATTTATACAGATATAACAGAGACATTAGGGACTGTAGCAAATTCTGGTCTCTCCAGAAAAGCAGCAGTTTAAGCTCAGTTAGAGTTCCCTTCCCTTCCAAATGAAGCAGAGTTTGCAGACTCAGGAATATTCCTATTGCTTTCCATGGGTGTTATTCTTAAGTATTGATTTGAGAGGAACAGGAAAAGGGTGGGAAGAAGTGGTGTTGGGTGCATGGAGGTCTATCTCAGTGTAGAGGACAGGGAGCCAGAGGTGATGCTGGGATCCACTGATAAGATAACCCAGTCCCAGTCCCCGTGTGGTGCAGAGCATCTTGAATCTACTCAGTTCTGCACCACCTTTGAAGATGGCCTAGAACTCAGCAGACCCATTGGGACTGCTGCAGCCCTAGCCAGGGGAAGGGGAAAAGGTTTCCCCCAAAGTAACACAGCAGCAGCCCCAATGAATGTTGGATGCAGTACAGGCATGTCAGCCTGCCTGCTCCAATCCAATTTAGGATTGTGCTCAGGGCATACCAACAGTGTTGTGTGCCCATGGCACACATTAGGTCATGATGCAATGTGGGGGGAAAGTGCATATGTGGGCTTGCTCACACCCACCATCGTATATGCGACCATGGCATGAGACATCTTGCACACAGAGAGACACATGTCCACACACCCATACCCACACCCACACCCACACACACACAGAAAGAGAGAGAGAGAGAGAGAGAGAGAGAGAGAGAGAGAGAGAGAGAGCAAACATTTTCATTACATTTATAACATGGTTTATATGATACCCAGTAATATAATTTTATTTTTTTAAATGTAGCAATAAATTCAGTAAATAATAAATAAATAAACCTTGTAGCAATAAATTCCAAAACTCGCCTTCTTGTGTACTTGTCTCTTGTGAATCTACAGATGAAGCTGCTCTTCTCCTGAACCCTCAGATTCGCAGCTGGCAACTTTGTTAACAACTCACTACAGAATTGGGCCAAAACTTGTGCACAGTGCAAGCCTTTACTAGTACACAGTGGGAGAGGAACAAGTACGCAACAGCAATAGAAATCAGAGGGAAACAGATGGTGGTGTGTTCCCTAAGGGAAAACAGGGGCAGAATGAATAAAGAGCTGTAAATAATCTTTTTCCTTGTGGAAAAATGTTTGATCTGTTCCTTTTTTCATAGATTTAACAAGTCACACCTTTGGAACCAATGGTCTCCCTGTACCGCATTAGAAAGGGATGGGATGAAATAGTTAATACTGATCACAAAGGAAGGAAATAATCTGCATCTAGTGCTAAAAGTAGCCCTTCACCCACCTTTCTGATGGCCAAATTCTTGGCTGCAGTGAAACAAACATCGTTAGGGACTTAGTTCAAGTGCACTTTCTTGCTTTGGCTACTGGGACTTAGCTAGGCTGACTACATCTGAAGCCATTTTAACGGTCATGGCTTCCTCCCAGTAAAACCTGGCAACTGATTCAGCAAGGCAGCAAAACTTCATTCGATAGAGAGGATCTTTAACATCTTCACATTGCCAGTGTCTCTTGAAGGGGAGCCATGACAATTAAATTGGACACAAGCTCTGGTGGCTTCAGTAGCATTTCTCAAGAGCAGAGGTTGGCACATCACAAGGTAAAGTGGGCAACTGGGATGGTATGACCTGGAGTGATGACCTACACCGATTCCACAGCTGCCGCCTCTGCTATGGTGCTTTAAAAAAGAAAAATGCCTTACCATGGTTCCAGTTTTATTTAAAAGGGCAGCACAAAGAAAAAAAATCTTTGAAAAGAAGTTTCTTGTAAATAAAACCAGAAGTCCTACAATTTAAGGAAACTTGCTAAGAACAAAGTAGGAAAGGGGGGATGAGCAAGCAGGATGTGGATTATTGCACTTCACTCCCAAATTCTATCCTGGCCAGGTGATCCAGAAGAATATAATGATCAGTGGTATCATGTTCTATTGAGAGGCGAAGCAGAACTGACAGAGATTCATACCCCTTGTTCAGTTCCAGGTGTAGTTCATTATTAGGCAGCGTTTTTGTTGACCAACACAGAACATTTCTGCTCAAGTTGCAATATAAAACAATACTGGATCCACAGACACACCTCTCATTGCCTGAAATAACATCGCTCTTCTGTAGACCCTATGGACAATCCATTTGCAATCCAATTTCTGCAAAAACAAACAAAAAAAACTTGCATCTGAGCACAGAGACAGAAGAAAAGTATTTGTAGTCAAAACTTTTCTAGACCAAGTAATTGTCCAGGTCTAGGGTCCTAGTGGACATTTGATGGGAATGTATGTTTTGACATGAATGTATGACAGGAATGTTTTTTTGTCTGCACTTAGGGCCTCAACATCTTGGTTCCTAGTGGCTTTCTGTAGTTTTACTCCTTTGATGATGACCTACACCAGTGGTTCCCAGGAGATTGTCAAGCTGGGAGCTGACAAGGTCTCTGTACTGAGACTTATGGAAACTGAAATGGAGCAGCCTGTGCAGATTTACTTGGAAGTAACTAAATATACCTTGGTCCACTTTGAAAGGTAGGCTGCGTTGAAGCCATTCCACCAGAATGGTTCTGATTCTTGAATGTGCAGCTCACCAGATGCATCATAAGATGTTCCCCTTCTCACAATAGTAAAAGAGAGGTTTGAGTTGAACAGCTGGTATATTTAGGGTTGCGGTAATTCTCTTCCACAAAACCAGGGTAGGACCCCCTGTCAAACTTGCCAGTATGTGAAGACGATCCCCGGAAACTGGGACTGTCCTGTTTTTCTGGGACATATGGCAACACTAGGTATATTGAAGCTTCTTTTCAGTTTTGTAAAGTTAGGTGGGTCCTAATATTATT
The DNA here is from genome assembly GCA_030015325.1 of Cryptoblepharus egeriae. Classification (NCBI taxonomy): domain Eukaryota; kingdom Metazoa; phylum Chordata; class Lepidosauria; order Squamata; family Scincidae; genus Cryptoblepharus; species Cryptoblepharus egeriae. The sequence goes on along the minus strand of JAREYC010000001.1, from coordinate 125,685,469 downwards.
ATTGGCATCTATCAGTCTTGAAAGACTATAGTATTGTGCTTGATGCTGTATGCGAAACACAAAGGCCTGAGTAGATTAATATGGAGAATAGGCTGTTCCCCAAGCAGCAAATCCCCCCTCTCCATGACACTGAAATAGTCCAATGGAATGGCAGAGCCAATACGATTGGTTCCAGCTGCATCACAGAGCTGGGCTAAGAACAGGCGCTCACCCTGTCTTGTGGGAACCTGGGTCTCGAACCCTGGCCTTCTGGTTAATAGGCACAGTGTCTTAAACAGGTGCTGGTTAGCGGGCACACTTGTGCCACCCACACCCTTAGGGTCCAAATATAGTGCCATTTTAAAAAGTGGCTTCTGGTGCTACAAAGTTTGGAAACCACAGCCCTACATAGTTGGGTGAAGCATCAGGAAAAGCTAGACTTCCAGCACAATTCTGAGTACTGGAGCTCTTGTGTCAATGTAAGAGACATTTATGTTGACGTAGTTACAGTGCCACCTATGGGAAATTCATAGAGCAATCCAGAGTAAATTTTTTCTTGTGTTAACTCAAGAGTTCCTGTAGTTACTCTGGATTGCGCTGTCAATGAATGTGGCTTTGAAATCCATAGAAGAAACATTTCTCTCAATGACTTTAGTTTCTATGGAAAACATATTAATTTTTAATTGGCTTAGGAACTTTTGCTCTAAATCTCTATGTCTTTCAGGATCCACTCCAAGTCACCAGGCAAGATAGGCTGCTACCATAACTGTGCATGTGCAACCCTCCATCCCCATCAGGAGCCATTAGGTTCTGCCTCTACTAGCCTTTGCCAATGAACCCTTACGCACCACAAATTACTTTGCTGATTGAGTCCCACCCACAGTGGGCTGTGGGTGGCACAAGCGGTTAAGTCGCTGTGCCTGTAAACCAGCAGGCCAGGATTCAAGACCTAGGTCGGCCCCACAAGACAGGGTGAGCTCCTGTCCTTAGCCCAGCTCTGCGACACCAGCTGGATCCAATTGTATTGGCTCTGCCTTTCCATTGGACTAATTCAGTGGCATGGAGAGGGGGGATTTGCTGCTTGGGGAACAGCCTATCCTCCATAACAACCTAACCCAAGCTTTCGTGCTTCACATGCAGCGTATGCAGCGCTGAGCACGATACCATAATCTTTCAAGGCTGACGGAGGCCTGCTTTTTTTTGAGTCCCCTGTATTTTTTTGAAACCCTGTATCTGGGGAACTGAAGCTCAGCTGGGAACCCTGGAAAAATTGGCTCTCACTACCATTGCTGTTTGTCTACTCTGGGTGCCTTCCCTAGAGTAGCAGTTCGCAGAGGAGTTAACAGTTTTCTATCTTTGGTGTCACAATGTGTGAGTGAAACTTCTCCTTCATAATGCTGAGTACCATGCAGACCTTGGTGGTTTAGTAACAGAAGGAACAGAGGCAAAAAATGTAGAAGTTAGAGCTCAATACCCATCACGGAAAGGTTGGGGATTAGAAAAGCCAGGGATAACAGAAAACAACACTTGGTTAAGTAGGCAAGGTCCCAGGAGAAAAGTAAAGAGTGCCACCATGCTCAACAGCACCAAGATCTAGGTCAGAGGATGCAATGGACAATTTTATCATCTTGTACAGAGTCTTGCAAAAAATTTACTGCTGACATTATATTAACCAATGCCCCTAAAATGACGAGCCTATCATTGAATACTCACAGCCAACTGATATTCTTACCCAGCGTGAGGTTTAATGCTTTTTATGCTTGATCTGTCTATTTTGATGTGCTATTTCATTGCCGTCTAATTGGCTTGATCAGGAGATTAATAAAGTCAATATTTTTATTGATTAATCAGTGAAGACAACTGTATCCAGAGAGGCAGGGTATGATAGTTTCTTGATGGTTTTAGGCTGCAATCTGCTAGTCACAATTTCATGGGACTAGCCCTATTCAACCCCATGGAACTTATTTCTGAGTTGATATGCAAGTGCTGTAAGGCTCTGTTTGGTTTTGTTGTGTTACCGTGTAATAAAGACAACCCTTTCCTTAAACCCTTTCCTTAATTAACCCTTTCCTTAATTAAATTGAAGGTTCGTATGAGTGTTTTGAAAAGGACTTACATGGGTCACATATGCTGTACAAATTCATATCATTGGCAATGATTATAATATATTCTAATTAACTAAAAGGTTTGAAAGCTGTTGATCAGCTCCACTGTTGTCCACCTTGAGTACTGGGAATCAGAGAAGCCTGATCATGGGTATTATTCTTCCGCTGCACCATCACCAGCGTCGACTGAGCTTGAAATCATCCAAGCCTGTCTTCCTCCTTTGGCTCTTTGTTCCCCTCCTCTGTCATGCTTTCCCTCCTTGAGCAGCTTGTGTAGTCTTTCTAACCTGGAGCAGATGTTGTGGTGCTCTCCTGCACTTCAGCCCCTGCCTGGCAGGAAGCAGGCAAAGCAGCTGCTTTGATATTTTGTTACACAAAGACTTTTTTCTGATCTCGATCCATTCCTTTCAAGGAGGGGCACAGGCTTGCATCATGGAATATATTAATCTTTCTGCCATTTGTGGCAGCTCCCCTCTGCTACTTTGCCATTTGCAACATAATCTTCCTTTTTCTTCATAATCTTCCTCTTTCTGAGAGCGAGCAAGTGAGAGTGAGAATCACAAATATGAATATCCTTGCATACATTATGAATGCTTATGTCTTTCAAAGATTTCCCATTTTACAGGATTGTATAAACTAGTGGTTCTCCTTCATTTCAGCCCAAGACCCCTTTCTGAGAATGACTATTTGTCCAGGAACCCCCCCCCCCCAGTGATGCAATCATCCTGGAAGTGATGTCATGGTCACAAGTAACATGAAACAGGAGGTAACATCGCTGTGATGTCATAGATCCTCCATGTCTATTTAGAAATAAATCATATTGTGTTCAATGAGATTTACATCAAGGAAAGTATATTTGGAAGCCTGAGTGCCCCATTCCAAGATGGCAACATCCTTTGCCAGATTCCAAGATTGTGATGTCTAGCTTTTCATGGCCCGTCTGAAATGAAGTCACTATGGTCCTGACCCCTGCTTTGAAAATCAGTGGCATAAACTATGGTCTTTCTCAGCTGTCTTGGAAAAAGAATGAAGCGTGTACTTCATTCTCCTCTTCCTCATAATACAATGCTGTCTTTATGTGAGTATCACAACTGGTATTCCATGCCGTTCTCCATTCATGGAGAAGGAAGTTAGCACCAGGTCTTCAAGGCTCAAGACCCCACACCACAGCACCCCACTGATTCAACAGTTGGAGCCACCAAAGCAGGAATTAAACAAACCCCTATCCTACTGCGGACAACAGGGAATTGGGGAGGGAGATTCACGGCATTTCATGCAGAGAATTGATCAGAGGATGAAGATCTTTATGGTAAATGCCATATCTTATCCCCCATTTTTCAGCCCACTCTTCCCATTTTCTCTCCTTAAACTGAAACTTGTGTGGTTCCAAGGAGATCCATATGCCTTTGGGGGCTACAATCCCCACATCCCACTCCCACTGGGTGCAAAGTGTTCTCCACTGGTACAATTGTATATGGACCAATGATAGGATTGGGCAATTACAGCCCAATCCTAAACCTGTCTACTCAGAAGCGAGACCCATGTAGTCAATGAGGCTTACTCCCAGGAAAGTGTGAATTAAGATCACAGTGTATGTCTTAACAGAAGGCAATGTTTAAATACGTTCTTATATATAAGTAAATAGTTGCATAAGTAAATAGACTGGTGAGTACATAAGATGGTCAAGAAATGATCATCAGATATCTCTCCAACTTTTCCATTCCGTGTGAAGCTTTCACCATTTCCTGGAAAGATTGGCTATGGATTAATCTCTTTTCTGATCCTAGCCAGTATTTTAAAATAGGTTGCTGACAGCAGAATGATTCTTCCCAGACTCTCAATATACATTCACAGTTCAGTCCTTTCAAATATGCAGGACTGGTTTAAACTGGTTTAAACTTCTTTGTTCCTTACCAGCACATGGGTGAGGATAGGAAAGGAGAAGGCAGGAGGCAGAGGTGGGGCTCGGATCCAGCAGTTATGACGGGATGATGCACATGGAAGGGATGATGCACATCCAGATCCACATCAAGATCTAAGCCTTATTCCTTGGGCAATTGAGAGCAAACTACTCAGATCTGTGCCACCTCTAGAAGTGGCTCAGATCTGAGGTGACACATTGGGACTACTCTTGCCTTATCCTGGGGAAGGGGAAACAATTTCCATTCTCTGCAGTAGTGAAGCAGCAGCCCTGGATACACTGGATACAGCACAGGCAGAGCCAGCCTTCCTGTTCCAGCGCTAGTGAGGATTGCATACTTAGTATTGTAATAATCAAGCCCTAATGTCTGCTGTTTTCCATTACTCCCATTGCACCATGCACACTGATTAGGAATCTATTTTTGTTTATGACTCTATTTTTTATATGATTCCTATTCACTACTTAGGCTGTAGCAGACACCTGTTTAAATCTTGATTTTTAAAGCAAGAGCATATTTCTCCTATTGGTGTCTGCTCTATAATGGCCCTTTAATGTTGAATGTGTACAGTCTTTTGCAATATACAATTTATGTACTCTTCCATCCAATTTGTTAATTAACTACTTAAAAAGCCTGGCAGTTAATCTGGTAACAACAATATTTAATTGGCTGACGACCCTAAACACAACACAGTGTGGCAGAGCTCAAATAAAAATGCCACTGTGATTTAATATCTCTGTGAAATCTTTCCAGTTTCTTTGGCATCCAGCAACACAGGAAATGTTTTCTACATTTCCATTTAGAAGATAATATTTTGAAGGGCTCTAAACTGCATGATAAGCTTTCATAAAACATAAAAGCTTTCATAATATTTTTTCCAGCTATTCTTCCTTAAACAATCAAATACCTCATCAAAAATGTATCCTCCCCAATATATCTTCTATAGATTTGTTCAGTCTAAAGAATTATAAAATTCAAACATCAATTGAATATATTCTAATATAGAACTGGCATTTGGAAAAAAGAGCACAAACCTTACTTGTGCTGGAAAATGTATTGAGTCACCTCTTCCAGACTGGGAGACCTGGGTCCCTGATCATGCTTGGGCCTATTTCCCATCCCAGTTGGTGCCTTTCCCAACAGATTGGGAAGAAAACACCCATGGCCTCCTTCTTGAATCTAACCTTAATTGGAGCAAACATATATTAGCATGGTACTGAAACTATTAGTGCTATATATTGACAAGGATCTAATGAGTAACTGGCCCTATACACCCCAGCAATGTCTGTTCAAGTGGCTTCTGCTGGTGTTTTTTTGCATTTTAGATTGTAAACCCTTTTGGGACAGGGACCCATTAGCTATTAATTAGCTATTAATTGTTTCATGTTCTTGTAAACCGCTTTGTGAACTTTAAAGTTGAAAAGCAGTATATACATACTGTAGATAGATAGACAGATATGTTGCCCCAGTAATCCTCTTCCCATAGAGATTGGAAGCCAATTGGAGGCTCATCAAAGAATATTTTAGGGCACAACATGCAACAGATGGGCTAAACCACTGGGCTTTATAAATTATGAAAATTGCCAGTGAAATATGTAAAATAAAGGATCTTAATTCAAGATCTTATTACTGCTGTGTAATTCAAGATCTTATTACATGCCAACATCATGGCAAATGTTGCATTCTTAGCCTCAGGAGAGTACTCAACTTATGCCTGTCTGCACAGGAACAGAAATCCATTAGAATTATTTGATCTGTTTTAAATGCCTTTGCACCTCCACTATGGCACAATCCAGAGTAACTACTGAGAGTCTTTGCTCTGGTGTAAGAACAATTTGCTCTGGATTGCAATATGAATTTCCCATAGGTTTTCACTAGGTGGTGCAGTAACTACAGGTACACGTAATGTCTCTTATGTACTCCCATAGTTACTCTGGATTGTAGGAGAAGCCTGCTTTCAAAGACTGGATAGAAGAATAAATTACTGTCTCGTTTGGGTGCTTTTCAGGGAGAAAGATAGAGTACAAATCGAATGAATGAATGAATGAATGAATGAATGAATGAATGAATGAATGAATGAATAAATAAATAAATAAATAAATAAATAAATAATTCTGATCTCTCCGGTTGAACTGCAATTGCATGGCTTACACTGCAACTAATGCATTCCATCCTGCTTTGCATCATCTACTTTTAAAAAGTTTACAAGTGATTTACATTAATTTGGCTCCCTGTTCTAAAAGGACTCACAGTTTAAAAAGATGTAGAATAGACACTAAAAAAGATACTGTACTGGAGTAATAGGGACTGTTTCTCTCCCCTGGCTAAATATAAGAGGAAAAACACTTGCAAAAGTGCATCTTACCCAATTTACATGGAATTGGGGGACAGAATTAATCACTGACTAGTGACACAGTCTGGGGCTTCAACAGCTGAAGACAGTAGAATTTGGCAGGAGCAGCCGAGAACAGCTTAGCCAAAATGATCATTAAACATGGTGTGTTCTTTCTTTCCACAAGAATCATACCTGTTAACTGTAACAAAGGATAGATGGGAACTGCACACTCTTCATATGATGGGACTGGAAAATAAAATATTATTTTCTTGTCCCTGCTCCCCATTCTCTTGCTGCATTCTAAACCTAATTGTTCTTCATTCCCCATATGGCAGAATTGCATAAAGACCTGGAGCCAAATGTCACACTGACGGGGGGGAGGGGGGTGTTTTCTTGGCTGTTGTATGTGTACAGTTTTACCAAGGTACCTCACTACTGTCTTGCAACCCTTCTGTTGAGCCTCTGTGAGCACAGATTGCAAAGGGAGACAAATGGTGCTAGTCATTTAATCTGAATATCTGAATGAACACTGTTACCCAGTGTTCTTTACTATTTTCAAAGTTTCCAAGGCAATGGGACAAAAATGACCATGAAAATGATAAAACTGACTCACAGTACAATCCTAACCCCTTATTAGGCCCACACATGTCCCTTGCACAAGTCCCCTGGGGAGGATCGCAAAAGTATGGTAAGGCCTTCTATGCCACTTCTGGGGGCATTAGGCTGGCACATAGATATGCGCTGTCCTTCCCACACCACCATGGGAAAGAGGAGATCAGGGTAACCATCAGTGATGGGATTCAAAGAAATTAACAACCAATTCTATGCCCATCTGGCAGCCACTTTTAAATGGCCATTTTTAAACTTTATATGTCCTATCTCTCTTTAACAACAGGTTCTATAGAGTAGGTGTGAACCTGCTGGAGCCCACCACTGGTGGACCATATGTCCTCTTTTTCTTGGACATGTCCTCTTTCTTAGCCTTGTGTCCCGGGGGGCGGGGGAACCTTAATTGTCCTCCTTTTCTTTATGAGCTTGCAGCATGTAGCCTTCTTGTTATTAATAAATTATATGTAATAGTTTGAAATTTAATAATAAGTAATATGGTGTTTAAATTAACCATCTGATATATATACGTTACAACTCTATTGTAGAATGGAAAGCAATAAAAATATGTGCTTAAAAAGTGCATGTGAGTTAATGGAGCAAATGGATCTATGTACATTTTAATATAAATGCATGTAAAGTATCACTCAATAGAGTGTAGATTTTGAAAAGAAAACTTTGAAAAGTAGATAGTTACAAAACCGCTTATTTTAGTGATTGTGAAATGGAACAGAAAAATATTAAACTTAATTTTATTTTTTTGCCCGAGTCTGGGACTCTCTCAAGCAGAGAGCCCAGAGCCCAATTGGCAGTAATTGGTCCAACTGGCTTAAAGTTTGCCCTGCAGCAGAGGCTGTGTCTACAGTCCTGTGTCCTGCAGGATAAGATTGGGTCATAGCCTACCCTAACAGCAAGAAATCTTCAACTGTGACAGTCTTATCCAAACTCTCTTTTAAACCATCTAGAGTGGTGATTTTAAAAAATGACAGACCGTAAGTGGTATGCAAAGAGATCATTATCTAGCATGACTATTAAATATTGGCTCATTGATGACTGATTATTCTTTTAACAGTGACTGTTAAAGCAGAGTTGCTCCTTATGAAATGTTTCACTACTGTCATCATTATTATAATCGATATACTCTGATTCCAGATATTGATTTATGAGTTTCCAATCCTTAAATGAATTGTCAGTAATGTTTATTCAGGTTAAAATGTACCTATTCAATCAGCAGAGAGATACTATCATTTTGATGTGCATCGATAAACATTTAGGAAGACAGGATTTTCATCTGATAACAGGTTTTAGATTATGGACACAATCCAGAGTAACTACACAGAGTCCTTGCTCCGATGTAAGAACAATTTGCTCTGGATTGCAATATGAATTTCCCATAGGTTTTCACTAGGTGGTGCAGTAACTACAGGTACATGTAATGTCTCTTACGTGCTCCCGTAGTTACTCTGGATTGTAGGGTATGGCAAGAAAAATGCCTACCTTAAAACAGAATAACCTATGAATATCTCATCCCATTAACAGGTCAGTCCTATCCTGGTCTGAAACAAGCAGGCCATCTGGTTTGCACTGTATGCAGCACAGGCTTGCTGCCACACAACCCAAAGCAAGGAGAACTATTTCCTTTTAATAAGATGATGCAGATCCAAGTGGCCCTGTACCAGGCTAGGTCACCCAAGAAGGAGGTTAGGATTATGCCAGGCAGCAGATCCTGGTACTGCTTCACTCCCCAGACCTGGCACACCAACCACCTTCCCTGGTATGCTCCCTTTCTCCCCATCTCCTACAACCCCCATGCCAGCTGAGACAGCCAGTGCATAGGTATCACCTTGGTGGGAAAGGTAAAAGCGTTTTGTGCACCTTGGCATCTAATCTTGCCATCCCCATGACCACAGAAGTGTCTTTGGACAATGCTGGCTCTAAAGGATTGTAAACAGGGATGAGCACCGCACACTATACTCGGAGATGACTGGTAGTTAACCTGTGGGGGGACTTTACTGACCTATCTGCTGGTGCAAAGGGACCCAATTCAGCCTCTGGAGGTTGGCACATATCTCTGCACCAGCCTACCTCCTCCCACAGTGACACAGAAGTGACTTATGGCACTTTTGCAATACGCAGAGGACAACGGAAGAAACTTGCACCAGCCAACAATGCAGTTTGGATTGCATCCTTAATAACAAACTAGTTGTTATTAATAACAAATTCCAGCTTCGGCAGCTACACAGGCTGGCCATTCATTTCTGGGCTGAATACAAGTGCTTGTCTTGATCTTTAAAACCCTATATAGTTCGGATGTGGGGTATTTGAAGGACCACCTTTTTCCATACAATCTGACCTGTCACCTAAAGTCATCAGAAAGGGCCCTGCTGACTGTGCCGCCACTGAGAGAAGTGAGAGGAATGGTGGCCAGGAACAGGGCTTTGTTAGTGGTTGCACCCCGGCTTTGGAACTGCCCCAGAACTCAGGAAAACCTCTTCCATACAGAGCTTTCTGCAGAGTCTGAAAACTTTCCTATTTTTGAGAGCTTTTAATTGAAGTGGAGGTTGGGGGGTTCATGTGTTTTTTATTTGTGAATATTTATTAAAATGTTTTTAAATGCTTTTAACTGTTGTATTATGTTTTAAATTCTATTTTTAGCTGCCTTGATTCCACATGCAGAGAAAGTCAGGATATAAATCTATTAAATAAATAAATAATACAATTTAAAATGTATATTGTGTTGGTGAAGTTACTGGCTATCATTGGCTGTGTTGCTCTGATATCACAAACTAAAAATGGAGAAGCAGACAAACCTGGCTCTAGGAAATGAATAGTTGGTTCTTTATATATAGCAGGCCAATTTGGAAGCCATGTGTGTTTTATGAATTTTATTGTTAATTAACTGTTTTGGCTATTTTTATTACAGAAAATCAACATACAGTGGTGCCTCACATAACAAGTTTAATTCATTCCAGAAGCATGCTCGTTAGGTGAAACGCTCTTTATGTGAAGCAGATTTTCCCATAGGAAATAATGGAAACTCAGACGAATGGTTCCACAACCCTGAAAATATTCATATAAAAATATTAATTGGATGTAAAAATGATGACAAAACACTGGAATTGAATTCAAAACATGCATTCAATGTGCATGATCCTATGAAGTCTAGTTAGGCTGCAATCCTAAAGAAACATTCCTGGAAATAAGCCACATTTAACACAATGGGCTTACTTCTGGGTAGACATGGTTAGGAGGCTGCAATCCAAGACACTTTCATCTGCAATGCAAGACACTTTCAAAGTGTCTCCCACTTTCTCCTTCTCTTCATCCTGAGCCTCTCTCTCCCCTGCTCCCTTCTGGCTAGCCCTGAGCTGCTTCCCTCTTCTCCACTGCTCTTCTCTCCCTCTGCCCAGCAGACGCCCAGCCACAGGAGGAACAGCACGGAAGGGTTGCTTTCACTATGGGCAGGCTCACTAAGGAGAACTGACACTTTTTAAAAGGGCTGCTTGGTGGCGCGTCTGCTCCAACTGCCAGCGAGTGTTTGTTACGTGAAGCACAGTTTGTTACATGAAGCAGAATTCTCGAGAAATTTTTGCTTATTATGTGTATCACTTGGTAAGCAAGGCACTTGCTAAGCGAGGTACCACTGTATACAATTTGCATAAATGAGGCACCAAACAGCCGTTTGATGTGCAGAAATCGAATGGTGAGTTTTTCACAGCTTGGAGAAAAAAGTTTGCAAAGCAAATTGCTTTTAAAAGCCAGCTTCAGTTGACCCCATTTGCTGGCTATTTTGACCTGGCCTACTTGGGCAGCTTTAATTGACTCCAATCCACTTGAGACATAAATTTAGAAGATGCCTCCTGGAAGAAGTGGATGTTCCATGATTTTTCACTGGTCTTGCTTATTTCAGTTTTAGATTATTATGATGAAAGCCTGATCTCATCTTACTGATCTTTCAGCACAGTCCTAAGCATGCTTACTCAGAAGTAAGTCTCCCTGAATTCAATGGGACTTACTGCCTGGTAAATGTGTATAGGATTGGATTTATGTCTCAAGGCCCAATTCTTCCCAACTTTCCAGCTCTGGTATAGTTATGATGGATGATTTTTCCATCTGGGTTTTCTCCAGATGGAAAAAATGAGAGAATATTGGAAGGTGGCATTTGGCCTCTTAAATATGCTTCTCTTCCCACTTCATGCTTTTGATAAACGAACTCAATGCATATAATCTGCGTTTCTAAATCTGAAAATTTTGACATTTAATTACAAAAAAATAATACTTTGCAATGATTGATTGCCAGTGAGAGTTTTCATCCGAGAGTCATACTTGGATCTGTTTGAGGATTTTTACCTGCCCTCAAATCATAGGATGAGATGGATTAAAGATGTAAATAAATAGACAAACCTTACTGACAGGGGGAATGACTCCACAGGGACTCAACTAAGTGAGGATGGGTAAAGATAATAGACCAGTACATTCAGAAGGACAGGCTCTTCTCCTCCCCAGAGATGTAACCCAGCTGTACTTATGCTTGGTACTAATAGACAATTGAAGAAAACGTTGTTGCTGTAAGCTTTGAACTATGAATCCCCAGAAGGATAATTTGGCCTGACCGTCTTGTTGTCATGGGGACAAAAAGCACCCCTATTTATTCTAATGCTACCGTATGCTGCTTGCCAGGCAGCAGCAAAAAACTGTTTTAGATGCATAAAATGTTTGCAGCAGTTTGCAGCCTTGGGGGGAGGAAAATTCTCAAACCCCATTTGTGAAGCTTTTGTCAGTCTGTCGTGATGCTTAGACAAAGCTGCATGCTATGTACGTGTATGACGGGAATCATAGAATCCTATAGTTGGAAGGGACCTAGTAGGTCATCTAGTCTGACCCCCTGCCTGTAGTAGGAAATCCTCCTAGAAGAGCATCCCCAACAGGTGCTTGTCGAGCCTCTGCTTGAAGATCCCCAGCGAGGGAGAGTCCATCACCTCCCTTGACAATCTGTTCCATCACTGGCAAGCTGTTCCATCAATGGCAATCTGTTCCCGTGGCAAGCTGTTCCAGCTTCCTGCACTCCAGATGTTTCACGGAGCAACTTCCTTCATGAGAGCCAGGATGGTGTGGTGCAGTGGTACATGAGCGTTTCTGCCTAAGACACCTTCTGAGAAAGACAATCTGTCTGGGACACCCTGGAAGTGATGTCATAGCTAGAAGTGACATTAAAAGTGCCAAGTGCCGGATTCCAAGATGAATGCACCCAGCTTTTCACAACCCCGCTCAAATGAAGTAGTGCCCCCCATGGGGGTCCCATCCCCACTTTGAAGACTACTGGTGTAGTGGTTCAAGAGTTGGATCAAGACCTAGAAGATCCAAGTTCAAATCCCTTCTTGGCCATAAAGTTCTTGGTGACCTTGGGCCAGTCACTCACTTTCGCTTACCTTATAAAGTTATTGAGACAATAGCAGGAGGGGAGGAACTAAAGCTTTGTAAGAAATGCACACCATCTCTGGCATACCAGTGTGCCACAGAACAGTAGTTGAAAATTACTTTGCGGCACAGGAGTTGCTAAAGCATGCTTCTTTCTTTCACTGTTCTGTCACTGTAATGTTATAAGCTGAACTGGTATCATAGGAATGAAACATTTTCCTATGCTAGGATGGACCCTCCCTGAAATTGGCATCATGTTACTTGCTAGTCTTCCCACACAATCTTATACTTCCCATGCAGTCTTGTACTACACGAGCTGTATGGGTCAGATGTTCTTTCATTTTCTCTGTGAACTGCTTTATGAATGTTTTGTTGAAAAGCAGTATATAAAATACTGTTGATTGATTGATGTATTCTGCCCTGACTGCTGTGTCACTAGTATAACTTCATAATGTGTCTAACTTTTAAATTCTGAACTTCAGAAATGAGAAATACTTGTCATTTCCCAGTCCAGAGTTTCCTCTTATCTTTGGAGTTTATGGACATTTTCTATATCTCTAGTTTCAACTTGTTGGGCACTATTGAAGCCCCATCTAAAGAGGACTATATCCATATAGTTTTTGTTTGAACAGAGGTTAAGATTCCTGTATGCCTGCATAAGTAAGTCAAAAGATAAAGCTAGCTATATTGCTGGAAGAGGGGTGATGACAAAAGCACCCCATCTTAAGCTTTGTTCCTGTGCTGATGTGCCTACTAAGCTCTGTCTCCTTCATATGCAGCACATGTCTGCACTGACAAGCATGGCATAGGTATCCCCAGCTTTCTGATGGTTCATTTTCTGAGGACCCATTCTCTCAGTACCTTTCAATTATACCCAGAACTCATCCATTCAACATACATTCTGCTCTTTCAACCTCTCTCTGCTGATCTAAAGGCCAATAATGCCTTCCCCTGATGTAGCTCCCATTCCCAAAGAAGAATCCGTTTGCTGAAATTTTGTGCAGCAGCAGAAATTTGCAAGATAAAGGGGGATTTGTAATTTGCTAGCTGAAAAAGCATTGGAAGCAACATTTATAAACTAAAAAGAGATTGTTTTCATTTTTGGAAGGTGCTCGGGACCCTAAACCATCCAATAAGAGATGCCTGTACCTGGATCACCTCTCCCCTGATCTGGAACACCAATTGCCCAAGCAAAGAATAAACAGAAGCACTAATATTTGCTTTGGATTAGCTTAATATGCTGTCAGTGTTTCACCTGAACTTCAAGGTGGTGCATAAAAAAATCCAGCACTTGATTTTTTTTCTGATTATGGTGGCTGTCTGCTCACATTGGACTGTTATCTGACTTCTTTTTGGTGAGGAATTGCGGTAGCTCAGTGTACACACACCTTAGCATGAGGTGCAAAGAAGGTGGCAGAGTTCTGAGTGTTAGTGACTTTATCACATCTGACTGCAAGCAGAGGAAGCCAGGGAGGTTGCATTAGACTGCAAGCAGAATCGTATTTTTGAATGCTCCTTTGTGTTAGAAACAAAATCAATTTGCTACAAGCGTAAAACGAGCCTACGGAGCCAAGCGGAACATAGTTTTTCCCTTGCTGTTCCATTTTTAATCTGTAGCATTTTTGGGGTGTTTTTTTTTCCTTTAAACATGGGAAGAAGTAAAAAAAAAAAGAAATGGTAACCTCCATTTACAGCCTGTAATGATTCAGTCAGGGCGACTAAATGTCATAATGACAGAAAATCCCCACCCATAAATGTAGGACACCCAAGAAAAATGTAGGACATGCCAAAATAAAAACTAAAAACATTCATGTATATTGCTTTCATGTGGTTACCGATAATTTAGAACACGATGGCTGCAATACTAAAGAGAGGATTGCATTTATTCCCACTTTCCTGGGAGTAAAACCCTTTAAACGCAATTTGGCTTACTTTTGAGTAGATATGATTAGGATTGTGCTCTAAATTACTTATTCAAAACTATTACATATCATTTATTATCATAATTACAAAAATTACATACTGCCTGATCACAAGGGAAAGGGGGCAGTAAAGTTTTTTTCTAGGGCACATGGGTAAAAAAGAGAGCATGTCCTGGAAAAATAGGACATATAGTAACCTGGTGAAATGCACCCAATCACCTCAATGCCACCTTTATTCATGTTTATACCTGGCCTGAATGTTATCACAAGTCATCACAGTGTGTGTTGGCCAGATGAAGCATATACATGTACTGCTTCTACAAGCAGAAGACAAGTCAGACACCCCTTGCGTTATATGCAAGCAGCCACCATGCACCAGCAAAACCCAGCAAAAAGGAGCAAAACAGTTGCAAGTACCAGCCCTTGCTTTATTCCATGTGATTAAATTAGGTATTTCTGTGTCGGAGACATTTGGCCCCATCATTCCCTACAGCACATGTGTATATGTACTCACTGGAGTAGAAAATGGATGGAACTGCACCTACATGTAATATTGGAGAGGAGTGGTTAGGGAGTTGGACTGGAAGATCCAGGTTCAAATCTGACCTTGGCCTGGAAGCTTTCTTTCTGACTTTGTGCCAGTCACTTCATCTCAGCCACATCTACCTTTCAGGGTTGTTGTGAGGTCAAAAGATAAGCTGGCATGGGCATTTGTATTGGCATGTTATACTGTTTCTGAACCTGCAGACAGTCCATAGTCAACATGAATGGTCGACACTAATAGACCTGTCCTCCATTAATTTGTCCACTTCCATTTTAAAGCTCTATCAGTGCAATTCCTAGCATGTCTAAGGAAAAAGTCCCATTGAGTTCAATAGTATTTACCCTCAGGATAGTGTGGTTAGGCTCGCAGCCCATATCCATTAACTTCTGGAAATTTGAGTATCCTCTCTTGCCCTACCCTGATAATTCAGAAGTGAGATTGTACTGTATGATGGCATCTGAGGGGAGAAGCACATGAACTGAACTTTCCATTAATGAATGCATTAACTTAGGAAGAGTCCCTTTAAAAAAATCCTTGCAGCAATAGACAATTAATTGGAACCTTCTTAACTATGAATGAAAATCTTTTTCTATTATGTATGAGAGCACTATGAAGGAAGTTGACTTGCGGCAGTCACAGGAGCATGCCATCTGCTGGCTGCTTTCTGAACATAAAGCTCAGGGATCTCTAAACATACTGTATATAACAGTATGTATAGTTCAGGGTTCTTTTGCCAAGGGGCCACATCAAATATCTGGCACAGTGTAAAAAAAAATCCAAACAGCGCCAGAAAAAAACCAGTTAAGTATACAATTTAAATAAACATATTAGAGTTGGAATGTAATAAAATTTGGCTCAAATTTTCAGGATTTTGAAAGCACCAACACCCGGCACACACTTAAATGAACACAAACAAAGGACATACTTAAATGTACCCCCATTTCCACTACCCTACCATCACAGCTCCAGTCCTGGTTGGTAAACTGAATCAGAGGCTTTTAGGGGACCGGAGGCTGGCCATGGTCTGCTTAGAGGCTCACAAAGGGCTGCATCTGACCCTTCGTCCTGGGTTTGGAGACCCCCGATATAGTGGAATGCAAGCCTGATCCTAATGCCTCTGACCCAGTTGATCCGACGTCTGGAGTTCTCTGTGGGTTCCTCAAGACTGGATTTCTTTTTAGCTAGTTGTGTAGCTGGAGGTTGGTCACAAGATCCTGGGGTGGCTCTCTTCTGAGGGATGCTGTTATTGCTGTTATGTGTAAATCAGTGGGATAAGTTAAGAAGATGCAAACGCATACATACAATGATGTAGCTGATGATCATGTAGCAAAGCTCAAAATGTTGCCCCAGATGTAATGTCACAATCAGAAGCTTTTTTTAAAAAGCTGGGCTTTTGAAAAAAGAAAATTGGAGGAAAATCGCCTCTTCCTCCCCAGCAGCTTGCCACACATTTGCTATGCTGCCTTCCCCCAGCTAGTGGCATAGCTAAAATCAAAGAAGATTTTGTAGCTCCCCCAACAACAAAATCAAATTTAAGGAAGTAAATAAAAGTGTGCCCTTTGTTGGTTAGAGAAACTGTGCTGGCGCGAAGAGGGATGATTATTCTCTCCCTGTTAAATATAAGAGGAGCACCACTTCGAGGTGGTGTAGAGGAGTGCCTGTAATTCATATGAACACCTTATTAGTTCCATACTGTATTATAATTATGGTATATCTGCTTAGCTTTCACAGCAATCAGTCTCACTGGTCAGTTTTCAGTTAAGAAAATCCACTTTTGCTCCATAGACAATTGGTGTTTTCATTTTCTGGTTAATTGACCATAATATTGATAGAATACAGATATTTCAATGTAGTTTGCTCCACTTCATTCTACGTTAAATTACCTTTTTACTGAAATAAAATGATGGTATTAATACATATTCCATTTTTCACCATTTGGATTACTAGTGTCAAGCACAGCTTGTTGCCCCCCTAATGCTGTACTTATTTTATCATGCTTGAAATATCAGCTTCAAAGACTTGAGGTTAGTTGCATCAAGAAAACCTAATTTATATTCCACTGTTAGAAAGCAATGCACAACCTCTTCACATGGCAAACTCTGTAGAAATGTTGTTTAGGTTGACCTAGTTTTGGAGCAGGGAGGACTAATAGGCATATAGTCAGGTATAGCAGCAGAGGATGGCCTATTGTACTTGTTAAACTCTGTGAACCTATTTATGGAATTGGGATCTATTTTCACTTCACTGGTCACAAAATGTCAACTTCAGGCAGTGGTGGGCACAGCCTTTCCCAACAACTGGTTCTCCAGAAGTGGGCGGGGCCAGGCTGGGTCAGGGGGTGGGGCCAGGGTTAGAGGGCGGGGCAGGAAGGGCATGCCACCTTAACCCTTAGTTTACCAAAAAAATTGTATCACTTGTGACTGCATCAATCAGTATTAAGCCCCTGAGTAGGGCTGTGAGTGGCGCAACAGGCTAAGACGCTGTGCCTATTAACCAGCAGGCCAGGGTTCGAGACCCGGGTCGGCCCCACAAGACAGGGTGAGCTCCTGTCCTTAGCCCAGCTCTGCGACGCCAGCTGGATCCAATCGTATTGGCTCTGCCTTTCCATTGGACTAATTCAGTGGCATGGAGAGGGGGATTTGCTGCTTGGGTAACAGCCTATCCTCCATAACAACCCAGGCTTTCGTGCTTCGCATGCAGCGTATGCAGCGCCGAGCACGATACCATAGTCTTCCAACACTGACGGAGGCCTACTTGTAAGCCCCTGAGTTCAGTGTAATTTATTCCTAAGCATTATGCCTTGTTGTGCTCTCAGGGGGAATGTGTGCCACAAATAAAAACATAAAAGCATAAGAAAAGTCTCCACTGGATCACACCAAAGACCCATCTAGTCCAGCTTCCTGAATCACACAGCAGCCCACCAGCTGCCTCAGGGAGCACATATGACACTTGCATCCAGGTGCCTAATACAGCAGACACTACCACAAGTTCCACAGGTGGTGCTCATACCACTAGTTGAGAAACACTGATCTACAGTTTAGGACCAGAGTCTGTGGTGTCCATCTGAAGGGTGAGGTTTGCCTCTAAGCCACTACTTAAGGCTACAATCCTGTCCACACCATCCTGTAAGTAAGCTCCATTAACTGTGATGGGACTTACCAGTACTTCTGAATGGTCATACATAAGATTTGGGCTCTTAGAATCCCAGCCTCTTGCTGCAATATAACACTTGCATCCAGGTGCCTCAGTACCAGCAGACACTACCACAACTTCCACAGGTGGTACTCATACCACTGGTTGAGAAACACTGATCTACGGTTTAGGACCAGAGTCTGTGGTGTCCATCTGCAGGCTGAGGTTTGCTTCTAAGCCACTACTTAAGGCTACAATCCTGTCCACACTTTCCTGTAAGTAAGCTCCATTGAATACAATAGGACTTCTGAGTAGTCAAGCTCTTAGTAACCATCCTTTGGCTGCAATCCTATTCACTTTCCTGAGAGTAAGCTCCACAGACTCTAATGGGACTTCTGAGTAGCTGTCACGGGTCAGCCTATTCCTTCCGCCAGCATCCCTACCTTCTGGGGTCTGGTCTTCCAGGACCACTGAGATTTGGGTCTCGTCCTCGTCTCCCCCCTGGGCGTACATGATACACACGGACACAAGCAGGTAGGTTTCAACAGGTTTACTTTGGTACTCACTTTCTAGTTAAACAGTTATTAACTCTTTCTTTCTCCTTTATAGGTTACAACTTTGGCAACGTCTTTTACAACAGAACCCCACCAACAACAACAGGTAAGAGTCTCTCCTTCTATCAACTTAGTCCTTTACAAGACAAATGCAATCATCTCACTTCTGGTTCTTTTTACAGTTACGTCTTGCTCCCTCCACGTCAGCTCCTCCTTTCTCCTGGATGGACTTCTGCGCTTCTGATTCGGGAAAGGGGCCAGGATATTTATGCTTGATCCCAAGCTGGCATTCTTGTTCTTCCAGGGTTAGGACTTCCAGGGATAAATTCTTTGGGTTCTCGCGCCACGCTTGATATGTACTCCATTCTTTCCATGGCAAGTCCTCCTGCCAAAGAACCTCCCGTTCCTCCCCCTCTCGCTCCCTTATATCTTCTACCCCTCCCCCCATTTCTTCCCGCCAGATCCCTGTCAATGTGGGAACACCTCCTCGAGCATACCATTTGGTAGAGGGCCCTACTATAATTCCCCTCCGCTTTGGTCCTCCCCTCCCTCCTGTCTTCTATAACTCCACCATGTCACTCATGGACCATACTTCCACTGCATCCAGAAAGTCTTTGATGTCAAGGGGGGGGGGTAATCTGGTCTTCTCCACACACGGAGGCTCTCCCCCATGTGCACCCCCATCGGCTCCATGTTGAAGCGCTGGTGTGCGTCCCAATCAACACCACAGTAGCCAAGAATAGGATTGGGCTCTAATGCTGCACTCCTCTGCACACTTTCCTGGGAGTAAGCTTCATAGATTGAAATGGGATTAACTTTTGAGTAGTCAGGCATAGGATTACAAGCTCTTAGAAACCAGCTTCTTTCCAGGGAGTAAGCTTCACTATTATAATGGAACTTACTTCTGAGTAGACAGTTGATTGGGCTTTGAGGCTACACTCCTATCCTCACAGGGGAGTAAAACCTGCTGACTTTAATAGGATTAACTTCAGAGTAGGCAGTGGACTAGGCTCCGGGGGGGGGGCAGGATGGGAACTGGGGCTATTGGGGGGGGCAAAAGGACTACAATGTGGATAGGATTGCAGCCTGAGCCCAATCCTAACCATGTCTACTCAGAAGTAAGTACCATTCAAGTCAGTGGGGCTTACTCCCAGAACTGTGTGGTCAGGATTTTAACCTTACAGTCCAATCCTATGCAGGCTTCCTTAGAAGTAAGTCTCATTCTAGTCAGTGGGGCTTACTCCCAGATAAGTGTGGATAGGATTGCAGCCTCAGATAGCCCAGTCCTAACCATGTCTACTCAGAAGTAAGTCCCATTATAGTCAGTGGGCTTACTCTCAGGAAAGGAGACAGGGCTAGAGGAACAGGGCTGGAGGGAGAGATCCAATCCTCTGCCAATCTCCTCAGAAGTAAGTCCCATTATAGCCAGTGGGCTTACTCTCAGGAAAGTCTGGATGGGAAAGTAGCCTCAAATCCTATGCTACTCAGAAGGAAATCCCATGATAGTCAATGGGAATTGCTCCCAGGAAAGTGTGGCTAGGATTGTGGCCACAGTCTGCAGTCCTCTACTATACAGTGTGGCTTACTCCTGAGTAGTACTGAGTAGTTCTCCATGCCTAGTACTGGGCTGCAAAGGCACCCGGGGAGGCAGGCAGGCAGGCAGGCAGGCATGGCCCCCACCAAAAGCCCTGGAGGACTCATCCTCACAACACTCAGATGCTCAGCTACAGACCTTTCTCAATAGCTCTGGCTTCTGTATTCCCGCCCAAGGAGCCCTTTGTAAAGCTGTCCATCATGTGTCTGATTAAAAAAACACACACCATCACCAGAGAGGCTGCTCATTTGCATATGAGAACCCATCATGCTTTGCAAACTGCATAAGGAAATAACTTCTGAAAACTTGCTAGAAATAAGGTTTTTAATCAAAATAAGATGTTTAGCAAAAACAGCCTTCCTGAATAGCATCAATCCAAGGTTTGGGGCATGAACAATTTCTTCACTCTGACTTGAAAGCATGGCGCTAATAGTGATGCAAACACCCTCCGTCTCAGCAGTCAGAGTCTGAATGTGCTGTGATGGTCATGGGAACAGACTGTTTGTATTTTAAAATTAAAAAATAGCCTTAGGGAGGGGAAGGAGGGGAGAGAGAGAGAAGGGGAGGGAGGCTCAGAAGAGGAGGGAGGAAGGAGGTGGAAGAGGAAGGAGCTTCTCCTCTGGGAAGACAGACCCAGAGGCCCTTTAAGAGAAATTCAAACACACTTGCATGCAATTCAAAGATGACGGCCCCCTCTTTAACAACCGGTTCGCTAACGTCAGCCCCAAATTAACAACCAGTTCTACAGAACCGGTGAGAACTGGACACAGCCCACCTGTGACTTCAGGTTAATAATGTGTGGTGTCTGCACATTACTAGGGTGCAGTGATGATGTACCCTCATTTCCCCCACCTACCTTTTTTATTGCTGGCTATTTGTTTTGGAAAGAAGTCAAGCTTTGATGGACACTAAGGGTGCAATCCAGAGTAACTACGGGGAGTCCTTGCTCCGGTGTAAGAACAACGTGCTCTGGATTGCAATATGAATTTCCCATAGGTTTTCACTAGGTGGTGCAGTAACTACGGGTACATGTAATGTGTCTTACGTGCTCCCTTAGTTACTCTGGATTGTAGGGTAATTGTCAATCAAAGCAGAGCAGACCCCCAAATCCAGAGTAACTACAGGAGCATGTAAGAGACTTCACATGCATCCATAGTTACTGCACCACCTAGTGAAAACCTATGGGAAATTCATAATGCTATCCAATATAAGTTGTTCTTACCACGGAGCAAGAACTCCTCATAGTTACTCTAGATTTTGCCCAGAGCTTCATTACATTCTACAGCCAGGACTATAGAAGAAAAGGAGAGCAGAGAATAAAAAAGAACTTCAAGAACCTGAAGATCAAATAATAAGAGATGGTGATCCTGAAAAGGTCTGAGAAGCAGGAGCAAACTCCTTTTATTTATTTATTTATTTATTTATTTATTTATTTATTTACTTTTGCAGAGATAAGTTTAATAAAATGGTCATTCATTAAATAAGGGTTTAAACAAGGATTTAAATGTCATGGTTGTTCTGCCTTTTGAAATAGCAGCCACAAATGCTCTGATCTTGATTGTGGTACGGGAAGCAGGGAATAACCCGTTTCCCCTGTGTTAGAGTCCTGATGAAATACCTGCCCCACAGTTGCTCTTTGCCCAGAGATGGAAGCAAGCTACTTTAATGGCTTCTGTCCTGGGACAAATAGCAGGAGGGCTGGGAGTGGGGATTGTGTCCAGCTCATGGGATCAAAAGCCAAATGTGAGGATGACAGATTATATTGCAAGCACAAGTACAGTACAGGAGTAATTGTGTATTAGCAGCACATACAAGAACAGGCTTTTTAAAAAAGTGATATTTTAAAGTTCTTTTTTATGCAGTTACGCTAACCACGTAACCAATATTTCTCGCACCTTTCTAGACGATGCCATGCTGTACACTTCAGTGGAACATTATGTAATCGACATAAGAAGGAAGTCAAGATACTCAGTTCAACAGAGGCTAAATAGAAACTGTTCCATGAACTGAGGAGCTCAACCTCTTGCTTGTGCCAACTTCAAACATCTTCTTGTTATTCAAGAGGTGTTGACATGGACTTGAAAAAATTGCCCTGGTCCAAACAAGGGCAGGAGGGGAAAAAAGGAAAGAGAATGTCTTGGATCAGCATTCCCTTTCAGGGAGCCCCTCTCTGACAGCTCCTGTTGTCTGTGTGTGGTTTTCCCCAAACCTGGGCATATTGGTGCAGCTATTGATAAAATCAAGAATTTGCATTTGAAAGAGGAACTTAATAACACATTTTGAAAGCTGAGCCTTTGATTTGGGTGCAGGGTATGCACAGCCAGCTTCCTACAAAAATGGCGGGGGGTGGGACGACAACGAAGGTGACACCATACTTACATTTTTTTCCCCCTTCAGTTTCATGGTCAAGTCATTGGCTCTCACCAATGGTACAATCCCACTAAAAACCATATTTCAGTTTCCTCATATTTATTTATTTATTTATTTATTTATTTATTTATTTATTTAATTTCGATCCCACCTTTCCTCCCCTGCAAGAGGGAGCTCAAGGCGGCTAACATCAGGAAAACAATAAAACACCAAACAATAAAACACCAATCAAACACCAAAATATCTGCCAAGCATATGAAAAAACCACAGTGGACAGAGAGCATACATTTGATTCAGCATTATTTCCCTTTTGACACTCTAGTCAACATCATTTGGAAATGGCACATACCAGACAAGAAACATTTTTAAATATAAAATGCGATAATAATACCCTGGGAGGAGATTAGGTGGTTACAACAAATGTTATTGTGATTGACATGTTCTTCAGCAGTACTCTTTTGTATTGCTGTTTGAGTTATCTGGGCCTCCACAACACAAATGCCAGAAAAGGTATGGGAATATTCCAGGCACTGAGGACTACCAGCCCCATAAATCTGCTTAATAACAGAATGAAATTTCATCATCATCAAGACAGTTTCCAAAATTTCTTTCAATATGAAATCACTGTGCTCTGTCCCATCCCACTCTTTCCTTTTCCTTCTGAAAGCGAAAAATCCAAAAGTATATTTACCTGAATGTCTTCATAATGCCTTCAGTGAAGTAGAGCTGTAGAATATAACAGGTCTATATAATAATATTTTTTAAAAAACTCAGTGCCTCTATCAAAAGAACAGCAAGCCATTTCCATGAAGATGCTGCATGAAATAGCGGAAATAGCACAGCTCTACAAAGCCCTACTAAAGAAACCTAAGAAATTACAAAACTCACCCCAATATTTGTGACGCTTGCTCAGCTAGCAATAATAAGGATCAATGCCTAGAAGAAGAGTTTCAAAATATTGATTCATTTTACCTGCCTTTTTTTTTACTGGATTCTGTTTCCATGAATTCGGTTTTTGCACACAAGTTCCTGGGGCTGAGGTAGTCAGATATTTCCGGCATGTATTTATAGCTACAGAATTCACTGATGGACAAAAGTAATTTAATTTCCATCCAATATTGCTTTTATTCTCTAACTTTGAAAGCCGGAGCTTTTGGATTAGACAACACATCTCTTTGTGCAGAACAAAAGGAACATCAAAAGGAAGCCTCCATTTTGAAAATTAGCAATATCAATTTTTGCCGCTTTTAATCAGCTTCCGACGAAAGAAGATTTGCCGAGTGGATAAAATGTGGCTTTGCCTTCTGTACAACCTTTCAGAGCCGAATGCTGAGCTCCTTAGTGGCAGACGTATGTGTGTCCTGCTGGCAGGGAGGGTAGGAAAAGTGTAGCAAGGAGGGTCTGTGGCACCTGGAATGGAGGGGCATTGGGCCAGCATAAGTGAGAGCTGATCCTCATTGCTATTCAGAGGGCTGGCCAGTGCTCTAAGGTAGGAGCACTGGCCAGCAGTAAGTACTGTTGTATCAGGGTTGGAAGAGGTGATGAGGTTGAAACCAGATGGGGCCACCAGAGCTCTGCCTTTTCTGATACTTATATCTGTGTCAGGCTGGAAGGTCCTGACTCTGCAATGGCAAAATAGCTGGTGCAGAGTTGAGAAACCCCTTTGCAGGGTTAGGTGTTTCTTTCCAAGGAGACCTCCAGCAGCTGTCACAGGGCCACAGGATATAGCAGTCGTCACTCTGCTCTGCTACTTCAAGTGGCAGCACACCTTCAGGATTGGGCTGTCATTCAGTTATGTAGCAAGATCATTCTAGAAAATAAATTGAAAATAATCCCATGTAACTGTGTTACCTTGGCTTCTTGTATTCTGCCTATCTGATCTTTCAGCTTCTCATGTCAGAACTCACTGCTAATCACTTTATGTATACATGAGGTTGACAAAAATCTATTTCAGAGCAAATCCAAGAATAAACTTCTTTAAAAGCATAATCTTGGCCCTGACACTGTTAGTGTCAGACGTTCAATTTAAGGCACTTCCAGACCAGCTTTTAGCAGTCGTAGCCATCATTGCCTTTCTGATACAGACCACTAATACCAACCAGTGGCATCACTATGGTACCGAGGCCAACACTTCAACCCCATGATGATGGACCTCCTCCCATGCAGTGGGTTCAGGCAATGCTCCCAGCAGTGGGCATAGTGGTGCACTGTGTGCATCCCACTGGACTTTTGTCTGTAACATTTGATAGCATAGGGACATTTCAGTGGTTTGGTTTATTGCATTCTGCATGCAATTATGCATCACATGATATATAACATGCTGGTATTATTCAAAGATACTGAGAATTTAAAAATTTGGGCCAGCAGTGGTGACTCATACACATCTTTGGGTGAATGTCTCCATGTGTGTCAAACATTCTCTAGCAACACCAGTGGTGCTAAACAACAAATGATAGCACTAGTCTCACTATTAACAAGAGTTCCCCGTTAAATGATTCAATTATGTGACCATAGGGGAAATATGGGTTGCCAATAGATGGAGGTCATGTTAACCATCTATGTAATAACTAGTAACAGCACTTGCAGAGGTTCAACATAACAACATTTATCAGTAAAAACAAACAAAAAACCCCACCCCAAACTTCCCTGTGCCAGAGCAGAAAAGGGAATGAAATGTTGACAGTTGCCTCTCCTCAGTCTTCTCTATCCTAGAGACACATGGGAATAGAAGCCTCAGAAGATGTCTCTCCTTACCATGCTTGATTGACAAGAAATGTTGGTTAGATGATGTGGACACACTAACACACAGGTCAAGACTTTTATGTAGAAAGATTTCTGGACTAAATACCTTATCTTAGCCTTTCAGATGATCCAATTTAAATGTTCCAGTCTTTATCTTTCTGTTTCCATTTTCTCTATTATAGGCTGAAATTAAAGTGTGACCAATGTGTGCTTGAATCTGAACACAACAGAGTCCTGTATGTTCTTTCCTGATTGGCTCAATAGAATGCATGCTTGCAATTCATTTTCCATTAATCTTCCCTTTCCCAACTGCATTATAAATATTGATTTATTTGAGGTTGGGAGGAATAGGCATCCAATTAATAATAAGAGTGAAGAAGACATTGGTGAAGATATTAGAAGCCTGTTCCTGCCTTAGCTGGGCTGGTTTTTTGGCTGTTGGTTTTATATAGGCTAATCTATCTATTGTATCTTATTCACTACTGTACATTCATTTCCAGGTTTTCTTTTTATTTGAAAAGTTGATCTTGGAAGTCTAATGTTTCACCGTTCATATACAATGGGATTTTCAGAAGCAAAACAGGAATAAAAACAACTGAACATAAATACAGGAATCAAGAGAACTATAGGACTTAAAAAGTCCCAGCCTATGGTGGGCAGTGGGGGTTCGCACCAGCTCACCAGAGCCAGATCTTGAAATTTGGGGGTGCTGGTGAGCTGGTTGTGGAGGGAGGGGGCAAGAACAGGGGGGGCGGTTCGGAGGTCCCTCCAGCCAATCACAGAGCGCTCACAAGAGCCCCTGATTGGCTAAGAGAAGCCAGCCTGTGCACGCAATTCAAATGTGCGCGCATAGGCTGGCTTCCCCCACCTCCTCCCACCCCTGCACGGCCTGAACGGGGACCTGCTGCAGCCTCCCCAGCCTTCCCTGGGCCCTATCCCCCCTCCTCTCCACCATAGTCCTCGGAGGCTCCGCGGCTGCAGCCAGCCTGCAGGGCCCCAATCACCCCCTCTCCCACTCTCACCCATCCTTCTGGCCTCCGTGCCCTGGAGCCAGGCTGCAAAGGCATCTCGCCTCCCCCATGCCTCTGCTCCTGACCGCCTCTGCCCCAAGGTAAGTTCACCCCTTTCTCTCTGCCTGGTCCCCCTTCTTTGTCCTGCCTGGGTTTTCCCCTTCTCTGTTCCCCCTCTCTGTCCTGCCTGGGTCTCCCCCTTCTCTGCCCCCCTCTCTGTCCTACCTGTGTCCCCCTTTCTCTTTCCTGCTTGGGTCTCCCTCTTCTCTGTCCCCCCTTCTCTGCCCCCTCTCTGTCCTACCTGCATCCCCCTTTCTCTGTCCTGCCTGGGTCCCCCCTTCTATGTCCCCCCTGTCCTGCCTCTTTATCTATCTAGCTACCTGCCTCACTTTCTTTCTAACTTACTTTCTTTACTTACTTTCTCTGTATCTATTTAACTTTCTACCTAATTTAGTTACTTTCTTTTGTTTTCATGGCTTCTTACATATACGTGTTAGGATCGTGCTGTGTTGTGTGGCATTGCTTTCAGGGCACCTTACATGTATGTGTCAGGATCGTGCTGTGTTGTGTTGCATTGCTTTCAGGGCATCTCACATGTATGTGTCAGGTTCATGCTGTGTTGTGTCACATTGCTTTCAGGGCGCCTTACATGTATGTGTCAGGATCGTGCTGTGTTGTGTGGCATTGCTTTCAGGGCACCGTACATGTATGTGTCAGGATCGTGTTGTGTTGTGTTGCATTGCTTTCATGGCTTCTCACATGTATGTGTCAGGTTCATGCTGTGTTGTGTCACATTGCTTTCAGGGCGCCTTACATGTATGTGTCAGGATCGTGCTGTGTTGTGTGGCATTGCTTTCAGGGCACCTTACATGTATGTGTCAGGATCGTGCTGTGTTGTGTTGCATTGCTTTCATGGCATCTCACATGTATGTGTCAGGTTCATGCTGTGTTGTGTTGCATTGCTTTCAGGGCATCTCACATGTATGTGTCAGGTTCTTGCTGTGTTGTGTTGCATTGCTTTCAGGGCATCTCACATGTATGTGTCAGGTTCATGCTGTGTTGTGTTGCATTGCTTTCAGGGCATCTCACATGTGTGTGTCAGGTTCATACTGTGTTGTGTTGCATTGCTTTCAGGGTGCCTTACATGTATGTGCCAGGATCATGCTGTGTTGTGTCGCATTGCTTTCAGGGCATCTCACATGTATGTGTCAGGTTCATGCTGTGTTGTGTTGCATTGCTTTCAGGGCACCTTACATGTATGTGTCAGGATCGTGCTGTGTTGTGTTGCATTTCTTTCAGGGTGCGTTACATGTACATGTCAGGATCATTTTTTCCAAACTATAGTCCGGCCCCTGACAGTGTCTGAGGGACAGTGAACCAGCCCCCTGTTTAAAAAGTTTGAGGACCCCTGCTCTAGGAACTCTTCCAGGCAACTAATTAGCTGCGCACACATGCACAGTGATTTTTTTCAAATATTTCAGTAGCGGTTAGCCAGGGCTAGCCACTACTGAGTTTAGCAAGCCCCCAGTAACCCCCACCCCCAGAACTGCCTCTGAAGAGCCCCCACTGCCCCCAGTCACCCTCCCACCCCCCACAATGCCTGGCACTTCAGCCTCAGAGCCCAATCCTGACTACTCAGAAGTAAGTCCCATGACAGGCAATGGGACTTACTCCCAGGAAAGTGTGGCTGGCACTGCAGCCTCAGAGCCCAGTCCTGACTACTCAGAAGTAAGTCCCATGACAGGCAATGGGACTTACTCCCAGGAAAGTGTGGCTGGCACTGCAGCCTGGAGAAACGGTTCTTGGGCCAGGTCGGGCCCACCACTGGTCCCAGCACTTTTGCAACACCCCCAGGCAGCAGAGGACTTGTGCTGGGACTTGTGCCAGACTAACCACGGTAAGGACAAAGCTTTCTGTACAAAACTCCTAATGGATCCCTATTGAATGTTTGCCAAAGGTCTCCCTCAACTTTCTGAAAGATCTTATACAGCCAGCAGAACTAACAGACTCCTGACAGAAACTCCCAAATGTGCCTGCAATTGCTAACTGATCCATAGCAAATATTGAATGCAAAATTAATTTTGATTCTAGTATTCATTGTCTTTTGAAGTGTCATTTAACTGGGGTAATGAGGCACTGCAGGGTGAGTGGATGCCTCCATTGGATAGAAGACTCAAAGACATAATACACCGTGCATAAAACATCTGTCATCTCTCTGTCTGCTCTCTCTAAGTTCACAAGAGCTATAGAAACAATTGTTTTAAACCCACAAATGTTGAATAAACAGAAAGGATTATTCCTGAGCATTACAGATTTTGTGAGTTTTATGGGGAAGTTACATTTTCTTCAAAGCATCCAAGTGAGTTTATATATTTATTTTGCAAAATCGCTATAAGCCTAGAAGGAAATGTCTAATGTTCAAGCATGCTTGTAGCATACTTTTTAAGAAAAGAAGGAAGTGGGGCTAAAAATCAAGAGCTTGTTAAAAGCTTCAAGTCCGTGTAAAGAGAGATTGAGAGTGAAACCTTCTGCTGGAACTGTGCTATTATGAATGGGGTGTAGTGGTGGAGGAATCAGAAGCTACAATTCCCTGTTCAGCTATGAAGATTCTTGGGTGATCTTGAGCCATTCACTATGTCTCAACCTCACCTACGTCATAGAGTTGTTGTGAGAACAAGAAGAGGGGAAGAACTTTGAACGTTGAATTTTTATACTGCCTTTCCCAAGTTATAAAACATGGTGCCCATGATGTTTTATATGTGTAATCAGGGTGGTGTAGTTGGTGTGGTCAGCACCAGGTGATGTGCTCAGCACCCCATTAATCTTCAGCTGAGTTGCTGAGTTCAGTGGGGAAGGACTCCCGACCAAGTGCTCCTTCTATCTATTCCTGCCATTGAAGTCACTCCATTGCATTGGCTGTTACTGCAGTCCTGTCTGCTTGGTATCCAAACACAGCCCATAAGGCTGCTTTTATACGAGTCTCGTAAGCTTAGGGTTGCCATATGTCCCCAAAAACAGGGACAATCCCCAATTTTGGGGATTGTGTTCACATACTGGCAAATGGGACAGAGGGTCCTGTTTGGATTTTGTGGAAGAGAATTATGCCAGTCCTACCTAAGCTGCCACTCCCTTTGCCTCCTAGCATCCTGTCTTTGCAAGCAAAGTGGCAAATTTAAGGGAGAGAGAAGAGACGGATGGGAGGGATGTACCTGCTTTTTCCAAAAGGGTTGGAGAATGAGAGAGGAAGGAAGCCAACCCACACAGCCTCCCTCCATCTCACCCAACACTTCTCTCTGTGCACTTCAGCAGGACTCTTTTTTCCCTTCTCCTTTTACACTGTTTTGTTTTTCCACCTTTCTTCTGTCCCTCTCTCTTTACTCCTGCTATTTACAAGTCATACAATAAGAGAAAGTAATTAAGAAAACAATAGCAGCAGATAGCTTGAGTATGCACATTGCATTTCTCCCGGGCAGAGAGCAGAGCTGAAACAACTCACAGAATCCTCCCACTTCTTTTAACAGTAAAACCTTGCCTGTTTACAGCCCTGACTGGTGTAAATCTATCTACAGTATTTCAATCTACAATATTCATATAGCCCTTTTCGACTGAAAAGTCCACAAAGTGGTTTACAAAAAAAATGAAAAAATTAATAGCTAATTAATTGCGAATGGGTCCTTGTCCCCAGAGGGCTCACAATCTAAAATGCTGGGGTGTGTAGGGCCAATTACTCTCCCCCTGCTAAATAAAGGAGGAACACCCACTTGAAAGAGTGTCTCTTGTCCAGATAGCAGAAGTAAATCAAGAGGAACATGGTCAAGAAGCAGCCTTCGGATCAGATAATGAGGGCTTGTTACAGCTGAGTGATGCCCCTTCCCTTCGAAGGTGTGAAAGTGGAAACACTCCAACAAATGTTTCAAAATCAGATGCTCCCAGCCAGTGGCATAGCTAGGGAAGTACCGGTGGGTGCAGCTGCTCTGGGCTACAATCTTTAGGTAGGCTATAAGATGAACTTGACACTAGTGGTTATAATTGTGAAAAACGGGGTATGTATGAATGGTAATACCATCATGTTATATATCATTGGAAACATAATTTTATGCAGAATACAATGAAACAAACTGCATTGGAATATCTATATTCTATCAAACGTTATGGCAAATTAACCAGAAAATGACTACGGGAGCACGTAAGAGACATTACGTGTATCTGTAGTTACTGCACCACCTAGTGAAAACCTATGGGAAATTCATATTGCAATCCAGAGTAACTTGTTCTTATTCTGGAGCAAGGACTCCCTGTAGTTACTCTGGATTTCACCCTTAGGCTGCCCCAAGCCTTTTCTGGGATTACTGGGCCGTCCAAGTGATAGATAGTGCACTCCTGGATAGCACAAATGTACTTCTAGATTGCAAGCCAAAGGGCAAAATCCAGAGTAACTACGGGGAGTCCTTTCTCTGGTGTAAGAACAATTTGCTCTGAATTGCAGTATGAATTTCCCATAGGTTTTCACCAGGTGGTGCAGTAATTATGGGTGCACGTAAAGTCTCTTACGTGCTCCCGTAGCTACACTGGATTTTGGGGAAAGTCTCATAATATTCAAAGATAATGTCAACTCAGTGATACATTATTCAGAGTTGATGGAGTATTTGTCTTAAAAAAATCCAAAGTACTGGAAAGTTGTATCTGAAGAATACTTGGAAAGATCAGAGCAACCTCTCCAGGACTTGAGTTTCAACCTTATTCTCCCTCGTTCTTTCCACCGGTCTTCCCAGAGTTATTTCCATCTACATTTCTTTCCAAGTTGCTTTTTCATCTGTGATAGAGCTGGAGAAGGTGAAAATATGTCCACAGCCAGCCTCACTCTCCGAGATGAAAAAGGAAACTCAGAAGGATGATTTCTTGAAAAAGTAACAGGGGAGGAGGAAATTTAAGTATTTTTTTATCAACCGCCTTTCTTTCTCTGCCTAGGGACACATTGGGTTAAAAAATTATGTGGTTGGGGGAAAAAAAATCACAGAACTTCATGGTGTTCTATACAGTTTGTATCATGACATCATGTAATGAGGGCTATCATAATTAAACCACCACGGGATAAAATGGCATAACCTGTATTGTGCAAATAGTTCTCTTATGTTATCATAATGGCCTCATATCAAAAATGCAGGAAGCTATCTTAGAGCACAGACCAAGGGCGCAATCCAGAGTAACTATGGGGAGTCCTTGCTCCAGTGTAAGAACAATTTACTCTGGATTGCAATATGAATTTCCCATAGGTTTTCATTAGGTGGTGCAGTAACTGCGGGTACATGTAATGTCTCTTGCGTGCTCCCAGAGTTACTCTGGATTGCAGGGTTAGTCAGTGACCAAACCAGGTAAGTAATATATGCATGATATTTGGCAGTAAGATGATAGATGTGGAAAGAGCTGTGGGCAGCAAACCATGTCTACTCAAAAGTAAGCTTTATTGCATCCAATGAAGGTGGAAAGTGGACACCAGGAAAGTGCCTTTAGGATTGCAGACATACCCTACAATCCAGAGTAACTACAGGAGCACGTAAGAGACATTACGTGTACCTGTAGTTACTGCACCACTTAGTGAAAACCTATGGGAAATTCATATTGCAATCCAGAGCAAGTGGATTGCTCCCATAGTTACTCTGGATTGCAGGGTTAGTCAGTGACCAAACTAGGTAAGTAATATATGCATGATATTTGGCAGTAAGGTGATAGATGTAGAAAGAGCTGTGGGCAGCTTAAGGTTCTCTCTCTCTCTCTCTCTCTCTCTCTCTCTCTCTCTCTCGATCTGGATCTGTAGCAAATAAACATCTGTTCTGGCTTATAGGAATGCAGATACTGGTTGCCACTCCTTATGCTTTACTTACATGCGTATCTCTAAATAATACAGATATTACAACACCAACATTTTGTTTGAGCTTCTTCCCTCTGGACGCCAATATAGGACTCTGTACACTAAGTCAACTAGGCATAAGGACAGTTTTTTTCCTTGTGCCATTAAATTGCTGAACCATCAACTATGCTGAGGGACTTTTGGAAATACTGAAGTAGTAACTGATGTATGCTCTGTATGTATTGTATGTATTGTTTGATATTTGTGTGTTGGTGTTTGTATGTCTGCAGCCGTTGCCGAAGCTAAATTCCGGGTATGGAGTTCATACTTGGCCAATCAATCAATCAATCAATCAATCAATCAATCAATCAATCAATCAATCATCTATCTATCTATCTATCTATCTATCTATCTATCTATCTATCTATCTATCTATCTATCTATCTATCTATCTAACATACATCTCCAATGTTATCTTTTCCGCAGGAAGCCAGAGTAATACTTCCCCTGGAGCAATGGGATATGGGGAGCATGTGAAACAAACACCAGCATCATCTCCATCATTAATAAAAATATTTAATATGTTAAACATATTTTTAACTAAGATATGTATGTGTGGCATTAGCCAGCCATGGCCAACAGATGGTGCTATTGTTATATTTAAGGGGTTCCATGAGAGGTGGGATGTGGTCTATTTAAATGAGACATTTGGCTTGGTAGCACATTTCAAAATAATGGAGATGCACCTGGGGAAAGCAAGGCAATTTCTGATTTCCCATAGACTAGTTTTGCAGGGACTTTGCAGTCTTATGGTGCTGCTGTCAGGGGTCAGGATACAGATATTCATTGTTTGTCTACACAGTCCAACAGTGTAGCTAGCAGGTCATCAGTGGGATGTATGCAAATTTTGGTATAACCTGTAGGACAGTGTTCATGATGAGTAGGATGCTGTCCCACCATCCCTCATGTCAGAGCAGATTGAGAACACTATTTCAGATTTACCAGGCTCTAATAATCGCTCTAGGAAGTGTAAAAAAAATGTTGGGACATCCTATCATCTCTGGTGGACATGTAATAAAACAAGAGCTTATTGGGAATCAGTGAACAAGATGATACAACAGGTTTTGAAATATAACATCCCACTTGGCCCGAAAATATTTTTATTAAATCTACTGCCTGTAAAAACTACAAAAGAAAGGAGATAAGTAATTGTGCATATAACAACTACAGTGAGAATTGTATTTTCCCAAATGTGGGAAAATGAGGATACACCAACAATAGCAAGGTTGATTGAAAAATTATATGAAATAGTAAAAATTGATGTACTAACGAGACAACTTAGAGGGGAAGAGGTAACAAAAGCAAGGGAAATATGGTGTAGTTTTTATGAATGGGTTGGTAAATTCTAAAGACATGATCAGATTATAAATAATGAGGACGAGATAAGGAAAAAACAATGAGAAGGATTGTCAAAGATGGATTTGTTTTACGTTTTTCTTTGTAATGTCCTTTCTTTTTTTTCTTTTTTCTTTTTTCCTTTTTTGTTTTTTATTTTCATTCTAATATTCTAATGTTCTTTGTATTATATTGTTTGAATGTATTATTGTACTATTTTTGTATTTTTTTGTTTTTTTAATCAATAAAGAAAGCTCAATAAAGATTTAGATGTATTTCAGTGTTTTTAGTGTGTGAAAGAATGAGTGCTTTCTAATATATTAGGCACCATTTTTCAGAAAGGGCAGCTGTAGCACATGGTAAGCACCTCCTTAGGAGGGAAACTGACTATTTTGTACCAAATAGGTTGAGCCCAGTTCTATTTTATGGCACTTGGCTACATGGGCTGTGGGTGGCGCAGGTGGTTAAGATACTGTGCCTGTAAACCAGAAGGCCAGGGTTTGAGACCCGGGTCCCCACAAGACAGGGTGAGCTCCTGTCCTTAGCCCAGCTCTACTCCGTTCCATTGGACTATTTCAGTGGCATGGAGAGGGGGGATTTCAGTGGTGTGGAGAGGCTGCTTCGGAAACAGCCTATCCTCCATATCCTCTACACAGGACTTCATGCTTCGCATGCAGCATCAAGCACGATACCATAGTCTTTCAAGACTGATGGATGCCAAGTAGTATGAAGTGGCTACACTTATGGAAGGTGAAGAAGACTTTTCTGTCTTCATTTTGCTCCTCTTTTTACATGGTATGTTAATCAAAACAGAGCAGGGCAAGTGGAAGGGGAAGTTTGCTTTTGTCAGGATATGGTCTCTCTCTGGCTGCTCTGCTATCCCAAGATGCCAGGATATAAACACAGTGCTTTTGGAAGGGAGGACTGTCATGTTCTCCAAGTCTAAGAAGTTTAGCAAAGTGAAATTTAGGGACTTCCAGATGTTTTAGTCCTTACAGTTAGCAAAGCCACTCTATCTGGTTGATCTCCTTAAAATTTGTATTTCATGACACTTTCTTGTATATAGAGTTGAGTTGCTGTTTGCTTCCTTGTTAGACCCAAGAGCCCTACTGGATCAGACCCAGCAGATGCTTCTGGAAAGCCCACAAGCAGGGCATGAATCCAACAGCAATGCAATGTATATGAATTTTTTTAGTTTTTATTTTGTTGTGTCCTACGTTATTCTTAGATGCCCTACATTTTGAGGTGCCTTGTCCTCTTTTGTGATTATTTCATCTGGTCACCCTGTGGTGAAACACTGATTACACATTATGGGAAGATTTTATTTATCTCTTCTGAACCAATCCATCAATTTCCTGGAAAGGCTCTAAGCTCTAGTTTTATGAAAGGGAAATATATTTCTCTGCAGACTCAGAGGTGGCTACAAATAATCCCTACAATAATCTCTTTCCAAATTTAATAACATACTTAAAACCGGTGGATGTTCAAAGACATGCAGTTCAGTTCTGATAAAACAACATTTTTTTCTTTCCAAGTTCAGACTGTAAAATCATTTGGAAAGAGGCCTTTGCTAAAGCTAGCCAGCAAACATCCCACTGCTGGTGGGATGGAGGCAGGTCACAGAGTCATTTGTGAAAAGATTGCTTAGGTTGCAACTTAGCAGGCCAAGGATTTAAAGCACAGTGTAACCATGTCTGATATCCGGCGCCCTCTGATACAGTTTGCAAAGTGTGTGGTTTGGAAACACTGTTTGCTGCTATAGCTAGAATGATGATTCATCCTCCCCGAAGGAGCTGCGACTTGCCTTTGCCTGTTTCACAATGCCGGATGGTTTTGTAATGATACGGTTGAATATTGTGTGCCTCCTCCCTGAACATTTCTTAGCAAATGTTTGAGTACAGGAGGTAGGCAATCGCATGTCGGAGCCATGGCGTTCCCAAATCTCTTCCTCATCGCTGCAGATTTAACACTTGCTTCAGCTCTCTCCTGCCTCCTTTATGCCTTGGTCTGCTCATGTCTTGCAGGCGTAACAGGCTTTGCGTTTCTCTACTCCTCCTTACGGATGGCAAAGAAAATGAAAAGAAAAGGGAGAACGATGATTCTGGATTCTCGCAACTCCATTAGACAGAAGCTTTCAAAAATATCCGACCAGATAGACTTTGGAGGAAAACAGACATCAATTCACAAGAAACTCTCTTCCCCCATCAAGGCAACAAAAGTCCCAGAGGCCAAAGAGAAATCTCAGAAGGAGATGCAGTCACACATCGGGAGCCATCTGTCTTTGAAAGGTATTCCCAGGGGTGGGATTGTGGCATGAGATGGCCTATCTATTCCCAATAATGCCCAGCACTTTGCTCTCATGGCAGATGGAAGATTCATCCGGTCTGGGGCTCTCCAGTTCTTATCCACTGGAGATACTCATTTATCTATGTATTTTACAATGGTTGTGTGCTGCCCTCCTGTAATGTACTGCCATCGGTCAACATGGTACTCATTGCAATTTACAATTCAATTTGCAATTCAAAATCAGGTTGAAAAGGCTTGATTAGGTTTAAAGGTAGATGATGCTACTTTCCCAAAGGAATACGAGGTGCTATTGATAGATCTGCTTCTCTTAAAGGTAGCCATGGTACAAGGTCAAAAAAAGAAGCAGATGTTCTCCATAATTAGGGTTGCCATAATTCTCTCCCACAAAACTGGGACAAAATTATGGTGCATAGTCCCATGTGCCACTATATGAACACAATCCCCCAAAATCAGGATTGTCCCTGTTTTGGGGGACATATGGCAACTCTATCCATAATCCTTCCTCTAGTCTACTATATGTTTGCCGCTATTCCTACCACCACTCTGGGCAAATGGCTCTCACCTA
Source organism: Cryptoblepharus egeriae (assembly GCA_030015325.1). Taxonomy (NCBI): domain Eukaryota; kingdom Metazoa; phylum Chordata; class Lepidosauria; order Squamata; family Scincidae; genus Cryptoblepharus; species Cryptoblepharus egeriae. Next base: position 125,649,124 of record JAREYC010000001.1, on the reverse strand, counting down.
TTAACAGATATGCTCTAAGTCATATGTCATGCAGGTGAAATTGAGTAGGTGCAGAGAGATCAGATACAGGGTGCAATTCAAACCAATTTAGGCCAACTCAACTCACTCTTCACCCTGTTCCCACAGTGTTATGGGGAGGTTGGTGCATATATGTGCACTGGCCTAACCCTCCAAGGAGTGGCACAGAAGTGCTTTATGGCATTTTTGCAACAGCCCCCGGTCTAATACAGGACTTGTGCCAGTCTATCCAAGGATTAGGATTGTGCCAACAGTGGCTCCTTCACAAACTGGCAATAAACAAGGAGGGTTGCAAGGATATAGATGCAATAATACATCATTTTTCCTGTTGGGAAAAACAGTACAATGACATTGAAGTGGAAATTTTTTAAAAGATAACACAATGCAGTGTACATAGATGATTACTTGCATGGCCAAGAAATCTTGCATGGCCATAGATGATGACTTGCATGGTAAGCATCAAGAGGTAAGCATCAGGAGAACATCAGGGACAAAAGAACTGGAAATTATGCAGAAGTGGGAAAGGAGTGAGAGCAAGCCAGAAAAAGATACAGGAAAAAGGAGAAAATGAAGAACAGCATCAAGAATCCAGCTATAGCATGAGGTCTAACTATAGGATTGGACCATCAATCTTTGTCCTTTGTACTGTAATCCTAATCTAAAAGGGAATGAGTGAGCCACTCAGTGGACCATGAAAACACTTTACTCTCTTGCAGTGGAAAAGCCTGCCTCTTCCCCTTGTTTGTTTGTTTATATCCCACATTTCCTCTGTAGGTGGCATCTGATACTGAGTGTTCGAAGTGAGCCCCTCTATACTACTCTATTGTTTGAGTGCTTGCAGTGAGAGTTAAGATAAGCCTGCCTGAAATGGAGGACTGCGGCCAGCTCTAGACCTTCCCCATATTGGTACATGATAGACGAAAGAGTCTTGGACTCTAATATGTGCACTCACAACAAGGAGGAATTCCTGTCCCAATCCTACCAAACTGTGCAGCACAATGCAGCTGCAATGCAGTCACAAGGCAAGGGAATAAATGTACCTTTACTTTGAGGAGGCCTCTACGACCGCCTACCCCCAGCACATGCCCTTCTGGCACAGTTGCATTAGCTGTGGAATTGTATTTGCTAGGATGGTGCTTGTTGCAGGGATATGGGGCATGGCTGCTACAATCTGGTAATCTTTTGTACGGAGAGGGTGATGAGAGATGGGAGAGAGAGAGGCAGAAAAAGGTTTGGAAGACAAATCCCAGAGATGGTCTGGGATTGATAGTGGGATTCCCTTCTCATGGAGGGAAGCAAGTCAAGGGAACCAAGCGTTCCAAGGGGAAGCAGAGTTTCTTCAAAGATGGCTCATGCCATGGGATGTTTGAGTGGGAGCTAGCAGTAGGCTTCAGGGGAAGATTAAGAAGGGGAAAGACTGGAAGAAGGATAGAGGATAGAATGACTCCTATCTTCATCTCACTTCGCTCAGAAATTATTGGGTAGAAGAGGGAATGGGGATTCTTGATGCAACATCAGGTTGCCACTGACCAATTTGCACTTCACAGCAGCAGAAACAGCATGAAGCAAAAACAGACAACATAAGAGGCATGCAACCCAGCTTATAGCACTCCAGAGACCCACAGGACAACATGGTGGTTGTTAGGGGACTACATTAAGAACCATTCTTTAGTGCCTTGATGGTTCCTAGAGGTCCATCCCCAGTTGGAGATGGAGGATTATGCCTTAAATCTACAATTGGAAGGACTATTATTGGTCATCCATAAGGCCTAGATCAGGTGTCTCTAAAGTTTTCATCCAAAGGGCCCCTACAAATATATACCGTTGAGGGCCAAATAAAGTATTTTAAATATAAAATGTAAAATACAGTATAGATAGTTTAAGAAATAAATGGGCTCAAATTTCCAGGCTTGTGGAAAGCACTAACACACAGCACAGAAATAAAGCACACACTTAATAGAACACCCATTTTCGCCAACCCTCCATCACAGCTCCAGTTGTGTTTGGTCAACTGGGTCAGAGGCTCTTAGGGGACCAGAGGCTGGTTGAAGGCCAATGAGAGGCTTGCTGTGGTCCACATCTGGCCCCCAGGTTGGAGAATGAAGACCCCTGGCCTAGAGCAATGGTTCTCAAGCATTTCAGCTCAGGACCCTCTTCTGAGAATGACAATCTGTTCATGACTCCTCAGATGTGATGTCATCAGTGCGGAAGTGATGTCATGGCTAGAATGCCTTGAAAAAGAGACATCACTTTGATGCCAGAGGTCCTCCATGTCTATTCAGAAGTAGTATTATGTTCAGTTAGACGAAGGTTGCAATCCTAAAGACTCTTTCCTGGGAGTAAGGCCCATTGAACACAATGGTTAGGATTGTGCTCTTACTCCCAGGAAAGTATGGATTCATTCCAAGATGGCTCCACCAACTACCAGATTCCAAGATGGTGGTGTCCAGCTTTTTGTAACCTCCCTGAAATGAAGTTGTGACCCTCACTTTGAAAACCACTGCCCTACATCAACCCTCTTTCCCAGTGTGGTATCACTGAATAAAAACTGCAAAAAAGATCTTGATGTCTCTGAATACACCCTACAAAGTGGGAAAGTTAGATCGTTTACCAGACAGACAAATTCTCGAGGACAGTACTGATCTGCTTACACCATCCACTCCATATTTTTCACAATTACTGTATTTGTGCCAAAATGTTCTGTTTTGTCCTTGAAGAGTAACCTTATTCTATGTGATCTTTGTCTAGTATGTATGGAAACAAAGCACAAAGAGCAAGAGATTGGATACAGCTTGTAACAAAGCTGTAAGTGGTCTTGAAAAGTTATCATTGCCTACGCAAGTCACTTAAATCCACCAACACTACTCAGAAGAGTTTTGGAGGAGTTGCTTTTAAAAAAATCACATTTCACAGGCTATCCTGGAAAAGCTGTCCTTAGTCACCCATCGTATGATCCATGCTGTTTGGAACAGATGTGTGTACATTTTGGGATAACCTGGAGGTGAAATCTATTTGCTTCTAATGATTCTTCTTTGCAAATGTTTATACACTGGCGCCTCACGTAACAAATTTAATTCATTCTGGAGGTATGTTTGTTATGTGAAATGTTCTTTACGGGAAGCGGATTTTCCCTTAGGAAATAATGGAAACTCAGATTATTTGTTCCAGAATCCAAAAAATGTTCATATAAAAATATTAACTGGATGTAAAAATGATGACAAAACATTGGAATTGAATTCAAAACATGCATTTAACGTGCATGATGCTATGAAGTCTACATAGGCTGCGATCTTAAAGACACACTTTCCTGGGAGTAAGCCCCATTGAACACAATAGGGTTAGGAGGCTGCAATCAAAGACACTTTCTTCTGCAATCAAAGACACTTTCCAAGTGTCTCCCCACTTTCTCCTTCTCTTCATCCTGAGTCTCTCCCCCATGCTGCCTTCTTGCTAGCCCTGAGCTGCTTCCCTCTTTTCCACTGCTTGTTCTCTCCCTCTGCCCAGCAGATGCCTGGCCACAGGAAAAACAGCATGGAAGTGTTGCTTTTGCTATGGGCAGGCGCGCAAGGTAGTCCTGATGCTTTTTAAAAGGGCTGCCGGCCAGTTCGTCTTCCCCAACTGCCAACAAGTGTGCTTGTTATGTGAAGCACAGTTTGTTACATGAAGCAGAATCCTAAAGAAATTTTTGTTTGTTACATGGAACATACTTTATGTGAGGTGTTAGTTTCATGAGGTGCCACTGTATTGAATATTATTGAATATTTGGTAGCAGTTGAAGAGCAGCATGTTGGTCTGATGCCAATTAAGGTATAACATGCAATTCATAGTTTTCAGTGTCTGTTAATATATGAGATTGTTTATTGTTTGCTTGCAAGGTTTTATATTTGAAGTTGGCTTAAATCAAGGGTGCAATCCTAAGGTTGGCACAACTCATCAGTCTTCCTGTTCCTGTGGTGATTTAGGGAGGCAAGCGCATCCTGGTGCACTGCAGTAGCCTAACCCACCCTCAAGAGCGACACAGAAGTGTCTTATTGCAATTTTGTGGCATCCCCAGGTCCGCACAGGACTTATGCCTGTGGAGTTGGACTTGTGCCTGTGGGCATATGCCTGTGGAGGCCTAACTGGAGGTTAGGATTGAAGCCTTAAGCTGCAATCCTAAACATACCTTCCTGAATGTAAGAACCATTGATCACAATGGGGCTTACATCTGAGTAGACATGGTTAGGATTGTGCTCTGAATCTGCCAAGTGATTCCAACAAATTGAAACTATTCACATCATGAAGGCTGCAATCCTAAATTCACTTTCCTGGAAATAGGCCCCATTGAATACTATAGGTCTTACTTCTTAGACATGCATGGCTGCACTGAAAAACTCACATTCACAACACAACTTGTGAATGTGACAATGCATTCACAAAGCAAAATTCTTCATTCAAAATGCTTTTATATAGGAATCTTTTTTTCTCACTGCGCTGAAAAGCTCTTTAAAATATTCTTCCATATCCGAGAATGTTTGGAGAGCAATATGGATGTCTGAACCCAGATAGACAAACCAGGTGTACTTCACCATTTTTAATTCAAAGCCACCACTCCAGAAACAAGACATATATTTCTGGTTGAGTTCAGTGGCTATAAATGGTAATTTTGATATGATTGCCTCAGCCTCACCTACCTCACAGGGTGGTTGTGAGCACAGCTGTAGAGGAAAAAAAAAAAAGCTTTGTAAGACGCCTTGGGCATTTGTGTTGGCATGGCAAGATATACATCCTTTAAATAAATTAAATAATTTCATCTAGCTCCACATCTAATGAACCTTTCAATATTTCATTTTGCCTTCATTTACACACCACTTTCACATGTCAGTGAGATAAGCTCTTCTCAGTCATCTCCTCCTTATTTTTTTCCCCTTTTCCGCTTGCACTTCTTTCAGCATGTCGTTTGCACTGTGGGCACTAAAACCTATTTCCTAAGCACTGACCCAATTACATAGCAAATCAAAGCCTTAATTCAGGGGGAAAGAAAAACGTTCTCACTGATCGTCTCTGATCATCAGGTTGACATCTGGGGTGGGAGATTGAAGGGTTTGCATGCAAAAGCCTGAGTGCATATCTTTGACATCCATTACTGAAACCCTAATCCTGTCATCCACCAACTGAAAAGTGAAATCACAACAAAAATAGACTTCAGAAGACTCTCCACATAAAAAATAATATGCAAAACAAGAATCTTGTGCTAGTCTTTCTCTCTGCAAGGCATTTACTGTAACAAAATAACAGCTGCTACTCTAAAAATTAAAGTTTGGCAATCTCTTGGTCAGTGATGAGAAATTCCAAGTTAGAACTGAGACTGAAATAGCAAGCCAGAGCTGGTCTTTGCCCTATCCATCTGGCATGAACCTAATGAGTCTTTAATATGTGTATAAAAAGTAACAAATTATAAAGGCACAGGAATCCTCTTGTATGCAAAGGCAGCCCTATATACAGTATTTATCCCAGTGACAAGAGTGTAACATGCCCACCACCCACTGCTAGTTTCTCCAGCTTTCTTCCTCCTCTTTGTGTAAAGTGGGTACAATTTGTTCTATTGAAGGCTGATCTTCCATTTGTTCTTCTTGAACATATGAAGTGCTGTACTGAGTCATACTATGGGTTCATGCCAGTTAGTGGTCCTTCTTCATACTATGGGTTCATGCCAGTTAGTGTTTCGGACCAGGGTCTTTCCCATTGGAGATAGTGAAAAGGCACATTCCTCATTATAAGAGGTGTACCTAGGCAAAATGACACCCATAGCAAGGACTGAAATTTTGCCCCTATCAAAACACCTGAAACCCTCCTTTTAGCTCATTTTACAAGTCAGTAATATCAAAGTATTATAATATCAAATTACTAGTCAAGCCTTTCAACTTTTCATTAAACTTTGGTGAGTTTGCACAAACTATTTGCAGTATCTTTGGAGATAATCAACCCTTCCAGGCCCACAACCATTTATTTTACCAAACACATTTAACTGTTTAAAATGTACACTTTGCTTTGTCCAAGGCAACTTCATACGTTCCACTAATCTCACCATTTGGCTTTGATACTCTTTCCACAATGGTGGCATTTTGTGAAGATGATTATCACTGCATTACAGAGAGGTACGACCAAACCCACCCCTTCAGTCTTCACCCCCTCCAGCTGGCTGCAAAGAGCACATGCTCGGCTTACCAGGAGCTGTGCATGTGCCCTTCACAGCCAGCCTCAGGGTTTTTCTGGGCAGGTTGCAGACAGCACATGTGTGGCTCTGAAGCTGAGTCACACACCACGCACATGCCCTTCTGAGCTGGCCAGAGAGCATTCTCGGTTTGACTCAGAAGGGTGCATGTGTGGCTCAGCTGGAACCATGCACATGCCCTTCTGAGCCAGCCAGGGAGTGTTCTCTGGCTGGCATAAAGGGCACTGAAGTGGGAGAACTGCTAGGTGGATGGGTGCACTTGTGCCCACCAGTGCATATGCACCCATGGCATGAAACACCTTGTGCCACATAAACAGTACACCTCTGTTCATTATTGTGTGCTCCGAGACCATCCATTAAAAAAGCATCTCTGAATGAAAACAATGAATGGGGCTTTTGGTTGGAGTTGAATCTCATCTCTATCGTGAATTCATATTATATAATATACTATAATAATACGAGTATATTCATTATATTCCTATATTACATTGATTGCTTTCTGCAATTCATTCTCTTTCAGCCTTAGATGCAATATGGGAATGCTACTGTAATATTTACAGGGTTGTTGTAAGGATTGCATTCAAATGATACATATGGAATGTTTGGTGCATTCAAACTACATGATTTGAAATGCTGTGTTACTGTGGCTGCAATCCTAAAGACACTTTCCTGGGAGTAAGACCCACTGAACACAATGGGGCTTACTTTTGAGTTGACATGGTTAGGATTGTCAACTGGCCTGAGATTATAAAGAAGAGTCCTCCTGGATCAGACCAAAGGCCCATCTAGTCCAGCTTCCGATATGTCACAGTTGTGCACCAGACCATAACATACCTATATACTTTCTTGCACATGGTATTCTGAAATAGCTGATATCTAGAACCAGGGGGTTGCAATTACCCCTCATGGCTCATGGACTTTTCCTCCATAAATCTAACAAATCCCCCTGTAAAGGCATCTTGATCAGGTTCCTTGGCATTTAATCTGGGATTTTTCTCCATCCATAAAAATTCTACTGTGCTACTGAACACTTTTCCAACCTTCCTTTCTCTACTCAGTTTTTCTCAAACTGTGGGTTTGGGACCCACCAGGTTGGTCACAAGCCCATTTCACTTGTGTTCCCATTCATTTCAATATTCAATATTGAATATTCTATATTCACTTTCAATGAATACTCATGTCAATATTCAGTATTCATTTAAACATTTCAGTCTAATATATTAGGCTACCAGGGTATATGACGGTATTTGGGTAAATGTTAGGGATATGTATTTGTAATGGACTACTTTGTATATGCTTTTAACAATGATAGTATATGGGACACGTAGCACAATCCTAACCAATCCTAACCACAGAGCACAATCCTAACCAATCCTAACCACAGTCTATACAAAAGTAAGTTTTGTGTTTAATAGGTCTTACTCCCAGGAAAGTGTGTTTAGGATTGCACCGTTAGTCCTGGGTATGTGTGAGTAGGATGGCACCTTAGGGTTGTCAAAAAATTTCCTGTTTGATTGTGTCGCTTCTAGTCATGACATCACATGTGGTAGGTCCTGACAGATTCTCATTCTAAAAAGGGGTCTCAGTGCAAGAAGTTTGAGAACTAGTGCTCTACTTAAACAGCATCCTTCTTGTTTGCTCTTCTTGATCTATGTGTGGAAAAAAGGAACGCTAGTTAAAATGTCCAGGGTGACTTTGTATAGGTGGCCTAGATGTTCATATACATGACTGCACCAACATGAATGCACCAACCTCTCCTGGCTCGCATAATCATTTTTAGATTCCACACCATCTCTTTGCTGGAGACAAACAACCAAAGTGTCAACCGAACTCTTTCTATAGGTGTGGAGAATTGTTCTGTATATCTGGAATCTGGGAGGAGGCCTGTAGCTATTGTCACACCCACCTCCGCATATGAAGAAAAGAATTGGAAAGAACTCGGCATAATAACATAGATGTTACCACTTTGGCTCTTCATGCTTTCAGACATTTACAAATGCTCAGTGAAGATTTTTAATTGCAGCCTGATGCTCTAACCTGACGTTTAATTATAAATCTCAGATCCTGGAACCTGTTTTTAATTGTAGGGTCTAGTTTTGGAAAATGTGCAGGAGCATACAGTTGTCAGCATGTCTCAGTAAAGAAAGGAGCCTAGTCCCACAGTCCCTTCTAACATTTTTTAGAGATTGTTACTTCTCAAGAAGCCATCACACATATTTCTTAACCAATGGCAGTCTGAAGTGCCTCTGCCTGCCCGTTGGAGACATTTTTGACCTGGCAAAGCCTCATGCGGCACTCTGCACTGCTCAAAAAGCCTTCGGAGGCTTCTGCCACAATCGTAAAAAGTACTTAAAGAGTTTCATAGGGAAACCAAAGAACTGTTTAAAATTGCCTCAGAAAACCTTTAGAGCACTGCACAGCATTGCACAAGTTAAGTATCCGTTATGGCAGTGGTTCTCAAAGTGGGGCCACAACTTCATTTTAGTGGCAAAAAGCTGGGCACTGCCATCCCGGAATCTGGCAATGGAAGATGCCATCTCAGAATGGGGCACTCAGGCTGAAATCCATACTTTCCTGGGAGTAAGTCTCATTGAACACAATGGGACTTCCTTCCAAATAAACATGGAGGAGCTCTGGCATCACAGTGAAGTAACATCCTGTTTGATGTCACTTCTGGCCATGACATCACTTTTAGGTTGATGACATCACTTCTGGGGTTTCCCAGACAGATTGTCATTCCTGGAAAGGGAGTCCCTGGGATGAACTGCTAGAGAACCACTGCCCTGGGGGTGTGATATAGGGGGAGCAGATTTGTGGATGTGCACACTGGGGCAATATGGGGACCATTACTTTCCAGTGGGTCCATCTTTCATTACTCAAATTTATTTAGCCATGACATAAAAAGCACTTCCATTCAGGCAGGCAAGGCTTGCCAGTATGAAGCATTGATTTGGCTTTTAAGTGACCTAGAAACCAGTTCTAGTACCATGTATGAGCTATAGCTGCTGCTGATTATCTTCTCTGACTCCTACTCACTTCAGAAACCTGCAAGTGTTCCTCCTTTGCTGTTTGAATTTCCAAGCAGTTAGATGCCAAGAAGTGCAATTTCCAATCAATTTGCAATTGAGTGATTGATTGATTGATTGATTGATTCATAAGCAGGCCTCCGTCAGTCTTGAAAGACTATGGTATCATGCTCGGCGCTGCATACACTGCATGTGAGCAAGAAAGCCTGGGTAGATTGATATGGAGGATAGGCTGTTACCCAAGCAGCAAATCCCCCCTCTCCACGCCACTGAAATAGGAAAGGCAGAGCCGATTCATTCATAGTACAATCCTAATCTCTGGTTAGGCCAGCACAAGACCTGGCACAAGTCCAATCTGGCCAGAGGGTGTTACAAAGGTGCCATAAGCCACTTCTGCACCACTGCTGGGGTGGGGATAAGCCAGTGCACAGACATGCGCTGGCCTCCCCACACCACCACAGGAATGGAGAGCGGGTGAGTTATGCTGTTTACCAACATACAAACCAACTGATGCTTGCCTACTTGGAATCAGGTTTCACTGTGTGAAATATGGAATATGTGCACAGGATTGCAGCTGAAGTCAGCAATAATCAGTTTTGCAGTACAGGTGAGTTTTGACAGTGTTATGTAGAATAGCTATATTGGGAATCTGGTGAACATCACCCAGAAGGGGATTTCAAAAACAGCAATGTCACCACTGAGAAAGCTCTGCCCCCTCATTTGTTGTCAATCAAGTTTAAGTCAGAAGCACCTTAGGGAGCAGTATAATCATAAGGATAAGCATGATGTTGCAATCCAGAATCTCATGCCACACACATAGACAGCCACACGCACACCCACACAGAAATGTTAAGGCATTTTGGCAAATATATGCCTTCATCAAAAAGTGCTAGTAAGCAATAGCCATAAAGTATAACAAATGAGAAATCATCAGTTTCATGTCCAGGCTGCTTAAAAATAATTTTGTACTCAAATTCAGATAGGAATACAAAATGCATGAATTTTCATGTCGGTTATAGAAGGCACAGAGGGTATGATTTATTTTTTTCTCTTATACTACACATGAACAGAAAGCTCAGACTCTTCCTTCCTCACAGCTTGTGTGCCTTTTGAATGGGGAAGCTGCAACACATACAATACCTGTACATGTATGCCATTTTTAGGACTGATATGATAACACTTCTGTTTTGGGCTTGCCCAAAAGCAGCACTGGAGTATGACACCTCCTAAGAAGGAGTCCTTCCATTCCACATCCTACAAGCAAGCCAAGCAATTTTTCATTAACAAAAAGCATAAATCCTGAAGCTTGCTCCGTCAGCTTCTTGAGTGTTACAGTGTGATTTATTTAGGGGAGCAGTTACACCATTCACTAAAGAAATTGGCAGCTGAATGCTGTTTGCGAAATGTCAGGTTGACAGATGAAGTCCAAAGGCTGCAATCCAGTACGCACTTCTCAGGACGACAGTCCCACTAAACACAGTAGGACATCCTTGTGAGTAATATGTATAGACATGTTACAAGCCTGGGCTTTAAAAAACAATTCCTGACTCCTGATGAATTGCAGGTGGAAGAGAAGAACATTGATCGAATTGCAGGTGGAAGGTAAATGCTTGTGGGTGCAATCCTAACCAATTTAGGCCAATATAATTTACTTGGCATATCTTTCTATGGTGGTGTGGGGAGGTCTGCATATGCTTGGCCTAACCCCCCCCCACCCCGGAGTGGCGCAGAAAAGCCTTACATCATGTTTGTGACACCCCCAGAACAACACAGTGCTTATGCTGAGACTTATGCCCAGCCTAAGTGGAGATTAGGATTGCAGCCTGTCTTGCTTAATTGCGACATTTGCTTAATTGTGACAAAGAAGTGGGCTGCCTCTTACCTGGCAACTGGCAGGGAGCAGAGGTGGTGGGTTGGTGGTGATGATGATGATGGAGAAGGAGAAGCTGCCTGCTGGAGTCAGACCCCTCCACCTTCTCCCTGCCTCCCCTGCTTTTTGAAAGGCAGAGCGGGTGAGGGAGGGTGGAAGTGGGGAGATAAACTATTATGCCACTTGTCTCAAAAATTCTTCCCAGTTTCTCCCACTTTTGCCATTTAAAATGCTAGAGAGTGGAACTTGCAGGAAGAATGAAAAAGGAAAGTGGATGCAAAAGTCACATAATGGAAGAGAAAGTCAGCTTTCAGAGAAAGTAAGATTTCATGAGGATTGCAAGGGTGATCCAGATGGATTAGTCAGAAGACATCCAGAGAGGCAAGGAGATTAGACCTTTTGATTTCTGGTGCTGGGGTTGGGCCCTTAGTTTCTGAAGGAGTGAACCACATTTAATTCCTATATTTCTGAATTACTGAATTACTGCATTTTGAATAAGCCTACAGATAAATCAAATGCCCAGCAGGTAAGTAGAATGGAATGTTTTACTTTGTGTCATCCAAAAGTTCTTTTGAGGCATACCTTGAGAAACAGTATGCTGCACTCTTAAAGTCACATAATGATTTTTTTGATGACAAGAAATTTCCTCTGAATCTGAATATTTTAAATCTGGCAGGAGTATTTGGAGCAGTGAAGAAGCCTTCAGCAATGGGATGGGAAGAGGAGAGAGAATTTGGAAAAACAAATACTTATGAAAGAAAACAGAAGAATTATCGAGTGACACCCGGTAGGAGGAACTGGAAAGTTTGATATCTGACAGTGACAGCACATATGATGAAGCATCTACACTTCATTTTAGTTATTTTGTTCATCTAAACTAGGGGCCTCCAAAGTTTTTGACAGGAGGACCACATCATCTCTCTGGCACTGTGTTGGGGGCCAGAAAACTAAGAGCACAATCTAATCATGTCTACTCAAAAGTAAGCCCCATTGTGTTCAATGAGCCTTACTCCCAGGAAAGTGTCTTTAGGATTGCAGCCTAATTTACATTTCAAATTTGAATACATTTATATAAATTTACATATAAGAATTATTGGAGTGGATTACAAGGCTTGTCCAAGGGCCAGATATCAGAGGCCACATTGAGACTCTCCGCGGGCTGCATCTGGCCCCCAGGCCAGGGTTTGGAAAGCCATGATCTAAACATCTGCAACTCAACCCTATGAATGTTTACTTCAAAAGCAAGTCCCATCAACCACTTGCTTATATGTTTTTTAAAGGTTAAAGAAATTAAAGGAGGACAGCTTTATCAATGGCTACTAGGACCCTAGAGTGCTCTTCAGGACAGACTTTTTGTTCAATGAAGAGGGTTTCTGTTGTGTTGTAAGTCAACTTGTGGACACACACACCCTTTTAAAACAAAAGTCCTTCTCATTGTGCTTCTTCCATCACATTGCTTCTTCTCCCCCTCCCCTCCCCAATAAAAAATAAAAAAATAAAAAGGAATGGGGATTGCAAAAGAAAGAAATGCTTTACTAACCTTTCCCTTTACTGTGTCCTCACACAAGATATCTAGTTCAAAGAGAATGCCTCCTTTTAAACTCCATGTGAGGACTGAGGAAGGAGGTAGAAAAATGGTCTGTCCCTGCAGTGTTTAAAGTTTAAAGGGATTTTTAATTCTTTACACTTTTTATATGCAGCATCCTTTTTAGAAAAAGCTAGCAAAATGTACTTGTGTTGTGGGAGTAAATATTTCTAACCTAACCTGTGCAATACCCTCCTGTGCAATACACCCCCTCTGCAACACACAGACCTGTGCAACACACCCCCATGCAACACCCCCCTCCCCCCGTGCAACATATCCCCTGTGTAGTGCTGGTCTCCTAACCCATGCACACACTATTCCCCCTGCATGCACTATCCCCCCCCCCCCCGCACACATCATCCCCCTGTGCACTAGGCACTGGGCACCAAATTGACTTGTTGGTTGATCAGTCAGTGTTCACTGTTAAGAATAAGACAAAAACATGTTGCACCCCTTTAAGGGTTAAATTTCTGAAAATCATTTTTGGTGGGTGCTCATGTCACATAAAGAACACCCTCCCCAAATTTCATGCATCTAGATCCGGGGCAGGGGGTTGATCAGTCAGGGATTCTTTAGTGAGAAGGAAAATGTGTTGTGCCTCTTTTCATCCCTTTCTGGTTTGAATTTCCAAAATCCGGTTCTTAGTGGGTGCCTCTGTCACAGAAGGAACACCTTCCCCAAGTTTCATGCTTTCATGGTTTTGATTGGGCGTTGATGAGCTGGTGACCTCTCAAGCTCCTGTACCCCATGATTCCCACTAAACTGAAATTATAGAACTTGAGCTGATACAGCAGTGACTATTGCCACAGATAATCCTCAGATGTGCTGTAGGAATTTGGGGAGGGACATTTATTAATAGGAAAACTTGGGGATTAGAACAGCATGGTGTGCCTTTTCAATGGTAAAAACAACTGATGGTGTGCAGTGAGTGAAAAAGGTTGAAAATCACTGGTTTATAGTATGTTGGCAATGCTCAAAGATCTGTTACAGCACCAAGACTGAAGTCAAGTATTGAATGTGACCAAGCATACTGGTCTGGCACAGCTTGAAAACAATTTTGTTTTTCTATTTGCAGCTTTCCTTATTGCTCTTCTCTGTGTTCCAACCAAGCTGGCGTGCCATTTCCTGAAAAACAGAAGTCTCCAGCTGCTGACCAACCTGATGAAATTTCAAGACTGATGGATGAGGCAACATCCCAATCAAGATTTTGATGAACCTTGGAGATGCCCGTGCCTTGTTTTGTAGATGTTTAAAGGAGGGCAGGAGGCATTTGAAACACGCCAAGTTATGTTGTAGGGGCAATTCAGAACAAATGCATACATTTGACAGGTTTATTAATTTATTTAGCATATGGCATACTATTATTTATTTATTTTTGGGATTTCTACCCCACCTTTCTCGGCCCGCAGTCTGTCCAAGCTGGCAAAATTGGCCATGAAATTTTGTTTTTGCTCCCTCTTTGCAATAAGGTGGCCAAGAAGCTTGCCCTTCCAAGTACCTTCCTATCTCTAGGTGCTGTTTGAAACCCCCCTAAGTCATTTATCCAGCTGCATGTGTGGGGTGCAGTAGTGACCCCCCTGGCTTCTCAGGCCAACTTCGCCTAAACTCAATACTTTGCAAACTCCATAGGTTTGCATAGGGTTGCCTCTCAGGCCAGCTTTGACTGACCATGTGTCAGACAAAATTCAGTATTTTTTTGTTTTATTTGCTTAAGGTTAATAAATGAGGTTTTTGAATCAGATTTTGAATATTCTCTCTTTGTACATCCTATTGAACATCACTGATCACTGTAAGAGTGTTAGAATAGGTGCTAACGACAGTTTTCTAATAGTGGCTAGTTAGCTTCACTTCTAAATAACGGAGGAGTCGCAGAGCTTTGACTGACAGGGGGTTAAACCGACTCAAGGCGGCTAACAACATAAATAATACGACAATAACATATGTATAAAAAGAGACATTTAAAAACATTTAAGAACAACTCATCACCCAAAATTAAGTTTAAAAAACTGGTGGGCCCCATTATTAGCAAAATGTTCTACTCATATCAATGCCACAGGAATGTTCCCTGAGGTGTGAAGGCAGTGTATAATTTTTCCAATTTATAAAAAAGGTGATAAATCCAACCCACAGAGCTATCGCCCAAATAGCTTATTGGGCATTAGTTCCAAGATCTACAGCCATTTTCTCCTTCAGAAGCTGGTTAAAATGGGTTGAGGCATATTCTGGCAGTTCCCCCGAGCACTCCAGCAGCATTTCTTAGAACAGAGACAGGCGTGGTATCCATAAAGGCCAGGGCAGCTTTCTTATTATAAGAGGGTGATTATTATATCTTATTATAAGAGCCTGATAACCATCTCCCCAAATTTGGCTGCAATCCTAAAGACATTTTCCTGGGAGTAAGATCCACTGAACAAAGCGGATCTTACTTTTGAGTAGACATGGTTAGGACTGTGCTCTTTGTCTAGTAGAGCAATGGAGGAGAGGTGGTTGGGCTAAATCAGTGCAAATTCTATTAAGATCCAAATCCCTCTCTACAGACATTGTTGTCTATTTCAGAGTCAAGCAAATGTTGAGGGATTGGATTTATAAATTAGATAATGTTGTGGATTTAGCCATAACAAAATCCTCAAACTTCTCTCGGTGGTACTATCTATTGAAAATAAGTAATTCAAGAGCTCAATATCTACACATACTCACTTTTGCCACCCTCAGAAAGGCTGAACTGCGCTTGCAAACTATGCCGATTGCTGCCTTAGATGGCCGATATATGTCCATTCCTAAGCACCTAAGGCTCTGTATTTGTGGGGCAGGTGAGACAGAGGTTACGTTACCTGCTTTACTGCCAGCTTTATCAAAACCCCAGGGAAAGACTTCTGGAATGTATCCTGGCTACTATTCAAGGCAAGAGCCCCCAGATGAAAGTGTGCAGGCCACTCTCAGACTGTGATCCATTTATCACCTATAAAATAGCACAGTTTGCTAAAGCTGCTAGAAATATTCATGTTAATTTTTTGGGAGCCATTGCAATAGACTGTAAAGGAGATTCCTTAACATGGATGGGCACACGTGTTTGTCTGTGTATGTTTTTAACTCTATTCTTCTGAGTTTTAACTCTGCTTATCAGAAGAAGACCAGTTTCTGGTACCATCCCAGTAGACCTCTGCTTTAGTGCCTATACTGTATTGGAGGCTGAGCAGCTCCCACATTAGTGAGTGAACTGAGCTATAGAAAGAGAGCTGCTCAACTACTTAACTATCCAGAATGATGCATGAAGCAAACTGGGGTACATCCAGCAGGTCAAAAGGGGAAAATAGTCCAATCAATATGTTAAACTCATGAATGGTTTTCAAGTCTTAGATGAGTTTATTCCAAAGTCCTGACACTGCTGAAATTCCAAACTCTTACTATACAGGTTCATCCTGCTTGTCAAGGTTTGCTACTTTATGAATCAAACACGGTCTTCCAATACATTCTGAACTAATACAGCCAGTACAACCTGAAATAATAAATAAGATTCTGTGCATGTGTATTCAGCAGAAAAGATTTCAAAGACAACTCCCTTATAGTGGAGGCACAGATGTCCTTTGATATTAATCCCTTGCTTTTGATAAATCTTACTAGCAGAGAAAACCACCGCCTTATAGGACAAAACTCTTGATTCTGAGTTGGCTCAAGAGCCGTCACAGAATCGAGTATCCCCATTGCAGGGCTGTTTTTCTTATTAAGGGGAAAGGGATAAAACAATTTTTGGCATCTTGGCAGCCCTGCACTCTGGATAGCTTAGAACTGGGTTGTGAAACAGTGTCTCATGAGAAACTGACCACTTGGTGGGATAATATGCAAAGTGAAATCTGAGATTAAGCATCACCTAGTGGGTGGCGCAAGTGGCTAAGACACTGTGCTTGTTAACCAGCAGACCAGGGTTCGAGACCCGGGTCGGCCCCACAAGACAGGGTGAGCTCCTGTCCTTAGCCCAGCTCTGCGACGCCAGCTGGATCCAATCGTATCGGCTCTGCTAACAGCCTATCCTCAGCCTATCCTCCATAACAACCTAACCCAGGCTTTCGTGCTTTGCATGCAGCGTATGCAGCGCCGAGCACAATACCATAGTCTGCACAGACTGACAGAGGCCTGCAGTTCCCTGGAGATCTGTGGATGCCATCTATCTTCAGTTAAGCTGTTCTTTTCCTCCAGTCAGAAAAGAATCAACTTTCAGAAGAACTTTTTTCCAGAGAAATGGAAGCTCTGGTGTGCTGATTGGAATCATTGCCAAAAGGGAAACACACTGAGATGATTCTGAGTTACAGTGCAAGAGCTAAAAGGCCGGGATTTTGTTCATTCAGAGCTATGTGTGTGTGTGTGTTGAAAGTCTAATTTTCAATTGCCTTTCAGCAGATTTTCTTCATTTTTTTCCTTTCATCTGAGATCATTACCCCTGCAGATAAAATGTTGACATCTCCTCACACAAACCCGATTTAAGAATTGCATTACAGCCTCACAATGCAATCAGAGTCTCAGTGTTCCTCCCCCAGCAGATTTACACACTTTTATCACTGGCCTAAATCTGTAACTTAACAGTGATCTATAGTGCTTTCATTCTTGCAAAACAGACACAACTTGTTCTCTCTCCACATTGTTCCAATGCTTATTTTTAACTATAATACTTTTAAGCTTATCACTATTTAAGGTTTCTCTAGACAGGTGAAGGAGAAACCATGGGAAGAAGGAATCCATTCAGTGACAGTGTCAGGCTGACCTGGGCACCTGCCAGAGCCCAACCCCTGCTGATCTGTTCTGCAAGTGCTGCAGGGGTAGTGCCTAAAATCTGATAACATGTTTCCACAGTACATCATATAGGAAAATAGCTCTACTAGTGGAGTTTAAATACTTAAATGGATAGTCCAGTACAGTGGTTCCCAACATGAATGGATGTTTGCTGCGTCATGAAACTGACAAGCCGATGGCCGATGAGGACAATATATGGAGCCTTGTGGAAAGTAAAATTGAGCCACATGTTTGCCTTCACACACAAGTAGGTGAACTTGCCTTGATTTACTTGAACGGCAGGCTGAAAGAAATGCCATGATACCAGAATAGTCCTGATACAATGACATAGGCTCAATACACATGAACAATACACATGAATATGGTATCATTATGGGAAATATCTCCTTGTTCATGCATAGAGAAGATCAACAGTTGGTAAGACCCTTCTCCATTGTGCGAATGGTAGTAATGTACATGTATCATTCAGATCCAATCCAACAAAATGAAGCCAAAATGTAGGACAATGAAGCCAAAATGTAGGACACCCAGACAGGAGGCTAAAAGTTCAGCAATGTGGACTTGTGGGCAGTACAGTACAGTCCAATTTGACCACAACGCATCATTGCCTTTTATCAGTTCATTCAGAAAATGGGGGGATTCATTTGTCAGAGAACTTGCAAGAAGCTGGTTAATGTTTATAATTTCTTATTGTATAAAGCGCCATCTTGTGGGCAAACTAGAGAGATTTTTTTCTGAATGAATTAATGGAATCACAGTAATTACATTAATGTTTGGCATAGCTAAAACAATGAAGATTCTTGTGGTAGAGATTAAAGGCGCAATCCTAAGAAGTTTAGGCCAGCCCAATTCACCTGGCCTATCTTTCTGTGATGTATAGGGTTGTTGGCACATGTCTGTGCATTGGCCTAATGCCCCCCCCCCCCCAGAGTGTCTTACTGCATGTTTAAGACACCCTCATGTCAGCACAGGAATTATGCCAGGGCTTAAGCCAGCCTAAAAGGGCTTAAGCCAGCCTAAGCCATTTAGGCTGGCTTAAGCCCTGGCATAATTCCTGTGCGAACAGAGTTAGGGTGCCTAACAGAGTTAGGGTGCAATCTTAACCAATTTACGCTGGCATAACTCAACCATCTCCCCATTCTCGTTGGGCCGGCACATATCTGTGTACTGGTCCAACCCTACCAGAAGTGGCACAGAAGTACCTCATGATACTTTTGGGACACCCCCAAGCCAGTACAGGACTTGTGCTGAGACTCATGCCAGTCTAAGTGGGGGTTAGTCTAAGTGCACACCAACTGTGGTAGCAGCTTTCATGAACTAAAGCAAGGGTCAGGGAACTTTTTTACCTTTTACCCCAAAATATATTTAGATATGTTGACGTTACCCCCTTGATACACTGCTTGCTTTCTTTCTTTCAACATACATCTCAGTGCTATGACTCCAGCACATCCCTATCACAAAATATTTAAATACCACCATGGGTGGGTGCAGTTGAGATAATGCTGAGCGAATGACCTCAATCTACATTATAGTACACAAGATGGCAGCATGGGAGGGGCTTTTTGATGTGGTGATGATGTGGTGCTGGCAGTACTTACCACATCCCCTTTGTAACTATGCCACTGCAATCAGGTGTAGTCTGAATGCTATCTAGGCATGGAAACTGATGTCATCAGCCAGAAATAGGGACTTTCTCCTAAATGTCAGGTGTTCGTGTGCACCAACAGGTGCAAGAGCAACAAACTGAAGGTATAATATGAGTTTTTGACTGCATTCCCAGGTAAGGCTCTGAGCAAGTACAAGGCTGTTAACCCAAAGAGCCACGTATGTTGTTAAAGGCGTTTGGAAAATAAATACTAGGTAAGTTAAACAAATGTCAGTGGCTCAAGCAATGGAACTGTGCAGAGCAAAATGTACTTTCCCTGCTCTCCTCTCTGACCTGTCAGCCTACTCTTTGGCCTTAAGAAGATCCCTTTACGGGTGTCCATATATGCAGAATCTATTAAATACATAAAAAGTGTTTGGTTTGCTTCTCCTGAGCTCACAGTACTTTTGACAGTGTTTGTGGCTTTTCTCCTATAGGCAGTGTTATTATTTCTGAACCTTTTTCTCTTTCTGTGTGTGTGCTGACTTTTCTTTAAAGCCAAATCCTCCTAAGCCAACTATTAATCCAGTTATAGTGCAGAACATTTCCAAAGGAGTGCCGTGTCAGCACATGGCTGCGTTATGAAAACACAGAAAGATATAATTACTCTTATCAAGGTTTCTTGAAGGCCATAGGTTCTATGTACATTTACGCAGGGTAAAACATTGTTGCCTTTAAGGGAGTTTCGCCAGGACAAAGTACAGACTTTGTAATTCACAAGGAATGCAGCTTCTAGGCTCTTTATTGGTGCAAAGAGATACAATCATATCATCCCAATCCATCTTCACTGTATTTTTCCTAGCCCAAATCAATCTACAGTAAAACCTTGGATTGAGAGTAACTTGGATTGAGAGCATTTTGCAAGACAAGTAAACATTTCTGATAGATTTTGACTTGCAATTCAGGTGATGTTTTAAAAGTGATGTTTTATAAGCAAATATTATTATTATTATTATTATTATTATTATTATTATTATTATTATTATTATTATTATTATTATTTCACAGTTGCCAGGTGTTTGACTGGAATTGGCTCTATTGCAATTCGGTTCCTATCCAAAGAACTAGGAATCATAAAGGTATCGTCTCATCATCATCATCATCATCATTATTGTTATTATCCATAAATACACAGCGAACAATTTCGTGCTGGTTTCATTCACATCACCAGTCAGACCCTTCCCAAGAGTCTAGGACTGTGTGATGTAGCGGCGTATAATTCATGCTGATCCCAGAAGAGCGGCTTTCTGCAGCTGGCAGAGTGATATTTTGTCAATGCCAAGAGTTTTCAGGTGCCTGCCAAGGTCTTTGGGCACTGCACCCAGTGTGCCAAGTACCACTGGAACCACCTGCACTGGCTTACACCAGACACGCCTTAATTCGATTCTTAGGTCTTGGTAGCGGGAGATCTTTTCCAGTTGTTTCTCCTCAATTCTGCTGTCACCTGGTATGGCGATGTCGACAAGCCACACCTTACTGCTTTCTATGATGGTGATATCTGGAGTATTGTGTTCCAAGACCTTGTCCGTCTGTATCCTGAAGTCCCACAGAAGCTTGACCTGCTCATTTGCAACCACTTTTTCAGGCTTGTGGTCCCATCAGTTTTTTGCCACTGGCAGATGATACTTTTGGCATAGATTCCACTGGATCATCTGGGCAACAGAGTCATGCCTCAGTTTGTAGTCAGTCTGCGCGATCTTCTTGCAGCCACTTAAAATGTGGTTGATGGTTTCATCCACTTCTTTGCAGAGCTGGCATTTTGGGTCATGGAAAGCGATGGCATTGAAATACCAAATGGTCAGACCATTAAATGCCACCAACCTGAAGCCTACAAATATCTGGGCATACTGAACCTGGACAATATCAAGCATGGGCATGTGAAAACTGTGGTCAGCAAAGAATACATACAAAGGGTTAGAAAAATTTTGAAGAGCAAATTGAATGGCGACAACATTATAAAGGCTATAAATACCTGGGCCATACCTATAGTTAGGTATACTGCTGGCATTGTGAACTGGACAAAAAGGAACTGGATGACTTGGACAGGAAAACAAGGAAATTAATGACCATTCACTATGCTTTACATCCACGTAGTGATGTTGACAGATTGTACCTGCCTAGAAGATCAGGGGGCAGAGGACTTTTGCAAGTGAAGCAGTCGGTGGAAGAAGAAAAACATGCCCTAGCAGATGATGTGGGAGAGAGCCAGGAATCTGCTCTGATTGAAGTCAGCAAGAGAAAGTTGTTGAAAGTGCAGCAGACCAACTATGAATATCGCAATAGTGCAATTCAGGCTCGGACTGCCAGTTGGCAGAATAAAGCATTGCATGGCCAATTCCTTGCCAAGATCGAAGGAAAAGTGGATCAGGATAAGACCTGGTTGTGGGCTGACGAGTGGAACACTGAAGAAGGAGACGGAAGGCCTGATACTTTCTGGACAAGAACAGGCAATCAGGACAAATGCCATCAAGGTCAGAATTGAAAAATCAGCCCATGACCCAAAAAGGACATTTGTTGACTGTGTAGTCATTCGACAGTCCACTCAGTTCAGCAGTACACAACATATACATGAACTACCTTGTACATGTATTAGGGCTACCAGATTCACTTTTTTGATGGTAAGTTTAGCTTGTAAGGCACTGTTCAAAAGCTGCTGACCGTTTTCACACTTGGATGCATCTCCTGTTATGAATGACATGATTGTCATGAGGGGAGTCATGATTGCCCTCTTCAGATACCTGAAGGGCTGTCATAGGGAGGAAGGGGCTCATTTGTTCATAGCTGCTTCTGAAAGCAGAACTAGAACCAATGGGTACAAACTGCAAGAAAGGAGATTCCGGTTGGATATCCGGAAAAAATTCCTGACGGTTCGGGCGGTTCAGCAGTGGAACAGATTGCCAAGGGAGGTGGTGGACTCTCCCTCCCTGGGGATCTTCAAGCAGAGGTTTGACAAGTACCTGTCGGGGATGATCTAGGACAAGGGTTGGGGAACAGAGGTGAAATACCCCATATGGGGTAAAAATAAAATTCCTGGGGGTAATGGACGGTCGACTTCTAATGCACGGTAATGCGCGACCATCCATTTATCCCCATGCACTGGGGAAGGAGCCTGCCACGGGGTGCAGAAAGGAGGGCAGAGTGCTGGCAGGAAGACAGAAGGGGTCCTGGAGGGAGCTCCTCCCCCCTCCCCGCGGCCAGGCAAGGAGAGCAGCCCAAGGAGAAGCAGTAGGGTGAGCTCCGTTGCTGTGTTCCATCACAGCCTCCCGCCTGGCAGGCAGCACAGCCTCTGCTCTTCCAGGAGCCCCTGCCTGCCTGCCTTCCTTCCTCCTGCCGCCCCATGCCAGCCCTGAGAGGGCCAAGGGAGAGCAGGGCAGCCACACTCCGCCTCCAGGTACTAATCCTAACCATGTCTACTCAGAAGTAAGCCCCATTGTGTTCAGTGGGACTTACTCCCAGGAAAGTGTAGACAGGGACATGATCTGTCTCCAAACACAACACAACCTCCCCCTTTCCAGCATCCAGTCTTTCCAAAATGTAACACACAGCCCAAGCCTAACCACGTCTACTCAGAAGTAAGCCCCATTGTGTTCAGTGGGACTTACTCCCAGGAAAGTGTAGGCAGGGACATGATCTGTCTCCAACCACACAGCCTCCCCCTTTCCAGAATCCAGTCTAGTCAACATATAATACACAGCCCAGTCCTAACCATGTCTACTCAGAAGTAAGCCCCAATGTGTTCAATGGGGCTTACTCCCAGGAAACTGTCTTACTCCCAGGGAAACATCAGGCCCTTGTGTATAACACGCTTCCCTGTGTGATGCCCTTGGCCCTGTCTCCAAGTCCTTTCAAATCAAGGGGGTAACAACGGCATATCTAAATATATTTTGGGGTAATGGGTAAAAAAGTTCCCCGACCCCTGATCTAGGAGGATTTCCTGCTGCAGGCAGGGGGTTGGACTAGATGACCTACTGGGTCCCTTTCAACACTAGGATTCTATGATTCTATTATTCAGTAACTATGGCTTCCACTGACGGGCTCTTGGAGTCAAATATGGACCAGGCAGCTACTTGTATAAGAGCATTACAATAGCTGCATATGGCAAAGGTAATCTCTTCAGCTGAGTGGTGCACAGAAAGCCACTTGATCATTTGGGGGCAATTTGGGGGTCAGATTAATTGTGGGCTTGTGTAGTTAATTTCACTATTTTGTTGATTTGACGAGGAGTAGGGGAGGCAGTTGCAATTCGAAAAATAGAAATCTCCTCCCCCTACCTCCACACACAACATGGATCCAACCTAGTGCCCGGTTAAGAGGGATGGATGAGTTGTTCCCCTTGCGCCACAGCTACCTACGTTCTGCATGCCAAATGCCTTTGGGGTTTTTGCCTTCCATCCCTTCCATCCCTCTGCATTCCCGATGGTGCTCTAGTTGCTATGACAACCACGTTGTCATGCTTTTGCTCTGTATTTCAGAGTTTTGATCACATATGTCGCTTTTGTTTCGGAGCCTTTGAGAGTTTGTTTGCGGCAGATGCAATCCTTCACAATTCTTTTTTCTTTTCTTTTTTTGCTGCAAGTGACCTGCTTCCCTGTTACTACTTATTTGTGCATTGAGTGAATGGCGGTAGGCCAGCCTTCCCAGTTTTCCAGTCCAGGAAGAGGAAAGAGAAGGAAGGAGTGTAGAGAGGCATGTAGGAAGGCAGAGATGGGAATCCACCCCATGCCTGTCTCCTCCCTGACTTTTATATGGATGAGTCAGCACTGAATAGGATTTTACTTTGTATGGTAAGCCTTGGTGGCGCAAGTGGTTAAAATACTATGCCTGTTAATCAGCAGGCCAGGGTTCGAGACCCGGGTCCCCACAAGACAGGGTGAGCTCCTCAGCCCAGCTCTGTGACACAGCTGGAACCAATCATATCAGCTCTGCCATTCCTTTGGACTATTTCAGTGGCACGCAGAAGGGGGGGATTTGCTACTTGGGTAACAGCCTATCCTCCATATTAATCTACCCAGGCCTTCATGCTTCGCATACAGTGTCGAGCACGATACCATAGTCTTTCAAGACTGATGGATGCCAATGCTAAAGAGGTATTCAATGCTAAAGTGGTATTCAGCAGTCTGTGTATGGCGCAAGCAGTTAAGATGCTATGCCTGTTAACCAGCAGGCCAGTGTTCAAGACCCAGGCAAGCCCCACAAGACAGTGTGAGCTCCTGTCCTTAGCCCAGCTCTGCGACGCCAGCTGGATCCAATTGTATTGGCTCTGCCTTTCCATTGGACTAATTCAGTGGCGTGGAGAGGGGGATTTGCTGCTTGGGTAACAGCCTATCCTCCATAACAATCCAACCCAGGCTTTTGTGCTTCGCATGCAGCGTATGCAGCACCAAGCACGATACCATAGTCTTTCAAGACTGACTGAGGCCTGCTTTTTATTCAGTGGTTTGTTTGAAAAGTATTCAGTTTGGTTTGCCTCCGCTCTTTTCTGCAACAGCTAGCAAGCCATTTTATTCCCAGTGTCTATGACTCCAGTGTTATATTTTCCGTTTTGAAAATAGACATAGCAAATCTGGCCAATTCTGAAGAGATAAAAGAAAGTTATAGATGAAGCCCAGTACCCTGTCCCTGAACACACAGAATTTGCCATTCAGAAAAACTAACAGGATCCATAAATACTATCCAAACTGTTGAATCTCCATGAATGTTCACATTTCTCTGAAAATTCATATCTCTCTTGCAGGTTAGACTAAAGGGATTGAGATTTGAACACAAAGAGCACAATCCTAACCATCCCTACTCAAAAGAGAGGCCCCATTGTGTTCAATGGGTCTTACTCCCAGGAAAGGGGATTGCAGCCTTTGTCTTGTTATTTAAAGCATAATTAAACTGTTTGCAGGTGCGTGGCAGATTTTATATAAATACAAAAAACCTGGTAATCACAGAACTGGAAGCAAGATATAGTCTCCACTCTCATTCCTGATCAATTTTATTCATGACTGATTGAAGAAAACAATACAGTTAATTATTTCTTAAAGCAAGCTTTATTTAAGCAAGCTAGGAATAATTATGAGGAAAGGTTAGCTGTCTCTTTTTATCTATCTCTATTTGTTTAATATTTAGATTTTCAAAAAGTTATCTGCCCTAGGCTTGAATGACAGGCATTCAGAGTTCTAGTAATGACAAATGATGAAGTTGTGTAGGCATTTTACTTTCCGGTCCAACAAACCCTACAATCCAGAGTAACTACGGGAGCACGTAAGAGACATTACGTGTACCCGTAGTTACTGCACCACCTAGTGAAAACCTATGGGAAATTCATATTGCAATCCAGAGCAAGTTGTTCTTACACCGGAGCAAGGACTCCCCATAGTTATTCTGGATTGCACCCTATGTCTGTCATATAAATGCAAAGATCTGGAGCCTACTTGGCATATCTCAACCTTTCCTTGCATGAGAGCCAGCTGTATTTTTTTAAAAGAGCAACAACAACATATCTACAGTAAAGGAATTCTAGAATTTTGAACTGTTGAAACATTTGGGACATGCCCTGTGGAATAAGATGATTTTTCTATTTTTAAAAATGTTTCTGTTGATTTTTTGTGTGTGTGTTTATGTGTGATTTTTCTGTTTTCTGTCTATGCTATCATGAACCCAGAAAGATAGAAACAATTCAATTAGATCAAGCCTACATGATGGAAGGCCAGAAGGCCAACTCTGGAACCCACACATTGACTCAGCAGGGTCCTTGTGGAAATTTTAAATATTCATTATTTGTGAACACATAATAATGTGTGCATCACCATATATTGTGGCAAGGAGTTCCATAGGCTAACCTTTCCTCTGAGGGATGATGAAAAGGACAGCAGTTGATCTAGTGCACCTTTAACTTTGTGAAGGTGCACTAGACCAACTGCTGTCCTTTTTGTCATCCCTCATAGGAAAGGTGCTTTGAACTGGATATCAATTTTGCCATCAGCAGCCTCAAACTAACAAGAGTGCCATCTTTCACTATTTGAAGGTAGCACAAGGAAGGAAATGCCCAGGATTGGTAAAACACTTGTGATGCTTTGTTAAGGTCCTGCAGCATACTGAACATCTACCGAATTATTGCTCTGAGCTCAATCACACTTTGCCTTGGATCAATCTTTTTGGCATCAGCAACTGTGTTTACTATCGCAATATTCCAGCTCACCGATGCACTGCATTGCTGCAATTTCTTTTATCCCTCCAGTACTGCTAGAGTACGCTAGTTCCAGCTCTGGACTGGCAAAATTTATTTTAATTGTCTATCACAATCATAATTTTTTTTTTTTGGATTGCAACTTTCCATCATGCTCAACTTCAAGGATGGGGAGATAGAGATTGACTTCTAAATCTCGGCGTGAGTTGTCATAGAGCAGCAAAGACTTCTGACCTCAAATTATTTGACAATAACCAGCAAAAGACTGTTGCTCCTAAATTCTTGCCGGCTAAAGCGAAGAAAGCATGAGGGGAAACACAGAGTGGAGCCAATTTCTGTGATAAACTGAAAATATTTTCAGTTTAAAATTGCCTGTATTTCACACAGGCAAAATACAGTCAAGTTTAAATGCCCCAGTTAGTCACCCAGCTAAGAACATAAGAAGACCCCCACTAGATCAGGCCACAGCCCATTTAGTTCATCTCCCTGTATCTTGTGGTAGCACATCAGATGCCTCAGGGAATACACAAGACAAGAGACCTGCATCCCAGTGCCCTCTCCTGTGTCTGGCATTCTGGAATAGCCTACATCTAAAATAAGAACATACCCATCATGGCTTGTAACCTGTGATTGACATTTCCTCCAGAAATTGGTTCAAAAGGCATCCAGGCCAGATGTCATCTCCATATTCTATGGCAAGTAGTTCCACAGATTAATTACGCACTGATGAATGAAGTATTTTCTCTGTCCAAACTCTCCCAATACTCAATTTCAGTTGATGCCAACTTGTCTGTCTCAGTCACGTCTCCCCTCAGGCACTTCTTTTCTAGGCTGAAGAGCTCCTATGGGTTTTTCTTGTAAGAGAGGCACCCCAACCCAATAATCATTTACAAACAGACAGACAGACAGACAGACAGACAGACAGACAGACTGACTGACTGATTGATTGATTGATTGATTGATTGATTGATTGATTGATTGATTGATTGATTGATTTTGGCCACTCTCTTCTAAATTTTCCATTTCCACTATATCCTTTTTGAGAGGTGGGGACCAGAACTGGATGCATTACTCAAGGCATGGCATAACCATCAACTTATACAACAGCGTTATAATATTAGACATGTTATCTTCAATATCTTTTCTAATGACCCCAAGCATAGAATCTGCCTTCTCTACCACGTTGGGTCAACATTTTCATTGAACTATCTACCAGCACCCCAAGAACTCTCTCCTGATCTGTCACACACAGCTCAACTGCTGATAGCTCTGTCCTAACCGAAATTTCTTCAAAGGCAGCCCCAGACATCACACACTGCAGTAATATAATCCTCACTGTATATGGGGGCGTGACCTCAGTGTTTACACCATAGCCACCATTATTGCTATTTATTCCACAATAAAATCTTTTCCTGAATTTTGCAAATCTTTTGTGCTGAGTTTTACATGAGGAATGGCAAGAGTCTAGGTTAACCAGAAAACCTAGCAGGCGCATGACTGACGCTTCTTCCCCAGATTATCTTCGTCTTTGTCAGTTGCTGATCCACAGTGGTGGATCACTGATAAATAATTCACTTGACTTGTACCTCCGAAAGTTGAGACAGACAACTCACCTTTGTTTCTCATCTGTCTTAAAAGCTTAAGTAAAGGCTTGTAATGCATATGAGCACATGAGAACCTGTATTACTAGAGGAATGAATTGCATGAACCAGGATATGCAGGGTAAAGTGAAGCTTGATCTAGTCCCACTGCTGCAGAACTAGCCAACCTACACTGAATCAACAACATGTTTGCTAATTATATTCCACCTTCTTCATTTTTAAAGTGCTGATCAGTTTGTGGTTACACAAGAGCCCTACACATATTAGTGCTGCATTTGAATGACTGAAAAGGTTGCTTGGTTGTTTAGGGATCAGTTTAAGGATTTAAACCAGTGGTGGGCTCCAGCAGGTTTGCACCTGCTGTTGTTGTTGAAGAACCGGTTGTTAATTTCTTTGAATCCCATCACTGATTTAAACGTTATTGGATTTTCAGTGCAATCCTATTTGTGTCTACTCAGAAGTGCTTTCCATTGAGTTCAGTGGAGCTTACTCCCAGGAAAGTGCTTTTAGAATTGCAGCTTTTATTTATTTGAAAGTGACCATTAGCTGCTGTGGATATTCCAGAAGGATGGATATACATCCTGGGAAGAAAGAACAGATGAATATTTCCTGCTCTGTTATTGCCAGCTGCTGAATCTTACAACTAATAGCTGTCTAGACATATACTGCAAGTTTCCAAATGCCTACTGTATGTCATTCTCCATTTGAGGGACTTGGGGCCAAGGATGGAATAAATACTGGGAAGAAATTTTCAAGGCCAGTATTAGGAGCTGCAGGGCCCTATGCAAAGTATTTTTGAAGGTGTCCACTTCCTACCAGTGGAGGGCCCTACTAATGAGAACGCACTACAACAGTTTTCTTAGGGCTGATGGTGTCCCATGCAAAGAAAGGCACACAGAAGTAGGTGTCAATGCTATCATAGTGGTGGTGTGAAGGTGTCAATGCCAAGTACTTCTGGGGGGATATCAAGGCAATCTGGCCCAGGAGCATGAGGGAGCCCTGTCAAGCAAGCACTGCACACTTCTCATGGTGTTTCAATGTGGAAGATTCCATGCTAGCACATCAGCTATAGAGCAAGGTGCTGGTTGTAAGCACTGTGCTCGCTGCCATTGTGCAAAACTCCTCCAGGCATGGGGCCCAAATTGGTCAAATGGCCCTAAGGTAGGCCCTGGATATTTCTCTGTTAACAGTTAGGATAGCTAACAAAAGGGTAGCCACTACCAGTCCCCTCTTCATATGTGCACTTACTGTATTGCCATAAAAACCCTCCTTCCACTTGGAGACCCTTCAGTTTTGCTTGTTATGGCATTATGCATATTTATGACATTGTGTAAATATTTATATATATTTATTCATATTTTAATCAGATGTGTATAAGATAAAAAACCACAAAGGTTAGTATAGAGGTTCAAATCCAGATGAAATTAATGTATCAAGTGAAAAAATAGGTTCAGTCTTAGAAAATGCAAAGTTTCTGCACATTTCACATCTTCTATATGACTTTCATGATGTATTTTAGCACCACACTCCAAATCACTTGAAATTCAGGTTTCATGCACACCACACACAGAGGGGGGGGGGGCATTTGTGCACACTATAAAAAATGTAACCCATGAAGTCCTATGTGATTTTTAAATATTTGTATTTCTAAAATGCCTATATTGCTAGAATACTCTACTGTAGACTGTAATTAAAAAAATTAGTTTTAATGACAAAGTTATGTAGTTAAAGTCCACTTGGACCTAAGCACACACTATCAGAGATCTAGCTTCCTAAGTACTGAACAGGAATCTCTCTCTCTCTCTCTCTCTCTCACACACACACACACACACACAGAGAGAGAGAGAGAGAGAGCGGGAGAGAGAGCAATAGGCATGCATCCAGTCATATGTAATCTTCAGTGGAACAGTCCAAAACACCACCTTATATGCTATTTACACAAATTAGCCACAGGCAGATTTCTTTGCTAATATAAAAATTTATATTTACACAGCTCTTTTTCCTAAATGCTTAATTCTGTCTGAAATCCTCAAAACAACCATGTGAGGCAAGACAGTATTATTATCTTACCTGGCTTATGCTTAAAACCAAGAGATAATTCCCACCTTAGGGTGCTGCCCTGGAAGACTGGGGGACGTCTACTTCACGACTCATATTTTAAATCTCAGCATGGCACCAGCTTTTAAACACTCTAAAAATTTCCTCCTGCAGTTAAATTCCAGCTACACGAAAGACATTTTGAAGTGAAAACCATCCATACTTAATTACACAAGACACACATACTGAGGTTCTTTTTAAAAGCCTGTAATTTATGGCAAATGGTAATTGAAATTATATCAGAAACACTAAGCGGGCAATTACCATTAGATCCATTGATACGTCTGCTTAATAATGTTCTACAGTGTGCTGTGTCTGAAAGATTGCATAAATTGGGTTGAAATCTATTAGGAGTTACAATGATGATCTTTTGGACAATCTTTTAATGTATCAACAGTTCTTTCTAAGGCACCTTTGTGCTTTGGATTTGCATGGGAAAGGCAGGCTATAAATAAAGAAAATAAATCAGAGCAGTAGAGTTATGCTCTTCTGTCAGTGGGGAAGAGAAGGAATGGAAATCTCTGGGTCAAGGTGCACTTTGGCACCTAGAAAATTTTTTAATTGGGGGGGGGGGATATCTCAGGACTTGGTCTCAGCCAGCCAATTGATTTGGGCTAGGCCTGCTTTCTTTTCTTTTTTTGTTTATCAAAGATCTCAGGTTAATGTTGCAATCCTAAACAATTTAGGCCAGCCAACACACCCATCCATGTCTGTGCACTGGTCTAACCCCTGTATGGTATTTATTCAAAAATCCCAGACCAACACAGGACTTGTGCCTACTTAACTAGGGGTTAGGATTGTGCTGAAAATGTATTACATTAGAGCCCAGTTGTAGCCTGAAGAATGAATCAATTTTCTGTCATATACAATACTTGTACTGATACAATTAAACAACTTGCAATCTTTAAACTTTGTATATTGTATTAAGAAATACTGTATGAAAGAATGATTTTCTCCTGTAAATTAAATGATCAGAGTTTTCCCATATTATTCTGCCGTAAAACCAAGCATCTACATCAATAAAATCATTTAACAAAAGGCAGATTTACGAACTGTGAACTGAAGACTCTATGAAGACATCTGGGTGTAATAGACTATTTTGCACACCTACCTTTCATTCCTTTTTCTGTTCAGAAGCAGAGACTGAAAGAGATGGTAAATGGTGCTTACTCCCTGGAAGGTGTGGATAGGATTGCAACCTCTGTCTCAGACACAATATCTTCCCAGAATGCAATCAAAAAGCAGTAAATAGGGACCATATTTTAGTCAATAGGGACCATATTTTAGTAACACAAAATAACATGATAGGATAGTTAAGAGTTGACAGTTGATAGGGATAGTTGGAGAACACAAGATTTAACTTGGCTTCCATTCACATCAAGATTGATATTTTCCAAGAAAATCATAAAAAACCTAGAGCAACACATGGCTTTTGCCTTCCCTTTTGATCTGGACTCTCCATTAATCTCCAAAAAAGTGCTAGATGTTTGTGTGCAACTTAATGGAGCACAATATACCTATATTCAACTGAGTACAGTTTTGCGGCCAGAGAGACTTTTGAAAGAACCATGGACGTGGTAATTCAACTAACTGATTTTTAGGAATGCAAATTTAATTAATCTTCAGTTTATGCTTTGCATGAACTCTCTGGTGTGGACTCTCACTCAGTGTCCAAATTGGCTAACTCGTGATCATGGCATTATATAACAAAATGGGGGTCAGGTGGGGGTCAGGACCAGTGATGGGCTTCAAAGAAATTAAGAACCGGTTCTCTGTCCATCTGGCAGCCACTTTTAAATGGGTATTTTTAAACTTTATATGTACTATCTCTTGTTAAGAACCGGTTCTATAGAGTAGGTGCGAACCTGCTGCTGCCCACCACTGGTCAGGACCCCCTGGGGGATCATAACTTCATTAACATTGATTTTTCAAGCTTTTTCATCTCTGCTTAACTAGGGGTTAAGATTGCGCTGAAAATGTATTACATTAAAGCCTGGTTGTAGCCTGAAGAATGAATCAATTTTCTATAATCCTAAAGACATTTTTCTGGGAGTAAGAGCCATCACTGGTGATTTCCATCTGCAACACCTTTCTCCAAAGTGAGCTCAGAAGCAGGGTGATCATATGTCATAACTCTAAAAGAGGACAATACCCCCGCCTCCCAAAAAGTAGGACACTCAAGGAAAATATAGGACATGACAAAATAAAAACTAAAAACATTCAGGTATATTGCAATCATGTGGTTAATGTTAGCATTAATATAATTTATAATTTATTAATAAAATGTAAAACTGTCACATATAATATGAGCACAATCCTAACCATGTCTACTCATATTGTCCAATATGTCCCATAAATCCCATATGAATTCAGTGGGGCTTGCTCCCAGGAAAGTGTGTTCAGAATTGCAGCCTATGTTATATACTGTATACAGTAATTTATTAATAACAAAGAAGACTCCATGCTACTGGTTCACAAGGAAAAGGAGGCCAATGCAGGTTCCCACTTCCTCCCCCACCCCCCACCCCCAAAGACACAAGGCTAAAAAAAGATGCCATGTCCTTTTAAAAGAAATCCCTGGGTCAGAAGGAACCCCTCCAAATCTGGACTGGAGACAAAAGAGTGACCAGTCTGCAAGTGTGTCCAGAGCAGGGTGACCATATGTCCTCTTTTCCCAGGAAATGTCCTCTTTTTTAGTCTTGTATCCTGAAAAAGTCCTCCTTTTCCTTGTGAGCAGACAGCATGCAGCCTTTTGTAATTGATATATTCTATGTAATAGTTTTAAATTTATTGTAGTGTTGAAATGAACCACATAAAAGCTGTGTATATATATATATATATATATATATATATATATATATATATATATATATATATATATATATATATATATATAAACACATAAAATGAACCACATAAAAGCTGTGTGTGTGTGTGTGTGTGTGTGTGTGTATGTATATGTATATGTATATGTATATTATATATATTATCTATATATATATAAAAGAGAAAAGTCACTCACTGACTGACTCACTGACTGACTCACTGACTCACTCATCACCGCCCTGCCAAAACTGCTGGGCCTAGAAGCGTAAAATTTGGGGTGGGTGTTCCTTCCGTGACTGAGGGGTGCACTAAGAACCGGTTTTCGGAAATTCCAATGGGAAGGGGGTGAAAAGGGGCGCAATGCGTTTTTCTCCCTATACTTTGCATTGAGAATTGCTGACTCATCAACATTCCGCCCCAACTGCTGGGCCTGAAGCATGGAATTCTGGGAGTTCCTTCTGTCACCTGAACACCCACCAAGAACCATCTGGAGAAACTTAACCCTTCAGGGGCTCAAAAGGGGGCAACGTGTTTCTGTCCAATACTTAACATGGGAGACTGAACCACATCCAGCCAATTTGGTGCTCAGACCCTGGTGCACTGGGGGGATGTTGTTAGGAGGAAGAGGTTGCGCTGGCAAGGATGCTGCGCATGAGGGGAAATTGTGCATGGGGGAAGTTGCGCATGTAGGATAGTTGCTCAGGGGGGAAGTTGCACATGGGAGGAAAATTGCACATGGGAGGAAGTTGCGCATGGAGGAAAGTTGCACATGAGGAAAGTTGCGCATGGGGGAAGTTGCGCATGGGAGGAAGTTGCGCATGGGAAGAAGTTGCGCACGGGGGAAGTTGCGCACAGGGGAAGTTGTGCACGGGGGAAGTTGCGCATGGGGAAAGTTGCGCACGGGGGAAGTTGCGCACGGGAGGAAGTTGCGCACAGGGGAAAGTTGCGCATGGGGAAGTTGTGCATGGGGGGAAATTGTGCATGGGGGAAAGTTGCGCATGGGGAGGAAGTTGCACATGGGTGGAAGTTGTGCATGGGGGAAGTTGCGCATAGGGGAAGTTGCGCACGGGGGAAAGTTGCGCATGGGGGAAAGTTGCGCACGGGAGGAAAGTTGCGCACAGGAGGAAAGTTGCACATAAGGGAAGTTGCGCATATGGGAAGTTGAGCATGGGGGAAGTTGCGCATGGGGACGTTGCACATGGGGGGATGATGCACATGGAGGAAAGTTGCGCACGGGGAAAGTTGTGCATGGAGGAAGTTGCGCATGGGGGAAGTTGTGCATGGGGAAAATTGCACATGAGAGGAAAGTTGCGTATGGGGGAAGTTGCACACGGGGGAAGTTGCACATGGGGGAAGTTGCGTATGGGAGGAAAGTTGCGCATATGGGAAGTTGCGCATGGGGAAGTTGCGCATGGGGATGATGCATATGGAGGAAAGTTGCACACGGAGGAAAGTTGCGCATGGGAGGAAGTTGCGCATGGAGGAAAGTTGTGCATGGGGGAAGTTGCGCATGGGAGGAAGTTGCGCATGGGAAGAAGTTGCGCACGGGTGAAGTTGCGCACAGGGGAAGTTGTGCACGGGGGAAGTTGCGCATGGGGAAAGTTGCGCACGGGGGAAGTTGCGCATGGGAGGAAGTTGCGCACGGGGGAAAGTTGCGCAGGGGGAAATTGTGCATGGGGGAAAGTTGGGCATGGGGAGGAAGTTGCGCACGGGGGAAAGTTGCGCACGGGGGAAAGTTGCACATAAGGGAAGTTGCACATGGGGGAAGTTGCGCATGGGGACGTTGCACATGGGGGGACGATGCACATGGAGGAAAGTTGCGCACGGGGAAAGTTGCGCACGGAGGAAGTTGCGCATGGGGGAAGTTGTGCATGGGGGAAGTTGCGCATGGGGAAAATTGCACATGAGAGGAAAGTTGCACATGAGAGGAAAGTTGCGTATGGGGGAAGTTGCACATGGGGGAAGTTGCACATGGGGGAAGTTGCGTATGGGAGGAAAGTTGCGCATATGGGAAGTTGCGCATGGGGGAAGTTGCATATGGAGGAAAGTTGCACACGGGGGAAAGTTGCACATGGGGGAAGTTGTGCATGGGGGGAAGTTGCGCATGGGGAGAAGTTGCGCATGGGGAGAAGTTGCACATGGGGGAAGTTGCACATGGGGGAAGTTGCGCATGGGGAAAGTTGCGCATGGGGAAAGTTGAGCATGGAGAAAGTTGTGCATGGGGTTTGATGCATATGTGGGAAGTTGCGCATGGGGGTTGATGCACATGGGGGAAGTTGTGCATGGGGGGTTGATGTGCATGGGTGGAAGTTGCACATGGGGTAACTTGTGCATGCTGGGTTGATGTGCATGGGTGAAGTTGCGCTTGGGGGGGTTGATGTGTATGGGGGAAGTTGCGCATGGGGGGTTGTTACACCTGGGGGAAAGTTATCCATGGGGGGTTGATGCTTATGGGAGGATGGCATACGGGGGAATTTTACTCCCGCAATGCGGGTACGCCTTTTGCTAGTATATCTATATATAAGCCATGTAAAATATGAGTATTTTGCAGTGCATTCCTAACCATGTCTACTCAAAAGTAAGCCCCATTGTGTTCAGTGGGTCTTACTCCCAGGAAAGTGCCTTTAGGTTTGCAACCTAAGGGCACAATCCAGAGAATCTTTTACCTTTTACACCAACATAGTTACAGTGCCACCTATGGGAAACCTAGGGGAAACGCATAGAGCAATCCAGAGTAAGTGCCTCTTACGTGCTCCTGTAGTTACTCTAGATTGTAGAGTTGGTTTGATTTAGCTTTTATACCTTGGGAGGGGAGAAAGGTGGCCAACAAATCTAATAAATAAATAAATATATAAATAAATATTTTGTGATACCCTACATTTTTCTTGAGTGTCCTACATTTGGGGGTGGGGTGGGGAAGGCTTGCCCAGTTTTCTGGCTATGACATCTGGTCACCCTGCTCCAGGCACAGCTTTCCCCTCTACTGCACTGATCAGCCCCATAGGACTCCTAGGCTCCCATCCCTTGTGGGGTTTGGGAATGGGGTCCCATGCTCTTCCTCTGCGGACAATGAATCAAGCGGGGGAGCTCCATCCCCCATTGTTACGCATGTGAATGGGGCGGGTTCGGTTGCTATAGGAGCTGGGAGCCAACAATACCCCTCCCTGCAGTGAGTCCTGCAAGGATGCCTGGCCGGAGAGGAGCAGCTCCCAGGCTGTGGGTAAGATTCCATCTCCCCTGCTTAGGCAAGGCAAGCAGCGCGGGGCCCAAAGGGTTAATTCTCTCTCCGGCCACGAGTGGACAAAGCGTGAGTGACGTCACAATGGAAGATTCCCCTTTGATGTCATTCTCTTGGCTCCGACCCATTGTTCTCCGGGCACACCCTCCCTGTCGAGGTTCCTGAAAAAACTGGGAAGGGAAGATGCTGTGGGGGAAGTGCCATCAGCCCAGCCTTTAATAGATGCACATATAGTACATTCGTGGAATATGGAACTTGAAATGTGATAACCTGGTAATAGCAATGGCATGTTTTAATACCACAAGTTGCAACATATATAACATATGTGATATATGCCCCAGGGTGACCATATGTCCCTTCCCGAAATCCAGGACATGTCCTGGATTTTAGCTTTGTGTCCTGAATTTTTTTTAGGAAAACAACAACTCGTTTTTCTCCTCCGTTTCTTTGCAGCCTACTTGTAATTAATCAATTAGATGTAAAAGTTTAAAACCTAATAATTATAAGCAATATAGGGTGCAATGCTAAACTAGTCCAACACAATTCAATGGTCTTCCCAGGTCTTCCTATTCTTTTGGTGGTGTAGAGAGGCAAACGCATGTCTGTGCACTGGCCTATTCCTCCCCCAGGAGTGGCACAGGAGAGCCTTACAGTCCTTTGTGATACCCCAGGACAGCATAGGACTTCTTCTGGGGTTTATGCCTGCCTAATTTGGGATTAGGATTGCAGCCATAGTGTTGTGTATAACCACATGAAAGCAATATATATGAGGGTTTTTAGCTTTTATTTTGTCATGTCCTACCTTTTTCTTGTGAGTTTACATTTCAGGGAGGGGGCTTTTTCTGTTTATGACATATGGTCACCCGGTGTTTAAAATCACAAATTGCCATTCATTGTCACACATGTACCATTTTATATATAAGTACCGAAAACATACCCGTATTGCAGGAGTAAACTTTCCCCGTACACTATCCCCTCACTGCTAAGCAACCCCATGCGCATCACCCTTCAATGTGCAACAACCCCCCTTGTGCATCATCCCTCCCTTGCACATCACCCCTCCCTTGCACAACAACCTTCCATGCACAACACCCCCCATGCACAACACCCCCCCCACATGTGCAACAACCCCTCACATGTGCAACAACCCCCATGTGCAACAATGGATTGTATAGGAAGGAAAAAACGTTGCACCCCTTTTCCCCCCTTCTGGTTGGAATTTCTGAAAACCAATTCTTAGTGGGTGCCTCCATCATGGAAGGAACACCCTCCCCAAATTTCACACTTCTAGGCCTGGCAGTTTTAGCTGGACGTTGATGAGTCAGTCAATGAGTGAGTCAGTCAGTGATTTTTCAGTTTTATATATATATACAGTAGATGTACCATTTTATCTATGTGTACATGTATATATAAATATATACAGGTACCATTTTATACCCCAGCAATGTCTATTCTAGTGGCTTCTGCTGGTGTACTTTTTGCACTTTAGATTGTGAGCCCTTTTGGGACAGGGACCCATTAGCTATTAATTAGCTATTAATTTTGTCATTTTCTTGTAAACCGCTTTGTGAACTTCTCAGTTGAAAAGCGGTATATAAATACTGTAGATAGATAGATAGATAGATAGATAGATAGATAGATAGATAGATAGATAGATAGATAGATAGATAGATAGATAGATATTATGAAGCATATTATGCTTTATGTAGAATTGTCACAGATTTTCCCACTTTTTCATTTTAAGAGCTTTTTTGTCCATTTTTGTTTCTCTCTCTCTCTCTCTCACACACACACACACACGCACACACACACACTCACACACACACACAGAGAGAGAGACAGACAGACACACACAGAGAGAGAGAGAGACAGACAGACAGGCAGGCAGGCAGATAGACAGATAAACAGAGTCAACCAAGGATAACTCATTATGCACCTGCTAATTACATGAGAGCTTATACTACATTAATGTTGTTTTAGGGCCCAATCCTATCCAGTTCTCCAGCACTGATGCAGCTGTGCCAATGGGACATGCACTATATCCTGCAGCAGGAGGGCTATCACGGAGGCCTCCTCAAGGTAAGAGAACATTTTGTTCCCTTACTAAATAGTGGCCCCATCAGGACTAGAACTTTGGAGAGGATTGGGTCCCAAGTTTTTAGGATGTGATCTCATGGTTATACTTTTGGGAAAGGTGATTGTATTTCTTGCAACAAAAACAGCTAAGGCCTTATGGCACCTCAGGAGCTATTAGATTTGATGTAGCATAAGTTTGTAGACTTGATCCCACTATGCATGGAGGATAACGCTTAGTGCCCTAGATGAAATGGATGTGGATGCACATAATAAATCAGAGCGTTAAGATGCCACAAGAATTTTGGTTGTTTCTGTAATGGGGAAAAAATACCCGCCACAGTTCCATTTTCAAGAGAGCAAGAATTCCTGCATGATGAATACAGGTACACACACACATACCGTATATGTAGTATACTCTGTGAGTAGTACCCCTGCTAACTGGACAAGAGGCACTCTTTCAAGTGGGTGTTCCTCATTTATTTAGCAGGGGGAGAGTAACGGGCCCTACACACCCCAGCAATGTCTGTTCTAGTGGTTTCTGCTGGTGTTATTTTGCATTTTAGATTGTGAGCCCTTTTGGGATAGGGACCCGTTAGCTATTAATTAGCTATTATTTTTTTCATTTTCTTGTAAACTGCTTTGTGAACTTTTCAGTTGAAAAGCGGTATATAAATACTGTAGATGGATAGATAGATAGATAGATAGATAGATAGATAGATAGATAGATAGATAGATAGATAGATAGATAGATAGATAGATAGATAGTATTCTCAGAGTATTCAATTTGCCATAATGTTGAAGGTTTCTCCTTGAAAAGAAGCAGGTATGTTTTGCAGAAATTTTGAAATAAAGATAAATGGAAATTAACCCCAGATGTCCTTACATGT
The DNA here is from genome assembly GCA_030015325.1 of Cryptoblepharus egeriae. Lineage (NCBI taxonomy): Eukaryota > Metazoa > Chordata > Lepidosauria > Squamata > Scincidae > Cryptoblepharus > Cryptoblepharus egeriae. The sequence continues at coordinate 125,610,082 of JAREYC010000001.1, read as the reverse complement.
GCTAATATTTGTGTTTCTGCTTTAGGGCAGCTGTGATGCACTATTGTAACATCAGCCACAGTTAGGAGTTGTCAACTGCAGTAGTAAAGTACAAAGTATTCAGTATCCTGTGGCTCCTGAGTGTCAAACTGGTTTACTGTGGCCTGAGCTTTAACACACAATAACCCAATGCACTGATTTTGCACAGTTTGAAAGGAGGCACATTATCTCACCACAGTCTGTGGGATATCTCTTAAAATAGAACTTACATAATATTGTCCTATTATGATTTATAGGATCAGCCAAGATAATGCTTTTGATCATCCTTTTTAAGCCTTTATATAATTCTGTGTATATTCAGAGTGACAATATGTCCTCTTTTTCCAGGACATATCCTCTTTTTAGCTCTGTGCCCTGGAAAAAAATCTTCATTGTCCTCCTTTTCTTTAGAGCAGGCAGCATTTAGCCTTCTTGGAATTAATAAATTAAATGCAATAAATTATATGTAATAATAATACATTTAATAATAAACACCATAGTGTTTAAATTAACTATCTAAAAGCAATAGGTATAATTTTTGGTGTGTCCTACATTTGGGAGGAAGCTTTCCTCTATTTTTGATTACAACATGTGGTCAGCCTGACCTGGAGAAGGTGGAAGCCTTCTTTGTTCACAAAAGTATCAGGCTGTTTGCTGTTAGGAACAGGATGCTAGATTAGATGTAATAGAGATGCTCTCAAAGTCCAGTCAAAAACTGCCTGGAGCACCAGGCCTGCCAGGGTTTCTACGTTTCCTGGGCAGCCGCAGGCACCTCCTCAAAATAAGCTAATGTTTGCGGATGTGCATTATAGCATATTTGTGACATGCAGCGCTGGTGCAGGACTGGCGCTAAGAACTCAGAATTGGACTCTGAACCATCTGTTCATCTGAGGCTGCAATCCTAAACTCCAGTTAGGACGGCCTAAGCCCCAGCATATGTCCTGTACTGACCTAGGGGTGTCACAAAAGTGCCATAAGGCACTTCTGCTTCACTCCTGGGGTGGAGGTGGGTGCACAGGCATGTGCCAACATATCCACACCAGGGGTGGGCCCAGCCAGTGCACAGGCATGTGCCAACATATCCACACAAGGGGTGGGCCCAGCCAACCCCAAGATCCGGTTCGCCAGAAGTCGGGGGCGGGCCAGGGTCAGGGGGCGGGGCTGGGGTCAGGGACAGGCCCCAACCCCGCTGCACTGCGCATGCGCCAGGCTTGGCGCATGCGCAGTGTGTCTCATGAAGCCGCGCTTCAGGAGACGCACTGCGCACGCGCCTGGCTGGACGCGTGCACACTGAGTCTCCTGGAGCTCGGCCCCAGGAGACTCAGTGCGCGTGCGGCCAGCTGGACACATGCACACTGCGTCTCCTGAAGCCGAGCTTCAGGAGACGTGTGCGGCCGCTAGCGAACCGGTCCCCGCGGTTCTGGCAGCTGCGGCTGTGACCAGTTCGCTAGCGTCCACCCAGGGGGAAGATCCAGTTCAGGCGAGTAGGCCCGGACCGGCATCTGCCCACCTGTGATCCACACCATCATGGGAAGATATGCCAGATGAGTTAGATCAGACTAAATTGGTTAGGATTGCATCCTAGGTCAGGCTCAAAATTAGTAGAAAGGACAAAAAACCCGAGATCTTCACAATGGCTCTCCTTTCTCATTCTTGTGACTGTCCTGCAATGCTGGTGTAGATTTTAAAGAAATAGAGGCCACTGGACATGAATCCCTTGGGTAAGCCCCAGCAGCTGCTGTGGGGCTACTCAGGCTTGTGCAAACAAAATCTCTGGCACAAGTCCTAACGGCCCCCATGTTGCAAAATCAAGCCTGGGAATGGGAATAGGATACAATATTAGCCATTGTGACCAGTCCTGCCCTCTCTCAAGCCTGATTTTCTCCCTTCCTGCCCTCCCCCACCCTGTTACTGCAATCTCCTTCCCACCTCCGTTCCTCCCTTTGCCACCTTTCCTCTGACCTATGGAGCACCTACTATCTCCATGGGGGAAAAGGTCTCCCATTGGCACTGGTAGGCCAGTGTAGGCTTTTCTTCCAACACCAGGATCTGCTGCGCTGTTTTAACATTCCTTATGACATGTTTGCAGTGGTGCAAATGTTCAGTGGTAGCTAGCTTAAGATTGGGTGTACTCATATAAACTAGGAACAACTGGATCTTGGCATATCCATGCTATTCCTGCTTTGCTCTGTATATCCTTGTTGACTTCAGGGACTGTGGGACTTACTTTCAGCTAGAAATGTGACGTAAAGATGATCCCTGGAGAATGATTTGCTTTGATGAGTATGTTTGTTTTCTGAGCAATGTGTTAGCTTGCTGGCATTTCATGTGGCCAAGAGAGATGCTGGTTTAAAATATATATTTTCCTTGATGTGTATCCAATTCCATATCCTCTTCTTTGTGCATCAACTATTCTTGGAACTTGACCCAAAGCAAGGGATGCTACCAAAAGAAAGTACTGATAAACAATGAACTAAAGCAGTGTTTTTCAAACTTTTTCATCTCAAGGCACATTGAGAAAGCACTAAAATTTAGAAGGTACACCACCAGTCTTTTGACAATTGAAAAGGCACACTTTGCTGCTGGTGGGCGTTCACATTCCTATTAATAAATTACATTTATTTCATTAATACCTAAATTTGCCAAATGACCATGGTGCACTTGAGGACAAACCACAGCCTACGTCAGTGTGCACTGACACACTGGTTGAAAATTGCCAAGCTAAAGAACTGGTCCAGAGTTCGTTTCCACTAATTTCATAGTGAAGGAGAGTAAGAGCACAATCTTAATCCATGTTTATTCAGAAGTAAACTCCATTTTTGTTCAAAGTGACTAAGGGCACAATCCAGAAGTGCTCTTGTGCTACCCTATCAATCACTGGGCTATCCATCTTGCAGTTGGGCCACCCTAGTTATTCTGGGAAAGGCTTGAACCTGGGCTACCCTAGCTGGGGCAGCCTAGGCAGTTCAGGAGAGGCATGTCGAGGACATGTTTAGCATTGCCTAGGGAAGAGCAGTTACTCTGTATCCACAGCCTGTTTCCAGAGCAGAAATTCCCTCTTCCAGCACCTCAGAGTTATACCACCTCAGGAACAGGTATAACAATGAGTAGACCCAAAGGGGTCAATGTTAAGGCCAAGTAATAATGGCAGTGTTGACCAAAAATCTGAGTGCTTGGCCAGCCTAGCTGCAACCCATGTCTCTCAACTTCAGGATATGGAACAACTACATCAGCCCACTAACCTGGGGATACAGCAGGCAACTCCAAGCATCCACCCTCCAGTAGAGGTACTTCTGTATTGCATTATCATGCTGCAGCTGTTCCTGATTGTTAGGAACTTCTGGCTTCCTTACAAGGCAGGCACCATTGCTGTTCCTTGTTCAGTGTGATCTGAGGGGGGTATCCTTGGGAGCAAGCCCTCACTGACAGTGCTTACTGAGCATGCTCTGGAGTAGCTAGAACAGCCCAGGCTTCCTGACTCTCTGGATTCAGCAAAACTTTCTGCTCTGGATTCAGAAAAGTTGGGACAGCCCAGCCAGGGCACTCTTCACTGCCCTAACTCTGGATTATGCCCTTAGTCGTAGGGAAGTGTGCATTGGATTTCAGCCTGACTCTTTTCTTTTTCAACCTTTTGTTCAGAAATCATCTATATGGGAAGAGCTTTTCCCCATTTGATTGAGAATGGCTCAATTGACGGTGCCTGACAAGAGACTTGAAACCCTACAGACCTATAAAGTCCTCCAATGTGTTATTCAGAAAGACAAGAAGCAGATTGAAAAGCTCACCAAACTTGGATACCCTGAACTAATCAACTTCACTGAACCCGAGAATGGGGACAGTGCCCTTCATTTAGCCTGCGTCGCTAATGATGTTGACATGGTTCACTTTCTCTTGGAGCTCGGAGCCCATCCTGATGTCCAAGATAAAAAGGGGCGCACTCCAACGATGAAAGCTGCTGAGCTAGGCCATGACTTAGCCTTGGATGTTTTAGTCCAGGCTGAGGCTGATATGACAAAAACTGATGAGGAAGGAAAAGGTGAGAACAATCCTATATCCTGACTGGCAGAACAAGTGTTTTTAGTAGTGATTTTTTTTGAGGGGGGTCTTTTCTGGCTTTGAGAAGATAGAGTTTAGGATCTGACCCCTAATAGGGGGTTCTGATCAGTATGTTGGCAATCCTTCCAAGCCCTCCCCTGAGCTTACTTTATTTTCCATTTTTTCATGTCATTTATTTTGCTGTCTTAACTGTTGTACAAACTTTTGTTGAAAAGCTCTATACAGGTCTAACCTTGTTATACATGCATTTTTTATACTCAGATTTGTCTCAACATGTATGGCCACTGTAAATGAAAATATATTACTTTGTAGGTGTTCTGTTTTATTGCCTTCTGCCCACCAAACGGCACTTCCGCTGTGTCCAGATGGTCCTTGAATATGGGGCGGATGTCAACAACTGTTCAAATGAAGGGAAGCCAATATTTGTTCAAGCCTGTGAGCAAGCACATGAGATCAAAGAGACATGCATGAGTTTTTTGGAAAGAGGAGCAGACCCAAACGCAACAAATCCAGTAAGAAATGTTTGAGCAGGTTATACTACGGTTGTAAGAATAAGAATGAGGATTGCAATGATTTATTAGTTGGATTTTAATTTTATCAGTTTCAAATTTTTATCTATTAGAGGGGAATAATTTTAATCTGATTGATTAATGTTAACCTGCTTTTGATTGATGATAAATTGATTGATTGATTGGTTCCCTAATTCTATCCTGCACTGGAACAGACAAGCCAACTCTGTTTTATTGTTTCCAGTGCAGGACAGGAGGTGGCTGCTGCACCACCCAGAATAAGGGGTTTTTATCTTGTGTCATGCAGCATCCACCTCAATGTGAGAGAGGCAGACACAGTTGATTTATATATGCTTGTGTATATATACATATTTCTAAAAAAATTCTCATTGACAGACAACTGGTCGCACTGCCCTGATGGAAGCCGCCCGGGAAGGAGTGTTGGATTTAGTCCGTGGCATCCTTGTGAGAGGTGGAGATGTTAATGTTTTTGACAATGAACGACACCACGCTGCACATTTTGCTGCCAAAGGAGGTTTTTTTGAGGTACTCTTTGTTGGTGGTGTCAGAAGCAAAGGTACCCAGCCAAGCAACTCTGTTGCTTACTTAGTAATAATCAGTCTTCACTAGTGGTTGCTGCTCAAATGTGAAGGTGATCATGGCATGCCATCTGTTTCAGGAAGGGATCTTTCATCCCACATGTCTCTACCTCTGTTACCCCAAGAAGAAGGAAGCATTTGCCACATAGTAAATCTGCTGAGGAGTAGAAAGCGAGATTAAAAAAAATATTTCATAAAGTTGATTACAAGCATGAACCTGGCAGAAGAACATAGTGAGGTTGCCACTAAAAAAAACAGCCTCCTACATATGTCTGTTGTCTCCTTAACATGCTATTGTGGAGATGATTAACATCATTGTATCTCCACTGAAAGTTACTGATTGCTGTGGAGAGTGTCAGAACCAGGCATGGGCCCAAGCCGGTTTGGACCAGTTCGGCCGAACAGGTTGTTCCCATTACCCTGCTGCTACCGAACCGGTAGTGGCGGGGTCGCCTGGAAATCCAGAGTACCGGTTCGGACGCAGGGAGGAGGAGACACACTGCGCGTGCGCTGACCTCATCGCACGCGCAGTGTGTCTCCTCCAGGTGGGGAAGACGCACAGCGCGCGTGCCAGAGCCGGCGCGTGCGCTGTGCATCTCCTCCTGCCGACTTCGGTGCTTGCTCAATGCATCTCCTCCCGCGGGAGAGACATTGGTGTGTGCATAGTGCGTCTCCTCCTGTGGGAGGATGCATTGCCCATGCGTCTCCTTGAGGAGACGTACTGCGCATGCGTCGGGGATTGGCGCATGCGCAGTGCGCTGGGTTTGGGCCCCACCCCCTGACCCCTGCCCCACCCCCTGACCCGGCCTGGCCCCTCCCACTTCCGGCAAACCGGTTGTTGGGAGTGGGTCGGCCCACCCCGGGTCAGAAAATACAATTTGTTGATGTCACAGAATAGTCCAATTTCAGTAATGATGCTTTCTAGAGATGTCAGGGAGCTTGTTACAGGGTCACCATTTTTGTCTGCAGCCCCATATCTATTGTTCATATCTAGTTACTTTCCATCACCATTTCCATCTGCAGCCCCATATCTATTGTTCATATCTAGTTACTTTGACAGTATTGGCAAAGAAACCCATCTACTTCATGTAACTGATTTGAGTGACCTGCATCTCATGATGGTCCTGTTAAATTTGGAAGCCCTTCAGCTTAATCTTTTCGTCCACCACTCACATTGCATTGAGGATAGGATGGGTGTTTTGCCAGGTTGTTTGTTTCTTTATGGCCGTATGAGGGGAGTTAAGGGAAGCATCTGGTAACTACAGGGATCACTAGTCTTTGCACCATCATTGCCCTAATAGCAGATCAAGTGCTAGGCTAGCTCTCAGGCTCATAAATCAGCACTGGAACATATTCTGATAGAAAGAAAAGAACCAAGCAGTGTAAAAGCTGAGGTCTATCCTAGAGGAGGAAGATGAAGGAGAGTTAATTAATGCTCTTGTTCTTTGTATCCACATAGCAACACGTGACAGGACCCCATGATTGACAAGTGCATTTTATATGGTTTAACAAATTGAATCAGCAGAAGTCAGTGGAACAGTTCTGAGCAGCTGTTATGGTTCTGTAATCAGATCACATGGAATCATGTCTGAATGGCTTAGCGGGGAGGGAGGGGTGGGACATCCATGGACTTGAAATGGTGGAAGCAAAACCAGGAAAAGAATTTGGACCGATCAGCAAAATCACATCAAAAAGAAGTTTCAAATGAGGGGCTATATGCAATCTGATAAAAAAAACTAAAAGGGAAAATTTTAAAAAACGTCTTGATTACACTTTGAAATGTAATTAAGTGGTTCATGACAACCCAGAAGGTCTCTTTAATTTGAGTTCTTTCTGTTAGGTACAGAATGCCAGTCCCTGGATACAATTGTTCGTACCTGTGTCCACTTGTCTAGGTGAACTGGATCTGGGTTAATTTTTGGAGATCAAAAATCCTTGTACAGTGTAGAAAGATTGTTCCTGGAATTGGATAGAACATATTAATAACTGTTCCTAATAGAAGCATCACTAGGATTGGTAGAGAAATTATGGTATCATCCCCATCAACCTCTTCCCAGACCAGATGGCTTTTTGTACATAATGTTTTTTGTATTAATGTTACTTGTAAATATTAATTCCAGTACATCACTGAATATAATGTCAATAGTAGAGACACACAACTTACAAAATTAAAATTATTCCCGTAAATTACAGTAACTTAGGGCACAAGCCTAACAAATTTAGGCTGGCTTAACTCACAAGGCATATTTTTCAGTGGTGGTGTTAGGAGGTCAGTGTGTGCCTATGCAGTGGCCTAACCACCCCACAAGTGGAGCAGTAGTGCCTTAGAACACTTTTGTGACACCCCCAGGTCAGCACAGGACTTATGCTGGGTTTTTTGCCGGCCTAACTAGAGATTAGGATTGCAGCCATAGACAAAATTAGGATCAAGCTGCAGATGTAACAAGTAAGAGACATCTTTCACTTTATTCTGATTTGTGAAATCGATGGTTCTCTTGCTGTATTTCTTTATTAAGTGATGCAAATTATTTCCTAATTTTTTAAATGGTCATAAGCTATTCTTCTTTCTCATTGATTTTAAACATTGATTTATTAACTATGGCATGCCATCCTAAAGTCAGTTTCCTGGGAGTAAGACCAATTAAATACAATGTAGCTTACTTTTGAGTAAACATGGTTAGGATTGTGTTCTAAGTATTTTGAACCATTTGAGACCAGCAGTGTGTTTCTGCACTACCAGCAACAAATGTAGGCATTTTGATGTCAACCCATCCTGGGGTGTCACCTAGTTCAGTCCACCCTGTAGAGACATCTCAGGTTCCTGGGTACAGATCAACAATTATTGTAATTAGAATCCTAATGTTTTTAGGTACAATGTTAAGTCCTGGTGTCACTTTTTCATCTAGATGAGGTAAAGGAAAATGGAGGCACAAGAAGCTTTAAAATCTTTGATGAGTAATATGGAGGCCATTCAAATGAGAATGCTTTTGATGGTAGCAGGTATTTAAGGAGTCAGTATGATGCCCTTTGGAAGAAAAAAAATTCCAGGAAGATGTTTCAATGCAGAGATTTTGATCTCTTGCAGTTACAATGTCAAACATTAATCTGGTGTTCTCTTCCTGGTATCCAGTGTACTCGGCTTTGAATTACAGTGGTTACAGTGGGACAGCTTTTAAAGTGGCAGCCCAGTCCTAATTCCCGCCAGTCCAGAGCATCCAAGCACCACTGACGGAACACATGCAGCATGCTATGGCTTGGCAGGAGGCCAGACAGCCTCGGAGAGGTAAATAAAGAACATTTTTCCTTACCTCCCCATAGGCTGCCTGGTCGCCAGTGGATCTCTTTCAGTTCTATGCCAGCAAATTTGAGGAGAGTCAAGGATGGGCCAAGGCCAGGAATAAAGGTTAGGATCCAGCATGCAAAACTGTCAGTGAGACCTTCCCCCAAATCTCCCTCAGCCCGGCCATTTCTTAATCTCCCACCACAACCAATTTATCAACAAAGTAGAGAATCTACTGCCTGGTATCTCCCACTTTGCTGGTAGTAGTGATTGCATACAAAACAGTGTAGTGCTTGTCATGTGTGTGGTTTGGGCTTTATGGTGGCAGATCACGAGATCCACTAGCATAAGGCTTAGTTATGATTAGGCCTTAATGGTCGTCAATCAAAGTATCCCTGCAGATAAAATAAGAATAAATTATGTTGAAGAGGTGTAGTGGGGAGCAGGGTCTGCCTGTCTCTTTGTAATGGTAATTGTGTTTGCTTTCCTAGATCCTGAAGCTTATTTCTTCCTATGATGGAGATGTAGGCCTGATAGCTATGAATGGAAACACACCACTTCATTATGCAGCTGCCGGGGGTTTTACAGAATGTTGCAAATTTATAGGTCAAAGAGGTAAAGTAAGAATGTTTGCAAATGTGGACTTTCCTTTCACTTTGTTCATTTTCCATTCACTTTGCAAATGTGAACAAAAGTAGGGTTTCTGTAGCCTGATTGACAGCTCAGTCCAATCAGTCCATTCCAGCAATGTGAAGTCCTTAGTGGAGATGCAAAATCTGGACCATTGTCACTTGCCTCTAGTCTGTTGCTGCAAATGGGCTGAGGTGCTATGCATGCATTAGTTCATCCCAGAAACTCCGCTCCTCTTTGTAAGTTGACGGAGGGGCATAGGTAGGTAGGTACAACCTACCTACCTATGTAGTTCCTATATTTGCCTCTTACTGAGGTACCTCATAAGAAGGAACAGACATCAAACTTTCAAACTGCTATAGGCAATTAATCTATAAACAGTTATTTCTCTATTGCAAAATGTATTTACTTATTAAAAGACTTAGATCTCACACTTTCCCGTCCCATCCCAGTAGCACTCAAAACGGTCTTCCAAAAATAGTAAAATACAATAATGCGCTGGTTCTTAAACTTTTTAGCATCAAGACTCACTTTTAGAATGAAAATCCACCAGAAATGATGTCATTAATCTGAAAGTGATGTCATCTCCATAGGTGACATCATCAAACAGGAAAATTAACACCCCCATACATGCAGTTGGTGCAGATGGACATGTACCAACCTAGCAATGCCAGCCTAGGCAGTTCAGCAGGGGTGTGTTGAGGGCATGTTGAATATGTCCTAGTACAGTGCAGTTTGGCTGTAACCAGAGCCTGTTTCCAGGGCAGACATGCCCCCTCACATCCCCTATGACTTAGGCCTCCTCAGAAACAGGCATAAATCTGGTACACCCAAAGGGGTCTATGATAAGCCAGAGTAAAAATGGAAGCAAAAGAAGTTCTGAGTCCTATGCCAGCCTAAGAACCACTCCTGCTTCTCAACCTCTGGATATGGCACAACGTGACCAACCACAGGATATGATACTACTCCCACACCTCAGTGAGCATACTGCCCTTGTGCTGCTGCCTCTTCAGCAGCAGTTAGGCCAGCCTAGAGGCCTCCTACTGCTGTGGATTTGGCCTAACTGTAAGCTCAGGATATGGCCTACTTAGACCAGCTTAGTTGGGCCATTCTCACTGGCCTAAGTCAGGATTGCATCCTAAAATGTTTACTAAAATGTTTAAAAATTATTTAAAATAAAGAACCTTCCTAAGCATATACATAGTTACCTGTTAAAGGTAACATCAAGTCTTTCTGTGCAATCCTAAGCATGTCTACTCAGAAGTAAGTTCTATTGTATTCAGTGGGGCATACTTCTTGGAAAGTGTGTTTAGGATATGCAAAAAATATATATACATTAAAATGAATGGGGACCTACCTGAAATGGGCTTATAACTCACCTGACCCACAGTTTAAGAAACTCTGCTTTATTGTAAAAAAAAGAAAAAGCAAGAACAGCAACCTAAAACAATGGTGAGTGCACCATTTCTTCCTTATATAAACTATCATCAATAAAATGCCTTTTTACCCTGATCTTTAGGTTGTGATCCTACATGGAGGAACCTAGAGAAAAAGACAGCAAGGATGGTTGCAAAGGATGGAGGATTTAAGGCAACAGCAAAAGAGATTCGTAAAATTGAGCGGCGCTTTAACAAGTTTGCCAAACCCAAACTTGGGGTAAAGAACCCTAATCCAGCCTGGGCAGTTAGGGTACATGACTGGTCTGTAGAACATCAAGCAAGCCTCCGCGATATATTTGAGACAGTGGATAGAGGTGATGGAACAATCACCAAAGATGATTTTATGTCCATCATTGAGGAACGATGCCCATTTGTGACTCCAGAACAAATACAAACACTCGCTCATGCTCATGAGAAAACACGCGCAGGGGGAATTAACACCGAAGAATTTCTGAAGGGCAACCGGTTCTTGCAGAAGGCCTTCCTTCTGTCATCATATGGCCCCAAGAAAAAGAAAGCAAAGAAACCAAAAGCCAAGAGAGCCAAGTTTGTCAACCCGATCCCAATCTGTGTCGTTCCGGAGAGCTCAGTCCCGCGTCGTCCAGGTGGGGGCCCACCAGATTACATGATTGAGACCTATCAGAATGTTACTGACTGCATGCGGTTCAATCGTGATCACCCGCCCGAACATCCCATCCAGGACGATTCTTGGTGGTATATTGATGACCCCATGAAAAACTTTTCAAACATCAACTACCTCACTAAAGCAGGAGACCTCTCCTCCTTGAAAAAAGCCTTTGAATCAGGGATACCAGTGGATATTAGAGACCATTACTACAAGACCCCCTTGATGGCTGCCTGTGCCAGTGGCAACATGGAAGCTGTGCAGTTCCTTATAGAGAAAGGGTAGGTTGAATTCTTGTTCATGGCTTTCAAGCATGCACAATGATACCTTTGGATAAAGTTATTTTGGATCAGTGAAGGTGCAAATATGCATATTTGCATATACAGTACGTATATTTGCATAACTATCGAAAGCTGCTGAGAGGTCCAGCAGAGCCAACTGAAACACACTCCCCCTATCTATTTTCTGGTGTAGGCTGTCAACAAAGCCACAACCAAGGCAGTTCCACAGGTGCAGTACTGTGCATCTCTACTCAGAAATAACCTCCGTTGTGTTGAACAGGCCTTACTCTCAGAAACAAATGCATAAGATTGCAGCCTCAGGTTGCAATGCTATCCACACTTTCCTAGGAGTAAGCAACAAAAGCTGCAATCCTAAATACATTTTCCTGGGACTAAGACCTACTGAACACAATACAATAGGTGCTTACTTTTGAGAAGACATGGTCAGGATTGCACCCATTGACTATTATGAAACTTCTGAGTAGGCAAGCACAGGATTGGGCTCTGAAGGTATAATCCTAACTAATTTAGGCCAGTCTAATTTACCTGTCATATCTTTCCATGGTGGTGTGGGGAGGTCGATGTATGCTTGCGCATTAGCCTAAACATCCAGGAGTGTGGCAGAAGTGCCCTATGGCACTTTTGTGACACCCCCAGATCAGTATAGGACTTGTGCCAGGACTTATATCAGCCTAACTGGAGATTAGGATTGCAGCCCGAATCTTACAGCCTAATTGTGAGACTGGGAAGGATTCAGATCATCAGTATCATCCAGGCAAGCCTGGACCTTTTGAGTATGCCTCTTGACATACTCAGGGTGACCATAAAGAATGGAGGACAGAGTTCCTCTACCTTTAACCATTGCACAGAAGAGGGAATTGAGGCAGGTTTAGGTCAACATAAAAAAGCAGCACCTGCCCAAATTCCCTCTTCTATGCAATGGTTAAACTCTGAACTCCATCCTATTTGGTCACCTTGCCCATACTTGCTTTATGATTGTTAATTGTTGTGCAGAAAATTAAAAGCAAAAAACAAAGAAAGATAAAGGTAAAACTAGGTTTATATTTCATCATCCCAAAGAAATGGCAACTATACTTAAATTCAGGGCATCTCACCTAAAAGAGACAGCAGATCACTGCAGTATGGATATTGTACAGACTTACAGTTACAGATTTGGGGAAATTTATTTTTCATGGCAGGCTTGTTAAGAGAACTTTACACTCCTTTAAAAGGCTAGTGCACTTCTTTAAAGCAAACACATCAACAAGCAGAGGTTTAGTGGTGTGTTCAAGAAATCAAGATATCTCTATCTTCTTGTCTTGTGTGTGTGTCTCATAGCCATAGTTATTTATGACTTCGGCAAGCACTTTTATATCCCATTTGGGGCCTCAGAAAGACTAGTTGATAGGTTAGGAAAGTAATACACTTCCAAAGGGACTTCTTTTGCTACTTCAAAATCCCACTGAGGTGAAAGGTTTCTGCCTCTCCCCCCAAATGCTGTGCATTTACTGCAGGACTTGTGGAAGGAAGATAACTATGGTTTCATCTCCAAGGAGCATTTTGCAGTTTTGGAAGCATCACAAGTATCTACTGCTGCTTCTGCCTTCTGCAAAGTCTGGATACTTTGCATTAGGGAGCTGGCACGGGGACTTATGGAGCTCTGTAGATTAAGAAAAACCCTGGTATGGCTTGCTTTGTGGTAAGGATAAGCAAAGGGCTAATTCGCAGTGTTTTAAACAGTGAAAGGTTCTCACATTAATTTATTATTATCCATGTGCTCCTGGATGCAGTTTCTTTGCAAGGCAAGGTAATTAGGAAAAATGGCTGCTGCATGGAGAAAAAAATGAATAATCCCCAAAATGAATTCTTATTCATTGTCATTTGTTCCATTCATTCCATGGCCCATTTGTTTTGGAATGAATGGAGTTTGCAACAAATGAGGACATTTCTATGCACACCTCCACTTTTTCTGCCATTACTTTTCTTATCGCAAGGAAACTGACTGAAAGTTGTCAGAACCATTGCTATATGGATGAGCCTGCATCTGTCTTTGTCCTTGTCTGCCTCCTATAACTGCTAGTTTGTTCCAGAAGGCTCTAGGGCTCTCCATGTTGAAGTGCAATATGATATACATGTCAATGAGAGTCACCCTTCACTCTCACGTTCACCAAAAATTGTGCTGAACTGGACCCAAATTTCATATAGTCTTTAACCTTTTAGTGCCACTACCAACCTACCAACCTACCTATCTACCTACTCAGCACCATTATTAAACTGGATCCAAGCCCTCTCTTGAACAATATCGTTGCTGAGACTCCCCAAGTGATGCTTCATAATCCCTTTGGGATCCTGGTCAAAGAACACTAATCTACTTCATTTACTAGTTTCCAATTGTGGTCATCCAGATGCCACCAGCAGAGCATGAAGGGAACTTCCCTCCCCACGTGTTTACTCCTCAACAGCCAGCATGGAATCCTAACTGAATCTAGAGGTTCTGTATAACCCACATGGTGGCTGATAGCATCCTTCTTCTCAAATCTGTGCAATCCCCTTTTGAAGCCATCCAAATCAGTGGTCATGCCCTATGGTTGCCATATGTCCCGAAAAACAGAGACAGTCCCAATTTTGCAGGATTGTGTTCAAATACTGGCAAGTGTGACAGAGGGTACTGTCCCAATTTTGTGGAATAGAATTTATGGCAACCCTACCATAAATTCTATAAAGTTCCATAAAACGGCATGGCAGTATGTTTCTGATGCATGTATTCTTTATCCACAGGGCTAATGTGAATGCAAAAGACAATTTCATGTGGACTCCTCTCCACCATGCATGCCACGCAGGTCAGCAGGATATTGCTGAATTTCTCGTGAAGTCAGGTGCAGTAATGGATGCTGGTTCGATCAACCAAGGAACACCATTAATGCGAGGCATTGAGAGCTGCAGGCTGGACACTGTGCAGTATTTAATCAACAGTGGTTGTAAAGTTCAGGCACAGAACAGAAGAGGTAACTGCTGTGATTACTTCTTGTTTGTAAGTGCAACATATCCATTGAGCGTAGAAGGAAAGGGGTTTGTAGAAAAGCATCAATCATGGTTTTCATAAAATAAAGTACTAATTCTTTTGTGGAATTGGAGAGAGAGATGGGTGTGGTAACAAGAAGGTATTTTGAGAAGGGATTTTAGGTATGAAAGGGAAAGGCTAAAGTCATTTAAGGGAGCTGGAGACCTTCAGATAATGAGGATGCTGACCAGAGGAGTCAAGATCATAGGCTGGGATAGGAGGGTGTGAGATAAGATATAAACTTGCTTTTTTCTGCTGCTGATTCTGCTGATGATCGCTGCTGGTTGTTGTGTTTTATTGTGATTTTAATGCTGTTTTAAGTTTATTTAAATGTTATCGTTGAGTATAATTATTTGCAGATTTTCCATGGATTTGGCTCAGTGGGATCCTTGTTGAGTTACAACCCAGGGCTTACATCAGTGATGGTTACAATTAAGCTGTTTATGTTTTCTAAGCCACTTTGAGTGTCCTTTGGGGTTAAAAGAATATAACAAGTAAATGAAAAAATAAGGGGGAGCAAGGCCATGGAGGGGTTGAGGGTAACATCCTGTGCTGAATGGTTCTGGTGGCACCATTATGGATAGAGGTGAAAGGACCAAGGTGTGGCAATGGAAGACCAAACAGGAGAAGGTTACTGTCAATAAGACAAGAAATGGATCCAGGCTGTGCTACAGATTTTGTTGAGATGCCAGACTGGCATCCAGGGTTTGCCACATCTGATACTGGCTGAGGTCCTTGCCATTCAGAGGCCAGGCTAACCTGTGCACCTTTGGTCCAGGCATTACCTTTAAGCGATAGTGTTCAGTATGTCATCAGGGTGGGCAGGAGGTGCCATGAAGGGTGGTCCAGGCGGCCCTGTGAAAAGGGCATATTTTCACCATGTTATACTGGGCCAAGCTCCGACTTTCCAAACCCCATACTTTTTTCCCCACACAGGACAAACTGCTCTGGATGTTGCCAAGGCTTATGCTGATGCCCGATTAATCCACTACATTCAGGACACAGTAGATCGTTTGCCAAAGCCACCAGAAGGCAGAGATAAGTTGAAAGGGAAAAAACCTGTCAAGCGTAAACCTAAACCACCAACGCCATCACCAGTGGCAGCAGCACCACCAGCAGCAACGCCATCAGAAGTAGCTTCAGAAGTGGCCATCAAGGCAAAGTCTTCTGAATCTGCATCAAAAGCAGTTTCAAAAGATGAGGTATGATCCTGGCATTATGAAACATCACCAGCATGAATCACCCGTTCACCAGATAGAACAATTACATTCAGGAGCATTGTCATGATGATCCAAAGCTGACAGAAGGACCACCTTACAAAATGACTGCAGGGAAGGAAGGGGAAAATCATGGTGTTTTCACCTGGACTATCCCAAATGGGTCACGGGTTCAGGCTCCTTTCATGTTCCTATCAGGAAGCTCTGAGAGGTCTGTAAGCAGGAGATGCAACATAACCCTTTGTATAAGGCATATTTGCAATGGTGTTCAGCAGTTCCGTATAAGGAAATCTAAATCCTTTGTCAAAGCAGCAGACAATACACAGGCTACAATCCTAAAGACACTTTCCTGGGATTAAGGCCCACTGAACAAAATGGAGCTTACTTTTGAGCAGACATGTTTAGGATTGCAACCTTAATGTTATTTACAGCCAAATCCAGAGTAACTGCGTGAGCACATAAGAAACATTACGTGCACCCATAGACACTGCACCACCTAGTGAAAACCTATGGAAAATTCATATTGCAGTCCAGAGTAAATTGTTCTTATACTGGAGCAAGGACTCCTTGTAGTTACTCTAGATTTTGCCCTTAGTCAAGAGTAGGTAAATGTAATTCAGTTTGCAATCCCATACAGACTTTACTGGGATTAAGCCCCACTCAACACAAGGGAACATGTTTCTAATTAGACAAACATAGGATTGTGCTGTAATTTGCATGCTTTGAATATTTGTGGTATTTCCTCTCTGTGTTTGGAAAAAATGGCGTGACAGAAGGATGCCACGTGAATGAGGAAAAAGCATTTCAGGACTGTGATGGGATGCTATGAAATGGTGGGCAGGAACCCATGTAAAATACAAAAAGTCTTTAAGGCCCTTGAACACAATGCGGCTTACTTATGAGTATTCATGGTTAGGATTGTGCTCAGAGGCTAGTAATCTTTGCAATGATGCTGCTTGATAGGAATGCTGTTAGGATAGGGAAAGGAATACTCTTCGGGATGTGCATTTTGTGTCAATATATCAGAATGCGTTAATTTATTGTGCGCTTGGCTCTTTGAAACATAAAAAGATACTTTTGATGTTACATAAGGGCCTGTTTAAAAGAAATGTGTGAGGCTGAAAATAAAAGTACACGTGTGCAGCTGATGATGTGTATGTTTAAGATTTCACAGCCCCACGAGACGGTTGTTGAGAAATCAGTCTTCGATGAGAAAAAAGAAATTGTCAAGGATAACGTCGTTCATTTGAATTCACTGATAACCAGGGGAGCAACAAGGAAAGTTAATATCACCTTCACACCACAGAGAGTAAGTGCTACTGCAAAGTGTGATGAACACATTGTCATCAAGATGCTGGCTGTTTGGAAACGGTGCTCAACACTTGTAGTTGTGCTCCTTTCTTTTTCTGAGGTGAAGCTCATTGGAATCCCTATTAACCAAACTTTAGGAGTTGAAAATATCTATCAGGACACTGGTGTTCTTGGAAATGCTAAGTTTCTTCATGAATTTGGCCCTTGATGTGAAGCAATTGCTTTCATTGCCATGATTGGCGTCAAAGCTGAGAAGGAAAGGCTGCTTTACACATCTGGCCAGGTGTATTCCTTGTGTCCTTTTTTGTACCATTTTAGATTATATGAACACTTCTCATTGCGAAAGTGTTGAAAGGAGCTATCATATTGATAGGGTAGTTTTGTCCAATTAACAGGGATGTCTGTGTTTATTCTGTACATTGTATAATTTTGTAAGCCATTAGAGTGTATAAATAACTTTTTGAATCAAATAAAAAGAGATTGGCAAAGAGAAATAATTCAGAGATCCCAATCCTATTGTTCCTCCCAATGCTGTTCCCAGAATGGCAACCACAGCATCCTGTGGGTTGAGGGACAGTGCAGGAGATTTACGTGACGTAAATCTCTGTTGCAGCGAGGGTGGTGGTGGTCTTCTCACGCTGCAGTAATAGCTGGCACAGGTCTGTATGGACCTATGCTGTGGATCAGATCCAAGAAGGGGGTTAGAACTTGGCAGCAGCAGCTGCCCCAGAACCTGCTCCCTTTCCAGATTTGAACTGTCCATAACCATACCATTCTTCTTGCTCCCATTCCATCCTCCCTCTACCTTTCCCCACCTTTTCCACTAACTTACTGACTTAATGACTCTGTCATTTTAGTCTCTGCACTTCTTTGGAGAATGTGGGAAGGCTCTGGCCTTCCTGTTGGTGCCCCAGCAGCATGTGGCCTCCCACAGTACCTGATCTCCTTTTCTGACTGCTGCTGCTTCAGTCATTCCCAGCAGAAGAGGAATGCTATCAGTGATCACTAAATATAGGACTGGGCTGTGAACCCTGTACTACTAGGTTTATTAAATACTGTAATACTATATTTATTAAATACTGTATACAGATAGACAGATAAATAGATAACCCCAGTATCCTTGAGATTGTGTCCATCATGTCGAATCTGCAAGCCCCCAGTATGTGAAATACATGAACATTTTACTACACGTTAAATTATCAGACCATTGTCTGGGGAAGACCCTCTGGTTATACCAGAATTGACTGGCCCTGTTTAGAGACCAAGCTAGCTAGTAACAGGCCAACAGTTGTTTGCCAACACTCATTGTTTTATCCTTTGTATGGAAACTATGCAATCCGTACTTTCCAGGGAGTAAGGCTGCAATCCTAACCACTCCTTTCCTGGGAGTAAGTACGATTGAACACAATGGAATTTACTTTTGAGTAGACATGCTTAGGATTGCACTGTAAGTCTCACAATGGAACTCACTTCCAAGCAGACATGGAGGAGCTTTGGCATCAGGTGTCAATTCCTGTTGTCACTTCTAGCCATATCACTTTCAGGGGGTCCCAAACAGATTATCATTCTCAAAAGGGGATCCTAGCTGAAATGCTTGAGAACCACTGCAGCGCACAGTATAGATCAGGGATGCCACACAGTGGGCTGAATAGCATTTGTGATGCTTGCTTAGGACCACAAGGGCTGTAATTAGGCATGAAGTGGCGTCATTAAATATGTTCATAACTCGAAATAAGCACCTTTTCTCATGTAGAAACTCATTAACTGCAGACGACAGAAAATGTGCAAATATCTGCCAGATGGAGAAAGCCCAATTCTTATGTTGACTGCCCTTATAGCTGCCCTTATAGCTGTGACATCGCAAAAGTGTTCAGCATCTGAGATCCTGAGGGCCAGATCAAGAGCTTCCACTGGCTGCAATGAGGTTTATGTTCAACACTCCTGGTATCAAAAACACTACTGATTTTTAATGATGTGATGCCTTTCTTTTTTAAGATTTGGAGTCCAGAAGCAACCACAAAGGATCTCCTAAGAAAAAGAGAGCAACGCCGACAACGTTTTACTTATGAAGTGGACTTTGATGACTTCATGATGCCGTTTCAGAAGAATTTTATGCAAAAAGCCCGGGCATTAACACAGGCCTCTGCCTTACATTGATCACTGTGCAATTTCTGCCTGGAAGCTCCAGAAATATTGAACACGGTCTAAAAAGAAAGGTCTTTGATAGAGCATAATCATGTTAACCTAATTGTGATAAAAGTTTTACTTCCTTCTGCATTTTAATTATGATTAGTGTTGAAATCTTTGACCTGGGACAATCTATGGCTTGCCTAAAAGGTCAAATGGGTACACCTTTTCTGTTTGCAGCAAGCATGCAGGTTAATGCCTGTTGCAAGGTTTGAGAGGGTGCAAAGTAGTAAATTTTTCAGGTAGCCTCACTGCAGTATTCAAGTGGCCCTCCCCTTCACAGCCATTCAAGGCAGTGGGTGGCATTCAAGGCATTCACCTCTGTTTTGCTCTCCTCATTTGGAATCACACGTTCTGGTGAAGCTCCCTAAAAAACGTACTGCTTTGCACCCCTTTTAGCTATGCCGCTACAGTGCAGTAACCTGCTTGCACTGCAGTGGACTTTTATGACATTTTCCCACTTGCCCAGATTTCAAGCCACATCTTCACCTAGAAAAATAGATTGTATCCTGCTACAGAAACTTGAAGCCAATTATTTCCAGGTGCTATAAATATCCACTGTACTGAGCTGTGTGACCGATACTTTAAATCTAGGGCAGCTCTGGAATGCGTGCAAGTTTACAGCATTTCTCTAGGGATAAATGTCCTGATGCAAACAATGTACAGGCCTTCCTTTCTTTCTGTGTGGGTATGTTTGCTCAATGGTGGTGCAGTCACAATGCAGCCCCGTGATCTATGATCTTGTCTCTAAAGCCAGGTATTTTTGAACTCTTCCTGTCCCTCCCCGGAACACAATTTCCACTACCTGCCCCCATTGCCAGCTACTTGCTCTGGCAGTGGGTGGCTCCCCCATTGGCATGTGCATGAGGCTACCAGCCCATGTGCACTTGTGGCCTTTGTTATGCCCACTGGTGGCACATCACAGCTGGACCAGTACTTCCATGGGTAGAAGACACAGGGTGCAATCCTAACCAGTTTAGACCAGTGCAACTCACCCGTCTCCAAGGACTTGTGCCAGCCTAACCAAGGGTTAGGATAACTCTGATAGTTCACTATGAGAACCCTTACACAGGATATTGTAAATATGAAATTGTACCCAAAATTATTTGGGAGGGTTGGGCCTTACAAAACATCATAGTATTCTGCTACTTAATATTCTGCTATGAGGTTGCCTGTGCTGAGTAAAATTGTCTGCAGATTAGATCATGGCAGCAGATGCTGAACTCTGATGTATCCTCAGCTAGAGCAGCATATACTAAGAATGGCCTGCAGTGTATCTCCCTCTCCTGGTGGTTGGGAGGGAGAGAGAGAGAGAGAGAGAGAGAGAGAGAGAGAGAGAGAGAGAGCTAGAAGGGATTTTTGTGCTGTTTCCCCAGAAGAGAAATGCTTTTGCTAGGTTAAACACTATACAAAGGCTTCGGTTTCCTGTTCCGCATCATTGCTCCAGCATTTGGAGTTTTCACATGAGCTCTTGAAACTCCCAAGATCTTGATATAATCCTGCACAGACTCTCTGTCCTGTCTTGCAGTTCCTAAGGCCAACACTATGCAAGCTGCTACCTCACAGGATAGTTGTGAAGACATAGAAAGTAAAAACAGGGAAGGCAGCGGTGGATCCGGTCCTGGGAGAGGGCAGGACTGGCAGTGGGTCCACAGTGTTGTATACTGGGGGGTCATAGCACAAAAAGTTGAACTTTTTGAAAAAAGTTGAAAGGCTGCGTAACTTTCATTCATGAGGATTTGAGACGAGCTATTTTTTCAAATACTATGGACCACACACATTGATGACCAATCTTGGCAAATGAGATTTGCTGCTATGGGGCATCCAGTATTCTCTCTTGAGAAATCAGGAATAAGCTGTTCAACACTGAACAGTGTTTAATGGCTTCTCTGTGCACAGCATACCAGCGAAAATTGTTTCAGCTTTCTAATCTCTTTTATGATCAGTTGCCCTTAGGGTGGTATTCTGCTGTTTGCACATGTTGTGGGAATTTTGTTCAAAGTGTAGCATTTGATTCCCACTGTCTAATCGGAGTGGTATATCTTAGTTGTCTCTTGTGGCATATATTTCTGATTGGGGCCTACAGCTCTGTGGTTCAGTGGGATTACTCCAGGGTATAAGATTTGAAGATTTCTTTCCTGCTATACTGGAAAACTGGAAAAGAAGATCAGATTGTTTTTCAAGGCTTTCTACTGTATTAAGTTGCACGAGATCAAGACTTTGGGTGCCATGTGACTTCTAGGAAATTCATATTGCAAAATAAAAATGTAGGTCATTCGAAAAGGTAAAACAACAAAAAAAGATCAAAGCAAGACGAAGCAACTGATGTAGCAGGAGGCATATATAGACAGATGCTGCAGACAGAATTATTTTCTTTCAGCACAATCTAGAGCAGTGGTGGTATTCAAATAAATTAACAGTTTCTATGCCCTAATAACCTAAATTAAGAACAGGTTCTATGTCCCATTAGTAACTGGTTCTCAGAACCAGGCGCTCATTAGCAAAGGTTTCTATAGAACCTGTGAGAACCCCCTGAAGCCCACCACTGGATGGGAGCTCTTACGTCGACATAAGAAAAATTTACTCTGGATTGCTCCATGGATTTTCCATAGGTTTCCCATAGGTGGTACCATAACTACATCGATGTAAATGTCTCTTATGTCAATATAAGAGTTTCCGTAGTTACTCTGGATTGTGTTGTTTGTCACTAAATATGAGAAATTGCCATGCCAATCTTAACTTTTGCCAGCACCAGCATAGCTGCTGCTACACTGGTGCTAACAGTCATAGATATGCTATAATCCACATGTGATGACTGTTGAGTAGGCAACTCAAGTGGAAAAGCCTACACCATTTCATTGGTGCTTTATCTAGCCTAATGGCCACTGTAGCTAGTAGGTATAGCTCCTCCATGTCTACTCAGAAGGAATTCCCATTGTGTACAATAAAATGTACTCCCCGGAAAGTCCAGTGCTAGATTCCAAGACAGCAGATCCTTCCGTCTTGCAGACCCCTCAGCCTGAGGTCACAATCCCGCAAGGGGCCCCCACCCCCACTTTAAGTACCACTGAGTTATATCAAGATGCTTGGTGAAAAATGGTTTTGAGCCTGTCTATTAGCAAAAAGAATACCTTGCACATGACCTAGCACTTCACTGATCCTATTACCTAATGAAAACAATTCATAATCTGATATATGATGGCACTGACAAAAAGTGATATAATATTGCAAGAAATTGCTCTTTGGGGGATCATACCAATACACATGCTGTCCCACAAACTCTTCCTTCTGCTACCTCTTGCATTGTCTTTTGTGCATCATTTGCAGATTACTGCTAGTGGCCAAATTCCTGCTCTAAGTGTCACTCAGGGATCACAGTTGGATAAGTTTAGCAAAATGCTTTTCTACCCTTGAAGCAACATTAGGTGATGGAACTGCTTCCTTGTGGAAAGAGCAGACCTCTCTCCATCACTTGGCTGTGCTCTACGGAAACTATGGACAACTGCCATATGTGCTCTCTGAGGCATCTGGTGGGCCCACTGTGTAATATAGGAAGGTGGACTAGCTGGGCCTTCGGCCTGATCCAGGGGAGGCTCTTCTTATTTTCTTAAGATAATGAAGACAAGTCTTGGAAACACTTCCCGTTTTAGACCTAGAGGCATCTGAATTCAAAGAATTAATTAGGGAATCTGCCAACACATAATGGGTTTTCGATGTAGCACTTGGTCAATGATGTTTGATCTGTTGCAGTGGTTCCCAAACATTTTAGCACTGGGACCCACTTTTTGAAATGGCACTTTATCAAGACCCACCTAGATTTGCTAGACTTTAAAGAAAGGACATCTAGAAAGAAATATTTGTTTGTTTGTTTGTTTGTTTGTTTATTATAACCTGGCCCGCAAACATCTTTCTCCCTATACTTACACATGCTGCAAACAGTCAAGAGTGGAGCTCTTTGCAGTGTCATTGCAAATCACTGGTTTGCTAATTTCTTTATATAGGGTGCCTATGTGTGCACATGGCTTCAGATACATATTTGGTCCATAAATTGCCATATAGCATATATTTGACACAAAAAAGCAACAATTTATTGTTGACAAAGGACATCTGGACATATAAAGGGCACCATTACCTTCAATAGCTTAGGACCTCATCAAACATAAATCAGGGTGATTCACTGACACTCTACAGCCTTTTAATAGGTCAGTGGTGATGGCATTCCATTTTATAAGGCCAATTTGCATTTTGTTGTTTTAAAAGGCCAATTTCGCTTTTTGGCGGTATTTCACAAATACCATTTTGGGTTGCCTCTACCTTTTAAGTAAAGATATAATCCTTTTTTTAGTTGCATTCTCTTTAAGACATGCCGACTCTAAAATCAGAAACTAAACAGAATTCATTTAAAAAATAAAGTTACAATGGTTAAAATGGTTCTCAAAAACTGACTAGTAGTTTTTTTTTCTTTTTTCTTTTGCTCTTGTCAGCTTTGTGCTTGCACCCACCATCATCAGTTTCAGATGGCATTTTTTTCCTCCTCCTTTTGGGGAGAATCACATGCTCACTGTGATGAAAGGGAGACACTGGGAGAAAGTGGGAGGAAAATGCACAGACATATGGATTATCTGTCTTCAGTGCTTTGGCGCTCATTCCCCATGATGGCTGACGGTTCATCCTGGCAAGAGACTGCCTTTGATGGATTACTATGCAATGGGGCTGTACATCAAGCCATCTGTAGCAGTCACTGCAAGCCACACAGCTTGTAAAACTGTCATTCTTCCAATGCAACTGAAAAAGTGGCAAGTAATATTGCAACAGTGGATCAAACTCTGCCCTGTCCAATTCCATGGCCTACCTTTCCCTAGGGTTGCCGTAATTCTCTTCCACAAAATTGGGACAGGACTCTCTATCCCATTTGCCAGTACAGTGGTGCCTCACGTAAAGAACACCTCACGTAAAGTATGCTTCACGTAACAAACAAAAATTTCTCTAGGATTCTGCTTCACGTAAAGAAAGCGCTTCATGTAAAGAACTCATTTGTTGGCAGTTGGGGCAGATGCGCTGGCCGGCAGCCTGTTTAAAAAGTGGCAGGGCCATAGTGAAAGCAACACTTCCATGCTGTTCCTCCTGTGGCCGGGTGTCCGCTGGGCAGAGGGAGAGAAGAGCAGTGGAGAAGAGGGAAGCAGCTCAGGGCTAGCCAGAAGGGAGCAGGGGAGAGAGAGGCTCAGGATGGAGAGGAGAAAGAAGGGAGACACTCTGAATGTGTCTTGGATTGCAGCCTCCTAACCAGCCTAAGTAGACTTCATAGGATCATGCACATTGAATGCATGTTTTGAATTCAATCCCAGTGTTTTGTCATCATTTTTACATCCAGTTAATATTTTTATATGAATATTTTTGGGGTTGTGGAACCAATTGTCTGAGTTCCATTATTTCCTTTGGGAAATTCTGCTTCATGTAAAGAATGTTTCACATAAAGAACATGCCTCCGGAACAAATTAAATTTGTTATGTGAGGCGCCACTGTACAGCTGTACAGCTTTTGAAAACTGCTATTCTAAACCTTCTATTCTGACTTCTAACATGAGACAGAACCATGCACTGTGGATATTTGATTCATTTAAAAATATATTGCTCTACTTATTCACTGCATTCAGTATCAGATTCTTCCTTCCTTCAATTCCAAGACTTATTTTCAAAATTGATAGAGAATCTTCTCTGGTGTTACTTAAAGACTTAAACTTGCTGTATTCTAACATAAAGGATAACATTTTTATTCTTACATTTTTTTAAATTTTACTTGGTTACTTCTAGTTCATTTTCAGTTGAAATATGCATTTTGTTGCTCTTCTGCCAAATATGTTGAGAAGATTAAAACAAATTGCAGTGAGTTTGATTAACTTGCCTGCTTTTATGTAAATTATACACAATTGAGAGTTGGGGTAGGGGAAAGCCACACATGGATGTGCCTTCTGAATTTTTGGCATTTTGTATGTAATAATCATGTACAAAATAATCATTTTGTACGTAATAATCATTGTAATAATCATTTGGCATTTTGTATGTAATCATCATTTGTATGTAAAAATCCAAAATCTAGGATTGGAATCTGATTTGTAGATTGGCCTGATTAAAGGCCTTACAGCACAATCCAAAGTAACTATGGGACCCCTTACATCGAAGTAAGAGGCACCTACTGTGGATTGCACCATGCATTTCCCATAGGTTTCCCTTAGGTGGTGCCGTAACTACATCGACATAAGAGGTCCCGTAGTTACTCTGGATTGTGCCTTTAGTTAACTAATAGCTGAAGGATATTCTTATGGAGAAAGATTTGAACTCTGCCCAAATCTCATAGGAGTGGAGGGCCAAATGTACCACAAAATAAATCATACCCCTTCTCCACCACCCCAACAGACAGACACCCCCAAATCTATTGGTCAAGCATGATGCAGGGTATGCTTTGAAGCATCACAAGCTGCACCTCTGCTAAGGGTAAGGGGTGAAACAAATTCCAAAATACATTATATATTCAGCACCCCATTGAACAGTCATATCCAAAACCCTTTCCTCTTGGTTGGACATGATGGGGAAGCGGTTTGAGGGGGTCACAAGCCCCAGCTCCCCTAGGAGCAGGATATCCTGTCCAGAGACCAAAAAGGGAGCAGAGATTATAGCTGTCAAATTTTGATACCAAATACCATAGCTTTGACATCATAGCTTAGTACAGCCATAGTTTCTCAAACATTTTTAGCGCTGGGACTCACCTTTTAGAATGAAAACTTCTCAGGATCCTCTGGAAATGATGTCATTATCCTAAAAGTGATGTTGTAGTGAAAAGTGACCTCTTCAAGCAGGAGAAATTTTACAACACAAAAAATTAAAAAATTAATTAAAATTAAAAAATTAATTTTTAATTAAAAAAATTAAAAATGAGTTTAGAAATTATTTAAATTACATAAGAATTTTAATGCTCCCAAGCAATTGCTGATCTGTTAAATCCCCAAACATCTCCAAGCCTGCAATCATAGCCCCACTGACTATCATTGCTAAAATGATATCATTGCATATACATAGTAGCCTTTTAAAAGTACAGATCTCTCATGCAATCACACACACATGGCATCCCTAGAGGGGCTGGGGGCTGGGGTGCGCTAAACCCAATGAGAGCATTATCTCTGTCATCTCATCTTCCTGACCTGTAGCCTTCATAGAGTCTTTCTTATGCTAGTTTGTGTTGGGCTCTGAATTAGAGACCATCTGAGGATGTTTGTTTTAGTTGTTCTTAGTTTTCTTTACGAGGCAGTGAAGCAAAACACTGAGACATAGAGGGAATTGTGGAATAAAGAGGCGGATACATAGTGACAGTGGTGATACAGCCCATTATAATGTTGTCGACATCTCAACACAGTAGCAGTTGCATCTTTTGTATGTTATTGTAAACATGGGTTTATAGTATTTTATAAAAGTTGCAAAAGTAGTTTTGTTGCACACCGTGCCACCCGTAGTGCATATGGTGCCATTCTGCACAGTAGTAAATGCTACTCCTTCTTCCCTGCTGGAAGTGACATTCTACTGGCATTCCTTCTCCTTCCTATGTGAATGATGCCTTTAGATGTGGTGCACAGCGCAGTGCAAAGCATGTGCAACTGTATGAGTTAAACTTGCATTAGTATTGTAAGCAATACTGCTGACTTTTTCCTCCTTTTCCCCTTAGTTGTACTGCCTTGTGGTGCAACATAATCAAGAACCTGAGAATGGGATTTTATTTATTCCAGTCCAGAGATGAGTACAAGAATCATCTGTTTGAAATGTGGCGATACAAACACGTTAACACTCCATGCCGCTTGCATATTGTTTAATCAAAATGAGCAGCAAATTAAATGCTGCCTTATCTATGTTGGCATGTCATTCTGTTTCCTATCAAACCTCCAGTGTAATTTAATCATCAAACCTCTCCGGAGTCAAGAATTGCCCTGCTTTTCCCCTGGCTGTTATAGTGAGCATCCAAATTGCATACAGATGCACCATCATTTGAGTGGTGGGCTTGCTGTGGCAGCATTGCGGGCATATTCCTTATACTTACCAGACTGGATGGAACTCAAGAGAGACCAATTCTGCCTATTTCTAGCAGAAGTTGTCTACATATGAGGCTGATTGGCCGGATCCTGGTAAGATCCAGTTGAAAAGCGGTATATAAATATTGAGATACTGTAGATAGATCAGAATCTTCCCTCGTCACATCTGCTTCCTGAGCAGTTTGGGAAGCAGAAAATTGATTCCGCTTTGTTTTAAAAAGTGTGGGTGTGTAAATGTTTATTTAATTGAATAAGAGCTCAAATCTATATCCCCTTCCCCCTCCTGCCAGATACACTGGTGCAGCTGTACTAAAAATGAGCATGCTGCATGAATCAGGGAGGAAAAGAAAAGGAAAGAAAGAAAGAAAGAAAGAAAGAAAGAAAGAAAGAAAGAAAGAAAGAAAGAAAGAAAGAAAGAAACTTACAATTACACAGTAGCTAAGAAATGTAGCTAAGACAATTAAAGCAGGCCTCCATCAGTCTTGAAAGACTATGGTATCATGCTCAGCGCTGCATAAGCTGCATGCGAAGCACAAAAGCCTGGGTTAGATTGTTATGGAGGATAGGCTGTTATCCAAGCAGCAAATCCCCCCCTCTCCACGCCACTGAATTTGTCCAACGGAAAGGCAGAGCCGATATTATTGGATCCAGCCGGTGTCGCAGAGCTGAGCTAAGGACAGGAGCTGACCCTGTCTTGTGGGGCCGACACGGGTCTCGAACCCTCTCCCACTCACTGTCAGAGCCATTCTGGTCAGTGACAGCAGCATTCAGGCCATTGGATTCCACACATGCCTGCACATTGCAGTCACTGCCCAGTATGGCTCTTATAGTAAGCGGGAAAGGCTGCTTACATGGCACCTGCAGCACGTGCTGCGTGGCTTCTTCCTCCAGCTGTGCTACAGCTGCTTCCCTGCTTGGAGGACTCTCAGCAATCCAGCTGCCTCAATACTTTGAGGTTGCTCTAATCATGCTCAGGCCAGCTACTCATGAAGCACAAATTTGAGTGAGGTAAGAATGCTGTTAAGGGGCATAAACGTTTGCCATCTCACCTAAGTAAGTTGCCTCCACTTCAAAGGGTGGAATTACAGGCTTTGTATATATCTGTATGTTCATGCATGCATGAACCTTGCCAAATGCTTGCTCCCGTCCACTGCCATGCTTGCAACCCAGTCTTCCAATTCAACTGGCACTTGTTTCTCTTCACCAGCCTTGCATTTTTTTAGTCTCAAGGACTTCACAGGTGACCTACTTAGGGGACATATTATGGCCCCAGCTGCAAAATCATTGCAGTGGACTTAGAATCACAAAAAACTTGTCCTTTGTTCGTTCCTCCTTTCCTATGCATGATCCCAAGATCCCAATTTAAGCACTGTATATGTGGTGCAATACAACAGTTATACAAAAGAACTGAGAGAGAGAGAGAGAGAGAGAGAGAGAGATGTCAATGCCAGATTGTGAGTCCCAATGACAAAAGAGTCAACAGTCACCTGGCAGATATTTTACATTGTTTACCCAGATCCTTCAAATATATGCTGGGTCATTCCATCTTCTGCAGCTCAAGCACTTGCAGAAGGAGGGAGGATAACTGCTGAAATGCAGTTTTCTAAAAGACAGAGATGACACAGCATTTGTGCAGCCAAGATATTCTGGGTAGATGAGGGGAGGGAGATGGAAAGGCACACTTGGCACAGGACCTTCATTGCTGGCTGGTCTGCGCTTTTGTTTTTTTATTTCCTGGTTTCCCCTCCTTCTGGATTCTGCTTTCAGGAGTGAGTCTAATGTTCACCCATTTTTGCTTTTCAGCTTCAGATGGGGAGGCAACCCCTAGCAAACCCCAAAATGTTGCCTTTTTGTGAGCTTTCTCTTCTGTTTCACTTCTTCTCAAATGATCCCAGCCCATCTCATAGTCCTTTGGAGATAGGGTTGCCATGTGTCCCAAACAACAGGGATAATCCCAATTTTGGGAGCTTGTGTTCACACACTGGCAAATGGGACGGAGAGTCCTGTCCCAATTTAGTGGAAGAAAATTATGGTAGCCTTCTTTGCCATGGTCGGCACATGTCTGTGCACCGGCCTCATCTCCCCAGGAGTTACACAGTTTGTGTCATCCCCAAGCCAGCAAAGGACTTGTGCTGGGATTTGTGCTGGCCTATCTGGGGATTAAGATTGCAGCCTCAATGTCACTAAAGGCATACAGGGAATAGTCATGGTTAATTTGCCATTCAGGGAACATGAATGATTACTGATCACAAAACAAGCCCTTTCACAGCAATCACTGCAGGCCTCCGTCAGTCTTGAGAGACTATGGTATCGTGCTCGGCGCTGCATACGAAGCACGAAAGCCTGGGTTGAATTGTTATGGAGGATAGGCTGTTACCCAAGCAGCAAATCCCCCCTCTCCACGGCACTGAATTAGTCCAATGGAAAGGCAGAGCCAATAGGATTGGATCCAGTTGGTGTCGCAGGGCTGAACTAAGGAAAGGAGCTCACCCTGTCTTGTGGGGCCAACCCTGGCCTGCTGGTTAACAAGCACAGCGTCTTAACCGCTTGTGCTATCTACAGCCTTACTGGCACATAATGAAAAGAGCCTGCTTTCAACTTTAGACAAGAAGGTAATGATATGATGTTCTCATTTCAGCTCAGCCCTCATTAATTTGTATAACCCATGCCATACCCAAGGTAACAATGCTTTGAATCATAAACTGGCTTTGGCTTCCTAAGCTAATCCTGGATTTCCCTGGTCAGAATACCCTATTCAAAAGGATATAAGTTATCTTTAAATGCAACTTAAAAACTACATTCTGAGATGGTTATCTGCACAGTATTTTATTGCTTTGTATAATTTATGGTTCTTTATAGATCCTGTCCAAATCAACCTTAAGGAACACTTACAGAATTACAGTATTATGGCTGTTTTATGGACTGGGGCTGAAATCCTATCCACAGAATAAGCCCCACTGACTCTATAAGAGGACCTACTTCTAAGTAGACATGGCTAAGAGCACAATCCTAACCATGTCTACTCAAATGTAAGTCCCATTGTGTTCAATGGGTCTTACTCCCAGAAAAATGTCTTTAGGATTGCAGCCTAAGTCTTGGCTGTATAGTACTGAGGTGGCTGTGTGGCTGTGGTTCCCACTGCTGCAGTTGATTGAGGACCCCTGTCTATTTTATTGAGATCTTAAAATATGTGATTGGCCTCACCCATGCTGAAATGCTATCTAATCTTCACCTTCTTTGTTGCGCTGCTTGGCAGCTCTAAAGGAGTTTCCAAATTTTTTTTTCATTCGCCCCTGAGTTAACTCAAGGAATCTTCCTTTATGTTAAAAACCCCACTGCAGATTGAAGCACCTATGGTGAGCAAAATTTTTTAGTACTAGGAAAGAAAGTCAGAAGAAAATCAGATACTTTTGACATGTAGGTCTCTAACTCTTCACATTCCATTGCTCAAGCATTTGGAGCCAGTTTCTGTCTAGGATGCAGAATCTTCTGGAGCTATGCTAAAAATGGGTGCATTATAACACATTTCCATTTCTTCTGGCTGTCTTTCCTGAGAAACAGATGAACATCCCTCAAACCACATGACAACATTGCTGACTTTCAACCTCTTACCAACGTTCTGAGCATGGAAATGCAGCAACAATGGTGTGAGTTTCTGAGTTATTTTTGTCAAGCACATCAAAATCACTTCCATGTTTCAACTCATAGCAGAATTTTCAGTGGGGTAAGGTGAACTAGGGGTAAGGTGCTTGGGCATGGACACCAACAAAGGATCCAACCGATCTTTGAACCATAAGTACAGATGGTCCCAGCAACATGGCATGAACTGTATGGCATGTACCTCATGAATTCCTAATAATTCTTCTAATAATTATTATGAATTCCTAATATTCTCTTGACATGATTCAGACTTGATCTCTAGGAAAACTTCAGTTAATTGTTCACGCTTGCTTCCAGATGGCCATGAGAGTGAAATGGGAGGGACGGTTTGGATAGGTGGCTTCTAAAGCCTGGAAGCAGGAATTCACTTGTGTACCTGTAACAGCAGGTACATTGTTTTTCCCCCATTCTGCAGCACTGTTTTTCCCCCATTCTGGTTAAAGGTAAGAGTGTGTGGCAGCAAGCGGTTATGGCTCCTGCTTCTCCTTCAAGTGCAACACAAATAAAAAGCCACTTGAGATACATGATGTGAATACAAATTGTGGCTGGAGGTCTCCTTTTTTTCTTGGGCTGTAAAATAATCTCTCTCTCTCTCTCTCTCTCTTCCCTCCCCCCCCCCCCATGTGTGTGTGTTCAATGTGTATAGGGAGGAGCACACTTTTTTTACTCAGAGTGCACAAAAAATGCTAGAAGCTTCTTATTTTGCTTCCCATTTTTAAACAGTTATTTCACCCAAGCACTGGATTATCCAAGGAAACAAGACAGGCAGAAATAGGATATAGAATCAGTTTGAATAATGGTGTTCAACATGTTTGGTTTAGGGAGAAAAAAATGTCAGGGTTTCTCCCCAAACTGCTATAATATTTGGATCACTGCTGCCCTCTGGTGACTGAAATTAAACATATTCAGTATGTGTGTCGGGATGGGGGGGAGAGAATCCCTTGGGTACATCACCTAGGGTTGTTCTCTGGTGCAAGCCCTATGGAAAATAATGAGATCTCTTTACTACTCCCTCCCCCATTAATTGCAGTGTTAAGCACTTCCTGGTGAACTGTACCCACCTTGACAGACAGACAGATAGACAGACAGACAGATAGATCTCCCAAAATGGTAAAATGCTTCCCCACTTCAGTGCTGGAGATTAAACAGCAATTTTGCTAGCACATCAGACAAACATGCTCCTGACTCAACTCAGTTTTAAGAAACGGCTTATTTAAGTTTCATTCACGTTATATATAATTTCATTTGATAATTGTGAGCACGTATAAATTGTCAGATGTTTGGTATTGATGTTTTTGGAAAGCCTGATGGGAAAGGATGGATTCCCAGGTCCTTTAAGAAGTTTTCATTCTTAAAAAACTTCATTGGAGAAGTAGCAAGATACTGCTTGTAATTTAACTAATTATTGCTTCCTATATCTTTCTGAGGCAAGGCACATGGGCTTTGATTCATCTCTGTTACAATTCTGTAGGTGGTTAAATAAACCTATATAAAAGTCACAGGCTTTGATTCACTGCAGATGAATTTAAAGCCAAGAGTCAGTAAACCAGTCTTTCTTTCCTGCATATTCATTTTCTTTTGGCATGTGGTTGTATCAAATTTATATCCACACTTTGATGTGGCATATTAGCTGTATCAGCTGGTTTTGTCCTGGTTATCCATTGCTCACGTTGCTCAGTGGTCTCAGATTTGTTTTGATGGGACCCCTGAAGACCGATAGAAATTCATCTCATGTACTGAAGCCTGCTGTGATCACCATCAAAAAATCACTGCCTTGTTACATTCTGTTGAGCAGTGATAGCAGATGAATAGTGCCTGAGCATTTCTGCATTATAGCTGGTATCTGTACTGTATACTTTCAGTCCCAGTTTGATGAATATGTGTACTTGGCTGTACAGACTGAGGGCACAATCCTAACCAATTTAGGCCAGCCCATCTCACCCATCTCCCTGTTCACATAGTGGTGTGGGAAGGGGGAAACCATTGTATGTCTGTGCATGGACATGAACACTGCGTTTCAGCTCTACCTCCCACTCCCCACTCTGAAACGCCTCCTCCCCATCTTCCCCGTACTCCCTCCTAGACGCCTGCAATGGGCAAGACTGGCCAGTACAACTTGCCGGTACCCTTTCCCTAGTTCTCCCAGCAGGAGGCTGGCGCACATTACTAGTACACATCACTGTGACCTTCCTGAACTGGTGCAAGGGACTTGGGCCAGCCCAAATGGGTGCTCTGGATTGCACTTCTCACCTTATTGAATATTCCTTTACACAAAAACACACAGAAATGGTATATCACTAGGAAGCCACAGCTACAGTTCTTATCAATGTCTCAGTTCATGAATCCAAAGCAGGAAGTTATGGTCAGGAAGCCTGGATGGCCCTAACTATTCCAGAGCATGCTCAGTAGGTACCAAGTCAGTGACACCTGGGGAGGGCTTGCTCCAGTCTCTAGGAGTGATAGGTTTATCTAAAATTGGTAATTCCCAACATGATGCCAAACCCTAATCAGCATAAAGCATGGTTTGCAAACCCACTTCAAATCATGGTTTCTGATTTGGGTTTGGCAGCCCAACTGCAAAGTGGGAACTGTTGCAGTACATTGCAGTAAACCATAGTTAAGCTTCTTTATCCATAGTTTGGTGGAATCTTTTGGCTTGCTGAACCACTGTGTCTGATGTGATGAGGTAGGGGTCATGTACTGCTTCTGGTAAAAGGTTGAATTAGATGGATTCTGAGGCCTGATCCAATCTATGTTTCCCAGTTTCACTCCCCTGAGACAAGTCTACAATATACTTGCTGATTGTATCTCTGGTACAAGGGGCCTCCTTTGTGGTATACCAGGAGGTGGCAATCCTACCTCTAATGCACCACTCCAAATTGCTCCTATACATTTGTTAACAGAACCTCGTGCTAATGAATCCATCAGAGGATGCTTTAGTGGGCAATGGATGGCTTCATCTATGTGCCGGAGAAAGAAGGTCAGTATAATATAGCCTGCTGCTGATCTTTAAGAAATGTCATCTTGATTTAAACCCTCCTCCTTCACTGCAGCAGATTTCTTTCTGCTTTGCTAATGTAGTCTCTCCACCACAGCCTTGGGCAGTGTGTAGCAGCTTTAGTTTCTTCAAGACCGAAGCCACAATGTTTATCGTGAATTTGTGCTCCCTCTCACACTAAGAACGTTGCAGCGACACAAGAGGTGATGATAGAAAACTCTAAGGAACCGTCGTCGTCGTCAAACAGTAATCTTTTCAGCATAGCACTGAAGGACACAAATCCAGTGTGATGGAAAGGAATACAGGAATTGTCTGCTGCAAAGAGCAATTGTTTTTCTTGAGGCTGTACAGTTAAGTGGCAAAAAGAGAGGCGTTTATAGCACCCCAGTGTCTCCAAATCTGGAACCCTCCCTGACATGGTACTCAAAATAAATGTGCCCATCTGTTTCACTTTAGCTTTTAGCTCGAGACTGCTACCTTCCCTCTGCAAGCACGCCTTCTTTCTTGATGTTATGGTTTGCCTTGTTAGGTTTCTCTACTTTCTCTCACAAATCAGGGAGAGATTTGTGAGAAACAATCTCGTGGATTCTTTCATCTCTCTCATCTGTGCTACCCCATGCTCACATTCATTTCTTGCAAACCATTCAGAGTTTGGCCATCATGGATCTTTGTAATTTGCCTGAAGTGTCACAGGATGTGGTGCTGAGACTTAACAAAGGCATTTTATGGTTCTCGATAGTGAATGTACCTGCTTTTTTTCTGAATGGGTAGTGGATTTGCTCAGTGGGGTCTAGAGCTATTCCCTCTCTCTCTCTCTCTCTCTCTTTCTCACACGCACACACACACACACACACACACACACACACATACGAGAGAGAGAGAGAGAGAGAGAGAATTACTCAATGTGGAGTGCAGCTACATAAGTTATGCCCCAGGAAACCAATGCAGAACAAGTAGGTATACTCTCTGCCAACAAGAATGTACTGTATTTTTCCTCTCCTCCGCTCTCTTTGCATATTTCGATAAAGCAAAAGGCTATTTCATAAAAGTTGCATGCACTTTCAATATTATCTCATCCATCCAAAGGAAACCCAGTCCTCCTATAATGCTATCCTAGTCAGGGAGGAAGGTCGAAGCCTTGTAACAATATATGTATTTAATATAGAATTCTGTCTTCGTTTATTCAGAGAGAGAGAGAGAGAGAGAGAGAGAGAGAGAGAGAGAGAGAGAGAGAGATTTATTTGGCCTGACTTACACACTAAAAAGCCAGTCAGTAATCCCAAAGTGCACTAGGACAGTTACACGACAAATTGCAAAATGTCTGTCATCAACTGGCTGGCTAATCTGGTTACATAATAGATGTGAAAAAGGTCACCATGTTTTAAGGACCATCTGGGAAATGTTTTCAAGATTATTAGAGGCTCCTTGTATCATGGTATGGTTGCTATTTTAAGAAAAAGCAATTTCTAATTCTAGACAACTCTTCAATTCCAGTTTATATGCTTCTCAGATTATTTCTTTGAGAAGTAGTGATCACTTTGCAACTGAAAATAATCTCAGTCCCCACTACTTTGCCTATTATCAATTATATATATTTTTCACAGACATAAAATTTCTACAGCCTACTCTTCAGGCATTTGAGTGTGTGTGTGTTTTAAAAAAACTCAGCTGATATACATATATTTCCCAATTACTTAGGATCAAACTGGAAGTGGCAGCATATTTGTTTACCCACCTGTCTGGCCTGTATATGTGTATGAGTATGTGTGTTCCTCTCCCCCTCATTTAAAATTTGGTTGAAAGAAAATTTTCTTCAATGGAGGGAGGGAAGGTGAGGAACAACTCAACTTCCCTTACCTGAATGCAGTTACTTACTTACTTGGATCCATCAGTCTTGAAAGACTATAGTATCATGCTCGACATTGTATATGAAGCACAAAGGCCTGGGTAGATTGATATGGACACCCAGCATCATTTTTGTGTGAGTATAAAAGTGGCAGACACATGAAAACAAAGATGGCTGCCTCTATCATGTCTAGTTTGGGCCTTTCACTATTTGATAACAGAAGAACAGAAAAACCGCTCTTCTCAGAATCCCTACCTGGGGGCACAATCCTAACCCAATTTAGACCAGCACAACACACCCATTTTGCCATTCTCGTGGTGGTGTGAGAAGGCTGTGTACAGTCTCCATTTTTGCCACACCCTCAGGCCAACAACACATGAGGCCACCCCCAGGCCAGGGACTTCTGCCGTCCTATCTGGGGTTTGGATTGCCGAAACAAGGCTGTTCTGAGGATTCTGGACAAATCTCTGCATTTAGGCTTCAGTGGCACCCTGCCCACTTTCTCAGGCAGTGCAATACCATTGGTACTGAAGGTTCAAGTATTAGCCTGGTCAGATGAGCCTTCTGATGGATACAAACCACCAGGCTGATTCCAGATGCCAGCCTGCATGGTCTGCTGTTTAAGCAAAAAGTTGAAAGACAGCCAAGATGGTGCTGTGGTTCAGGATTTGTACTTCAAAGATCAACAAATACCCACTTAGCCATGACGTTTCCTACCACTGTCTCACCCACGTCACAGGGTTGTTGTGAGAGGAAAAGGAGAGGAAGAACTATATAACAACCTGATCTTGCGAGAAGGGTAGTACACACATACCAAAAACGAAAAAGGAATTCTGCACTTTACTCTTTAAAAGAGAATGTGTTATCATTTGCTGTTTGCCTTGAAACAGTTAAGCCATCATAATCGTTGTAATGTGTTTTCACTGGCTTATTGTAAGCCACATTGGGTTCCCTATGTTAGAAATGAAGGCTTTCAAACTATGAAGAAGCTAGTCCTCCTAACCGCGAAACCAGCAACCAAGTCAAAGGGAAGACTAATCCATCAGCAAATTTCTTTCTTTCTATATTTTGGGTGTTTTCACCTGCCACCGCCACCGTTTTGCTATTCAGCCCTGCTTCCAAATATTCATTTGGAATATTCATTCCGCTCTGCTTCCAAATACTCATCATTAATATGTTATGCTGAGAGCTGTTGCAGCAGAAAGGAAACCATTTTAGCAATTGCCATCACATTGGGAATGTTTTGAAATATCCAACCCTGGGCTTGGTATTTTATTCAGCAGGCTGAAGTACTCCCACCTTTTTGTTGCGGATGCGTAGCAGCAGGCGCCAAAGCAGAGAAAGAAAAGGTTGTTTAGAGGAACGAAACCTTCATCTTCCTGCTGCTTCTGCAGCATTTGCCACCGATCACTTTTTCTGGCCAGCATTCAATGAATGTGTACAGCCTGGGTTTTTAAGCAAAGGGGGGGATGATTATGCAAGAAGGTGAGATGATGGAACCAGACTCGGGGGAATTGGTGTGTTTGAAAGGAATGTAGTAGTAAAAGGGACGATTGCCTGTGCTGTGTTTCTCCTACTAGGGGTGAGAAAGTTCAGACAAAGGCAGGGCTGGAAGAATTGTGAATGCCAGGCAAATTCATAACAGTCATACTGCCTGGCTGAGGATGTAAATAAATAAATAA
Organism: Cryptoblepharus egeriae; assembly: GCA_030015325.1. NCBI lineage: Eukaryota > Metazoa > Chordata > Lepidosauria > Squamata > Scincidae > Cryptoblepharus > Cryptoblepharus egeriae. The sequence continues at coordinate 125,572,609 of JAREYC010000001.1, read as the reverse complement.
ATAAATAAATAAATAAATAAATAAATAAATAAATAAATACAGTTGAAGCAAACAGAGGCAACCAGCTATGAAAAGAACCTGACTGCATGGACCGACTGCAGAATAAGTTCATACATCTCCCAAATTGAAAACAAGTCTACCTCAAATCTACTGGCTATTCATGCCATTGTGGGTTCTGGATCTCCCAAGGTGACCATATAGAATGGAGGACAGTGTGCCTCTACCTTTAAGCATTGCATAGAATAGGGAACTGAGGCAGGTGCTGCTTTTTATATCCTTCTATGTTGAGCTAAACCTGCCTAAATTTCCTCCTCTATGCAATGCTTGAAGGTAGAGGCACTCTGTCCTCCACTCCATATGGTCACCCTGGGATCTCCACATTGTCTCCTATGCTCCTCAAAAGTCAACAGATTCAGTGTTCTCATTGGTTCTGAGAGCTTGTCCCTGAAGATGGACAGAGGACATCTGAGGCAGTTTCATTGTGGAACAAAAGTAAATCTGACTCTCGCCAGTGCCTGGAAGGGAAAATCTCTGGGGAATACTCAGCTTTGAGCTCCAGAAGGAAAGGAAGGAAAGGAAGGTGAGAGATAAATTAGAATATATAGATAAGCAGATGGAGTATGGCCTGCTTAGATGAAGTGGCTTATGTAATTGCTTCTCTCTGGTCCTATCCAGATGTGCTGCAACCATGGAGACTATCCACAGCTTCAGTATCTCTCAAAGTACCCTAGTAAGTCCCACCAGTGACACCTTTAAAACCATGACCTTCCACCACCCTCCTTATAGAACCAGCGTTTGTCTGTACTCTCTCTATTGGAGAGGAAATCTAATATTTATTATTTCTCTTTTTTCAAAATACTGACAATAGGCGACACACCATTTCTCTATGATTTGTTTGTTTGCTTTCTTAGCCCATGTGGTGATCTTTCCCACTTTTCTATCTGCGGAGCACACTCCTTCCTTCCTTCCTTCCTTCTTCCTTCCTTCCTTTTATAGTGCTCCACATTAAGCAGTAACACCAAATGTGAGGCAGTTGCATTATGAAGGGACCATCTCCAAACACAGAGATCTCGGTCCTCCTCTCCCCATCCCAAATTCTTTCCAGATATTGACCACGAAGTTTGGGAGGGTTTGTGGTGAAGCTCAGTGAAATACAACTTTTAATGAGTTTATTTTTGCAAGTTTAGCTACCATCCAAAAGTCCATGTTTTCTGTAACTTTGTGAAACATAGTAGTTCTTCCAACCACCATGCTCCCAAATAAAAGCCAGTTGGACTTAAACCATTTGGACCAATTGGGCCCTTCCATAAGGGGTGCTGTTCTAGGATATACTGCTGTATATGAAAGTAGAGAGCTTATGAGGTGGGGGAATGGGAGTTCATTTGATTGTGTGCTTTATTTCTGTGGTGTGTTTGGAGAAGCCCTGGAACTTATAATCCGTCTGTCCATCCGTTCATTTGTTCATCTTTGTTCTGTTCCCATTGCATTTGTTTATTTTTCAAGCTCTCAACACTGTGCCAGATATTTGATGTGACCCTCTGGCTGAAAAGTTTGGAGACCACTGGTCTGCAGGGTCAAATCATTGGTCCATCAAGGACAACACTGCAGCAATACTTCAGGGTTTCAGAGAAGAGTCCTTCCCAGTCCTTCCTTGAGATATCAGAGATTGAATCTTGGACCTTTTGCTTGCAACAAAAATGCACAGTACTATTAATAAGCAGCAGTCTCTTCTGATGGTCAGTTTCTGCTACTGTTTTGGTGGTCTGGTATCAGTCAAAATAAAACTTTCACTGGAAATGGGAAACCCCAAATTTTTCAGGGATGGGTGATTGCGTAAATCTACCCTGAGTTTTCTCAATGACTGTTGCATTTTATATGTCTTCCTAGAAAACAGATCCCACTTGCTCCCAGGGAGAAAACAGGGTGCCCTATTTTACTGCAGAGAGCGTCTGCATAGATGCTGACGTCAAGGCTGTTTGTTGGAATAGAAGATGAAATTTCAATTCCTTTTCAACTGAGGAACAGGCATTAAGCTAGGGAGGAAGAGGAGCATCTGCTGAAGGTCAAGACAAGAGGAGTCACCAGATGCTGGAGAGCTATGGAGAGATAAGAGAAAGTCGCTTGTCCCTGATAAGCTGCAGGCATAAATGATCCTGAAAACATTCACACACAGAGGCAGGGAAAAAATCTGTTTGTATTCAGTCTGCCTCCATATATTCTTTGGCAGCAGACAGGGCTAATTGAGGGCAAGGACTTGGGTGCTGCGCTGCTTTAGAGAGCCGATGAGCATGAAAGCAGAGGAAGGCAGAACATGAAGTGCGTGTGCATGACAACTTCCAATTGTAATGCTCAACTCAAAAGTCCACTGAGTCCCTTTGAGCACTTCTTTGTGCAGCTCATTCAGGGAGGGTTTGGCATTGGCTTGAGTTGTGGTTTCGTTACAGAGCTGGGCTGTCTAACTCAACCTGCTGGAGAAGCCAGTCACTGAGCTGATTCAAGGAGCCTTGTTCAATCAGTTGGTCAGGGCAGAGGGACATGGAAATGCCAGAGCACAAAATTTGCCAGTTCAGTATAGTGCATGTTGTTGGGGGAAAGTGTTTACAGTGTGGCTGTAGATGCTGAATCTTTCCTCCTACCCATTGATTCTTCTTTGCAGCTGCTCCTCCCAAGAAGCCTTCTTCAACTTATTACCAGTTGTCCATGAAGGAGATTATGGAAATAATTGTCACCTGTGGAAGGGTTAAACATTCCCTCCCTTCTTTCTCCAGTAAATGCCCATTGCCCCTTAGGGCAGATAACCCATGTTTTCTTTATCTCCCATGTCTCCTTCCTTAACAAATACTACTGGTAAAGCCCTGAGGCCATATGCCTATTTTGGGTAGATCTATATCTATGGATGAATATGCAACATCCAAATTCCCAAGATTTTAAAGGCTCAGAGCTCCTATGTAATCTGCCTCTAGCTGTGCATAACTAGTAGCATAAATGGGGAATTTGTATCCCCACTCAAAATGAAATGCACATTCACCTGATTTGATGAGACTGTCTGTTTTCATACCCAGATCAGCCTTGCTGAGTTTCATCCTCCCATTTTGTTAGGGGTGCCATAATTCTTTTCCACAAAATCAGAACAGGAGCCTCTCTCCCATTTGCTATTATGTGAACAAAGAAAGTAGGCTTCTGACAGTCTTGAAAGACTATGGTATCGTGCTCGGCGCTGCATACGCTGCAGGCAAAGCACAAAAGCCTGGGTTGGATTGTTATGGAGGATAGGCTGTCACCCAAGCAGCAAATTCCCCCTCTCCACGCCACTGAATTAGTCCAGTGGAAAAGCAGAGCCAATACGATTGGATGCAGCTGGCGTCGCAGAGCTGGGCTAAGGACAGGAGCTGACCCTGTCTTGTGGGGCCGACCTGGGTCTTGAACCCTGGCCTGCTGGTTAACAGACACAGTGCCTTAACCACTTGCGCCACTCACAGCCCTCAATATGTGAACACAAGCCTCCAAAATTGGGATTGTCCCTTTTTTCGGGACATATGGCAACCCTACATTTTGTAGGACTCACCTACCCCAATCCTAAAGGCTATTTATAGCAGCCAAACAAGTATTCCACCAGAGTAAACAGCTTTAGAGTTGCTGCAGATGAGACAGCATTAGTGAATGTGACCTGGCCACTACAACAAGCTGGTATATGGCGAAATCCACCTGCAGACAAATGCGAGATGTTCTTTAGTGCAGGTAAGGCCATGCAGGAGGTTGGGAGAGAGGTGGAGAGGACTTGAATGGGACATTGGATAATGGAAATGGGGGTGGGGCAGGGTGATTATATGACCGGAATTTCTGGATTTGTCCTCTTTTTTAGCCTCCTGTCTGGGTGTCCTCCAAAAGGACTTCATTGTTCTCCATTTTGGCTTCCTTTTGGAACTTTGCAATGGTGTGCAGTACCCCATCATGTCATATGTTGTTGGATTCATATTGAAGAACGTATTTCGAAGTATCTCCTTCCTATCAAAAGGTATGGCCAAAAAACTAAAAATAAAAAATATGCATTGAGCTCTATGGGAAAGTGAAAGTGCCCAAAACTGTGGCTTTACTCATGAGTAGGCAAATAATGCCATTGTCAGGCTGCCAGAAAGGCCAGGCTGAGATGAATCCAAGACCTTGTCCTCCTTTTGAGGTATGGGCATCCGGTCACCCTGGGGTGAGGAGGAGGGCAGATCATGCCACAGAAGACAGTGGGTCCAACGGTACCAGCAAGTCCAAGCTGACCGATACCAGCTTCTTGAGTGAACCCTATTTATTTGTAAATAAACAAATCCTTTTCCTTATCCTTATCCTCTAAAGTACCACAGTGATCACAATTTCTTGAAGCAACATTTCAGGTAGGGCCACAGAATCATCCCACAGATGATAATCCCACTCACGTGGTGGGATTCAAATAAATTAACAACAGGTTCTATGTCCCATTAGTAACAGGTTCTCAGAACCAGGCTCTCATTAGCAAAGGGTTCTATAGAACTTGTGAGAACCACCTGAAGCCCACCACTAATCTCATTGCCTCCTTGCTGAGGATCTTAGGAAAAAATTTTTTGGCTGGAGACTTACATTTAGTGTCAGCAAAAGGAGGCTACATGATTCCTTGTTAACAAGCTTGCTAATGCATCCCTAAAGGTCTACCTACATAACAACCTACTCCCTTATAATACTCACCCAAAATAACCTACTAACCTCAGAGTAACTTTGGATCCGACTCTCTTTTACATGTCCACTAAAATCAATTTCAGGAATAACATAGTCCAGAAGCTAAGAGGAGCTAAGGGAGCTTCGGCCTTTACTCCCATAATATAAGCACTAGGGTAGGTCTATTCTGCAGCAGAATATTGTTCCCATGTATGGCTTAATAGCTGCCATACTGGCGAGGTTGATGCCAGACTAAACAAAACCATGAGGATCATAAGCAGGTGTACAAAATCTACTCCTACTTGCTGGCTCCCATTTTGAGTCACATAGCACCACCAGCTCTATGAAGGCAAGAAACCATAGTGAAAGAATATAAAAAAAAATTATAAGCAACCCGCTTCTACCTGTGCACAATGATCTTCCTCATCTATCAGCTGGCAGGATTAAATCTAGGAATCCCTCTCTGGCACTCGCATAACAGCTGCCTAACAACTTTGACATCAAAGTACAATGGAAAGCTAAATGGGCTGTTGAATACCCAGATTCAAGTAGATGCATAGATAACCCTCCATGAAAGGTGCCAGGTTTTAATCTACCTTGCCAGCATTGGTCAACGCTGAACAGGATCTGTACCCAACATGGTGTCTGCCAGGACTCACTGTTTAAATAGAGTCTTGTATCTACCCCTCAATGTGACTGTGGTGCTCCTGAACAAACAATCCTTCACACTACGTCCAACAGTAAACTGGGAGCTTATGTTGGCATAGTGTCTGATTTTTTCAACATAAACCACTCCTTGAATGGCTGGGTTGAGTGGACATTTACATCTGATTTACCATAAGTTCATGTATTGTATTCCATAAACTAAATAAATAAATCCCACAGATCCAAATGGGATAAAAGTATCTCTCCACTACAGAGGGTCGGGCAGACCTCCTTGAACAGAGGATGAGGCAAAATTTGCCCTTTACCAGATTCTCAAAAGAGCCCATTTATATTAATTGTAACACTTTTTATATTAATTGTAATTGGAGCTCAGCCAACATACTTCCAGGAGATGCACATTATATGTCAAAGAGGTGCAGGTAGCTCTCAAGTTGTAGCTTGATCACCCCTACTAAATATTAAGCAAATACTATATGTATAATGAGGCAAACATTCAAAGAAAAGGCGATCAGATCAGCGAATTATATTTCCCTTGTTTTGCAACAAACTAGAAAAGCATTTAGGTAGCTTTAGCAAAGTTGCTTTATTCCCTCAGGCATATCATGTTAAAGATCCAGCAGTAGTTTTTACACTCTTTAATTGTTTTTGACCTTCGACCAAGGACACAACCCGAATTTTAAAGCCAAATTACAGGTATTGAAAGTTATTCAAAAGAAAGATGTGACAAGATTGCAACTAAAGGCACAATCCTAACCAGCATTCCAACATGGAGGTAAGGGAAATTGGGGTGACCATATGTCCTCTTTTCATAGAACATGTCCTCTTTTTTAGCCTTGTGTCCTAGAAAAACTTTGCTCTCCTTTACCTTGTGAGCAGTCAGCATGTAGCCTTCTTTCAATTAATAAATTATATGAAATACAGTTTTAAATTTAATAATATAGTGGTGCCTCACATAAAGTGCTTAATTTGTTCCGGAGGTCTGCTCTTTAAGTGAAATGCTCTTTAAGTGAATCGGATTTTCCCATAGGAAATAATGGAAATTCAGATGATTGGTTCCACAACCCCAAAAATATTCATATATAAATATTAACTGGATGTAAAAATGATGACAAAACACTGTAAGTGAATTCAAAACATGCATTCAATGTGCATGATCCTATGAAGTCTACTTAGGCTGCAATCCTAAAGACACTTTCCTGGGAGTAAGCCCCATTTAACACAATGGGGCTTACTTCTGAGTAGACATGGTTAGGAGACGGCAATCAAAGACACTTTCCTGGGAGGCTTACCTGGGCTGCTGCTGCAGGTTCAAAGTGGACGGTGGGACACTTGGGGGAAGTTAGGGGCAGCTGCCTCTGGCACCACCAGGCAACTTGCCCCCAAGTTGGGGGCAGTTAGAGGCAGCAGCGCTGGCCGGCAGCCCTTTTAAAGAGCCTCCATGCAGAGCATCAGGGCTGCATAGCACACATGCCCATAGCACGCTTGCTTGTTAAGTGAAGCAGAACTTGTTATGTGAAGCAAGATTTCTTGAAAAGTTTTGCTTGTTATCTGAAACGCTTGTTAAGCGAGGCACTTGTTAACCAAAGTACTACTGTATGTAATATTATTGTTGTTAATATGGGGTTTAATTCACCAAACAAAAGCAATACATATATATCAGATATTAACAGACAGCTTATTTCTACATAAACAGTTAAACACTAGCTATGAAATATGAATCCACATATTATTTTTCTAGACTATATTGATCCCCTTAAAATAGAATCCAGCTCTGCTGCAATGCAAAACAATTTCCATTTCTACCACATCACCCATTTATTATCTTCAAGTTCCAGAACATTGGTACAAACAGACAAACCTTTGGTTGTCACACAGTAGCCGCTGGGAATTAGACAAATATTACACCACAATTTACCTTCAGGTTTTCATAGCCACCATTCATTTTCCTTTCAGGCTTGATCTCTTTTTATATGAAAACTTTTCAGGACGATGGAGCATTATTCCTTTCCTTGATAGGGCAAGCCATTTATTTTGGCCAAATGCTCCCTTGCCAATTGTAACTCTCATCTTATGGAGGTTTATTTTAAGTCCAGTCCTTTTTAAAGACATCTTGGTGTCTTACTGCAAATTCCATTAGCCATGCATCTTCACAACCAATATATTAAAACATGATGTCAGTCACTTGATCCCCATTTGACAGGCTGGAATGGTAATAAATTATATAAGTAAATTTATTGCTTGTCTACAGTTTTAAAATTCCTAAACATTATGTTACTGAGAAAGTGGGTTCGGAGACCACTGGAATAGAGTAACGAAGGAGCTGAGGAAGACAGACAGGTCAAGGAAATGACAGATGGAAGGATAATGCTGAGGCAGATGACAATCAGGAATTGAGATGGGACAGACTCACAAGAGCATATGGAGATTACGAAAATATGGTAGTGAAATGGGAGACAGAAGAATGGGTTGGAGGAGGTTCCAAATGAGGGAGAAATGAAAGGCAGGTAGTGAAAGAGGTAGATCTAATCAGATGTTTCAATTTTAACCCTGATAAAGGAGGCAAAATCTTGAGCAGAGAACAAGCAATGGGGAGGTAGTAGGGCAGTCCTGACGCCTTCTCAGTGACAGAATAGAGGCCATGGAAACTCCTAGAATTGGTACAGATCCTGAAAAAAATCTAGGAGTCATCTTGTTTGGTCTCATAGATGGTGGACAAGAAGGAGAAGTGGAATCATCATAGACAGAATCATAGTAGACAAAATCTTAGGTGTCCAACATTTGGGGGGGGCCTTGTCCTCTTTGTGTGGTTGTGAGATATGGTCACCTTCAGCTTGATCAGTATGTGAGGGCAAGTCTTACATTCCTGATCTCGTTGCATCTGCGGTGCAGTTAGTAGAAGCCCAAAAACTGTATGCAAGTATCTGGACCATTAACTAGGAAAGATCAGTCTTCATTTCCAGGTTCCTGCAGCATCACAATGTCATGGTCTCTTGGCTTGATATCTGAAGGTCAAAGACTTGCTTTTATAGTTGGGGAGAGTGTGAGTGAGAGCATTGTGGTGGGGAATGCCAATCAAATTTCCTTATATAGCAACTGTTTCTTTTTTTAAAAAGTCAGGGTGACCACAAGTCACAACCGGAAAAGAAGATTAAAATGTATGACACCCAGAAATATGTAGGACATGATAAAATAAAAGCTAAAAACACTCATATGTATTGTTTTCATGTGGTTACTTTCATGAGGTTAACTCGATATTACTTATTATTATATGTAAAACTATTATATATAATTTATCACATTTAGGCTGCAATCCTAATCTCCAGCTAGGCCAGCACAAGCCCCGGCATAAATCCTGTGCTGACTTGTGGGTTTGTCCCATTCTTGAGGGTTATTAGCCAACCTCCCCCCCCCCCCCCCCGCCACTGCCATGAGAACAGTGTAGCTAATGATCGTGCAGCTTGGTGCAAAGCTCAAAATGTTGTCCCAGAAATGATGTCATTCCTGGATATTTTTAAAAAGAGCTTCTCCAAGCTCTGAAGGGCATCTAATTCCAAACATAGAAGAGACACCCAGTTATTAGAAAACCTATCACTGGCTCACACTGTTGAAGAACCAGCTCACCTTCTGGATAATTAATCCAGCAGTCTTTTGAAGAAAAGATGGCCTATCAGCAGCCTTGACAATATGAACAAACGATGGACTCTCTCAGCAAGTATTTACTCTTCAGTGTTTTCAAGGGCATATGGTACATTGAGTGCAATCCTAACCATGCCGACTCAGAACTTAGCCCCATTGTATTCAATGGATTATTCAGTGGAACTTATTCCCAGGAAAGTGTGTTTAGGATTGCAGCCATTGTTAGTTAAGCTGAGTATCCTTTGCATTATTGTTAAAATATATCATTTATATTGATGTACTAAGAACCTCAGACCAATGAATATGCATTTATATGCTCAAAGTATATAAATGAGTTCCTTTTTGAGATCACTTTGTGTAAGCAAACAGTCTGGTGTATATTGATGAGTGTACACCACAGTCACAGCACACGCATAGGGGCACCGCTCTTCCTGGTTCTTCTGACTGTCATCATCTTGGATCTTGCAAAGGTTCATGAGATTCAAGATGGTGCTGTGCAAATCTCAGGAGATTTATGTACCACCATCTTGGATTGTGTGAGATTCAAGATGGTGATGTCCAGCTGAGCTGTGAAGAGACTGCAGGGGCGCTGTACTCAAGTTAATTTGAGAACCACTGAACTAGACTGTCCACGACTGAAATCTTTAAGTATATAAAGCAAATTTGTAAACAAGATGTATTTTGGGATGGTAGCCCAATGCCTGTTCTACTTGCCTGATATTTAAACTACACTTGCTATTCCATGATGGTCCTCTTCATTGCACCTCCACATATACAAACTCTCTTCCCATTTCTAGTCTCTTCCTCTTTCCATCTCTGTTTAGACATCCACCATATTTCGTATTTCCACAGTACAAATGTTGTTACTGTTCTATGATAAGTATCAAACTTTAAGGATATTCATAAGTCCTGTTCCACCTAAGAATTTTTATTGTCTTTCAGCACTATTTATTTCCATACTGCAACCACTTTATTAGCTTCTCCGGTGGAAGACACTGGAGAAGACACTGGAGTGTGGTGTGGAGTCAGTCATCGTGGTGGCATATAAATGGTCTCTTCTGTGGTAAAATGTATGGTGCTTTTTGAATTTCTGAGCTGTCGTAGCACATGGGGGAACAAATTCATTGTGAGGTTGCAATTACCTCAGAATCACTTTAGTGGTGATGAGAACATCACTGCTGCCCAAACCTACTAGTAGATTGGGGTGAGGCATCTATGTGCCTCTTCTAGTTTCTCTGGTATGTACTGACCTCGACAATAGCCGAGGCAGGTTTATCATTTATGCCAGTTGTTTTCAGTGATCATTTGAAACAAAGCTTGAGTCCTGGGTATTGTTTTATGTGGTTTTTAAGAAACTTGTGGGTGTTGGTTTTCTTTAGACTTCTTTAAATTGTAGAAATGAAGGTATGTGGAGTGGAAAAGAAGAGGGCTTACAACTTTCCATGTAGTAAAATAAGAAACATTTAGAGTGATCTATAGTAATAATGTCTGGTGGATATTCTCTTTTAATGAGAACAAATGTATTTGAATTTGCATTTAATTTGCATATTCCACAAGAGGTAAAGCAAGTCACAGTTAGATACCTAGCAAATCTGCACTTAGTTTTGTTGCTGCTTCTCAGGAAGGGAGAACAAAAGGAGACCTGGGTCGGCCTCACAAGACAGGGTGAGCTCCTGTCCTTAGCCCAGCTCTGCGTTGCCAGCTGGATCCAATCGTATTGGCTCTGCCTTTCCATTGGACTAATTCAGTGGCGTGGAGAGGGGGGATTTGCTGCTTGGGTAACAGCCTATCCTCCATAACAATCCAACCCAGGCTTTCGTGCTTCACATGCAACGTATGCAGCGCCGAGCATGATACCATAGTCTTCCAAGACTGACAGAGGCCTGCTTTTTTCAGTGATCTCTAGGGTATTGGAGTTGGGGACCACAAGGCATTCAAAGTTTAATGTGAATTTGTGTCTTCTTGCCCTGAGTGACCCACCTCCATGTGTGGGTGTTGCTTAGAGGGAAACCCTCATGCTTTTCAAGTAAGACCCACTTATCCAACTAGCACAGTATCACCTGCTCTGGTTGGCAGTGATTCTCCTAAGGCTGTGTTTCTCAACCAGTGTTACTTGTACCACCATCAAGCATACTTGAGATGGTGTCCAGGTCCTTCCCAACTAGTGCAGAGACCACCAACACAACATGAAAAGCAGCAGTAGGAGGCTCCATTCAGCAAGCAGAGATCTCGAGTGCACTTTTTGCTTGCTCAGAGATCCCTCCAGTCCACCCTCGGCCTCTTACTGGTATTCATTACATTGTGTCTGGCCTCCCACTATGGAAGTAACTGGCAATGACACCAACACAAGTTATGTCCAATGGTACTTTCAGTAGGTGAACCAAGCAAAGTGGTTTGGCAGGGACAAACCACTATCCTAAGGTCTTTCTCAAAACTCATATGCAGGCTCATTTAAGTGGAAATCCTAGGGTTCCTCCTGGAGGATCCTGGGTTAAGCCAGAGGTGAACCTAGGGGACTTTATGCATTAATGCAAAGGTACTTTGTCACCAAGCTATAGTGCATGAATGTTTGTCCCCAGGAGTTCAACTGAGATATCAGAGGCCTCTATTAACAGCCTATGCCCTTTGGAGCTTCCAGTTTTTCTTTTTGGAGCAAATGGGCTGCAGCTTGCAGGCAAACTCTTCTGCTCTGGCGGCTCTGAAAACAGCCAAAGGAGTCGGGAGTGTGTGGCAAAGCCAAGCCCATGGCAGCTCAGCTGTCAATGCAATGATTCAATATTTGCCAGAGCGCCTGTGCAACAAGTTGTGATGGTGACTCATGTCTTCATGCTGCTTTTCAGACATTCCTCTGGAAGAAGACCATTCCTCACATAAAGCTGCCTTCAAATATAATCACAAGTGTTTTCATCTTTCCATAATTCTAAATTTGCTGCTGAGGTCCTGGATGGAGGTCTTTTACTATATAGCAAAGCTGAGATCCCTAAAGCAACTTAAGTGCACTCAGGGAATGTGCACAAAATTTTTCAGCAACAGAGCCTTGAATTTGTCTTAAGAACATAAGAATAGCTTCACTGGCTCAGGCCAAAGACCCATCCAGTCCAGCTTTCTGTATCTCACTGTGGCTAACCACATGCCTCAAGGAGCATACAAGACAAAAGGAGATAATATTAACTGTGCTGTGTCATACAAAATTCCAAATCTATATCAAGGAAACAGAAAATCTTAATTCTGGGCCAGAAACTAGTTAATGCTAGTGAGTTATACTGTATTTCTTTAATTAAAAAAAAGAAAATTAATGGAAAGAAGGATTTTGATTTCTTTCATTCCTTCCTCTCCCTGATTTTCCAACATTTCTGCTAGCTTTTCCTTCAGCTAACTTGGCTTTTGATACTGAAAGAATAAAAATCCTGTGATTTGCAAACGTTCCATAGGCTGCTCATATTTAGTAAGCACATGTCTGCAGTTCTGTTTTGCAATTTTCCCATTCAAAAATGTAGAAAAAGCTCCCATGACAATTGCATCTTTGCTTTATTTTTAGATTCCTCTCCTTTTTCATGGCTTACACTGCATTGCTCAGCTGTTCTGGCTCTTCTCAATCACCTCACCAAGGCTTGCTCCCCTCCTGGAGGAAAAAGTATGTGATATTTTCAGCCTCTTTTGATGCAGCTGGCATCCTGGATCTCTGTATTTTACTATCTCCATTACCCCGAAAGGGAATATTTTCTACTATTCATCTGATAAACCCTTTCAAACAACATACAGTACTCTTCCTCCTAGCCTACTTCTGGTAAATGAATATTTTATTGCAGCATGACTGGTTGACAAGTCACATTTATTCCAAGCCTTGTTTACAGGGCCTTCGATGCAGAAAATATCCATTGCAGCCAATGGATGCAGAAACTGGAGGAGGTTTGCTACCTAGCAGTTGCACCCTAGGGTGCTTGTTGAGGAGCAAGGGAGAATGAATGTCTTGCTGGTTTTTTTTGTTTTTGTTTTAAATTAGTGGTGCTGATAATCTTTTAAACATTTATAAGGTTTTGTAAATGGCCTTGGGTAAGCATTGGAAAGATGGAGTATAAATTCCTTAAACAAACAAACAAATTGTATTTCTGTTCCAATTGTAAGCTGGCTTGGAGATTCTTTGAGTAGAAAGTGGAATCAAAATTGCCTAATAAAGTGAGTATTGCTGATTCCTTTAAATTACTTACGTCTCCTGGTGTCAATTTTTTTAACGACATTAGGCATTTCATAACAAATGAAGAACATGTATGTATTATTTTTACATCCGACCCACTGAACAGAGACAAGCATACATGGTTCTTCTTTCTCCAGTTTGATCTTCACAACAACCCTGCAAAGTAGGTCATTGATTGGTCCTAGGATGTATAGTAAGGGCGCAATCCAGAGTAACTACGGGGGGTCCTTACTCCAGAGTAAGAACAATTTACTCTGGATTGCAACATGAATTTCCCATAGGTTTCACTAGGTGGTGCAGTAACTGCGTGTGCACGTAATGTCTCTTACGTGCTCCCATAGTAGGGAGCTCCCATAGTAGGATTGTAGGGTAAGTTACATGACTGAGTAGTGACTAGAACCTGGATCTTCCCATATCTAACCCAATGCTCCAAAGGAAGAAAGCCCCAGAAATTTAACTTGACCAGATAAGAGGTGCTAAGTGCAGGTAGTTAGCTAGGAGTCAAACTAAAACTGAACCCAGTTCCCACACCTAGTATGTTTACTTATTTTTAAAGACTTTTTTCTCCAGATTTGGCTAACCATTGCATCAATTAAAAAAACTTTTTCTTTACTTCCTCTTTTATTGCTTTGGGTGTCAAGGGAAAAAAACACCAGTGAAAATACAAACATGCAAGAAAAAGCATGGAAAGCACAACATTAGCAAAATCTAAATATCAGCTAGCTTAAAGCCTTACTGGGATGGTTCTCAACAGGAAATGGAATGCTAGGACAAATGGGATCAGATGGATCTGGAATGGCAGGCTGTCAGCTCAGTATCACCACAGAGGCCATATAAATAGAAATGGAACCACATTAAAAATTCATCAGTTTACTTGAAACTGATTTGAAATGAAGCCCTGAAATGCAACCAAACAATAGTATGTTCAAAAAGTGATTTATTCATCGGAGCTCAAGAAAAATTTTCAATCATAGTGAGGCATACAAAGGGGACATCCAGTGCAGTCCTATATGTGTCTACTCAGAAGTTAGTTCCATTGAGTTCAGTGGGGTTTCTCCCAGGAAAGTGTTCTTAGGATTATAGACTTCATTTCCCAGGAAACTACTAGAGAAAGAGAGAATATGGAGGTAACAGAGAGGGCTCTGTTATTTGAAGTTTTTTTTATCTGCATTTCTATTGACTCCCAGTCCCAAATTAATTTTTTCTTGTCTTAAACTGAAAAAGTAATCTAAATAAACTGTGGGCTCTGCCTTCCACTACCACTAGGGCTCATTAGCCCTTCCCTAGCCAGTCAGTGAATTCAAGTTGGTCACACGTTTCGAACATAAGATTTGTGTTATAACAGGTCAGATCCCTGCAGGCTTACATTGGTAAGGAAGAAAAAAAGTGAGGAAAAGCTGTTAAAACATTATAGGCAGGTAGGCAGACCTTGCATTCTTGAGGCACAGAGGCAGAAGGAACAAAGGATAGCAAAATGAGTGCTAATTGTCATTATTTTGTCATTGAATTTAATGATGGAGTTCTCCATTAAATTATTTTTCCATCTCTCTTTTTTTTTGACAGACCAGTGGAAATGATCACACTGGAGAAGGAGTTTAATTAGCAAACATTGAATATAGACTGAAAAGACCTCTGAGGCTTTATGACACATATATGGCACGCAGCCCTGGCACTAAGGCCCAGCAGTGGCATCAATGAACTCCAGATTGGGTCCTTACTCTCCTCAAACAGCAAAATAGCTGGCATAGATACAAAAATACATGTGATCATCTGGCACTGCTTATTTGTTCTTTTGTTTCAAATTCATTTTTTGCCCTCTAGTTTATCATTTGTCTATTAAATAATACAAACTTGTTAATCTTTTTAAAATCAGTTCCTGGAAGATTAACATTTAACCTTGATAATGGACCGGAGAAGCAAATGAATTTATGTATATGTTGTTTATCAGGTTGAGGGAGTCAAAGGAGGCTCAATCTGTGTTCTTCAATGCTATGGGCTAGTTTTATACTTGTAATACCCATCAGGTGAGAGTTGTCATCAACTGCTTTCTTCTACACATTTGTCTTGGACTAGGACGATTTGCCATAAAAGAGCATTATGGCTTCTCATAATAGCTGTGTTTTTACAGTATGTCAAACCTAATGCAAAACTTTCCCAATTTATTTTGCCAAATCCAGCTATGTAAGGTTCAGCTTATGTATGAAATATAAGATATGCTTATCCAAGAAGGAGGGATTATTTGTGCAGGCTTTCCATTGTAAAACCCATGTTACAGCGTAACTGAGTAAAAATGTCTATGTAGGTATGCAGCTTTAAGACTAGGGCTTGTGATTCATTGGGTCCATTAAAAAAACTTACTTCAGAAGTTTTGTTACAGCCATCACTCAATAACAACATGACAGAATGGAAATGTGACAGTTATCTGAAATGAAAGTTAGTTAATGGTTTATCCACTATAATCTGCAGCTTTGGAGCAGGAAAGTAGGATTGGGTGTTCTCCCCCTACTGACTTGCAAGAGGTTGCAGGCATAAGAACTTCCACTAGTAAATTAAAGTTACTTCACAAAGAACTTCAACTTAGAAGTTAAGAAAGCAAAGTTAAATTAATGTCTTCAGTTGAAATTAGTAAATTGCCTTCTGGTTTTAACTGCTGTGTGATTTGGCTGCCAGTGAGCAGTGACTCAGAGATCATATGCTTGCATATGGCAGACCAGATAAAATACAAAAGAGAAAATTATTTTGGGTGCCAAAAAAAGAGAAGGAACCAAAAGCACCACATTCTAATCAATTATGTTCCATCACTGTATAGAGACAACCAAATTTTATACATTCTCAGCTATCTCCAAGGAAGAACTAACAAAACGTAAAATTTGGAACAAATCTGGATTCACTGAGCCCTGTGGATGGCAATTTGGCAGCCGATCTTTTCTGTATCTGCTGTAGATTCATACTAGTATGATGCAAGCATATGCAAAAAGAAGCAATAATTGCCAAAATAAAAGGGACAAAAACCATTTCTCAAGATGGGGTGTAAGTTCAATAGATCTGCCATTTAAAGGGGAAAATGGACGGTTGTGTGTTAATTCTCAGAATACTTTTGCCTACAACATCTGCTGTTTATATGCTTGCCTTGCTTTGCATATTAATTGGACACAAAAAGAAGGAAGCAAAATTTCAAAACCAGTTCTTTTACCCTTGAATTTGAATGAGAAATTCCTTCAGGAGGACAGAAGGAGAGAGCAGAAGGAACTGGTTCAAAGTGGGAGACTGAAAAAGTCACAGCTCCTCTCTTTGAAAAAATTCCACTTGCAAGCAGGATGTGTTGTCTTGCTGCCAACTTGCATTAAATATACAAGCCTGTTTGAATTACTGTATAAAAAAACCAAAACACCAGAAGTTCGGGAAATAGTACTAAGGGCATTATTATATGTGTCAGAAAAAGTCAGTGTGGAACACTGTAGACCTTTATAGTGACCCTTGGAGGTGATAACAAAATAACGCATCTCTCCAGCTAAAGGGGATCTTACCTGGTATACAGATGTTCTGGTGGTGGGCTCCAGCAGGTTCACACCTACTCTATAGAACCATTTGTTAACAAGAGATAGGACATATAAAGTTTAAAAAAGTCATTTAAAAGTGGCTGCCAGATGGGCATAGGGTTCCCCAGCAGACAAGTCAATTAGAAACCAATGAGATATATTCTTCCCTTCGTTTTAATTTCAGATGTCTGCACAGAAAGCCTTCGGATAAAAACATTTTGGAGTCTTTCTGGAAAATGTAAACTTTGGCAGATCTTTGGAATGAGGGATAGGAACAGGTACCAGCAATTGCAGGCACTTCTGTGCACACCCCTCCCATTTCTGTGTAATGTATGGAAGGGACATTAGAGAAGCAATCTGTATATTTCAATCATAACAGTAGAACACAGAGAAAGAGCTTGTAATAACATATGTCCTTTAAGGGAAGGTCAGTAAATCCCTAAACATTTCTTTGTTCAGAAACCAGACAAAAAGCATTTAGCTATTCCATGTAGAGTTACAGGTTTCCCCAAAGAGCTGACTGGACACAACCAAAGGTTTGGCTACCTTAATAAGATTTGACTCCAATAACAGAGAAACCACAATCGTCTGCAGAATGTGATTCCAGAACAGACTTCACATGGATTAATGTATGCCAACTCAGCACAGAAGTCATTCAAATTTCAGCAACATTTTGTGCACTATGGGCACAATCCAGAGTAACTACGAGAGCACGTAAGAGACATTACGTGCACCCATAGTTACTGCACCGCCTAGTGAAAACCTATGGGAAATTCATATTGCAATCCAGAGCAACATGTTCTTACTCCGGAGCAAGGACTCCCCGTAGTTACTCAGGATTTCACCCTAAGTCTCCGGACATTTTGTTATAATGAAACTCAGACAACCAAAGCCATATTTGCTAACAACGCAATCCTAACCTGCTCTGGTACAAGCAGGACTGGGCTGTATCCAGCACATGCTTGGAGCTGATGGGGATCAGACGTGGGGCTGCATCAACTCTCCTTTGCCAACCATCCTCCTCTTACAATGGCCTGAAATTGCTTTATGGCAATTTCACAATGATGATGGGCTGGAGTAGGAGACTTGTGCCTTTTGAATTGTATCCTAAATATAGTCTACTTCTAATTGAAGATGCACAGTAATGGCCCAATCCTAACTAAGAATATGCTGGCGCAAGGAGCTCCTTTTTGTCAGTGGAATTGTATTCCACTGTCATAAAATGGTTGTTGAAGGCATGCAGAGCACGCTGGTGGCTGCCATTTTTGAGATTGCTACAAGAGCAGTGGTGGGCACCAGCAGGTTCGCACCTACTCTATAGAACCGGTTCTTAACAAGAGATAGTACATATAAAGTTTAAAAATAGCCATTTAAAAGTGGCTGCCAGATGGACAGAGAACCGGTTCTTAATTTCTTTGATGCCCATCACTGTACAAGAGGTAGTACCAAAGCCTCACATCACCCACCTGAATTAATAAGCCAGCCATGGGGGAAAGTGGTTGATGGAATGGTGCAAGGAGGCTGGGAACGTGGCAGACTCAGGGTGAACATATGACAGGGAATTTCCACATTTCTCCTCTTTTTTAGCCTCCTGTCCGGGTGTCCTCCAAAAGGGCTTCATTGTCCTCCATTTTGGCTTCATTTTGGACTTTGCAATGGTGTGCCGTACCCCATCATGTCATATGTTGTTGGATTTGTATTGAAGAGCAGAATCCAATGCAAATAATCAGTTTTGAAATATCTCCTTCCTATCAAAAGTTGTGGCCAAAAAAACGAAAAATCAAAAATATGATTGAACTCTATGAGCATCTGTCATGAAGCCCCTGTCATGAAGCCCCTGAACATTGCAGAGTACTGGGCGTGTTCCAGGCCAGGGCAAACTAGGGCAGAAGACAGATTATGGCCTATTGGTGGATTGCTGGTCAATTTCTGACAGACCACCTAGTGTTTTTCCAGATTCCCAATCCACATTTCATCTGGAGAACTTAATCCAACAAGCTTCCTATTTTTCTCCAATAATGCCCCTAAATCTGTACTTCTGGATCCACCCCCAGGGTAGCTTGCCTGTTGAACTGCCAAAAAAGTCTCCCTCTCTAGCATTAATGCATTAATGAATTAATCTAGCATTAATGCCTTAATCCCTCTCTAGCATTAATGCATTAATTATTAACATTAATAACTGTTATTAGCCTAAGAAGAGCCAGTCAGCTGCATATAGGAAGCTCATGATGCAAATGTCATTTCTTGCTGGTACTCCACGGCAGACAGCTTCCAAACAGGAAGGATATGTATAGCACCACCACAGTCAACTTGTCACTTGCTTCTTGAGCTGGAAATACAGCAGTAGAGCATGAGGATTTTAGACCCTGGAGGAATTAGTTCACGCCATCCCCATTTTCAGCACAAGCCCAGTTTCTGCTCAGCTTCACCAACTCCACTAAACTCAGCCTAGAACACACCCAACACCTCCCTGCAACTTAAGACGATGAAGAGGATCAGTAGTTGGAACAAAAAGCTCTTTTGGAGAAGCTTGTTCACCAGTACTGATCTTCTCATTGATATAGCCTGGAACATACAGTACTGTCGTATGAAAATCACTGACCTAGAATCCTTAATATATTGTTAGTGAGGGAGTCAGCAAAAATGATGTAGGAAATAAAAATGAGGGGATGGACATAATCATAAACTACACTTTTTCTGGAGGGATGAGCCAATATTTTAAATGTTATCCATGTTATCCATTGTTATCCATGTTAAACAATGCTAGAGAAGGGAGCGTGAAGCACGGCAATGTTTATTACGGAGATTTCATCATTATGTAACAATAATAAATCCATAGTTAATAATGTAATAAGGTGATGGCAGAATGAAATGTGACATGTGAATGAATTGCTCATAAGGAATGCATGAGAAATTACATGCTTTGGTCCTCCAGTTGTTACATAAGTGCTAACATTATTTCTGAAGAAAGGAAGGGAGGGGGAAGGAGAAAACTCCTTCAGGCAGGCTAATTGGTTAAGCAGCATTCAGAGCTGGGAATGCTTCAACGTGCTCCTGAGCACACTTTCCTCCTCTTGCTGGGTGGAAAAGGATGAACACATTTGGTGCAGAAATAGACAACCACAGAGATCAAAAGGTTGGAGCATTTCCCATGTAAAGAAAGGTCACCACATTTAGGAGCTTTTTAGTTAAGAGGACAAACAACGGCATAATCTGCAGGTCTGCTTGGACATCAGCAGGTCTACAGAACTGCAGGTCTGCCTGGAAGTAAATCTTAACTGTTCTCAATGAAGTTTCCTTCCAAGAAAGTATACATAGGACTGCAGCCTAGGACTATACATGACCTCTTATTATAAACCAGGGGTGCACAAACATTTTGGCAGAACCACCGCATCATCTCTCTGATATTATTTGGGGGTTGTTAAAAATAATTAATTTATATTTTAAATTTGCACAAATTTGCATAAATTTCCATTGATGAATATATTTGAGTTGGAACTGAATGAATGAATGGATGGATGGATTCAAATCAGTTCATAAACACTTTCTAACACAGACAGGAGGGGTGATCAAACTGTTTCCTAAGTACTTTCTCACACAGAGGCAGTTGTGTAGCCTCCCTGGCCCTCAAAACAATTGATCTGTCCAATGAGGAAGAAAGTGAATATAGCATGTCTGTACTGAGTGTCAACCACTATCAGCCATGATAAGTTAACGTTCAAATGTCTCCTAATAGTAGTTGGTGGGAAGGAAACACAACAACAGAGAGGTTTTCTTGGAGGCTTCTCAAGAGCGTACTCCATTACAGTTATTTCTAATAGAAACAGTCAGGTACTAGAACCTATGAATCATTCAAGTCCCTCAGTAATTCAGATGGAGACTTATCCCACTTATCTTTCTGTCCTGGTCATAATCACACACCTGGGAGGAAGAGACACTTCACCTGGAAAGCAGACTGGCTCCATCCTTCAGACAGATTCAAGATTCTGGAACAGAGGCATCCCAAAGGTCAGTTTCACCCAGTGCAGCACATACCTTCAGCAGCTTAGAGTTCAATCCTATGCTTGTTTACTCAGAAGTAATTTCCATTATAATCAATAGAGCTTACTCCATGGAAAGTGTGGATAGGATTGCTGCTTTAGGTTGCAATCCTAATGTCACTTTCCTGGGAGTAAGACCCATTGAACATAATGGGGTTTACTTTTGAGTAGACATGGTTAGGAATGTGCTCTAAGAGTTCCAGATGTCTGGGGGCAATGCAGAGAGATCCCTACCAACCTTCCAAGGTATTGCAATGCTTTAAATGAATTTACTGTATTATCTTCCTTCTTTCCTACTTACAGCTGCCCATAGATAAGATGCAGGTGCTAATCTAGATAAGATCCATCCATTCATCTTCTGCATTTCACTGGCTAGACTGAAGGACGCTACCATGATAAGCTACTCTGAACAGAGTGACCAGATGCCAAACCCAAAATTCCTGAAACCCAAGGCCAAAATTCCTACCCACTTAAAAAAATGCCAAAAATATATATTTTGTTTTGGTTGTTTTTTGGCCATAACATTTGATAGGAATGAATATCTCAAAACTGATTATTGCATTGGATTCTGCTCTTCAATATGAATCCAACAACATATGACATATTGTTACTGCACACCATTGCAAATGGTACTGCATACAATTGCAAAGTTCCAAAATGAAGCCAAAATGTAGGACTTCCAGACAGGAAGCTAAAAATCCCAACAAATCCGGGTTTTCCGGTCATACGGTCACCCTGACTGAAATGCAGCAACTAACTATAAATGCAACATTTTTTTCCATTCAACATTCTTGCAACTACAATTCTGAAAGATTTATTTATTTATAAGATTTATATTCCACTTTTCCTCCGTTAAAAACAGATTGCCCAAGGTGGCTTACAATCATAAAACCTGAAAATAAAGCATAAAAAAGTGTGTATCCAATTATTGATGTCAGCATACAATAACTAGTCAGGACAGCACCAACATGTCTCGGTAAAAATATTAATCTGTCATCAATGTTAACATAGGTTTAAATCTTAAAATATTTCTCATTGTCCATTTTCCTATTTCTAGGGGCCTATAGAAGCATTTGGCTAGACTTTGAGGGGGGCCCTCATGACAGGGTGCAGTACCCACCCAGGTACAAGGTTACACTGGCTCTGAAAAACTGAATAAATTGGGCTTAGAAATTACAATCTGAAGTCACAGGACTTAAACTGGCAGCTAGGTTTCCTCCTGACTTTTAAAAACATAACAAAAATTATCCCAAGTTTGCATCAAACATTGGTTTCAAGCTGTCATTCAAATATATATACAGTACTCAGCAGGGTGACCAGATTATTCCTGAACCCCACGGCCAAAATTCCTAATCCAAAGCCAAAATTCCTACCCACTTTAAAAAATTGCCAAAAATGTATTTTTTTTGTTTTGGTTTTTTGACCATAACTTTTGAAAGGAAGGAGATATCTTCAAACTAATTTTTGTATTGGATTCTGCTCTTCAATACAAATCCAACGACATTTGGCATGATGGGGTACTGTGCACTATCGCGAAGTTTCAAAACGAAGCCAAAATGTAGGACAGTGAAGCCAAAATGTAGGATACCCGGACAGGAGGCTAAAAATCCAGACAAATCTGGGTTTTTCCAGTCATATGGTCACCCTCGTACTCAGAAATAAAGTCGACATGCATGTCTATACAAAAATGAAAGCAATTTCATTCATGGTGTCAGAGATCACAGAACTCTTGCCCGTATTCCCATATCTGCTCATGTTCCATTCCTGAACTTGGGTGTGATGCTACCCATAGCAAGAAAAATGTGTGTTGATTGCTTTCATGGTTTTTCAGAAAAAAAATATTTTCCATTTGCTGAGTCACAAAGTATTGCCCAGAATTTTAACTACTTTTCTGCTATCTGGGAGGCTTTAAAAAAACAGACAGATTAACACAGGAAAGAGAAGCAAGACCGAGTAGAATCTTATAAAGTCAGCTCATGTGCACAGTAGATCTTTTTGGTTTTGATAAATGCCCATCACACCCCTTTATGTTGATTAACAAGACAAGCATCTCTACATCTGTACCTGGAGCAGGAGCACAGATCTTATTGGCACAATACTTAGGTCTAAGAATCTTGCAATAGATAAGGCTGAGGTGGTGGGACCAATGATCTGACTCAAGGTAAAGAAACATGTTCATAGTTTCCAGTTATCATTTAAAATGCGATCATTCATTCAAAGCCCAATCCTATGCCTGTCAAACTCAGAAGGAAATTCCATTATAGTCAATGGAGCTAACTTCCAGGAAAATGAGGATTGCAGCCTCATTCATTCATCTCTGGTCTCTGCTCTGTTATGGACCTCACAGCAGTATACATGACATTTCTAGGCATGGACCAGAGCTAGACTGGTTTCACTTTAGCAAGATGGTGGTATCATGAGTCCTATTCAGATGATGTCCCGGGAATATAGGTAGCTAGACAGTCCATGCTCTAAATTTGAAACTGCTTACTAAGAAGTGATTGCTTGTTGCTGCTCAAGGACTTTAAGCCATTTAAAGGGCTTCAGCAACCATTGAAGATTCCACAAAGAGGTCACAGATGTTAATTTTCCATTTCCTAGGGAACTGAAAATGTCCCATAGTTTGTGGAGTTTCTGTGAAGATTTAAGTACTGCAATGCAGTGCTTTTTAAGAGAGACTGGCATTTAGTGACTTACAGAAGTGAACTAAAAAGATTTCATTTTCTTCAGCAGCTGAGAATTTGTTTTTGTTTTGTTGTCTTTAGATCTTTAGATTGTAAATTGAAATCTTTAGATCATAAAATACAATGTTTTTCACTGCATGTCTACTCAGGAATCTCAGGGACAAACTCCTGGGGTACCGTATATAAGAGGCTCAGAATATTTTATTTCATGAACCCTATTTTCAAGTGATTCATATGATTTCATGAATCACATTTTATTACTCAGTCCTATCAGCTGTTGTTGTAGTGAGATTGTGTTTCATAGGACCTACGATCCTAGCATTAGCAAAAATAGGGAGGTGATTCCATTGCACCACTCCTAGAATGTTATACAGTATACTAGTGCTGGTGGATCTCTTGGAGAAGTGTCCTGGACCCTCAACACTTTTCACTATACTGACAGGTGGGGCCAGGGTGACCATATGACCAGAAAAACCCAGATTTGTCAGGATTTTTGGCCTCCTGTCCGGGTGTCCTACATTTTGGCTTCATTTTGAAACTTTGCAATCATGCTCAGAACCCCATCATGCCATATGTCGTAGGATTTGTATTGAAGAGCAGAATCCAATGCAAAAATAAGTTTTGAGATATCTCCTTCCTATCAAACATCATTGTCAAAAAACTGAAAAACAAAAACAAAAAAATATGTTTTTTGGAAATTTTTTTAAGCGGGTATGAATTTAAGCGGGAACTATACTGACAGGTGGGGCAGGGGACAAAGGACACAAACTTATCCATGTCTACTCAGAAGAAAGCCACATTGTGTTCAGTGGGTCTTACTCCCAAGAAAGTGTGCTTAGGATTGCAGCCAAAGTCTCATTCTTTACTCCATATGTGAAATTCCCATGGTCACTGAAGACATGCAGAGCTGAATGGCACCTTTACTCTGCAACAAATCCATGATTACATCTCCTCAAAAGTAACTACCCCAGCCAGGTGATGCAACCAGCAGTATAATGCCTAAGTATAATGCAGTATAATGCCTAAGAGTATATCCATCTGTGCTTTAACACCACTTGAACTTGGCATACCATTCAACTCAATAGTAACTTTAATGATGAGTTCCCTCCAAACCCTCCAATAAATAACTGCAGTTACAGTTGAATCCTATCTAAATCCCTCACCAATGATGCAATTGTGCCAATGGAGCATGCTTCATCCTTGTGGGGAGATCTGGATGCCTTCCTCAATACTCCTCTAATTCTCTGATAGCTCTACTTGTACCTGTGTCTGCTCTTTGACTGGGACAATTTCAATCAAAGTGGACTAAAGCAGGGAAGGATAGTATATTGGTAGAGCAACAGCTTCCAATAATGCCCCTCTCGGACCCTTAACAGACCCCAACACTGTTTTGGTGTTTTTATTCCTCTTTGCCCCTTTCCGCCCATGTTCCTCCCACTACCAATCTTGCATGTCAACTTTCCAACACCAGGACACCTCGGAAGATTGCTGTTGCCACCCGCCACTGCCCACTCCCAGCAGCTGCCTAGATGCACATGACAGGTTGTGGCATCTTGCAGTATCAGAAAGCCTCCTGCACCATTGCAACATGAGTTCCCATGGAGCAAGTGCCTATTAGGACTGAGCTCTTTTCTCAGATTAATTACTTCTGCATAGCTCTTTGCACAGTTTTACTAGCACTGAGCTGTCCAAGTAAATAGATGCATTTATCTGTAATAATGCATTGACTGATTTGATTGACCGGTAGGTTTTGCCTGAATTGCCAATGTGAATAAATGTGCATAATTATTGCTATGAGGAGTAATAGAAGCCATTGTTCATGACAGAGCTAGGCAACCCAGTTATTTAAGAGATACAATGTCCGATTTTGCTATCACATACACAGAAATCCAAATTCAGACCAACTGCATTTTCTTTCCTTAATATAATCCTTATTTTATATTCTACGATAATTCAAATAGTTCCCAAAGGCTACAATCCTAAAGACACTTTCCTGGGAGTAAGACCCACTGAACCCAATGGGGCTTATGAATAGATATGGTTAGGATAGTGCTCTTAGTTTTGCAGGCCTCATGGGAATTTTTGTTAGCTTTCATATGGCCTCCAACTCATCTCATTTCTATAGAAATTTCTATAGAAATTTCTATTTCAGAACTAACTTGCCAGGTGACAAAGGGGGAGAACACCTTGAGGAAAAAAAACTCTGAAATCCTGTTTTTGTAGTCACACAAATCTCTGAATTATGGTCATTGTCCGTTGTTGTCATCATCATCAAGCATAACAAAATTTGTTGTTGTCAGTCACATTTTCTGGCACAAATGCCAACTAAATAAAAATAAAAAGTTTTCAAAAAACCACGCAATAAAAATATACATAAAACCAGTCAAATTATTAAGGACTGCAGTCCCACCCCCCAGTTTTATATCCTCTAAGATATATTCCTCTAAGCCTGGGAGAAAGGCTGCCATCCTAAAAACACTTTCCTGGGCGTAATACCCATTGAACACAGTAGGATTTACTTCTGAGTAGACATGGTTAGGATTGTGCTGTAAGTCTCACTGAAATCAGTGGGGCTACCCTCTGAATAGACATGAATTTTACAGGTTGTGCCAAGAATGGCATTACATAAAACCTTTTGGAGCAGCTGTTCACAATACACTAACTTCAAATTAAAAGCAACAGAACAAAACAGAATTTACTCTTCAGCTGCCAGAATAACAGGAGATAAAGCTATGAACTCCTTCCAGAAGAGGTATGGTAAAAATCCCTGAATTTCCCAAAAAGGTTTGCCCATTTTTCATCTGTTCTATACCTTATCAACACTGAATAAATGCTGAGTCATCCAGATGCAGTGGCCATTATCATGTTATTGTTTATTGCTGCAGATTTCTTTCAGTTTTAAGGAAAATCCTCCAATTTGGGCATTCATTTAATCAGGGAAGGAGGTTTTCCCAAGGTGGCCTCCTCCCACTGCATTAAATTTGGATGGTGATAATGAAGACTATCTTTGCCCAGTCCAATCCCAGTTTACCCAATATTAATTAAGGGTTACAACAGCAAAACAGATCCTGCTGTCCATAAGCAATACATATGAACTGCTGCCAGCCATTCAGGTGTGTTGGCCATCCTCTGCAGAGGGGGGTGGGCTATGGGAGGAATGGGGCAGTGGAAGCACAAGGGAGTATGCAGGGAGGAGGGAATAGGGGAGGAAATGTGGTTACAGTAGAGTCCCACTCCTGTTCCTTCTCCATCTCCCTTACTCTCCTTGGCTCTGCACCAGCAAAAGGACCATAGCTGGTGGGCCAGTATGGGTGTTGGCCCCCTCTGAGTCAGCAGCCTGCCCCTCCTAACATTTTTCACAGACCCCTCCTGGTTTTTTCAACCTCTTATCCTTACAATGGATGTTGTCAATTTTTTTATTTTTTTTATATTCCTGAGTGTTCACACCTCCCTACAGGCAGTCTGGTCCAATCAGGTCAGGTCAAGGATTGCCAAGGGGCCATCAGCAACCCCCATTTGCATTACAAAGTGGGGTGCTAAGCATGCTGGCTACTCTATCTTTCCAAGGAGGGACAAGGAAGATCATGCCCAGCCTGCTGCAGGGTCCTAGAGCCTCCTCTCACCTCTGGTCCTCTGGCATCAGTTGGGAATAAGTTAGAGAACATTATGCTGTGCCTGTTAACAGCAGGCCAGGGTTCGAGACCCAGGTCGGCCCCACAAGACAGGGTGAGCTCCTGTCCTTAGCCCAGCTCTGCGACGCCAGCTGGATCCAATCGTATTGGCTCCGCCTTTCCATTGGACTAATTCAGTGGCGTGGAGAGGGTGGATTTGCTGCTTGGGTAACAGCCTCTCCTCCATAACAATCCAACCCAGGCTATCGTGCTTCGCATGCAGTGTATGCAGCGCCAAGCACGATACCATAGTCTTTCAAGACTGATGGAGGCCTGCTTTTTTTTAATTCAGGTTCATGCAAATAAATTATTACAAAGCTATTGATGTTGGGGTTGGAGTGGGTTGGAGAGAAATGTTTCTCTTTGGAGAAACTCTGAATGGGTTTCTGCTTTCAGATACTGTATCTTTTGAAATTTAATGTTGCTTGGAGGGGTAGGAGAATCCTTACCAGACTATATGAGATCATCTGGGGCCTTTTCTTGACTTTCAGAGTTCATTGAATGAAAGGCATCTATTCTGGGGAGGTGGTGAAATATCCTTACATATAGGGTGCAGCAAGAGATCATCTGGGGCCTTTTCTTGGCTTTTGTACATATGCCTCTGTATTGTGTTGGTGTGCAAAATGAAAAGATCTGTTGCATGTTATTTCTATATAAACAAATACATATTATTTCAGTATAAACAAATCTATATATATAAAAGAGAAAAGTCACTCACTGACTCACTGACTGACTGACTGACTGACATCACCACCCTGCCAAAACCGGTGGGCCTATAAGCATGAAATTTGGGGTAGGTGTTCCTTCCGTGACTGAGGGGTGCACTAAGAACCGGTTTTCGGAAATTCCAACGGGAAAGGGGTGAAAAGGGAGGCAACGCGTTATCCTCCCTATACTTTGCATTGAGAATTGCTGACTCATCAACATTCCGCCCCAACTGCTGGGCCTGAAGCATGGAATTCTGGGAGGGATCCTTCTGTCACCTGAACTCCCACCAAGAACCATCTGGAGAAATTTAACCCCTTCAGCCCCTTCAGGGTTGAAATTTAACCCCTGAATAAAATTTAGCCCCTGAATAAAATTCAGCCCCTTCAGGGGCTGAAAAGGGGGCAACGTGTTTCTGTCCTATACTTAACATGGGAGACTGAACCACATCCAGCCAATTTGGTGCTCAGATCCTGGTGCACTGGGGGATGTTGTTTGGAGGAAGAGGTTGTGCTGGCGAGGATGCTGCGCACGGGGGGAAAGTTGCACACGGGGGGAAAGTTGCGCACGGGGGGAAAGTTGCGCACGGGGGGGATGATGCGCACGGGGGGGATGATGCGCACGGGGGGGGATGATGCGCACGGGGGGGATGATAAATTTGCGCCTAGGGGGAAAGTTGCGCCTAGGGGGAAAGTTGCGCATGGGGTTTGATGCATATGGGGAAGTTGCGCATGGGGGGTTGTTGCACATGGGGGGTTGATGCGCATGGGGGTTGATGCGCATGGGGGGTTGATGCGCATGGGGTAACTTGTGCATGCTGGGTTGATGCGCATGGGTGAAGTTGCACTTGGGGGGGTTGATGTGTATGGGAGAAGTTGCGCATGGGGGGTTGTTACACCTGGAGGAAAGTTATCCATGGGGGGTTGATGCATATGGGGGGGATGGCATATGGGGAATTTTACTCCCGCAACGCTGGTACGCCTTTCGCTAGTACTATATAAAGAGATGCATTTATTATATGCAAACCACTGATATATTGTATAGATATACATCAGCATAGATTCTTGGCATAATCCCCCCCCCACTAAAATCCTGGCTACGGCCCTGGCTGGCACAAATCCAAGGAGACCTATTCAGGTCATGGACACTTTCCTGAGCGTAAGGGAACAAAAGTGACTTCACCATGAGGACCCCCTCCAACAGAGTACAGTACATGATCAGTTGGTGTTGCATCAATGGGAGGGGAGCAAAGTCAGAATTGGGCTGCTTGTCAAAGAGTAAGCTCAGGATGTGGTTACTTATTGTGAGGCACCACAATCACCTTGCCTTTTTCCTTTAAGAGGAGAAATCTGAATGCTACAGTGGAGAAGGCCAGGTCCTGCTTGCTCCCCAGCAGGCCAAATCTCATTTGGCAAAGGCAACATGGAGCAACCCCAAAAGTCAGCAACTTAGCCAGCTTGCAGTGTCAGCCAATAATATTCTAATTTCACAGAGTGGATCTAGAGACTGGGGCCGGAAGTGAAAGACTTGCCAAAAATTTCTAGTAAAAATTGGGATGGATTTAGGAACTATTGCTCCCAGACTCCCATCTATCAACACGGAGAGATTGGCCTTCTTTGAGTTGTGCTTGTTATATTTGTGCTGCTGAGCATTATTCTCTTCCCCACAGCTACAACAGAAACATTGTTGTCAAAATTTAACAGGCTAAATTTCAACAGCCTGCATGCATCTACTAGTCACTTTATGGATTGCATTCCACCAACAAAGTCTCATTATGTACAGAATTGTGCAATGCCATCAGAGTTTTCAGTGTGGAAATTCTGCAATGAGGTATTGTCAGTTCATCTGAACTAGTAATAATCTGTATTGCTCTGTTATGTGGGAGGCAGTAGCAGGACTCAGCAGGGAGTGTTGGATTCTTAGCCAGGAGTCTCACAAAGATCTCAAAGATAGGAAAGGAAGTTAGCAAGCAAATGTCCTTCTTCTTCCTCTCCCTAGCTACATTTCAAGAAACCCATCCAGAAAAGAGTAGAATAGAAACCCTGTTTATTCTGGAGCTGTAATATGCATGAATCGCATATCTTAAAGGGGTCTCCAAACCCTGTCCTGGGTGGCCAGATGCAGCCCTTGGAGAGCCTCAATGTGGCCCCCAGAAAGACCTCTCTTTCCCTAGAAAGACCTCGCTTGGCCCTTGGGCAAGCCCTATAATCCACTGCAATACATTCTTATATGTAAATTTATGTAAATATATTCAAATTTGAAATGTAAATTAGCTTTCTGGCCCCTGACACAGTGTCAGAGAGATGATGTGGTGCTCCTGCCAAAAGGTTTGGAGACCCCTGGAATATAAACAAGAACTCGTTTCCCCCACTTGTTTCAGACATACTTATAGAGCTGTCGTTCTCAAGCATTTCAGCCTGGGACCCCTTCTGAGAATGGTAAACTGTTCAGGATCCCGCAGAAGTGATGTCACACCAGAACAGAAAATGCCATAACACTGATGCCATTGCTCCTCCCTGTCTACTTGGAAGTAAGTCCCATTGCAATGAGACTTTTTCCCAGGAAAGCAACTTGAATGTGCCATTCCAAGATGGTGGTTCCCAGTGCCAGATTCTAAGATGGCAGTGCTCAGCTTTTTGTAACCTCCCCTGAAGTTGCAACTCCTTACCCCAAAGGTTCCCACCCCCACTTTGAGAACCACTGTTATAGAACGCAGGTGTCAAACACAAGGCCCACGGGCCAAATGCAGCCCACCTCACCATTTCATATGGCTGCCGAAAGCTTTTCCTTCAAACTTTCCTGGAAGTCAGCCCCATTGACTATAATGGGAGTTACTTCCAAGTAGACATGCATAAGATTGGATTCCGGCCCTTTCAAAGCACCATTAATACTAACTTTGGCCCTCTGTATGAAATAAGTTCCAACACACCTGTAATAGAGAATTCTCGTTGGCCCAGCTGCCTATAAGTCTTACGGTAATTGTTTTCTTCCAGTACTTACTTCCTGATCTCTTTTCAGCCAATACCCACTTCCTGTTTCCTCCTCAACTCAACTGCAGTCTCCTACAAGACATGGAAGATACTCTGTTCCCTGGCAACAGCGACATTTTCCTTCTCCCCCCCCCCCCAGCTTCAGCTCCAGGGCCGCCCCCACACATCTGCTAGGCATCCTAGCCATTTTTTTCCCCAAAGTACCAAACTAATAGGAAGCCAGATGGAATGATACTTTTAATAACATTTTCTTCTTTTCCCCATGTTTGAAAATGCAGATGAGGGACATGATGCAACAAATCACTTCCTAGGGCTCATCAAGGCAGCTGGAATGTCTGCGGACCCCAAACAAGTAGATATAATCCAGTCCTTAACATGGGAAGAAGTCATGTTGAACTGCAGAGGCAGCTTTAAGTCAATTGGACAATTGCTCCCAACTGGGCCCTGTGCTAAAAGGGCCTCCTTGTAGTAAACTAGGTAATCTATGCTAGTCTTGGATGCAATTTTGTATGAAAATGTGCTTGGATCCTTTCGTTCCGTTAACTCATATGCACTTTTAACATCCACATTTTGATTGCTTTCCATTCTACCATAAAGAACGGTAGATACAACATCTATAATAAATTGTATTTATATCTCTAAAATTCCACAGACCTTGCTGTGAACATGGGGTCTCAGGAGAAAAAATGGTTCAAATTGGGCCTTGCACCTCTTAAAGCAGCCCCAATAGCCCCACATAGTCAAGGGGTCTGTAGTGGCAAAAGAGGCTGCATGGATAGATGGGATAAATGAGGAATGAGGATGGGGAAGAGCTGAAATATGCAGAAATACTAGTTGGCCATAGGACCACCTAACCCTTTCTGCAAGACAAAGCAAACCATATAGATAGGTGTAGAGTGTGGTGGCCTGTTCATTGCCTGAGCAAATCTCAGTGGGTGCAATCCTAAAGACACTTTCCTGGGAGTAAGATCCATTGAACACAATGGGGCTTACTTCTGAGTAGGCATGGCTAGGATTGTGCTTTAGGATTCTCATAAGTTCAGCACCTGCGTTAGGTGCTGAAATGCTCTTTATTTATCTAAGAACTTGTGCTACTGCTTTCAAGAATGTCAGGATTGAACCCCATATTCATTTTTTTTTGTGTGTGTGATAGCGGAAAATATGGAGGTGCTGAATGTATAGAGACAATACATACCAGAATATGGCTGGAAACAAATCTTATATCTTGTTTCTTCAGCTTGCCACAGATCCTGTTATCCTCCTTTTAGAGTAGCTAAATTTAAATGAGATTCTTGTGGGAGAGCTGTGAGCTTCCTAGAATTTTAGCGCATGATCAAATATCACACTTTTGGGGAGAAACTGCAGAACGAGAGGGGGAGGAATCATCTGTATTTCTGCTGTTATCCATCTCCCACACAAAAAACAATGCTTTCTGCACCTACTTTTTAGAGCTGCACAACATTTGCTTTCTTGTATGCTTGACCCCAAGAATTCAGTCCAAAGTCCAAATTATCCCTTTGTGACAAAGACCAAATGTTATTTTTTCCTTATAGCTTGAAATGGGCACAACATATTTTAGTTTCATTATTATTCCTTCATACTAAAACAAATGCTGATGAAATTTAAATCTGTTTTTAATCTTATTCCAGGAGCTTCTCTCGTTATGTATGCATTCACCAGATTTGACACTCAGAATCCTAACAATGTCTACTCAAAAGCAAGTCCCATTGTGTTCAATGGGTCTTACTCCCAAGAAAGTCTTTTTAGGATTGCAGCCTATGACTGCAACTTTTCTAATAGTAAGCCCCCTGGAAGAAAATGGGATTTACTTCTGAGTAGGCAAATATAGAATTGTGGGTTTATGGCAGATAACAGAAAAGAAATCAATTTCATTTGTTCATATGTTTTATCTTTACATACTTTGGGCACAAGCCAATGCATGCCTACTCAAAAGTAAGTCTCATTCTAGTCAATGAGGTTTACTCCCAGGAAAGTGAGAATAGGATTGCAGCCTTTGAGCCCCATCCTATACTTGTCTACTCAGAAGTAAATCCTGCTATAGTGAATTGAGCTTACTTCCAGGAAAGTGTGGATAGGATTGCAAACTTTATCTTTTAATATCTTTGAGTGCAATCCTATCCCTATCTATTCTGTTATAGTTAATATGGCTTACTCCTAAGTAAGTGAGATTAGGATTGCAGTCCTAATCTTTACCTTAAAGTTTAAGAAATAAGAAAGGGGCATGTTTTAATAAAAATAAAATTATTTTGAGGTTTTTAAAATAAAGAAGTACAGGGGTTTCTCTTCTTGTTCTGGCTGAAGTTTTTGAAATGAATAAAATGAATAAGAATAGAGAAGGTTCCATTCCAACACTGAAGTGCTGCTGATCTAATACGTATTAATAAAACTATTAACTTTTTGAGGTGTTAACCTAGTGCACAGGGAAAATATACTTATTAAGGGACAGAGATGTAAACATATTTTCTTTTTTTTCTTACTACCTGGAAGGGGGGGGGGGTCCCACCTGTTCAGATTAGCATCTTCTAAACCCCCTCTCCCCTCTCTAAACCCCCTACAAAGGTAGATGTGGGGTGGGGGAAGAGACACACCAAAAGCACATACATACAAAGTCATACATCAAAATAGCAGCCCACGTCGAAGGGCCATATATGGAGTATTGGAGACTTCAGAGGGATACCCTTCCTGGACCACCCCTTTGGCGAAAACAAATCACTACCGCATTATTGCTCTCTCCTCCCCAACCCCCAGTTAATCCAAACTTCACCCAGCAAATGCTCTATAGAAACTAAATTGTTGGAGGACTATTTGGGTTGGGATGTGAGATTCTGAAGCTGCCGGGATAGTTTTAAGAAAATTATTCTTAAAATAATTTTAAAGAGATTTCTTTTTTTTTTTAATAAGAGGACCTGGGGTGGGAGGGGGAATGCAAAGGATTGCGGTGCAGTGCAGCAACAGCAGTGGCAGCTTCTGATGAGTCAAGCTGCCACAGACTCCAGCCTGCCTCCTCCCCCCTCCTTTTCTTCTCCTCCCCCACCCTCCTCCCCTCAATAAATGTCTATTAAAAGCTGCTGACGTTGGAAACGACGGCCATCTTTGATGAGGGCACAGCTCCCTTTCCATTGAAGAAGGAGACTTGGGGAGGTCAGGAACGACTTGTTCTTTTCTCCCAGTTGCAGCCCTACACCCCAGTCTCACCTCCCTCCCCAGCAGAGGCAGCAGGACAGGACTCTCCAGGAGCCAAGGTAAGGGGGGAAAAAACAGAGAAAAGCATACCCTGCCTTTCTCCTCCTCTTTTTCTGCGACTAAAGGAAAAAAAAATATGGCAATCTGAGCACTGAGATGCAGTCTCCAAACCCAGGTGGCTGAGAAAAGCAAGAGGGAAGAAGGACAGAAACTCACTTACTGGATTTTTTTGGGTGGTTCTTAAGAGTTTCCTGCATTCTTAATGCTGTGTTTGTGTGCATATCTATCTGTGATCTGTATGCATATATATATGTGTGTGTGTGTGTGTGTGTGTCTCCAGATATTCATAGAGATTAATTTCCTATCTGGAGAGGAAAGATCAAAGCTTCTTTTGCTGGCTGGAACTAGAAGCGCACTCTCCCTGCCTGCCTTTTGGTGCATGGTTCTGATCTGCGTACCTAGCGAGAGGTGGAGGCGCGGTGGAAAATCCATTAACATCTGATTTACCATAAGTCAATGTATTGTTTGCCATACGCTAAATAAATAAATCCAACCCTCGCTCCAGCAGGGTGACCATATGTCATAACAAAAACAAACAAACAAACAAAAAATGAGCACCCAGAAATGTAGGACACACAAGAAAAATGTAGGACATGCCAAAATAGAAGATAAAAACACATCTATATTGTTTTCATGTGATTAATTGCTGCAATCCTAAAGACACTTTCCTGGGAGTAAGAACTATTGTACACAATGAGGCTTACTTTTGAGTAAACATGGGCTGCAATCCTAACCTCACTTTCCTGGGAGTGAGTGCTATTGAACAAATAGATATGCTTAGGATTGCACTAATGGTTAGGATTGCGTTCTATATTACTTATATTATATTACTTTTTATATTATTATATACTTATTATTTTATATTACTTATTATTAAATTTAAAACCATTGCGTATAATTTATGAAAGACAAGAAGTCTATGTGCTGCCTGCTCAAAAAAGAAAAGGAGGACAGTGAAGATTTTCTTTCCAGGATATAAGGCTAAAAAAAAATGACATGTCCTGGGAAAAGAGGACATAGGTTCACTCAGCCCCCCATCCCACCCCCCCCCCCAGCCAAACTCAGATAGTGATGGACTGCAGAGACTGTTTCAGAACCCTGGACAGCGCCTGCGAAGGGCTGCTGCAGGAATCCATCAGGCCAGTTGGCGCAGCTCAGAGGCTCACTGCAGCAGTGGGTGGCTGCGATTCAGCACCTCGGACAGCGACGCGCCTACAACCTGGGACCTCTCTGCGTTCAGGGACGCATTCTGGAGGCTGCCTCCCTATGCAGGGCTTTAGAGTAGGGCAATCCCACTACACTGAATGCCTGCGGAGGAGGGGGACTGGCATTTCTGTAGGCAGAGGAACCATAGGTCCTCCTTTTCCAGGACATTATATCCTCTTTTTTAGCTTCATGTCCTGGAAAATTAAAAAAAACCACTTCATTGTCCTCCTTTTCCTTGTGAGCAGGCAGCATGTAGCCTTCTTGTAATTGATACATTTTGTAATTGATACATTTTTTGTAATTGATACATTTTGTACCATTTGTATCATTTTGTATACATTTTGTATCAATCCCAAAAACACTTTCCTGGGAGTAAGACCCACTCCCAGGATGTGGAGCTTAGTAGACATGGAGCTTAGTAGACATGGATAGGATTGTGCTCTTTATGTAATAAATTATATGTGATAGCTTTAAAATTAATAAGTAATATAGAGTTTAAATTAACACATGAAATATACACACATATGTATATGACTGTTTTTAATTCAATAAGTAATACAGTGTTTAAATTAACACAAGAAAGCAATATACATATACAATATATACATATGTGAGTATTTTTTAGCTTATATTTTGTCATGTAGCTTTCTTGTAACTGGGACATTTTATGTAATAAATTATGCACGATAGATTTAGGCTGCAGTCCTAAAGAGACTTTCCTGGGAGTAAGACCCATTGAACACAATGGGGCTTCCTTTTTGAGTAGAAATTGTTAGGATTGTGCTCTTAAATTCAATAATGAATAATATATTTTTAAAGTAACACATGAAAGCGACATATACAATATGTATGAGGGTTTTTAGCTTTTATTTGGTCATATCCAACATTTTTCTTGGGTGTCCTACATTTTGAGGAGGCCATGTCCTCTATTTTGAATATGACAGATGGTCATCCTGCTGTAGGAGGGTGTGTATGTGAGTTTCTTGCGAATATCATAGACCCCCCAATGCTATTAATGCTATTATAAATCCCATTATAATCAATGGGGCTTACTCCCAGGAAAGTGTGGCTAGGATTGCAGCCACAGTACATCGTTTCCAGGTTTCCTTCCTTAACACTGATTTTTCTCCTGGAGGGGCTTGTGTTTACAAGCCTCCCCTTGCACTGCTTCTCTCAGTCTCAACATATCTGCAGCCAAATGGCGAAGCTTCCCTTCCCTCCCACCTCCCCCCCCCCCCGGACTGCAGAGTCCTGTGAAGTCTCAGGATGTACTATTACTACTACTTCTTCCCCTCCAATCATCTGCATGTCTACTCAGAAGTAAGCCCGTTCTAGTCAATGGGGGAGGGACTGGCTCCCAAGAAAGTGTGAACAGGATTGCAGCCTTAAGGAGATTAATTTTATAAAAGGAAAGGTGACTGGGGGGCAAAAGGAGGGGGCGGGAGTAAGGTACTTACTGCTCTTCCTGCGGTTAACTTGAAATCTTGTTCAGAGTTGGTATTTTCGTGGCAATGTTATATTACACAGAGAGAGAGAGAGAGAGAGAGAGAGAGAATCTGGATAGTGATCAAGTCATGTATAAATTCCAAAGGGTATATAAATCACCCATGTCGTGATCCCAGAGATTGTGACATTCCTACAGAGGTAGTTTCATTACTCTTTCCCTTACTGCAATCTGGGCTGCAATCCGATCCACAGTTACCTGGTAGTAAGCCCAGTGTAAACACATCTCTTGTGATCCCAGAGACTGTGATGTTCCCGCCTACAAAGGTGCTGTGTGGAGGTTCGTCTGCAATCCTATGCATTTCTACTCTGAAGTAAGCCCCACTGAGTTCAGTGGGGCTTATTCTCAGGAAAATATTCTTAGGATTGCAGCCTTCCGTTCCATGACTCATTGCTGTTGCCTACTGCAATCTATCCACACTTAGGTTGCAATCCCAAACATACTTTTCAGAGCGGGAGAGCAGAATCCTAACCATGTCTACTCAAAAGTAAGCCCCATTGCGTTCAATGAAAGTGTCTTTAGGATTGCAGCCTAAGAGCCGTTGAGCACTATTGGGCTTACCTCTGAGTAGACATGGTTTGGATTGCAGCCTTACCTGGGAGTGAGTAAGCACCATTGCCTATACTAACTTCTGAGTAGACATGCCTAGGATTTCCAGTTTTTCTTTTGGGGGGAGGGGGGAGATGGTAGATGGGTGTTGAATGTGTGGGTTGAAGCTCACCCAGCCAGGGAAGGGGAGCCAGGCTTGGAGCCTGCGTTATGTACTGCAGATCTCCCCAAACTCTGCGTGTTATCTTATGTAACCCTTTTGCTGGATGGCATCCCTGGTGCTGGAGAAGGTGGGATGGGCACCACAGTCGGTGGAGCTGCTGTGGCTGAATCAGGTGAAGAGGAGGGACCTTCTAGAAAGGCCATGTACAGAAAGCACCTCCATATTAAGGGGGTGTGAAGGTCCTCCAAGCTCCTGATCAAACCCAGGGTGACCATATCTCCTCTTTTTCCACTAGTCCTTTTTTTAGCCTAGGCCTGGGGGAAAAATTCTTCCTTGTCCTCCTTTCCTTGTGAGCAGGCAGCATGTAACCTTCATTTAAGATATTTATGTAATAATTTTAAATTTAATAACTAAGTAACTGATGCTGTAATCCTATCCATAGTTCCTGGGAGTAACAGTGCAATCCTAAACATGTCTACGCAAAAGTAAGCCCCACTGTGTTCAATGGGTCTTACTCCCAGGAAAGCACCTTTAGAATTGCAGCCATACAGTGCAATCCTAAGCCTGTCTACTCAGAAGGAAGTCCTATTGTATTCAATGGGGCCTACTCCCAGGAAAGTTTGTTTTGGATTGCAGCCATAGTCTCATTGAACACAATTCTAAAGACACTTTCCTGGGAGTAAGACCCATTGAACTCATTGGGAGTTACTTTTGAGTAGACATGGTTAGGATTGTGCTCTAAGTTAGCCACATGAAAGCTGTACTGATTTTGGAGACTAACTGCACAATCCTAACCATGTCTACTCAAAAGTAAGCCCCATTGTATTCAATGGGTCTTACTCTCAGGAAAGTGTCTTTAGGATTGCAGCCTATGTTTGGCTAAAAAGGTTAGCATTAGATTCAAGTAACTATGGTATATTAAAAATATCTTGGAGGACATGACAATATAAAAGCTAAATCTCTCAGTGTGTGTGTGTGTGTGTGTGTGTGTGTGTATACACACACACTCAGTAAAAAAATATATATATATATATACACACTCTACATATATATATATATATACACACACACACATATATATATATATATATATATGTGTGTGTGTGTGTGTGTGTGTATACACACACACTCAGTAAAAAAATATATATATATATACACACTCTACATATATATATATATATACACACACACACATATATATATATATATATATATATATATATATGTGTGTGTGTGTGTGTGTGTGTGTGTGTGTGTGTGTGTGTGTGTGTATGTATATATATACTCTACATATATACTCTTTCTGTGTTTAGCTTTTATGTTCTCATGTCCTCCATTTTTCTTGGGTGTCCTACATTTCAGGAGGACCTTGTCCTCTTCTCTGGTTTTGACTTCTGGTGACCCTGCTCTTGGCTTCCTTGCATCAAACCAAAGCACTTACGTGCTGGAGAATCAGTAATGATTCCTGTCGTCGTTGTTGTTCTTTCCAGAGAGGGGGAGGGAGCTTGCAGAGTTGTGGATGGGTGGAAAGAAACACTTGCCTTGAGATGAGGCAGCTTTGGGGCTGTTGTGCTCTCCAAGGGAGAAAGAGGTAGTGGTGTTGTTTCCATCTCCAGTAGCTGCGATGGGGGACCAGAGATCCCAGGTGGTGCCCATTCACGGCTACAGGCTGGAAAGAGAGAGAGAGAGACGCGTCATCTGACGGATTAAGGGCTGATTGAGAAAACTCTGGAGAATCTCCAGCCCCAATGCAGGCTCTGATCATACAGTGATTGCTACTCATGGTCCAAATTCCTCCCCTCTGCATCATGAGCCACATTAAAACCTGGAAGAGGTGATCCAATAAGGGCCGGTGAAGAGATTTGATTGATTGATTGATTGATTGATTGATTGATTGGAGAGGCGAGAGACTGATTACAGATTGTGCAGCAAGGATCCTTCCTCCTATTTATTTTTAAGGGATATACAGCTTAATCCTATCCACACTTTCCTGGGACTGAGGTTGATTTGTATCCTGCTTTGTATCCTGCCTTTCTCCACAAAGCAGACTCAAGTCAGCTAACAATACACGGATTAAAAACATAATTAAAAAAAAATATATATATTAAAAAACATTTTAAAACACTCATGAATTGCATTAAGGGTTTTCCTTTCATGGGTTTTACTTCTGAGTAGACTTCTGTAGGATTGGGCTCTTAAAGCCCTGCCTTTCCCATGCCAAACCAAATGCCCAAGACAGCTTACAAAGCTTTAGTTCTTCCCCTCCTGCTGTCCTCAAAACAACCCTTTGGAAAAGGTAGTCATTTTTTTCTAGAAATAAAGTGGGATACTCACCATGAAGATCTTATAAATGTGGGGTTCCTCACCAGGATTGTGAACCCCATATTCACTCGAATCTAATGCACGATCAAATCTAATGCACACCCTGATTTTGGAGACAGAATTCAGCTGGAAAAAGGTGTGTGTTAGATTCAAGTAAATACAGAATTTGTAATCATAGGGATGTCTACTTGGGGGCCCACAGAGGTGCTGGTATTCAGTACCGGTGACCTACCTCCTCAAAAAGACCCTTGGAAGTTGGTGAGGCTGAGATTGGCCCAAAGTCCTCCTTGCCTTCTGTTATCCTCACAACAACCTTGTGAGGAAGGTGAGGGTTAGGGACTGGTTCAAGGTCACCCAAGATGTTTCATGGCCAAGGAGAGATTTGAACCTGGATCTTTCAACTCCTTAACCAACTCCAGGCCCTCCCACACAATCCCTTCCCCCTTCCACTATAGTAGTTTATAAGAGACAAGGAAAGTCTTCTCTGAAATTGACCAGAACTGGTTGAAATTAACCAGAGCAGGGACTAGCCATTCCGTAGCTCCATGGGAAGGAAAGGGTGCCTTTGGCTTCAGTTCTGAATCAGCAGCAATGTCCTTCCTGCATGTCATGACTCAGAGCATGAAAACCCACAGAGAGCTTGAGGAACTATGAGCAGCCAAGAATGAGGAATCATGCCTCAAGCTGCCGTGCTTTCTGAAAAGAAGAGAGGGGGAAGGGGCTGCAGCTGGCATCCCAGAAAGAATGGATGTATCTTCTTGGGGGACAGGATCCCGCTCCAGAATCTTGAATTCAACCCAGCCTTGCTGCTAATTCTAATGCTACTAAAACATATCTTGAGCATGTGCAGAATGACTCTTCTTTGACACAAATGAGTCACAAATATCAGGTGCATATTGGATTTGTGGAAGAGGGCTTCCAGGTCTGACATCCAAGCAAGCCTAAGTTGAGGCATGAAAACATCCATTATTTTGGGAAAGATGGACTCTCAAGAAGAGTCTTTGGTCCATTGCAGTGTCATGATGGGAAGGAGAAATACCAGCAAGGCAAGTATTAACAAAAAGGCAACTGGGAAAATGGGGACCAGCTCACTAGGAAGGCACATTTCTGTTGAGACTGACCCGCTAGCCAAAAACTGTCAGTCGAGAGTTATTCCAATGCAACCTTGATATACACAGAGTTTTTTAATACACAGATATGACTCAGCACAAATGGCCACTGAAAATCAGAGGTTTAAAAATTGCTTTTCTTCATGTTGTAGAGAGGCAGTCATGCAAGCAATCATTCTATACCTCCACTGAACAGGGCATAGGCAGAGGGTCGTTAGCATTTCTAATTTCTCTCTACAACAGTAAGAAAAGCTGTTTTTAAACAATTGTAAAAGGACATCGTTTTAATTTTTTTAACTGTTTTTAGCTAACACATTTTTGTTATCAGCAGGGAGTCCCTTCAGCTATTGACACACAACCTTATTCCTTTAAGAGCATGAAACCTAGAAGTGGGACTTTGAATCTATTTTTTCATTGCTTTTTACCAACAGATTTTTTTATATCTTCATGAGGTTCTAGGATTGAACCCTGTTTTGGTCCTATACTTAACATTGAAGATGGACTGATCAACACCCAGCCCCAACCCCTGCACCTGGAAGCATGAAATTTGGGGAGAGTATTCCTTCTGTGATGTAAAGACTCACTGAGAACCAATCTGATGTCGGGTGGTACCTGCTGCCAAGTGCCAGATCCCTGGTGGTGCTTGGTGCCTGGTGTCCAGCAAGGATGCCTGGTCCTCAGTAGGGGTTCCCTGCGGTGCCCACTGGTGTTCACAGCTTATTGTTGCCTGCTCATGCCCAGTGGTGCCTACTGCTGGCTGGTGCCCTGTGATTCATGCTGGTGCCCACTGCCTGATGGTGCCCATTGTTGCCTGCTCCCCACTTCACTGCTGCCCAGTAGTGTCATGTGTCTGCCAGGTGTGCCCAGTGCCCACTGCCTGGTGATGTCCATTAATGACCAGTGCTGCCCACTGTTAAGTGGTGCCCACTGATGCCCAATGGTGCCTGGTAGGGATGCCCAGTTCCCACCAGTACCTACTGCTGCCCACTACTGCCCTCTGGAACCTCCAGTGCCTTTTGGTGCCGAGCGGTACCCAGTGCCTGTCGCTCAGTGCCAGTGCCTGATACCAGCTGGTGCCCACCTGTGCCTGGAGCCCACAAATATCCTTGAAATTTTACTCCTGCAATGGTGGGTTCATTCTGCTAGTCTCAGATAAAGGTTTTTCCCAGCCCTGTTTTCCAAGATCATGTTTTTGGGATTGAGTCTGGACCGTTCTCAATGAAAAGATAACTTTGTTATGGAACCTCCCCTTGAATCACATCAGTGTAACCATTGTGGCACTCTTTTCCAGAAAGAAATGTTTAGGAAGAATTTTTTTCTTTTATCTTTTCAGTTCCTTTTTTATTTTATATGAAGAGCATCTATGGATACCCATTTTGAATAAAGCCTTATTGATTCCAATCAAAGCCTGTTGATTCCAATATCTGTGCACTCACATCATCTCCCCATTTATTTGCTAGGATGATTCTGTAACAACCCTTGAGGATTGTAAAGGAATAATTACATCCGATATCACAGAAAAAAATGCCACCAAGAAAGAAATTTTTTCATGTGGATCAGAGCATAAAGCAGTGGTTTACAATCTTTTTGGAAGCCCTTGGGGCTACTGCCTGATGTATAAATGTCAAGGTGTCTAGA
Organism: Cryptoblepharus egeriae; assembly: GCA_030015325.1. Lineage (NCBI taxonomy): Eukaryota > Metazoa > Chordata > Lepidosauria > Squamata > Scincidae > Cryptoblepharus > Cryptoblepharus egeriae. The sequence goes on along the minus strand of JAREYC010000001.1, from coordinate 125,530,048 downwards.
TATTATGGTGCTTGGGCATGTGTCCCTCAATTTGTTTAACCCTTGGTGCACATAGCTTAATCTGTCCTGTCAGTTTCATGAACCAACAAAAATTGGTGGACAACCCACTGATAGACCCTGGACCAACTGTTAACTACCTGCCTGAACTTCATTCATTCAAAGATTTACACTCTATCTTTTCAGAGCTCAAAAAGCCAACAATTCACTTTGAAATATTTCTCCAAATTAATTGCATAAAACTAACATACATCTTAAAACAACACAATCGCATGGCCTGTTATATGCTGATTATTTTTGGCCTTGGTGGACATTCAGGCTGCAATCCTAAGCACACTTTCTTGGGAGTAAGACCCACTGAACCCAATGGGGCTTACTTCTGAGTAAACATAGATAGCATTGCACCCCTAAATCTCTTTTCCTCTGCATTAGTAGAAGTCCAGTCAATCTCTCAGATATGCAGTCAGTCCCAGCAATAAATCCCAGAGGGTTGGCTGGTTGGTTGTCAGATGAACTGCTTTGTCAGATTTGAGCTTTAGGGCTCAGTTGACGTCTTAGTACAAACACAGTAGAAATATCATTACTGGTGTCAGTTTTTCTGGCTGGTCCAAATCTATTCCGCTGTTGCTAATTTGCTCAGTCCTTTCATTTGCTTAAGCAATCTTCCTTCCCCCTTCTGAATTTACCCTGTATTAATGGAATTTTTTTTTGCTGAACTAGTCTATTTGCATTCTAATTTACTGGAGCAGGTAGAGAGTGGGAGGGCAATATCTTTTCTAATAATTATAACTGACCATATCTGTTGATCTGCTTTTCTCTCTAGTCAGGCAAGTTCTCATGGTATGGCACCCAAACATCATAGCCCCATGGAGATATAAAGCCTTACTGAAGGGTTTTGCTGTATCCTCCATTTTCTGGACTATAATGTTAGCATCTGGGGTGGGGAGGAATGGTACAATGTTCTGTCTCTCTGGTATAAATCACTAACTGTGTGTACAAAATGGAGCCTGTTATATAATATCAGGCCATGCCATTCAAAGACGTAGCAATGAATGGATCCATCTTGTCCAAATGGGAATGGCACATACCGTTAATTGCTCTATTATTTATACCTTAGTTACAAATTTTGAAAATTGTTTAAATACACTGTTATGCTCTACCCTTTAGTATTTATATCATTATATAGTGTTCCTTCTTTGATAATGACAGATACAGTTTCTCATGCAGTAGCAGAGGCTGAATTCTAATCCAAGTGAAAAGAAAGGCCAGGAGCGTTTTGTCATGAATGTTTTGCTTAGCTCTTGGATGATGAATGCTCTTCTGGCATCAACTACATTGAATTTATGCTGGATGCAGTCACTGCATGCATTTTGCTTTTTATCTGGTAATGTGCCTAATCATGTGTGTTTTGTTTTTAAAAGAGCTCACATGACAAACTGATGATACCCAAATATCATCATCAACAGTGATGGGATTCAAAGAAATTAACATAGTGGCCCATCTAGCAGCCACTTTTAAATGGCCATTTTTAAACTTTATATGTCCTATCTCTCATTAACAACCGGTTCTGTAGAGTAGGTGCAAACCTGCTAGAGCCCACCACTGATCAACCTATTATAGCTACAATATATTAATGTCACACCTAATGGGAATATGTTGACTTATGTGGCAAGCCTAGGGAGATCTACTCTCATTGCATTCAGTGTGGCTTATCCTGGGAAAGGATGAATAAGATTGCATTCTGAACCCATCAACCATCCAGTACATGCATGCAGTTCCAGTCATACAAATCAATGATTTGATCTCAGGGTTGTAAATTCGTCAACATCCAGTTAAACACTGGATTGTCAAGATTAAGAAATATTTTATTATATATTATAATTAATATTATTGTTGTAATTATTATATTATTGTGAATGTATGAGATGACTTTAGAAAAATATATTTCCTTTAAATTGCTAAAAATATAGGACTACTGCTACTAAAAGTGTATATATAGCTATGTTAAAGAGAAATCTATGTCTCAGCTTACAGGAGTACTTTTGATATATGCTCTCAGTCAAACATAACTAGAGTTGGCACCAAAATGTCACAAAAAGGGAAATTTGGAGCATGTCAGTCTTCATTCCAAGGAATGACATCTGAGAATGTTCAAGAGAAGACAAATAAGTTTTAGTGAGATTAGTCAAATTCTCCAGAGAGTTTTTATTTTAATATTTTACCTATTTTAATGGAGCTCTGGTTTTTATCAATCATAGGCTGCAATCCTAAAGACACTTTCCTGGGAGTAAGACCCACTGAACTCAATGAGACTTACTTTTGAGTAGACATGGTTAAGATTGTGCTCATAATCTGTTTAATGTCTTACTTCTGTATAAATTGGTTTTAATTGCAGTATTCACTCCAAACCTAAAGATGCTGCTGCTGGTGCAGTGTCACCAAAGTGGCTACCACTGCATCCTGCAGCATCCCTGCAGGACAGAAAGCTGTCCTTGGGGGGGGGGGGAGGGAGTTTCATTCCTTTCCCCCTTTCCTTTGCCCCAGAGTAAGCCCAAAGCCTCGCAGTGGGGTGCCTCAAGTCTACACTGGCTATTTTGCTGGCACAGACTTTAGAGCAGTGGTCTTCAAAGTGGGGAGGTCACAAAGGCTGAGGGACCACCATCTTGGTCCTGGAGATCCTCAAAAATCAACCCTGTGATGGTGCACACTGTCCCATCATGTCATATGTCTTTGGATTTGTCTTGAAGAGCTGGATCCAATGCAAAACTCCATTTTGAAATAGCTCCTTCCTTTCAAAAATTATGGCCAAAAAAACTGAAAAGCAAAAATATGCATAGAAAATGCATAGTAAAATGAAAGTCATTTATAATCGTAGCTTTACTCGAGAGTAGGCAAACATGCCATAGTCCAATGGCAGGCTGAGAGCAGTCGAAGGACACCAGAAGGGTCCTGATCCAATGACCGCAGTCCCCAAAATCGCCCCAGAAGGAAGTTCCCTCCTCACTGCACAGCTGTGTTTACTCGCAAGTTTGGCTGGTATAGAAGGTCAGTCCAGGGGGTGCCAAGCTTCCAGCATCGCCCTGATCCCAGAAACTTGGAGCTTACAAGTGATCCAAAAGGCAACCCTCCCAACACTGAAATTGATAGAAACTGGCTCTACAGGTAATATGAATTTTTTTAATTAATTGTAAAAATAGTCCAAACTCCTCTTCCCCCTCCCCAAAGACTAATTTCCTATCCTAATCCTCTGGGGTTTTAATGCTTTGGCGGGGTGTTTAAGGCTGTTCTATTTATTTATTTTTAATCAGATGTCCTCTATCTCCAGGACACATCCTCTTTTTATTCATGTTTCCTGGGAAAAAAAATCATTGTCCTCCTTTTCTTTGTGAGCAAGCAGCCTTAGCCTGCTTGGAATTAATAAATTATGTGATAAATTATATATGTAACTAGAGAAAATGTACCCATGTTGCAGGAGTAAAATTCCTCCCCACTGTGCACCAACCCCCCCCCCACTGCAAACCAACACCCCATGTGCACCAACCCCCATGCGCACCATCATCCTCTGTGCACCCTCCCTCCCAGTGCATCAGCTGGATGTTGATCAGTCTTCAATGTTAAGAATAGGCCAAAAATGTGTTGCACCCCTTTTCAGACCCCTAGGGGTTAAATTTCTAGAAATTGGTTCATAGTGGGTGTTCCCGTCATTGAAGGAACACCCTCCCCAAATTTCAGGCTTCTAGGCCCAGCAGTTTTGGCTGGGTGTTGATGAGCTGGTCAATGACTCAGTGACTTTTCAGTTTTCTACGAGTATTTATAGATAATTTTAAATGTAAGATTCAGTAATATAGTGTTTAAATTATGCACATGAAAGCAATATACTCAAGGGTTTTGAGCTTTTATTTTGTTATGTTCTACACTTTTCTTGGGTGGCCTACATTTTGAGGGGGGCTGCGCTCAGAAAGAAGTGGCAGCCAGTCTTGGGGAGGGGAGGGAGTGCATCAAAACAAAGCACCAGCAGCTCCCAAGCCATCACTCCACAGGGGCCTCTTGCTGCAGGTGCCTCCTGAGTGTCTTCTAAGTCTGCCTTCTCCTAGGAGCATGGGGTGTGTGTGAATGTGTATGCATGTGTATGTGTGTGTGAGTGCATGGATTCTTGTGGGTATTCATGTGTATGTGAATACACATGTGTGAGAGAGAGAGTGCGTGTGTGGATGGGTATGTGTATTGTGGGTGTGTGAATGAGTGCATGGGTTGAAAGGTGTGTGCATATATGTGTGTCTATGTGTTTGTTTGAGAGCGCATGTGGACGTTGGGGGCAGTGGGATGGGAAAGAGTATGGGGACTTGTGGGAAGTTGGGGGTAAGAGAGAACCTGTGGAGTTGGGGACAGCGGGATGGGAGAGGGCATGGGGACTTGGGGACAAAGTGACCACCACATGTCCTCTTTTCCAGGACAAGTCTTATTTTTTTAGCCTTGTATCCTGGACTGGGAGTAGCAAGTTTGATAGGGGGGTTCTGGGCAGATTCCAAAGATTGAAAGTGGATCCCGGGCTGAAATGGTTGAAGATCACTGCTTTAGAGACTCACTGCAATCCAAACCCCTGGTTAGGCCGACACAATCCCACCACAAGTCCTATGATGGCCTGGGGATGTTGCAAAAGTGCCATAAGCTGCTTCTGCACCACTCCTGAGAGGGGGATAGGTAAAGCCAGTGTTACCAACACCATCAGAAGAACAGGGTGATGGGTGAGTTGTGCTGGCCTAAATTGGTTAGGATTGTGCCCTCAATATCAGACCTTCCAGTATGACAAGTAGTTCAGGATCTGGTGGTTCAAAGCTCTGCTGGTACACCGTCCTCCTCCTCCAATTGAAGAAGCTGGACTAGATGAGCCTTTGACTTGATCCAACAGTGCTCTTATGTTTATATGTTCCTCTCTGAGCCCTCTTAAGTGGAGGTACCCGGGATGGAATCCAGGACCATGACTGTACAAAGCAGATGAGGCTGAGGCTGATTTTATGAAAAAAGGACGAGGATGATGATAATGATGATGATTACACACTTTAAGAATTGCTGATCCATCCGTGATGCAAGTAAGTCTATTTGTATGGTGCTGCAAAAGCCTGTGACTTACCACCCCAAGACAGCCGTCTTCCTGGCCTCTTCCTTCATACAGTTCAGGCAATGTGGGGTGCGCTCCCATTGCCGGCTTTGGGTGCAATCCAGAGTAACTACGGGGAGTCCTTGCTACGGGGAGTAAGAACAAGTTACTCTGGATTCCAATATGAGTTTGCCATAGGTTTTTCACTAGGTGGTGCAGTAACCATGGGTGCACACACTGTCTCTTACGTGCTCCCGTAGTTACTCTGGATTGTTGTAGCCTTTGTGTCATGAACCTGTAATGAAGAAAGTGTTGCTCCATTCCAATTATTAGAGCACAACTAATTTGTCTCACCTTTTGCCACTGGGCATTTATTACAGAGGGGAAAAGATCAAGAAGACTTTTCTGCATTGGCTTTTTTAAGCAAAGGTGGAAATATAGATCCTAGCATGGTTCATATGCCCTCCTTTGATTCAAGAGGCAACATAGAGGATAAGGGGGGCATCAGAGAAGATGCGAGGGCAGAGCGATGTGCTACATTGGCTTTAGTTGGCCCTGGATGTAACCTTGTTTCTTAAAGAAGGATATTTTTTAAAACCCCACTCCCCAGGTATTAATATAAATCACTGCCTATTTGAAATACAGTGTCTAAATCTCCAGCCATTTTCCTTCCCTATGAACAGAATGACTCAGCATTAAGAACATTAACTCCAAGTGGGGAAAAAAATTACTGCTAAGAAGACATATTTGACATGTAAAGGGGTGGTATTTTATCTTTAAGTAATTATAGTTTTCCATTTCCTATTAAATTTACAAAATTATTTTGTCCAAAATTTGCTTGTAGAAAATTTGGGTAGCATTAGAGAGATCATAGCTGAGCATAATTGCTAATAACTACAATTGAGTTGCAAAACCATGATTACTTGAAGATGCTTCTTCATATATGATTTCTGATGTTAATGCCTGGTATTCTGTCTCTGCTTTGAAACCTACTAATTAGCTAGAAATAGCCTATTAGACTCACAAGACTTTTTCATCTCATGGCATACTAACAAGGCACTGAAATTGTCAAGGCACACCATCAGTTGTTTTTACCATTGACAAGGCACACCAGGCTGTTCAAATCCCCTAATTTCCCTATTAATAAATGACTTTCCCCAAACTCCCACAGCACACCCGAGCACACAGCACATACACCTTTACCTGGCACACATGTCTGCCACAGCACACTAGTTGAAAATCAGTTCACTAAGGTGTGTTTGAAGAATAAACAGGTATATTTTGATATACACTTTCCTGAGAGAATTTCCCATTAGTTATTTGCCCTATACTATATATTCAACCAGTTCTATAGAAGATGCCCTTATTGCCAGTTAGGTTCAGGTCTGAATTCACAAGGTTCCTTTAAATCTTAAAGGCCTTTCACAGTCTGGGCCTACATGACTTCCAAGATTATGCCTGTCTGTATGTGCCACCTCTTTGTCAATTAATGTCCTATTCTGGGTATTATTTTACAAAAAATAAAGTAAACCTCTATCTGGAGCAAGACTGTCTCAGGTCTACTTCTCAGGTGATAAACCTGGGTTTGGGCTGAATCACATGAGAAGCAGAAACTCACACAACTGGATGCTTCTCCAAACAACATCCCCCCCCCCCCCCCCGCGCACGCACACACACACACACAAAATCCTGTCACACATGTCAGAAATTAGGTTAGGCTAGAACCAGGGTGACCATACGTACCATTTTTCCAGGATAGGTCCTCTTTTTTGCCCTGTGTCCTGGAAAAAAATCTTCATTGACCTTTTCCTTGTGAGCAGGCAGCACATAGCCTTCTTAGACTTAATAAACTATCAGTGCAATCCTATTCATGTCTACTCAGAAGTAAGTTCCATTGAGTTCAATGGGGCTTGCTTACTCCCAGGAAATTGTTCTTAGGATTGCAGCCATAATCTCATAAATAAAGCCTGGAATAGGGCTACAGCAGTCCACATGGGACTACTCAGACTTAGGTCACCTCTAGAGGTGGGTTAGGTCTGTGTAGATTGGAGCAGCCAGAGGCGATTACCACTGCCCAGGAAGCAAATCTAGGATCCAGCAAAACTGCCGGATCCAGGACCTCCCTCCCAACCCAGGCCCATCCTCTGACCAGCCTCTCCCCACACTAGAATACCTCCTAAATATAAAATGTGGAAAATCCCGGCATGAGGTCTGCAATCCTAAGAGCACTTCCCTGGGAGTAAAGCCTTTTGAACTCAATGGAACTTACTTCTGAGAAGACACAAATAGGATTGCACTGTCAGAAGAACAAGATGCAATCATTAATTGACTCACATGCTGTGATTGGTTCTAGGAGATGGTTTCACAACCAGTGGCACAGGTACCAGCAGTGGTACTTGATGTGGTATTTGATGGTATTCATGGGACCCCTGGACACCAGCCACTCAGCTGTGAAACCAGGAACTCAGCACAACAAACAGCAGTAGGAGGCTTGGCTTGGTGGGTGTAGCTCCAAAGCATGCTTTTTGTACTTAAAAAACCTTCCTGTCCACCTTGAGCCTCTTACTGGTGTTTGTTGCATTGCAGCGAGCCTCCCAACCCAGAAGAAATAATTGGTAATCGTTTCATCACCAGTTACTTCTGATGGTACTTTGAGTAGGTGGACCATGTGAAGTAGTACAGAGAAAAAAAATGTTGAGAGACATTGCTCTATGAGTTTATGTCAGTCTAGCGAGACACAGGGTCATACAAGCTAAATTTTGGTGCCTGCACCAGCTTGGATGCAAGGTTTGGCAGGTAGCAGGCACTGCAGTGATTTCAACATTTTTAAAATGTTCAGCAACAGTAGCAAAAGAATTTGTTTTTTTCCTGTGTGCTTGCAAATGTATCATCCAACATGACAGGGCTAAGTCATGCATACAGGTCATGCATCAGCCACAGAACGGCCTAGAAATGCAATGAAAAGGAAAATATCAATTCAAAAGTCAAGCACATGGAGACAAGTGTCAAAGCTATGCCTCGCACAAGGCATCTTTTGGTGAAATAAGTGATGGTTGTATAGTAATATGAAATTCTTCATGGATTATGTCCATCGTTGTATGGTGGTGGTGCTGTTGTTGTTGATGATGATGATGATGATGTTACATGAAACAAACCAGTATCAGAAACAGGTAATGGTTTGCAGGCTCAAGTCAATCTCATCATATTGAGAACAATATAATTACAGTACCATTACCTAACTTAATATACTGAGGACAGCATAATTAAGCTATGTATAATAAGGTAATGATGTTAGATCATTATTGAATACTAAATATGTACTTTTCTTTTTTATATACAAGCAAATGGTTTCAAGAGAGATGGATGTCCACATCAGTGCCTTGAGGGCCCTGGCTCTTTTCTCATATACTCATTTCAACACTTTGGGTTAAACTTGGCCCCAGGGGCCATTGCCAGTTTATTAAACATGTGCTTGCCCTGTTATGAAACAGGTTTGGAAGTCTGCTCTTGATTCAAAAAGAAGCACACAGAGGAGGGAAGCAAATGCTATTCTCCATCTTCCTGTTTTCCCTGCACTTGCCAATTATGCCAGCCTGCCCTATAGACAGGCTGGCATCTGCTTAAAGCAGTAAAGATCAAGAAAATATGGAGAAAGAGGCACATTGTACTCCCCATACTCTGGTACGCAACTTTAGTAGTGCTACTTTGGTATCATTCAATAACTCCCTAAAACAATGTAACAGATAACAATCACCCAGGCCACACAATCAGGTGGAATAGTAGTTAATGGACAGCTGAAACTGATCTCCCTTATCAAAATTCAATATACCATGCCATCTTAAATAGGGTGAGGCTTGGCAGAACATAGTGTGAGGCAGAACAGAGTATGATCATTTGGGCCCAGACATGTTACATAGATGTGTACTATATATGTACAAATATATTCTGTGGCTTAGGAAACTAGGAACAAAATTGTCTTCTAATTTTCTTATTTGTTATTGATTTTCCTACTTTTTCTAAAGAATTGGCCAATATATTGATGTCAGCAAGAGAGCCTGTAGTAATTTGAGGACTAGTGTTTCTGTTGTAGTAGGATTTTTCATAGGTTACAGCTTCTTTTGTCAGATGCATGAAGTGATCCAAAGGATAAAACACACACACACACACACACACACTAGCGACAATGTACCCGTGTTGCAGAAGTAAAATTCCCCCCATACACCATTCCCCCACTGCACAACCTTCCCCATGCTCAACAATTCACATGTGCATCAGCCCCCCATGCACAACACCCCCCATACAACATCCCCCATGTGCACCACCACCTCTTGTGCACCACTCCCATGCGAATCAACCCCCACATGTGCATCAAACCCCCAATGCACATCAAACCCTTCCTTGTGCATCAATCTCTCATAAGCAACACACGCACCCATGAGCCACACACATACCCATGCGCATCATCCCGCCATGCGCACCATCCCGCCATGCGCACCATCCCCCCAGCACACCCTCCTTCCCAGTGCATCAGGCACCAGGCACCAAATTGCTGGATGTTAATTAATCTTCAATGTTAAGTATAGGACAAAAAATGTTGCACCCTTTTTCAGCCCCTTACGGGTTAAATTTCTCCACATTGATTCTTGGTGGGTGTTGGTGTCACATAAGGAACACCCTCTCCGAATTTCATGTTTCTAGGTTAGGGAAGAACATCAATCAATCATGGACTCTTCAATGGAAAGTATAGGGAGGAAAACACGTTGTGCCCCTTTTCACACCCTTCTGGTTGGCATTTCCAAAAACCTGCTCTTCGTGGGTGCCTCCATCATGGAATGAACACCCTCCCCAAATTTCACACTTCTAGGCCCAGCGGTTTTGGCAGGGCATTGATGAGTCAGAGACATTTCAGTTTTATATATAAAGTACCATAAAGCGGGGGAACAGTTTTACTGTAGCAAAAAATAAGTAGACAGACAGACAGACAGACAGACAGACAGACAGACAGATAAAACTTTGTTACAGTCAGAAGACCAGCCACCAAAGAATAAGAAAGGCATTCCACCAACAGAGATTAATTCAGATCTACTATGGCTGCAACCCTAAAGATACTTTCCTGGGAGTAAAACCCATTGAAAATAATGAGGCTTACTTTTGAGTACACATGGTTAGGATTGTGCTGTTAAGTTCAGAATGGAGATGTATCCAGAGAAGGGATTCAGCTGATGATCACAGTTGATGGGCAGATTCATACTGGAGATGACAATCCTTAAGACAGTGTCATCCAGACCACCTTGAGTATCTCAGCCAGTCTGGAGGAGGGGTGTCCAAACGTTTTGGCAGGGGGGGTCATATCTTTCTGATGCTGTGTCAGGGGTTAGAAAATGATTTACATTTTAATTTTTGAATACATTTACATAAATTTACATATTAAGTGTATTAGAGACAGATCCTGAGGTTTGTAAGGCTGCCCCTTAGGTTGGATGGAGGATTCTTGGCACAGGTCACATTGAAGCTCACCATAGGCCACATCTGGCCCCCCAGGCCAGGGTTTGTACATCCCTAAAATTCTGGAGTATAAAAGGTCAAGATCAAAGAAATGTACCCAGAAAGAAACTGGAAGCAGTAAAGGTTTTTAAATACTGGTAAAGTATTTCATGCTTCTGGAACATGTTAAGCACAGCATGTTCCAATTAACAATACAACTGCTTTATGTGGGGCCAGCTGAAGTCTCTAGAGGAAGATCTACTTATGATGTACAGCAATAATCAAATGTAGACCTTATTTCAGTATGGATAGTTGTGGCCTGCCAATATAGTTAGTTTTAAAACTCTACAAATACAACCTTGTTGGACTGTGTTCAACAATAACATTATATTGAGTGGATTTAGCGGAACCATTGATGATGCAATTCAGTTTTTATTGGCAAGTGTTTCTCCTTTAAATTGATAGTGTCTACAGATGATGAAAGAGAGATGGTGCTCAATGAAAATCTCAGGCTAAACTGTTAGATGGAGATTGTAGTCATAATTTTTTTAATCTGCCCATCACTTGATAGGGAAGAGCTCTTGTGGTTGCAGTAGAGCTAGAATCTGATTCATGGAGACGTTCAAAGATGGCCTAGACGTCTCTCCTTCTTTTGGGAAGCTGTATTCTAATCTGTTTTAATCTAAGGAGGTGATGATGGCGACACATTGCACAATGAGTCTTGTAATGGTCAAGTGGCAATTGTGGCAGGAGTACTTTTTGCAGAGCTTTGGCTTGTATACCAACTGAACTGTTTTTGGAAGAAGGCAGGTTTGACCATTGCTTTAGTCACAGCAAAATTAGACAACCACAGTGCAGTCTGCATGCAGCTACCCCTGAAGAATATTCAGAAGCTTCAGGTGGTACAAAAAGATGCAACATGGGTTGTGGTTGGGGCATGCACAGCAATTTACTACTCCCATTCTCTATCATGCTTATTGGACCAGGACTGCAATCCTAAAAAAAACACTTTCCTGGAAGTGAGACCCATTGATCACAATAGGGCTAACTTTTTAGTAGACATGGTTAGGATTGTGCTCCATGTCTTTCTGTGCTCAGTTCAAGATGTTGATTATAACCTTTGCAGACTGAAACCAAATATTATATAATAGGACTGTCTCTTCTTATGTGAATCTGCTTTCCTGCTTTGCTCAATACCAGGCATCTTCCTGCATTGGTCCTCTATTTTTCAGAAGCTCAGTTGGGAAACACTTATGACAAGACCTTCTCGGTCAAAGCCCAAAGACTTTAAAACTATTGTTCCCTAGAGTCCCACTTGGCTCCCTTGCTGTTACTTTCATGGCCTGGTAAAGCCGTTTTTGTTCAAGCAAGCACCATTGTAGCATTGTATTTGCTCTTAATATATTTCTTTGCATTTATTTATTTAATAAATTTGTGCCCCACTTTTCTTGGGCCACAGCCAATTCAAGGCAGCTAACAAGTAAAACATATTTAAAATATTCAATTGAAAACAATAAAAGCATTAAAGACATACATAAATTAAAAACAGTAAAACAATAACCTCCCACCCAACCTCTGCCTCAATAAAAAGCTTTTTGAAGCTTTTAGGCTCTGCCTGAAGCTCTGTATGGAGAGAGTTTCCTAAGTTCCAGGGGAAGGGAGTTCCAAAGCCAGGATGCTGCCACTGAGAAAGCCCTATTCCTGGCCACCACACCTCTCATCTCCCTTGATAGCAGCACAGTCAGTAGAGCCCCCTCTGATGATCTTAGGTAATGGGTGGGATTGTATGGAAGAAGGCGGTCCCTCAAATACCTTGGACCCGAGCCGTTTAGGCCCAGCACTTTGAATTCAGCCCAGAAATGAATGGGCAACCAGTGTAGCTGCTGAAGCAGTGGCCCAGCAGAGTCGAACCAACGAGCCTTCCATTTAGCTTGGATGGTTTAGTTTGTTTTTTTTTCTTTTACATGTATTCTTAAAAACAATTTTACTGCAGTATTTTAAACTACTGTAAGCTGTCTTGGGGGCTTATTTGAAGGCCCAGAAAGAAAGAGAAAAAGAATGAGAAAAAGAAAGATCTGCTTGATGTTAAGTGGACAAGATTAAACAGGAATAATTATTTTCCATTTTTTCCTTATGAAAATTCAGAAGAAATATGCATAATGAGATAAGCAATAGTGTCAGGGAAAACTAAACCAACAGTTTTTATCCTGTATCCATGTTTTAAAAACACACAGGGATTTTTCCCCTCTTGTAGGGGAGGAAAGGCAGGGTATAAATAAATAAATAAATAAATAAATAAATAAATAAATAAATAAATAAATAAATAAATAAATAAATAAAATTTTCAAACTTGCAAATCAAACAAACCTTAACTTGACAACTGCTCATATGGGAATTTGTACTCCTTTCATGAATTAAACCTGAAAAGTTCAGTTCAGTACTTTGATTACAGGTTAATTCATCATGTTTATAGAGCATGTAGGTAAATGTAGAGCATGTTGGTAATAGTGAACCTAGAAGAAGTTGAGTGGTGTGGGCTGTACCAGGTTTTGCGCCTGGGGTGGGGATGATGCCACTTCTGGCCAAAATTGTAAAAATCCTAGTTTTTAGGAATAATGCTATTATATATCAGTTGATGTGTATATTTACAACAGAACCCATTTAAACAAACCCTGTTGAAATATCTCGATTCTTAATAGCCAAAAAATCATTAAGCACAGGGCAGTAATGTGTAGATCCATTGCTCAAGGTATTATCATGACCACTTCATGGGAGGCACTCCATAATGGGGTGATGTGCTGGCCGCCACACCATGTGACTTAAACACTAGTAACACTAGAGGTGTTACTGAAGTAGTTTCATCACATTCTGGAGCCTTCAAACACCATCTTCATGGTTTCAGAAAATAGCCTTTTCCAGCCCTAACTCAAAATGGCAGGGATTGAAGACCTTTGGCATGCAAAGCATATGCTTCTCGGCTATAGCTCTGCCCCTGATGCCTAATCTCTGCAAGGTGTTCTGTTTGGAGATCCTGGTGCAAGTTTAGTTCACATCAGTTTCCTGCACAAACAAGTACCCACAGGAAGTTCTTAGTAATGTTTATGCTTGTAATCATATGGGGAAGTAATGCAGAATGGGCTGTAACAAGGATACTACCAGCAGCCATTTCTTGAGAAGCAGGATTGGTCTTGGAGCAAGAAGTGCGGCTGGTGATGTTATGATTCCTTCCATTTGTACAGATCTGGCCTGTGATGGTTGAGTAACAATCAACAGTGCTGAACTGCACCATGTTATCCAATCATGCTTCTTGCTGTACAAAAAGCCCTCCATTGAGTATAGCCCGCAGTTCATGACAGCAGATCCTCAGATTCAATATCAAACACTCCATTAGGTTACTCTCTCTGGGTATTTCACACAAGAAACCTGTAGAAAATGACTGCATCCCTTCCTGTTTTTCTTGAACTATTCTTTGCCTCTCACCACTGCTATTAGGGTTTCTGTTATTTGCTTTTGGCACAGCTCAAGCCAGTCTACAGGTAGCCTGATGTGGACAGAAAAGCAGTGTTTGCGGAGGACTGCTATTGTATGGCAGCTCATGTGGTGTCTTATCAAAAAGGCAGGCTTACAAACAAAGCAGTTGAGATTGCCATCAAGCTCGGAGTGGCATTTGAAATGCATACGTCTTTAGCCCCAGCTCTCTATCAGTATATCACCGTAGCAGACTGATGAGTTGGACTGACTTAAGGACGTCAGAATGAACGTCAAAATGTTCCATAAAGGATTTCTAAGACAGTATGGTTGAAATGAAGTCTTTCCAGCACAGACTTTTCAAGTTTAAACTAAACAGCCTAACATAAGCATACACCTTTTGGATGAAATCCCAACTGGACCACAGTGTTTGGATTTTGAAATTTATGGATTTCATTCCTCATTCCCCACACTTTCTTTAACCATGATAAATTCTGACCAATCTTTAGAATTCCCCCCCTCCATCAGAGTGGGTCACATTAATCCAGAGCAAAATAATAAAAAGGCTGCCATGCCATGATCTCTATTGATATGATACATATAAGGAGATACTCCAGCACAGGAGAATACACACACACAGGTACGTGCATGCATACACAGCTCCATGTTACCCTGAAGAATGTTCAAAGTCCATGGTACCCAATCCTGGCTCAGAGGCCAGATGTGGCCCACAGCAAGCGCCCCCCACCCCCAATCTGGCCAACGGATAAATCCTGTAATCCTCTGGAGGTAAGGGAAGGGTATTCTGAGAGCTAGCACACACCTCCTCTGTTTGTGTGTGTGTGTGTGTGTTAGAAAGTGTTTATGTACTGATTTGAATTCATTCATTCATAAGTACCATCTTTAATATATTTATATAAATTTATTCAAATTTAAAATGTAAATAAATCTGTTTTCTAATACAGAAATCCATGTCGCTGATATAGTAACAGAGAGATGATGTGGTCCTCCTGCCAAAAATTTGAATACTCCTATATAATCTGACAATGCCATTCCTCCTTTATTGATACTTTAGCTACACAGAGAGGGAAATTATAATTAACACAGTTTATTTAAATATAAACACAGTTTATTTAAATTTAAATATATTTAAATTATATTTAATCCCAGTATCTGTTTCAGAACCCCCTGCAGATACAAAATCCACAGATATCAGAGCCTAAATGCAAATCCCTTTAAAAATAGTGTTAAAATCCAGGGCCAGAATGTAAATCCCTTTCTTTACAAAGTGTCAAAATTTGATGTTTTTATCTTTTTGTGGCCAAGCCATGTGGTTTCCAAGACAATAGAGCTTTTTTAGGATTCAAGAGCCAGGACACATAGAAGTTCTTATCTTCTCCTTGGTTCTTCCAGACAACAAAAAATGCATGTAACTTTTGGCCATGAGAGCATGGGATTTTGGTACTTTTTATTTTTAAAAAGGGGATTTAAATTTGAACTCTGCTATCTGCTGGCATCCATACCAAGTACAATCCATGGATTGCAGATTTACAAATACTGTGGGTCCATTGTATATCGATATTGTATCAGATGTTAAATTTAGAAAAATTAGAGAGATAAAACCATAGGAATATTCTATAGTGATTCCAGTTTAGTCTTAATTCAAACCCTCTTGTGTCCAAGTGCTTTAAGAATCCTCCTATTTCATTTGCAGGGAAAATGAAATATGAAGCTTATGCCATGGGGAGCCAAAGAACTCATTAGGAGTCCAGTAAACATATGACCATTAGAAGAAAAATACTTGAAGCATGACTCAGCTCTAGATGTGAGAGAGAAATCTGCAGCAAATAATTCATCTCCTGGAATTTTGCCTCTTTTCATGTACTTTCCATTAGCACATTCCAAGGCATACATCTAAATTGCAATACCTGTTGTAGTTAATTGCTGAATTTCTAGAAATTATTCTTACATCCCAATCCTGATGTGACTACACCACTGCAACACTGCAGGGTATGTGGTCCTGGAGATCTCCTCCAGCTAAGCCTCTGCTACATTGATGGGTTTTTTTTGTAGTGGTGAGTTTGATGGTGCAAGTCCAAGTGGATCTGATCAGGTAGATCAGGGCTAGGAAGAGGTATATGATATTAATTGAGCTACTGTCACTGATATCTGCCCTCTTCCTGTCATCAGCACACCAAAACCCTAACCCAGTTTTCACCATGATATTCCCACCCCATTCTGCTCATAATCTGCTACCTCCAGTGGTGGCCCAGCAGTAGGGCTCACAGGCATGCCTTATAGCACATTTGCAATACCTAGCTGCCACCATAGCCCTGCACAGAGCCTATTCATGTGCTCTCAGGGCACAATCCTAATCAAGTTAGGCTGGCATAACTCACCTGGCATAACTTCCTTTGGTTGTGTGGGTAGGTCAGCACATGCCTGTGCAATGGCTTAACACCCCCCCCCCTCCCAAAGTGGGGAAGAGCATGCATCATCCTCCCCACAGCACCATAGAAAGTTATGCCAGGTGAGTTATTTCAGCCTAAATCGGTACCGATTGCACTCTGCAGTTGTTAAATGTTCATGATAAATTTTGCTTTCAGTAATCACAGCTTTCGGAGTGTATTCTTTGGTTCTAAGGGCAAGTTAGTACATTATCATTATCCACACAGAGATAAATTTCTGAGTATGGAATAGTATTAATTTTTTTGTTGCAATATACAATATGATTAGTTTTAATGTAATGTAATGATATGCAATTTGTTTTATTCCCAAAGTGGAATGAATACCCAGACCAAGATACCTTTTATATTCAAGAAATTGTAATGCATGAACTAGCCCAGGAACCAGGACATTAACATTGATGGATTCAAAATAATTAAGAATAAACTACTTTACAGATGGCACCAATGCTCCTAGTATCTGTTGGAGATAGGACTGAATATGCAAAGGATCTTTGATTGCTAAAACAACCATAGCCAGTAATGGAGATTCTGGTGTTTCAGGGTAAGTTCCAAAAATGTAGATAGAATGGGCAGGGACAGAAGAGGCACTTGTCATGCAAACTGAGATGGTTATCAAAGAAGAGAGTTATTTGAGACTGATAAGGATCATAATCTGACCTCAAAAGATTTGACTTGTTGTGCCTGTCCTTATGCTCTTATTTTAATATGATATCCATCATAGCCAAAATGTGCTAACTGCAAAGTTCAAACTAAAGAGGTGAGGAAGCACTGCTTGTTGAACAGGTGTCTGACCCATTCATATGTGAAGCATGAGCAAAGGCTGATAGGTGCCCCAAGAGATCAGTGTTGGCAGCAAGTTGCTAAAGGTTCAGGGCAAAACCCTGCAATGGGTTCCCCCTTGATGCGTGGGTTGTTGCCTATTGGCCATCAGGATGAGGTGCCACACTCATCTCTAGAATGAGAGCCTCACAAGGTAGTTTGTCCTTCTTCTGTCCACCGACTCACCGGCCTCTAGGATGATCACCAGGGGTGGGCCGACCCTTTCCCAGCAACTGGTTTCCCGGAAGTGGGAGGGGCCAGGCCGGGTCAGGGGGCGGGGTGGGAGTCAGGGGGCAGGGCCGGGGCCAAGGTCAGCGCACGCGCAGTGTGTCTCCTCTCCCAGCGTCCGAACCGGTACACTGGGTTTTCAGGCGATGTAGATGGTGATGTAGATGGTGATGTCATGGGAACAACCGGTTCGGCCAAACCGGTCTGAACCGGCTTGGGCCCATGCCTATTTATCACTGTATGTAGATGGTGATGTGAGCACAATGGCAATGCAAGTTTCTAGGGATGGGGTTTGGGGTTTAGTTTGGTAGGATGAGTCTTCCTACACAAAAGGGTCACCCTAGGTGTTTCTCCTGACCTGCCTAATCTCTGCCCTGGAATTAGTAACTCTCCAGCCTGCTTCCAAGGGGAATTATCCAGGGACGTGTGGTTAGGAGGAGGCAGAACTGAATCAAAGCATTTCCATATGAACTCACTAGCCCTGTATGGAACACAAAGGACAAAATCCATAGCAGATATGGGTTCACGCAGTTACGTCACCCTCTATTGTTATCTAATGGAAAGTCATCTTAAATGCTCCGGAGCAAGGGGCTTAATTTAATTTTAGTATATAGGCCAAAGAATACCAATTTGCTTATTTCCCAATAGGAATAATTTTGGTAATATTATTTCTGTTCTGTCTGCACAATGCAGTAGCTCGTACTTGCTTGGAGATATTCCAGAAAAGCAGCATCTTCCTCGAACGGCACAGCGTTTGTCTGCCTTTTTTTTTTTTGCAAGATGTAGCTTCACAAAATGGCTGGTACTCCAAAAGGCAGCCCACATTTCAAAACAGTGCATCACGATGACAAAATGGCCACACTCTGGTCCCTTGCAAAGAACCATGATGTGTGCAGCTGTGCACAAAGGTTCAGCATTCTTCCTCATGCCTGTTAACTTTCTAGTGCTCGCTCATGTGGCAGAAGGCAATTTTGTCTGCAAAAGATTGATGGCGTTAAATATGAAAATGCTACTTTCAAAATGGTTTTAGTTTGATCAAACAAAATTAGTGACTTGTCTTTTCCAAAAGTATATGTAGGGTCTATATTCTCTTTTTCTTGCTTCTGCAATTTGTGGTTGAATTTCATACTGCTGTGGTTTACTCCTTTTTGTGAAGAGGGTCTCATGCTCTGGTATAGTGTAAAATTGGGAATCTCCTTTTCTACACAAAGTAAGATGTGGGTGATCTTCTCCTTGAAGGTAACAGAACCTAGGCATGTTGTCTCCCATCTTCTCCCTATGGCTCAAGGCAAGTGTATCCTCCTAATACAAGGTTGTGCATGTTATAGATAACAAAATGGCTGTCGGACTGAAATCCCACTGAAATGAACTTTTCCAAATAATTAATTTATTTGACTGGTTTCTGTTGTGTTTAGTTAATGGTTATTAACATTTTAATTGAATTTGAACAAGAGGTTACATTTCTGCAGCATAAAAGAGCAATAAGCACAGACCTCTGAGACTGCCTGAATACTTTGGAATCAAAGGACATGAGCTCTGACCTCCGTGATGGATTGAAGCTGTAAGGTGACACCATCCACAGAGCTACCAAGCCTTTTAAGCTACCATGTAGCCATGAGTCTCATTTTTAAGCCAATAAATAGCCCTATTAGTGATAGTGGCCATTGTCCCCTATATACTTTATATGCAAGAGTTCTATTAAGAGGCAACAAAGACAGGACGTAGGCTCTGCAAGACATCTGTTTGAACGGCAATGAACTTGGTTATTTATTAAATATCTTGGACACAATGTTGGTGAAATTTGTCCATGTGAAGTTACAACGCGCATGATTCAATCAACGTGAACTACTCTACATTGGCTGGAACATGCCCCGTGTTTTTATATAGGAAAAATCTGACATTAACGCACACTGGGTTGGCATTTCAGTTAATAATAAATGCAACCAAGTATTGCATATGGTACTTGAATGACTACTTGGAAGGATGAGACTCTGTAATACAGTATATGCAGAAGATCCTTATTGCATATACAGTACTTTAAAAATTAAGCAAACTGGATTAGAGCTCTCATATATTTTTCCCTGTACTCTTGTGCTTGTTTTTTGATCACACATGTGAATGGGTTGTCAATATCCCTTTGTATTATATTATCAGGTGCAGAATGGCTTTTTTTAGATCTACAGTAACTTGCTTTTGTCTGGAGCTATTTCATAAATGTACAAACATAATTTCATTTATTAAATATGCAAGGAGAGTTTTATCCCAGGAAAAGCTTACCAGATGAACAGAACTGGCTGGACATGTCCAGCTTTTGCCTATTGGACCAGACCATTCATTTACTGTACGTTTAAAAAGCAGGCCTCCGTCAGTCTTGAAAGACTATGGTATCGTGCTCAGCACTGCATACTCTGCATGTGAAGCACGAAAGCCTGGGTAAGACTGTTATGGAGGATAGGCTGTTACCCAAGCAGCAAATACCCCCTCTCCACACCACTGAATTAGTCCAATGGAAAGGCAGAGCAATACGATTGGATCCAGCTGGCGTTGCAGAGCTGGGCTAAGGACAGGAGCTCACCCTGTCTTTTGGGGCCGACCCGGGTCTCACACCCTGGCCTGCTAAGTGTCTTAGCCACTTGCGCCACCCACATCCCTTACTGCCTCTGATTTACTATACAGGAAAGGGAGAGCAAAGAGCTACAGTGCTGGGATAGTACGAGTGGCAATGTGCTTGTAGCTGTGGTAATGTGCACCACCAGGTGGCATTCTAGGATTTCTGGGTGAGAGGAGAGGCATTATGGGGTGGACAGGTGGTGGGAGAGAAACAAGGCAGGAGGGAAAATGGGACAGGTCCTATGCTCCATGTTTGGTTGAAAAATCTGACATGAGGCTCCTCCAGACTGTGCTAGCAAGGTAGTTGGCACAGAGTGGAGGAAACCCATTGCAGCCTTTGTGCCCTTACCAAGGAGGTAAGGAGGCATTCTCCCAAGGAGGCATCCAGAAGCCCAAGCAGGGCCACTGGATACAGCAGTCACCATTTTGACAGTGCGGCACTCAGCAGTGCCCAATGCATTAGGATTGGGCTGCCAGGATTGGTTTTGTTTGAGTTCAGGATGGCTAATTTCAGAAAAGTGTGCATAGAATTCCAGCTGAAGAAGATGAAAACATTATCTCAAGGTGAGTTAAATTAACTACACTATCAGTTGATTAACACCTGAACACCTGAAACACACTTGCTGGAATCTACCCATTCATGAAAGTAACAGCTGAGCATGGACTTTAATTCATTTCCCAAAACTGCTTGCAAAAATTAATTCCACTTTTACTCACACTTTTACCAGTAGGATCTATACGCACACACGTAAATTATAACACCCACTTATTTCTCAAAAGCAAGAATAACAATGGAAATGGAAAAAAGACTTGGTATAAACCAGCTTTTTTGTATTTCTCCTACAGCCTGGTAATAAAAAAGAGGCAAAATGGTTAATGTAACCATTTTAAATAGTCAGCTGGCAGTCAGATTTTATGTCAACGGGAGGGACATGAGCAAAAGAATAATTAAGGGTTATAGTTAGAAAGCGAAGGACTGGGGGGGGGGGAATCAATGAAGGCTGCAATTTTCAAATTGTTTGTTTCCAAGCTAACAAATGACTCACTCTTACTAGCACCACATCACGTCATGATTTATTCGAACCAAAGTTTAGAACCTAAACCATGATTCTGTTTTCAAACAAGCAAGTGGTAAGCCATAGTTGCTGTTGTCCATTGCTCACCACAACCCCCAGAATTCAGCAGTGTTCCAGTTTCTGTAACATAGCATCATCTAGTACTACAAGTATTGGCGCATCTAGTACATGGCTGTGAATTATTGCTTACAAATTCAGACATCATGCAGATAGCACAAATGAATCTATGAATCTACAGTATTTATATACCGCTTTTCAACTTACAAGTTCACAAAGCGGTTTACAAAGAAAATGGAAAAATAATAATAGCTAATTAAACGCTAATGGGTCCCTGTTCCAAAAGGGCTCACAATCTAAAATGCAAAAAAGAACACCAGCAGAAGCCACTTGAACAGACACTGCTGGGGTGTGTAGGGCCAGATACTCTCCCCCTTCTTAAATAAAAGAGGAACACCCACTTGAAAGAGTGCTTCTTGCTCAGTTAGCAAATCATGGTTCACAAACCCATTGTACACCATGGCCTCTGAATTTGGTTTCCTGGTTAGTTGCAAACTGTGCTTTGTCCATTTAGAGATCACATCAACCAATGGCTGGTTGCACTACATGGATTGAATGCCTACTGACTTTAATAAAATATATTCCCCACATCTGTTCAGCTGTGCTAAAAGGGTGCATGCTATATCCACCCTAGAGGCAGAGTGGGTTTCCACCCCTTTCCCCTCCACACAATAGGTCTCCTTGGACCTGTGCCAGCTCTTTGCCATTCATCATTAGCCGATGTATTCATTGTTTCATAGATGAACTAAACACCATAGGGTGCAATCCTGAGTAACTACAGGGAGTCCTTGCTCTGGTGTAAGAACAATTTGCTCTGGATTGCAATATGAATTCCCCATAGGTTTCCACTAGGTGGTGCAGTAACTACGGGTGCATGTAAAGTCTCTTACGTGCTCCCGTAGTTACTCTGGATTGTAGGGATAGTTTCCATCTGGTAACACGGTTTTCCGCTTGCGTATGAATCTAATGAGAAAAGTTGGCAGCAAAGGGAGAACACCTGCTTTGCATTTGTCCGGTGAACCTGCATTGCAGCAAGATGATAGTGTTGAACAGGCTTCAGACCAAGTGCAGAGCTGTCAAGGATTGATAGCTTCATTGGTGTTTCCGCAGTGATTGTACCCCAGAGGCAACAGTGATTGACAATTCATTGCGTTCTTCCTGGGCTCTCAGATCTGGGCCCTGAGGATGACAACCCAAAGGATTAAGTTTTTTGTCACCTAGAAAGATCTGCTTCTCCCCCTCCCCGCACCCCCATCCTACAGTAATCTGCAGTGGTGTCTGGTGTCCTGCTGTGCTCCCTGCAGTCGATGCAGCATTTGTCTTACTCATCCTTCTCCCGCTACACTGCCTGCTTTTCAACAGAGGCCTCCCTATAGCAGTGTACCTATTATTCCTTGATTATGTTGTGTGCTGTTTCCCCGCTGGTGGTGTCAAATCTTCTTCCTCACTAGAACAGCTCTGTGACGCAGCAGGAACTCAAAGCTTGGCAGCCTCCAAATTGCCCCATGGTTAGTCTGCCTCTGAAAGCCTTATGACTAAGGATGCCCTTTTGTTTTGCTTCTCAGGGCTACTGCCCTGAGTCATGTTTTTGACTATGAAGTTACTGCAAAGCAACTTCTATTAATATCTCTTGCCCTTGGACCACAAGTGCCTCTAATTCCTAATGACAAAAATTTAAACTGGCTCCACTGAAGGTTACTTTGAATTTCCATCCATGAAAATGAGTACAAGCGTAGCCTCAGATAAATTTGGGCACATGAAAGCTATAAATTTGGGCACAGAGTTAATTGGTGATCTTGATCCTTAGTCACAGGAAGTCACACCATTAATCAGATTCCTATTTAAGTTCACCTAAGAATTTTTTGAACTCTAGATCTGTTTAGGTTGAGATGCTAATATTTAAAAAATTGGTTTGTTAACTGTTTCAGATGCTGGATGTTCAGGGTTTCTCTGCATGCTGGGTTGGCAGATGTCCTGAAAAATGGGGGATAGTCCCAATTTTGGGGGATTGTGTTCACATACTGGCAAATGGGACCGAAGGTCCTGGCCAGAAATTTATGGCAACCCTATTTGTATGGGCAGCCTTTCTCATGCTCTTTGCAAGCAAGCATTGACTACATGAAACTCACAGGTATGTCTGCGCAAGGGGCATGGATAGCCAGCCCCATCCCATTTCCCCAGATTCATACCTGCTCATTGCCACCTGCACAGACGGCATTTGGTCTAAAGAGGGTCTCTATCATATTTAAGCATTATTAGTATTCTGTGTACATCATAATTAACTGCAACCAGAACCCCCAGATATACTATAACAATATTTTAATTTATCTCCATTTGAAAGATTACAGCTCGGTCCAAGATGCTTTCAGCTGGAATGAGAGATGAAAGCAACATGCTTTCTAACCTCATCCTAATTAAGTTTATCATTTCCCGGACAGAGATCAAATAACTTCTGTGTTCTGCAGAGCGTGAAGCACATATATATGTGCTCCATGCTCTGTAGAACCCAGAAGTGATCTGATCTCTTTCTCTTTCTCTGTGATCTGATTTCTGATCTCTCCCTCTCTCTCTCTCTCTCTCTCTCTGTGTGTGTGTGTGTGCGCGCGCGCATTCGTGCGTACGTGCATGCATCTTAGGGTACTGGGTGCAAGAGCGAAGACAAACATAGCAGAGTCATTTGCCTCAACTGTATTAACACACAATCCAAGGTAGTCCAGGTCGTACATGGTAGGTATCATAAATAGCAGCCAGAGTCCAATGTGCTAAGTCAGTAAATTGGTCCACAGTCTCAAGTACAGTGTTCAGTCCAGTAAGGTATTCAGCAGCAAACCACTATCAAAATCCCCTCAAAGATTAAACTGACTGAGTGCTGCTTATATAGGAAACAGCAGCCATTCAGAATGTGACATTTGCTTGACTGAGATTGGACGCCCAGCAGTGGTGGGCTGAGGCCGGTTCGGTCCGGATCTTGAGGACCTGTTGTTGCCATCTCCCTGCTGCTGGTGATCCGGTAGCGGCGGGGGGAGGGCATAACCGGGTGGACCGGTTCGGCTGGTGCGGCAGTGAAAGGGGCCTCCAGCAGCCAGCCTCCGGCCGGGCATTTTAAAATTTGCCGCTCCCAGCAGCGAGGCACCCCACAAGCCCCAGCGGCGGAGCATCCTTTCCCTGGCCGCTGGGGCTTGTGGGGCGCCTCGCCGCTGGGGCCGGCAAATTTAAAAATGCCCAGCCAGAGGCTGGCTGCTGGAGGCTCCTTTCACTGCTGTGCCAGCAGCCAGCTGCAGTGGCTGGCACTGCAGCCTGAGAGCCCAACCTGACTACTCAGAAGTAAGTCCCATGATAGTCAATGGAACTTACTCCCAGGAAAGTGTGGCTGGCACTGCAGCCTGAGAGCCCAACCTGACTACTCAGAAGTCCCATGATAGTCAATGGGACTTGCTCCGAGGAAAGCGTGGTTGGCACTGCAGCCTGGGGGCCCAACCTGACTACTCAGAGGTAAGTCCCATGACAGTCAATTTTAATTTTTTTAATTTTTAATTTTTTTAATTTTTTTAAAATTAATTTTCCCCCGGCCCCACCCCCTGACCCAGGCCTGGCCCCACCCACTTCCAGGGAACTGGTTGTTGGGCCAGGCTGGGCCCATCACTGATTGCCCAGTCATTAATTCAGCCCAATCATCTTGTAACTTGCCTTGAACCAGTGGTTAGTCAAATAGGCCTGGCAATGCCTGAGCAGAAACCTGACAGTATCAATAGGAGTATCTATTAGAAATACTCGAGAAGTATATCATTTCAGGAAGCAACTGGGAGATCCAACTTCCCAGTGTTGATGCAGTCATGCCAACAGGATGTGTGCTACATCCTGCTGTTTGGGGAGGGGGTGTCAGGCTTCCTTTGTTCCCTTTCCTTGAGGCTGCATTGCACTGTATTAGTGCTAGAAAGTTGTAAGGTCTTGACCTATTTACAGGCAAGACTTATCAGCACCTATTGAGGGAATGGTTGGGAATGGTTTGGATGGTTGGGAGTCTGAACAACAAAAATCTTAAACAAGATTGTAGCAAGATAGAGTATTGAGTTGAACAGAGAGATGGGGCAGAACAGTTAGCATTGTTCTACACTTCAATCTCCTGTGGCATCCTTTTGCAAAGTTTGTAGCAACAAACTAAACAACTCAGAGAGCATTAGGACGACTTTATGAAATAAAACCCATTATCCAGCTTATGTTGGCATGAGAAAGATCAACCCTCATCTTCCAGTTCATTCTGAAGTCCTAATCCAGTATGCGACAATACGCATCACTGAAATAAAAGCAGAAAGACGTTAATCAATAAAAGCTCCTGCACCGAGGGAAAGGTCTTGATCCTCTGACAGAAACAGTGCAGAAAGGATTTTGCAGCATCTTTCCATTAATCTGCTCAACACATGACAGAAATGGATACCCTTGAAGCATGAGCCATATTTTTGCTTAGCTGATCGGTCCTGGAGGAGAAAAAATATTCTGTTTCTATATCAATACAAGATATTAGTATACCAATCTGCAATTTAATCACCAGCAACTCAAAAAGTGGTTTTCTGTGTGTGACACAAAGACTGGAACTTGGGGTTTGGTTCTGCACTGACAACCTGAGCAAGGAAAAGTGTAATGACAAATAACAGTCTCTCCTGTTATTATGTGTGGTTCTCGGGAATTCTTCATATTACTTTTCCTGAACAGCAACTGAACCATCACCAAGCATTAGAAATCATAGGAGCAAATGAGCTGCAAGCTTTGGAAACGAGCAAATAAGTATTGCACTTCTGTGGGGTTCTGTTGAGCCCTCCTGTGGCTAATATAATTTGTTACTCAGCCTACAAATGTCAAATGCTATAAAATCTGTTTGAACCAGAAAGCTGTGTGTTTGATACAGTCATCAATCTCAAGGCTCTGTAATGTTGCAGGAGCAATTTTACCTCCAATTAACTATCTGGTGTGAACGCTGATCTGATTTTGCAGTTCCAACATATGAATATGCCCACCATTGGAGACAATGGCATGGCCAAATCAAATCATTTATCTCCTTTTAATGAGTCACCTGCAAAACCAGAGCTGTTCTTTCAAATGTCAAGCAGTTATTATTTAATGGTTGTGTTGGGAACCACTTTTCTTCATTTGGGCTGGCAGTCAGAGGAATAGGGAAATTTAGTGGGTATCCTAGGTCTGGAGATTTGAGGGGGTCAGTTCTGGTGCTGTAACTACCCTGTTCCCCCTCATTCCTAATGCAAAAGGGTGCACTGTCAGGATCATTTCAGGTTCACTTTTAAATATCTATAATCACCCCTAAAGTATCTTCATTTTTGGATGGTGCTTGACAGTGTCTTCCATTTTGTGAATGTAAAAAGAACTGGTGTAACAAACTCAAGTGGTGAGTCCCAGATTTTCAGAATAGTGTCCATAGTTCCCGAAGTGAAGGTTTTTCCAGAAGATAAGTGACAAGAGCTTCTGAGACTCAGCTCTGCTGCTTACCACTTTCTTAGTTTCTTTGCCCATTGATTTATCTGCCATTGACATCAGCAGCCAATCCCAGTAGCTTCTCCCCCACACCAAGTTGGGCAAGCAGAAGTCACCATCTACCAGTGTCAGCCCAATCCTATGCATGCCTACTCAGAAATATGTTCCATTGAGTTTAATGGTGCTCATTTCCAGGAAATTGTGTATAGGATTGCAGCCTAAGACTATTAACTGACTTTCCCCCTATCCCTAGTGGTTCTCAAATTGGGTGTCAGGCCCTCTTCGGGACATGGCTTCATATCAAGAGAGTTGCAAAAAGCTAGGTGCCACCATCTTGGAATCTGGCACTGTGGACCACCATCTTTGAGTGGGGCACTCAGGCTGCTTTCCTGGGAGTAAGTCTCATTGAAAACAATGGAACTTACTTCTGAGTAGACATGAAGAAGCTCTGGCATCAAAGTGATGTCAGTTCCTGTTTGATGTCACTTCTGGCCATGAAATCACTTTTGGGGGCGGGGGGGGGGGGGGGGTCCCAGACAGACTGTCATTCTCAAAAGGGACTCAGGGTTGAAATGCTCAAAAACCATTGCCATAACCCATAGGAAAGTTGGTTTTCATTTATGCTTTTTAAAAGATAAATGTGATTTTGCAGGAATATAACTCCTACATAAATTGATAGATACTTGTAGTCAGAGGTGGGATTCAAATAAATTAACAACAGGTTCTATGTTCTAATAACCTAAATTAACAACAGGTTCTAGGTCTCATTAGTAACCACTTCTCAGAACCAGGCGCTCATTAGCAAAGGGTTCTGTAGAACCTGTGTGAACCCCCTAAGCCCACCAATGCTTGTGGTAGTAATAATAATAATGCCAAGGATCATCATAAACAGTTGTTCCTGCCAAAAGGAGGATGCTCTTGCAGCATCCAGAACTCTGTAGATACACATAAGATCCAGAGATGGGCCCGGCCTGGCCCAACATCCGGTTCGCCAGAAGTGGGCGGACCGGGCCGGGGTCAGGGGGCGGGGCTGGGTTGGTGGGGTGAGGGGTGGGCCCCAACCCTGGCACACTGCGCATGTGCCAACCCCCAGTTCGTGCGCAGTGCATCTCCTCCATCATGCGCCAAGGTCGCAGCTGGAGGAGGAGCACTGTGTGTGCGCCGAGATCTGCACGCATGCAGTGCATCTTCCCCAGTAGGAGGAGATGCACTGCACATGCGCCGAGGTTGGCGCACTTGCAGTGTGTCTCATCCTCCCGGCTTGCCGAACTGGCACTCAGGGTTTTCTGCCCCCCCTGCTGCTACCGGATCAGTAGCAGCGGGGATTTGGGGACAAGCGGTTCGGGCGATCCAGCCCGAACCGGCTTGGGCCCACCTGTGATAGGATCTCATCAAAAAAATTTATACCTAACCTGGACAAGTAAGCATTAAGCCATTCTTGAAGTGAGGAGGAACTATTTGAAATCAGAGTTTTTCTGAAGCAGCTGAGGAAGAGACTGTGCAGAATGCGCAGCCTGCTTTTGTATCAGATTTACAAAACACTTATCTGAAAGGGTTGCTTTACAGTGTTGCTTCCGCTAGGGTGCCATGCACCCAGAGGGATTTTCAGAAACAGAGAGCTTCCCACATCTCATGGAGAATGCATGTGACAGGCAAACATCATGAGGGGGTGGAAAGTGCCTTTCACCCTCTCTCCCTTCTGCTCATCCATTTGCCTCAGGCCTTGTCACAAACAGGCTCTGATCCTATGACTCCAGATTGTGAATACTGTATATAGTTCAGTTGACTTTGCGGTATGACAATCCAGGTTTTAAATAGAGAAATTTCTTGTGGCTGAGTGAAGACCATGATGATTGTGGTTTTCCCTTGAATGCTATATAAATTCCAGAAAGAAAGAAAGAAAGAAAGAAAGAAAGAAAGAAAGAAAGAAAGAAAGAAAGAAAGAAAGAAAGAAAGAAAGAAAGAAAGAAAGAAAGAAAGAAAGAAAGAGAAACTAATGGACTAAGGCTACAATCTTAAAGTCACTTTCCTGGGAGTAGGAACCATTGAACACAAAGGGGCTCACCTTTGAGTAGACATGGTGAGGATTGTGTTCTATTTGATTAATTCAGGCTGCAATCATAACCTGCACTTTGGCCAGCATAAGCCCTGGCTGATGTGGGGGTGTCACAAAAGTGCAGTAAGACACTGCTGCGCCACTCCTAGGGGAAGTTTAGGCCAACACACAGGCATACGCTAACCTCCTCACACCACCATGGGAAGATATGCCAAGTGAGTTATGCCAGCTGTTGGTTAGAATTATTGGTTAGGTGAGTTATTGATTAGGATTGTGCCCTCACTGACTGACTGACTGACTGACTGATTAACTGACTGGTTGCACTACTGGAAGTGAGACTTGGGAAAAGCATCAAATGTCAGATAATGGCTGTTGTCAGGTAATGCCATGGCTGTTTATTTTAAATCAAGGTTTGAATTATAATTTGTGCTTTAGAAGGGAAAACAAGGAGGAAAGTCTTTTGTGCTGTTTGCTCAGATGATACCCGGTTAGAAACTATTTCTAGTGGCTATGGGAGAGGTGTTCAGTAGGGAGTGGTGATCATCTCCTGCCTCCTTTCAGAAGTCACTTGGCATGTTCAAGCTTTCTCATGAGTGTTCAGAAGATGCTAATGTGCTTTCCAAGAATTCTTTAACAGCTTATCCAGTTGGTGCGTACTGTTGATGTTCCACACATGCGCAGTATATTGATTTAAGTTTGGTACAACATGCACGGCTCCAACATTCCCTATTGCATTGTATTATGAATTTCATGCCTTTCAAAGGGTTCAGATAAGAGGTTCAGAGCAATAAGAGTTCCAGCTAGACTGAGTAATGCATGAGAACTTCTGTCTGTGCACCTCCAAACCATCTGCGTTTGGGCACCCCATCTGCTAAATACTGACTGCCCACACATGCTGTGTTTGCTTAGCATTTTGAGCCAGAGAACTCTGTTGATGATGACACTCAGTTCATGAAACAGCTTGTGGTGTATCAACTCTTGAAAAGTCAAACTCAGAACGATCAGAAAAGCTATATCATCGTCATCGTCATCATCGTCATCATCATCATCATCATCATCATCATCATCAGTATCCTTGCTTCCTGTATATGAAAAGGGAATCAGTGTCACACTGATTCAATCACATTTGTATATGAAAATTGACACAAATGTGTCAATCAGGGAAAAACTGCAGTTTTGCAGCCAAACCCTGGAGCTGGGAGGAAGGAATTGCTATTCAGCACCTTCCTTATTTGCCCCAATTTGAGATTGGAGTTGATCTGTTTTTAACAGTAAAATAATCTACTTTTGCTTCCTCCATGATTTTAAGTATTGTTTTAGTTCTTGAATTTTTGGATGTGGGAATTTATGGCGGTCAGTTGTTTCATGGCAGTCAGTCAGTCAGAGTCCTCTATCCCCCCCTTTCCAGCACACAAATCAACTTCAGAAACAGGCTGCAAATTCCTGTCCATTAATAAGACAAACTGTTGCTTCAGACCTATTGAACTGTAAGATCATCAGCCAAAGTTACAGGCAAACAACAGCAATCATCAGACTGGACATTTGGGTAAATGGGGCTTCAGAATAAAAATGTCCACATTTCCTTGTTAGATTTGGGATATCAGGATCAGGTGTTTTTCTCATATATTAGGAGGATAAAAAAGAGGAGGGAGGAGGAGAAGAAAAGAAAATGTGTTGGGTGCTCTGAAAATTTTTCAAAGCTGTGGCAGTACTGTGACATCCCATGTGGCAGTAATTGAGGCATCCCATTTTCTACATAGCAGCTCACTTGATTTGAGGGAAGGAAGCAATGGATTTCCAGCCACTCTCTGCTCCAGTTGTTAATTATATTCACTATTAAAAAGTCATGTATTATCTCCAGTCTGAAGTTGTCTTCCAGCCATTTTTATGCGTTGCATCATCCACAAAATGACCCCGGTAGATACACTTATGTAGTGAATAAATAATTCAATGCACTTATTAAAGGATCAATACAAGGATTTGCTGCACCATCAAAAAAAGGTGCTGCATACAGGCATGTGAGGCAAACTGAGAGCAGAATCCTAACCTACTCAAAAAGTAAGCCCCACTGTGTTCAGTGGGTCTAAGGGTGCAATCCTAAGCATGTCTACTCAGAAGTAAATCCCATTCTGTTAATGGTACTTACTCTGAGGAAAGTGTGTTTAGGATTGCAGCCTTACTCCCAGGAAAGTGTCTTTAGGATTGCAGCCTAAGTGACAGGTGCATTTTCAGCTCTAGCACATTTAAAATCAGAATGCTTCATGGACCTCCACCACCCATAAGTTTTGCAAATAAAGAAATACTGTATACATTACATGAAAATTATTTGCAAGTTTAATCAGTAATCCTATGCAAAAGAAACCAGATCTTCCACCAACACATTAGGAACAGATGCTTTGCAGACCTTGGTCTTCAGATCTTCTGCAGAAGTATGAATCCAAGAATCGGCAGCTTGGAAATGTAAAAAAATTGAACAAAGTATGCTCTTGTTTAGATTCATGTCATTGGCAAGCGCTTAGTTGCCGTTAAGATGCCAGAGAGGTTTTCTGATTTTTAAAAGGGGGAAATCTGACGTGAAAATTTACACAACTGGAGCAACAGTTGGTTCAACGAGGTCTACTGATATGCCCACAGAAGGTTGAACCATATGGCCACTCACCATTTTAATCAACATCCACTGCTAAACACCGGCTCAGGGGCCAGATGCGGCCCATGGTGAGCCTCAACATGGTCCCTGGCAAGAGCCCTTTATCCGGCCCTTGGGCAAGCCTTCTAATCCACTATATATTCTTATATGTAAATTCATGTAATTTTATTCAAATTTGAAATGTAAATTAGAATTCCAGCCCTCCAGATGTTGTGGCCCTCCAAAAAGTTTGGACTTTTTTCCTACCAAAGGAGGGAATCTCTAAGTCTTTCTAATTATGTGGTTTTCCATATGACATCTGCCTGGAGGAGAAGGCACATTTCCAGTTCTGGGTGACATGTCTATTGGTCCATTTGTTCGGCATTTTCAGTTTCAAAATGTTTTTGAATTAAAAACCAATAGTGGAGGGCAAGGTAGACAGCATTGGGTATGTATATAATGACATCTTGACTCTCCTTGCCACTCAGCTCATAACTGTTGGTCTGGAAGCAGATTTTCTTGCCCGAGGGGAGGCAACAGATGCGACTTTTAAAGAAGAGCAGTTGGAGTGACATTTGCCTACGCTGGGAGGAAAGAGCACGAATTTGCCCTGGAATGAATCTCATTTCAGTGGGATTTAATTCTGAGTGATTGTGCAGAATAGGGTTCCCCCCCCCCCCAATTTTTTTTCTAAGTAGCTCACCCAGCATAAGTATCACATTAAAATTATCTATTTCACAAACGAACAGATAAAAAAATTCTAAATGTGTGTGTGTGTGTGTGTGTGTGTGTGTGTGTGTGTGTGTGTGTGTGTGTGTGTGTGTGTGCGTGAGAGAGAGAGAGAGAGAGAGAGAGAGAGAGAGAGAGAGAGAGAGAGCCTGTACTTTCCTGTCATATTTTTTTTACTAAAATGTACATTTCAAACATAGTTACAGATAGAGTCTTTGGCTGGTTATGCCCTCCATAATCATTATGATAGAAGTCTTGTGGGGGCAGATTATGACATTTCCCTCTGCAGTGCTCAGTGGCGCTTAAATGAATTAAATGCTCAATCCTGATCAGATTGCATATTTTTGGATCAGTGCCTCTTGCTGCCTGAACTTTTGCTTCATCCTTAATGTCCTCCTGAAACGTCAGCTAACATAAAAAACACAACATTCAAGACTCGGGGTAATAAAGATGGTGCCAAATATTTGCAAGGGCACCATCCTAACCAATTTTCTAGAACTGCAGTTCTAGAAAACACCAATGCAGCTCCAAAGTAAGGTTAAACATTACATTTCCTTGAGGAGGCCTCTGTGACTGCCACCACAACTCCTGGTTGTAGCACATGTCCCATTGGCACAGCTCTGTCTGTGCAAATGGGCCTAATGAAAAATAAATATATCCCCCTTGCCAAAGCAACAAAGCTATTACCGTAGTTTCTTGCATTGAGATGTGCAGGGATTATGTCCAGAGTTGGCACTGACAGGGTTGGTCCTTGAACATTCAGTACTTGTGACAATGATAGAGTCCAATAGGCCATCAAGGGTTCATAATAGCACATAAGAGGGCCAAATTCGGGATTTTGCTCCAGGACTCCCAAAACATTCAAATGCACATTTCAGTTCACACATTAGAATGTGGACTGACTTCTCCATAAGTGGGAGGCATGGCCACTGTGGCACCTGAGGGCATGCCTGGAAGTGCCACCTAAGATTTTGGGGATAGACTTAAAATATCACTTCTTCTGAAAACCAGAACTGAATTTTGAGTCATTCTTGTAAGGTCAGGAAGGCCACGTGTAGTCTCTTCAGCCCTCAAAACACTTCTAGGAGAGAAAAAAGACAAAAGCAGTCCTCAGAAAAGTACAGCTCAGATGGAGTTGGCATTGACACCTGGAATCACTTGCACCCATAGGCCCCTTCAGGTAGGACCACAGCCCTCCATGTTCCTTGGAATACAAAATTCCTTCCTTCCTTCCTTCCTTCCTTCCTTCCTTCCTTCCTTCCTTCCTTCCTTCCTTCCTTATTTATTTATTTATTTATTTATTTATTTATTTATTTATTTATTTATTTATTTATTTATTTATTTATTTAATGCCCAACCTTTCTACCTTGAGAGGATACTCAAGGTGGCTAACAACAATTAAAAATCACATTTTAAAAAAGTAGATAGGAGCAATACAAACCATACAATAAAATGCAGTCAAATAAAAACAATAAAAACCCAAGTTTAAAATATCATTTTAAAAACCGGCAGAGAGCAGTAGAATCATAGAATCGTAGAGTTGGAAGGGACTAAGTAGGTCATCTAGTCCAACCCCCTGCCTGCAGCAGGAAATCCCCCTAGAGCATCCCCGACAAGTGCTCTTCAAGCCTCTGCTTGAAGATCCCCAGTGAGGGAGAGTCTACCACCTCCCTTGGCAATCTGTTCCACTGCCAAACCGTCAGGAATTTTTTCTGGATATCCAACCGGAATCTCCTTTCTTGCAGTTTGTACCCATTGGTTCTAGTCCTGCTTTCAGAAGCAGCTATGAACAAATGAGCCCCTTCCTCCATATGACAGCCCTTCAGGTATCTGAAGAGGGCAATCATGTCTCCTCTCAGCCTCCTCTTCTACAGGCTGAACATCCCAAGTTCCCCCAACCTTTCCTCGTAGGGCTTCCCTTCCATCCCACTGATCATTCTTGTTGCTCCTCTGGACTTGCTCCAGTTTGGCTGCATCTTTCTTAAAGTGAGGTGCCCAGAACTGAACACAGTACTCAAGGTGAGGTCTCACCAATGCTGAATTAAGAGGAACTCGAACTTCTCGCAACTTGGAAGCTACAGTCCTCTTAATGCAGCCTAAAATGGCATTTGCTTTCTTTGCAGACACATCACACTGCTGACTCATGTTCAGCTTGTGATCCACGGCGACTCCAAGATCCCGCTCACAAGTTGTGCTGCCAAGCCAAGTATCCTCCATTTTATACCTGTATTTTTGGTTTTTATTTCCTAAGTGCAGAACCTTGCACTTCTCCCTATTGAAATTCATTCTATTTGTTATAACCCAGAATTCTAGTTTATCCAGATCCTCCTGGAGTTTTCTCCTGTCTTCTGATGTGTTTGCTACTCCTCCCAGCTTGGTGTCATCCGCAAATTTGATCAGGCTTCCCCGTATCCCTTCCTCCAAGTCATTAATGAAAATGTTAAAGAGAATAGGGCCCAAGACAGAGGCTTGGGGTACCCCACTAGAAACCGACCTCCAGGTTGACACAGAACCATTTACTAAAACCCTTTGTGTGCGGTCGTTGAGCCAGTTGCAGATCCACCTAACGATTGCCCTGTCTAGCCCATATTTTTCCAACTTCCCAATTAAAATGTCATATGGGACTTTGTCAAATGCTTTGCTGAAGTCAAGATAAATGACATCCATAGCATTGCCACTGTCCAGTAAGCTCGTAACCTGATCAAAAAAGGAGATCAGATTTGTCTGGCAAGATTTATTCTTGGTAAATCCATGCTGGGTTCTTTTGATCACCGAGTACTTGTCTAGATGTGCACAAATTGTGTGTTTTATGATTTGTTCTAATATCTTCCCCGGGATTGAAGTCAAACTGACTGGTCTATAATTTCCCAGGTCTTCTTTTTTCTCCTTCTTAAAGATTGGGACTACTTTTGCCCTCTTCCAGTCCAGTGGCACTTCTCCACTCCTCAGGGATTTCTCAAAGATGATTGACAGAGGCTCTGCAAGGACATCTGCGAGTTCCTTAAGAACTCGAGGATGCAGCTCATCTGGTCCAAATGACTTGAATTCATTTAGGCCAGTTAGGCCAAGGTATCTAGGAACAGCCATCATAATCCTGTCTAAAAAGAGTCTCCAGGGCCACCTCACCAGAAGAATAATAGTGAGGAGGATTTCTTTAATTCAATGGGGAGGGAATTCCATAAAGTGGGTGCCACCACTGAGAAGGCCCCTGCAAGGTTCTGCAGACACTTGTAAGGCATCAAGAACACATTTGCCCTGTTGTTGGATGTAAATGGCGTCACATCCATTTGGAACATTCCCAAAATGATGGGGCTTGTTTTGGGGGTGGATATAAGTCCATGGAATATTTTTCTCTCCCCCTCCCTATTTCAGAACAGAAACTGTTCTTCCATCTGACGCAATGAGAAGTTTCCGCCTCAGATATTGATTGACAGCAAACTAATTTCAGCTGCTCTCTGCTCCCCAACGTGACCATAGCTGTCTAGCATGTCGTTAGGACAATTTATTGTCAGTATATTAATTAGTAGTAAACTGTGTAGACTCTGAAGAGTATGAAGCTGGACATCAGAAATTATTCTTTGGTGGATCTGCCTTCCTATTTACAAATGAGTACCCTGTTCAATTATTGTTTCCATTCTCTATAAATTAAGATGAAGGCACCCAATATTGGTGCACTTTCTCATTAAAACTAAATTCTGCTATAGAAAATCTTTTCTCAAAGATTTGCTAGTAGTGCTTTCCAAATTGGATTGACCTTATCCCAAGTAAGCAGATATTGCAAAACACTTCAGGAAGAAAGCCAGACACTTCTGATGTTTAATGTTTACCTGCTGTAGGTGTATCATTAGAAGCTATATTTCTAGCTGTATTTCATCCAAGCATTGCTCTGATGCAAGACCATTTGAGATGTCCATGCAGCATAAGTAAAATGTTGAATAAGTGGTATCAAGATGTGGCTTACAGGATTGCAACCAAATCTTTGACATATAAGCCTTAACCTGTGTGTAAGGGTCTCTGCGTCTTCTGGCCAACCTTCTGTGTCAATCAGCTGTCAACATTCCAACTGTCAACTGATAACAAGTCAGGGGGGCAATTGAGGAGAGACATGAAGAAGAAAGGTGGCAAAAGGGAAGCTGAGATGCTGGAAAACAGGATGTTTTTTACTGTTACTTCTGGTAGCTCTTGGTTGGTACCTCTGCAAGCAATAGCTAAGGGATGTTACAAGGACACTTATAAGTGAATAAACATTTAGAGCCCAATCCCATGCATGTTTTCTCAGAAATATGACCCATTATAGTCAATTGGGTTTACTCCCAGGTAAGTGTGGTTTTGGATTGCAGCCTTATTCACTTATAATTGTGAATAAACAAAATACTGATTTTCATTTAATTGAATAAATAAATGAGCAAAGCAGAAAATTACATGAAAAAAGAGATGGCCAAAAGCATTGTATGAAAAAGGAGATCTTCAACTACATCCAGAGGAATGACAGGGAAGAAGCCACATGAATCTTTGAGGAGAGGGTGTTCAATGGCCATGTTAGATGCTCTCACAGATCCTTGGTTTAATCCCTCCTACTTTAATCCCTCCTACTTTAATCCCTCCTACTCTGTGCTGAACTCTGAATCTAAAAAAATGCATGGGGCCTTCTGTGTTCTTTACTCAGTAGCAGTAGAGTTTCTCTGCTTCCATAGATTGCTCTTGAGTGTTCACCCTCTTTGCAGGGTTCACTGTATTTCCTCAAAATATCAGATTTGTTCTGCCTGACTGCATTTGGAACATCTAATTGATAGATTGTAGCAAGGGCTGGATTTTGTTCTAGGGTTGTTCTATATGTGTTTGTGTGAGTCCAAGTGTAAATGCATACAGCATATCATTATTTAAAGCTAAACATTGAGTGGCCTTGCTAAGAACAGATGGAAATACTTCTACTGCTTGCACTGGATCTCACTGTGTATTTTCAATACCACTGTTTCCTAATCCACTGGAAGCTCGAAATGCATCATTACTCTGAGCTGGTAGAGTGGATATCTCAACCTG
The DNA here is from genome assembly GCA_030015325.1 of Cryptoblepharus egeriae. NCBI lineage: Eukaryota > Metazoa > Chordata > Lepidosauria > Squamata > Scincidae > Cryptoblepharus > Cryptoblepharus egeriae. Next base: position 125,492,808 of record JAREYC010000001.1, on the reverse strand, counting down.
TTGGATAATGACGTAATCAAATTAGAGACGTCTTGGGTATACTAGTCTAATCAATGCTGGAGACCGATATAAGTAGGATGCTACTACTAGCTCTGGGTCAATGGTGAGCTTCAGGGGGTTCTCACAGGTTCTATAGAATCCTTTGCTAATGAGCACCTGGTTCTGAGAACCAATTACTAATGTGATTTAGAACCTGTTGTTAATTTATTTGAATCCCACCACTGCTCTGGGTGGTTTCAGAGATCTCTTTTTGGGCATAAGTGTATTGCAAATGTCAAGGAATGATGCTGAAAAAAAACCAAAACCCAGTGTTGCAAGGAACAGCAGAACAAATGTAAATATCTAACAATCCAGGTTTTTTCAGTTTCAGTACCTATATTGGCATACGATTACAGAAAACAGCAATCCAGTCCTAGGTGAATGGTGATGCACTGGCTCTGCTGAATCCTGAGGCCCAGATTAAGCCCGGAGTAGTTGTTGATATGAAACTAAAGAAATTTTTAACCTACATCATCCTCTGTTGCTCCTAGGTCCCCAATGGGCCTATTTGGATCCCCATCAGCTATTGTACTGCTATTTTAAGTCCAGTAGGTTCAGAAGGCCATATTGCAACAGGGCCAGAGACATTTGATCTTGCAGTTGCAACTGCCACTGTTGGGATGCATCCCAGATCAAGGTGGATTCCTGTACTGATCCTCCCCTAAATGCCCTTTCCATTGATTTATCTACTCCAGTGGAGGTTCAGTGATGACCATGTTGGCTTAGGTCTTCCCAGGTAGCAAGCAAGCCACATTGTCTAGGCTTAGGGTTGGCTTGGTTTAGGAGTGGCTTATGTAATGCCAGGCCTGGATTTGTGCTGAGAGATAGCAAGATCCCTCAGTGTAAAGCCCTGTGAGGATTCAGCCACGTATGGTGTACACAGATCCACTCAAATGACACTGGATCTAACAAAAAAAAATTACCACTATTATTTGATAGATCTTACCTCTAGGGTGAATAGTGCTTGGCAGGTTGGCAGTTCCAGATTCTAGTACTGCATGATGGAGTGAACTCCCGTCTCTTGACCAGTTCCTGCCAACCTGGCAGTTTGAAAACATATAAATGAGGTAGATAAATAGGTACCACGTTAGGGGGAAAGTAACAGTGTTCCATGCACCTTTGGTGTTTAGTTATGCCAACTACATGGACATAGAGTTGTCTTCGGATAATGCTGGCTTTTCTGATAATGATGAGCACCGTCTTAGCATCAGTCACAACTAGCAGTGCAATCTGTGAGAGACACATTTACCTTTTACTTTTATCTTGAGAGTAATAGACTGTGGTGGCACAAGTGGTTAAGACACTGTGCCGGTTAACCAGGCCAGGGTTTGAGACGCGGGTCCCCACAAGACAGGGTGAGCTCCTGTCCTTAGCCCAGCTCCTGCCAACCTAGCAGTCTGAAAGCATGTAAATGCAAGTAGATAAATAGGTCCACCTTGGTGGGAAAGGTAACAGCGTTCCGTGTGCCTTGGCGTATAGTCATGCTGGCCCTATACCCACAAAGTGTCTTTGGACAACACTGGCTCTAAAGGCTTGTAAATGGGGATGAGCACCACACCCTATAGTTGGAAAAGACTGGCAGTTAACCTGTGGGGGACCTAATCTTGAGAGTAATCAAAGTACTTTATTTATAGAGGAAAGAAAGCCTACTGTAGAACTATAGTATAAAAGGGGGAAACTCATAAGATCATGATATAAAATCCCTGACCTTTTAATCAGAGTCACAAGTGCAATAAAGATTTTGTTTGCCGCCTAAGGCAATGTTGTGTGTTTAGTTTGCCCTGCCTGTGGGGCAGCAGCTATATCAACATCCAGGCAATTGTCTCTATCTAGTTCAGTTTTAATTAACAGGTACATGTGAGCATAGAGGCCTCTCTCCCACAGAGACCTTTTGTCATTGAGAGAAAGTGTACACTTGCACCTGCTGGAAATCAGGTTTAGAAGGAAACTGGCATCAGCTGAATTCCACATACTGGTTAGGAATGGAAATATAGAAAGAGTATCTGTTGCCAGCTTCAGCAGTTGCATAATTCTTAGCACATTGCAAGTCTTATTTGGATGTTGATCTTATAGCAGCCCTTCAAGGTACAGTAAGTATGAGCATATCCACATTGTCCCTAGGTAGCTGCAGAAGAGAGAGAGAGAGAGAGAAAGAAAAAGAGATTTGAACATGTGCGACCTGTTTCACAGTCACAGTTTTTATTAGCTTTTATGCTAAACTGGATGGGATCTGGTCTATATCACTAATATATTAGTGAGTTCATACTGTCCATACTGTTCAATCCATGCCAGGAATGGACTGGATCTTCTAATGATGAAAGATTTAAATTTGGATGCCATTAAAAACCCTTTTTTTTGTTCCAGAGTGAGAGCCTAGCTGTTTATCTTCCTCTGCAGTTTTCATGAGAGGAGGATTATACATCTTCTGAAAATCATGAAATGTCAGTGCAAGAGCTGCCTTGCACCTATGAGCCCTTTCATCACAATTAAATTCCATCCAGAAGTATCTGACTTACATTTCCAGGGCAGCATGGGACTTACGCCGAGGCTTAGGCCGGCCTAAGTGGAGGCTGCAATCCTATTCCCCAGTTAGGTAAGCATAAAGCACAAGTCCTGTGCTGGCCTGGGAGTATCACAAAAATCCTGTAAGGCACTTCTGCGACACTCCTAGAGAAGGGTTAGGGAAATGCACAGACATGCGCTTGACTCCTTACATCACTACAGGAATGGGAAGACCAATAGGTTGCGCCAGCTGAGATTAGGATTGCCCCCTACTTCACCAATACATGTCCCCTAGTAGGGATTCTCAGCAAACTTCCATTAGTTCAGAGTAAAGTAATGAAGTTAAAATTGTATTCATCTCTTGGTTTCTAAAGAACCAACACAGTTATGCTATTCAAAGTGTTAAACCTATTGATATTTCTTTGCCTCTGCTTTTTGTATTAATGAAAAACCATTTTTAAAATTTTAATTTATATGGCATTCTCAATAACCCAAATGTCTAGAATCATGGGGCAGTAGAGTAGACTTTGTGCTTCTAGTCTGAAACAGAGCTAAAGATTAGACACAACATAACAAGATATTAAGGCGGATGTCACAGACCTAGCTAACTTAGGGTACTCCCTTGTACAATAACTCCTGAAGCTGATGTCTAATCCCTGCTTTCAAAATCACCCCGATGTCAAAATCACCCTGAATAATCTTGCTTGCTAGCCCTTTCCAGTAGCAAGGAATGGCAGCAAGGAAGGATATGATCCTTTATTCTTCTTTTCTATGGACAAGGACTTGTTTTCAAAAATATGTTTTGCCAAAATAAGCCACAATTTTAAGGTGCAATCCTAACCGATGCTGACACGATTGATCCGTCTGCCATTCCCAGAGTGATGTAGGTAGGAAAACATATATCAATGCATTGGCCTAACCCAGGATGATCATATGCCTGGAAATTTCTGGATTTATCCTCTTTTTTAGTCTCCTGTTGGGATGTCCTCCAGAAGGGCTTCATTGTCCTCCATTTTGGTTTCGTTTTGGAACTTAGCAGAGGTGTGCAGTCATATGTGCATCATGCCATATGTCGTTGGATTCATATTGAAGAGCAGAATCCAACGCAAAAATCAGTTGGCCTAACTGGAGATTATGATTGCAGCCATAGCCTTGACATTTGGGGCAATAAAATAATCAGGGTTTTATTGAGCATTGTTTCTTTGCTAGTGTCAACCTGAGACAAGTTTTAAGTGTGTAAGATGAAATGTAGATAGAATTTCTTTCCCCTGTGAAGCTTTATTTTTATTAGGTTTATTGGTCAACAGAGGTTGATGTAGTTCCCTTAGGTTAAAGAAAAGGAATCAGTTCTCTTTTTGTGGTTGCACTGGGCATATATTTGCCTTCCTTTCAGAATGACTCAGAAACAGAACATCACCTTCAACAAAAGGTGAGTGTTCTGCAGCTCATGAGAATTGCCAGCCACAGTTTAAATTATGTGATGATCAGAGCATCTACCCAAACGTCCTCCTGAAAATTGCTGGCATTGACGCATGAATCGTCAGAAATCATTTGCTGGTACAGCTGCTAATTTGACAGTGTTTTCCAGAAGTACTCACTGTAATATACAGATATGCTGCCTGTTTAACTAGACTTCACTGAGTTGGTTCTATTCTTGATGTTGTCTGTTCTAGGCTTGAAGGCAGAGCACAGGAAACCTCTTGACCTTTGAGTGGCTCTGCCAACACACTCACAGCCACAATGGCAGAAGATGCTGATATGCGCAATGAGTTGGAAGAAATGCAGCAACGTGCTGACCAGATGACTGATGAGGTGAGGCCAACGTGACAGACAGGAGCTCTTAGTCTCATGTACCTTGTTGTTTATAGACTAAAATCTCAATCAAAAATCTCCCCATTGAATACAGGATCTGATTTACCTGTTTGAGCCGATTCTCCCATTCATTCTTATTTCCTGCCTTCCTTTTAATAGAAATTGTGGAGATTGAGTCCAGGATGTCCTACATACAAAATCAGCATTCATCCACTGAGCTATCCTATAAGGGTGTCGCTGCCTTAGCAGCGGGTGCCCATCCTATAAGGGTGTCACTGTAAAGGAGGGATAAGATTCTGTCTTATGGACTTGTTTTCCCAAAATATAATGACTGGAAGATGTTGCCTCCATCCTACCCCCCAATCCTGCTGGCATGATTAGCATTGTGCTATCAGATATAGGCTCTGCTGATTAGTGCCTATCAAAGTGCCTAGCAAAGAAGAGCTCAGGGAGTCAGGATGATGACGAAGGTGGGGAGGAGCATAGACCAGACCTGGGAGGGAAGTGGGATTGTTGACAATGCATACAAAATTCCAAGCCCGTTTAAGGGCCTGATCCACCTTCATGGAATAATGCAGCTGAAAATCCCCTGGCGAATGCAGAGAAAGCCACACCAATGTTGTTGATTTCAATATGGTTCACATGCATAAAGTGTTAATGTTTTGTAGCTTAAAACCAATCAGCAATTGTAACTCTCCCTCTGTTTTTCTTTCCCTTCCTCCTCAGTCACTGGAAAGCACCCGTCGTATGCTGCAGCTTGTTGAAGAGGTAAGAATGTTATACTGTATTTCACAGTTAATGAAGATGGAGATACTGGGCTTCTTGGGACAAGGAGAGGCTTGCGAGGGTACATCGTTCTTGGAGGAAGCCCAGTCATAAAAAGATGACTTGAGATCACTAACTGCTTTGTCAAAATGGTCAGATCTACATTAATACCATTCAGAATACAGAAGTTTTGTTTTCCAAAGCCCTTATATGGCAAGAGCGATACTGACATTTTCAACAGACATCTCTTTATGGAATGCCTGCCAGTGGCATGGCTAAGGGGCAACAAACAAAGCTTGAAAAAAACTTTAAGGCAACAAAGCTTGAAACAAGTAACAAAAATTGTGAAAACCTTAATATTTTCACATACCATAATACCATGATGTTATAAGCCATTCCATGTGGAATTTAATGCAGAATGCAATGAAACAAACAACTGCAAAATAACTCTAGTCTATCAAAAGTAATAGCCAAATAAATGGAAAACTAAAACACAACTGCATGATGTAAGAAAAACAGGATTTTTAAACTCAAAATTGACCAATGAGACAAATTGTTCTGAGTCCCAGTTAATGTTACTGTATTATGAACTTATGAGTTCTCAGTTCCTTAGACTGACGAAAGCTCCCTCAATGCAGAACTTCAGGTGGACCCTTAAAACCTTTTACTTTAAAAAAGCTTTTTAAGTGGGCAGAGGTTGGTGGGCTCTTGTTTCATAGTTTTTATCGTTTTTAATCTATATGTTTTTTAGCTTGTATGTTTTAATTGTCTTTATCAAATTGTTCTATGTTTTTTATTATGTTTTATGTCAGTCGCCTTGAGTCAGGCTAATTCGCCTGAGAAAGGCGGGATATAAATTTTTAAAATAAATAAATAAAAATAAATACAATAGACGCTAATGTGAGTCAGCTCTTGTTTTCATAGCATAATACAGTTACCCCTATTAACTGGATAAAGTGGTACTTTAAAAAATGTTGCTGCTCTTATATTTAGCAGGAGGAGAATAACTGTCTCCTTTCACCCCCAGCTCCGAGTTGGTACAGTTGGTACAGAGTTGGTACTTTTTACTTATTTACTTAATTAAATTTGATTTTGTCAGGAATGACAAAATCTTCTTTGACCCCTGGTAGCAGATGCCTTAGCTTTGTTATTGGCTGGGGGAAGGTGGCGGTGCAAGTGGGTGTCAAGCTGCTAGCTAGGGGAAGGAGATGGATTTTCCCACATTTGCACTTTTTTAAAAGTTCTGGTGTGATGTCACTTCTGGAGAATCATTTTGAACTACACAGTCATTAGCTAAGCACCTGGTGCCTGCCATGGGACCAGCATTCTTCTGCTCTCAGAAGGAAAAATGAACTCACATACATACATAATGGAAATTAAAAACCTATATAAGCATTCTTTATTTGAGGTGCACTGCATAAACAAAGAATACCCCTTTATATAGAGTCAGACCATTTCACATTCTCAGTTGGGATGGCCAAAGCAAAGCTTGAGAGCCACATGTGGCTGTTTGATATTTAATGTGTGGCTCTCAGAAATAGAGTCTAGGTTAACTTTGGCAGAGATCTAGATGGAGGTCTTTCTTAGCCCTACTTAGAGAAATTGAGTTTTGAAACAGGAGCCGTCGGCATGCAGAGCACCATTCTCCCTGTGGATCCTGCTCAGCTTTCTAATTGTGGGTTTAGAAAACAGATTAGATAAGAAGTTGCCAAGTTGCTGTGAGTTTGGAAAGGGGAGTTTGGAGGAGTTAATGTTGCCGTTCCAGTGAATTCATTAGCACATTTAATGAGCCTTTGGCTGGCACCAGGGTGTCAATGAAGGCTCTGATTAGTGAAGAGAAAGGGCACTGAGCTGGGGAAACACATTCTCACTATCCCTGTTCTGGAAATGGTGCAGTGGCCATACTTGGGCCTCAGGCAACTGACATGTCCTCTTAGTATCTTCTAAATTGCTGGCAGCATCAGACTGTCCAAGGGGATCAATGTCTCTCCTGCCACTTTCAAAACAAAGCCTCTACACTAGAATAAAGGAAAGAAGATGGCTGTCTTTAATCAGATGCCTTATTACACACCCCCATCTCCTGTGGATCAAATAAAAGATTATTTGGTTTCTGCCATACATACTAGGACTGTCAAGCAAAACTTGTGGCTCACCAATTTGGACACACTCTGCCAGCCATGTCTTAAGACTTGCCATGTGCTACCGACCCCCTTTTAACTTTCCCCCTTTTAAAGTGGAGGGGAAAAAAATTGGAGGTTTGTCACAATCCTGACAGGCTGCCATGCATAGCAGATCAATTTACCTTTAGCTTGGTGAGACCCAACGTAGGTGAGGCCCAAGCTGGAGACAAGCAAAAGACTGCTAGCGGCAGGTACAGTATAGTGATTATTAACAATATAAAGCCTAACAATATAAATCATGGCTGACCTGTAAGGGTATGCCCTTAAAGTGAAGAAAAAGAACTGTGTTACATTCACTAACCAAGGTTCTGACTCTTCTTTCAGTTCTCAGTTAACTAAAAGCTCTTCTCTAGCTTGTTTACCTTTACTTTCCCCTCATCTTGATTTTGATTTCTGGAGGCATCTAGCTTCTGGTGTATGTGTGTGTGTGTGTGTGTGTGTGTGTGTGTGTGTGTGTTTCCATTTATTCTTAATGAACTGCCACCTACACATTAATATTGCCACATATACATTGATCTTATTACCATACACATCACTGATAGTTTAGACATGACTTGTACATTTAGGCTGCAATCCTAAACACACTTTCCTGGAAGTAAGACACATTGAACACAATGGGGCTGACTTCTGAGTAGACATGGTTAGGATTGTGCTCTTAGAAAAACAATGAAGGAAGGAAAGTCAGTAACCCACAACTCCTCTTCATTCTTCTGAGGTAACAAGGAAAATAGCATTCAAGGCTTCCAGCGTTGAGCTCCAGATGTTGTCTGAAACTTACAAGTCCCTCTATGGGGGAAATTGAAGTTTCATTGGTTTACATCCGCTATTCATATGCCAAATCAAAACATGGCTCAAAAAGTTTTTTATGCTTTTGTCCTCACAACAAACCTATGAGGTAGGGGAGGCTGAGAGCACAATCCTAACCATGTCTACTCAAAATAAGCCCCATTGTGTTCAGTGGGTCTTATTCCCAGGAAAGTGTGTTTAGGATTGCAGCCACAAAGTGACTAACCCCAGGTCACCCAGGAAGCTTCATGGCTGAATGGGATTTGAACCTGGATCTTCTCTGTCTCAGTCCAACTCCCTGGCCACTACAGCATCCTGGCATTCATGTCCTTATCAAGTCGTATGGAAAGTTAACAAATAAAAAGTCCAATGAACACCCAATGTTTCTTTATCCGTGAAACGCTGGCATCTCCCCATTTGCAAACGAAAAGCTAAGCCCATCTTTGAATCTACCCATCCCTACCTCTCTTAGTTCAAATGAGTTGGATGTTTCTACTATGATCCCAGAGATTTTTATTTTTAAATATAGGCAACATAGTATCTTTAAAGAGCCAAGTTCTGACTAACCAGCATTATATAAGAGCATCAAAACTGTGGAAGAGCATGTTTTGTTCTTGAACTTTGCTTTACTGATCACTGCCTTCAGTGAGAGATCGTAGGCCCTGTTCCAGTCTTTCCCCCTGATCTTTCTCCTGTGCATGGTGAGGAGAGTATGATTGTGTGCAGTGGTGGGCACCAGCAGGTTCGCACCTACTCTATAGAAACGGTTCTTAACAAGAGATAGTACATATAAAGTTTAAAAATAGCCATTTAAAAGTGGCTGCCAGATGGACAGAGAACCGGTTCTTAATTTCTTTGAAGCCCATCACTGATTGTGTGCCTTTCTACCCACCCCACATGGTGTGTTTGTCCCATCACCAAAGCCATTGGACATCCAGGCATGGGTATAACATGTGGACTAGATATCTGTCCTTCACGTGCAATCATTATAAGCCCAGACTGATCACACCTGTGCATATGTGTGTGCCCTATGTAAAATGTTCCTTTCCATATGATCAAACAGGGAGAGAAAGATGCAAAGTCACCATCCATAGACCATGGAAGGGTATATAATCCAAGGCATCATTAAGATATTCTTAAGAGACTATCAATTCTTACATCTCTGAAACAGGGTGAAGACTAAACTATTGCTTCCTCTTTCTAAAACACTCTGTATCATAATAACTGCTTACTGGTATTGATGGGATAAGCTGTGTTCAGTTTCTTATGTTTTTTAATGTGTTCACTTCCAGTTGTTCCCCTTGCCCTTTACCTGACCTCTTCCTATTTATCTTTGATCTCTCAGTTTTTTTCCCTCCATATCAAGGATTACTTGATCTTTTACTAATTTCACTCATTCTCTATCTCTGTTTGTCTCATCTTGCTACTCTTACTGGAATGTAGAGCAAAGATGCGGGTATCAGGACCTTGGTTATGTTGGATGAGCAAGGAGGTAAGTTCAGATTGTTTACATAAGACATTACAAGCATTGTTTTAATAAAATGAATCATTAACAATTATTTATTTATTTATTTTATTAATTTATATCCCGCCTTTCCTCCCCTGTAAGGGGGAGCTCAAGGCGGCTGACATCAGGGAATAAAACATCATTAAAATAGATCATAAAATTACACTTGGGTTAGTGGGCAGATCTATGACACTAATGAATCTGGCTACTCAGAATGAAATACATCTTAAAAAAAACCTTTTCCACTGTCCACTGAACCGAAAGGAATTCCTTAGTAGAGTTTATTTCAGCCCTGAGAGCATAAGAGTATTCGAGAATGATTGTGGCTACCATTTTCATACATAAAAAACACTTTGCTGTAGAACAAGCATGAAAACTGGGCACGGAGCTTTAAGGGTGAGGGTTGTGTCACAGGTATATGTGTCTCAATGAAGCCAGAGCCAATCCCTAATTCTTACAAGATGTATATTTAGTGAAATAGACATATGTGCATTTGTCAGACATGACTGTCACATACTTTTGCACAGTTTTATGCGTTTAAGAGCTTTCCGTGTAGGACATTTGTAACAGGTGAATTTGTAACAGCCTAACAGGTGAAGAAATGCGGATTTTTTCAGCTCTGTGCACATAATGAAAATGCTTTAAAGCTTTAGTAGATGCTAATGTTTTCAAGGTTTTATGCTGATTCTGTTCATGTAGTCCAGAGAACATGTACTTTTAAGATAAAATTCAAAGCATCTTAAGACTTTCGAGCAAAAAGCTGAATTCTTCTCTGTCAATATTGGTATGCCTATGTAGCTATTCTCAAAGAACATTTTTAACACCATTGCAAATCCATGACTTGGTTGTTTTCAGAACGTTACCCTTGGAAAATGGAACAATTTAATATTAACTGTGGTTTGGTGCATCCTAAACAGCTCTGCTCTCCAGCCTTTACCTCCCTTCAAATTACTCACAACTTTATACCTGCTCTGGTCTGTCTTGGGTGAGCCATTGGCACACATGCAAGACCTCCAGATGTTTGCAGCAGTTATCCCAGAATATATGATAGCAGCACCCCTTTTGTGATGTTGCATAGGAACAGCAATGGATCACAGGATCTCCCACTGTAAATCCAGCATAGGATTGGGCTACTTGATTAATGTAATAAAACAAGGCACAGATATGCATATAAACCAGGGAGCTGTGGGGAACCAAGTTTCTCAATTCCTTTGTTTTCCTTGAAAAAGGCATCATATGTTATAGATCAGCATGCAGTTTTCTCTGCCTCCATTGAGCTATAACAAACCTTCTGAAACAGCCCAATTCTATTTCCTTCTCATGCTGTCTAATTTTATTAATTCCACATTTATATGATATCATTAACTCAAAGATTCCTAAATAACCTCCTAATTTTTGGAGTAAATGGTTTGAAGACCATATTTTTATCTCTATTTTTGAGCTTGTCCTATAAAAGAAAACCAGGCTCTGTCGGCACGTTGGTTCTCACCAGTGCACCGTAAGGGCTAAATTAAGACAATAGTATTTAATGGTCTATAATTAGTTTAGCTGATTTCAGCTCAGTCTCTCCCAGGAAGAAGAGTTACCTTTGTGATTCAGCTCTCTGGTAGAAATGGGAATCTTGCTAAAGTCCTGTTGAACAGTGAGATTCAAAGAGAAAGTCAGATAAGAAAAGCATGCGACAGTTTTCCATGCAGGATAGAATCAGGACTCATTAAGCATCTCTTTTATCAATACTGACCATACTTTAAGGCTTAAGCTCTAACAATTATTTCCTGAATTGAATACTGTGTTAAATATTCTATAACAACTATGTATTACTTTTTTAAAACAATGTACAGGTTGGATAAATAATTTATATATTTGTCTGCTTACTTATTTTTAAATGTGATTTCCCTATTGTGTGCAATTGCAACAGCTGTTCTTCTTATGCCATCTTCCAGGATCTTCCTGTCTGTGCTGCGTTATCTAAAAAATGCATTTCTTAAAAGACGATCCAATTAATGACACAATTTGTTCATCTTGCCAAGTGATCTTTTTCAGATGACCTTCACGGCCGAAGTTACTTGGGATTATAAGGTGTTAAATAGGTCAAGACTCTGACATGGCTGTTTTGCATGTGCTGATGACAAAGGGCATCACATTTCTTTGGGTGTCTCCACTTCCCTCTTGATGTTTCATATGGGATTTGTTTGATTTTGCAGATCATTTACAAAACAAAAACATCATGAATCAACTTCACTGTAAATAGCAGAGAACAAGAATTTATTTGTAGCATGGTAGATAATTACCTGTGCAGCACATGTGATTAATGTTACAGAACCACAACCAGACCATAAAAAAGTTTGAGAATCTTCAATACTGTTGGGAGAACCAAAATAACTTCCTGTTCACATGGCCTACACACTATGAAAGAATGGTGGCAAGCTATCTATAAAGCTCAGGCACTACCCATTCAGGGTTGCCATATGTCGTGAAAAAAAGGAATAATCCCAATTTTGGGGGACTGTGTTCACATATGGCAAATGGGAAAAGGGTTCTGTCCCGAATTTGTGGAAGAAAATTATGGCAATCCTATACCTATCATTCATAAAGGACCCTCCCTTTATTTCACACACACACACACACACACACACACACACACACACACACACACACACACACACACACACACACACGTGTGTGTGTGTGTGTGGCTTTCGAGATGTTCAGGAGACAGCTACAAATCAGCAGTTGCCAGTTTTTGGTTTCCTGAATTGAAAAGAGAAAAAAATGACAAACTATTAGGAAAAGAGTCAGTCATATGAACACCAAATGTTGAGCTCTGTAGTATTGCTAGGGGAGTGTGAGCTGCTCCAAGTGACACACATGAGGAGATGGGTGACACCACTATTGGCCAAAAAAAATTTATATCTTGGTATTTTAAATAATACCATAATGTTATATATTGATTATGTGAGATTTCATGAAGAAGGCAATGAAACAAACCATGTTGAAATGCCTCTATTCTGTCAAAATTATAGCCAAAATGCCAAATGTTACATGTCCATTACCCAAGGCAGGAGGTCCAACATAGGGGTGACATACTGGTCTCCAACACTAGTTGATGCAACCCCCAGTGACATCACAGAGCTCACATAATGGCCTTAATTGTATGTTGGCACAGACAGCTATTATTTAATCTTACTTGCAACACATTATGCATAATTATAAATTAATCTATTTTTCATGATTATTATTTCTTGTACATTCTTAATTATACATATACATGCACTCCCCTGTCTTTGTGGATCTGGAATCTGCAACCTCCATACCCATTCTCTTCCATACCTATTATCTTCATTTAGCTTCTCCACCTGGGGCAAAGAACAAATCTCTATCTATCTACAGAATTTATATATCGCTTTTCAGCTAAAAGTTTACAAAGAAAATGAAAAAAATTAATAGCTAATTAATAGCTTGTGTGTCTTCCTTTTACTGAACGCTAAAACAAGAACTCAAAAGACAGGCAGGCAGCCTGAATGCTAGAGGGACACAATCAAAACATTCACTGACTGCAATCTTAGGCATGTCTACTCAGAAGAAAGTTCTATTGTGTTCAATAGTACTTATTCCTGGGAAAGTGTGGTTAGGATTTCAGCCGTAGTCTCTATCATGTTCATCTAAGGCTACAATCCAGAATAACTACGGGATCTTTTACACAGATGTAGTTATGGTGCCACCTATGGGAAATGCAAACAGCAATCCAGAGCAAGTGCCTCTTATGTCTTTCCGTAGTTACTCTGGATAGTAGGGTTACTCTCCTTGTAATTACATATATAAGGTTGACATCCCCAGTGCTGTCAATTAAGTCAACATTTATGGAGATTGGGTTTCACTGACTTAGATGTTGGCTCCAAAGTGGCTTAAATCTAACTTCTTTTCATTGCTAGGGCATGAACAGGCCTGCCATTTTTCCTCTCAGTACCAGTACCAAATTCTTCAATGAGAATTTCATTTGCTGTAGATCTCAGTAGTATGTTGCCTTGATACAATTTTCAAAGCCAGACAATGACAAACATGTCACTATACTTTTGAAAGCATACACTATACATATATGTACATTGTATATTAAGTAAACAGACAACCTGGAATTAGAGCTCAAGAATACCACTGGAAGAGCATGATTTCCAGCCATTCATATATCACAGCACCTTCTGTTTCAAAATTGTCAGTTGTCAGTTGCGTCATCCCCTCACATCGTCTCTGTTCCTGGCAATTATTCCTCCTGGGTTGGCAGCTGAGACACTGTTGTTGGTGCAGCTGCTGCAAAGCCACCTGAGCACAAAGCTGAGGTCATCCTCCTGAGGCTGACTATCCAGGCAGACCTGGCTTGATAAAGTCATGAAAAGTTGATCCAGAGGCAAGAGAGCTCTGGTATGATGCACCTGGATCCTTCCACACAGAAGTTTCTCCTGCTAATCATACAGAATTAGTACATGCACACTGCAGGTTCACCCACAGGGATACCATGTGCATATACAGTATTTATTCAAGGCTTTTCACACATCAGGGCCTACATGCAAACCTAAGCACCATCAAGCAAAGACTGTGTCTGTTCCAAAACCAGATGGCTTGATTTACAACATTTAAAAATAAGCCACAAAGGTTCTTCATAGAAGTAACACTAGAGAAAACCCTCAAGAGAAATAACAACCAGTGCCAAACCCACTGTCACTAACCCTACAATCCTGAGTAACTACGGGTGCACGTAAGAGACTTTACGTGTACCCGTAGTTACTGCACCATCTAGTGAAAACCTATGGGAAATTCATATTGCAATCCAGAGTAATTTGTTCTTACACCGGAGGAAGGACTCCCCATAGTTACTCTGGATTGCGCCCTATGACTGATCCAATACCATGTACATAAGTGAAACTTCGCATCTCACCACCTCCTTTTAGCTCATGCTGTCTTCTTCCACATTCAGAGTATGATAGGAGTAGCTCCACTCACCATCAGTTTCTCTAACCCTTTTTTCTTACCCTTCAGCCACCAGCTGTCATCCAGAAACAACTTCTGAAGCCTACGAACTTTAATCTCTCTCTCTCTCTCTCTCTCTCTCATATATTCACCTACATAACTTAGGAATTGTAAATTATCTTACAGCCTTTCTTCTATTTTTTAATGGAGAGAAGAACATCTTTGGGCCAACTATTACAAAACAACTTGAACTGATTCAATATTCATATTTCTTTTACTTTTCCTGTGAAGCTGGAATTAGTTTCTTTTCTTTGTTTCTTTTTCTTTTTTCTTTTAATTAAAATGTTTCTTTCCTACCTAGTTGTTGTGCATACTGAATCAGATTCTTAGGATCTCTGGTGATGTGCCTGAGAAATGGGTCTACATTATTGAAAAATATCTGAGAAACTGGCACTATGGCTGCAGACCTACGCATACTTACATGGGAGGAAACCCTACTGAACTCAGCAGGGCTTACCTCCTAGTGAAAATGCATAGGATTATGTGGCATTAATCTTAATACATGTTGCTACAATCAGTTACTTCATGCAGTAGTTTTTGTTTCTGCAGAACTAACAGTAATAAGACACTCTACAATCCAGACATTGGATGTGCACCCATAATTACAGCACCACCTAGTGAAAACCTATGGGAAATTCATATTGCAATCCAGAGTAAATTGTCCTTACACTGGAGCAAGAACTCCCCATAGTTACTCTGGATTACACCCAATATTATCCTCAGCCACTGAGAAAAATGTGACAGTAATTACTCCTTGAAAAAGGAAGCACCAGGCCATTGAATTCATGGAAATCACTGATTATGTGCATATAAACCCACTGTGTTGGGCTTGATACTTATGTTATCCTGTTATGATGCAGATCAGGTGTGACTCCATTAAAGTAAAAGGAATTATATCAACTAAACAGTGCAATCCTATGCATGTCTACCCAGAAACAATGTCCATTAAATCCATGGAACTTCTTCTCAGGGGGAGTGTGTATAGGATTGCAGCCCTAATAATGACATGGAAGCCATGGGAAAATCAGATAAGCCGCTATAAAGCTAATGATGCTAATCTAGAAAGCATGACATTCAATTATAATCCATTTGTTCCAAAACCTTGTGCAGCCTATGAAAAATCTAGCCACCATCTTCTTTGGACATTGAACCAGGCCCTGTGATTTATGTAATTCCTTGTACTGTCTTGGGGTTGCTCTTGGCATATTACAATGTCACTGCCAGAGGAATAAGACCCATGGTCTTCTCTTCTTTAGAGATGGACCACGACCAAAAATTCAGATCTGAAGAGCCTCTTTGAAAAAGTCTTTGAAAAAGTTTGTATCTGGACATGGATCTTAACTCAACTATTCATATCCATTCTTAATACCATTATTAACTGTATGCTTTTCACTCACTCTCAAATCAAACCAATTACATTTTTCAACCATCAACTCAGACATTTGTAAGTGGAAGTACTATAGATATTTTCCATGGAAGAAAACCATTGATTTTTTTTATTAATGTCCATAACTTGAAGGTAATAATCCCATTTCTTTCTTTCTTATGGATATCATTGATGTCTTAGTAACTAGATGTATTATATTTCTGGACTCGGAGGTATTTGATAGCTCCATGTTTCTCATTCTATTCTAATTAATAGACTTCAAAGCATCTCATTCTTTTCTTTTTTTGGTATGTATGTGTACGTGTGTGTGTGTTTGAGAGTGTTTGCTTTGCCCTTTTAGTAAAGGGCATCATTCTCCAGCCTCTGGGTTTGCTTCCATTTTTGCCACAATGCATCTGTTGCAATTAATGCATTGAAAGGCCATTACAATTTCTGTTTCTCCGCCCGCCATTTTTTGCACGCTCTAAGACAAATGGCGACAACAAAATACAATTCATTCCATACTGTCACCCCTTTGTCCTGACCAGAACAACTCGATCGTGTTGAAGAAGGCATGAACCATATCAACCAAGACATGAAGGAGGCCGAGAAAAATTTAAAAGATTTAGGGAAATGCTGTGGCCTTTTCATATGTCCTTGTAACAAGTAGGTACTGGGTACCGGCTCTGCTCTGTACTGTCCAGTTCTTTGTCATAAGTGATGTCTGAAGTTTTCTTTTCTTTTTGTCTTTTTTTTTGGTTCCTTTCCATCTGCTTCATACTGTGGGGATAAAAAAAAATACTTGTATTTAATCAGAACAACTGGAACGCATCGAAGAGGGAATGGACCAAATCAATAAGGATATGAAGGAAGCAGAAAAGAATTTGACGGACCTAGGAAAATTCTGTGGTCTTTGTGCCTGTCCATGCAACAAGTAGGTGCTGCCTGTCTGCCTGCCTGATCTCTTGAGCACTCAAGGCTGATGTCAAGGAGCAAAGCCTTGTGACGCTCATCCTTGCTTAAGGCACATGGGCAGGATGAGCATGTGGCATGCAGAGAGAACAATTCTGGTTCCAATGCATTCATCTCATAGTGTAGACCAGAGGTTCCCAAACTTTGCAGACCAGCAAACCACTCTTGCCTTTAAAATTCTTGCCAGACCACCCTTTATGCTCTACTGTCAGCTTTCAAATTCCCAACCACCAGCGATCCAACACAGTTGATTCCCCTGTAATGAATGCTACTGCCTGGAAACTTGAATGTTGACACAAGGGCCAACTGGCTTTGTTCGCATCAATCCCAATAGGGAAGGGGGAGTGACCATGACTGTTCATACTTCACTCTCCCCTCTACAGATGGGCTCTGCTGTGAACCAGATGAGACCAGGATAATGTGGTTCCATCAACCCATTAGGAACCACTTACTGTCGTCTCAAAGATCAACAGTAGCTTGTGGGTTTATTGTTTGGGAACCACTGGGTGTAAGCAATTCCTGTGGAATTACTGTAGATGCATTAAAATCAGGCATACCACTGCAAAATCTTCACTGTGATAACATTTTGATGATTTCAACATTTTGCAGAGTGTGTACTTACTATATAGCATGGATAAACTTCCAAAATCATGACAGTATTGATAGAGTGCTTCCATGGCTCAGCACTACATAAAGACATCATTTGAAACAAAACCCTTCTGGGGGAAAGGAGACCAACTTCCATATTACAATAGATAATTGTCCCCTTCAGACCTGGGTAAGTGCCATGATGTCTTGCTTAGCTGCAGGCGATGGGGAGTACAAAATTTAGCAGGAAATCTGAAGCCATGTTGCTGATTGTTGTTCCCCAATTGAGCACAGCGTACACCACGTGGAAATGTTGAAATGAGCCGAGTTTGCTTGCATGTTCTTGCCACAGAATGAAAATGCAGCATTAAAATGTGATGTGTGGACTTTGAATTGAGAACGTAAATGTGCAAGAATAGGCTTTTGGCAGATAACAGTATTAGCATGCACAATTGCACGAATGTATGGCTAGCAGAGTATTTATAAGGAGGCGGTCCAAAAAGGTGCACGTGTCTCTGTACGTGTAGCATTTTCTTGGTTAGCCCAACTTTATAGCTAGATACTCACCCACTCTGAAGCATTTAGGGCTGTGGTTCTCAAGCGTTTCAGCCTAGGACCCTGTTCTAAGAATTGCAATTTGTCCGGAACAACCCCAACCACCAAAAATTATGTCTTCATCCTGAAAATGATGTCATTGCCAGAAGTGACATCACTGTGATTCCAGAGGTCCTCCATGTCTACTCAGAAGTAAGTTCCATTGTGTTCAATGAGACTTACTCCCAGGAAATAATGGACTGCTGCCTGAGTGTCCCATTCCTAGACAGTGACGCCCACTGCCAGATTCTAAGATGGCCATACCCAGGTTTTCACAACCCACCTGAAATGAAGTCTCACCCCCACTTTGAGAACCACTACTTTAGGAAGAGGCAATAGCAGACTCTTAACACAAACAATACTCTGTTTAGCTGTTTCCTCAGGTAGGAGAACTTTTTATATCCAGATTTGGGCATACACATGAAATCTAGCTAATAATAGGAATCATTTTGTATTTCCTCCCAAGAGACTCGCTGAAACTGGTGTCAAGTCTGAGAATCTAATGGGCTTCTGTCAGGTCCAATTTGTAATCTCGGACAGTTTTAGTTCTCCAGTGACCCATAAGGATGCTGCACATGTTAATATTATCTGTCATGACTGGTATGCCTGAATTTTAATTTCTCTGTGGTGACTCAGTCAAAGATGGCTCTTCTGAAACACTGCAGTCCAATCCAGATAGCTTCTCTCCTCCGAGTTCATTTCCAAGGCCTGGACATTTTAAGATTTTGTTAGAACTGAAATATCCATTTTTGCCTGTTTCCTGCTCGCTGTGTAGGCCGTTCCTGCTAGTGCATTCAGAGAATGTCGAGCCACTGGGGCAGCCGTGCTTTTCCGAGAATGCTTCACTTCTTATTCATGCCTGTAGTTGGTGCATGAAGACAATAGAGAAGAAATTTCCCTTTCTGATGCTCAACCGCTACACATGCTTGTATTTTATTTTGATGTTTATTTTCCTGCACTCATCCCACTATGGCCTAATTTTACTTTTTGTCTCTGTGGACAAAGGTTTGTACATCAACTATGGATGTATGGTTACTATTTCCATGTACCGATATATTATTACAATAACTCATTAAGCTGCCCTGACTATAACCCTCTATGGTACTGTGTTTAAAAGAAGCCAGATCTATTGCTTTGTTCTGATTTTTTTTAACCTAAGCTCGTTGCTGTGATGTATCCATGGTTTGGTTTGTGTCCATGTCTGTCTGGCAATATGTTTTGTATGTTAGATGTCCAAAATCCATGTGAAATCCATGTGAAATACAGCTGAATGTTTCCTATAAATTTTTAATTGTCTCCCTTTTTTGGAAAAACCTCCAAAATTTCAATCAAGCTTCAAAAATTGTTGTCAATCTGGCATTTGCAATTTACTCCCTGGAAAGGAAAATTCGACATATCACAGTTGTTGGGGCAGCAAACAAAATGGGTTGGTTCAGTTTATGATATATCGGTATACCAGAATCTCCCCCATTCATTTGCTTGACTCAGCTTGTAGCTTGATGAAATAATGAAACATGGGTCTTTTTTTACAGTTGTCTCTCTCCATTTGTGCTTTGTTACTCACCTTCTGTTCTTACATAGGCTTAAATCAAGTGATGCTTATAAAAAAGCCTGGGGCAATAATCAAGATGGGGTTGTAGCCAGCCAGCCTGCCCGTGTTGTAGATGAACGAGAACAGATGGCCATCAGCGGTGGATTCATCCGCAGGTGAGGGTTTTTTCCCTCCTCTCCAGTCCTTTTCTTCCTTCTTTCCTGTCACTGACATATCGACAGTGTTCCCATATGGTCCTAGAGAGGAAGAAAGTGCGTATCTACTGTTGTTCCTAGCACTGGCCAAGTTAATTTCTCCAACAATTTCAAAAATTTCCACTGAGATTACATGCCAGATTTGGAAGAGATTCTATAACCCTGAAAATATGACCCCAAATAATTGGACTCTTGAAAACATAAACTTTGTCTCTTTCTATAGAACCAGAAGAGTTTATAATAAGTGCCGTTTACCATTAATTCTAATCCAGTAGGACAGTAGTTCTCAAGCATTTCAGCCCCGGACCCCCTTCTGAGAATCACAACCTGTTCGGGACCCTACCAGAAATGACATTACCGTGGTGCCAAAACTCCTCCATGTCTACTCAGATGTAACTCCCATTATAATCAATGAGACTTGCAAGAAAGTATGGATTGCAGTTAAGTATCCCATTCCAAAATGGAAGCATCCAGTGCCAGATTCCAAGATGGTGGCACCAAGCTTTTCATGACCTCCCTGCCTGAAATGAAGTTGCAACCTTTGAGAACCACTGCAGTAGGAGCTGGGAGAACAGCTTTGAAGAATGAATCCAACATCCACATCTTCTCCCCTTGCTCACTCTCTCTGTCCCCACCCCCACTTTTCACTTCTTGGATTTGCAAAATAGATGTCCAGGGACCTCAGAACAAGAAGTCCCAATAACATCAAATCCAAAATCTGATTTGCTAGGGGAAAAAATGAGACTGCCCATGCCCTCATTGGCAGAGACTAATTTCCCTTTTCTGTACCAGATGTGCCAGAGGGAGTATTGTAGATTGGCAAAATTGTTTTTGCTGCTTCAGACATATGAGAGAAGTTCAGGAAACCAGCAGACTCTGGAGAACACAAGACAGATGCACCAATTATGTTCCCATTTCACAGAAGGGCAGAGAGTCTGCTGGTGTCTGTCCATTTTTTATTTTTTTGCAGGGTCATGGTTCAATTTTGGTGTATCCAGTAATTATAAATAATTTAGGATCTCACCAGCATAATGCCTCCCGGTTTCTAAATTAATAATGCAGTAGTTCTATCACTTTAGAGCAGGGACCAACCTTTTCGCAGAAGGGCCACATTGTCTGTCTGATGTTGGAGACTGAAAGAAAAAAAAGATTTTTTTTTTACATTTTAAATTTGAATAAATTTACATAAATGAATATGTTAGTGATGGAACTTATGAATGAATGAATGAATGAATTCAAACCAGTTCATAAACTCTTTCCAACACACACAGAGAGGGTGATCTTCAAACCAGCTCATAAGCACCTTATACACAGAGAGGAGAGCTGTGTTCAGCCTCTCCAACCCTCAAAATACCCACCCAAGGTGTGGAGAGCAGAGCTCCCCTCACCTCTGGAGGATTACAAGATTTGCCTGAAGAACCAGATGGAGGCTTGCCAAAGGCCACATAGGGCTTCAGAGCCAGGGTTTGGAGACCCCTACTTTAGAGGCTGCTACCTGACTTAAAGGAGGTGGCTGTAATAGTAACTCAGCAGTAATGCTTCCCCCAAGTAGCACCTTGATACACAGAGCCTAATGTGTTCTGTAAGTTTCACAAACCACCAAAAATTGAGGCCAAAGCCATTGGTGGGTTCCAGACCCACAGTTTTAGAACCAATAAAGGTTATGAGTGATATTTACGATGGATTATAACTTGCATAGCTATGCCCCATTTTAAAATATAACTGTGTAACTACATATAATAACACATTTAAGATAGCAGCACATGTAAAAGCACTCACAACAAAGGAGAATCATGGTGCAAAAGGTCACTGTTCCAAGATTTGACAGGAAGAACAAGGATTGTTCTTTACATGAACCATCACAAACAGTCTCAGCATATTCCAGGTGAATGTGTAAATATACACAGTGGCTAAGTCTGTGTTCTTTGCTGACCTATAGGGTAACAAACGATGCCCGAGAAGGTGAGATGGATGAGAACCTGGAACAAGTCAGTGGCATCATTGGAAATCTCCGTCACATGGCCCTCGATATGGGCAATGAGATTGACACACAGAACCGCCAAATTGACAGGATCATGGAGAAGGTAAGGGATGACTTGATAGGGCGACAGAACTGTATGTAACATTCACCAAGAAGAAACACAACTGGAGCTGTTCATTGGGAAAGCACTGTATTTTCATTTGTTTTGTACAGTAGGTGGCCCCTCGTTATCCCCAGCAGTTCTGTTTGTAGAATCCTCATGCATGCCAAATTCTATATGAAACCAAATCACATGGATTTCAGGGTCCACTGAACTCCAGACATGACTGGACCCTTGCTCTAGTCATGTCTGGAGCTGTGCTGAGGCCAATGGAGGCTGCATGCTGCCTCACAGGTCACAGAATGATTTCAAGAGGTCCTGAAACAACACTTCCATGTTTCCAGAAGTAGCCTTCTAGAACCTTTGGAGGCTTTTGTATAGCTCATGAAGGCTGCATGCAGCCTCCATGTGCCTCAGAAGAGCCTCTCCATAGAAATGCCTCCAGAGGTCCTATACAGGTTGATTGAAAAGTAACTCCCTATATTGTAATTTATAAATATTTTAAAATAGGGAGTTACTTTTCAATCACCCTGTAGATCCTAGAGGCCATCTGTGTCCTCTCCAAGGCTCAGAATATCTTCTGGAGCTTTGTTTCTTGACTTCTAGTTTTCTTTTCATTGACTTCTGACTTTAGATTGGGTTATAAATGGGGTATATTTAATAACTCCTGCAAAATTATGGGGCCAACACAACATGTAGTAGGGACTAGGCACCAGCATTTCATCTAACTGTTCATATAAATGAATTAATATGTCAGGAAGAACACTCTTTTGCTGAGGTTTGTTCAGGGTTAGCTATACAAGCAGAGGCTAAGAGTCTGCTGAGCAGACAGAAATTCTAGTAGACCAACACCCCAAAATTGGTGAAAGTGGTAACACACAGTGCACTGTCAGGTTATGGGCAGGAATCCGGTAGAGGACCTTGCTCCTGGAACCCCGCCATGGTGCAGCTCTTGTTCCGTTGGAACATGGTCCATAGTGAAATATTCTGCCTTTCAATTCTGTTTGCCTTTCTTTCTCTCCCCTCCAGGCTGTTTCCAACAAAACCAGGATTGATGAGGCCAATCAACGTGCAACAAAGATGCTGGGGAGTGGTTAAGTCCCATCAAGTGCAGATCCTTCATAACACTGTCTCTGGGGACAGCACTTTCATGCTTTTATCATGGTATTTACCGACTAGGTTTGCACACATGCACATATCAATCCCTCTTTGGCCCCCTTTGTAAATGTTGTCCTGTGTAGGTTGTCAAAAAATGCTTTCCAAAAAATGATACTTGTAAATTATTTTTCTTTTCCAGATCTCTTTCTTTCCAAAGGTTGTATATAGTACTGATTTGATGGCTATATTGCTCATGACAATGTTCAATTTGTTGGGATGGGTTTTTTTCTGTTCTGTCTGTCTGTTTTTGGTTGACGGATTATTTTCTTTGACAACTCCCTGTTGTTTTGCTGAATGACAAACATGTAGGAATGCTCGGCGTGCTGTTCAACTCCTAACTCTACAGTATTGTTCTTGTAAAACTGTTAACATTCCACAGAGCTGCGACCAGAAGTCCTTTCTTTGGGTGTCATGTTGTTCAAACTCTTAAGAATTTGGTGTTTTCTCGGTTCTTCTCCATTGCCGTCATCTGTTGTTATGAGTTCATGATTAGACAATGTGGAATTATATAACTTACAACAAGCATTGCACTAAAACAAAAAAATAATAATAAAAAACAAGTGACGTAATTTATGCATTTATTGCATGAAACATAGACTTCTAGCCTCCTTAACTTAAGTGAGATCGTTCCATGGCAGTAGCAACATCAACAACGAAAAAGAAAATTCCAAATTAGCATGCTCAGTATTGGGACACTGTCAGGACTATGTTATACCAGCAAGTTTGCAGTAGTACCACTTCATTTCTTGTCAATATATATATATTATATATATATAAATATAAATATATATAATGAGCCATGTTCATTTTTTTCCTTTTTTCTTTTTTTCTAATTATTATTTTAAAAGAGATGGATTTGGCACTCATCATTTAACCATTGCCAGCAAATTAACCGTTTGGCTGAAACTATGTCAAGGAAAAAACAAAAGCAACAACAAATAAGAAATTGGTGTAATATATACAGTTTGTCTGCTGCTTTCAGACTGTCTTTTTCGGGGGTGGGGGGAATGGCTACCGTACAAAATGTTGCAGAGAAATGTAATTTTTATAAGGCTCTTTCTCTTTCTGTCTCTCTCTCTTTCTCTCTCTGATCCTATCCCTATGTGGTTTGTTATCAGTACAGTTCTCTGTTGCTTACCTAGAGCTATGCACACCAAGATCACTGCAATGTTTAGTAGCTGAGTTATTAAGTAAAAAAAATTAAATAAAAAATAACCTACATGAATGAACTCTAGATAAAACTGTGAGATTAAATATAGTTGCCGCATGTAATATGAACTTCCTTCTGTCTCCTGTCCGTTTGTGACGTGATTGACATTTTGTAGCTAGTTTAAAAATATTAAAAATTATAGACCTCAGACCTTCTAAGGCTTTTTAAATCCATTTTGTTGGCTGTTTGTCATTCATACATTATTTTTCATCCATTGGGAAGAAAACAACCAGGACCCAAAGAGTTGCCCCTGTAATTTTTCTCACATGAGACGTGGAACCCTAAACCAAAAGAAAGATGGTTGATGTTCATGGACAGACCAGAGAAGTTGTCTTTTCTGTCCCCGCCCCTAATATTTAGAAAGCAGAAGACAGAGTAAATCCTGGAGGAGCTGCCAACCTTATAGGTCAACTTCAGTGGAGTCCTTGCATGAATCAGATCACCAGATGCCAGATCACCAGACGGTGACCAGACGCCGAACCCAAAATTCCTGACATCCAAGCCAAAATTCCTTCCCTGTTGAAAAGAGGTAGGACACCCCCCAAAAATGTATGACAAATGTAGGACATGTTAAAATAAAGCTAAAACACTCATATTTCTTTTCTATGCTTGACTTCAACACTATAGTATTTCATTTAAAATTGAAAACCTTTTTGCAAGAGCTGTTTTCACCAACAATGGCACAAGTGAAGTGGCTCAAAGCAGACATGATCTTCTCCCAGAGACTCCAGCCCCAAAATTCCTGTTCCCATCATCCAAAGACATAAAAGTGACTCAAAGCAGACCTGATTCTGAACCCAGACCCTTAAGACCCTAAAGCTATTTGCAGCACCAGAAGTCATGCAAGTGACTTTCAGACATGGTTCTGATGCAGACAACCAGGTCATTCCCAAAGCACTTCCCAGCACCCAAACACATTCTAGTGACAATAGACATGATTCTGACCCAAGTCCTTCCAAAAGCAGTTTAAAGCACTAGTACTCATGCAAGAGGGTGGGTGGGTGGATAGGTAGGCGGCTGTGTGGGGAGGAATAGGTGGGTGGGGGCAACAGATACTCAGTCACACATAAACACACAAACACACACACACATACAGCATGCACTCATTGAGACACACATAAATACACACACACACCATGCAATCACTCAGACACACACACACACACACACTATGCAATCACTCAGACACACAAACACAAAGCATGCACTCACGCACACACAAATATATACACAGATTATGCATTCACACACACACACACACACACTCATAAACACACTAACCCTTAGGCTGCTCCTGCCTTCCTGCTGGAGGGGCCCAGGGAGGGGGCTGTAGTGGCCATGGGGGGCTGAGGCAATGGCGAGCAGCAGCAGGCTGCCATGTGGAGCTATGTAGGAGGTGGAGGTTGCTGGAGAGGCAGGGCTGGCTAGCAAGGCTCTAGAGGTGGTGAGGAAGCCGTGGGAGAGACAGGGCTGTCTGGCAAGGCTGCATGGTGACGCAGAGAGTGCCACAGAGAGAGTGGGGCCACTGAGCCTCAGGATAAGCCGCAGCCAAGGAGAAGCGGCAGAGGAGGCAGTGGTTGCGTAGATGGAGCCATTGCAGCCTGCAGGAGAGCCTGCCATGTCTCGCTGTTTCCTAAGACCTCTGGGGGTTACCGAACATCTGGTCAGCCTAGATCACCTGCACTTGGGAGATGCATGATACATCTGCAAGTGAAACTATACAAGAAGCAGGAGTAATGAGGAGGATTGTTTACCTGAGAACCAGGATAACAGTGGGTTTGTAGTTAGAAATGAAAGATCTGGGTTCATATCAGCTTGCTTGGCCAGGCTTCTTTCTGGACTCCCTGGGGCCAGTCACTTTTGGTCTCACCCCACCTCACAGAGCTGTAGTGAGGACAAAAGGAAGGGAGAAACCATGCATACTATCCTGATCTCCTTGGATGAAGGGCAGTATAATAATGTAAGAAAGTTTTTTTTTTACTGAAATGCAGCTATGAGGAACAAGAGTGCTAAACTCTTTCCCCACAAACTATTTTCCCAACTTAATCTCAGTTTCTTTGCTCTCCGCAGGAGAAAAGATCCTCAGTCCACAGATCTTTTTTTCCTGTTTGGAGAAAAGTGGTTTAGAGCTAGAATGATTTTTAGCGCATACCCCTGGGAAAAGTGTTAAGCAGCTTTTCTCCATGCCACTGTTCTGACAAAATTCAGACCACTGCAACTTTATTTAAAAAAAATAAGCACAAAACCCATAAGCAGACAACTAGTCCCCATTTCACATCTAGGTTGGCTTGAGTGATACATGCACAGGCTTGCCTATCTAGTTGATGTGAGTGGCCTTTTCCACATTTTGACATTATAAAATCTGACTATGTTGTTCATATTATCCTATTATCTTGATGTCCATATTACCCATATTAGCATAAAAGTATCTTATCTGTAGAAAAATTGACATGAGAGTCTGAGAGATATAATGTAAACACGTCATGAAAGAGGTATTTTGGGAAGTGACTGTTTGGGATCCAGTGCTATGGAATACACTTTAAAAATCACTAGAAAAAGAGAAAGGTGTTGGGGGAGTGGATCAGCCACACAAAAGTTCTAGACTTAGTTCCCATCTCTTTAACAGTTTTGTAGAGAAGGAGTTAAACAGAAGCTGGCTGTAAAGCATCAGTTCATTCAATGATCATGCCTGAGTAAACAGCATGCAAAAAACCTAAAGGTCATTGGTGAATGATATTCACACAATTCCAATGGGAAAAAAGAAACATATATTCTGAGGATTTTGGATTGCTTGACTTGCACACTTTACATCCTTCCGTCCAATGTGAGAAACATTGTCAGCTTTGGAAGTGCTGTTTTGTAGTGATGGCACCTTAATTGTAGTTCACTTGCCCCTCCTTTACCTAAGTTGGACTGTAACCACCAGAAGTGATGATAGCTCTGAGAACCCATCCGGTGCTGTCAGTGAACCTTCTGTCCCTACCATGTGGCACCTACTTTTGTGCCAGAGCTAGGAAAGATCTGGGAGAGGAGACAGGTCTATTGGCTGTGGTGGCCACACGTGACTGCAGCATGAGACCTGGCTCCCTGCCTTGCATCATGTGAAGCTAGTTGCTTTAAGAATCCACTTGGATGCTTTGCAGCCTGATTAGCCTAAGGATGCAATCCTAAACCCCAGTTCGGTCATCATAAGTCCCAGCACAAGTCTTGGCTCGGGGATGTTGCAACACCTGGGGGTGTTGCAAAAGTGCCATAAGGCACATCTGTGCCACTCCTGGGGAGTTAGGCCAGTGCACAGTGCACATGCGCTGGCTGGCCTGCCCACACCACCATGGGAACATGAAGCAGGTGAGTTGTGCTGGCCTAAATTGGTTAGGATTAAACCCTGAGATTCTCTGTGGTGGACTTATGGGCAGCACTTATATGAGTGATGAGGAAGGTACATGAATAAGTTTAACAGTCTCTTCAATTTTCACAAAAGAGGGAAAGAAGAGATCTACTTCACCCAGGCTGACAACATCCCTTGAATCCATCATCCCCAGCTTTCTTCCTCAGCCTTCCTGCTATTACTAGGCAGAACCCCTGTGTTCTGTAGTACTTCCTCACCTTTCCTTAGGTATCATTTAAGCCCCTTCCCCTATTCTTATGGTCTCACATCTACTGAACATTGTTGAAAAAGAAAATCCATTTCATCTGTAGCATTGGAAAGAAAAGGGTTATCTCTATCAAATGCTGTTCTGTCAGCCACTCACAGAAGTACCATTTAATTCAGTTATGCTTTCTCCCAGGTATGTGTGCTAGGATATCAGCCTTAGATTTTTTTGGGGGGGGGGAGTGGGGAGGTACAGAACATCTTTTCAGTTTGTCTTCTAAATAAAAAAGTTAAATTCCAGCAAATGATGAAGCAAATCAGGTGTGACAGAGACTATTTCCTTCATGCTTATTGAAGGTGTGTGTTAAGATTGCTGTCTCCTGAAGCATTGGGGAGGGTGTTTTTTTTTCCGTGGAACAGCTTGTTTAAGCATTTATTGGGAAGCAGTTAAATAATATATTTTAAAACTGCAAAACACAAGAGTTAGTAGACAACTTTTGCAGCAGAGAGAGCTTAGACATTTTCTTTTAGAGAGGCCATTCCAGTTAACAGCCATTCAACTGAAAATCAAATCTCTAGCAGTCCCAAGAGCAGCTGTCTGAAGTACCATGGGACATGCAAGTAAGTACCACTGGTTGGAAATACATCTTCTTGCTGCTGGGGATCCTCTGGGGAATGAGTAAGAGCAGAAGAATCAGTCATTGAAAGGAACTGACTCATAGAAACAATGATATACAATTTATTCTATTTGTTTAATTACCTCATTCTCTGCTCCATTTGCAGAGTGGTTTATAGCATTTTTCCTGTACATGTTATTGGTGTTGTCATCCAGGAGATCAGATCCGTCCTAGGCAATGTGATGAGATGTAATAACAACAAAGAGGACAAGCGCTCCCCCCACCCAAATATAGGATACCCCAAAAATGTATTGCATAGAATTTATTAATTACAAGAAGGCTACATGCCGCCTGTTCAGAAGGAAAAGGAGGACAATAGTTTTTTTTTTCCAAGAACACAAAGGTAAAAAAGAGAACATATGGTCACCCAGGTCAGCGGTGGGCTTCAGGAGGTTCTCACAGGTTCTATAGAACCCTTTGCTGATGAGCGCCTGGTTCTGAGAACCAGTTACTAATGGGACAGAGAACCTGTTGTTAATTTAGGTTATTAGGACATAAGAACCTGTTGTCAAGTTATTAAATCCCTCCACTGGTCACCCTGCTACTAGGTGAAATGGAGCCCTTAAGCACTATACCAGAGGAAAGTAGATCTCGCAATACAAGTACTCTGCTATCAAGGCATTGAGGCACCTTTTCAGGGGAAAAGTAAGTATCCCCTTATCAAGGGAAAAGGGGAATATCGGGGCGGGGGGAAAGTACAGTAGCTTTACAATTGGATCATTTAAACTCAGGATCTTTTAAGATACTCTGAATCTTTTAAACTTGTGAGCCCTTTTGGGACATTTAATTATTTGATTGTGTTTATAAACCACTATTTGTTTTAAAACAATATATAAACATTTTTATTAGTAACGTTGATGATGACGATGTCAACTAACAGGATCCCAGAATGCTCCTCCTTCTTTAGAATCAGCACATGCTGCATGCAGTTACAAGCACTATGAACAGGGCACAACTACAGAAGTACTATGCCTCCAACCTTTATTAGAAAATACATTTTAAACCTCCTTTGTATATTTTTACGTGTAACAGAAAACAAGCAGATAGCAGCAGCAGAATTAAAGTCTCCTTGAATTATTCCTTGAATAAATGGGGTAACTTCCGGAGAAATAATAATAAAAATTAATCAGAATAATAATCAAACATGGGTTAAGGAAGGCAGGAGACATGGCAATTGATAATGATAAACAAGAGACCACTATAAAGAAGATCCTGTTTCTGGTGCCATCACCTCACGAGAATTTGAAGCATCCAGAGCTGGGCCTCCAGTGAATATCTACAACCAGGTAGATTTGTACAACAGCAGTCGGTCCTTCTTTATGTGTATAATCCACAATAAGTCTGATTTCTAATATCTCCCTTTAAAGAATTTGTTAGTCAGGCTTGAAGAAATCTCTCCCTGCAGCCATAAAGACTCACTGCCAGTCAAATCTGCCTTGGGGCACAATCCAGAGTAACTACGGGAGCACGTAAGAGACATTACATGCACCCGTAGTTACTGCGCCACCTAGTGAAAACCTATGGGAAATACATATTGCAATCCAGAGTAACTTGCTTTTACTCCGGAGCAAGGACTCCCCATTGTTACTCTGGATTTCACCCTCAATCTACATTTACAATACATCTTTATAGCATCACCCCACTGAATAGCACGGAAACTACTGGCAGGGGTTCCAATAGAAAAATCTGCCTTCTGTGCAGATTTCATCACATCATATAGATTTTGGCTTTCAATTCATAAGCATAGACTTTGACAAAGTAACCCCTTCCTCATTGCAAGCAGATATATACCGAAACATGGTTCATGCACAATTAACAATAGCTTGTTTTTTTTCCCTCTACTATCCTCCCCAGTCAAAGAAGGTTTTGAAGGGTTTTGCAGGTTGAACACTGGAAATGTTCAAAAAAGATGACATGAAATAAATGTCCTTTACGCAATGGACAATGATGCTCCTCTCATACTTCCATCTTAAGTATTCAAAAGAAAAAAATGTTCTGCAACCTGCCAGAAAGAATTTGCAAATGGGAAGGAGGAGGAAGATGTTTAGCTGTCAATTTTGTTTGTTTTGTTAAGAGTCTACTCTGTTTTCCATTTAGATTTTTAATTTTAAAGATTTTCATGTACATAATAAGCTTTGTTATGTTATAGTCAAGTGGTTCTCAAGCATTTCAGCCTAGAATCCTCTTGACTAATGAAGTAATGCCATGGCTGGAAGTGCAATCAAACTGGAAACCAAATCAATCAACCAACCAACCAACAATATTTAGGTACTGCTTTTCAACAAAAGTTCACAAAGCAGTTTTCAGAGAAAATGAATAGCTAATGGGTCCTTGTCCTAAAAGGGCTCACAATCTAAAAAGATGCAAAAGTGTTCCAAAAGAAGCCACTATGAAAGACATTGCTAGGCTGAGGAGGGCCAGTTACTAAATAAGCAACTGCTAAATAAGAGAGGAATGTCATTACAGTAATTACTTACTACATGCCTACATGTCTACTCCTAGGAAAGGACCATCACAGGTTACAAGCCATTAGGGGTGTGTGTGTAGGTGTGCATAGATAGACATAGATTTGGCAACCTTAAAATGCCAGATGCAAGGGGGAGCATCTGGATGCAGGTATCATATGTGCTTCACAAGGCATCTGGTGGGCCACTGTGTGATACAGGAAGCTGGACTAGATGGGTCTTTGGCCTGATCCAGTGACGGCTCTTTTTATGGAAGTAAGTCCTATTGTGTTCAAGACTTACAGGAAAGTACAGATTACCACATATGAACTGCAAAAAGCAGTTTTACATACTTTGAATTGCACATATTTTTCATAAATACCTTTAAGGCTCCAATCATGTCCATACTTTCCTGGGAGTAAGCCCTATTGAACATAATGGAACTTACTTCTAAGTAGATATGCTGAGGATTATGCTGTAAATATCCTAGGTCCCTGGGAAGAACTTTGATATTTAGAAAATGTCAACCACCTATCATGTGGCGGTGACTAACCAAAATGATGATAATGATGATGATTCCTTTTTTATATTATATTATATTATATTATATTATATTATATTATAGGTCCAACCTTGTTATACTCAAGATATTTTTAATATACTGATTTGATCAACACAAATGGTAACTGCAAGTTACAGTTTTAAAAACTGCTCTTCTACTGTTGTAGAGAGAAAGAGTCATGCAAGCAGTCATTCTGTTTTTCAGTCCCAGTATCAAACCCCTGCAAATACTGAAGCACTACCTTTTTCCATTAGGTGCAATGGAAGAGCAAGAAACCTGGAATTGGGCCTTTAAACCTATTTTCCATTATTTTATTTATACACATATTTTTTTAATCCACAGGAGGTTCTGGAATAGAACCTTTGTGGATAACAAAGGACACCTATTTATTATATTATATCCTATATGCTGCCATTGCTGAGTCCACTTATTTAATAAATGGGAATAATTTCTTTACAAAGTCATCCACAAAAGATAGGCTACATACATTTGGATTTCAAGAAGGTATATAGTCCCACAAAGGTCAACCTGGAGTTCAAAAAAGCACTACTGAAATGTCACTACTGTAATTTAGACCTTCAGTCTCCACCCCTGACTTTTTGCCTTGGTTTCCTTTTGACCTGGCTTTAGGATATACACAGTGAAAAGGGGAGGGAGGAAGATACTGGTCTAGTCCTCTTGTCCATTAAAAGCTCAGCCAAAAATACACCAAAGGCTGAGCTGAAAATATGCCCAAGTGAGGTTTGTTAATGTAGCTCTTCAAAGAAAGTGCAGGATTAGGCTGGCTTAGTGGCCAACGTCATCCAGCCACACACATAATTCATTATGTAAGATGGTTCTCTTTGGAGTACATCTCCTGGACGAGCACTCAGTTTCAAAAAACAGGAGTGAAATAACAACAGGGAGACTTTGTGAGGTCTTGTTTTTCCATATATTTTGTAGAATGCACAACATACTTTTTTAGCTAGCAAATTGCAAATACCACTTTTATCTTGAAAATTCCTGCTGCCACAAGAAGATTTCTGCAAATGGATTATCATTCCATCAGGAATAGGATTCGACCAGGAGCTACAATATGGGGGAGGGCAATTTTGATCTTTAAATAGCAGAGAGAGGTTGAAAGAGTGGAACATGCATTGAACTAATGAGTTCTGGATATAGTTGAAAGGTGTTGAAAGAGTGGATCATCAGAAAACGAATTGTCAGAAGGTGGGGGAAACCTGTAGCAACAACCACTCACCCAACCAGCTCTCTAGTTTTGAATAGTTTCCCTTCTCAAAAGGATTACTGAAAGGTAGTGCAGTAAACAGATTAAATCCCACATTGATGTTTTTTAAAGCCAGAAGTCACAGCCATAGAAACCATAAGTGGGTCATGTCATTTGTCACATAGAAAATTCTTGGCAGGCCTCCCTGCCTGCAGAGTGGCGCATTGAATTCCAATGAAAGTCGTTGTCTTCTCCAGGGTTTCTGGAGGGCTCTGGCTGTTCACAATTCACAGTGTCGCAGTGCACTGACACATCAGGCCCCGATTTCCTTGTTATTAAGTTACTGAGAAAGGAACTCTGGATTCCTCCCCCCCATTCATTTTCCTTTGCTTTGTTCAGATAAATAGTTCCATTTTTAATCAGAGAAGAGATGTTCAGTTTTCTCCGCATTGTTGAAGACATGTTGCCATAGAAATTTGAGCATATGCTTCTGAAAATATATAGGTGCAATTTCCTTTTAAAAAGCTGTTTGTTGTTGTCTATGAGTGAGCAGAATGTTGCATATAAGTGTGCCACCACAATGAAAATGAAAGGGCTGTGCTGTTTCAGGTACAGCTGCAGAGACAATCCTTGCCTGTGCATTTCAGACCCACGGATTATTTATTTATTTGTTTGTTTGTTTGTTTGTTTGTTTGTTTGTTTGTTTGTTTGTTTAATATCCCGCCTTTCCTCTCCTACAAGAGGGAGCCCAAGGCGGCTGACAAACAGGATAAAACACCATTAAAATCGAATTATAGATATAGATTAAAACATAATTAAAAAAACAATTAAAATACAATTAAATTTAAAAAGCTCAGAACAAGGTTAGGAGGCAAAAGGTTAGGATTTCAAGGTTAGGAAGCAAAACTTTTCATAGTTGGTACATCTTAAGGGCAAGAGATGTGGGGCCAATACACTGCAGGCAAATGGACTAATAGCCCAGCACTCTTCATCACTGGACAGTTTCTTTCCCCTTGTCTTCTGTTTTCTCTTTTGAAACTTACTTCCCAGCTGTGATTTCTCCTGTGTGCAGGGTGAGCATATGTCATAACCAAGGGCCCCAAAATGATGGGACACCCAAGAAAAATCTAGGACAGGACAATATGAAAGCTAAAAAACACTCATATATAATGGTTTCATTTAGTTAATTTAAACTCTATGTTGCTTATTAGTAAATTTAAAACTATTAAATTTAAAACTATAATAAAATATTCTTGAAATTTTACTCCTGCAACAACATGTTAATTCCACTAGTAAATAATATATAACTGTTATATTAACCTGTCGTTGCAGGAGTAAAATTTCAAGAATATTTGTGGGCCCTGGACATGGCTGGGCACTGGTGGGCACCAGCAGGCACTGGGCTCCTTTGGGCAGTGACTGGCACCGAGCACTGGAGAGTATCGGGGGCAGTGGAGGGTAGCAGTGGGCACCGGCCACCTCTACTAGGCACCATTGGGCAGCAGGTACCACTGGGTACCACCATACAGTGCACAGTGGGTGCCAGCAGGCAGTGGATAGGGCATCCCTACCGGCAGTGAGTATCACCAGGCACCACCAGGTACCAGTGAAAATCATACACCACTGGGCAGCAAGCACCACTGGACACTAGTGGGTAGTGGTAGGGTGACCATATAGAAGGGAGGACGGAATGCCTGTACCTCTAATTATTACATGGAAGAAGGAATTTAGGCAAGTTCAGCTCAACATGGAAGGGTCCAAAAAGTAGCACCTACAGTCAATTCCCTCTTCAACACAATGCTTACCAAGCATTGGAGGTTACTAGGAGATATGTAATTTCTAGTCCAGCTTTCTGTATCTGAAATTTGGGAAGTCTATTCCTTCTGTGATGTAAGGATCCACTAAGAACTGATTTGGTGCCCATTGGTGCCTGGTGATACAGGAGGCTGCCACAGGTGCCATGGGCATGTTTGCAATATAAACATTGAGTTCAATGGGATTTGGTCTCAGGTGACTCCCACCTTGGGGGATCGCAACCTCATTTCAGGTGGGTCGCGCAAAAGTGTTGTGCCACCATCTTGAAATCTGGCACTGGCCGCCACCAACGTGGAATGTGGCAGTCAGGCTGCTTTCCAGGGAGTAAGTCTCATTGAATACAACCATTTTCAGATGGGGAGTCCTGGGCGGAAATGCTTGTGAATCTCTATTTTAGCAGATAGTTTCTGTTCAAGACTGCCACAAACCCCAGCCTATAAAGGATGGTGGGGCAATTTCAGCACAGTTGAAGTTCTGGCTTCTGAGACTGCTAGCTCCCAAATTTCATTTCCTCTTTGGTGTTCCATGCGCATTTCTGCTTTGTTTTCCTTCATCAACTGCTTAGTTATTTAAGAGAGATGTTTCCCCTTAACTGAACAAGACAGGTCTCATTGTACTAGGCATTCAAAGTGAACGAGGAGGACATCACAGAGTGAACGAGAACATCACAAAGTTTTTGTCTCAAATGAACCCAGTCAGGCCTGTCAGAATTTTTCTGCTGTGAAGCATCCACGTTTTATTTATTATTTTTTTATTTTTTTAACATCAACTTACTTGACTTTTCATTTCAGACATTGATGACTTCCAAGCCTCAGAATGGAGATTACCGCGATACAGAATTACATTCTCTTTTTACTATATCTATCTGATCTCCCTCCCACTAAATTCCATTGGGAAAGTGCAGCCAGAAAGACTGGGATAAAACATCTCTAGAAGTCCACCCACTATAGCAGTGGTTCTCAATCTTCCTAACACCGTGACCCCTTTATAAGTTCCTCATGTTGTGGGGACCCCCAACCATGAAATTATTTTTGTTGATACTTTATAACTGTAATTTTGCTACCGTTATGAATCGTAATGTAAATATCTGATATGCAGGATGTATTTTCATTGTTACAAATGAAATGTGTGTTCTATGCACACATTGAACACAATGGGATTTATTTCAGAGTAGGCATGCATAGGATTGGGCCCTCAGGCTGCAATCCTATCCACATTTACATGGGAGTAAAGGCCCCCTGATTATAATGGGATTTATTTCAGAGTAGGCATGCATAGGATTGGGCCCTGAGGCTGTCAGTCAGACCCAGTGTGCGCGCAGCTACTGCCAGAGGTCTGGCAAGCTTGACCTGACCCCCTGCACCAGGGGTCTTTAGGCGACCCGCAGGAAAGCTCTAGGTGACCCCCAAAGGGGTCCAGACCCCCACTTTGAGAAACATTGCACTATAGGGATAATCAACTTCCATGGTTTAGACTGAGATCAAGGGATAGTTTCCTTAGAACTGCAGCTCCTTCTAACTGTCACTTGTACAGACTGCCATGGTCCTATTTAATGAGAGTAGGGAAATGCCATGAATAGGTCAAAACATATGCATGCTTGCTGCCTGGCAAAGATAACCATGATCTGTATGAAAAACCTTAAATAGACTGCATGCTAGGGTAGGAAGATCGAAGGACAAGCTAAGGAAATAGGGATACATGGTGAAAGATGGACTGTGTGAATGTGAAGAAC
Source organism: Cryptoblepharus egeriae (assembly GCA_030015325.1). Classification (NCBI taxonomy): domain Eukaryota; kingdom Metazoa; phylum Chordata; class Lepidosauria; order Squamata; family Scincidae; genus Cryptoblepharus; species Cryptoblepharus egeriae. The sequence goes on along the minus strand of JAREYC010000001.1, from coordinate 125,456,451 downwards.
AAACCACTTACATATGTTCCAGTACTTACAGTAACCTTTATGCACAGAAAAAGATGTTGGCCAGGGAAAATGCTTGTTGAGGTAGCCCAGTTTTGGGCAAATGACATCTAGGGCGCAATCCAGAGTAACTATGGGGAGTAAATAAGAAAAATTTACTTTGGATTGCAATATGAATTTCCCATAGATTTTCACTAGGTGGTGCCATAACTATGTCGAAGTAAATGTCTCTTACTTACTCCCGTAATTACTCTGGATTGTAGGGCTAATTAACTTCCCTTTTACCTATGTATGCACTTCTGACAAAGAAAAGAGCACAACACATGCTTTTGTTTGGATCTTATTTTTTCAGGAGGATCTGGTAGAATTAAGTTTTTAGGGATGGATCTAGTGACTGACTGACTGACTTTTAAATCTTCTTTTGGTTATTGGGTCTTTCTCAATTGCCTTTTGCTAGGATTATTTTTTTCCCCACAATCAGTAAAACATTTATAAGCCAATGAAGTTGATCAGGAGGACAGTCAATGCCTCCAATATTGTCTGTCCTTGAGAATGCCTCCATTGCTGTCACCCAACTGCAGGATGCAGCACACACCCCAATGGCACAGATGTGCCAGTACTTGGTTGGGATTACACCCTGAATCTCTTTCTGGCCCTGATCTGGCTCCCTGAGATAATCGAGCTGGCGCAGTTCCCAGTTGGGGGCTCAACTAGTCTAGGATTTGCCCTGAGACCTCCAGCACCCAAAAATACAGTGGTAGTTGCACAGGTGCAGTTGCATTGCTATGTAGGGATTGAGACAGAATTGGGCATAGGATGGGAATGTTTGATGGTGTGGGATACCCTCTGTATGAGGAAAAGCTACAGCATTTGGGGCTCTTCAGTTTCAAAAAGAGGTGCTTGAGGGGAGACATGATTGAGACATATAATATTATGCAAGGGATGGATAGAGCGGCTAGGGAAACACTCTTTTCCCTTTCACATAACACCAGAACGAGGGGGCATCCACTCACACTGAATGTTGGGAGGGTTAGGAAGGACAAGAGAAAATATTTCTTTACCCAGCATGTAGTTGGTCTGTGGAACTGCCTGCCACAGGATGTGGTGATGACATCTAGCCTTAATGCCTTTAAGAAGAGTTTGGACAAATTCGTAGAGAAAAGGACCATCATGGGTTACAAGCCATGAGTGGTGTGTGTTGATGTGGACAATCTCAAAATGCCAGATATGGGAAGGGGAGACCTGGAAGCAGGTGTCTTATACGCTCCCTGAGGCATCTATTAGGCCACTGTGTGTTACAGGTAGCTGGACTAGATGGGCCTTTGGCCTGATCCAGTGGAGGCTTTTCTTATGTTCTTAGGAATGAATGCATAGGAAACAGTGGAGTTAATTCCAAATTACCTGAATTTCTCTTCAGCAGCCTACAGTGGGAGCCTCATTATGTGTGAGTCTTCATGCCGTGCCATAAAGTAAGCATAGTCGATAGGGTTTCATTAGAGATTTCAAGCTTCAGTTTTATACTCTGTCAACAACCTGTAGATCAGCCATCAAACCTTTTTGGCACAGTCAGAACATCTCAACATCTTTGAGTATTGCTAGAGATTAAAATCGCCAAGAACCAAACAGGCCAAGAATATCTTGAGAGCGTTATATTATTGAAAAAAATGGCCTCAACCATTCTCTTGGGCCTAAAAACATACTGATTATTATTTTTTTATATCTCTAAATAGAGGTGGTTTGGAATTGGATACATATATATTGGTAGGAATAAAAAATTAATTTCCCTAGGCACTGTAACACCCCATATGCGCTTGGCATCATGTGCATAGATTCTAACTGATGAAATGAACAGATTTTTTGCTGCAGCAAGGACAGTATAGCTTGTACAGTGGTGCTGTGAATGTAGATTGTGCTTTTAATATATACGGTATGAGGATTTCACCTCTAGTCACATCATGGAAGAAAGCTACTCTTGGATGATTAGTCTTGAGATGGGTTTATCTTATCTCTTTCACTTAGAAATGGCTCGGGACAGGTTATGGTCCTGGTGGAACATTAGTTCTTCAGTCAGTGCCAGTCCCTCCTGTTGGAGTGCCAGTCCCTCCCGCGTGTGCCAGTCCCTCTAGCATGCTAAATGCTGCCCCCTTACCCTATGATGTACCAGCCTATGCTCCTCCAGCTCTTCAGTGTTTCAGCTCAGCACTCTCTTCCCCTCTGCATTCTTCTCTTCTCTGTCCCTTTCTTACTTTTCCAATTCAAGGAGTTGAAGAAGGAAAAGCAACTGAGGGAAGTGGCTGGGTAAAGATGAACACCCCTTACTAATCTTCTTGAGGTGACCACTTTAGATGGCCATCCTTGTCCTCACCCCTCCAGTTTGTGATACAGAGTCCTCCACATCCAACATTTACTGCCAGTAGTCTTGATAGTCACTGACAAAGCATCCTTTTGTGACTTGCTCCTTGTCACCTGTGGTTTTGAAACATTGTGTGATGTGAAGTGATGGATTCTTATATAATCTCACATTATTTATCTAGTTAAACTATTTTCTGCCTCTCTCATTTTTGTTCTTGAACAAGATGATACCAGGAACATATTTTGAACATGCTTTTTTGCAGTATCCAATAGAAATGTGTGTCCCTTGAGTCATAAATGAGTATTTAAACTGTATCAGTCCAGTATGGTCCCATTTTTGTTTGCTTTCCCAAACATGCCTGGCAATGCCAGCAATCAAATTTGTGACCTTCAGCATATAAAACACAGTTTTGTACCTCTGTGACTTATACCCCTTCCTATGCGATTTGCAGAATATAGTAGTGGATGAATAGTCACACATTATACATCTAGGCAGTCGTTTGTATCAAATGTATTATGTTTTTACTAATTGTAACTCTGCCACAAGATTTTTTTTTTAAATAGTGTAATCCAAAGCATGTCTACTCAGAAGTTAGTCCCATAATGTTCAATAGAACTTACTCCCAGGAAAGTATGATTAGGATTGCAGCCAAAGTCTCTATTCCATCCTAAAAATAATCGTCCTATTTTTTGTTGCATAGAAAGAAGGTCCTTTCATGAGATTATGATAAAAGCAAATGCATTTGCTTTCTCTGCACCAAAATAATCCTCTTGCTGGAGGCTCAGAATCGAGTCATGCCTCCGCTCCCCTCAGTAATTTGCAGAAATCTATTTCTTGCACATCCTGATATCTGTTTTGAGGCGTAGTAATTACCACCAGCTTTACCACTCCCTTACCTACTCATTCGTATTTGACAGACAAAATGCGCTCTTGCTGAAGAGAACAGAAATTAAGGGGTGTAAATAAGATTTGGATTGGACTTTTATTTGTTTGTTTGTTTGTTTGTTTGTTTGTTTGTTTGTTTGTTTGTTTATTTATTTATTTATTGCCGTGTCATAAAATGCTATTGGAGGATTAGCAGTCGAGTGCCTAACAAATCCGTAAAATGCCTCCCTCATGGAAGAACAATGGAAATGACGGTTTCTAAGCTGATTTTCACATGTTGTTTTCCAACCCTGGTGCATGTGACTACCAAGTTCTGCCACCTATTTAAACAGTTGCTGTACATGAAAAAAGCTTCCTACTTATTGAACGTGCAAGAGACAGGCCTAATCTTTCCATGTTTCCGCAGTATGTAAAGGTCAATGTATTTGCACAGTCAATGGAAAGCATAGGCCAATGAGCAGGATCCTTCTTCTACCATCCTACATCCTTCTGTGTAGAATTTCCATTGAATATTTAAATGTCATGCTTTTTTAAATTATATTTTTTGGAGGAATAGATGTACAGCCTGATTATGGCATGCTTACTCAGAAGTCCCATGGGGTTTCATATGGCCCACTTCTATGTGTGTACTGGACCAAATGAAATTGCCTAATGGCATCACATCACATCCTGGTTGCTCCAATTGAATTCTTGATTATGCTGCAAACGTTATTCTTAAGCAATGCCAGGTTAAGCAAGAGAATTATGAACTGGATTTAATACAGGAAATAAATCAGTTTTAAAATATCTATGTTGGGGTTCATCTGGCTCAGAGGACCCTGGGGAGGGCGGAAGGGTTTAATGCTTTCCACACATACTGAAACAGTTATTTGCAATAAGGACAAAACATGAGATGAAACCTTAACACAGCAATCCTACACATACTTACTTGAGAAGAAATCCCATTCAACTCAATGGGGCTTTCTTCTGAGTAGACATGTCTAGGATTCTATTGTAAGTGCATGAAAAAGAAAACCAGGGGGTAGCAGTGTTTTTGAGAAAACAGATCCTGGAAGCCATTTGCTAGAATATTATTCATGCATAATATCAGAAAGTGTTGGACTTTGAGGCAGTGAGAATTGTTGCCCTAAAAACAGATTTTCTGCAAGGATCCGGGAAAGTAATTTTTTCCATACCAGTTGCCAGATTTACACAAGGGGATGACTCTTCAGTTGTTCTCTTTCCCTTCACAGTTCCTAATGGAGGAAGTTAAGAAATGGAAGATTTCATAGCAATAGAGATGTGGGGATGTAGAAATGGGGAGAGCAAAGCCCCTGGATTTATAATGTGGTTGACTGGAGCTGAAATCATGCACTGCATAAGCAATTCTCAACATGCACTAACGGAAATAAGATATTAATAATTTAAAAAAAATTAATCACCTTGAGGGTGAACAAGCAATCTGCCCACTGAAAGTGCAGAAAGGCAGGAGTGACATCTGCTGTTTACCAAGCACATAATTTTAATTTTGTATTTCTTCATTTCATAGTCATTTTGGGCCAGGTAGATGGCAACATAATGCTGAGTTAGACCTTTGTACTAGGAAGGAGAAAATATTCTATGCAAATATTTGATCTCAGCCTTGAATGCAAGCACAGAAGTCACAGCTTTCTTGCTACTAGTGTTTAACACTTCTCCACATGACTCACAGACTTTGGAGAAGATGTAGAATATATTCAACACATTAAATTAGTTCCAGAGTTACTAGAATATGCTACCCCAGCTGGAAATGAGAGCCAAACTGGGCAATCAGCAGAGCGCATGATGGGATCCACATCCCGCCTCCCATTTCCCACTCTTCTGCCCAGATGATGCCCAGATGATGAGACTTGAAATCAGCATAACTGCTGGATCCGCCTCCCGCCTCCCATTCCCCACTCTTCTTCCCCAGCAGGCCATCCTCCTGCCTCCTCCCCTCTCTTCCCAGACCCCACACATTGGCCTGAAAAGGTTAAAGCAAGTCTCCATCCTCACTGTCCCAGCAGTGTTCCCATTGGGTGCACTATGGATGGTCCTAAATAAAGAGTGGTGGAGTAGGAGTGCATTATGGCACTTTTAGGATGGTCATGGGCCAGAGCAAAGGACATGTACCAGCCTATAACAAAACTAGGACTGCAAAGTCAACAACCAAGGGACAAATCCTATCCGTCTTTCTAGTGCTGATGCAGCTATGTCAACAGGGTGTGCTTATTCCTGTGATGGTGGTGCGGACAGTCACAGTGGCCTCCAAAAGGTAAAGGAAAGTTTGTAAAGGTAAAGGAATTACCTCAGAGCTGCAATGTGGCTGCATCAGCACTGGAATGTTGAATAGGACTGGGTCATTCATTCATTCAGTTTATACTCTGCTTTTCACCCGGATGGGCACTCAAAGTAGTTAACAAAAATAAAACAATTTCATAAAAATTAAAATATAACTGAACACAACTGGCAAAAATAACCTCCTAAAGATCAAAGCATATTAGAAAAAGTACAAAACAGCAGTAAACAACCCCACAATTCTTTAAATGTACTGTAATTTTTATCTTGTAGGACATTTTGAGTTACTTGCCAAGGTTAAGAAAAGTGGAGAATACATGCATCAAACATAAATAATACTTCTCCAGAAAGTTAGCTTACATTAAAAAATAAAAAACCAACAAAAAGGCATCTATCGCATCCATACAATCTATCCTTGCTCTCAGTCTGGATGTTGAGGTTCATATGAGAGCTGCAGACTGCAGATTTGCATGTGTATCGGGGTAGAATAACCCACTTCTGTAGTGTGTTCCACCCAATCGGAAACCATGTTCCCAATTCCTAGAAAGGTTACCAGATCAACCACAATGCTGAAGTTCAGGGAACAAAACCTAGGAGCTAAGGGGTACAGACAAATGAGAGCTGACAAGAGAGCTGTGGAAGTTGCATACCGCTTTCAGAGATGATCTCCTGGATCCACTTTTAGATCCATGATCCTGAATCCATGATCGATCCATGCAATTGATCATGGAGCTGATTTCTGCAACCAGACCTAGCCACCTATGTGCCAATGCAGCTAGACTTGAAATCCCGTCCTAGTTTCCAGTTCAGTTCCTATAAAAGTTCAACTACAACTTCTCATCTGCAAAGGAACTTTCCAAGTGAACCTAAGTGCAAATTTGGAGATTATGGACACAATCCAGAGCAAATTCAGCCTGCTCTGACCTAACTGCACTCTCCTAACTATTCTGTATCCAGAGCAGAAAGTTATGCTGAATCCAGAGAGTCAGGAAGCCTGGGCTGCCCTAACTGCTCCAGAGCATGCTAAGTAATTGACACAAGGGGAAGACTTGCTCCTGAGGAGACACCCCTCAGATCACACTGAACAAGGAACAGCTGTGGTGCCTACAGTGGTGACATCACTCTGCACATCACCTGGTGCGGAAGTCTGTGCGTCATCCCTGGGATGCGCGCCCCCCCCCTACCTGGACTGTGCAGTCACCAAAGTTGGCGCCTGCGCAGTTTCTGAAGCCTTTTGGCTTCGGGGGAGACTGTGCAGGCGTCAGAGTTGGTGCCTGTGCAGTACTCTTTCTGAAGCCATTCGGCTGCTGCTCCGCCTCCTGAGTGAAGCTGAATGGCTGTGCAGAGGCGCGGACTTTCTCTGCTCTAAGGAAGTCTCCTCTGAAGCTGTTTGGCATGCTCAGTGTGTTTCTGCGCAGTGCACCTCAGATGGCCGTTCAGGCCAGCTCCTCAGACAAGTGGCAGCTTCTGGCTGCTGCTCCGCCTTGGAGCAGGCCTGAATGGGGGTGCTGACGCCCGGGGCCTGCCAAAGGACAGTCAAACTCCTCCAGCACATCACCCCATGCGGAGCGCATCACCCAATGCAGCCCACACCAGCCGCACCAGTCTGGTGACGCCACTGGGTGCCTGCCTTATAAGGAGTCCCTGATGAGATGCCAGTACATTCTACAGTGAATACAAGAGGCTTCTTGGAGTGGCCTGCTGTATCCTGAGGTTTGTGGGCAGCCGTAGTTTGTTCCATAACCTGAGGTTGAGAGGAAGGGGTTGCAGCTAGAATGGCCAAGAACTCAGATTTTTGGTCAACACTGCCATTCTTACTCGGGCCTTATCATGGACCCCTATGGGTCTACTCATTACTATACCTGCTCCTGAGGTGGTATAACTCTGAGGGCTGGAAGAGGGCATTTCTGCCTTGGAAACAGGCTCTGGATTCAGAGTAACTGCTCTGCCCTAGGCAATGCTAAACATGCCCTCAACTTGCCTCTCCTGAGCTGCTTAGGCTGCCCCAGTTAGGACAGAGCAGGTCCACCTCTCTTAGGGCACCCTATCTTGCCTTGCTCTGCCCTAAGCCTCTTCCAGAGTAACTGGGCTGGAGCATCTTGCAGTTGCTCCAGCCTAGTGTTAGATAGGGCAACCTAAGGGCTCTTATGTGGACAGATTAGTTGCTCTGGATTTGGCTGCCTGTGTTCTGGCCATTGGCTTTCCAGTTGCCCAAGATCCCAACACTGACAGAACCATAGTGTAGTCTGAAAAGTTTGTCTTCAAATGCTGCCAGCCAATTATGGTATATCAATTCTGATGTTATCCTTACATGCATGTCTTCCTGTGTCATCAGAACTGATGCTGCTGTTAAAGAACAGATATAATAAGCCTTGTTTTTTGAATAACGATATTAAAGATATTTTCATCTCAGATCTGATAACTCAGAATTTTCAGATTTTCCACTTTAATCAATAATTTTCTGAGAATTTAATTCCTCATTCCAAAAACAGAACTAGGTTGGGTTGCTGATGCTTACAGCTAAAAGGAAAAAATGCCAAACAAAATAAGGCAGGGAGATCTGTACTTAATTATATGTTTCTGTCTGAATTGCATCAAGAAGCCTCTTACAATTGCAGCCTTTATACAGATTGAAGGATGCAAGAGACAAAGAGATTCTCTGCATGAGTAATTCAGATCTAGTTTATGGGCACGAATGCAGAAAACAAGTTGTCTCATGTGGGTAGAAAATGGGAGTGGGCACGGAGGAACTGTTTGATCTTTTGTGTGCACTGGAAGTAGGCAACGATTTCTGTCATTCCAGCTACAGGTTCCTTGTGTGATCAAAAGAAGCAGAGCAGCTCAGAGCTCTGTTTCATTTCTTAAAGAGACACATGTGTTTAAAGAATGAACTCTGCGGCAATGCATTTATAACTTGCATAGTAACAAGAGGGTAAAGTTTTGATCTAAATATTAAGTTGCATGCCTGAAAGACCACTACCTGCAGCTTAAATACAGGCAAGTGTTTTAAATTTAAAACAGGGAAGTGCCTGAAACATCTAAGCTCCATAACCACTCCATCTAAGTGGTGAAACATCACCACTCCATTTTTGTTTGTATTTTCTTATTATTTATTTCAGTAGATTTGGTACCAGGAGACTTTCTTGCTGGTTCATGACTTCCATTTATTTCTCCAAGAAATCCAAATAGGTGGAAAAACAATTGGCTATACTACCTTTGTAAAAGATTCCAATGTCAGGGGTGGCTGGAAACATCAGAAAGGCCAATTACTGTCCACTTTCCTGATGAAAAGACAGGCAATGATCAAAGTAACAGAGATGAGTCACTGCGTCTAGTTTACTGTCATTACCTACTACTGGTGGATTTGTCTTGACAAATTATTACGAAAGAGCAGCAGCAAAAAAAAAAATCTAGTTTGTGACAATTTTAGGGCGGTTGTTCCCATATTGTGTGACAAAGTACAAGGCCTGCTCAAAGTTGTGCAGGAAACAAAATTCCAGAGTGGAAGTGGAACTCAAGGAGCCTGCATCTTTATGTATTGCAATGTCAATAAAAGAAGAGTGTATGGCCATGCTGATCGGCCAGTAGATACAAAGAATGTACTACAAAAATTGTAGATTCTTTGTAAACTTCCAGGGATAACACAGCCACTGGAGAATTCAAAGAAACAGTCTCCCACAAAGTAGCATGCTAGCCCCAATGCTGTTCAATGTATATACCAGAAATTTCAAAACTACTCGTATTTGACTAAAGGGCCACATCAAATACATGGTAGTGTTGAGGGCCAGAAAAAAAATCTCTATATACGTATAAAATTGAAAGGTCACTGACTGACTTATTAACTCACTCAATGCCCACAAGACCAAACCACAAGACCAAGAAGCGTGACATATGGAGAGCATCTTCCTTCCATGATACAGACACTCATTAAGAACTGATTTTGAGAAATTCAAACCATAAGAGGGTAAAAAGGAGTGCAATGTGTTTTCATCCCAATTCTTTATATTGAAGGACCGAGAAGCATGAAATTTGAGGAGCATATTCCTTCTGTAATGAAAACACCCATGAATAACCAATTTGGTACCCAGAGCCCAATGGCGCCTGGTGTTGCTCACTGCTGCCCAGTGCCTGCCAGAAGCCACAAAAAGTTTTATTTATGCAGATGGCCTGGCAATTGCTTCACAGAGAGCAACTACAAGTCAGTTCTTCGTGGAATTCTACAGATATAAAGCAGATTCACTTATGGGTATCATACCTTCCTTAGACCTTCCCTATCCAACTTTCCAGAACCAACATGCGGCAGTGCAGCCTTGAGTTTAAGGAAAATGTATTCCCATACCTTGAAGAGTCCTCAGTGATTCTCTTTCACTACAGGACATACCCCATTGGCACAGCTGCACCAGCACTAGAAAATTGCATCGGATGGCGCCCGTCAACAGCCCAGCACTTTAAAAAAGAACCATACAAAACTGGATTTCTTTCTAGGACTATGTTTTACCAATTATTTTGCTTCACATTACTACCAGATGGTATGTCTCCTTGAAGGTACCAAGTGAATATTTGTTAGGCTGTTTCTAGACACCTTTTGTAATCAATCCACACTCCCAAAATAGACACCAATTTTGTTAGTTCAAGAAACCAAGATTGTATGAGTTGCAATATTTGCTTCTTAATAAAAGGCCCCCTTTACAGGAATAACAATAGATCTGTCTACAGTAGATACTGTATGCTCACCTACTCTAGGGTTAAAGAAAACAACAAATATCAATTAAACCTCAATTTCCAATACACAGAACTAAGAAATGGTTGCTCCATGTTTTTGTCCCTCAGTTATTTTATGTGGATCGTGTTGAGAGAATCAGGCCAAAATTACACAAGATTAACTGCCACAATATAATCACCAAGCAGCATTACCAGAAAGAACATATGCTCCAGTTTTAAATGCACAACTGAGTTTTTCAGACTACTCTTCAGGTGTCTGGTCACTAATAGGATGACTAGCCTTGAATGAAGAATAAAATTAGCTGTTTTGAAATAGTACAAACCATGCGCATAGGGGAGGCTGATCTACACATAGAGCAAAATTAGGTAGTAATGAAGTGGTATAGAGTTCTGAAGTGCTGTAATGGCTCTAACAACTTTGCCTTCAGGCTGATGATCATGTTTTTGAAAGCTCATATATCTGAACAATTCCCACAACAGGGAGAAAACCAGAACTGTAACTCCTGCTGTCCCAGTATTATTGCTGCAGGGTGAATCCGCAATTAAAAAAATTAATCTTGCTCCATTGTCTAAAGTGGCCACTCTTCCCTTTCAAGATTATACCACTTCATTTGGATATATGTGTGGAAAAGTTAGAAGACAAATGCAAGAGTATTCCATCAGAAGACACCCAAGAGATATCTATGAGAAAAATTCTGGGTTGCCCGACATCCCATCCACAGACCCTGTGATAAATGCCATGTGGTGAACTAGACTCCGGCATCTGCTTCCCATTGGTACGCATTCATGGGATAACTTCTAAAAGTGAAGGCTTAACTACAACACTCCAGACAAGTCTTCTTATCTTGACCTTCAGAACCAGCTGCCATTTTTGTGGATAATGAAGAGTAGTAGAGTGCTACCTAAGTCATGATGAAAGAAAGAGATCTGAAGTGTATGCTTGGTGATGAGAAGACATTTATGTACCTTGTCGGTCAAAAACATGACACATCATCATTTCAACAAAAGCTGAGTGGCTCTAGATTTTAGTCATGCATATTCAATTAATTCCTGTACATAATTCTGTCTGAACAATTCCTGTAATTTTGAGGAAGAGAATAAACAAAACCAGATCTCTGCTACTGTGATATTACACATGTAAATCATATTACCACCTCAAAGGCTCACCTTCAAACATGTGGCATCACTATGAAATAGCTTATTTTAAAAGCCTACCAGGAAAATCTCACATTTAAATGTGTATTTTTATAACCAATAATTAACAAACTCATCGATTTTACTATCGATTCAAAGAAATTAGGAAAAGCACTGATTCACAGTGCAAAGGAAGACAGGCATACATTGACTGACAAAAATATAGAATACAAATCATATCAGAAAAATTTTGCATTATGAATTGTAAAGTCTAAAGACTTGGAATATTTAGCCATTTTAACAGGAGAAACAATTGCCATTATTTGTTTTGCAACTTATATTGGTTTTTTATCTGTCTTTAGATACATTGCATTTGACATGTGTTCAGATTTTCATTCTGTACTCTACTTTTCATGTATATCTAACACATTGTGTGTGTGTGTGTGTTTAAGCTGTGGGATATCTGTTATTATTTGAATTCAGGAGAAACTTTGGAACAGAATTGCAGAGGCCTTAACGTCCTCTTCCTCTACTGAGAGATAAATATCCCCAGCCCATCATCCTTGTGTGTGTTTTCCAAGACACTCACCAATCTCACAATCTCCATCAATCTTACAATGGGTGTGTAGTTAGTTTGGCTCTAAGTCTTCATTAGATATGTCAGAAAGTCCAGCCTTAAAATACCATTTATGTGTGTAAACCCAACAAAATAGGCAAACAAAACTAATTCTGATCTTCAACTATATATGACAGGTCCAGAAGTAGACCAGCTGTCTCTACAGCAACTTGCAGGCCATTCCTCTTTGCAGCAAAACAATCCAGGATGAGATTTTCAGCAGTGGTTACAGAAGATTCATGAACACAACTGTGGGGAAGGAAAGGACTAGAATGACTCTGCAGAATCCTCCAACTGAGGCTTTGTTGTTTGTTGCAAAGGCCACAGCCACACTTCACAACTACATCTGACCAGGTAGAGTCACAAAGACCAACAGGTGGGACGGACCAAAAATGTCCCCACTTTGTATCTGTGAGAATTTCACCACCATCATGCTCCAAGGAGCAAGCAACAGATTCTAGGGAGCAGCAAAAGGCGTTTGCCACCAACTGGAACTCTGCCTGTGAACAGCATAGCTCTTCCAAGGTGTCAGCTGGCACGCTACATATCTAAAATAGAGGAAAAATATGAAAATCCTTGTTAAATGTCAAGATTATGATTAAGAGAAAACATGCAAATGATGATTATGCCAACATAGTATAGCCAACGTATACACAATAAAAAAAGCAGGTCTCCGTCAGTCTTGGAAGACTATGGTATCGTGCTTGGCACTGCATAGGCTGCATGCAAAGCACAAAAGCTTGGGTTGGATTATTATGGAGGATAGGTTGTTACCCAAGCAGCAAATCCCCCCTCTCCACGCCACTGAATTAGTCCAATGGAAAGGCAGAGCCAATACGATTGGATCCAACAGAGTCGCAGAGCTGGGCTAAGGACAGGAGCTCACCCTGTCTTGTGGGGCCAACCCGTGTCTCGAACCCTGGCCTGCTGGTTAACAGGCACAGTGTCTTAGCCACTTGCACCACCCACAGCCCCAGATAGCACAACAGCACTACACAATACACAATAGCACTACCTTTATAATATTATAAACCATAACAAGTATGTTAGCTGGAAATCAATGTCAATGGCAAGTCTAATTACCTTTAGAAATATATTTTATTCAAAGCAATAGTTTTTTTTATTTAGGTTCAAGGCTTAATCTCATTTCTCAAGCTGTTTGCATGGTGTCATATAAATCAGATAAGTAAAATTGGTCTAATCATTCTGAAGGAAGAAAACATTTGTTCAAGATTCACGTTTCAGCAAGGTAAATATTTTGCAATACCAATTTGAACAGTCCAAAGGTGGGCTCACCCACAGTGAACAAGACAGCTTTGCCCTTTCCATGTATGGCAGCAGCCACTGTGGCTGCATGAGGAACTGATGGTGGCACCACAGGGATGAGCTGTGTGGTGTGCACCGGTTCTGTGTGTGCACCTCATTGCTGTGATAACAGGGATACATTTTCCAGAGGTGGAATGGGAAGAGAATGCAGGGGAGGCAGACCAGGTGGCTTAGCTGGCCATATATGGCCCAGTTGCAAGCTCCAGATGAGGGGAGAAGGACAGTAATGGAGACCATGTGGTAAGACGGAATATGGACTCAAGAAGCCCCGAAATAGCTCAAGGATATTAGGGAAGCCCTTCATGAATAACAGTCCATGTTCCAGGTAACTTCCTTCCCACATGCCTTCAAAAGCCTTGAAAAGGCACCTTTTGGGAGCTAGGGAACCTAGCTCAGAATGCCACCTCTTTTAACTCATAAAAAGCTCATCATATACTCTTTTCAAATGCTACTATAAAATTGATGATTATAAAGTTGATTTTTATTTCGTTGATGATCAAGGGTTGGTTCATTAAGTAATTATTTACTAAGACCAAAAAATAACTGAAATTGCATCATACAGCCAGTTTATCATACCCTCCTGAATGCCAACCCATGGTCTTCTCAGCAATTTAAACTCTGAAACAATACTGAAGCATGTAAACAAAGCATATATTATCTAATTGGTAGAATAGATGGAAATTGCACTGTATTTTATTTTAGCACATATTTTAGAGCACTGTATTTTATTTTATTTTTTAATTTTATTTTTGAGAGTCAATTTCTCACATTACAATGAAGACGATAAAGCTCAAACTGTATGCTATGCAGAGTTTTCTCTCTTTTTTCTGTCTCAAAATAATTTTGGCAGGCTGAATGTGGGGGAAAAAAAGAAGTGGAGAAACATCCTTTCCCCTTAGGTAGTTTGTGGGTTCAAAATTGCTTTCCCTCAAGATACTTGAATGGGGGAAAGTGGAGCAACAGGCCATGCATTTTTCTTCTTGTAAATGGAAAATCATCTTGAGGGGGGTGATTTTGAGCTGAACAAGAAATGGAGAGAGAATGGATGAACAGCTACCCCTTGCACATTTACAAGACTCCCAGTCTACTTTGAATTCAAGAAAAATCACACAAGTACACTCACAGAGCTCAGCCATAGGTTATCGTTCAAGCCTAAGCAAGTTGTTTCACCTCTGCCTATAATCCTCTATACACTGAGTGGATTTGAGTGAATTAAGCAGCTTTAAATACCTTCCCAAAGCTCTGCGTACCTTGTGTCTTATGTACGAGGACAAATGAGTTTCTGTACAGCCACCGCCCAGCAAAACCCAGGGATCTTTGATTGTTAATTGCAGCACATGTTCAGCAGTTTGACAAGCAAGCTAAGAAGACACAAAACATTTTTATTGTAAAAAGCAATGGAAGAAAACAGTTTTAGTCCTAGGATAATAAAGGATTATTTAAGCTCTCTTTTTATACTGCTTCCCCCCCCCCCCAAAAAAAAAAAAAATACTCACAACAAAGGAATAAATGTGGCTGCCCCTTTATATTTACTTTGGTCCTCAAATCAATCTGTAGTGGCCTTGTGCAAAACATTATCTTGCCTTATTCGCATGATACATTTAACACGCATATACTCCAGGGTTGACTGCTCTTCTGTATCCACATATATTCATATTAACATAAACAATATGAACGATTAATATTTGAACCTAGTGCATCTAGCACTACATACAGTACAATCTGTTCTATGAGTCTTTCTGGCTTGGGTATCTATAAGTTATGACTTTTTTTTAGTCACTGCCATGAGTGACACATGTGAATTGGGTTCCTAAAAGTCTTAGAAAACACACGTTTTTCATAACTTGAGTCATCAGGATCCTGAGTCATCAGGATTCAAGTATTTTATAAGCAAATAAAATGCAGAATCCCAAACTGAAAGAACACAACAAGAACTGCTTCTAATCACACATTGACCAACTTCTTTCTCTGGCAATCTAGCTACTTTGAAATCCCCTGCTATGGGAAAGGTACAGAATTTTGCTACAGACTTGAATTAGCCCGAGATCACACTTGTAGGACAAGGTTGAAATTTCCAGTAGTATAATCTCATCATCCTCTATAGCAGGGGTGTCCAAACCCCAGTCTGTGGGCCAGATGTGGCCCACAGCAAGTCTCAGTGTGGCCGATGGCTAGACCCCTCAACCCAGCCGTCAGGCAAGTCTTGTGTGTTTCTAATGCACTCTTATATGTAAATTTATTCAACTTTTAAATGTAAATAATTTTTCTGGCCCCTGACTCAGTGTCGAGGATGATGATGTGGCCCTCCTGCCAAAAAGTTTGGACACCCCTACTCTATAGGATCAGTATAAACTGCTGGCAAATGGCAACCTTTCTGTTAGACTAGCAGACAGGCTGGCAGAAGGAGTTGTCAGCAAGTGACTGAACTTTTAATAATACGTCCCTGCTACTTTTCCCCAAGACTATGCATTACAGTACATATTTATAGAATTTACTCCTACCTTCAGTTCATCCCATGCCGTTTCATTCCTATTACAAAGCATCAAGCTACAGACAGCTGGGTCGTTAGGAACGAGATGCAAGAACCACTTTGAAGCAAAATGCTGCAGCGTCAAATCCTTCAAATTCCCATAACAAACGGAAGACAGGAATTGTAGAGAAGGTATAGGTTGAGATCCTGTCCAATTAGGAAAAATAAGGACATGACATTTTTGGATGAACAAGTAATTGCCTATGCGAATAGTTGTGACTTACAAACATTGATGTTCTGAATTTTTGAGGACAATTGTTTTATTCTTTTTATTATGGATCTCTGCTATGTGATTGTTGGCTCTGCACCAACTCATCAGAACAGATTATGAGCAAAAATCCTAACCAGGTCTACTCAAAAGTAAGCCCCCATTGTGTTCAATGGGTCTTACTCCCAGGAAAGTGTTTTTAGGATTCCAGCTGATGTATCGGAACAAATAATAATGGAAAAAATGTTTCTGTGGCTTTTCCCTCCGAGTTCTAGAAATATTTCCCATCCCCCAGTATGCAGTAGGAATAAACAGAATAGTTTACATAATCAAGGAAAACAGCAACTGCTATCTGGTACTATTAAATCATTTGCTTAAGCT
This sequence comes from Cryptoblepharus egeriae, assembly GCA_030015325.1. Lineage (NCBI taxonomy): Eukaryota > Metazoa > Chordata > Lepidosauria > Squamata > Scincidae > Cryptoblepharus > Cryptoblepharus egeriae. The sequence goes on along the minus strand of JAREYC010000001.1, from coordinate 125,440,004 downwards.
GGAAAATTACACTGAATTGAGATGAAAAACATGTGACCCCAGAAACCATGTGTGGGCTCATATCATCTAATGTTGAGCCTCTGCTTGAAGATCCCCAGTGAGGGAGAGTCCACCACCGCCCTTGGCAATCTGTTCCACTGCCAAACTGCCCTCACATCATGCCAGGCACTCACTCACATCTTACAATGCCTGTGTGTTTGATGCACCAACCCAGAAGTTGTGCTTCAGTTTGGGGACCATCTGAACAAATATGTAGGAAATTAGACAATAGATGGAAGGCTGCTCTGCCTTTTCTGACAATTTTCTTTTCACTCTTATTAGAAAATGCTTGCTTATTGTAAGCAAGGTAAAAATAAGCATTCTTAAAGGCAAAAATTCAGTTGGGAAACCTGCCCCACAGAATCTCTAAAATGGGACAGTTTAATATCCCAGTGATGAGAGAGATGAGAGAGAAGGCTGTGGGTGGTGCAAGCGGTAAAGACGCTGTGCCTGTTAACCAGCAGGCTGGGGTTTGATTCCCCACAAGACAGGGTGAGCTCCTGTCCTTAGCCAGGCTCTGCGATGCCAGCTGGATCCAATTGTATTGGTTCTGCCTTTCCATTGGACTAATTCAGTGGCGTGGAGAGGGGGGATTTGCTGCTTGGGTAACAGCCTATCCTCCATAGCAATCCAACCCAGGCTTTTGTGCTTCGCATGCAGCATAGGCAGCGCCAAGCACGATACCATAGTCTTTCAAGACTGACAGAGGCCTGATGAGAGAGAAAGAGGGAGAGCAAAAGCGAGAGATCTTATACATGACATTTTAAAGACATCAAGTACAGATTCAGCAACTTCATAAAAATTATGGTTGCCATAAATCACATTTGCTTAGATATATATTTGTCCTGTGCAAACGCTGCATACTGAATAACAATCTAATATGCTGCAATCAGAGGAACTGTCAGGTTAAAATTTATGCTTATAGCCTTGGACATCATTCTCCCTTGAACAGGCTCATGATATTTCGTTCATTACCTGTCATTTGCTTGAGGGGCTCCATCATTGCAATTCCAACTCTTTCTACAGCAACTATGTGGTTCATCTTCAGGTACTGTTTCAAGGCTGGGTGAATAACCTTCTGGCAGATCACAAGGCCTACAGCGTCGTTTACCATTCGTTTTCCTAAATCGAGCAATTGATCTAAGGCTGCAGTTTCTAGAGAAACTCCATGATGGACAGCTATAGATCCCTCTCCAGTATCGGACACATCACCCGTCAGAGACATACAGAAAAGCGCCATCTGGATTGTGCTTGAAGCGGATCTTTTAACAGGAAACATTCCTTTAGGATACATTTCTGGTATTTCAATCAGAATGCCAGGATATACTGTAGAGTCCATAACTCTTTTACCTTTGATAGGTATGTAAAGACATTTTCCTAACACAACACTGGCTTCAACACTCTGTGGCACTGTAAGCAGAAAGGCCTTTAAAACCAACACACTGATATGGTCAGCTTCCTTTCTGCTAAGCATGCTGGCACGTTTGCTGGTTAATACACTGCGCACCAAATCAAGGAGGATCTTAGTACTGCCAAAATCCACAAGTATTCTACAACCACATGCATCAGAGGCAAGATAGTCAATGCAGAGGCTCAAAAGGTACTGGTTGATTTTTACTAACAGGCAAGGAGCCACGTTTATGCCCCGGGATTTTTCAAGCAGACTGCAACACAGAATGGCTGTAAATAAGCCACAGTCACTGAAGCGTGCTACATGATTCTGTAAAGAGGCTGTCAGAAGCTTTAGTACTGGGTGGGAAACTGAAAGGCCACTGAACAATGCAGAAGACTGTGATGTTGTGCGGACATATCCTCCCATGCCATTATGAAGTTGCTTAAGCCTACCTGTTGGGCCATAGCAGGACTTCACTATTTCACTAAAAATAGTCAGCATGTGGCTAACGGTCTCCTCTGTTAAAGGTTCTTCAGTACACAATGAAGGCTTTTGAGCATCAATGCGAGACATCTTTCCAGGTCAGAATCCAGTCAAGACTTGAGACGAACTTCATTTGTACAAAACATATTTAATGAACTCTTAGTCAGTGACAAAACAGTGACAAAACAAGCAGGGCTTATTTGACATTCAATGCCATGGCAGTATATGTGATATATGGGATGACTGCAGAAAATCATTCATCAAGATCTTTTGATTTAATTTCCAAGCTTGATTTAGCAGAAGACTTTGCAGCCCTTTGTATAAGATAGGTACCAAGATGAACACCAATAAAGGACAGCCCAGCCACAAGAAGCCAATTCTTTCTAATCCAGCTGATTTTCTTCATTGCTTGTCCACAGTGAGGTATAGGTAAGTGCAATATATCTACACGAAAAAAGGAAAATAAAACACTTTGTACAGAGGCATAGTTAAACGTATGTAATTCTATTTCAGTGAATCTGTAAACCTGTAAAAAGACATCTCTACAAAGTGCGAGACTAACATAATGAACACACACATATTGGCTGAAAACATTCAGGCAATTTGTACATACACCCTATACACAATGCGTTATGCAAGATGTGAAACTCAGCTGTTTTTAAAATCTTAAGAAATGCAGAAAAAAACAACATTAAATAATCTAGGGAGTTTCAGGTTTCTGCAAAATAAAAACACCTGACTTTCAGTTCCCTGCATTTAATTTCACTTATATTTTGGTGTATGTAGCTGTAAAATACTGTGACTGAATTTTTCACACGTTTGCTCAGACTGTCATGACTTATTGAGGCAATTCGCACTAATCACATCAGTAGGATAATCATCCTAACACCATTTGCACTTATTTAAAGTCATGTCATGTATCTGAAGGGAGGCGCATCATGTGAACCAGCCGTCAGTCACTTGGGATGAACAACAGGAGACGGGTGTTAGCTTGTAGCTGCTAAAATACTTGAATGACTTTTCATACACAAGATAAAAGGTTCATAACCATTTCCCAGGTGCAGGAAGTTAGGGGATGTGACTGAAAACTACAGAATTTCAAGCCCTTTTTCAGAATCTGGATAATAAGCCATAATTTTTGTTTCAAGGTGTTGCGGTGGCTCAGTGGTTTACGACGTTGCACTTGTTGACCTGAAGCTTGGCAGGTCTGAGGTTTGAGACCCAAGTGTCTCATAAAGGAGGCAGCTCAAATCACTTGTCCCAGCTCCTGCCAACCTAGCAGTCCAAAAGCATGCAAATGTAGTAGAGAAATAGGTATGACTAGTAGATATCACTTTGGCAGGAAGGTGATGACCCAGAGACAGGCCGGCTAGTTTCCTCAACATCACATCAAAACTTGAACTGGATGAACCTGATCTAGAATAGCAGACCCTCCTACATGGGACAAATGCTGAAGAAGTTGCCTTTGACCATAATTTTCTTTTAAACAATTCAGAATAATGTTTGGGGGAAACAAACTTTGTAGGCGACTGTTGCTTTATGTACAGAATTCTTGGAGAAATGTAGTTTATATTTTAAAGAATGGTGCTCACAAAAGTTATTTTCCTTGTCATCATTCCCCCATGTAAGGCAGCCTCCTGAAAAAAACACTAGAAGCTAGTGCAAAAACTTTTTTCCTTTCATGATTAACAAATCCCATAAGATCCTACACACATAGCTTGTGTGTAGAGGGTCTCATTAGTTCCAAATAAAATCATTCCAAACTTGTTCATTTCATGCCTGCTTGTTGGGAGAGGACAGTTTGTAACATTTGTGGATGGTGTGCCTGGTTAGCTAAGCTGCTGGTCCTAGAGCAGTAGCTGCTTTGAGCTGCCAACTGCAGCTTCTTGGCTGCTTTCTCCATAAGATCTGTATTTCTGCAGGAGGATATTGGCTGTGTACGCTTGGCTATTGTTGGCCATGTATGTTCGGTCATGTACTCTAGGCTAGGAATTTTATTGATCAATGGGCATAGGGTAGCACAAGGACCACCCCGATCTGTGTCTTAAAGGATCACTGCCTTTGTTTGCAAACATACAATGCTATTTGAGTAGCATGTTTAGGATTTGAGTGAATAACAATGAACTGCAAATGGATTTATACCATCATATTCAGTTTGCATGATCAGTTATTGTTTTGGAATTGGGAGAGAGGTGAACTGCTACCTATGCTGGATTCGGAAAGATGAAATGTTCAAAACTGCTGCTTAGAATTCAGCTGAAACGGTTCAAAGAATTCCACTTTTATCCTAAGTTATCAATAATTTATATTTTTCTGAATAAAGGAAGGCAGATTTTAAAACATTTAGCAAGAATCTTTAAAGTCTGCAGACAGGCAGTTTACAAAAAAAATGTAAATTTTTTTTATCCAGCGGCTGGGTAGACGAGTTCCAATTTAAGGGGCTCAGCACATGTGCCATGAATAATGCACAAAGACCATTTTTGCAGCTCTTCTAAGGCAGCTGGCAAACTGCAGCTGCACAGCATAACATTCGCAATAGATGTGCACTAGCTCATGAATCCGTGTGAATGAAAATGTTAAACAACAGAAATGCTAAAAACTATTATTTCAAGTAGCAGTTATATTAAAGTAAAGCAGACAGAAATGAAAAGCATAAGTACACGGGAAGGCTTTCCATGTCAAGTGCTAAATCCCATATCCATATTTGCTTCTGCAACCGTAATGGCTAGAAAGACCTATTTTAAAAAATTGTTTCCAATTTGTAGCTCTCCTTTACAATACATTTTTCCTGGTTTGTCTTAATTTTTTGTTGAAAAGGCAACAGATTTTGAAGATGAAAATCCAGAAGATATAAATCCAGTTTTCAGCCTCACTCTGTGCTGAGACTTTAGCCATGGCCAGGGCTATATATACAATGTATGCATCTTAAATAGAAGGATGCTTTACATCCCGCAATGTAGGCCATCCTAATAAAGCTGGTAAGGAGAAAGGCCAAAGAAAACGGTATGCCTAAGTTCCCAGATCAGGCAACATTCAAGGAAGAGGTACACCTCATTCTCATGCTATTGAATGTATGTAATGTTACTTTATGCTTTATGACAATAAAATCTGTTTCTTTGTGACAAGTTATCCTCAGTGGTTCTTTTTCTAATAAGGGTATCCCCTCTGCATGACAATGTTTTGAGTCCTGCCTAGGTCCTGCATGTAACCAACAGAGGGCACTAGCTAATTCCCCTAATTTTAAAGCCCTTTTTGGTAACACCTCCTCCAGGTGGGTGAAGAAGGCCAGGCTGAAACGACAGGGAGGGCTGTGAAGCCAGGCAGTGACAATCCTCCTTTGCATGATATATGTAGGATCTACCCTTAAATGGCTTCCATTCCATAGTGGGGGTTTCAGAGAGGGACAATGTAAAAGCCAGAACCAGAAAGGTCTGGAAGGGGCCGCTCAGCACTAAACTCAATGTCAGAAAATGGAGGGATGCTGCAGGATGGTGTTTTAGGCCTGGGACCCAGTGGGGTGGCTGCCCTTTGAACAGGATGGTCTTTAGATGTGCGCTGCACTTGGATACAATGACAATGTTTTGAGTCCTGTCCTTCTAAAAGAAGGACTAGAACCAATGGGTACAAACTGCAAGAAAGAAGATTCTGGTTGGATATCCAGAAAAAATTGCTGACAGTTCGGGCGGTTCGGCAGTGGAACAGATTGCCAAGGGCGGTGGTGGACTCTCCCTCACTGGGGGGTCTTCAAGCAGAGGCTCGATGAGCACTTGTCGGGGATGATCTAGGAGGATTTCCTGCTGCAGGCAGGGGGTTGGACTAGATGACCTACTAGGTCCCTTCCAACTCTATGATTCTATGAAATGAAGGTATTTTGATTTGTAGCTCTGCCTCTTAGCCACTATTTTCGACACCAGCTTTCAAACAAAAGCTCTGCTTCTGCAGGATAATCTTGCATTAGCGAAGCAGAGGGCAGATAAATAGCTCTGCCCACTTGGCAGTCACTTATTGATTCCTATACTTCCCATCAATTTAGTTATGTCTAGAATTTAGAAATGTCCATAGAAAAGAGATAGGCCTTCTGAAGGTTTGAATTACAGTATCTGATGTAATGCATTGACCACTATGAACCCAGCCTTACAAAGGGTATTTATGAGATACCACATGGAAAGACTCCAATTGGTAAAGCTGGCTGAGGGTGATTACAGTAAAGGAAAAATAGATATGCAAAGAGAATTCTGAAATTGTGAGTCCACTTGGAACAAAGAATCATCTTTTCATTTGTTTTCCGATGTAAACAGCATATAAATATACTGGTACATCATCGGCCTATATCCTAAAGTGCAATTAAGCCCCTTGCTCTGGAGCAGTTAAGATGACTTTCCATAAGATAACACTAGAGGGTGACGTAACTGCGTGGACCCGTAACTGCTATGGATTTTGCCCATAATCACTTTCATCTCCTATTGGAGATTATTAACATTATCCAATGTTAATGGGTTCGCTGATGCTGCAACTGGAACTTACCTTTAAATTATTCTGCAGCCCAGGCTATTTTCCTTTATTTTGTTTCTCCTGCTGTAGCACGTATGTCACAATGCCAGGTTCTGACACAACGTCCTCTCTCTTTGGTTGGAAAATAGGATTGGATTTGATGTTAAGCCAACCCCAATGCACCATCCCAAGTCCAGTTCCCATAACAATCAGAACTCGATAGTTCTTCCAAATGCTTTTAAGGCTCATACTGTACTGGACACTCCCTATGTAAAAAAGTTGAAAATTTTAAATATGTTCTACTCAACATACTTAAGGCGACCTCCCCCTCCCACACACCAATAAAAACACAATTCATTCATTCATTATGAATTCATAATTCATTCATTTATTCATTAAGATGAATGTCTTTGCACCTTTAGGGAGCTCAGTCCTAACCAGAGTTTTTCAAAAACAAACCTCATTTGCTTTAAGATACATAGTAAGCCCCCCTCCACACACTTCAGGTGTCATGCTGCTTGATGTATGTCATGCTCAATTGTACGCATCTAACTCTTCTTAGACAAAATATGACCACAACTTAAGAAATGGAAAACAGAAAACCAATGTGTGCAGTGCAGATTGCTACCTGGCTATTAATTCAATTCAGCCCTGCATTCAAGGCACTGAGAGTGAAGGTTGTATACACAGATTTTTGAAACTCCACTAGAGCTGCAAGACAGAAACCAAGGTTGATTTGTTTTTTCACTTCCAAGGGCAAATCCATAGTGCCAATAGAGCCATACCAATGGGTTGTGCACTGCATCCTATAGTGGGAGAGCAGTCATGACGGCCTCCTCAAAGTCAGGGAAAATTTCTTGGGCTGAAGAATATCAACCACCTACTCAAGTTCATTTATAGCTCAATCCTGAATGCATTTCTACTTCAAAGCAAATCCCAATGTGTATATTGGGACTTAACTCTGCAGCGTTTAGGATTGCAGTGTCAAAGAACATAAACCATCAATGAGATAATGTACTTCTGTGTTGTAGCCAATGGTGGGCTTCAGGGGGTTCTCACAGGTTCCATAGAATCCTTTGCTAATGAGTGCCTGGTTCTGAGAACTAGTTACTAATGGGACATAGAACCTGTTATTAATTTAGGTTATTAGGACATAGACCTATTGTTAATTTATTTGAATCCCACCACTGTTTGTAGCATTTCAGAGGGCAGTGGGAATTCATATGATTGAGTGAGAGAGCATAAAAAAGAATTCCCTATACAGTGAAAACATTGTATTAGGGGGAAAGCCTTCAAGTTTAGCAGTAATGTGCAAGGAATTATTCTGTATGTAGCTACATTCCTTCCGGGGAATCCAGAACTGCAGTTTGAAATGGTACAGGGGTCCTCAACCCCTGATCCACGGCCCAGTGCCAGTCTGTGGCGCCTTGGCCAGGCTGTGCCATGCTGACGCTGAGCCCCAGTGGTGCCCAGCCCCAAATGGCAGGATCTTGATACTACCCTGCCTTGGTCATGATTGATCATGATTAATACTTATTTATGCACAAGGTAACCATATGTCATAGCCAAAAAGGAGGACAAAGCCCCCACCGCAAATGTAGGACACCCAAGAAAAAATGTAGGAGAATGCATTATTCTACTATATATTGCCTGCATGTGGTTCATTAAAACACTCTCAGTGCAATCCTAAGCATGTCTACTCAGAAGTAAATCCCACTGAGTTTAATAGTACTTACTCCCAGGAAAGTGTGGTTAGGATTGCAGCCTGTATTATTTAATTTAAAGCTATTGCATATAATTTATGAAGAATGCTACATGCTGAAAAGGAAGACAATGAAGGTTTCCCCCCCAGGGTTAAAAAAGAAAAAGTGTACACATGGTCACCCTGCTTGGTGGGAAGAAGGAATTTGTGGGTGTCACTCAGAGTACTTATGGGGCAAGTAAGACCCATACACTGTATGACCTTATGGGGCAGAGACCCCCTTCCCACCCCAGGAAGAACCTGGCAGCATCTGCTGCCCCCCCCCCCCCCTCCCAAATGGAAGAGAACTGACTGTGAGGCTCCCTCCCCTGCTGCTGATCCTGAGCCTTGAGTACCTCTGCTCCTTGCCAGACCATGCACACTCCCAGGCAGTCAAGGTCTTTTCCACTCTCCCCAGGATTCCAGGAAATGGCTCTGGGAGCTGAGACTACAAATCCCAGCATGCACCACGCCTCAGGGAGCTTAGACCTGCTGAGGAATGAGTGGCTGGCCTTCATCACCCACTGCCATGTTGTGGGAGGGTCTTGACTTACTCAAGGGGGAGGAGGAAGCCAAAGAGGAGCAACTCTTTTGTTCCCACACCGCATTTCCCGGGCTTTTTGAAGCCTCTGTGGCTTCTATTTCAGAGTGGGAAGGCTGAGAGATGCTCCTGCAAAAGAAGGAAGGAATGGGCTCTTTAGGCTAGAGGTGGGTTTAATTTTACCCTACTCACAAGTAAGCCTCTTGTTTACACCTAGACTTGGAAGTAGGTTATCTTGCTCACAAGTAAGCTTACTGTGTGTACAGTACTTGTATTTGGTGTTAGTTATGTTGCTCACAAGTAAGCCTATAATATACAGTAGGACTTTAGGGTAGGTCATATAAACCTACAGCATACAGTTGGACTTGGGGTAGGTGATCTTACTCACAAGTAAGCCTATAGCATACAGTTGGTTTGGGGTAGGTCATCTTACTCACAAGTAAGCCTACAGCATACAGTTGGACTTGGGGTAGGTGATCTTACTCACAAGTAAGTCTATAGCATACAGTTGGTTTTGCGGTAGGTCATCTTACTCACAAGTAAGCCTACAGCATACAGTTGGACTTGGGGTAGGTGATCTTACTCACAAGTAAGTCTATAACATACAGTTGGTTTGGGGTAGGTCATCTTGCTCACAATTAAGCCTACTGTGTACATTTGGGGTTGTTATCTTACTCACAAGCAAGCCTATTGTTATAGTAGGACTTGGGTTGTTAGGACTTGGGATGCTCACAAGTAGACCTGTTGAGAACAGTAGGACTTAGGGTGTAAACCTATCTTACTAACCAGAAAGAAAAGATCTCTAGTGATCGCAAAGATTTGTGCATCTATCCTTCTTCTCCCCAACCCCCAAAAGGGTGGGGAGAAGAACTCATTTTCAACCCAAAGCCGCTTTCTAGGTGGAAATATTACATCACCACCCCCTCATAACAGGGCAGTGGTTCCCAATCTGTGGTCTGTGAGACCCCAAGAAGGTGTCTGTGAGGTCTTGGGGGAAGAAAGTGATAGCCTTAGATCAGTGCTATAAATACCATCAGGGGGAAAGTGGTGGTTTTTGCTGGACACCTTCCTACCAACAGTGAGACACAATGAACACTGGTAGGAAGAGCACATGAGGCCACCAGTGTGTAGTTGGTCTGTGGAACTCCCTGCCGCAGGATGTGGTGATGGCATCCAGCCTCAATGCCTTTAAGAAGGGATTGGACGAATTCCTAGAGGAATGGACCATCTCAGGTTACAAGCCAAGAGGGGTGTGTAAATATGGACAACCTCAAAATGCCAAATGCACCTGTATGCAGGAGTCTTGAGTACTCCCTGAGGCATCTGGTGGGTTGCTGTGAGATGCAAGACTCTGGACTAGCTAGGCCTTTCAGCCTGATCCAGTGGAGGCTCAGTTTCTATAACGGAGCAGTAGTGCATGCTGTTGTTTGAATTTGTATTGTAAATGTACAACAGCCATGCTGTGTGTAAAATGAAAATACAGTAGTACTGGTAAAATGGTTGTTTTCCAGAGGAAAATGGCACAGTGATCAAGTACTGCATACAGGTGTCCCTCGTTATCCACTAGCAGTCTGTTCCGAACCTCCTGTGGATTACAAAAAATCAGTATATAAAGAAAACAATGGAAAAAATAGGCTTAAAGAATCATTTCTAGGTTTCTTGCTCCTCTATTGTGCCTAATTGAACAAGGTGGTGCCTCAGTATCTTCTGGGGTTTGATTCTGGGACTGAAAAATGGAATGATTGCTTGCATGACTGTCTCTTTACAACAGGAGAAAAGCAGTTTTTTTAAAAACTGTGATTTGCAATGGCCATTCGTGTTGAGTCAAATCTGTTTAAAAAAAATTCAAGCATAACAAGGTTAGCGTGTATATCCTTTGTTTCAGTACCACAGCCCCAATCCAAACCACAGTTCTATACAAAGACATGGATTATAGCATTATATTGTGGGTGGCGCAAGCGGTTAAGGTGCTGTGCCTGTTAACCAGCAGGCCAGGGTTCGAGACCCGGGTCGGCCCCACAAGACAGGGTGAGCTCCTGTCCTTAGCCCAGCTCTGCAACGCCAGCTGGATCCGATCGTATTGGCTCTGCCTTTCTATTGGACTAATTCAGTGGCGTGGAGAGGCGGGATTTGCTGCTTGGGTAACAGCCTATCCTCCATAACAATCCAACCCAGGCTTTCGTGCTTCGCATGCAGCGTATGCAGTGCCAAGCACGATACCATAGTCTTCCAAAACTGACGGAGGCCTGCTTTTGTAAATGTAATGTGTAGTTATACAAAAGTCACTACCATATTACTCTACTTTGGGCTGTGGATTTTTCTTCTGCTGGACAAATATGGCCACCTATGACTTAGCTGAAATCCTAAACATACTTTCCTGGGAGTAAGATCCATTTAACACTATGGGGCTTTCTTCTGAGTTGACATGGTTAAGATTGTGCTCACAATGACTATAATATCTTAAGTGACTAGAACCAACTCTCTTCTCTGCAGTACTAAAGCTTTTGAACACTAGATGTCACTGTTGCATTATCAGGAAAACAGGACACTATTACAGTATCAGGCTTTCTCTCTCCACCCTAACATCCTACTACTGGGTGCCCAACTACACTGAAGTGAAAGGTGAGGGGGGTAGAACTTTATACAGGCACCCTCACTTAATGGATGGGTTAGGGACCAGAGCACTGTCCAAAAGTGAAAACCATTGAAAAGTGGAACCCAGTCTTTTACAGCTTGCAAATGTAAACTGGCCACCAAAGAAGACAAAAATATTACGTGCAAAAGCCTAAATAACACATTATTACTAACACACAGCCAAAATATATAACAAATTACTGTAAAATGAACAAAGGAATGTGCGAGCAGCCAATATCTTATGTATTTGAATCATGGTTGTTTACTGAAGCAAGTCATAAGGAAATGCCAAAATCACAATCTCACATGCAAATCAATATGAGGGAAGAAAACTCCTGGGAGTAAGTCTCAGTGAATGGGACGGGGAGCACAATCCTAACCATGTCTACTCAAAAGTAAGTCCCATTATGTTCAATGGGACTTACTCTCAGGAAAGTGTCTCTAGGATTGCAGCATTAGTTCCAAGTAGACACAGAGAAGCTCTGGCATCATAGTGATGTCATATCCCGGTAAGTCTGACAGGGGATCCTGGACAGATTTTTAAGTTTGAGAAGGGGTTCTGGGTTGAAGTGCCCAACTACCAATGGTCTAGGTTACTCTTCAATTTAGGGAGTTTAAATTATCTGTTGTAGACTGTTGTCTGTTCAGTTGTAGACTGTTCAACGTTATTAGCTGTGTAGTCTTGAAAAATGTAAATTGTGTACATCTGTTCCTAATTGGATTTTAGGATGCTATGAGACCATCTGCTGTTCACCTCCAAACACGTTATTACCATGGTTTTGAGCCTTTGAGACTCTCTCTCTCTATCAGACTTTATATCCATGGGCTGGATGTGAAACCTGTTTATCTGGCCTGTGTGAAAACCTTTATACCACAATCAGCTGCTGAGCTGCAGTGGCTCATTGGCGGAATTGGCATGATTATTGGACATACTTTGAAAATATGATCAAGATTTGCATATCTTATCTTCTGTCATTTATAGCTGATGAGTTCCTATGTGAGAAAAAGTGCTTATTTCTGATCATTACCTGCCTAATGACATCATTTCTGGCCTTGTTAGGGACTATGCATATTATTTGGCATGCTTCATAAAATGAATTTGACACCCTGGCATATACCTTTACAAATGCCACTACACAGATTTCCCAGTTTTCCTCCTTCAGAGAATTATGCTTCTTTTCAATTATGATCCTTTGAAAAATCTTAGTTGTACTGCGTTATAAGTCACAGAACTTAGCTCGTCCCTTAATGTACATCCCTTATGAGACCCTTCTGTGCTCTGAAGAAGGAAGTTATGAACTTGCACTTAAAATCTCAGTGAAAACTATTTTCTTGGTTGTACAAAACTGAAGGATCAGGAACTGAAGATATGCAGAATGATGTTGTGATCATATTTTAAAGTAACAGCTTCAATGTTTGTTTCAAGATATCACTGTGATGTTACTGTGGCCTCATAAAGTACCAACATCTCCATTTCTTAATCAAGAGAGTGCTTGCTAATGACAGAAACCAGGTGACGTTATGAAGCCTAATAAGGATTATCTGTGTATTACAAGCATAGACATCATTCCCAAAAACTGTGGGTTAGTAGTGACATGACAGAGGAAAGCCTGATCCCGAAGGTTACATTCTTGCTAATGTTTACAACACTAAAAAAATGTGTAAAGTGTTTGAGAACCACTTGCCTTCTGAACAATCTTTTGTTAATTACCATTTTACAGATTGATTTCCCCATGGGTACTTGTAGCTGAACTGTGAATCTGCATCAAAATTCTCTCTTCTGCTGATCTGCACATGCTTCAGGTAAGAATGTTTTCAGGTATCTTGTGGACTTATAACAAGACTCGTGACCATTCTTTATGTACTCTTGAATTCATGTATACATTTTGGGACCTCAAAGCAGTAAACATAAAACTCCTTTTTATTTTATGAATAGATGACATCTGTTAGAAATCTATGCTAATTCTTGCACATACTTTTCATACTGTACTCTTCCATTTTCTGTTTCCCCAAAATTTGCTCCCCTTTTTCCTTTACTCCCCCATCATTACATACTTTTTCATAGCACCACACAGTTGTTAGTTTTTTTAATACAGTACATACATACACATATATTTACTAGTAACAACTCACAGCTGTCATTTGCGGAGGTACTGTACAATATAACAACATTCATCAGAAAAAACCACCCCCCTTTCAACTGTCCTTTTGCCCCATTTCTCCTCAATGGTTCTCAACTGCACCCCCTGCAGCCTGGTCTCAGCCTGGCCTATTATCTATCTCAGAGTCAGTCAGAAACAACAGTTGAAATGCAATGGAATATTGACAGTTCTTTTCAGTCTTCTCTGCCCCATAGACACATGGTAATGGATTGATTGACCATAGATTGATTGACAGCTTGCTTGATTGACACAGAATGTGCAGACACCCTAACACTGGTCCATGCTTTTATGTAGATAGTGTAGTCTTGAGCACTCTTTGGACCGGCACAAGTCCCAGTACTGTTGCAATCTTGCCATAAGAATTGCTGGCGCAAATCTGAAGATCCCTGAGCTATTATTTCAAGAAAGGGAACATAAATCCCCCCTTCTTGAAGTTGCACCCGGTCCTCCACCTAACTTGTGCTAGCTACAGCACAGGTCTGTTGGCTTGCCTGTTCCAGCACAGGCTAAGATTGCAGTGTCCTGTCATTTTAGCAGGAAAAAAATTTCAAAATTACATGCAGATGTTAATGAAAATAACATCAAACAAAAAGAAAAATAGCAACAACATTTAGTACAATGAAGTACATTAATGTTAAGAAGATGTCACGGGTTTTTTTGTCTTTAGGCATTTTTTCTCTTTAAGACAATGAAGTGAAACCTTATTATTATGGTTTTGAAAAGCGGGGTCTGTGGTCAGTTTGCCTTTGTAAACTGCCTTGAATTAATAAAACCTTTTATACCACCTTTCTCAAAAGCCATAAAAGTGATTTTCACAAAAGCCATAATTTTAATTTCCCCAATGTGAGAAAAGCACCTTGGATCTTTACAGGGCAGCATGGCATGCTCTCCTCTGTGGACTTGTGAGAGAGGAGGTGCTGTGACTCACATGGGACAAGCAGACATATGGCAAATCGCTCATCCAAGATAACATTAGGAATGAAGTTTCTCTAAAGATGCATGTAGCACAGCCAACCCTGATGACATTTGTCTCCAAGTAGGGTTTTAATTTAAAGTCTCAGTGTAATTGGTTTTTATAAGGACTTGCTATTCCTGCTTTGCTCTTTGATGCACTTAGATTTGTATCAGGCCTTTCTCATGGCAACAACTTCATAGTCTTGTCTTTTAGATCCATGTCTCGTAGGCCTGTATGCAATCACTTAAAAGTGTACTGCAGCCTGTGAATAATACTGCTGAAATCTCTGACAGCATACCATGTGTATAGGAGCCTTTGTTTTTGTATCACATTTTTAGGTGGCAATCCTTTCTTGAAATTGGGAAGGGGGTGGAGAATAAAAGGTCTCAGCATCACCTGCTAATTTAAACATATAGGATTTTTAGTTACCAGTAACTGGAAAACTGATTGTTGAAACAAGAACCAGGAAACTTTAATGCATTCTCAAATAGAAACTGACGTCTTAATAGGATTTGATTACAATTTAGAATTAAAAAATGAGTACAGCTGTGATGGTTTAATAGTTCTTCCTGAGCTAACAGTGATTAAGAAGTCTCAAGAAGCATAATGAAGATAGTGAGGGCAGAGAAAAATACTTCAAGCATGAAAAGGGCTATTTAGATAAAAGCCGAGGTGCCAGTTATTGATGTGTCCAGAAATCTTAAGAAGCTAGGGCTAGGCAACATTGCCTGCAATGTTTTAGCACTTTTGTTTTGATGAATTGGTTAAATGAATAGATCTTAAAATTAGCAGCTTAGCCAAGTTTTTTGTTTCCATGTTTAACACTTATTAAGGCTGCAATCCTATGTAGACTTACCTGTGCGACAGCCCCATTGATTATAATGAGACTAAGGCTGCAATCCTAAAGTCACTTTCCTGGGAGTAAGACTCATTGAACACAATGGAGCTTATGTTTGAGTAGACAGGGTTAGGATTGTGCTCTATGGCTGCAATCCTAAAGACACTTTCCTGGAAGTAAGACCCATTGAATACTATGGAGCTTGCTTTGAGTGGACATGGTTAGGGATGTGCTCTTACTTCTGAGTAAGCATACACAGGAGTTGGTGACAGACATTTTAGACAGAAATTCCACTATCTCACTGCAAGACAGGAATGCATCCTCTGAGAATAAACAGCTATATTAATATTTCAAAGGCTGCAATCCTAAGCTCCACTTAGGCTGGCAAAAATCTGACATAAGTCCTGTACTAACCTGGGGGTGTCACAAAAGTGCAGTAAAACACTTCTGCACCACGTCGTAGGCCAGTGCACAGGAATACGCCTACCTCCACACACCATCACAAAAAGATAGGCCAGGTGAGTTAGGCCAGCCTAAATTTCTTAGGATTGCATCCAAACTGATGCAAATTTAACATTAACTGATTCACCAAATTGTGATGGAGACGTGCTGGGAGACTTCTGTTCCTTCCGGCTTGATGGCATGCTGGCATGCTGGCAGGTGGTGGACCAAGGGAGAAGGAGATTGTAATGTTGATGTCACCTGATGGAAGGACTGTTGGGGGAATTTTGTCAGTTGAGAAGTTCAGTTGGGAACAGAAGCAAAGGGGAAAGTTGACAGTTACTTGGGGGTTATGCTTGGAACTAAGGGAAGGGTAAGTGATTGCGGTTCGGCTAGAGGGAAGGAGAGGAGCCTCTGGGTCTGAAGACTGATTCAGTCAAGGTGAACATGTAAACTAAGAGAATAACCAAGAAGTTGACTATCCCTACAATCCAGACTAACCATGGGAGCACGTAAGAGACATTTACGTCAACGTAGTTACGGCGCCACCTAGTGAAAACCAATGGGAAATTCATATTGCAATCCAGGGTAAATTGTTCTTATGTCAGAGCAAAGACTCCCAATAGTTACTCTGGATTGCACCCTAAATAATAAAGTTAAAGTGTTTTTTATTGAAGAAATACTTACATGGTGTGTTATCTGAAGTCATTGGAAGGATGGTGTGTCCACCTCTCCTAACTGATGGGGATCAGGCAAGACACATGACAAATGTTTTCCTATTTTACTGTATAAACACTAAAGGTTTTGTTAATTGGGGGATAGCCCTTTTCATTTACTTATTTTACTTTGTGTAGTTCCTTGCAGTGGAGTTCTGCATATGCACAGGGTTGACCTTGAAAGTGTTCGGTTTTGTCAAATGTTCTGCTCCTGCATTAAGGAGGGTAAACCTTACGCATGGTTGCCTGCTTCAGGCATGGGAAGAATACCCAATCCTTTGAGCTTGAAGAAAATTGGCACAAGTTACCTCCCTCACCAGTAATGGTTCCCAAAATACCCCTTCTTTGCATTTCATTATTGCCTACCATCTCTGAGGGAAGGAATGTGAAGGCCTCCAGATGAACTTCCTCCATGTCACTTGACAGCACTTGATCTTGAACACAAAAAAACTTTGTTCATTGGTTGAGCCTGAAATTTTACAAGGCAGTGAAGAGAATGTCCTCTGTTCTGGACCTTAAGGTGTCCCCCTCAGGTTGTCCTGCTAGTCGTTACTGACCATGGGGTGCGGTGCTCATCCCCATTTCTAAGCCAAAGAGCCAGCATTGTCCAAAGAGGCCTCCATGGTCATGTGGCCAGCATGACTAAACGCCAAAGTGCATGGAATGCTGTTACCTTCCAACAAAAGTAGTACCTATTTATGAACTTGCATTTATGTGCTTTTGAATTGTTAGGTTGGCAGGAGCGGGGCAACTGATGGTAGCTCACCTCGTCTTGCAGCACCCAGGACTCAAACTGCCGACCTGCTGGTCTTCAGGTTGACAGGCACAACATCTTTAACCAATGAGCCACTGCAGCCAACTGAGCTAGACCTTACATACCTGTTTAACCCTTAAATGCTCATCTAAAAATAGCCTAATTTGTATAAATTATAAATGCAGGCCCAGTGGACCCGGTTGGTCATATGAGGGTTAACCCTTCTCTATAGCGTACATTTAGGTCCCCTCTCACTTTACTCTTGTGGGTGCTCTCGATTTTTAATCAGCTTTTTAAAAATTGGAATTCTGTCTAGCAGCTCTGTCTGCATAGCTTGTTCCAGTCAAGCCCCTTCCTGCCACTGAAGAGCTCTCCCTTTAGCTTTTGACTCCAGCGCTTAATTCCCCAAGCCTTTATCCTGTCCTGTTTTATTTTGGAGTCAAAAGACATTTGCTTTTAATTATGTGGCATTAGCCCTCCTGTCAGACTCTTTTAAGTGCTGAAGTGCAAAGATAAGTAATAAAAGAATTTGTCCTATTTTTCCCATGGCTTGAGGAATGTAAGAAGCATTTTTGTCTATCTGGCCTGTAGTTTTTCCTAGCATGTTTTGGGACAGTGCCTAGATCAGTGGTTCTCAATCTTCCTAACACTGTGACCCCTTTGTAAGTTCCTCATGTTGTGGGGACCCCCAACCATAAAATTATTTTCGTTGCTACTTTCTAACTGTAATTTTGCTACTGTTATGAATCGTAATGTAAATATCTGATATGCAGGATGTATTTTCATTGTTACAAATGAAATGTGTATTCTATGCACACATTGAACACAATGGGATTTATTTCAGAGTAGGCATGCATAGGATTGGGCCCTGAGGCTGCAATCCTATCCACATTTACATGGGAATAAAGCCCCCCCTGACTATAATGGGATTTATTTCAGAGTAGGCATGCATAGGATTGGGCCCTGAGGCTGTCGGTCAGCCCCAGTGCACGCGCAGCTACAGCCAGAGGTCTGGCAAGCCTGACCTGGCCTCCTGCACCAGGGGTCTTTAGGCGACCCCCAGGAAAGCTCTAGGCGACCCTCAAAGGGGTCCCGACCCCCACTTTGAGAAACACTGGCCTAGCTAGTCTAAGGAGAACCTAAATACTTACGCAATGCAGTAAACTATTTGGAAGTTAATCCATCTTGGACTGTCTTATCTGTTAACTAACGAAATTTCTAGGCCCAGTGGTTTTGGCAGGGCGGGGATGAGTCAGTCAGTCAGTCAGTGACTTTTCTCTTTTATCTATATATATAAAAAAGAGAAAAGTCACTGACTGACTCACTCACTCACTCACTCATCACCGCCCTGCCAAAACCGCTGGGCCTAGAAGCGTGAAATTTGGGGTGGGTGTTCCTTCCATGACGAAGGGGTGCACTAAGAACTGGTTTTTGGAAATTCCAACTGGAAGGGGGTGAAAAGGGGTGCAACGCGTTTTCCTCCCTATACTTTGCATTGGAGAATTGATCAAGAGAATTGATCATCAACCAACTGCTGGGCCTGAAGCATGGAATTCTGGGAGGGATCCTTCTGTCACATGAACACCCACCAAGAATCCATGTGGAGAAATTTAACCCTTTAGGGGCTGAAAAAGGGTCAGCGTGTTTTTGTCCTATACTTAACATGGAAGACTGACCAACATCCAGCGAATTTGGTGCTTGGTGCCTGGTGCAGTGGGGGGGGGATGTTGTTCAGAGGAAGAGGTTGCACTGGCAAGGATGCTGCGCATGGGGGAAAGTTGCGCATGAGGGGAAGTTGCGCCTGGGGGGAAGTTGCGCCTGTGGGGAAGTTGCGCATGGGGAGAAGCTCCAAATGGGGGGAAGTTGCACATGGTGTGTTGATGTGCATGGGGTGTTGATGTGTCGTGGGGGGATGTCGTATGGGGAAATGTTACTCCCGCAATGCAGGTACACTTTCTGCTAGTATATATAGAAAAATAAAATAGTTATAATGTTGCATCAAGCATACATGCAAATCTGGGAACACGGCACTTATCCTCTGCAACTCATGCATAGCTTCTTCTTTCCTTTCTGGCCCACTTGACTGACATAGTGGTCAGCAAACTGAATACTTGTAAAGTAGCCATCCTTCTCTAACACACTTCAGGGGAGATGCTTATTTTCTAATTTTGTTATGACTTAATTTGAATTAAATATGCATTTATTCTCTCTCTTCCTCCTCCCGCCTCCTACTGTTTGTGTTATACCAGAATTGGAAAGTGAAACTAGTGTTTGTTTATTTATCATATGGCAACACATGGTTTAATGATAAAATCAGATGTTAACATCCAGAGCCCCCCCCCCCCCCGCCCACCATCCACTCAAGGACAGAGTGGTCCATATTGAAAAAGTCAGATGTTGTACCATCCACTCAAGGACAGAGTGGTCCATACTGAAAAATGAGTTAGAAATTCAGAATGAATTTCTAACTCCCAGAGTTTTGCCAGAGTTTTGCCTGGAGTTTTGCCTGGAGTTTTGCCAGACTTCAAACTGTTGATGGCTGTGTCAATTTCATCTGCAGAGAAAGGGTGGGAGAATTCAGAGTGCGTTGGAGCCAACTGTCGAAAGGCTTAGAGAGCTTTCTTGATGGTCGTTGAGTGCTCTTTCACCCTTGGAGCTTTAGAGAGGGATACAACTTGGGAGGCTACTTGATCAGGAGTTACACTGGGTGGTTGACGTACAAGATGTCTGGCAGCTCCCAGTTTCCTTAATAAACTGCAGGCTTTCCTGCTGGATTTGCTGAAATTTAATGAGATTGTGAGTTGTTCCCATGACTTGTGACGAACTGCATCCAGGCTGTGTTAGAGATCATCAGCAATCTCGGGGTCGCCTCCCTGTAGAAAAGCCTGGTAAAGTTCTTCAGACTCTGTTCCATCCTGGAATATATTCTTTTCTGAATCCACAAGGGATGTGTCTTTTAGAGGAAGCAACTACAGTCCTCACAAATCTATGGTAATGTTGACTTGTTTGTGGAATCCATTGTAAGATATTGTAATAGCTTTTGGCAATTTCCGTCCAATTGGCTTTGTTGAAATTCCATCTAGGTCTAGGTGTAGAGAGAATTAGGGGAATCTGAATTCCGATTTCAAGCAAAACAGGACAATGTTGACTGTGTGGAAATTTGTCCAGTATAGTCCTGGTTATGGGAACTGGCTGCATGTTTGGACCTTCTGAGACAAAACACAAATCTGGATTATTTACACATTTCCAAGCTGCAGATTGAAAAGTGCCCTTGTCTTCGGCATCAAAAATCAAGTGGACTTGATTTGCAGTAGCCCTGTCATAAAGCTGTTCACCATTTTTGTCAGAAAAGCGATAGTTCCAATTTAAATGGAAATCAGTGTGTCTTGTCATTGGAGTTTGCTTTTCTTCTGACCTGCTTTGAGATATGCTACTGTCTCATAAAAACCATTGGGGAGAGCTACAGGAAGGATGTTCCTGGAAGGAATAGTAATAGGAGGATGAAGAGAAGGTCTAATCTGGTTCATCTGAGGGAGATGCAGTAGCTCAGTAGTGAACATGCCTTACATAGAGCTGATCCTGAATTCAATGGCTGTCATCTCAGTTGGCAAGTCTGAATCCAAAAGCCATTTCCCTGAGTTTCCACTGAGAGACAGTAAAGGTATCCCCTACTTTCTGACAGTTTGTTTTCTGACAATCTATTCTTTCAACAACTTTTATTTATACCCAGGAATCATTCATTCAACACATGTTCTACTCTTTCAGTCTCTCTCTGCTGTTACAAGGGCTAAACTTTCCCTACCCCATGTTGATTTGCCTATGACAGGCATGTCAAACTGGCGGCCCAAGGGCCGCATGCGGCCCTTTGTAGGCACCTGTGTGGCCCTCGAGTGATCTCCCCACCCTCAGAAGCAGCTCAGTAGTGGCAGCAGCACACTTGATTTTGAGCTGGAGAAAGAGCCCAGGAGGAAGAAGGGCTCATGCAAAGCAGCAGCAGCTTCCCAGAGTGGGAAAAAGAGCCCAGGAGAAAGAAGGGCACTTCTGAGTAGACATGCAAAAAATTGGACTGCGGCCCTCAGGAGACACCACTAATGCTATTGCAGCCCTCTGGAGACATAATTAATGCTAATGCAGCCCTCTGTATGAAATGAGTTTGACACTCCTGGCTTATGACATGGTGATTCAAACTGTTATGGCATGTGTTTGGCTGAAAGTGAGAGCATGCATGGCCACTTTAGCTCCTGGTCTATTCCTATTGAGAACTCCAGTGCAGAAATCTTTTGTAACAGCAGAAATTTGCAAGATAAAAAAGCATTTGCAATTTGCCAGCTAAAAGAGCGTCAAACCAACATTTGTGTAAACTATCAAATGACCAGATTCTACTTTTCAACCATTTCCACTTTCAACCATAGCTCCTATCCCTAACCCATCAGATAAGTAGGGGACACCTGTATATCATATATTTATTTTCCTGTGTATAAGTTCTGTTGAACACAGTTTGACTTACCTATGAGCAGAGCATACCACAGGTCATCCCTATGGTGCAGGTACTCATCACAGATCATCCCCATATTAGCCTTTATTACTATTATTAATTAGCTGCTGGGGGGGGGGGGGTCAGGTGGGAAAACGTGCCAGTATCCCCAGAAAAAAACCCTACCTATGAGTAAACATGCATAGGTTAGCACTCTGATTTAACTTTTGTATTTATTTGGCAGTTTTTTGTCCCATGTTTTCAGTTTTCATGCACTCATTTTATGCCGTTGCAGTGCCCTCCAAGAGTTTAGGATGCAATTAGCTACATCTTTAAATGGGTATGACTACATCATTGGAGAAACAATTGGACCAGAAATACAATGGGAGATGGGATGAGATGTGCAACTCCTTTCCCATGGGATTTATGCTCACAGACAATTCTCCTCTCTAATCTTCTCCCCAGAAGAAAAAGACACATGGGTCCACTGTTTTTCTCGCTTGGTGGGAAAACACCAATCAGAAAAACAGCCTGGAGGAGGAATCTGCAGAACAAATATAATGTCTGATTTGCTTATCATTCCTGTATCTTAAAAGAAAGATAATGGGTCATGCTTCAAAAACCTCATGCCTAATTTCACCCTTAGCTGTAAGATATATGTGTGTATGGATCTTGTCTCTCTAGTGTGCACTTTCTGGCCATTTGGCTTCCCTGTCAAGATTTGCCTTTTCTAAAAGTGTCTTGTCTTTCATGTTTCTTAAAGGCCCTACCTAAAATGAAAAAGAACAATCATGGCAGTCCACAAGCTGGTTATTAAGGTAAGCTCCTCTTCAGAACGTTACAACTGCTCATTGAAAGCTTTTTTCTTACATCGAAGCATGCAACCTTAATGTGTTGTTGTACTCCACTTCAGTGGTAGATTAGCACAGCGTTGCTCCAGCTAAGTGTATACAAAAGAGCAGCAAAGCAGGTGGCTCTCTGAAGTTTGCTTTAGGCTGCAATCCTAAAGACACTTTCCTGGGAGTAAGACCCATTGAAGACAACGGTGCTTACTTTTAAATAGACTGCTTAGGATTGTGCTCTTAGTCTATGTATGCTGTAAGGCAAAAGCTTGTAATATATGTAATGAAAGCTTATCACCCATACATAACAAATCTTGTCTATTCAATGAAAGATTAAAAGAGGCATGCCAAATGTAGTATTGGATGCTGGCAGACCGCATTGATGTACTAGATCTAAAGAACTGTGAGGGCAAACAAAGTAGACTGCTGGAGTTTTCCTGCAGATACTTCCTCAGTAACTCGTTGTTTTGCTTCTTCTAGTTGAGGGATAAATGTTTTTTGAATTGAAGGCGTAATCCAGAGTAACTATGGGGAGTCCTTGCTCCAGTGTAAGAACAACTTACTCTGGATTGCAATATGAATTTCCCATAGGTTTTCACTAGGTTGTGCAGTAACGACAGGTGCACGTAATGTCTCTTACGTGCTCCCGTAGTTACTCTGGATTGTAGGGTGTGTCTCATTTTTCTGTGAAGTGCAATAAGGTGAGGTATAAACCAGACTTTATGTGTACAGCAGAAGTTGCATGTTGCAGAAGGAGTACCATTACATTCAAATCCATTTTTGGTTTTTGTGATTTTTCTTTTACATTATGAAAACTATAAATTGGGTAATCATAATATCTGTAATTTGAATTGAAAATATGTTTTCCTTATACTGTTTTCCTGTGTAAACATTACAACCTTCATATCAGATAACACATGAGTTTTATGGGTCTTGGGTGCAAACTTGGAAGCAGCCGTGAGTACATTAGTATGATCTTTAATTTTGTCTTCTCAAGATTTTAAAGAGATAGCAGACAAGATTGTCACAAAACACTGATTTGCAGAGTTCAAAGTTAGTCACCTGCATTTAACACACTCTTTAGCAGTTTCCTTCTCCTGAACCATGTTGGTGATGTGCATGTAACACTTCTCCTTCACACACCTTTATTGAATACCAAAAATGTGTATTTCCGAATCAGGCAGATAAGAGTAAGGACGCTAATGACTATTTAAACTCCTATTACTCTCAATTAAATTGATCAGGGCAAATGCTTAGGAACACATAATTGATCCTGAGCATGTGCACAGTGCTTCCCCTCCACTATTAAATGATCATAGACTGCTCTTGGTCCTTTCCTTTCTCCCTGTATCTAGTATAATGCAGTGCACATTTGGCTCTTGAGTTGTGGATCATGTTATTCTGAAGTTATTCAATTTAAAACAATTCTTATATTAAAATTGAGTAAGTGGCTTGAGGCATTCTATTAAATGCTATTCACAGTGGGTGGGTGGAGGGGGAAAAGGGAAGCAGTCAAACTGGATTTTTTTTCCTAACCTAAGTGTGATTAAATCTGTTTTAAAAGTAAGCTTAACAAACTCATGTTCAGTTCACTTAAGTTGCACTGGAATAGGCATATTTGTCAAGCTAGCAGTAAGTCATAGGCTGCAATCCTAAACACACTTTCCTGTGAGTAAGACCCATTGAACACAATGGGGCTTACTTCTGAGTAGACATAGTTAGGATTGTGCCCACAGTGTTGTAACATCTTTGACATTAACAATAGTTTACTTTGACATGGGTATTATAGGTGGCAGTCTAATTCATCAGATGCATGAAGTATGCAGCTGATGTCTCTGTTGATGAAAAGAATGTGTTCTCTTAAGAAATTTATGCCAAGCATAAAATATTACACCCTTAATTGGTGTCAGTACATTCCAGCCTCTTTGTGCTCCCTGCCAGTGACATGGATTAGCATCTCCACTCACTGAAAATCTTGAGAAATGCTGTTGTTTTTTTAAAAACACTATTTAACTAGCCTGAGTGGATGAAGTATATTGGGGGAGCAGATAATCCACATTAAATGATTGTAGATGTGTCCCACTTGCTTTTATGCCATGCTCACAGTCTTCTATGCATGGTTCATTCAGGGAACAATACTGGAAGTGTCTGGTCTTAGTTGGCTGAGACTGCTGTCTTCCTTACCCCAAATCGCATGACTGGATTTCTGTACAATTCTCTTTATAGGGCCTGCCTTTGAAGCTACAGGACCCAACAGGAAACATTTTATGCAGGGTCCAAGGTTCACAGCCAAGAGCAATAGCATAAATAAAATTATAACAAATTTATAATTTTATATCTCTGTGTTAGAATGTACACATCAAAACGTATGTTTAAAAATTGCACACAACTTAGGAACATGGTTCTAAGTACATTTTATTTAATGTAAAATTACATACATGTAAGCTAAGGAGCTGCAGTGGTTCAGTAGTTAAAAAGACGCAACATTTGCACTGTAGGACATATAAAATAAATATGTTACCTGTGTCAGCTCCTACCAACCAAGCAGTTCAAAAGCATGCAAATGCACGTTGATAAACAGGAATCACATTGGTGGAAAGCAACAACCTGGCAACACCGGGTTTTCCTCAATGTTGCATCATAACATGGATCAGATGATTGATCATGCATAGCAGACCTCTCCATATGGGACAAAAACTGAAGAAGCTGCTACGTGTAAGTAAACAAGCAAAATGTGTTGATTACCTTTGAAAAAGTCAATCGTTATAAACCCCTTTAAGAGTGATTTACCCCCAAATCCAGAGTAACTACAGGAGCACGTAAGAGACTTTACATGCACCTGTAGTTACTGCACCACCTAGTGAAAACCTGTGGGAAATTCATATTGGAATCCAAAGTAAGTTGTTCTTACACCGGAGCAAGGACTCCCTGTAGTTACTCTGGATTTTGTCCTTAGTGAAATTATTTAGTAAAAATATTAATTTTTTTAAAAAATTCTTACCCTAGTGCGTGAGCCCTTTAGGCGCAGAGTGCAGTTGGGAGCTATTGGTCTACTTGGCTTAATGCCAGCCCTACTGAAAAATCTAACAGTTTTGAGAATATAGAATCTTCAAATTATGTGCTGTTTTAAAGAGAAAAAAAGGGCTTACACCAGCCTTGGCTAACAATATGCTCTTGTATTATTAGTTTCTAGCAAGTGATGCTTTATATTCATAGAACTTATACTGCAAGCATCCCTTGCTTTTCAGGAAAAGCTAGACAGATCAATGACCTTCTGTCAACATTTGATGATGTAATGGACGACTGCATTTAATATCCACTGAGTAATGCAAGGAAGGAATGCAATGGAAGGAAGGGTAGACTGCTGCTGTTGTTTTGGTTCCCCACAGAGCACAACTGATTTTACTATAGGTTTCTAAAACACTTTGTGGTCTCTATACCATTGATTCATAAACAATACCCCAAACTTATTCGGTGAGAGGAACAGTCAAATTAGCGCCATATTTTGAATAGTCTTTCTTTAACAGACATGCAAATGCCAAAGTAAATAAGTGGGTAAGATTTCTGTACTGTTTTGGGAGTTCAGAAACTGTTATGGTTGCTGATCTGCACTCTTGTGTGGACTTCTTGTGCAATACAGACATTTGTATTCTTCCTCTCCATTTATTTTGGCAGTCAGTTTTCTCAGTGACATCAGGACAGTTTAGCAAAATAGCAGCTTTCTCTAGAGACCATGTTACTACCACACACGTAAACATGGCTTCTGCAGAATGAGAGGCTGTCATTTTAAAAGGTAGATATTTCTCATTCTGCTGTTCATGTAATAAAAACAAATCCGTAGTTTTATGAAGAAGCATTGGAACTTCATCAATACGATATCTAGGAATACTGTAACCAGTGGCTCTTAACATTTTGATTGACAGCTCCTTTGATGCATTGAACAGGGCATTGGGGAGGATTTTTCAACCTCCCTACCTGGTTTCCACTGCCCAAGACTGATTGATGTAAATTTTAATATGCAGTACTCTTAGATGCATGTTTCATTTGTATACAAAAATCTTTATTAAGCGTTTATACTGCTCACTTTTAGAAGAGAATGCTTTTAGATATGTATCTGTACAGTTCTACCTCCTTCCCATTTGCTCTGTTCTTTCATTTGAAGTGGATCTATTTCAGTTTTCAAAATGTTGCTCAAAATACTGCTTTTTGAATACTTAACTATTGCCAAAACAATGAACAAACACTATAACACTATTAGTTATTGCACATTTTAAAAAAATTCATGCCAGTTTGTATGTGTTTGATATCAGTTGAAATATAAATTTTGTTTTTGTACACTATCGTTGGGTGTCCTCTGTAATATATTCAAAAAGTCTTCACTAACTACTGCTTGTAAGATTCTGGAAAATTTGTCTACTCATCTGTTTATGTCACAGTGGATTCAAATGTAATTTAGGAAGAGAGGAACACCTACAGTTTTAATGGCTTTCCTTCACTGGAGCATTAAAAAGCTTCCAGAGGATCTTGGAAAGTTTTTTTCCTGAAGTGTAATGGTGCAGTATTTCTGTAGAGGGAGTAGTTGATCTAAAAGTAAACCACATCTACACATTTTTTGGATTAAATTAACACCACGTCGAATGAGTATTGATTTAGTAAAACAATCTTGTGATGCTTTATGGAGGACCTGGTAAATGTTACATTCTAAATGAAAAATTTCAGTTGCTGTTTGGATGAGATATCATAATATGTTGCCAAACATATAAAAATGTGATGCAAATCGATATGTGTTGCAAACCAGTCTTAAAAACTCACTCTATTGGACCTGAGCCCTACTTTTTTAAAAAAAATCGGGAGTGGGGAGATAAAAAGCAGCAGCATAATTTCATGTAGGTTCTGGCATTGGTAATAGCACTGGTAGCACTGCGGTTCAGATTCTGAATTCTATTGTAACAGACAAAATAAAACCATGTGTACTATGAAAAAATAATGACACAACTGCAGAAAAATAGGGCAGTATTTATAGGGCATACATAAGCACAGTTGGTATACTGTTCATCCTACATCCATATCTCAACCAGCCCTGTTTTCAAGTAAAATATGCTTTTAAAATTTTTTTCATGAAAACAGTGCAAATTTCATCCTCGCATGGGTGGAAACAATCCATAATAATTGCAGCATTTCTATTAACCACCGTTTTGTTAGTTCAGTTGATTTCAGACAGTTACTAAATTTCACTTTAAAACCCCATTAACAAGTAGATCTTCTCCGATGGAAATGTCTTCCTTTGACTCTTATTCCAGTGGCTGAAACTTTATTGTATGTTTTTTCCCCACTGTGAATAAAATACTGTACTTTCCTCTAGGCCAAGTTTTTAAAAATGCTGTCCAACAGTGGCATCGCTTAGGCATCCAGCACCTGAGGCTACAAAAATTATTTATCTCATATGTCCTCTTCAGGCCTCAGAGGTCCACAAAAACTAGTAGTGCCATTTGTGACTTCCTAGTGGCCTTCTGAGATTTGTGGAGTCTCTCTGAGTCTCAGAAGGCCATTTTTCGACTTGGGTCTATTATTAGGGGTGTGCATTGGCACCCCCTCAGGGCATGGAATCTGAAGCAGTTGTTTCCCTTAGCTTTGCCACTGCTCTCAACCCACTTGATAATAGAACAAAGAGGCACTTTTAAAAGTGCCTCTTAATATTTAATAAGGAAAAGCCAACTGTCCCTTTTAACCCCAGCATTTTCTAGTGAATTGCTAGTGTGTCTTCCGCATCATTTTAGACTGCGAGTCCTTTTTGCACAGGAAACTATATTTACTGAAGTATGTAAACCATTTCACTTTGTTTTGTTAAAAATTGGTATAACAATATTCTTAATAGGTATTCAATAATCAAAATAGTTTATTTTCCTTTTTTGTTTGTTTTTCATCATAAAACTTGGCTCAAAGGTGTACTAACCCACTGTTTTCATAGTTAATTCTGTTCTTCAAGTTTGGCTCTGCATAGCTGTATCTTCCTCCCCTTGAGGGAATGTTCTCTGCCTGTCTTTTTTTCTCTTCTCTTTCAGAAAACAAACTGTTGCTTAACAAATGGACGTGCTCTTGCAATGTTTGATGAAAATGATAGCTATGATTAAAATATGAAGCATTAAATGCTCTCCCATTAAACACATTTGAGTTCTTTGCATTTCCTTAAGGGCAATTTCTTAAAGGCTTTAAAGTAACTCTAATAAAACTGGGATTATCTGCTCATTCCTTAACTTCCCTGTTAGTTCCCTGAGAAATTGTTTACTTGCCTGAAAGTGTGTATATCTACCTTGGCAGTAAACTGTATACCTTTGACCAAATAGTAGGCCTGCCTGTGTGCAGAGCTCTGTGATAGAGACATTATTTTAGGGGCTGCTTTGATTATAAGCTTGACAACATCCTTTGGGTGTAGATATGTTATTTATTTTAATTTTTATTCTAATTTTGATTGTGTACCCTCTCCTTTTGTATATATTCTCATTGCGTAGCTGACAAAATTTTTTTTAGTGGCTGGTATCTTGAGTCAGCTGCTTACTGACTTGAAAAACTTGTTTACAGTTAATTATTTTTGTGAGGTTTATGTGCCCTGAAATAACTGATGGGATTTTGAGGCTGAAATTCCAGTCCTATAGCAAAATAGAGACATGGGGAGGTTACAGACTCAACAATTGTCTTGGTTAACATTTAAAAAACTCACTGCTCACAGTGTGTGAAGAAATAGATTTTTGTACCATACTTCATTCACTTGGCTTAATAATTGTGTTAATGGGCTGTTAATATCAACATATATTATGCTATCTGTGAGATTTGACTGATTATTTCTGTTTGTCTCATGCAGGTGGCTTACCCTACAATCCAGAGTAACTATGGGAGCACGTAAGAGACTTTATGGGCACCCATAGTTACTGTACCACCTAATGAAAGCCTATGGGAAATTCATATTGCAATCCAGAGCAAATTGTTCTTACACCGGAGCAAGGACTCCCCATAGTTACTCTGGATTGCACCGTTAGTTTGTCACTGGGATGGGAGTGAAGTAAAGACACAAATGATGGCTGGTGGCTATCATTTGTGGCCAAAAATAGCAATGGGAGGAAATCCCTTGCTCAGATGTTCCTGTACCTAGTGCCTATGTACTAGACTCATGCCTTTGGAATTTGGATGAATGTTACTACTTACTTGAAAGTGTGATTTCAGGGAAAAAAGGGTACTTTTGTGAAACATTTGCTGGACTTCTCTGTGATTGAGAAAGAACATGAATTCTGTAAAGAACAATTTCAGCAGTTGTTAGCAGCTCTTGCTACCTGCTTCTACAGAAAAGGGTGAAAGACAAGAACTTCTGTTGATGTAATTTTATGAGATTTAAAAGACCCCTTCAAATATTTCCCAAGGCGTATGGGAACTGCTTGGCCACTAGTGACTCCTATGTGGCTGAAGTTACATTTAACTGACCCAGCCTGGTAGACGATCAGCCTGGTTGATTATGTAGGGTCCTGAAAGTGGACTTGATACCCTGCACAACTTTCATCAGAAAAATCAATGAAATTCCTGCCCATGTGGTTAGGACTTGGGTAAGATGACTCAAGCTGTGTGGAAGATACTAGTAGCCACTAAAGAGTGTGTGAGCAATCGTCATGCACAGACACAAACACACACACACACACATACACACACAAATACGTATGTACTCATCAGAAATTGATTCAGGGTCTGGGGCAGGCTATGTAGCTACCACAGGATCTTTCCATGAACTATGTTCATTGAGCCTGTTCAGTTTTTTAGATTTGGTTAAGGTTCAGATGAACCTTTTCTGCTGCTTTTTTCCAATAGTTTTTAATTCATGTGTCTTCAAAATCCATAGGAAAAATTAGTACAGAGATAAGATAAACAGTCAGAAGCCAATCACTCCTGTTTTCATAAGTTTTAACTTGGATATCCTTCCAGCTTTTTCAGTTTTCTCAACAGGTTTCAGAGCCTAACTCATATCTTCTCATAGCTCATGGCTTCTTCTGCCATAATAAATGTTACATGTAGCTCACTCTGCCAAGGTAATGGCGTTTACTGTAGCTATGTGTGAGACTGCTGCAAACACTGCAATGTCAATATCTCCTTAAAATTCAAATTCTTAGATTTTGGGTAACTGATTAAGAGCCATGTTTCAAGTGGATGCTCCTCTTTTAATTAGCAGGGAGAGAGCCCTCCTTACCCCAGCAGTGTCTTTTCTATTGGCTGCCTATCTATTGGTGGTGTTTTCAATTTTTTTAGTCTTTGAGATTTTGGGGATAAGGAACCATTAATCTGATGTTTTTCGTAAACTGCTTTGTGAATTTTCCTTAAAAAGTTATTGTTAATAATAACATAAAATGTGACAAATCTACATAAACATAGCATTCTGATGGGCAGTATTTCAGTAAACTAACTTCTTAGCAATGTGAGATATGTAAAGATGATGGATGGATATTGAAAACCAAAGGAGAAAGCTCAGACTTGTAACTTTTTGCCAGGGCCTTTCTTCTATTGTCATTTTCCCCATTTAGTCTTTTTTGCTTGAATGCTTTGGCTACTGTGGCTGTTCCTACAATCCAGAGTAACTACAGGAAGATGTAAGAGGCACTTACTCTGGATTGCTCTAAGCATTTCCCATAGGTTTCCCATAGGTGGCACTGTAACTATATCAATGTAAAAGATCTTGTAGTTACTCTGGATTGTAGCCATAGTCATTTTGTCAGGATGTGGGATTAGTTTCATTTCTCTAATAATTCTGATGCATCTGAGCGTCATGTACAGACTGTCACACTTACTACTGTACCATGACTCTGCAAAAAATTTTCAGACTAGTTCCTATATTTCAGCAATATAATATTGGGGTGTCCTTTTTAACACTTCTGTTATTTTTGTTACTGTATTTAGCACTCTGACTCAGAAGTACTAGATCATCCCTTCTGCAGTGCTGAATAATGGTCAGCTGATGCGGCTCGATGTGTGGTCAGACCATAGATTTCTTTAGCTTAATTTATCTCTAATACAAAACAACAATAGTTGTGCAAGTCAAGATCCAGCAGCAGTCAATGGCTATAAAGTCCTGTTTGTTAAAAAATAAGGAACTGCAAATCTGTTAGGAAGGTGAAGAAATAGCACATGTACTCTGGAAATGCCATAGGAGTGTGTTCTGGTTTAATGTTTCTGACATGAATTGTGCTAGTGAAATATTGTGGTGTCTACCTGATTCTTGGAGATCTGCTCTGAAAGCCCACAAATTCTTCTGAAGCCTTCTCTATATTTATCTTCCATGTATTGTTTGAAATGCCATGAACTGTAACCAAGAAAGCTACTTGTGTCAACTCCTTGCATTCAGATTTCACTGGCATTTGTCAGGCACCCATGTCTTGCTGCCAGTTGTAACACAAAGAGTTATGAGGTATTTTGGACTGTTAATGGAAGTTGCTGTGGCCAAGTAAAGTTTCATTCTGATTTATAGAGGGGAAATATATATTAAAGAGGCTATCATAACAGTCAGGATGCTTTCTCTGTTTTACCCTTGATGAATGCCAGCCTTGTGAATGTGTCAACCGAAGTTCAAAGAATGTGTGATTTTTTTTTTTGCTAGATTTTACCCACAACTGTCTTGGCTCAATCAAAGCAGTAATAATAGCAGGAAATGGAAATTATCTATTCTGTAGACATCAGTTTCTCATGAATCTCGTTTCACTACAGGGCGATTGAAAAGTAATTCCTTATATTCTAATTTATAAGTATTTTAAAATAGGGAGTTAATTTTCAGTCATCCTGTATTTGCAGTTATTAAAAATAAAGGCTCACCCCAGGCAAAAGATGCAAAAAGTGGCATAAGAAAAAACCTATTTTTAGCAAAACCTTTTCTAAGTTGTTGTGGACAGTGATGAAGAAGGCATTTGAAAGTGTTGGAGTTTAAAAATGATAAAACCAATATATATTGTCTGATCCAAAAAAAGCCTTAACAGGATCAGAAGTCAACCTTGTCCAAGATGTGATTTCTCATACTGCCCTGACAGATACTTTAAATGGGACCAAGTGATAAAAGCCAAAGCTTTTTTCCTTTTTGCTTGGAAGCAATTCCCTGTTGTGTTCCGTAGGACTGACTCCTAAGCATATGCAATGCAATTGTATGCATATGCTAGAAATGGGAAATATTCTTTTCGTAGGAGGCCGATCTGTTTTGGGTAGTGATGTGAAGAAAAATTTATGTGCTAGTTCAGGTGAGAGGCATGTGTCCTATTCTCAAGACTTCTCTAGTTATTTATTTAAAGGACGATAATGACTTTTTAATTCATTTATACTGTCAGCTGATAACCTATTTTCCTATGTTCAAATATTACATGCATTCAAAAATGCTTCTGTGTCAGGTAAGACTAACAGTCCAGAACAGGACTTATGCCAGAGTTAGGATTGTGCTGTGAGAGTGTCATGTGGTCATTTGATGAAATAAGCTGAAAAGGCTGACATTTTGTACGCTAGTGTACTGCTTGTGTACTAAAAGGAGGAGTTAAAACATTTATTGAAATTTCCCTGCAATACACTTCTAAACTATTAAAACCTGTTGTCATTTCTTTAAAAAAAACTTTCAGAAATATAACTTGAACTGTTCAAGTGAAGATCTGCAGGAAAACTGTGTCATTTGTATGATTTGCTCCATCCCTTTTGTTGCATCACCCCCAAATTAGCTACAATGTTCTTATTTTATACATTCCTTTTCAGCTTGTATTTATGCTAACTTATACACAGTATTTAAGGTGTGTGTATATGAGAGAGAATTTAAAACATGTTAATTAATGGTGACATTCTTTACTTTGGGGTTTTATTACTCTTTTTTTCCCTGTACTTTTTTGTCAAGTTTTTTCTCAGACCAGATTACTCCAGCTAATTGCAGGCAGTAGTGGGTTCTGCTTTATTTCTCAACCAGAAAGTTATGTGCTTACCAGTTGTTCTCAAACTCTCAGAGAGTTTGAGCTTTTATAAGTGTATGCAGGGGAGACGCCGTGTATGTGTATGTCGCCTTGAGTTGACATACCCGAGACTTTGCCCAAGAATTTGAATTTGACATACCTGAGAATTTGCCCGAGAAAGGCAGGATATAAATTTTTTAAATAATAATAAAAAGGAAAGCAGCAACATGATTGCCAAGATCATGCCAACTTAGATGGACACTGTCTTACCTGGAATCCCCCCAGCCTGCAGCAGCCTCCCAGGAATGTGAGGAGCTTGGTGCCAGTCTTCACAGAGGTCCCTACATTGCAGAGAGAGTGAGAGTGACAACTGTGATCCATTTCCCCTAAGGAGGCACAGCACAGGGCTTTCTGGCTGTACAATGTATTTTAATTTGGCAAGTAACAGCTTGAATTTTTATAAACCCATCTCTAGCTGTCCTTAGTCCACAGAACAGCTTGGGGAACTCCAGTTTCTGTAGCTACTGTAATGTTCTCCCAGTTCACATTGCTGCTTCCTTCCAGCAGAGCTGTGCAGGAATTGCACAGATAAAATATACTGTTCTTTGCTCTTCCATATATCAAATCATTTGGCAATTGTATTAATTTTTTCTGGAAAATGGGAAATACTGTCTCATGCTACAACATGAAATGTTAATATTAAAGCTTTTTTAAGAGCAATGTCTTGTGACAGTTGGCTAGCTGTTCTTAAACCTGGAAGGTTTTGCTAAGTGAGATAATATAAATCTTTGAAAAAAGAATTTCAAACAGGTACAACAATTGACCATGCCGTGTAGTTTATGTGCAATATTTATAAACTTGCAATCATCACACAATCCAAATGCAATCTTCATTTCGTTCTATGTTTTGGAGCCTATGTTCAGTTTATACACTATGTAATAAAAACTCAGTGCTATCTGTGTGTGAGATGACCAGACTGTTAAAAGGCTTTTTTGCGTAGAGAGGTATTTCAGGTGAGTAAAATAGGTTACAGCCTAGCAGCCCAATCATGAGCTGCGTGTGGTGCCTGGACTGCCACAGCACCAAAATGGCTGCAGTGGTATCCTGCATGCAAGCAGGCTAATGCGCCTCCTCGTGGGAAGGGGATGTTCATCCTCTTCCCCCACATACGTGGAGCAGCCCCACAAAGGGACTACTCATTTCTGCATCACCTCAAGAGCTGGTGTAGAATGAACAGTCTATATAAGGGCAAGAAGCCCACCAGGGAGGCTGTGGATAAGGCAGAGCCCACCTCTGTCTATCCCACCTCCTCCCTGCCCTCTTTCTGTTCTCCTGTCAGCCCAGGAGTGCTTCATCCCCACCCCTTCTTATACCCCCTCTTAGCTCTGTGCTGTTCAACACAGTCCACAGGAACAGCTGAGCTGTGGAGAACCAGCACTATCAGCCCAAACTGGAGGTCTTGGAGGAGCACAAATGGGTTTGCCCACCCCTGATGAGTTTCTGAAAACAGCCCTTTGACATAAATGTTTTAGGGTGGCGCATAGTTTTCCAGCATCATTTTTTGGGATCTTTCCTCCAGATAGGAGCGTAACTACTGAAACACAGGATCCCCCAATCTTCAACCCAGAGAACATGTACATACATAGATACCATAGTAGTTGATAGTATTAAGAGAAGTCAAGAAGGATCAATACTTGTGCTTCTCTGTTCCTCACAGGTCATTGGTCAGTCGTACCATAGTAGTTGATAGTATTAAGTCATAGTTGATAGTATTAAGTCATACCCTAGTAGTTGATAGTATTAAGAGAAGTCAAGAAGGATCAATATTTGTGCTTCCCTGTTCCTCACAGGTCACTGATCAGTCTGGCTGATCAAGCCTGTTTTGGTTATGAAATCAGACTGGAATGAATCTATGAATTAATGGATCAAGAGTGCATGGATTTGTATGGCAGCCACTTGCTTGGTCACTTTGAAGGGGTATGTTTGCAAGCCTTCTAGATCCAAAGAAGATTTCTTGGCAACTGCTTTCTTTTGGCAACTGCGACCACAGTGTAGCCCTCTTGGGCAGAGTCCTTCATGTCCTCTTAGACCCAGCCACTTAACCCTTCCTGCTAGAGATTGTCAGCCATAAAGGTAAATGTTGAACCAAAGGTGGCAGGCTGTACTCCACTGGTCCAAGGATCTTGTCCATTTCTTTAGGATGCAAGAACTGACATTCATCTCATGAAACTAGGCAGTTTTCTGGTTACATCTATAGGCTTAGCTGCGAGCGTTACTCAAGTTTCATAAAACACAAGAATTTTATCCTCAAATCATAAAGTGTATAGCATGTCTGAGTGTTTGTTCACATCTCTGACATGGTTCCTGACTTTTTTAAGATAACGTTCAGTTAGATAGCACTACATAGATGTAACAGTGGCAACTTGTTGCTGCTTTGATGGTGTCCCTGCTCCAGATTAAACTCAGACTCACACGCACAATAATAATGTTTTTGCTCTTTTTGGTTGGATTCACATCAGGTTTTCTTCTCCCTGCAGCCTCGCTACTTGCTTTATTATATGCACAACCATAGAAAACCAAGTTGGTGAACATGTTCTGCTTAGCAGGGAAGTATTTGGAAGTTACCACATGTTACCACAGGAGTCATCTCAATATCGCACACAATGTCTGTGGTTTCAACAGGAGTATCAGCTATGCTGGCTGAAAACTCCCTAAGCGCCTTCAGGAATATCAGATTCCATAAGCCACTAGGGGAAGTATCACACAGGCTTATCACATCCCGGGTTAGGCTGGCACAAGTCTTTTGCTGGTCTGGGGGTGTTGCAAAAGTGCCATAAAGCACTCCTGGGGGAAGGGGGTTAGGTCAGTGCACAGTCATGCACTGGTCTCTCCACATGCTACAGGAATAGGTGAGTTGCACTGGCCTAAATTGGTTAGAATTGCACCTTGAGAGTCCACATCTCATCAGTAAGCCCTTCAATTACAAGTTTGTAAGATTCCCATCTCCAAATTCAAGACTTCATCCACTTCAGCAGGGTTCAACCAAATCCATATGGTGGGTTTGGTTGGTACACCAAATGAATTCAGAATCTGCCCTGAGTGACCAACACCCAGTATAAGTACTCATAACCAGAACACCAGTACTGGGAAGGGAGATGGCATTTAATAAAGATAACATGATCCACACACCCTCAACCATTGGGCCTGTGTTCAGGCTGTACCAGGGACCCAGGTAGATATAGCTGAAAGGCAAACTCCTCCCTGCTCATCCTCCTAGTTCTTGGCAATGCAAGCAGTTAGCACCCTGATCCAAGATTAAATCCTGGATGGTAGTTGTTTAATTGTAGATCAGTTTGCTATTAAGTAATTTTACCTCCATGTCCAATGATAAGGTAAATGAAGTAACTGATTAACAGTGAAAGGGGGCTTGGTGTCTGTCTCATGGGTCTTACTGTGTCTGTGGTATCTCCAAACAGGAAGCTGTTGTAGGGCTGAAAAAAATGTTTCCCATTACCGCTTTCTGTTAAA
Organism: Cryptoblepharus egeriae; assembly: GCA_030015325.1. Classification (NCBI taxonomy): domain Eukaryota; kingdom Metazoa; phylum Chordata; class Lepidosauria; order Squamata; family Scincidae; genus Cryptoblepharus; species Cryptoblepharus egeriae. Next base: position 125,403,029 of record JAREYC010000001.1, on the reverse strand, counting down.
CATTTTTGGAGATAGCAAAGAGACAAGAAGGTAAAGAGACAGCACAGGAGGTCTTTGGTCAGAGTCATAAGAACATAAGAAGAGCACTGCTGGATCAGGCTAAAGGTCCATCTAGTCCAGCTTCCTGTATTTCACCTTGGCCCACCAGATGCCACCAGAGTCAGATCATTTGCTCATCTGATCAGATATCTGACTTATCAAGTAAAGCTGCAATCCTAAGCTCCACTTAGGCCAGCCTGGGTCCCGGCATAAGTCCCATGCTGACCTGGGAGTGCCACAAAAGTGCAGTAAGACACTTCTGCCCCACTCTGGAGCTGGTGGGGGGGGGGGGCGCTTAGGCCAATGCACAGGCATATGCCAACCTTCCCACACCATCATGAGTTAGGCTGACCTAAATTTATTAGGATTGCGCCCTAAGCCATTTGCAGATAAGTAATTTCTGGGTGGAATTTGTAAATAGCTATTTGTCAGATTTGCTTTTTGTAAGATTTACTTCATTTCTCTATTTTGGGTTATCTATTGTGGCAGCTGGAACGTATCCCCATCAGAGAACTTATACCCCCATGCTTGCAAAAGACTCAAATGTTTTTCTTTTTTACTGTATCTCTTAAAATCTGTATTCCGTTGGAAAACTATGTCCCATGGGTATTGTTAGCTTACACAAGATATTTTGAGGTTTTTCCCCCATTGTCCAATCAGTGGTCTCAAAATAGCAATACAATACATTTTTTTTTTTTGCCACTCTAGTTGTGCATTCCCCAACTGAGTTTAATTCTCTGTTGGGCAGATTCATTCCCAAGGTTGTGGGTGTGTCTACATGTGTAGGGGTTTCTGTGAGAATGAATGAGAACTGTGTTGACAACACACATTAGTTTGAGATAACTAACCAAATACATTTGTAGGTCGCTATGTGCACTCAAACAAGCCAGTATGTATGCTCTGCATACCAGTGGCACAATCTGTCTTGTAAGTTAGGCAGGTTTTTTTTTCTTTAAACACAATTAGTAGTGAGTTTTTATTGTTCTCCCTTCCGGCAGATTGAATTTTTCTTCTCCTGGGAAAAAAATTAAAATGCAAAAGAGTATGGGAACCCTAAATCAATTCCAGGATAATTTAGCACTTTGTCAACTTAAAAAAATGGTAATCATATTTAATATCTTGGTAATAATTTTCTTTGAGAAGCATGCTGCCTGATAAATTCTGGGAGTGAATTTACTTTCTGAAATGTAAACATGTTTATTTTACATAACCAGGCTCTTTAATCAGGTGAAATCTTGATCACAGCATGATTCACCTGGCTTTTACTGTATCATTGCGCAAGCCTGTGTGTTTGAGTTAGGCATAAATTTATTTTGGAAACATATCTGTTTCTGAATGAAAAAATATACCTGTTAGTTCTCCCCAACCAGTGTTTGTAACCAGAAGACTTGAATTAGACTTATGCATAGGGGCTTCTGCCGTGCATCCTATTCATTTCTGATACCTGATTTCCTGACCTTGTTCTAAGTTATACATGCTTTAAAATACTGACAATTTAGAATATTTTTATTTCCTTCCGAATTATCTACAAAGGCAGTGCACATTATGCTTCACTGACAGCATTCTAAGCAGTGGTCACCATGGTGGCTCGATGACTCAGCTGTTCCAGTGGGATCCTTGGGTATCCCCATGCTCTAAGGTTCCTAGAAGTAGCATAACAAAACACTTTCAGAACACAATCTTAACCATGCCTACTCAAAAGTAATCCCCATTGTGTTCAATGGGTCTTACTCCCAGGTAAGTGTCTTTAGGATTGCAGCCTAAATCACTTTTGCACATGGCTTTTGCTCTGTTGCAAGTGTAGGAACATGCATCCCACGCCAAGGTGACCATATGACCAGAAATTCCTGGATATGTGCTCTTTTTTCGCCTCCTGTCGGGGTGTCATGCAAAAGGGCTTCATTGTCTTCCATTTTGGCTCCATTTTGGAATTTTGTGATGGTTCACAGTACCCCATCATGTAATATGCCGTTGGATTCGTTTTGAAGACCAGAATCCAATGCAAAAATCAGTTTTGAAATATCTTCCTATCAAAAGTTATGGCAAAAAAACTAAAAGCAAAAATATGCATTAAGCTCTATAGGAAAGTGAAAGTGTCCCATATCACAGCTTTACTCGTGAGTAGGCAAACATGCTATAGTCTGCTGGAAAGGCCAGGCTGAGATGAATCCAAGGACACCAGAATGGTCCTGATCCAATGAACATATCCTCCAAAATCACCCCCAAAGGTCACTCCTGATAATTGCATTGATCTCTATAGGAACTGAAAGGGAGCCATACTGTGCCTTTACTCATGAGTAGGCATGCTTGCCTTAGGCTGCAATCTTAAAGGCACTTTCCTGGGAGTAAGACCCATTTAAAAATGTCTACTTTTGTCTACTTTTGAGTAGACATGGTTACGATTGTGCACTTAGATATTTAGAAAGGGCAGGCTGAGAGGAATCTGGTCCTGATCCAATGGACAAAGCCCCTACCAGGTACCCCACAAGGAAACCCCTCCTCCAAGCTCCCTGCATTAAACCCTTTTGAAAGCGAGACTGCATAGCCACTTTTTCTCACAAGTAAGCAAGCATGCCTTGGCTAGTGTGGAAGGTCATTCCAGGGAGTGCATGGCTTCTAGAATGGTCCTGAGCCTGTAAACCTGGAACTCGGCAAGTGCTCCGCAAGGCAGCATTTAGGTGTTTTCAGCTTTTATTTTGTTATACGCAATTCTGCTTGGATGTCCTACATTTTGGTTCTACATTTTGTTCCACATGTTCCTCTTTTGTGGTTATAGCATATGGTCATCCTGTGTTTTGGATCACTTAAACATGTGCATTTTTTGGTCTGGAATCAGGTCTTGCAAAGGAGATGCTGGTCTGGGAAAGGTTGGCTGCTTTGTTTTTGGATCACTTAAACAAGTGCCTTTTTACAAGTTTTACAATTTAACATTAAGTAATATAGTGTTGGAATTAAATACAGGAAAGCAATACTAGTGTTTTTAGCTTTTATTTTATATGTCCTACATTTGTCCTACATTTTTGGGCATCCTACATTTTTAAACATGTCAGGAATTGTGCTTGGATGTCAGGAATTTTGGGGGACCTTGTCCTCTTTTTGGGGTTCGGGCATCTGGTCACCGTGATCCCACCTACACACCACTTAGGATTGGGTTTTTTCTTTCTGTCAGAAGAAAATCTTGGAATTACTGTTTAGATTTCCTGTCCCATTGTGACTTCTCTCCCGTTGCATCACTTTTGCTCAATAACTGTGTGTATAGAACATCCTTTAAAGTTGTATCTTGAAAATTTAGGATAAGCAACTTTGGCCTCACTTGCACAGTAAAATGATTTCCATGCGGCTCCTCTTTATACTTGAGGTTACAATACTAAAAAATAGACCACACACAGATAGCCAAGTCCCTAGCCACTTAAGCATGTAAACAGTCTGGCTTCTTACGAAGTGGAAAAATGTCTTGTACGCTGTTCTTAATATGATCAGCATGTTAAAAGCCCTATATGCACCCCTATGTCACTGCTGCTTGGCATACTCTTCATTTCTGTAGCCTCTTGATAATGTAGAACTAAATTGTTTACTTATGCAGATTTGATGTAGTAATTAGTGTCTGGAGTGAGTTAAGCATTTTCAAATGCACTCCCTCAGAGGCTTACATCTGTTGGCTGTCTTCAAAGCACTGAGAAACTACACACTGTGCGGAGGTAGTGTGACTAAAACAATGTGTTGAAAGAACCCATTTACAGAAGGAGTCAGAGTCGTTTTTGGTCCCAATGATACCAAGATCAACAAGTGTCAGTTTTCTGTCAACTTAAGCTTACATTTTTTACATTGGAAAATTTTCCTTCTCGTTATATAGTTTGCTTTGGGAATGCCTGCTCTAGACCCTAAAACCACATTTGTATTCATTCTAGATATGATGGGTTCATTTGGGCGACACAGGGCACAATCCTAACCAATTTAGGCGAGCATAACTCACCCGCTGTCCATGGTGGTGTGGGAAGGTAGGCACATGTCTATGCACTGGCCTAACACTTCAGGAGTGGCATAGAAGTAACTTGTGTCACTTTTGTGACACCTCCAGGCCAGAATGGGACATGTGTCAGAACTAATGCCAGCCTAACTGGGGAGTAAGATTGCAGACTCATAGTGCAGTCCTAACCCCTTGTTAGGCTGGCACAAACCGCCCTGCTGCAAAAGTGCTGTAAGGCACTTCTGCGCCGTTGTGGGGTGGGGGAAGTAGACGAGTGCACAGCCATGCACCGGCCTCCCTGCACTACCGCAGGAACGGGAAGCAGGTGAGTTGTGCTGGCCTAAAATGGTTACGATTGCATCCTCACTAGTTAAAAGTGTTGTCCTTTCAAGCCACTATTAGTTGGTGGGAACATTTACACTCTTCTGTTGCCTACCATCAGAAAGAACTTTGTTCATCTTGATATTTAGTAAGAGCATATCTTACTTGGGTTCATATGGCAATATATTAAACGTATGCCAAATTCTTCTTTGAATGTTAAACCGCATGCTGTACAGTGGGAAAGTGTATCAACATGTATTTGTACATGTATATGTCATCTTAGACAGTTGCATTAATGGAGATCCCCCCCCCACACACACAGTAATATCCAGGCTTTCTGACATGATCTAAAGTTTTTCTGAACACACAAAGAAACATCATAATGTCCCTTTCCAGAAGCGGTACCTTTTTACCACATTAGCTGCTCTGTGCAGTACTGGGGCTGTGGGCATGAAAGGCTTGGAATACAAAGGAAAGTACTTTCCACAGACCTCTGGTTTCGCTACTTTTACCTTTTACTTTCACAAAGATAATTGAAGACCCTTTTCTTGATGCCCCCACAGGCAGACGGTGATTTTGGAGAGGGATTTGAAGAGGGCCATTTATTAATAGGGAAATTGTAGGATTTGAGCCCCCTACAAGCAGTATGGTGTGCCTTGTTAAAGGTAAAAAAAATTGATTGTTTGCCTTGCCAATTTTAGTGCCTTATCAGTATGCCATGAGATGAAAAAGGTTGAAAATCACTGATCTAGCACCTTTTATTGTTTCAGTTGCAAATAAAGATCTTTTCTTTTATTTAAGGGATTTGGACCCCACCTTTTTCATGCTGAAGCAAATGGCTAAGCCTGCTTATAACACTTTAGTAAAGTACCCTCTCTTGCTGTCTTGCTGGGAGGTGACTGGCCCAAGATCATCCAGGAGGCTTCATGGCCAAGGCAGGGTTTGAACCTCGTTCCTTCAGGTCTCAGTTCAGCTCCTTGTTGTCACTGCTGTTTTAGTCTTGTTTATTTTGTTTATTGATTGTTACTATAGGGTGGGATACAACTTTAGAAGAATAAAATATTTTGCAAACATTTAAGATTTCATATACAGTAGGACTTCCAAAAAGGACTTCCATATATACTAGGACTTCCAAAAAGCTTTTGATAAAGGCTCCTGATGAAACTTAGCAATCAGGTGTAAGAGAATGCCTTGCTCATTGATTGGTATTATTGTACTCAAAGACCAGGAAGAAGTGATTTGGAATAAATGGATAGTTCTCAAAATGGAGAGAGAGGAGTAGTGACATCCCCTAGGAATCGGTAATGTAGTGCGACTTATTGTACTGATCTGACATCATGAGCATATAAAAGTGTTCAGGGTTTCAGATGATATCAAATTTTACAATGGAGTTGGCCCATTATAATCTCTTCAAACCAGGTGAAGAGGCAATAAATTACCAGATGATGCTCAGTGTAAGCAGTGTAAGCGATGCAAGTTGATTTTAAAAAATGTTCTGGCATGTTCTCCCTTTAGTAATTTTGGAATTTATAAGTCAGATTTAGCATTGTGGCAAGCAATTTTTCCAGGCGTAAATAAAAATATAAAAGCATCAGACTTTATTATCTATTCTCTCAGGGATAAACTCTATTACATATTACATTTCAATTACTTGATTATTCTGTTTTATTGCATTTTATGACAGAACTTTGTATAATCATTTTAAGTGAAATTCAGTTTTTTTTACATATTAAGTTTTTTTTAATGGTTTTTGTTATTGGAATTCAATATTATACAGTATTTCCAGATTCTTAGGATAGCATTAAAGTCATTGGACAACTAAGTTCAGGGCTGTTTGATTTTAATATAAAATGCTGTATTATATGACTATACATTTAACGAAATATTAAATTTTCAATAAGATATGTCTAGATATCACTTCTCTACAAAGTATATTATACCCTCCAAAGTCCAATCACTGTGGAGATAATAATGCCAAAGATCAATTAAGTGCTAATCAGTAACAATGATCTTTATTCACAGCTTCCCTTGCTTTAAGAACAGGCTGTCTCCAGTCAAGCCAGACTTGCTCCAGCAACCCAGATTTGCACAGGTCCGAGTTGACCCAAAGCAGCTGCAGGGGTTTATGTCAGGATGTTTACTGATAGTTGTGTCCTGTGCCTGTGAGTGCCACGAGAGAGAAGACAGACACAGTGTAGTAGATTAACTATTTACTGTATTTACAAGTTTAGGTTAGAGCACAATCCTAACCATGTCTACTCAAAAGTAAGCTCCATTGTGTTCAATGGGTCTTACTCCCAGGAAAGTGTCTTTAGGATTGAAGCCTTAGGGCACAATCCAGAGTAACTCGGGGAGTCCTTGCTCCGGTTTAAGAACAATATGCTCTGGATTGCAATATGAATTTCCCATAGGTTTTCATTAGGTGGTACAGTAACTACGGGTACACGTAATGTCTCTTACGTGCTCCCGTAGTTACTCTGGATTGTAGGGTTAGTCTAACACAATCTGGGTCATACACATGAATTAAGTCCTTCAGTCTAATTCTCCTCACAGCTAACCAGTATGCTTCTGCTCTGATGAACAGCTGAGCTCCAACTGCCAAACCGTTCTCCAACTGTCACACGCCAACTAGCAGATATTAAAATCTGAACATTCTAACCATCTCAGCTTACCCGTAACCAACCATTAGATTGAGAATTCTAACAGTTTACACCAGTTTAGGCTACTGTCCTTTAAATCCTTACCCGGGAGTAATGTTTCATTATGTTTACAGTAGGACTTCTGAAAAAAAAACTGTCCAAATGGTGCAAGGATTTCAGGATGAAGGGCAAAAAAAATACATCTCTTAACATATTTGCATTTCTGCACAAGAAGTGGTTCTTTGAGCTATGAAATCACTTTGAATTTGTTAAAGAAGCTCCAATTGTAGTTGAGTATATTTATGACACTATTCTCTAGAATCTGCCAGCATTTCTTTGATGTAGTTAGTTACTTCATAAAAGGCGAAAGGAAATTCAGAGAAGCTTTTTGAAAGAATCTAATGTTTCCCAGGTGTGTATGTTGTCTTCCTAATTGCCACCCATTATCATTATAATAGTTAACTGTGGGAAATATTTTCATCTGGTAACACAATCCAATGGAAATTAGAAGTAAGGCTTTGAAGTATTAAACTTGTACAGGCAAGTTTAGAAATGCATTTCTCAAAACTATGTGTATCTTGTGTTGGAAGTATATTTGGAAAGAGTAGCCTTTGGTCAGTAATATTTCTAGACATGAAATGTGTAAATTGTGGTGCATTTTATTTACAAATTAATAAAGCTGAACCGTCAGCTTCTGCACAGAAAGGGGAGTACAGAATGAGGTCCAATTACTCAGACAAAGGGCGCAATCCAGAGTAACTACGTGGAGTCCTTGCTCCGGTGTAAGAACAATTTGCTCTGGATTGCAATATGAATTTCCCATAGGTTTTCATTAGGTGGTGCAGTAACTACGGGTGCACGTAATGTCTCTTACGTGCTCCTGTAGTTACTCTGGATTGTAGGGAAACTTTCTGAAAACCCACTGTCTCCAAGAAATATGGGGGAGCCCCCTTATCTGCAGTTTCACTTAACCACTGAATTGGATCTATGACCGCATGCCCCTTCTGAATGGCCTCACACAGTTGAGAACCCAGTGACCAAAAAGGATCTAGAAGTTTATTTTACAATAAACAGGAATATTCCCCAGTCTCCCAAAGCTTTATAAGGCAACCCTTTGTGTTTGGGTCTCAGTGGAGCATTTTGGAGTGGAACCCACAAAGGTACAGAGGATGACCTGCACTGTATATGAATACAGGTATTCCCCAGAATCTGCATCGGTTCTGTTCTGGAGCTCCCTACAGTTACATTAAACCATGGATTTCAGGGAAAGCCCCAACGTGGGGAGGCAAGAGGAGTTTATGAAGGGTCATTTATGTCCAACAAACAGAGGCCATGGATGTCTGTCCGTGACCTCTACCAGACTCAGCCTTACAGCAAAAGGGCCCCCCCCCCCATTTTTTTTTTTGTTCTACGTAAGGCTCAGTTGGAGCCCAGCAGAGGCCAAAGATGGACATGAGCAGTTATCCAGAGAGGCTTCCCCAGTCCTCCTAATATGCCTTATTATATGGTTTATTTCTTTAAAAAAACCCAGAAGTGACTTTTAAAACTTTTTTTATTCTTAAGGCTAAGCCTGACAGAGGCCACAGACAGATATGTGTTTACTCTTTCCACTGGGAGGGGCCTTTCCTCTGGGTGGGGAATCAGATCCTGCCTGCAAATAAGTGGATCTGTGGATATGAGATCCATGGATAAGAAGCCCCACTGTAGACTCAAATTTGTAAATTAAAACTTCATAACACTACATGTTCATGCCGGTATGATCACCATCTCTTCTTACATACTAAAGTATTCTGGCAAAGGAATTTAACATCTGCAGATGTTTTATGCAGGAATATGGTGTACAGATGATGAGTTGATTGCTGCGGTAGGTAACCTCTTAAAATAATGGGAAAATGAAGATAACTAAAGCACATGGAACTCACCACTCCCCTCTTTCAATCCAGTTGGGAAGCTCATTTTTTATGAAATTAACTGCAAATTCTGAGGAAGCAATCTCGCAGTCCTTCATTGTCAAGGCAGGGGAGTAAACTTTCTCTACCTCCCAGTGTTTTGCATTTACTAGACAGTGCGCACATAAGGAGCCTGAGGCTATTGTCTCTTTGAAAACTCACCTAAAGGGTGGATACCTTACATTACCTTTCTCTTCCATTCTTCATTACTTTATCTGAACTTCTGTACCTTTGAAAACCTTTCTCAGGTGTCTGTGACTGAGGTGAGTGCCTTAGTAAAGTAATAATGCACATCAAAAGCTGCAGAGATGATAATCTCGGTTCTCAGTATTTAGGTATTTTATTGTACTTTGCATATACAGGTTGCTAATTAAATTATTGTACCTTTCAGTAAAAGTAGAGCTTAGCAGACCCTGCCTTTTTATTGCTTTGCAGTTTTTGTTTAATATATTTTTCTGCTGCCTTTCCTAATTAGTAGCCCTCAAAATGATGATTGCGTGTTTTTACTTTATGAAGACTTTTTTACTCTTGCATCATTATTGATCTATTTAGATATTTTTCGTTTGGAATATAATTTTATTTTTTCCGTTTGGAGTAGAATGTTCTGAGTCTGTTTCAAGTTTTCATGCTTTTTGTGTCCAGGAAGATTTGGCAATATGTGAAATTGTGCTTGATAGAAAGCTGTACAACTGAAAAGCATATTTCTTCTTATCAGCAACTCCTCTTCAATTGAAAGAATAATTCTTGTTATTTTTGAAAGAGACCTGTATGTAATAATCTCACATCTTGTCAAATGAACTGAAGTTAGAAAGCAATATCTGGATCCACCCATAAGCACAGTTTTATGTACGTAAGCAAAGCAGGCTCCCTAAATTTATTTTTAAGTTTTATTTCCCACAGATATTTGTTTTCTTACATTTTTTCCTGCAGTGATTGGGAGAATATAGTGTACCCTCACAATCTCACTTGTTTCCCTGTGCTCTCAAAAGGAAATTAGTAAAGATATGAGGACTTATAGATTAAAGCACATACATACCAGGTGAAATTGTGGAACAATACTTCGCAAAATCCTCACTCTAGGGAAATTTCTTTTTAGTCGACTTGCGGTATATTTTGTGAACACAAAATATTGGAAGGTCTGGTTACACTGCTGAGCTGGGTAAATCCAGCCCAGAGCGTAACCGATCTGGAAATTACCGTTACAAATCGATCATAAGACTTAAGTGGTTCCTATACCTTATTTCTAAAGTTGTCTCACTTTTCACATGAAAAGACTGCTTGATGCAAAGTGAGAAGAGGTTTGATGCACTGAGTTTGTACAGTCTGTGCCAAAGTTAAATCATGAGAACACTCCACAACTTCCTAATGCCATACCTTCCCTTGCAAATATGGTGATTCACCGAAGGACGCAATCCAGAGTAACTACGGGGAGTCCTTGCTCCGGTGTAAGAACAATTTGCTCTGGATTGCAATATGAATTTCTCATAGGTTTTCACAAGGTGGTGCAGTAACTACGGGTACACGTAATGTCTCTTACGTACTACTGTAGTTACTCTGGATTGTAGGGTTAGTGATGTAGCAAGGTAAGAAACAAACTTGCCTAGATGATTGGTACCTGCAGTAAGTAAGCAGCAAACAACCAGGAAGCTGTCAGTCATGTGATGAATTTCCTGTTCAGTTTCCCTTGTGCTTTGCTTGTGCTCAGAAATGTGCTCCATTTCATTATCTTATAGCACTGAGAAACGCTTTAGGAACATTGAAGAGATTAACAATTCCCAGTTTTTAAAATAGTGAGGTGGATCTTCAGTCATGAAACAAAACACTAAAATTCTGGAGATTTTGCTGATGTAACTTTGAGTAGGACCGAGTTAAATGGGTCCTCCCCTGACAATTATTTGACAATTATTTTTCCTCCCTTTTTGATGGGTTGCAAAACTATTGCGTAAGAAGATGTCAGAAAAAACACTGGAGTCTCACAGCAATTTGGTGTGGTGTGAACTGTGAGCGTTTAGGATCCATTTGTTTAGGATCTATTTTTGTAACTTCTCAAAATGTACCATTTTAAAAATACAATCTAAAAATAGGATTCGTATCAAATGTTTGTAATTCATATGGCAATTCTTGACAGTTACGTTTCACCCTGAAGGAGAATAAAGACTTTTTGACCGTTTGACACACAACCTTTTACTGAGGCTGGTGAAATGATTACAAATAATTAGCATCAAGACAAGTCGCTTAAAGAATTTAATTGTACGCAAGAACCAACACATTCAGGAGAAATCATTTTATTTTAAAATTTATTTTCTCCATACCCTGGGAATTGATTGACAGAGTTTTCTCCCTGCACAAACCTGTTCCTCCTTTTCCCTCTGTTAATAACTAAGCAGTCTAGGGAGGGGAAAACAGAGGGTTGCTAAGGAAACTCACATTTCACTGGTACTCTAATTTGTGGTCAGTCATCAATGATTTCACAGCTCATCAGAGCAGATCTTTAGAAGGCATGAGCTGAATGTACCTTATTGATTTCTTATTGGGAACTCTCCAAAGCAGACCAAAGAAAATGCAAGCTGCCTTATTAATGCATTAGGAAAGATCCAGGAAATAGTATAATACCTTTATTAGGACTCACTGAAAAGCATAAAGTAATGAGCTAGCTTTCATGTTCCGCAGAACTCTTCCTCAAGTTGAAATTTAAACTGCCTCCATTCCTTGAAAAAGAGAGGGGAGAGAAAAACACACTGCAGGTTAAGAACAGGGAAGAAGCTGTATCTTAATAGGGATAGTCCTGAAGTGATGATTTAGGAAGCTCTCCACAGAGGTAATGGTTAGTTTGTGCTAAGTGTAAAAGAGCCCAGCTTACACCAAAGCCTGATGGAAAGAAGATCCTCTGGTTTCTTTGGAAATTAAAAAGCTAGCGGTTGAATGCTAGCAATTATAGAATGATATGAATGTTTGCATTTCAAGGGAACAGTAGTCTTAGCTTCTATCCCTTTTGATTTGGCTGAGTGCACTTTCAAAATAGTACACTATTAAAATGGTTTTTAAAATATATATTTATTATGTACAGTGATTTAGGCTTACATTTAGTGTGGTATGGTGCTTAAGGAGTTGGATTAATGGCTTCAAGATAATGATAAGACTTTTCCAAGTCAGTGTTTCATAGTTCTTCCTAAAGGTACAGTACAAAAAAAGTACAGGATTAGCTTTGTTTTTTTGTGCTGCTTATGGAAAAAAAGAACTTTGGACAGTCATTCTCCAATAATCTGGAAGCGGGTTGTTTGGAAGTAGTCCTGGTGCAGGAGCAGACTCCTAACCACCCCAGCCCTGCTGCAAGTGAACCATACCCAGCAAAGGCGTTGCTGAGAGAACAGGAAATAACAGACCTTTGGGGAAAACCTGAGCAACTTGGCAGTACTGTAAGTAGTGATGATCACTGAGACAGTAACATACATAGCAATTTGATGTAGATAGAATAACAAGTTTTCATCTTCCAATAAATTTTCACCTTGTTATCCTTTTGATTCTAATCATTTTTTTTCTTGGGGGAGGGGTGAGAAAACTGGACTCCTATGAATATTTGAACCTCAAAATATCTGCAAAAAAGCGCAGAAAATATACTCTCCTAGCAAGCATCTCTGAATTACTGAAGGGAAACAATTTCCCCATCCATTCCTAGGCAGTGGGAATGGAAATGGTGGTCTGTACTTTTGCATTTAGTTGACAATCAGAAAGGAATGTTTTGATGATATTTCCAAGAGGATAGAAGCCTTCAGCCCCTTGAGTCATTGCAATCCTACTGAAACATAAATTTGTCTGAAATGTATATGTCTGTGGAGGCAGAAGTTGTCTTTGCACAGTGAGATGTGTCCCGAACACTTCTCTCATCCTGCAGAGGCAGGACCACAGGAGTTGATTGAAAGTAAACACAACATTGATCCTTGTTCATGAAACAGTTCTTAATATTATAATTGACTCATTCTACATATAATTAAATATGGAGTGAATAGTAACTGATGAAGTACTGTAGATCATTGCTAAGTAACAATGACCTAGGGAAAGGAAATGCCGTTATGCAACTGCTTGCTTATTCAGTGCTAGACTTGTTTGTGCTACTGCTTGCTACTCTATCTGAACACACACCAGTGAGGGCACTGTGTTCCTCTTGGTTACTGCTGAGTGATAGCAACCTCTTTTTACTAGTGAAGCATCTCACCAGCTCATTCTGGAAAAGCAGAATTGGCCAATCTATCAAGCTAATAAAAGGAATGGGTGCATTTTTGGTCATAAGATGTTTATGTATGAATATATCACTGTATGTATGAATATACAAAAATGAAATAAATTGATAAATATCTAAATATATACCTACCATTCTAAATACAGTGGCGCCTCACGTAAAGAACGCCTCACGCAAAGTATGTTTCACGTAACAAACAAAAATTTCTCCAGGATTCTGCTTCACGTAAAGAAAGTGCTTCACGTAAAGAAAACATATGTTGACAGTTGGGGCAGACACGCTGGGGCAGACACTGTTTAAAAAGTGTCAGGGCTGCCGAGCGCACCTGCCCATAGTGAAAGCAACACTTCTGCGCTGTTCCTCCTGTGGCCGAGTGTCTGCTGGGCAGAGGGAGAGAAAAGCAGTGGAGAAGAGGGAAGCAATTTAGGGGTAGCCAGAAGGGAGCAGGGGAGAGAGAGGCTCAGGATAGAGAGAAGGAGAAAGTGGGGAGACACTTTGAAGGTGTCTTGGATTGCAGCCTCCTAACCATGTCTACCCGGAAGTAAGCCCCATTGTGTTAAATGGGTCTTACTCCCAGGAAAGTGTCTTTAGGACTGCAGCCTAAGCAGACTTCATAAGATAATGCACATTGAATGCATGTTTTGAATTCAATTGGTATTTTGTCATCATTTTTACATCCAGTTAATATTTTTATATGAATATTTTTGGAACCAATCATCTGAGTTTCCATTATTTCCTATGGAAAAATCCGCTTCACGTAAAGAAAGTTTCACGTAAAGAAACTGCCTCCAGAATGAATTAATTCTGTTACGTGAGTCGCCACTGTATATGAAAAAATTGAAAAGGTGTATACAAATGTGCTCCCATATCCGTGGAGTTCAGTTACAAAAACTCCTACAGATAGATAAAACTGAGAATAAATGGGACCCCACCATGTACCCTGGACCATCCAGAGGGAAGTGGATCTGTTCATAGGGCTTCATCAGCCTTCATAGTGCCTTTTTCAGGCATAAAAATGTAACTTCTATTTTTGTTTTGCAAAACCAGAAGTCACTTTTTTATTGTAACAGTCTTTTTGAGGCCCACAGCGCCAACAGGCAGACCCACGTGGCGTCTTCAGGGTTCAGAAAAGCTTCCAGATACAAGGCCTCTGAAGGGGCACAGGGGCACTCCTTTATCCTTGAATATGCCCCCCCCCACCCCCCCCCCCAAAAAAAAACCTCTCCTATTTAACAAACTCAAAATCTAAGTCAGATATTAAAACTTGCTCAGAAATATTCAGTTGGCTTTCAGGGGACCCAGTCTGTCCATCAGGTGCAATATAGCCTAAGCAGTGCTTCCAGCACCACATCTCCCTGGCTTGCCTCCTGTCTTCCTCCTCTGTGGTCCTCATTTTATAATGACGCTACTGTAATAACTGTTTTGAATGGATAAGGCTGCAATCTTAAAGACACTCCTGGGAATAAGTACTGTTGAATACAATGGGATGTAATTCTGAGTAGACATGCTTAGGATTGCACTCTAAGTACACTAAATTCTTCATTGCAATCCTATGCAAATTTTTTTGTGACATGTTTGGTAATGTAAATAGTAATGTGAATGTGAAATTATGAAGACTTCTTTTAATTACTTTATATGTTTAAACTGCATGAATTTGGCTACATTTTCATATTAAAGCCTATGCAGCCCAACTAATATATTGGTGAATGTATTGGGTCAGGTTTTTTTTTTTTTTTTTTTTGCAAACTGTGAGTTGTGATCCATTAGAGCAGTGGTCTGGGAACAGGGGTAAATTACCCCAAATGGGGTAAAAATGAAATTCCTGGGGGTAATGGATGGTTGCTCTGGTGCGCACACTCTTTCCTTTCTGAAAGCTCCAGCGGAGTGTGCAACCACTTCCACCACGGAGAAGCACTAGCACTCTCTGTCGGAGCTTAAAAACTGCCCCCAGTATCCCCAAACACCCTCCCCAGCCAAGGTAAGTAAGCCACTTACTTTACATTTACTCAGAAGTAAACCACTTTACGTTTACTCCTGATTTTAAAAATGTAGGACATCGTACATTTTGTCCTACATTTTTTAAAATGTCCAGATTTCCAATTGAAAATCCAGACTTTTGGGTGACCATTTCCTTCCTTTCAAAACAAGGGGATAACATCGGCGTATCTAAATATATTTTGGGGTAAAAGGTAAAAACGTTCCCTGACCCGTGCATTAAACATGATCTGATATGCTATGGGTTGGAATCTGATGCTCCCTGTCATGCATCAAAGCCACACTGGGAGCCCCTGGAGGATGCTTCTGGGTTGTGCTAGGCCTGCCGTTCACAACATGGGCTTCAGAATGTTATAAGGAGTGACCAGAAACCACTTACGATTCACTACTTAGTTGCTTCTCAAGTCAATGGAGTGAACTGCAGCCCTGGCACAACATGGAAGCAGCTTCTGGAGGCTCCTAGTATGGCTTTGTGACACAGCAGGGATCATTATGTCAAGATACCACCACTGGGCAGCAGTGTTAGAAAATGTGGCAAACGGCGACTTCTTCAGCATTTGTACCATGTGGTGACGGGGTCTGCTTGTTGTGCATTGGCATTTCATCCAATCCACGATGGACACAACTTGGGGAAACCTGGCCTGCCTATTGCTGGTGCCTGTCACCAGGATGTTGCCTTTCCCACCGAAGTGGTACCTATTTATCTACTTGCATTTGCATGCTTTCGAACTGCTAGGTTGGCAGGAGCTGGGCTAGGGACAGGAGCTCACTTGGTCTTGCAGTACTCAGGTCTTGAACTTCTGATCTGCAGAGTGGAATTCCAGTCAGTGTTCTAATCCCAGCATTCTTAACTAATGAGCCACTGCAGCCCCAGTGTTAAGAAAGTTTGAGAACTACTATAATAATTTTTAATAAGGAAAAAATCTTCTGAGTTTGTATGTCATACATCATATTAATAACATGCTTCTAGTTATATAAGCCTGGATTTATATTTCAAATTATATTATTTCTGAATATATAATGTTAATATGTTATATCTCAGTCCTATATTATCTGCCTTAGAAATTCAGAAACATTACTTGGCCTATGCTTTTTATTATATCAAAATTATATATATTTATGTCTGAACAAGTTGTTAGTGAATATCACTTGACCTCTTTGCCGACTTGCCAACCCACTTTGCAGGATTTTTTACCCCTGTTCTCACTTTCTCTCCTTCCTCCCCCCCACCAACCCACTTTCTCTTTCAAGTGTGGAAACTTTGCAGTCCTGGTGGATTTCCACATCGTACCACAAGATTCTAGTAAGGACACCACATGGTTTTCTGATCAAAAAAGAGAGGTAGGGCTCAATCTTTTATTCTTTAACATACGCATCACAGGATTTTTATGGCTTAGTCATATTGTGAATGTATTGCCAATTATACCTGCCCACAGTCAGTTCTTGCATGCTATTCCAGAATCTTATCTCTCTTTGCATCATTAGAGGCTTTTTTTTAATCCGTCGATTGACATGATATGCTACCTTTGAATAGATGTACCCGTATCAGATTTGAAGATAATGCCTGTGTGCTTGTATTTAAATTCATTATCCCATAGATTAATTACTCTTGTATAGGTGCAACCCCTGCAGCAAAAGGAGAATCTACTGATCTCTCTCTTTCACCTGTTACTATCCATCCTTAGCTTATGTTTTTCTTAGCAGTTCCAAATCTATGTATCACAGCAGCTTTAGAATAAGAGAAAAGAGAATAAGAGAATAAAGGCCATGTTATATAGTTAGGGTAATGAGTATATCATTTTTCACTAATTTCAATATTAAAGGTGCCTGCCACAGGTTGCCCTGATTGTCATGACAGACGCTAAGTGTGGTATGGCAGTGCTCATCACAGTTACAAGGCTGAAGATCCAGCATTGTCCAAAAAAATCTCTGTGATTGTGTGGCCAGCATGACTAAATGCCAAAGGTTACCTTCCCTTTGTTGGTACCTTCCCACCAAAGTGGTATCTGTTTATATATTTGCCCAGCAGGGAACTGACACAACTGACCCCGTTGTGCAGTACTCAAGTCTTGAACTGCCACCCTGCAGCCATGCAGGTTGACAAGCACAGTATATTTAACTGTTGAGCTACTTTTATCTCCAATTGTTTTATCTCCAGTTATTTCGAAGGTACAACAACATTCATAATTTTAAAAACCATCTCCTATGTTCCCTATATCTTCTTAAAGTCTTTCTTGAGGTAACAAATCAGCTCCGCAGCCGTTTTAGCAGCTCCACAGTTGTTTTACCACTTTTCTCCTGAGCGGCTGTTCCCAATTGCCCCCCCCCCCAATTTTTTATGTGCCTCGCCTGTTACTCAGCACTGTAACTGCCTTCTCCAAAGGCACTTGGGGATAGAAACCTCAGCCTTCACTATCCCATAGGATCACAGAAATAGAACCCTTAGCCTGCTTGATTGACATGGAAGATGAGGACAAACTAACACAATGGTCAAGACTATTATGTAGATGGATATTAGGCTCCTACATTTTTCTCTTTTATAAGCCTGAGATCTATGCTTTTCTTTGGATTTATATGCTAATTAATGAAGGAATAAGAACTATTTACATGAAAGTAAATTCCATGAATTTGGTTACATTGCTAAGTTTCCTTTGAAACTAACCCACCGTATATACTCGTGTATAAGCCGACCCGCGTATAAGCTGAGGCACCTAATTTTACCACAAATACTGGGAAAACTTATTGACCCGAGTATAAGCCGAGGGTAGAAAATGCAGCAACAGCAGGAAAGTGTGGCTGGCCTTGTAGCCTCAGGGCCCAATCCTGGGCATGTCTACTCAGAAGTAAGGCCCACAAAGAAGTACCTAAGTCTGAGGAGGGGCTTGGCTGCAGTGGGCTCCATGTCTTGCCGCCGCGCGCCTCCTCCGCAGTCTGGAGAGCCAGGGTCAGCAGCTGGAGAGGCTGCAGAACCTCTGAGGGCACACGCTGGAGGTTGCGCCTGTCATTTTTCTTAATTTTTTTTACTGACCCACGTATAAGCCGAGGTGGGTTTTGGGGCTCATTTTTTGGGCCCAAAAATCTAGGCTTATACACAAGTATATATGGTACCTTTGATTTTTTTAAAAAAAATTTACATGTGCATTTAAGTTTGCAAGGAATGATTTCCTGTATGTAACCAATTTGAAAACTCATAATTGATAGACTTTATTTATTTTATACCCTGACTTTCTCATGCCAAAGCAAATGCCCAAGGCGGTTTATAAAGCTTTTATGTTTTTGTCCTCACCACAACTCTGTGAGGCTGACAGTGAGGAACAGGCCCTATGAAGCTTCATGACTGAGGGCAGATTTAAATCTGGATCTTCCAGGTCTAAGTCCAGTTCCCTAACCACTGTACCATCATGGCTCTCCATCCTGCCAGCCAGCACTTTTATAGAATACTTTATGTTCAAATCAACCTTTAGAAATGAATTTTCTTTCAGGAAATTTGCATGCTGCTAAAAGACACAATTGATTCAAGAGTGAAGCTGTTCCTGAAAGCTCAAAAAAGTCACAGTCAAGGGAAACACGTGGAAAATGCAGAAGAAAAATCCATCAGAAATCCTTTGTCTCTAAAAGGTAAAGTACCTTACAAAAGTACCTTAAAAGGAGTACCTTACAAAAATGTTGATTTCGAAATCAGTGGTTTTTAACGTAAGCTTTTGAATGCTGAATTATTTCATTACATAATATGATCCCACAGAGACAGGAGTACACACCTTGAAATGAACAGAGAGGAACACTGTATTACAGCAGGTAGGGATAGCATGGGGAATGGATGAGCCTTCCTTCCAATGTCCTATGAATGTCCTAATCTTGAGTCACAGCTCAAGAAAGTATCCACTTGTCCCCACATGCAAATAGGCCTGTTGAATGGACAATTTTGTTAAAATATTGTAATGGGGGGTGGAGAATGAGGCTGTTAAACAGTGAGTGGAAATTAAATTTGTTGATGAGACAGACTAGCAGAGTCTACAGCAATGGTACTCGAGCATTTTGGTCCAGGACCCTTTTCAGAGAATGACAATATGTCTGGGACCTCCCAGAAGTGATGCACCCATCACTGGAAGATGGTTGCACCCATCTATTTGCAATCCCCCTGACATGGACCCTCCTGCCACCCCCCAAGTCAGTCCTGATATCAAGGGCTTACAGTATCATCTCCTTCCCTTTGAGTACTCTCTTGTTCTTTAGTAGGTCATATTGTCCAGTCATACAGTTTAAAGGTTCCAGAACTACAGTATATCTGTTCTGGAAGGTGTCTTCACAGAACGCTTTCTGTCTCCTGCACATGTCTCCCTATTCTGTTGTGTCTGGAAGGGATTTTTTAGGGATTTCTAAATAAGGGGTTTTTTAGGGATTTCTGAGAGTGAGAGAGAGTATCTTGGAAAATGGCTAAAATTAAATTGGGGAATCTTTTGGTTTTGTTACATGGGGAAACATGATAAAACAAGTGGTTCTCAAACTTATTTGGTCACAGTGCCCTTTGTGTCAAAGTAATTCTTTCACCCTACTGTTTCATAGCCATTTTACAGACATACAGCTGGAACTTCCAGGAAAAAAACATCCCATGGTGTGCACAATGCCCATGAGTTCAGTGTGACATCCCAGCGTGCCGAAGCACGTAGTTTGAGAATCACTGCGGGCGGAAAGGCAAGACAAAGGGCCAAATCCAGAGCAAGTTTAGCCTGCTCTGCCCTAACTGATCTCTCCTAACTATTCTGTATCTGGAGCAGAAGGTTATGCTGCATCCAGAGAGTCAGGAAGCCTGGGCTGCCCTAACTGCTCCATAAAAGCAGGCCTCCGTCAGTCTTGAAAGACTATGGTATCGTGCTCAACGCTGCATACACTGCAAGCAAAGCACGAAAGCCTGGGTTGGATTGTTATGGAGGATAGGCTGTTACCCAAGCAGCAAATCCCCCCTTTCTAAGTAATTGACACCTGGGGAGGAGTTGCTCCTGAGGAGACACCCCTCGGATCACACTGAACAAGGAACAGCTGTGGTGCCTATAGTGGTGACACAACTCTGCGCATCACCCGGTGCAGATGTCTGTGTGTCACCCCTGGGACACGTGCTCCCAACTGGCTTCAGAAGGAGTACTGTATAGGCACCATCTTTGATGCCTGTGCAGTACTTTTCTGAAGCTTTTGGCTTCAGAGGAGCCTGTGCAGGCATCAGAGTTGGTGCCTGTGCAGTACTCTTCTGAAGCCATTTGGCTGCCGCTCCGCCTCCTGAGTGAGGCCAAATGGCCGTACAGAGGTGCGGACTTCCTCCACTCTAAGGAAGTCTCCTCTGAAGCTGTTCAGCATGCTCAGTGTGTTTCTGCACAGTGCACCTTAGCTGGCCATTCCAGCCAGCTCCAAGGACGAGTGGCAGCTTCTGGCTGCTGCTCTGCCTTGGAGCAGGCCCGCATGGGCGCGCTGATGCCCGGGACCTGCCAGAGGACTGTCAGACTATCACCCCATACAGAGTGCGTCACCCAATGCGGCCAGCACCAGCCGCACCAGTCTGGTGACACCACTGGGTGCCTGCCTTATAAGGAGTCCTTGATGAGATGCCAATACATTCTACAGTGAATACAAAGGGCTTCTTGGAGTGGCCTGCTGTATCCTGAGGTTTGTGGGCAGCTGTAGTTTGTTCCATATCCTGAGACTGAGAGGCAGGGGTTGCACCTAGGCTGGCCAAGAACTCAGATTTTTGGTCAACACTGCCCTTCTTATTCGGGCCTTATCATGTACCCTATGGGTCTACTCATTACTATACCTGCCCCTGAGGTGGTACGCTATATCTCTGAGGAGTTGGAAGAGGGCATTTCTGCCTTGGTAACAGGCTCTGGATACAGAATAACTGCTCTGCCCTAGGCAATGCTAAACATGCCTCTCTTGAACTGCCTAGGGCAGAGCAGTTAGGGCAGAGAAGGTCCACCACTCTTAGGACACCCTATGTTGCCTTGCTCTGCCCTAAGCCTTTTCCAGAGTAACTGGGGTGGAGCATCTTGCAGTTGCTCCAACCTAGTGATAGATAGGGCAACCCAAAGGCTCTTATGTGGACAGATTAGTTGCTCTGGATTTGGCTGTAAGGCTGCAATCCTAAAGACACTTTCCTGGGAGTAAGAACCATTGAACACAATGGGGTTTACCTTTGAGTAGATATGGTTAGGATTGAGCTCTAAAGAAGCCTTGTTGAACATCTGTAGTATGGATAGATAAGTAAAGTCTTCCTGGCTTGTGTGGTCTTCAGTGAACAAGCATATTCTTGATACTACTTCTTCCACATCCTCTTAGAGTGGGCTGTTGAGGTGCACAAAACTGCAGTTTCCCCATCAGGACCAAATGTTCAGCTGCTTTTGAGGTCTGCTCCACACATGCACAGAACGCCACTACATGTGTCTGTGCAGATGACAACAGGAGCTATAGTTACAAGTAAGCGCTCCATCTGAAAACAAGACT
Source organism: Cryptoblepharus egeriae (assembly GCA_030015325.1). Taxonomy (NCBI): domain Eukaryota; kingdom Metazoa; phylum Chordata; class Lepidosauria; order Squamata; family Scincidae; genus Cryptoblepharus; species Cryptoblepharus egeriae. Next base: position 125,381,393 of record JAREYC010000001.1, on the reverse strand, counting down.
GTGTGTAGCAGTCAAAGTTAGGCATGTATTTTAATCTTTGAATATTTGTCTTTCCTTCCCTCTGTGTTGTGGTCAGATATCATCTTTGAAAACAAACATTTCTGCATTTTTTTAAACCAGGGCATTAAAACTATCTGGGCTTTTAAAATAAAACATATGTGTGAATCTTTTCCAGCTTGAGGACTTAAATAGCAACAGAGATGGTCTGACTGAGACTGCATTTGTTTTTATTTTAGAGCTAGAAGCTGTTTTTTAAGCTCCTATCATGCCAAGAACACATTCTTTTTTCTGTTCTAACATGCTAGCCATGTTAAAAACTTTTCCTATCAAGCTCAAAGAAGGTCTGCCTCTATTTAGCAGTGTACCCAGTGGTTTTGCTCCAAGAAAACAACTGGTTGTGGCCATTTTGTAGAGCAAGAAGGGGACATAGGGCAAAATCCAGAGCAGTTACGGGTCCACGCAGTTATATCACCCTCTAGTGTTATCTTATGGAAAGTCACCTTAACTGCTCCATCACAAAGAGCTTAATTTGACTTTAGGATATGGGCCATATTGAAAGAGATCCCACCTCTTCCCGTTTCACCCCTCCGCATTCCACCCCACCCCTGTTCACGTGCTGGATGAACCTGGTTTGGTGAATATCCCAATGGCTGCCAGTGTACATAGAAGTCTCCATCTTTCCTGCCAGTGCATTAGGGGACATGGTAGAGAAATGGATTTTGAACTTGCACACAAGGAGCATCCATTTTGGAGATCATAAAAGGATTGTATAGAGGTAAATAATATTAAAGTACCTGTATTGGCAGGAGGCGATGACACCCCTGGTTGCATATATTTGACACCCTGAAATATATTCAGTACTTTTTCACTTTGATTTTAAAATATATCACACTGGAAGCATGCTAGAGGCTGGCTAGAAGTGTCACTTTCTGCTTTAACCTCAAGCTAAAAAAAAAAGGACACAGCCATAATAATAAAGGAGAGGTAGTCTTCAGATAAAGATAATATAATTATAAAACTCCCAACACTGGAAAACAGAAATGTAAAAAAGATGTAGCTAACTTACTTCTAAATTCTTATTTGGTGTTTAATACTACAAACGCTTTCAGTTTGTTTAAATAAATTTTAACCACAGATGAGACACAGATGAATGCCAGAAGGAACTACAACTTGTCTTTGTGTGCATTTTCAAGAAATGGTCTTGCTGGTTTGCTTAACAGCAGGTTGTGAAAATCAATATCCCCCTCCCCCCCAATGCAATATTTTGCAGACCTTTCACCTCTCTGAACCATCTATCACCCCAGAGGCTGCTGTGTGATCTAGATTCATAAGCCATTGTTCCTTTGTTGTGGGTCTGACTGGTAACCCTGGACCTAACTTTGATTATGGATTATCCATCTCATTGGATTATGAAGCCCACCTGGTTTTGCAGTGTGGCAATTCAAGTGGGCCAAGTGACCACAAGTATTCATTCCCATAGATGAAGCCCAGCTAACACCTTCAAGTTATATAAATCTGTTAATGCTTTATGGACACTTGTCCAATCATCTTGCTCCAAGGAGGGTGCCAGGACCAGGTCCCTGAAACTGCAGGTGGTGGGTGCTCATATCTCATCTGATGTGTTGGGGGTTTGTTTTATTTTCCACCTGTATTTTAGCATCCTTGCCTTTGTTGTCCTTGCCTTTTACTCCCTTTTGTAAGATCATTATGCATTTTCCCTTTCATTGTCTTCAGACATTATATCACCTTTTAAACAGAGCCCCGCTTCTTGCTGTTGTTTGGTTTTAAGATTATTCCTTGATCTAGAAATTATGTTGGGGTTCTGTTTCTTCACCTAGGTAGCCTCCTTCTATTTGACTTCTTGGTCTGGGCTGCTGACAGTGGCTCCTTTGCCAATTTGTCCTCATTTAAAGGGTGATGTGGAGCAGGGAAGCAGGGCCAGTCACTCAGTGATTGGTGCTGCCTTCCATCTTGCTTTCTGGAACGTGCTTGAAATAGAGAATCCATTTCAAAAGAAGATAGCTGAGGAAGACAAAAATTGATTAAAAATACATGGTGTCCCCCCAAAAAAGTACTCACAGTTTAACTGGCTATTACACATATATTTAACTTTGATTAAGGTGTTTATTGACATATATACAGGTCTAATAGGATAAATTAACAAAAGGTAATGACATTATGGAGTAGATTAGTCTTTTCCGCAAGTCATGCATGTTCCACACATTCATGCGTGTTCGCAGATGTTCAAATTGATTTCCACCATTTTCCAAACAAATGAGTGAGTACGTTTTTGGGACACCCTGTAATGCCTGAAATTTGGATAGAGAATTGAATTCTGACATATGTACTATGAATAGGACATATTAGAGATTTTTTCACTAACTAGGAAGCAGCATCCTTGAAGATTTTCCAGTCTTGCTAAAAAACCCTACAATCTCCAATTGTCAAAAAAAACAAGAATGGAGGGTAGTGTCCCGAATCCGAGCACCTTTTTGATGACCCTTAGGATTCTTATTGCCTCTCTTATTTCCACCTAAATTCATTACATGGCGAATTTCTACCAAGCAGGCATTAGTTGATTGCATATACGTGTGCTCAGATGTAAAATTTGCTAGTCTGAAAGAGGGTCTAGTATCTAGTGCCAAGGGAGTATATTCAGTGGTGGGATTCAAATAAATTAACAACAGGTTTTATGTCCCATTAGTAACTGGTTCTTAGAACCAGGCGCTCATTAGCAGAAGGTTCTATAGAACCTCTGAGATCCCCCTGAAGTCCACCACTGAAAATATTGTCAGATAGTGTCTTGTAGAATATGGCCTTCAAAGTAAATTCAGTTGAAGGAAGGTTCACTGACAGCTTAGGCTGCAATCCTAAAGACACTTTCCAGGGAGTAAGACCCATTGAATACAATGGGGCTTACTTCTGAGTAGACATGGTTAAGATTGTGCTTGTAGAGCACGATCCTAAACATGTCTACTCAAAAGTAAGCTCCCTTGTTTATTTTTAATTAAGGCTGTGCTTTAATTAAGGCTGTGCTCGTAGACCACAATCCTAAACATGTCTACTCAAAAGTAAGCTCCCTTGTTTTCAATGGGTCTTACTCCCAGGAAAGTGTCTTTAGGATTGCAGCCTTAGTCTCATACATATTTATTTGAATTAATCCCACTGAGTTCATATGCACAAGTAAGTTTGGCTCATATGCACAAGTAAGTTTGCAGACAGTTGCAGTCTTAGAAATACATTTGCTGTGACAGCTGGCAGCCAGACCACTGTTTTGAAAAAATATTCTTAATGTTTTCATTAATTTTTGGAAAAAGAACAACGTAATGTAAAGTTGCATCTTTTGGAATGATTCTTGTATTTGTTGTACAGCAAGTATTGGGATGGGCTATTAATAGGTTTGAAAAAAATTGAGACAGCTGTACTTCAAAGAAAATGAAATATTCAGAGATCTGAAAACTATTTCCAAACCTGGCTACTGACAAGAGAAAAAGTTCAATTTACGTGCTTTTTCCTGAGAACTCCTGAGAACTGAAGAACTTGAAACAAATTCCTTGGTCCTCTTCTCAAACCAAGGCTAAGTTATAAAATATATAAGTAGATTTGTGTATTTCCATCCCTTGTTAGCCTTGTCCCCCCTTCCTTCTATCTGTTATATCTAGCACTGTCAACATTTGAGTGTAAGCACCTTGGGGCAGAGAGCTTGTTTTTCTGCTTATGTTGGTATAGTGTCGTACACAGATAGTGCTATAGAATACATAATAAATTTGCCAGCTGGGAAGAGGTGCCAAGTTAACTAATTTGGCTGTATGATTACAGGGCTAACTTGGAAACAGGGGCAATTAGTTTTCTGTCTTTACCCTCCTGAGTTTTTGTCCTAGTTCTCACAAACTCCAGGTGAGACAGCAAACCTGCATCTGGACTATATGGACTTTACAGACAATTTGAAGTTCATGTGATGAAATGCTACTCCATACAAACAATTGCATTGAACAAAATTGAACAAGGCTAAGCAAGAGAGAAAGAACAAGATTTTAGAAGGGTATTAACACTCTATCATACGCACTTCAGAGATGCAAAGATACTTTTGAGTAAAACCTTCGGCCCAGCTAACTCATTCAGCTGTGTTGTAGACCAGATAATGCTTTCCAGTCACAAGAATGCTGGAAAATGCTTTGCGACAGCTTAAGTAGGTGGTTCATTAGCTGGGAAGCTGGAGCCTTCCTTTCAAACTGGTGGTCATTGGGATGCCCATCTAACCAGGGAAGTCCAGCACAGGAGTGGGGGATGGCAGGGGAGGTGTGGAACAAGAAGGGATGGGATTTCCAGTGCTGGTGCACACCTTATCCTCGTCCCCTTCTCTATCTACCTATCTACAGATTTGAACTAACTATAGGCACAGGTCCAAGTTGACCCATTAAAGCTGTTGGGGTTTACCCACAGGCAAAGGCTCCATGTAGAGTTTTCATTAGCTTTGGGCTCCCTCAGTCCTAATTAAATTCCCTCCACTAGTTGCTCTGTACCTCTTATAAAAAAATCTTTTGCATAAAGGGAATCACATTAAACAGTGCAAAATGGATAAACAAACATTCTTACAGTGAACATTCTGATAAAGATGGAAAAATGTATAAAACATGATAAAGTCAGTGCTTACTTTGAGAGTAGGTTGAACATTTCTTGTGCTCTGGAATTTTTCAAGGACCAGCAGGTAGAATTTGAATGAAAGCACTTTTCTGTAGCTCCAAGCTTGGTGATGAAATATTGAGTGGAGAAAGGTAATTAAGGGATTAGATGTAATTAAAAGCATGGAAAATGAAGCATACTATATAATAGTTATATGTTTATATGACTACTAAACTGTGTGGTCTAATAAAATTACTGGAATATTAGGCTTTTTTTAAAAGGTAACCAAATTAGACAATCAAGTATGTCAGCACTTCCATGAATTTCTAGTTCAACCCACTGACATTTCTGCTACACTTTCCAGTTTATCTGGCAGTACATAAAATAAATATATTTTCCAAACCTGATTTCAGTTTTTGCAACATAGGAAAACAACATACTGTATTTCAGAAGCTAGGAATAGGGAGTTTAACATCAAAAATATTTGATTGTCAGGGAGAGAAAGTAGATGTTTTGGAGGAGAGTATAAAAAGAATTATGATATGAAACACAGGAGGGTGCAAACATATTGCGGGCCTCCTTAGGCCTGTCTTGTGGTTTTGGAGAAGACTTTGCTGAATTCAGTAACCAAGCAATTCAGTTGCCAGATTTTTTTGGGAAGTGAACACCTGCCAGGCTCCAGCAGATAACTCAGCAACTCCGAGGCATTTTCCCAGGCTCCCAGGTGAATGGTCTTTAATAGCCGTGGGAGACAGCTTTCTGCTGTTACATACCATGCCACAGCGTTCTGCTGGCAGCCTGGTAGATGCTCCAGTCAACCTAATAGTTCTTCAACAAGCATATGTGGCGAGGTATCTCGCCACATATACCAAAATGGTATACATGATACTTCCTCTGAGTCCTGGGACTATGTAGTGTACAGACAGGTTAAATTACCCATTCTTCAACAAAACTTATTTAAAGTAAAACACAACACCAGACCTAAATCTGTCACATTTTGGGTATGGTTAATTGCATTTTTGAGGTGACTAGTTATGTTAAAAATGTAAAAAAATATTCTTTTTGCTTTTATTTTTATAGTGAATGTGTTCTTTTTGTTTTTTAAGTGGTACACACTCTTTCCTTACTAATAGTGAACTTGCATGTTAATATGTTGCCCTACTTAGACTCTGGCACTGTTTCGAGCAGTGGTTATCAAAGCGGGGGTTAGGACCCCTTGGCAGGGTAGTAACTTCATTTCAGGGGGTTTGTGAAATGCTGGGGACCTCCATCTTGGAATCTGGTTCTGGGTGCTGTAATCTTGGGATGGGGTACTCATGCTGCTTTCCTGGAAGTAAGTCTCATTGAACACAGTGGGACTTACCTTCAGGTAGATGTGGAGGAGCTTTGGCATCACAGTGATATCAATCAATCAACAATATTTATATACAACTTTTCAACAAAATGTTTACAGAGAAAATAAAATAGCTAATGGGTCCCTGTCCCAAAAGGGCTCACAATCACTGTTTGTTGTCATTTCTGGCTATGAAATCACCTCCAGGTTGATGACATTACTTCTGGGGGACCCAGATAGATTATCATTCTCAGAAGAGGGCCCTAGGCTGAAATGCAGCAAAACCACTGCTTTAGAGAGAATATCCCTCCCCCAAATTCATGCATTTCAGAGGGGAAGCAGGATTTGTCCCTCCATTCAAACATACCAACTGATCATATCCCCATTAATGTAGGTTTCTTGGGGGAGCATAGGAGTCATGATGGAGAAGTTGGAGAGGGATAAGTTCAACTGATACACTCTCATTTCCTCTTCATATTTTTGCTGAACTTGGAGGGGATGAATTTTGTGAACAGGATTTCTATGTAATTCTGTTGTTTGACCCTAAAAATGCAGCATTGTTTTGCTGTGTATTTTAGCATTTTAAAGCCTAATCTATTGTGGCATAAATTTCATGGCCAGAATCCACTTCATCATAAGCATGAAATAGCCACTTTAACTAGGGAGGTAGTGACCCAGTGACCATTTTACTTTATCTGACAGTGCAGCTGTGGTGTACAAAGGTCTATGACCTGATACATTGATTCATCTTCAAAGTGTCACAAGGCTCCTATTTTCCCCAAGGACCCACATGCTACCCCCATAGAACCCCTGTAGAACTTGTCCTTTGGAACTAAAATGCCTGCTGTTGTCAATTTGCATGTGAGGTCTTTCCAGTTAAGTTCTGAAATGCACTAAAAAAAATACAGGGTGAGGCAGTTGATCAGTGGCTGTCTAATTTCTAATCTCTAATCTTAGGGTGTGAACATAGTGATGAAGTCCTTTGTCCATAGTTGTCATTTTTATGGAATGCTTCCAAGTGAAATTGGTATCATTTGAATGAGTGCCATTCAACTCCCATAGGACGCCTTATTCATGGTGCAGATTATGTCTTTTCCTCTTTGTGGAACCTAATTAAAATAAACTAGATTTACTCTGGATATTTTTAATCCTCCTAAACAGAGTACACAAAATTGAACTTCCTGTGTATAATTTTAGTCTCTGAGCATGCATACGAATGATAAAAATTTACAGCAAACAGCACATAAGTATCTCGTGCAGAGTTACACGATTTGGTGTGCCTAGATCAGCATTGTCTACCATTAAGTGGTTCTAAAACTGTTTCAGCATCAGGATCCACTTTAAAGAATGAAAATCTTTAAGGATCCACCGGAAGTCATTAATCTGGAAGCGATATCGTGGCTATGAGTAGGAAATTATTTAAGCAGGAAGAATTCTTTAATATCAGGCAGGATATTCCTGAATAATCTCAGGAGTAAGGAGTAAATCTCAGGAGTAATACACCATTGGTGTATTTTTGTTGAAAGCAACTTATATAGTAACCTGTCAAAAGTATAGATTATTCAATAGGGCCTACTCCCAGGAAAACTTGTTTAGGATTGCAGTCTTGATCCTTTTCATAATGATTTCTATCAGGGAATTTGACTTTTTCACCACTGTTCTGGAATGGGTCAATTTTTCTGTTTTGCTATCCACCTTGACTCCAGGTTCTCTTTCCTGGTTTATCACTGACTGCTCAAATCCTATGCATGTATACGTGAAGCTGAGGTTTTTTTCCCTACACCCTAATGTACATCTTTTTCTTTCCATTTTTGCATGTAATTCTTCATATCTTGACCTAACTTTTAGAGATACTAAGGGCACAATCCTCACCAATATTCTAGCAATATTCTAGCACTGGCATAGTAGTGCCAGTGGTGCATGTGATGCCTCCTGCAATTGGAAGGCAATCATGGAGGCCTCCCCAAGGTAAAGCAATGTTTGTTCTCTTACCTTAGAGTTACATTGCTCTTATGCCAATGCTGGAAAGTTGGTTAGGATTGCACCTTAAGTTGTCTTTTGGTAGGGAAAGGTTTTCAAAATTGAAAGGGAATTGAGCTCTCCAAAAATGTTACCCTGGGTGATTTGGTATAAATTTCCATCAATTCAAAAGCAAAAAAGACTTCATCCCTATCAAGAAGAATAAAAAATGCAGAAGGCAAAGGTGGGCAGAAGGAGAAGTGCCTGTCCCTTTGCCTACAGTGTCATCAAATACACAAGAGAGCTTTTAGGGGGTTGGGAACAGTTGGTGCATAATTGGGAGTCTGAAAACAATGTCTCAGGAGGTAAGAAAAACTGATTAAGAATAAGCCCTACACAAGGGCTGTAGCCATGTGGTAGAACACCTGCTGTGCATGCAGGAAGCTTCCAAATTCAGTTCTTAGCATCTCTAATTCATCATCACCATCATAGAACCTATATTAGCATAAAAAAAATCTCTAGTCAGGGCAAAGACATGATGTTTACACCTCTGCTGTTTTGTGCGTGTTTTCATTATCTACTGTTTCTGAATGTGGCTTTCAATCCAAATAAATACTCCAATTGTTACACAAAAGGCAAAGAATAATCAGGGGATATTAAACCTGTGTGGGACACCACCTTCATCTTAAACCTGGACTGTTTTAATGTTGCAGCTGACGGCTTTCATGTTGCTGCCTACTTTGTTAAGCGATGGACAAATCTGCGCTGTATTGGGAGACCGCAAAATAGTGGTAAGTTCTTTTTTTCCCCTCTAGGATTTTGGAGAAAGTGGGTGAAGGTAGTTGAAGTACATTTTTATAAGTTGTCCTGAACAAACTGATGTCCTCTTTTTCCAGGAGATGTCCTCTTTTTTTTGCCTCAGAAAAGAACTGTAATGTCCCCTTTTTTCTCTGAGCAGGCAGCACATATCCTTTTTGTAATTAATAAATTGCATCTGTTTAATTGTAGGTGATATAGTTTTAAAATTAAGTAACTAGCATAAACATACCCACATTGCAGGAGTAAAATTCCCCCACTGCGCAACAAGCCCCCATGCGCATCATCCCCCCATGCACAACACCTTCTGTACAACATACCCCCATGTGCACTACCAGCCCATGTGCACCACTCCCAAGCACACCATCCCCCCATGTGCAACAACCCTGCATGCGAGTACCTGCAACCCTGCATAACCCAAGCTAACTTGACAAGATATACTCTTTCAAGTGGGTGTTCCTCTTTTATTTAGCAGGGGGAGAGTAACTGGCCCTACACACCCCAGCAATGTCTGTTCTAGTGGCTTCTGCTGGTGTTCTTTTGCATTTTAGATTGTGAGCCTTTTTGGGACAGGGACCCGTTAGCTATTAATTAGCTATTAATTTTTGTTTTCATTTCCTTTGTAAACCACTTTGAGAACTTTCTCGCTGAAAAGTGGTATATAAATACTACAGGTAGATAAATGCACTCTGTCCCTCCATGCGCACCACCATCCATGCACACCATCCGCAACATCCCCCCATCCGCATCAACCCACCATGTATAACATCCCCCCAGAGTGCACTCTCCTTCCCAGTGCATCAAGCATCATGCACCAACTTGCTGGATATTAATCAATCTTCAATGTTAAGTATAGGAGAAAAACCCCTTTTCAGCCCCTTAAGGTTTAAATTTCTCATTGGTTCTTGTTGGGTGTTAATGTCACAGAAGGAACACCCTCCCCAAATTTCACGCTTATCGGTCCGGGGGTTGGGGCAGAGCCTCCCTCAGTCAGGGATTCTTCAATGCAAAGTATAGAGAGGAAAAGGCATTGTGCCCCTTTTCACCCCCTTCCCATTGGAATTTCTGAAAACTCGTTTTAGTGGGTGTCCCATCACGGAAGGGACACCCTTCCCAAATTCCACACTTCAAGACCCTAGATGTAGTGTTTAATCAATAAAATGCTCTGTGCCAGCATTATAAATGATGGTGTACCAAAGTGAAAACAAAACTTTGGTAATTTGTAAAGTCACTTAAAAGCCTTCTGAACACCACATTGACTTTCTGAGCATTTTATTGAGTCCCCAAGATTAGGAATCAATAGAGGTAGCCTAGTGGACTTTTGCCAAGGGGTGGCATAAGCGCATGTGAGAAACTGCTTTTGTTCATCCCGTTTCTATAAAACTACTTCTAAATTATGTCATTTTAAATTTTTCCAAAGCAAAGAACTCTAGGAGGATGTGACATCAAATCTTGATCTGCCAGAAATAACAGAAAAGACTGCACTGAAAAAGTTATATTTGTATCATGTTCATCTTTAATGCAGTATAAAGTTATATCTTGGAATGCTAATTAAACCTTGACTTTGGCAGCAGCACTCTGTGTCTCAAATACAGGACATCTTAGCTTTAGCTCCTATCTAAGCTTTAGTGCCATCTTTTTAAATTTATAGATAATTGGTTATGTGCTTCATTTTCCCCTTCAGTTGTTTATGATTTTGTTATAAGTTTTGATTCTTGAATGCAATTTTTGCCAAAATACCTAAACTTGAAAATGTAAAATGATACTCACATAAGCAATCTTCTTTTCCTCTTCCCTATTACACCGCCTTGAGTCCCTTTCCATCATCACTCCCAAAAATTTTTTTCCTGAAGGTCAGTGGGTCTTGTTTGGGATTCAGCAGAAAATGAATCTGCTGGATGTATGCCATCCCTTCCACTTAAATCCATCATACTATATCCCACACATCCCCAATCAGCAGAGGCATCTTTGGGGGGGACTTGGGGTGCTGCAGTATGGCAGAGGAGAAGATCACTTGAATTTGCACCATCAGGTCCATGCTACTGAAGACCAAACCCACCAACCAGAAGATTACCAGTCCAAGCTCTAAGCTGCCAGCCTAGCCTTGGGCAGCTCAATACTCATGTTTTAAAGGTACTCCCTCCTCGCAGTCTGTTGTAGCTGAAGCCTTTTAGCTGTAACTAATTGAGGGATACTGGATTCAGATTTTTGTTATTTACAATGAATATAAATGCTTTTAAGGGCTCCACTAGATCTTGAGGGACATACAGCTTATTATGATCATTTTGTTCGTAAACTTGCTGATAGTGCTCATGACTGTTGTAATAAAGGCTGCTCTGGGGTGACAGAAGCAACTGCCTGCCAATCATTCCAGCCTAATTTACTTTGAGAGTGTTTAGAGAACAGTTGGAACTTGTGAAGGTTACCACATGTTTAGATCAACTCCTGTCTTTGCTTGTCAAGGTCAGCTCAGCTAAGTGGAGCTTAAAAGGGTGCTGGCTGAAATATATCACTCAAAAGAGGAGGAGTTCTTCATTGAAGGAGACAATTAAAAAGCCACTTGTAAGAACCATTTTAGGGGCGATCTAGCTTTAGACCTGCCTTGACTCTTCCCTATTCAGGGAAGGTAACTGAAAACAACTGAGTCTTTAACTGGTACAGAATATCGATCATATGTGAGGAGGAGCGAACACGTTCACTTGTACTATAGCAAACACATTGGTTGCCAGTCATCAGCTACAGAACAAACTCAGTGTGCTGATTCTAAACCCCTTCAGGGTATGGATTCACTTACCTATGAAGACTTATGTAACATTACTCCTGGATAAACAAACAGTGGCCATGGCTAGGTAAACTTCTGCACAATTTTCAGTGATATGCCATTTATATCTTTTCCTGAAGGATTTTACGTATGGCGTGATTACATTTCTTCTGCATGCTCTCCATGTGTGCCTTTGAAAAGTGTTCAGAAATTTCATTTGGCACAATGTTTAGCAGCTGAAGTGTTGGCAGTACCCTCCTTTTTAGATCAAATAGCACCAATATTGTACCATATGTATTGATTTCTGGGCCCAATTCAAAGTGCTGTTCTTGATTTTCCTTTCATTGTTTTACTAAATAACTTTAGGCTTTGCACCCCTTTTTTGAAATTCCAGGAATGGGAAATCTGTGTGTTTGTTTAAGCAAGGATTATTATGCTTCCTTTTAAAAGCTTTGCAAGGCAGTGGCAAGCAATTTGAAAGACAGAATAAAACAATAAAGCCAACAATAAAGCAACCTTCAAAACAGAAAAGAAGGGAAAGGACAAAAACAAGCGCAGCAGTAGATGTGATAGAGGAAGAAATCCTAAATATTTGGGGACTTAGGTTTCAATTGTGTGTGCACATGTGTAGGAGTAAGTCCAATTCTCCAGCTTTCTAACACTGATGCAGCTATGCCAATGGGGCACACAGTCTATATTGCAGTGGGTGGGGAATCACTGAGACTGTCAAGATAAGAGAGCATTTGTTCCCTTGTTTCGCATTGGTGTTAGAAAGTTGGTGAGGATTGAGCCCTAAGTGGGGCTTACTTCTGAGAAACAAGCACAGTGTCATGCTGTTTTGAAAAGCATTGCAACTGCATATTGGAGACAACCTGTACTTAACTGTATAATGAAAATAACTACAATATTTGTGTTTCTAGGAGTATTTTATTGGATAGCTCTGAATTTTACTTCTGTTTGAATTGCTAATATGCGTGATTCAGACATAGGAAACTGTTACTTATTTCTTCATGTTTTGTTGCCTATTAGCAAGTGGAACATGGCTGTCTAACCAAGCCCAGATTTGATGTCACATATTGCAGTGTGGCTTTTAAAGTGTATTAGATAGGTACAAAGAAAGGACATGGATTATTTTTTAAAAAGTGTAGGATAAAAAATATCAGTGTAGGATATTTATCTACATTTAAAAAAATGGGTTTTTCATATTGCACTTTTCATAGCTTGGGGGGCATATAACTGGATCCTGAGCAGTACTCTTCTGGTGACTGCAGTGCAAGTCAGCAAGTGGTCTGCTACTGAGCTGTGATCATTTGAGGAAGTGGCCAGCTTTGCTCTGCCCAATCGACCACGCTGAGAGAGGGCACATGGCTGGGGAGGTTCTCCTGCCTATCTCCACAGCCTTTCAGGATGTGGTTGCATGCAGCAAAGCTAGTTACTTTGTTCAGAAGTGACTGGTTTTGTTCTGACCATGCCAGAAGTGGCGATATCATTAGGCGGTGATAAAGGTGGTGGAGATGTCACTAGGCAGTGATACAGGTGGTGGTGATATCATTAGGTGATTATCATCGTGATTATTTCCATGTCAGTGGCGGCAGCAAGCTGTCTGCTCTGCCATGGGGCACTATGCTGGTCAGCTAGATGATGATTGTATGGCTCATTTGACTAAATGGTTATATTTTGTCAGTGTCATCTCTTGATCAGTATATTAAACTGCAGTTTAATACAGGCAGGGAGCTCTTACTCATTAACCAAGGAGTAATTACAGAAGGGGTGTGGAAATAGATTGAGCAAAATGAAGAGTAGTGTTCTAATTTTTTTAAAATTAATCTCTCTGTTCTAAGAGTGTCTTTAGTGATAAAAAAAAAGATGTCCAAAGAAATATGTGGTGTTTCTTACACTTTACTTTTTTTTCCACAGAGTTGCGGGTTTTTCCGGACCGGTTTGTGATCTGTGTCACAAGACTTGAATCCAGTCCACCTCTTCAGGTTAGTGAAAGTGTGGCACCAGTATGAGAGAGTAATAACAAGTAGCATGTTTTACTGTGCTTTGGTTTAAAACGTGGGTGGTTTTACATAGGCTTTTGCCGTTCATAGTTTCTTGGCACATGCTTAAGGTGGAAAATGTTACACGAGTCTTTGGGCCAAGACGTTTAAAAGTTGGAGTCAAAAATTGTTCTCTCAATTCACAAGCCAGTGAAGAGGATGAGAGATTCTGGGAAGCTGACACTTTGAAGAAACCAGACTGTTCTTAGGGTGCTGAAATGGGGAACATGTCACCTTGTTGTGGACTGAAATAATATAATAATAAGTAATTTTTGGATGCTTTTGCCTTTCATATTTCAACTAAATAATGATCCTATCTTTTAGAATTGGAAATGCATCCAGTGATTCTTTATATATATATATATATATACCTCTACCAGAGGCCTGGAAGTTTGAGAGTTCTGCGCAGTATCTTAGCTGTTCCTAGCAATGAACTTTTCTGGATCAAGTGTTCTGATGTCCTTCCCGGAATCTGTTGGAGCCATTCTTCTAGCTTGAGTGTCACAGCCCCTGATGCTCCAATCATTATTGGGATCACATTCACCTTCACTTGCCACAACCTTTCTAATTCCTCCTTCAAACTCTGATACTTTCCCACCTTTTCATGCTCTTTTTTCCTGATGTTGCTGTCATTTGGGATTGCTACATTTATCACCAGGGCTGTCTTCTGGGCTTTATCTACCACCACAATGTCTGGCTGGTTAGCCAGTATCTTCTTATCTGTCTGGATATGGAAGTCGCACTGGACCTTAGCTCTGTCATTCTCCACAACCTTCTGAGGGGTCTCCCATCTGGTCTTGGGAGGAGTTAGTCCATAGGCTGAGCAGATGTTCCTATACACGATGCCGGCCACTTGGTTGTGCCATTCAATATATGCTGTTCCTGCCTACATCTTGCACCCTGCCTACATCTTGCACCCTGCCACAGTGTGCTAAACTGAGAGAGAGGTTTTAAAACCTTGATCTTATTCTTCTCAAGTTTTTTTTACTGTTGTATGTAATTTTGATTTTAGACTACAATTTTATCATTGTGGCAGACTTGACTGGATTGCACACTAACCACAATTTCTTTATTGAGTTGTATCTCAGTGGGTACTGTATCTCAGTTTTTCACCTGTCATGGACCTGATGATCAAGTCTGGCATAACAGATAAACTGGTTTTAACTGGTTATCTAGCCCAAAGTCAGGAGAATAAACAAGATCTGCTACTTTAGCAAGTGTAGGAGGCAAGTCAGTGGAACCTATTACATTCAAAGTGCAGTTTTGCACAGTTGCTTTCCCCATTATTCCTATTCATTTCATGGGATGTAGCAGAGCAGGTTGTGTACCCTTTACCGGTCCCTATCAGTACATGGACAAGTATTGGAACCAGCAAAGTAAAACAAATAGACACATCAGCACTTAGGGACTATAAATGGTGAAGAGCATCAGGGCTACTACTAAAGCAGTAGTACTCAAAGTAGTACTCAAAATGTTGTACTTAGGTCAGGGAGGGTCACAAGAGGGAGAAATCTGCCATCTTCAAATCTGGCACGGGGCTATTCTGGTAGTAAATCCAATTGTCTTCAATGAGATTTAATACCAGAACAGCCTGATGGCAGATTTCAAGATGGCAGATTTCAAGATGGCAGATTGAACACAATGGGATTTACTTCCGAGTAGACATGGAGGGGCTCTGACATCACAGCAATATCACATCCCACTAAGTTTGAAAGGGAATCCCAAGCTGAAATGCCCAAATACAGTGCACTAAAATATTCATAGAGTGATTCTTTTCAGAATGAATAAAGTTGACAGGGAGCATGTGATATTATGAACCTCTCATTCTCTGGAGGAGTCGGAAAAGGACCACTCAGTAGACATGGGTTTGACCCGCCCCCAGTAGAGTCAGGGCCGGAAGTGATCTTTTGCCTCCTCCTGGTGCGGGGCATCCCATCCCCAGTCCGGCTCTGACTCCCTACGAGTAAGGGTCTGATCTGTTCTGTGCTCCATAGAGCTCAGCTTGCTTGCTTCCTCTTTTTCTCCTCCTGCACCTTCTCCTCTCCTTCCTCTGCCTACCTCACTATCAGGACCTGGACTTGCTGGACGGGGACCCCCCCTCCAAGATTGGATAGAGCCTGAGGGGTTTGCCGGGCGGAGGGGCCCTCCTTCCCCCCTCCTCCCACTCCATTGCCGCAGCCGCGGCCTGGACGACAGGGGCTTGGGCTGCCAGCAGGCTTAGCCCTCTTCCCTGCCTGGTCCTCTCTGCCACCCATGGAGCGTGCGCTGGACGGGGCCACCCGATGGCTTCGCCCCCTCGCTCCGCGCTGCTCCACCACCGCTGGGGCCAGGTGAAGGCCGCCGCAGCTTAGCCTCTCCCCAGCCAATCCAGCTCGCCTTGCCTCCGCATGGGCGCGCGTGCACCCGCCGATCCCTGCTGGCCTCCTCCGCAGCCCGGCCGCATGGCATCCCACAGCACAGAGACGTCTGCAGAGCTCCAACCTGCTCAGTCAGCCTCTTCCCTCCGCCCACAGTGAGCCTTCGGAGGCCGTGAGGGCTTCTCCGCGTGGCAGCCGCCATCTTGTGTTCCTTCTTCCCGCCAGGAACAGCCTCTAGCCATCTTGGGTCCCACCAGCTAGTTCAGGCACAGTGAGTAGCAAAGCCTAGCCTTGCATAAGGGGAAATTTGGACTGAAGGGAGGATCCTGAAGAGAGGTCTTCAAAAAAAAAGTGTTATTTTTTTTTCTACCTGTTCAGGGGACAGTTTTTTCTCCAGGCTTCTACCTGCTAAAGGGACATAAATTTTTCCTTTGTTCTCTACCCGTTAAAGGGACACAATGGCTCAGGAGGGAGGTGAAATAGTGACAGACCAAGGGGCCTCTAACCTGACAGGGTCGTGCACGTCCCAGGTCGCCTTGGCCACCCAAGCCCAAAGCCTTGAGCCTATGCTAGCATCTATCAGAGACGCCTTTGACACTACAATGGCTGTCACTCTTCCAGCACTAGTTAAATCTGCAGTGCTAGAGGCAACCTCCAGCAAGGCGTCCGACAAACGCAAGAGGGGGCATACGCCCAGCCCTGTCATTCCTGTCTCCTCTTTCTCTGAGGACTCTTCACAGAGCTCGCCCCGCAAAGTCTCGCAAAACCAAACATCTTGCGCGCAGACACAAAATGTCCAAGGGTCACCGCAGGCGTCACCCTTCCTCTTCATCTCCTTCAGCATCTTCCACCTCTTCTCCATCTGACTCTGAGGAGGACCGTAAGTCGGGCAACGAGGCCGAGGAGCCACGTAAGAGCACCAGACTTTTCCCTTCCGAACTCCTTGAGCTGGTGGTCGATAGGTCAGCCAGATGCCTTACTCTTCGTCGTTCAGCTACCTTGGACTCTGACTCTGACCAGGACAGGGCGGAGGCCTTCCCAAAGTCAGAGGTCCAACAGACTGTGATACCATTTCCAAAGGCATTTCAACCTGTTTTCAACCAAGAATGGCAAACCCATTCAAAGGGAACAGGTTCTTGGATTGCAGACAAGTTGTATACTCTCCCTGAAAAACAAATTGACATGCTTAAGATACCGGCTGTGGACTCTTCGGTGGCATCTCTGTCTTCGTCATCAATTCCCGTGGATGGGGACGTCCTCCCCAAGAACCCAACAGACCGCCGCATGGAAACGCTGTTCAAGCGTAACTTTGAGTTCTCCTCCTTTGCCTTTCGGGCTGCTTCGGCCAACTCAGTCATGGCTCGTGCGGCCTTTATTTGGGCACAAAAGGCAGCTAGGAACAAGAAATTGCCAAGGGCCTTCAGGAGCACCATGAAGGACATTGCCCTGGCTGCAGCTTTTGCAGCGGACTCTTCGTTTGACACCATGCGTTTCTCGGCACGCGCCACGTCCTCCAACGTCTCTACCCGTAGAGCCCTTTGGCTACAGGCATGGTCGGGAGAGGCAGGTGCTCAGTCCAAGCTCATTAACCTGCCCTTCGAGGGACGTAAACTGTTTGGCAAGGCTCTGGATCCCATCCTTGTGGAGGCTAAGGACAAAAGGAAGATCCTTCCACCTGGAAAGAAACATCCTCCTAAACCCAAACAGTCCTCCTTTCGTCCCTTCAGACCTAGATTTCGAGAGTCTTCAGGGAACCAATTCCATTCTCGGTGGACCAACGCCAGCGTGCTTCCCCATGCCAGACCCAACAATGCCAGCACCTCCAACAAGGGTCAGTACCCCCGGAAGGGAGGAAGAACTTCAGATCCACCTGACGCCAGGCCTGGTTCAGAACCCAGCGGTATTGGAGTGTGGCTCCTGGCCTTCGCTCCCTGCTGGCGGGGATCTACTTCCGATACCTGGGTTCTCGACACGGTCTCAAAAGGCTACGCCATAGAGTTTCGACACCGTCCACCAAATCGATTCTGGCGGGTTCCAGTTTCCAATCAGCCACAGAAACACTTGCATACGCTCCAGGCTATACAACATCTCCTGGACATTCAGGCTATAGAGCATGTCCCCCTCTCGCACAGGGGCAGGGGGGTCTACTCCATAATTTTCCTTGTACCAAAAAAGAATGGGGAGATGCGAACCATACTCGACTTAAAATGGCTCAACCACTTCACGTTGAAAAAGAAGTTCAAGATGGAGACCTGGTGATCTATCATGGCGGCTCTGGACAAGGGGGACTTTCTGGTGTCCATAGATCTCTCGGAGGTGTACTTGCATGTTCCAATCCGACCCCACAGAAAGTTTCTCCGCTTTGCGTACGGGTCTCACCATTACCAGTACCAGGCGCTTCCCTTCGGCCTATCCGCCGCTCCCAGAGTCTTCACGAAACTTCTTGTCGCACTGATTGCCAATCTACGGTTGCAGGGGGTTCGGGTCTTCCCATACTTAGACGACATCCTAGTTGCCGCTTCCTTGTTTGCGCGAGCCTCAGAGGATCTTCACACTGTCGTGACTGCCCTGGAGCAACACAGTTTCATGATCAACAGGATCAAGCATGTGCTGGTCCCGACCCAAAGCTTGATTCATCTGGGACTATTCATCCAGACAGACTCCTTTCAGGTTTCCCTTTCCCCAGATCGTCAGGAGAAGTTACAGGAAGCTCTACTCCAGATCAATGGAGTGTCAGCGGCCCCGTTGATGACCCTGGCGTCTCTTTTGGGCCAAATGGTCTCCTGTCAGGACGTAGTGCCTTGGTCCAGATTCCACCTCAGACCACTACAGGCCTTGTTGCATCCTTTTGCTCGCTGGATAGAAACCAAGCGGTTCAAGATGATATCTATCCCAATGTCGGTGCAGGAATCCTTCGATTGGTGGCTGTGCCCTTCCCGGTTGAATTCGGGGATCGGGTTGGATATTCCGGATCAACTAGTGGTCACCACGGATGCCAGTCTCGCCGGATGGGGTGCCAAATTCCAATCCTGCCTGGCACAAGGAACCTGGTCCATAGAGGAACAACAGTGGTCGATCAACAGACTGGAACTCAGGGCCATCAGGCTGGCCTTGATGCATTTTCAGGACTTATTGACGGGGGCACATGTGCTTGTACAGACGGACAATGTCTCTGCAAAGGCGTTCGTGAATCGCCAAGGCGGCACGAGGTCCAGAGGCATGATGGTGGAGGCGAACTTCCTCTTCCAATGGGCGGAAGCGCATCTTCTTTCGTTAAGAGCGGAACACCTCCTGGGCGTCCAGAACCTGGAGGCGGATTGGCTAAGTCGGCAGAGGGTGGACGAGGGCGAGTGGAGTCTCCACCCTCAAGTGTTCGCCCTGATCACCAGCATTCTGGGAAAGCCAGAAATAGATCTGTTCGCTTCTCATCTAAACACCCAGCTGCCGGTGTTCATCTCCCGGGCTCCGCATCCTCTCTCCTTGGGAGTAATTGCTCTCGTCTACCCCTGGCCCTCAGTCCTCCTTTATGCATTCCCGCCATTTCCGCTGATACCGGCGGTACTACAAAGATTAAAGAAGTTCCGAGCCAGGTTGATTCTAATCACCCCGAACTGGCCATGCCGACCGTGGTACCCGATGCTAGTCAACCTCTCTGTGGCACAACCGATCCAATTGCCTCCTCGTCCGGACATCTTGAGGCAAGGCCCACTTCTCCACCCCAATCCAGGGCTATTCAAGCTGACAGCCTGGGTTTTGAACGCCGCAAACTCAGAAGAAAGGGCTATTCCGACAGAGTTTTGAACACCCTGTTGGCATCTAGACTACCTTCTACCACTCGTATCTACACTAGAACGTGGAGACAGTTTGTTCTATGGTGCTCTTCCAAGTCAATTTCCATCAGGAACCCTAGGGTCCGTCACGTGTTGGAATTTCTACAGGATGGGGTGGATAAGGGCCTAAGCACTAACACCATCAAGAGGCAACTGGCCACGATTAGTTCCATCCTGGGACCCAGAAAATTCGGTCCTTTAGCCAGTCATCCGGATCTGAAACGCTTCCTAAGGGGGTTAAAGCTAATCAATCCACCTGTATTACACCGTTTTCCTACTTGGGACCTTCACTTAGTGCTCAAGGCGTTAATGGGTGCCCAACTTTGGCATCAGCCCGTCAGGTTGTTGACCCTAAAGGTATTTTTCCTTGTGGCCATTACATCGGCCAGGAGGGTGTCAGATTTAGGTGCCTTATCTACTAACACAAATCTATGCATCTTTCAGGATGACAGAGTTGTCCTCCATCTGGACCCTTCCTACTTGCCGAAGGTCAACTCTGTGTTCCACAGAAGTCAAGAACTAATCCTTCCAACACTTTGTCCTAAACCTAGGTCTTCTCAGGAGAGAGCCTGGCACTCTCTTGACGTCAAGCGGGCCCTCAGCTATTATCTGGATAGGACTAGGGAATTTCAAAAATCGGAAGCTCTCTTCATTCTGTTCGGGGGAGCTTCTAAGGGGAAACGTGCCTCGGTGCCATCTCTGTCACGGTGGCTTAAATGTGCTATTATTGAGGCCTATAAGGCTGTGGGGCGGGATGTGCCTGAGGGTATCACGGCCCACTCCACAAGGGGTGCTGCCACTTCAGCGGTATTCGAAGGGGCGGCATCACTTGAAGCGATTTGCCAGGCAGCTACCTGGTCCTCGGCAGACACGTTTATCCGGCACTACAAGGTGGATCAAGCAGCCTCGGCGGAGGCCGCATTTGGTCGCCGAGTTTTACAGTCTGTGGTGTCCAAATAAGAATCTCTGCGTCTCTCCCACCCTGAGTGTGAGGCTCTGGTACGTCCCATGTCTACTGAGTGGCCCTTTTCCGACTCTTCCAGAGAAGGCAGGAATTTACTTACCAGAAAATGTCCTTTTCTGTGAGGAGAGGAAAAGGGCCACTCAGGCCCACCTCAGCAGAGATGCAGTTTTTCTTCATATTCAGTTTTTTTTGGGATTTTCTACCTCAGGTGAGGGCGTCTAGTTAGTCCGGGTCCTGGGGTAACTGTTCTGTGCCTTTTCTAACATGCCTGTTCTTTATGGCGGAGTCGACTGTTATCTAGTTCTGTTCTCTCTGCCTCCTTTTCCGTTTTCATGGTTCTGAAGTTTTCTCTTGGAGTTTAGTCATATTTCAGCTTCTCAGTGGTGGCGTTGACTTCCTAGTCGGACTCTGGTATCCGTACTGGGGATGGGATGCCCCGCACCAGGAGGAGGCGAAAGATCACTTCCGGCCCTGACTCTGCTGGGGGCGGGGCAAACCCATGTCTACTGAGTGGCCCTTTTCCTCTCCTCACAGAAAAGGACATTTTCTGGTAAGTAAATTCCTGCCGTCTCTAGAATCGTACGCATAGATAAAAATTCATATAAAATGCTAGGAACAAAATTTCAATTCACTTTAAAGTTCCTGGTATTAAAAAGGCCCATGTGCTTCATCAGAAGAGCCAGCAGATGGCAGGTTTGCCTTGGCTATTTTGTGAACACAGTTTGAATGGCTCAAATAGGCTCCCTCTGTAAAAATAATTCCTTCAAATGAACCTCCTGCAATTTATCTGGCTCCAGCAAGTCTGATGATTTTTCCCAAATAAGGCAATGTCCTCTGGATGAACCATGAGGCAGCAGATTGCAGCTATTGAGCTCCAAGGCCCTAGAATCTGGCTGAGAACCTCCTTACACAAATGTGTAGAAGCCGAACCAAGGGCAACAGGGCAATTGGCTGGGGCAATTGAAGTCCTGGGCAATTGCTGGACAGCTCCCTGCTGTCCCTGCATGGATTTATTTTTTTAATGTTCAGTGTTATATTAGCCGAATGAGAGGGTTAAGCACAAAGAAGGGGTGAATCAGCACTTCATAGCTGTCCTTGACATTGGAAAAGATAAATTTTGGAGGAAAACTCTGGGGAGGCTGCGATTTGCTATCTATTGGTTATTTGCAAGATTTTGCATGAGAAGCTTTATATTGACAAGCATTCTCCAAACTTCTTGGGATGCAAGCCACATTATATTTTTAAGGTGTTTGGTGGGCCATATATTAAAAAAAATGATTTTGCTCTGCCATAATTACATTACATTCAAAATTAGAGGTAGGGAAGAAAATTATTCTTCATATTAAAATTTGCATCAATATTTATTTAATTTGGAACTTCTCACAATTTTGGATGCTGCAGATTTCCTTCCAGATTGGTATAAAAACACTTCCCCACTTTCTTGGAGCCCAAGTTCCCCAGCTTCAGCCTCATTGTTGCTTGGCATCCCTGTTGCTGTGGAAGCAAGGGCACCATTGTCTGCAGTGCAGTGATGCTTAAAGTCCCTGAGCAGCTCCCATAACTTGAGACTGCTTTGTCTGCTTCTACTTGTGCATGCTGATCTTCCTCTTCTGTCACTTGGCAGGCTTAAATCTAGGAAGTCCCTCTAATACTCACAGAACAGCTGTTTAATAACTTCAGTGTCCAGTGGAAAACCAAATGGGCTGCTGAACACCAAGTTATAGGCAAATACATAGACAATCTTACATGAAAAATGCCAAGTTTTGACCTACCTCACCAGCATTGGTCAACTCTGAACAGGATCAGTACCCAGCATGGTGTCTTCCAAGACTCATTGTTTAAATGGTGTCTGGTATGACTGTGTGGTAGTGGTGCTCTTCAAAAAAACTATCCGTCGCATTATGTCCAACAATAAATTGAGATCTTATGCCAGCCCAGTGTCTGATTTTTTCAGTGTCGGCCATTCTGTCTTTGAATGGCTGGATGGACTGGACACTGACATCTGATTTACCACAAGTCCATGGATTGTATGCCCTATGCTAGGTAGGTAGGTAGGTAGGTAGATAGATAGACAGACTGACTGACTGACTGTGACTTGCTACTTGCTTCACAGTGTAGGAAATCGCAATAAGCCACCTTGGGTATTTCCTTTAGCATGGTTTAAATCCCATTGATAGAGATGGATGGATGGATGCCTTGCTTTAGATAGTGGAAAGTCCAGATTTTGGTGAAAGATACAAGCATTTCAGATCAAAGGTAACTTGGTAAAGTTGCCATTGAATGGTAATTAATAAACAGCTGCCCACCAGCAGTGCTGGATTCACAGAGATGACATAACATCATAGTGGGGCTTCCTGTGGCTTCCCAGACTGAAAGGGACGGTGATGAAGGCATTTCCCAGGGAGTAGGAATATAGATGGTGGTCTAAGCTGATATGATGCTAATCATGATTAATCGAATCCCTTTGTTTCCGGTCTCATTGTTGAAGAATGCAAAGCAAGAATAGCTTGATGTCAGTATGAGAAAATGGTGCTTTCTCTAATATAGGGCTGGGTATCATAAACATCCCCACATAGCACTGAAGTCATGATCTCTCTCATTTTGATCTCTCTCTCATTTTGGTGTTTTCAAAGTAAATTTTGTTGCCTTTTTGTTTCAACTTTGTTGAATGATTATAAGTAAAATAACAGGGAGAAGGATTCAGATCAGTATTTCAGACTGACTCTGTTTCATTGTGCAGGAAGTTTTTTCATGAAAAATAAGTTAAAGTGGTACCTCGCTTAACAAGTGCCTCACTTAACAAGTGATCCACGTAACAAGCAAAAATTTCTCTAGGATTCTACCTCACATAACAAGTGTTGCTTCACTTAACAACATACTCGTTGGCAGTTGGGGCAGACACATTGGCCAGCAGCCCTTTTAAAAGGCATCAGGGCTGCCTAACGCACCTGCCCATAGCGAAAGCAACACTTCCGCGCTGTTCCTCCTGTGGCCGAGCATCCGCTGGGCAGAGGGAAAGAACAGCAGTGGAGAAGAGGGAAGCAATTTAGGGCTAACCAGAAGGGAGCAGGGGAGAGAGAGGCTCAGGATGAAGAGAAGGAGAAAGTGGGGAGACATTTTGAAGGTGTCTTGGATTACAGAAGAAAGTGTCTTTGATTGCGGCCTCCTAACCATGTCTACCCAGAAGTAAGCCCCATTGTGTTAAGTGGGTCTTACTCCCAGGAAAGTGTCTTTAGGACTGCCGCCAAAGTAGACTTCATAGAATTGACTGCATGTTTTGAATTCAAGTCCAGTGTTTTGTCATCATTTCTACAAACAGTTAATATTTTTATATGAATATTTTTGGGTTGTGGAACCAATCATCTGAGTTTCCATTATTTCCTATGGGGAAATCCACTTCACATAAAGAGCATTTCACATAAGAAGCATGCTTCCAGAACGAATTAAACTTGTTATGTGAGGCACCACTGTACTCTCACCTGTTTCCTGAAATGGTACAAACTAGTAAAAGTTTTACCAGTTGTTTGTGCTGAATATATAAAATATGTACCGAATATATATTTTTTCTGTGTGTGACCTTGGTTGATGTTTGTAGGACCTAATATTGTAATAACATTTGAGTGTAATAATTATCCAATGATGATAATCTCTGGAAAGATGGACCAGAAAAGTGTGTAATTTTGCATAATTATTTTGCAAGTTATAGATTTTACACAAAGTTATCATTTTTTAAATAATACTGACATTTGATGCCAAGGTATTTGAGAGAAAAAAACAGTCTCCATGAAAGTAGATTATTACTTATTCTTAGTGCCTGATTTAGTGTTGGCCACTAAATGTACACAGACTGTGTACATTTAGATTTGCTGTGTACATTAGATTTTTTCTCCCTAAAGTTCTTTCCTTACCTCGTTAGCTATAAAATTTGATCTCAGTTTTGCTTTCCAACTGCACTGCATTGCATGTTCAAGATAGTGCCATATAGATGTCCTATTAAATATACATTTTTTAAAAAATGGACAAAACCGTAGTAGTCTATAGATGCAAGTAATAGGGCTATAAATATTACTGATCTGTTTTGCTTTCCCAAAGCTATCCTCTTATTCTCTAGAGGAATTAAAAGTAGGTACATTCCTATTTTAAATTTAACATGCTGTGAAACACATCTCCAATGTTCAGTGTCAATATGCTAGATTTGAGATGTGTTTCAGAGGATCTCTAAATTCCTTTTTGTCCATTGTCTTTTCCATTTTTCCTTTTTCTTAACTCAAAGTAGAAAATTGTTTAAATATTTTTAATACTAAAAATAAAGTATTCATTCTATACTTTCTCCTCTTCAGGACCAACCTAGATGTGATAGGGCAACCATGTTGGTTTGCCCATGTGTCTTCTTATTCAAATATCATATATAGGGGAATTTGAATTCTAATTCAGAGGGTGAAGTCAGGTGATGGACATTAAATGCTCCCATGTCATTTGGTAGCTTCAGACATAAATTTGACCGAATTACGATATTGCAGCCAGGCTGGGAGAAAAGTACCTGAAATAACAATGTATTTGCAGGGAAGGTGTGAATTTATCTCCACTTTTAATATATTTATATCTTTTAAAAGATCCAACTTCCTGCTTTAGATGTGAATGTGGCAGAAACATAAACAATGGTGGCCATACCATTTCAAGGCTAGTTTAATCCTCCACTGGATAAATTAAAGTATGAAAGGGCGTTTTGTTTTGATAATGATACTCCCCTTGTTTGACTGTTAACGCTTATCTCATTAGCCTTTAGTTATTTCATTTTCTTTGTAAACCATTTGGTGAACTTTTTGTTGAAAAGTGGTATATAAATACTATTGCTTGATAGATTCATTTTCTCAGGCCAGTTGGTATTGATAAACCAACATAACTAACCATAAGAGGCAAAGATATGTTCTATTGACTTAGAAAGTCATCAGAGATTATTTCTCTTAATTAGAGCAACAAACTAACTTGCCATAATTGGAGCAAGAAACAGCACTTCTATTACTATTTTAAAATTCATCCTTGAATTTTAAGGATGCTTATTTCTAGTAGCTAGTTACACAGGGCAAACAAAGGTCGGTAAAAGGTTCTGAATCTGTATACCTATAAGGGATAAGTCCTAGGATAAGGGATCCCTTATAAGAAAAGGAATGCCCAGCCTCAAAAACAAAGATTTCAACGATACTTCTGCCTAACAGAAATCTCTGTCAGTACTTTCTGTGCTACAGCCAATTAAAAACTAGGAAGAGTAAAACTGCAAGGATGACTATAATTTGGCTTTCTTTAGCATGTCATTGATATTGTCCTGGCTCAAAGCTACTGACCTTTACTCCCTTTTGTGTTCTCAGTGAACAATAGAACCATTCTCTGCAAATATTTCCTCTGAATCCGTCACATAGTGTCGTGTGACATCATATGTAACCAGGAATAATTCATGCTTCTGTTAATATACTGTAGTTGCTTTAGAGTAATCTTGTAAAATGTGCATTTCTTATGTCTTTTAGCATATAATTGCAGCTTTTGTGTGAACCTGTTTTCCTTTCTATGGCACCCTTTCTAGTGCACTGTGTTCATTAGTTAACTTAAAGCAGATAAAGAGAACCAGCTTATTTTGGAAACAAATAACACCTGTGGGGTTCTAGGCTTACAGCACCCCACAAAAATGGCATTAAGGTTGCCAACCCCCCACTTGCCCCAGGTGTGCGAGAAGGAAGTCGTAAAACACTAAATCTCTCCTCAATGTCAGGGGCTTGCATGACTTCTCTGGGTGTGTTTGGAGTTACTTGGCTCTGTTTTCCCTCTCGGCAAACACCCTCCACTACAACCTTCCTGACTGCTTCTGCCCACTACCTGTCACATCATGAATTTGCAATTAGG
This sequence comes from Cryptoblepharus egeriae, assembly GCA_030015325.1. Classification (NCBI taxonomy): domain Eukaryota; kingdom Metazoa; phylum Chordata; class Lepidosauria; order Squamata; family Scincidae; genus Cryptoblepharus; species Cryptoblepharus egeriae. Next base: position 125,354,813 of record JAREYC010000001.1, on the reverse strand, counting down.
CTTTAAGCTCAGCCACACCACATACTCTACCTTTCCCATACCTCTTCCTTCACCATTTCCAGCATCCCTGGATAACCTGGCCCTATTGCAGTGGTAATGGATACCCTTGTTGGAGCTGACATAACCTGTACAGCTCATCCCTGAGGAACTGCTATTGGCTACTCTTGGAGGCCAAGCGTTGTTGCGTCTTTTGAACTAGAGCAAAGCTAGAAGCAGCCACTTTCATCATTTGGGTAAGTCCAAATGGGTACACCTTTGGGTTACCTTTGGGTAACACTTCCTGTACTTTCTCAGTCCATTTGGGCTCTTGAACCCAAAAGTTCAGTAAATGCATACTGTGGTTCAATCACTTCAGTAACACTGTAGCCAAATATATGTTAGGATGCTTAAAAATAAGCAACATACGTTCCCATACTATAATCAATTGGTTGACTTTCTGTATCATTTTCTCACTTGAATATTCAACCCCAGGCAGTTGTCTAAATGCTGGCAAATGTTTTAAGTAGTGCTTGCCAGATCTCTTTAACATAAACAGCCACAGACCAATATGATATGCCACCAGTTAACTTTTCCCTGCCTTACAGTTACTGCTTTCTCATAAAACCCATTTTCTCCCAGTCACATTTATTTTATGTAACCTGGGTGCCCACTGGCTGTGGACCATATCTCCTCAGTTTGTGACCTGATGCTGAACAAGCTGTTAGTGGTAACTATTACTGGGCTAAATGTTATGTTCCACTCTTAATAGTGGCTATTCCTCAGTGGCAAACTCTTGCATATGCTTTTTAAAGTTTGCAAGACGTTGTATTCAAAACACGTTACTTGCAAATTCCTTTTTTAAAATGCATACTTGGAAGTTGAAACTAGCTGTAACTAGTGTGGAATTGTGGAGTATCATCTACTTCCTTTGAGCCTTAGTCAACTGTCAAATCTCAAGGCAAAGATCAGAGGTAGATCGGAGGCTGGGAAAGAGAAAGGGGGTTTCCTAAGATCTTGTGGATAATGAACTTCAGCTCCTATGCAACTCCCTTTAAAGGCTGACAGTGCAATCCTAACCACTGGTTAGATTGGCACAAATCCCTCGCCAGTCTGGGGGTGTGTGCAACTCCAAGGGGGTTTACACCAGTGCACAGATATGCACTGCCTCCTCATGTCACTACAGGAAGAGGGACATGGGTGAGTTGTGCTGGCCTCAATTGGTTAGGATTGCACCCTGAAAGTTTATGTTGGGAATAGATCACAGTTCAAACATGAGGATTGGGAACTCAGATCAGTGACATTATAGACTCCAGGAGGGGCTCACAACATTTGAACAACCACAATCTGAGCATCATTCCAATTTGCCCTGGCCCTGTACATCAAGAAAAGAATTCCATGCTTCCAGCTATGAAAACAGTGTATTTCCTTGATGAAAGGTATATAGGCCCAAGGGGAATTGTGTTACTATAAACTAAAACTGAACTGATAACCGATGTCATCATTGTTCATAGTAATAAGTTAATGCAAGTTGCCTAATAGGATTTTATGTTTGAAAGAGGTGAGGAAGTAACTGGATTGTCCGCACACACAAAAGAATAGTTACCATACATTTTTAAGAACTTGCCAAAGAGTGCTTTATATTTGGTGCTGTTAAATCTCAGCCCTATGTAATCTCCATCACATTTTAAAAGAGCATGTATTCTTATTTTCTTCTTAAATTTATGTTAGGACAGCAGCCATCCTTGTTCACACTAGAGTTCCCCCTTCTAGCATCCAATATATATACCCTCTGAATCTGGAAACTGCATTTAGCTGTCATGGTTTATAGCTGTTGATAGGCCTATCCTCCTCCAGGAATCTATCTAATCCTTTTTTATAACCATCTAAGCCAGTGACCATCACCACTTCCTGTAGCACTGAATTTCCTAAGTGACTTATGCTTGGCCCAAAGGTGTAAGCTACTTTTTTTCCTGTCTATTCATTGAGTGACCCTTTTATTATGGCAGGATGTACAAACTTTAGATTGTGAGCCCTTTTGGGACAAGGACCCATTAGTAGAAACTTGAAAAAAGTAAGGTTATTTTTCCTGCTCTAAGCTCCCTTTTGTCAGGAAAAATAACCTCACCTTTTGCAGGTCCCTACCCATAAGCCATTAATTTTTTTCCCATTTTCTTATAAACCGCTTTGTGAACTTTTTAGTTGAAAAGCAGTATATAAATACTATAGATAGAGGTAGGTAGGTAGAGCGGAAAAAAGTCTCTTTCTATTTTGTCCACATTGTAAATAACTTAGCATACCTTTATCAAAATATTTTACTCTACTCTTTCTGAACTGAAAACTCCCCAATACTTTAGCTATTCCTCACAAAGGAGCTTCTTTGTCATTCTTTTATGCAGCATTTCCCTCTTCATAGTAACATTGTGGTGTCTACTTCTGATGTCTTCTAAAATATTATAAAATACTTCTAAAATATTTTTATTTAATTATTGTGTTGGCTTAGTGTATTTGGGATTTCTGGACAGGATGAGAACAGATTTAATCTTCTCCCTTTTTTCCACAAGCATGGTATTCCCGCAGGACATAAACAGTACTCCCAAAACAAATTCTCTCTCTTTCTCCTTCCAATTAGCTGATTTTTAAAGCAAGTATCGCCATTAATACCGTAGTGACATCATGGTATATGCAGGGTCCACTTTTTGTTAGTTTTTATTTTTTTAATCCTCTGTTGTGGAGTTCTTCCAGCCTCAGGCAATTTACATCCTTCCTAAAAGCAAGAGGCTCTCTGGTTCCCACAGAGTCGTTCAACGGATGACTCATATTCCTTATGTTAATTGTTCGGTTCTCAAAATATAGCACTTACAGGGTGTGGCTCCAAGGGGAAAATCTACTATACTTATAGGGCAAGTTGAGAAGTGTTTCACATATACATCATTTTCTCCTCGTTTTTCAAAGTTTTAACCCTTTTCGGTCACTTTTTATGATGGGGTGAATATATTAAAGGCAAACATAAGTCCAAGAGTGCAGCCATTTTAGCCCACTGTTTTTTCCCACTGGCAAATGACTAACTTCAAAGGCAGTTTAGGCAACAATTTATGTTCTTGATCCAATCATTGAAAATTCTTACTCATGTCACTAGAGGGCAAACTGATTGTGATGGGAAGACACACAGGATGTCTCCCAACAGTGTGTGTTGGTTTTTTGTTTTTGTTTTTAATAACATGAAATGCAGCTGCAGCAGACACTGAATTGGAAATGCAAAGGAGTATCTGTGCTTAACCCCTTTCTTGCAGGTTGCTTTTCCAGCCAAAATACACCCAGCTCTCTTTTCTCCGCACATGGGAAAAGATTCATGGATACGTTACTTTTAATAGATAGGAAATCAGTAGGCAGGTGAATTTGATTTGAACTCTTGACAGCATTTGCTGTTACTGCTCCAATCAAATTCTAGTCGCTCTCCTTTCCTGCTTCATAAACACCAGCAGCGGAGAAACTACTCAATATATGTGCTGAGTGTAGCTTTCATCCATCAAAAATATTGGATTTTTCAACCTTTTAAAGAGACTCATGATCAAGCTTAACTTCCCTTACTATATTATTATTTGACTGCTGTCCACAGCCCACGTCTGCCTACTATGGTCTCCAACTCACCAATAGCCCCAAGCTCACCAGGTCCATGATGCCCTTTGCACTCAAAGTAGAACAGTGTAGCCTCTTCTTGCCAGCCAGCATCATATGAAATATTATGCTATTCTTGCCAGAACTCCTATGATGCCAGTTCAGGAAGCTCGCCAGAAGAGGCCACATGCCACCTGGGGCTGCCACAGCACACTTTGGGAACCTCTGTCATCATGGATTGAAATAACTTTCAGGCACACCCAAGCATTAAGATATGGCCAATGGGATTCGGAAGTTCCAGTGGCTCAGTGGTTAGAAAGCTGAGGTTAGAAAACTGTGTTTGTCCGGAAGTAGTTCAAGACCCGAGTGATGCAAGACGGGGTGAGCTGCATCCTTAGCTCAGCTCCTGCCAACCTAGTAGTTTGAAAGCATGCATATGCATGTAGAGAAATATGTACCATATTGGTGAGAAGGTAAACACCCACAGAAACAGAGATGAGCACCACGCCCTCTGGCAGGTCATAGTGAGCAGGGCAATCTGCAAGGGGTTACCTTACCTTACATATAAAATAGTAATACAATGCCCTATGACTACATAAACAATGGCTGCAATCCAGAGTTAGGGCAGTGAGGAGTTCCCTAGCTGGGCTGTCCCAACTATCTTGAATCCAGAGGAGAAAGTTAGCCTGGATCCACAGAATCAGCAAGCTTGCTCCCGAGGAGACCCCCCTCAGTTCACACTTTTAAGGAGTGTAAGGCTTATAAGGAGTCCATGACAGTCAGTAACAGCTTTAGCATGAGACTGCCAATACAGTCTTCAGTGGAGGCAAGGGGCTTGTTGGATTGGCCTGCTGTATCCTGTGGTTAGTGGGCTGCTGTAGTTGTTCCATAACCAGAGGTTGAGAGGCAGAGGTTGCAGCTAGGCTGGCCAAGAACTCAGATGTTTTTTGTCAACACTGCCATTCTTACTCTGGCTTATTATGGACCCCTATGCGTCTACTCAGATTTATACCTGCTCCTGTGGTGGGATAACTGAGGAGTTGGAAGAGGGAATTTCTGCCTGGGAAACAGGCTGTGGATATAACATAACTGCTCTACCCTAGGCAATGCTGAACATGTCCTCAACATGCCTCTCCTGACCTGCCTAGGCTGGCACAGCTAGGGCAGCCCAGGTCCATCTGTTTTGGAGCAACCTATGTTGCCTTAGGCTGCCTCAAGCCTTTTCTGGCACAACTGGGCTGACCCATCTTGGACTTGGGCCATTCCAATGATAGTTAGGGCAGCCCAAGTGCATTTCTGGATTGCAGCCAATATAGACTTATTCTGATAAGTAGATTATATGGCTTCTTGGATACAAGACTTAAGAAATCAAGCAACCTGTTAGTATAGAATTCAGCATTTTCTGCCAATAGATGTTATATCAAGCTATCCATTTGACTCAGAATAGAGGCTTAAATCTTGAGTGGGACTTTTGTCTATTAATTCAACAGTTTTGTATATACTAATATATTAACATAATATATATAATATTCAACAAGCAGTTACAACAACATGCATCCTTAGGGATACCTTTATATCTGCCCTTAGGAACATTGGAGGGAAGGGCATTACAATGTACTTACGTAAATGCCCATCTTTTTCTTGCAGACAGTGGTAAAAAAAACAAATAATTGGGCCTGACAAAGATATCAAACATTTGACAACAGTTTTTTTAGATGGCTTGTGAAATCTAGATGACTGTTTTTGTTTGTTTGCATTGCACCTTATGAAAAATGTTCATCAGAAGTTTGTGGTGCAGAAGATAGCCTTGCGTATTTTAAGATCTAAGTTCACTTCTGATCTGCTTCACCTCATGCACTGAGTTGTCAGTAATAATAATGAGCTGTGTATTTGGATCATTTCAGTACAAATGGGATGCTCCCTTATAGAAAAACCTGTGTTATCTTTTTTTTTTTTTTAAGAGAAAGGACCTATCCCCTGGGACATCTGACTATTTTGCCAAATCAGTCGAAGGTGAAACGTGTTGGACGCCACTCACTCAACAGGAAAAGCGAACAATCCTGAAAAAGATGTAAGCCTCTTTGCATCCCTGCTTCTTATGTATATAAAATAGGAATCCAAAATACAGTCATGACAAGATTGTGTCAAAATACAGGCGTACCTTGGAATCCTCAGGGTTTCTGTTCCTGGAATCCCCGTGGATGCTAAAACCCTGAAAGTCTGTGGGTCAGTCAACCTGTAATCTTCTGAATTTTTTGTTTATGTTCTGAGGGCCCCCACAACCCTTGGAAGGCCTCCTAAGGGCCCCTCCCTATAGGTCCCCAGATGTGTTTTGTTTTTCAGCTAGTACTTCGCAATTTTCAGCCTTCCAGGGACCTTAGAAGGCCTTCTGAGGGTTGGGTAGGCTCACATAGCACATTTCCCTGGCCCTCAGAAGCCTCTCCAGGTGCAATAAAAGTACAGGGTGATTCAAAATGAATGGGACAAAAAGAAAACATACCTGTGACTTTTTGTGCCATTCATTTTGAATCACCCTGTATAACTCTGATTGTAGCATCTGAACCCATTAGTTCAGAACCTGCTGTTACATAGAACTGAGAGTCACAAATCCTCAGATCAGTCTATAGCTGTACTTCCAGCTTTGTGTTTTGTCCCCTCACTTCTTGTCCCACTCTACATACTTCCTCAAACGTTTAAGGGTATAATGAAGCCAGATTAGAACATGCAAGAGTGGAAAACAGAAGGAAAAGGAGTCGGGTGGATAAATGACTTGTGTTTGTGTTTAATTTCTTGGCCCCACTTTTGACCTGATCATTGGAGAAAGGAAAGGAGTTAATCTCAGGAAAACCCTTTCGCACTCCTTCATTTAATCAAGTTCCACACCTATCCCTTTGGGTGATTGTTTCAGACATAGAGCAAAGCAGCCTCCCTCCATCCCTGAAAGAATTGTGGAGGGAGAAATTGGGCTCATCAAACCCTAATTTCTTTCTTCCTATTTTTTATATTTTTATACTATTTTTTTATATTTTGCCACTGCCAAAAGCAAATACAGGAGCAAGGATCACCACCTTCAGATCTCTTTATCTTCTCCTGGACAGGACTGTGCAAAATTTTATAATAAATTATTTTGGATAAGTAAAATTTGCATTGTCCTTCCATTCCATAATGTCTCCTTTCTCCTACCAAAATGGAGAAGGTGAGAATTCCCTGGGAATGGGGGGGAAGGAAAACATTTTACAGCGTGTGGACTTCCTTTCTTGATCCTGAAACAGTTCACAGAATCATAGAATCATAGAGTTGGAAGGGACCCAGTAGATCATCTAGTCCAACCCCCTGCCTGTAGCAGGAGATCCTCATCTTGTGGGGACCTGGGTCTTAAACCCTGGCCTGCTGGTTAACAGGCACAGCGTCTTAACCACTTACACCACCAGAGGATCCTTGCAATAGTTTTCTTTGACCTCCGTCTCTCCTCTGCCCAAGACTTTCTATTTGAAAACGGTATAAGATTGTTCGTTGTCCATGCCCTACAGGGTTTATGCTCTGCTGAAGGGAAATAAGTAGCCCTGAGCCACCAGAAACCCTAGCCAGTATATGCCTCCCTATTGCCAAGCAATATAAAGGTCTTCTCTTGGTTTTGGGGGGCTCAGAGTTGGTCTGCTCTCCCTGTTATCCTTTTTGCAAAGAAAGAATATCTCTCTGGTGGTAGAGGCCCTCTCTTCACATGTAAAATCTCCCAGTTTGTGTCAGAGGACTACAGTACTATACTATGTTTCTAGATATCTAAAGGTGCAATCCTAAGCATATCTACTCAGAAGTAAGTCCCATTCTGTTGCTACAGAACTTACTCTCAGGAAAGTGGGTTTAGGATTGCAGTCTTTATCAAAAGGCTGTGGGTGGCAAAGTGGTTAAGACACTCTGCCTGTTAACCAGAAGACCAGGGTTCGAGACCCAGGTCCCCACAAGACAGGGTGAGCTCCTGTCCTTAGCCCAGCTCTGCAATGCAACTGGAACCAATTGTGTCGGCTCTGCTATTCCATTGGACTATTTCAGTTGCATGGAGAGGAGGGATTTGCTGCTTGGGTAACAGCCTATCCTCCATATCAATCTACCCAGGCCTTCGTGCTTCACATGTAGCGTTGAGCACGATACCATAGTCTTTCAAGACTGATGAATGCCGAGTCCAATGTGAAGAGTCCCACTGGATCAGGCCAAAGGCCCTTCTAGTCCAGCTTCCTGTCTTTCATAGTGGCCCACCAGATACCTCGCCCACTAGATGCCTCCAGGAACACACAAGAGACTTGTATCCTGGTATCGTCTCCAACATATGGTATTCTGATGTTGCATTTAAAATCCAGAGGTTGCACATATGTGTCATGTCTTTTAGCATGTGATGGACCTTTCCTCTAGGGGTCTCTAAGCGTTTTGGCAGGAGGGCCACGTCATCTTATTATTTGCATGTCAAATTTGAATAAATTTACTCCAATCTTAAGGTTATTGAGGCTTGATACCATTATCATATCCTTTGGCAAGTAGTTCCACAGACTAAATCACACCCTCAGCAATTAAGCCCAGTGCAAAATGCAGAAATAATCTCTAAATGAACTTAGGTGAATTATTTGAGGAAAATGAATGAAGAGCCTTCAAATTGAGCTCCCTCACAACTCATTCAGTACTAAATAAGGTTCCCTCTTACTGATGACTACTTGATGTTATCAGTGGAGGGCCAGCATTGCTGCTTGTCAAAAAGATCAGCGAGTTTATTGTTTCCAAAAGCAGATGCCTCTCAGAATTTGTAGGAAGGGTGAAATGAAGCAATGAATTCTATATTACTCAAAATCTTTTATTTTTTATTTTTTAAAAATTAGAGTGAAGAGGACGAAAGCCAAACAAGTTATTCAGAGCCAACTTCAGCCCCAAAAGGACAGCATGACAGTATATCTTGGCTCACTGAGCTCAGACAGGGAATAGGAAGAATGTATCTCAAGCTCCTACTGCTGCTTGGTCTGAAGCAAAACTCTACCATCTGTAGGCAGACCGAACAACCAGAGGTTTGTATAAATACAGCTGAGAGCAGCTTGGGGCTTCCTGTTTCAGAACCGGACAGTGATGTAAACTGGAGACAACTAAGCAGGATCAGCAGCCAGCAAAAACGTCTTTTCTGCAGAGTGGTCAGACATGACTCGTATGTAGGAAGCTCTCTGCGGTGCTGTGACCTAGCACTCTCACATCCAAACCAGAGTGACTGGAATAGCATAAATGCCACCGCTCTGGGCATGCATCATGCAGGAGCAACATCTCCAGACAGGTTCACTCAGTTCACAGACGTGTAGCCATGTTGGTTGTTCAGGGCCATCATTGGGAGAAGTCGCCACCAATGTGGAAAATACCACATTGTTTTCCACACGAGGCTTGGCAAGAATCATGCCTCATGAAGACTTGCTTACTTGAAGAAAAACCTTCCCCTGAGACCCAGTTTTATGAGAAATGTGACAGCCGTTGGTCAGACAAATGCAAACCAACTATGGTTGCTAAAGAGTAGCTCTTGGTGCTTTTCTCCTCATGTGCCAAGACCCAAGGAAGGGAAAGGCCATCACAAAATGTATACACAGCATTTCTCAGTGCTATCTCTGCTGTTATACTTTTAAGCTTAAATACCAGCTCTTGGAGGAATTTATTAAATGTTGGAACAGAATGCAAAAATCAAAATTTCTCTGGTGCAATGGTTTTTTATAAAGATGTTTACAGGAGTTATTACAAGGTTAGATTACTACAAAGGCACTGAAATTTACAATCGTGTGGCTTCTTTAACTCTAAATTGTACACATTGCTTTTGATGTGCTTTACTTCAGAGGCATCTTCATGAACCTATGGAAGTTATCCACAGAAGGCAATTGCAGAGTTGCTGATTTAAGTTCTTTGGCTTTTCCAGGAAAGAGCCTACATCATGCTGCCATACGTGAATTATCAGCCTTTTATTTGGAGATGTTTACAGTCCACTTCTTACTGTATTTTTTGAGCAGCTGGGAAATGTATGTCCTTGTGCATGCTTTTTGTTCTTGCTATTGCTCCTGTTGTGCTTGACAGCCATTCCTGTGCAAACGTCATTTAGAAGAAATAGAGTATGCTTAATAGAATCCATCTTCACAGCTAGCAGCTTGGGCAGAAAGACACATGCACACAGCGTGGAATAAAAATCATGCTTGTGCCTCAAATCCACTTAAACTGGCTTTAAGCTAAATAGCCATTAGTGGGTTATTATGAGATTTGTCATTCACTTGGCTCATTTTTGCTTCTATATTCTGCTGTGATAAACATTTATGGGGAATTAAGACTTCATAAAACTGCTTTATAGAGCCTTAGAACCTACATGGCCACAAAACTAGTCAGTACAATTATGCATGGAAATCATATACTGGTTTTATTTGTGTCTCATGCACATTTGTCTCCCATCCCTCCCTCAAGTTGCTTAGGGTGCAACATACAGTTTATTTCCATTTTATTGTCCTGTGAATTAGGTTAATCAAGAGTATGCAATTAGCCCAAATAGAGAGCTTGATGCTCAAGGTGAGGAATTTGAATTCTCGTCTTCATGGCCCAATCTAATATTCTTAACTGGAGTGCCACCCTGATTGCTAACCACCTTGATTTATTAAATAAAACTGTCGTACTCACTATTAATAGATTGATTTGATTTCTTTTCATATGATACTTTTGACATGATTCTATTTTTGTTTGTGGGTTTGTTGGTTTTTAGCAAAAGGAAAAAAGTTGTAAATAAACAAATGTTTCTATTCCTTAATGTAGTATCCTCTTAAGGATCTCTTCATTGGTCACCTAAAGTTCATGAATTTCTCAGTTTGCTGAAACCGTTGGATATTACAGCAGAATTTATTGACACAATGATTGTGACCGCAATCCTAAACACATTTTCCTGGAAAGACACATTTCAATGAGGCTTACTTTTGAGTGGACATAATTAGGACTGTGCTCTGTATCCGCAAATGTCACACTGGTTCTTAACTTTTTTGGGGACAAAGGGTGCCTGGATGCCTTTGAGAAGTGAATGTAACCTACAGATTTCCTCCCCAGAAAAATGCACATAAACAATTATTCACTAAATGTCTTGCACCTGATTCACATCCATGAATCTCCCAGTCCTTGCCCTATCAGAAGAAACTGAGTGCCTGCTCCTACATATTTTTATTTAGAGTCAAATCCAAGTAATAGTACCAACTCCTGGGTAAGTCTACAGAGGAATGCAGCTTTCAATGTGGCTCAGATTCCAAGTCTATTGTATAAACTGTTTAAGGAATATTCCATTAGTTTTCATGTGCTGGGGTTGAGTTCCTGGAAATCCTAGCAAACAGCAAGTCTGTCAATCATGAACCATTAATCCGACAGGATCAGTGAGGCTATGGGGGTGGTAGCTTACCTGCCATCAGCGGAGATATTCAGCACAGCAGCAGAGCTTTAAAATGGCCATGGGAAGTATTGGAGATTATTGATAGCCGAGAGTACTGATGAACAGTGCAAGGTAAGTGGAAATCCTGCTGCCTGTGGATGAATGAATTCACAGGTAGCAGTTAGTGGGAACTGATTGTCGTTTACTGTCTTGGACAGACCCTTGGATTGCAATGACTGATTGTTAAAATGTATATCCTTCTCAAAGAAGACACAGGGTTGGCTAACACAAGATTTTAAAAACAAATACACTGAAAAACCAAAAGAAACTGCCATTACAGCTAAGAACCATAGAGTAGAGGGCATTATAGAAAGAGAAAAGTTATTTTAAATAATCTTTGAATACCTGATGAAGGAACCAGGCCTTCAACTAACAGCAGGTACATAACAGTAGTGACTACATCTGCAGAAGGTAGTGATGGGGGGACCATCACTGAGCAGGTGGAAAAAGCTCCAAGAACCCCTTAAAATGTTCTACAGCAGGGGTGTCAAACTCATTTCATACAGAGAGCTTCACTAGCATTCCTTTTCTCCAGGAACAACACTGCTTTTAGGCGGGTTTCACCTTAATCATGCAGGATAGAACGGAACCGTGTTTAATAAATCTTTTTCAAGGTAATGAAAGGGGCACATATAAAACCATGTGCATTTTCTGGAAACATTTCGTACCGCTCTGAAATTGTTATTTCCCCTGTTTATTTTACGAAACTTACTGTTTCAGCTTTTTAAATTTTATTTTCTAGGTCACTCTGTCCCTTGGGGCTCGAGGCAGATTACAATCTAAAATGTAATACTTTATCAAACTGGCAAAAACATTTACTAAAATTCCAGAAGCTTAACATGTAAATCTTCCAGAAGATTCTAACAACACAACCCCATATTTGTTTACACACCAGGGAGCAGTGTCTGCTATTGTGGGACAATAATGACGCAAGAAGCCTAAAGACCCTTTCCTGGGAGTAAGAGCCATAAAACACAATGGGGCTTACTTTTTAGTAGATGTTGTGAGGATTGCACCCTAATTCTGCAATTGCATGCATACTGACTTGGCTCCGTTGATTCAAAAGCTGAATAAATATATATAGGGTTGGACTTTTAAATGCCCTTCCTGATGATGGGGTGGAATAATCTGAAAGTAAAAACAATCTAATTACAACAATGATCTTTAAAAAAACCAATAGAATTGCAGTGGGAGTAGGAAAATAAGATAGTACTAAAAACTGTGCTGAAGCCAACATACCCCCCAAATCCAGAGACTTTATGTGCACCCGTAATTACTGCACCCCCTAGTGAAAACCTAGGGGAAATTCATATTGGAATCCAGAGTAAGTTGTTCTTACACTGGAGCAAGGACTCCCCATAGTTACTCTGGATTTTGCCCATACTTAAAATACAGGTTTGGGCTCTGATGCAAGAGTTGGCTGGGCTAGTATGGCAGAGCTGGATCCAATCCCTCCACCAGCTGGTTGGGAAGGATTGCAGTGAGGATGGGAGAGGGTAGCAGGAGGATGTTTTAGTGTACAGTCAGGATTTTCAGGTGGAGAAGAGCAGAATAGTGGGAGGAAGGGCAGGATTGAGTTGCTAGAGCATAAAAGGGGGCCACAATACTTTTTCACCTCCCATGGACCTCCACAAAACTTCAGTACTGGCTGCAAGTAAGTAGAAAAACCTTTTCTAAACCCAGCAGCAACATGATGTTGGGGATCATGATGCTGCCTTCACAGTTCCACCCCTTAATGAGGCATTAGTGCTACCAGGCTGGTGGGTCATGGACCCACCAGTTGGGGAACCACTGGTCTTGATGAAATTTTAATGTAAAAAATGCTACTTTTGGATGTGTAGGCGCCAGGCATTATTCAGCAGGGTGTGTCACCTCATTCTGGTTGGTCCCAATATTTCCACAACAGGAGTGTCTGGGATTTAGTTTTCTTATGTTTAGGGTCAGAGCCCTGTGAACTTTAGTTTGGCTCTGGGGAACCTTGATTCTTCCAGCGCAAACATTCATTTTGGGAAATTGTCCATATTCTTTGATTGTAGGCTACAGGGATAGCCAGGCATCTGAGGTACTGTAATTGTAGTCCTCCAATTAGTGATGCACTGAATAAAGAGTACTGCTGAAAAATATGTGATTGATATATATTCTCAACGCCGCATTTTTTAACTGTGGTCTATGTGCTCATTGATATATAATCTATCTAAAAGTTAGTCCTGGAACAGCTGGTACAAATAGCTCAAAGCAGATTCAGAAGTAAAACTAATTTAGCAGTTCTCAAACTGTGGGTTGTGACTTCATTTTGGGTGGGTCATAGAGTTGGCATGACCTGGAAGCCTCAAGGCATTCTGGTCCATGCCGCACCTTTGGCTTTTGGGTGGTGCCAGAACATGATGCACTTTGTTGGCGCATTGTGCCCTAGAATGCCTTGTAATCTGGCCTAACTGGGAAGCCACAGGGCATTTTGGAGTCAATGTGACCTTCATGACCAACAAAGTGGGTCGTGGCGGTAAACAGTTTGTAAACCACTATTGTACTTTATTATATCCCATGTGCTGGGAGCTATTAAAATTCAACTGATGCGATCAATTTGTATACCATTTTTTTGGTCTGTGACTAATTGCTGTTTTACTAGCCATTGGAGCAGCTGATGACACCAACGTGTATGTTTGTGTGTCCGTATGTCCATAACGTTAAGGCGCTTGTTCTCTTTCTGTAGTCAGTAAGGTACATGTGAATTGCCTCCTCACCATTTTGAATGCTCCTTGGAAAGATTTCCAAACTCTCGCCTCCTTCACTTTCATCACCATGACCAAGGGCCAAGTTGTGTAGCTGACTGGGTGGTCTGTCGTTTCTGGTTCCAAATCCCGCTATAATTCTGTTTCTGGCGACCGGAAAACAAGTCACCTGAACCATTCATCAGATGACCACAAAGGTCATTGCAGCCTTCAGGTTGGGAGATTCTCAGCAAGGTTAACTGCTGTCCCCCTCCCTCTCCCCCCCAAAAAAAAGTTTGCAGGAAGAGCGTATGGTTGTGATTTTAAAACACACACTTCACAATAACTGTTAGTCATAGTCAGCCGTTTTCAACCTTTTTCATCTCACGGCACACATAACAAAGCACTGAAATTGTCAAGGCACACCATCATTTATTTTTACCATTGACAAGGCACATCAGACTGTTCAAATCCCCCAATTTTCCTATTAATGAATGTCAATCCCCAAATTCCCACTGCACACCTGAGGACTATCTGCGGCACATCAGTGGTTAAAAATCACTTGTCTAAGTAGCATCACCATCCTTTATATATATATATATATAGAGAGAGAGAGAGAGAGAGAGAGAGAGAGAGAGAGAGAGAGAGAGAGAGAGAGAGAGAGAGAGAGATAGATAGATAGATAGATAGATAGATAGAGGATCACTGATTCACTCACTGACTCATCAATGCCCAGCCAAAAACACTGGACCTAGAAGTGTGAAATGACAGGAGAGTATTCCTTCCATGACGTGAGCATCAACTAAGAATCATTTTTTAAAGAAATTTAACACCTACGGGGGTAAAATGGGATGCAATGTTTTTTGTCCCTGTCCTTAATATTGAAGTCTAACTGATCAACACCCAGCCCAACTCCTGGACCTAGAAGCATGAAATTTGGAGGGCATATTTCTTCTGTGATGTAAGGACCCACTAAAAAATGATTTGGTCCTCGATGCCCAGGGGGGCCTGCTGCCCAATGTTGCCCAGTGGTGCTTGGTGCCTGGCAGGTATGCCCAGTTCTCAGTAGGGATGCCTGGTGGTGGTACCTGCTGCTGCCCAACGGTACCCAGTAGGGATGCCCCATAGTATCTGCTGCCCAGTGCCTATATCACTGGTGGAGATGAGTCAGCAATTCTTCAATTTTAGGTATAAGGACAAAAACATGTTGCACCCCTTTTCACCCCCTTAGGGGTTAAATTTCTAAAAATTGGTCCTTAGTGCCTACATCACAGAAGGAATAACCTCCCCAAATTTCACGCTCCTAGGACCAGGGGTTTGGGATGAGTCAGCAATTTTTCAATGTATAGTAACAAAAATGTATAGTGTATGCATAATGTATAGTGTATATCAATGTATAGTGACAAAATAGTGATTTTCAACCTTATTTGTCTCACAGCATGTTGACAAGGTACTATGACCACCATCAGTTTTCTGACAATTGACAAGGCACACCATGCTGTTGGTGGGGTGCTCACATCCCCCAATGGCCCTACTAATTAATGAGTTCAGGGCCATCCCTGAACGCCTGTGGTGCACCTGCAGACTGTTTGCAGCACACAAGTGTGCCTTGAAAATGGTGGAGAGCTACTAACGCATGGTGGTGAGTCATGCCTGCTTTGGAGACATCAAGGAGGGCAGTCACTGGTACAGCCAAGGTGATGAAAGGCAAAAGACATTAGTGTGGCTGGGAGCGTGTGACATTTTCTCCACCACACAAAACTCTTGATTAGAGGACGATGGTTTCAGAAGGCCAGTATATTATTTATCATTGTTGCTGTTTCAAGTGTTTTTGTGTCCTTATCTTCCCAACATCACAACCACTTCCCCATCTCAAAGCACTTTCGGCAGTGATGAATTTCACCAAGGTCATCGTCTTAATCTGAGGCACAGATTCTCATTTGAAAGCGCAGTTTCCAAATTGGATGGAACGCGTTGGGTAGAGTTGTATGAAACAAGCACAGAACTGATGTTGAATATCGAAGTCCTGCATTTGTCTGTCTCTCTCCTCCATACCTCCCCTGTGTCCTAATTGTCTTTACTACATGTGATCATACTCCTTATAGCACTTATAGCAATTTGGTGGTGGTTTTCATAACATTATATTGGGTTTGAGTTTAACCTTAGGATTGTGCTTTGTGTGAAGTTCTGTTCACCGTGGCACACTTTTTTTTGTGCTACAGGGACCACAAAGGAAAACATCATCCATTAATACCTTTTCTGTGGGCTGCAATAAGTTCTATTGGCAACTTCTTCAGCGTTTGTCCTATGTGGTGACAGGATCTGCTTGTTCTAGATTGGGATAATAAGAAACTGGATTAAATGCCTCTGTTTCCCCACCCAAAGGCCAAGAGGTTGATCAAAGGCTGCAGGGGGAAGTCTGGGCCAATTCTTTTCTTTGGTCTGTTCCTGAGAAAGAATTAAGCTCGACAATGGAAGCAAAGCATGATTTTAATCATTGGCCTCAAAAAAAAAAAAAAGAGAACTTCTCTCCAAATCAGTGACCACAGCTGCCCTTTTGCTTGCATGAAATGTGGAAATAAAGGTTCACCCAAATAACGAACTTTTCCCCAGAGAAGAGAACATCTTGGATTAATTGGGATTCTTCAGTCTTTCTGTTGTCGGAGTTAAAAGAGCTTCGACGCACAACAAAGAATGGGAAAGATCTCACCAGCAGACCAAATCTCACAAAGAGATGTTCCAGCCACTCATGTTGAAAAAGAAATGGTTTCAGCAAGAAATGCTGGCAGACAACTTGCACCTCCATTCGGTACTCTTAATTGTCACTCTGCGCAGTGTTGATTATGGCCACTTAGTGGGGAGGGAAATACAATTTGCACGCATGCCGAGGAATTTGTTCATTTACTCATTCATTCATTTACTCATTTGTTTCATTCCAGGGCTCTTGCCCTAGAGCTGAATTCTGCCATCAGGTACTGGTTTCGGAACACCCCAAATTATGCTGAAGATTTCAAAACCCAGCTGATTTTTACGGGCACAACACAGCAGCATGATTTCTAATACAGTATGGTTTTAATTTAAGTTCTTTTAATCAATTGTATTTTTGCTTCTTAAGTTTTAATTGTATACCACTTTGCACAAAGGAAGACTGTTCATTTATTTTTTCATGATTTTTTACTGCCCTTCCTTCAAAGGAGCTCAGTGTGATGTACATTTCCCCCTCCTTTTGCCCTCACCACTATGGTGAGGTAGGTGAGGATGTGACTGATCCAAGATCACCCAGGAAGCTTCTTGGTTGAGCAAGGATTTTGAACATGGATCTCCCATGATCCATGAATGGATGAACAAAATGAATAAAATTTTAAGGGGAAGGAAAGTGCATGTGAACCAAGAACTCTGTTTTGAGTTTCATCTATTTAGGTTTCACTTTTTCAGCTTGGGCTTCCATTTCTGGTAAATTGTTCTCCTTTTATCCTTTCATGTGCTCACAGATAACTGCTTGATGTCCAGGTGTTGCTCAGATGATACCCTCAAGCACATGTGCTCACACACTGGAATTTTCTTGGTGGCTTCCCCGTTAATAGCAGCATATATACTGGGTGGTATATAGTGGACAAGCATGTGATCTAATTCATTTTGGTATGTGTGATTATCTCGTTCTACCCATTACATCCACATAGAGCCCCCGGGATTGGTTTGGCTAAGAATCTCAATTAAACTGGGCGTGAGGCACGTATGAAGTTGCCCTATTTGGCTGAAGAGTAAATAAAGCCCTTTTGGATAGGTGAGTTTGGCCGGGAGGAATAGACTGGATTTCACAAGAACAACGTTGACAGAAAACAAGTTTTGTTTATGAAGTAACTCTAGAAGCAAACCTTTTTCCAGCCTTTGGATGAATCATTATCCAAAGCACAAACACTCATTTTATGTGAGGCCTCCTCTGACAAAAGTCCCTGGGTGTCTTTTCCAGACGAGGATCCTGTGAAACGGCAAGATGCAATTCCCACCCAGATAAACAAAGCTGAAATGTGCTCCTTAATTTGAAACATTCTTTTCCCCCCTTCCCCTTCGGATCTGCCACAGTGGAAACAACAAGCTGCAAGAGTAGTTTCATATTTCAGAAATTTGTATGGTTTGGAGAAAGGCTTCTGCGATGCTTCTTGAAGCTGTGAATTGCTTATCAGTTTCTTGAACATTATATGCTCTATCAAGAGAGCAAGACTTATTTAAAGTCCTTGATGCTATGATGAGGTGATGCTAACCACCTGTCTTGCAGATGGGGGAACTGAGGCTAATGACTTAATCCTCAGTGATGAAGAAACTGAAGCCACATGCAGTGCAGGAAGTGAGCTGTAACTGGTTAACCAGCCCTAAGGCTGCAATCCTAAAGACACCTTCCTGGGAATAAGACTCATTCCCATACGGTACCTCCTATACGGTACTTTCAACCATCCTCAGAAGCTTCCTTTCCTGTTATATATAGGAATGTATGAATATATGTATTCTATTCATACTCAAAATAAAACCTCACGAATCATGTCTTCAGTGTCAAGCAGGACAGGAACAAAATTGATCCAAGTTCACCCAACCAGAATGATACAAGTGTTAACAAATAAGAGTTTATTAGAGGTGGACTTGGAATAAAGCAATCAGGCTTGGAAAAATGGATTGGGTTTTGCATAGATCACAATAAAATACTATCAGGTGATTAATGGTAAATTGAAAAAATTATTGCCTAATGCATCTGGCGCTATCTATTCTCCAACTGTACGTACAACTCATTACACCTCTTTGAACCATAGAGCCAGAAACATTTGACCACACACAGTTACTTTCTGTGAAAGAATCTACAATATCCCGTTTAGAGACAAGGAACAGGGATTTGATTCTAGGATTATGACACTGTCTCACACAGTCGGATTTCTTTATAAGCACTTGGCCATACCAACCTGCTTAGGACGTTTGGGTTGGCTAAGGACCCTTGGTAGATTCAACTAATGATAAGCAATCCATAACCTACTTGGCCTTTCAATAGTTGTACCAATCTGGAAGGTACTTGGAGAAGGCTTTGTAGAAGGGAGACACACTGGGTGAAGAAGGGACAACCTACTCATTACATCATGTGCAAAACAAATTGTGCAATTTGGAGTGGAATCATTTTGAACCTTGACATTTTATAAAGCCAGCAAGTTTTGGTGAACATTGCATGGATGTTCTACTTCATCCACACTGCGTAAGCACTATTTGTCACCATGGTGGACCTAATTACATCTAAGTGGTTTGTTTGAACCTGGAGCAGGAGGCACAAATGAATGCTCTTTGTGATTAGGCCAGATACGATCAGAAAAGAACAAAGCTAGGAGTTCTGTCCATGTAGCTGAAGTGAAGCTATGCCCATGGTCCTTAAGCCCAGCAGCATTTCCATAGGAGAGAAATTGGGCCATCCAAGGAAATGTTTGTGGAATGAAAATAATTGTGGATTAATTAAAACCCAAGAACTATTCTTAGCAGCTTCCATAGGTCACCTAAGTGAGAGAGATGTGTTCCATTTGATTGCTCTCAGTTTCAGTCTTGGCAAAGATCTTGCTAAACCTTGAAAACTTGTTTTATATAAATGGGTACCTGTGGAATCAAGAAAGAGATGTACAGTGGAAATAATCCCACAAAATGAGTGGCTTGAGGAACTCTCATTGGACATATCTAACAACGCTGAATGCTGTTTCCAACACATTGCATTATCTTGCTTATCTCACGTTCAAACTCTTCAAGCATTTTCATACCATAATTTCTTGAAGAGAGTCAAGTTTGACCACTCATACCAAGCACAAATATAGATTCCCATCTAAAAATAGCCTAATTTGCATAAATTAAAAATGCAGCTCCAATCGACCTGCCTGGGAATCTAAGGGTTACGCCTGCCTTTACGTATCAATGGATTTAGTTTGACTTTGGTCTGCATGCTCAAAAATTAAGTCCAACATAAAGATAAACATTTACAAGAATGGCAAAGGAGATCAAAAATTCAAACCACCACCTAAACTTGCTGTCAAGTCGTCACTATTGCGATGGGCACCATTTTAAATCCATGTGTGTGTTAGATCTAGGAAAACCAACATGAAAAGGGCTGAAGATAGAAAAGTCATTTATCAGTGTTGCCTTTTGCAAAACTGCAGAATTAATCCAGATATACCAAGTGAAGATTTCAAGTTCAGAACAGGCATTCCAAGGGGAGATGCTCATACACTCTTGTAATGGCGGAGCCCAACACTTCCCATTATAATATGCACTGGTTAGAGCATCAGATTTTTAGTTCAATAGCATAATCAGGTGAATAAATATAGTCACAGGGCAATGTCCAACAAATACAAACCTTGTTGCAGCCAAGTCCTTGGATACCACATGTACACACTACCTAGAGTTCCATATTGGAAGATGCAACATACATGAAGCTGTCCACAAGCTGCAAGAGTATTGAGAAAACAGGATGAGTGCCACTAAAGAGAGAAATGGTGGCCATTTCCATTTGCTTGGTTTTTTTGATGTGCAAGACTGATGTGCAAGGCCATTCTAAACAGGTGCACTGCAATGAAATAAGGCTTTAACTACCATTGCTTTCAAAACTGACTTTCAGTATATTTAACATTAAACAATCTTGTTCACTTAATAAAGATTATTGCAGAGTCAGTCAATTTGAGTATGTGGCTCCAAAACGATCCTATTCTGGGTCAGGGGTAGCGACTGTATCTCACCAACCATACAAATCAAGGCTGAAATACTGGCTTCAGGAATCTATCATGTCCCATTGCCTGCCCCTGTTCAAGACTATAGCTAATCCCACAAAAATAAAGAACGATGCTGTTGGGCGACTTTCAGGTTGGAAGCATCTCAATGAAGTTCAATCTTCACGCTGTTTTTATACAAAAAAATTTAATAAATATCTTTCAAGATTTATTGCCAGGAATAACACATCAGAGATGTATTTTTTAATGTTCATGTAACACTAATATTACCATACAAGATAGCCTCATGATCTCAGTGGTCATCCCATTGAGATTACCAAGTTAAGCCTTTTTTATTTTATTTTTGATCTTCCAACTTTGTAATAGCACTTTGATTTCCTCACTTTGTCTTTTTTTTTTTTTAAGGCGGGCAGTGGAAACTATGGCAAATCTACACAGTGATCTTATTGGACATTCTACTGTTCAAGTATTCAACAACTAGCTTATTTGAATACTTTCTAAAAACAGTAGATTACAACGAAAAAGAAATCAAATCTATTAAGTGGTTCAGCGTTACCTACTCATGGTGGAAAGAAAAAAAAATCAAGAGTTTACAAAATAAGATTTCGGTGCTTCCAACTTCACACGCTAATTTGATTTTTTTAATTACATGCAACCACTCACATCTCTCACATTTCATCTACAGAAGGTTATAGCTCCTTTGTGTTCCCTTAAACTGCTTTGTAGCAGATTATCTGCCTGTCTTCCTTTCCTCCCTCCCCAACCCTCATCTAAAGCAGCCCAGAAAAATTCTAATCTAGTTCTAAACTGCCTCAGCTGGTACTTAACAAAATAAGTCTTAAAGTGATACTATGGAAGGTGTTTTTTAAAAAAGAAAAAAACATAAAAACAAAACACACTTGACATTTTGTACAAATAGCCAGCATCAAGGCATGAAAGCCCATCCTATGGTTTTTTTTTTTTTAAAAAATGATTTTCCAAACACCTTAGATTTTGGCATGTAGGCAACATGTAACAAGAAAAAAAAGCCAAAAAGCCACAAGCTTACAATGCTATGAAAAACCTTCAACTCTAAACACATATATATAAATAAAAAAGGAATGATATTTAAGGCTTTTGATTATTAAGTTAATAAATCAAATATACACAGTGATTAATAAAAAAGAACTATTTACATAACTATACAAACTTCTACTTTTGACACATTTTCCTCTCAATTCTTCATTTTTTTTTACCAGCAACGGCTGACAAGAAGTCCCCCATTCCCTCCCTCTGCCCCAAAACAAAAAAAAAATACAATAAAAAAATAAATAAACTTTTTTTGATAGTTGCTGTGGTTCTGAGCTGCAAAGGCACTTTCAAATACAGAACTAGTTGTACGTCACCATA
The DNA here is from genome assembly GCA_030015325.1 of Cryptoblepharus egeriae. Classification (NCBI taxonomy): domain Eukaryota; kingdom Metazoa; phylum Chordata; class Lepidosauria; order Squamata; family Scincidae; genus Cryptoblepharus; species Cryptoblepharus egeriae. Next base: position 125,332,920 of record JAREYC010000001.1, on the reverse strand, counting down.
AAACCAATATACAAAAGAATTCTAATTCAATAAATAAATAAAATGCATATTTTCCCCCCTCAGACTGTATAAATCAAGAAAAAAGGAAGATTTTGCTACAGGAGAAAAGCTAAATAAAGCTGCACAAGACCTTCTGAAACCTTTTCCAGGACGCATCAGCAGCAGCTGAATTGACCCTGGGGCACTTTTGACTAGTTTTGCATAGATGTGAAATGCAGCACTTGGTCATCCAGCCAACCACAGCAACTATCATTGCCAGTGTAAGCCAGCTTGTCAAAACTTAAATTAACACAGGGATCCTAAGCAAATAATAGCCTTAGACTCAAAATATTACACAACTGTTTTAAGAACTACAAGCTCTGAGTTGCCTTGAATTGATAGGTAAAGGCCCTGCACAGCAGCACCTGCTGTCTGCTATACAATGTACTCCATTCGGTTTAGACTTTGTGCGCTTTCCAAGTCCCGGTTGTCTTGTTTGTTTGTCCAGTTTGGGTGTTTTGTGGGAGTGCCGTTGGGTGGCTTTTCATCTCTGTCAACCAGTGTGTATGTCGCCTGCTTGGCAAAGCGGGTTTTCTGCTGATGCTTGTCCATGTCGTCTTCCTCCACCTCAGAGTTGTGTGTCCTTATTTTGGCAATTTTTGAGTTCTTGTTTTCGTAGTCTTTGATGGGGACAGCGTTGGCGCCGTGCTTCTCAATGGGGTTCTTGATCTGGTTCAGCTGCTCCCGCACGTTGTTGGTGGTGTTGTCGTCTGATGCTGTGTTGGTGTGACTACTCTGCTTTCGGCGCTTCCGAATGCACCAGTAAAAGGCCGTCACCAGGCAGCAGATCCAGGCCACCGTCAAAACGGAGCTCAGCAATGGAACCAAGAAATCTGGAAGACAAGTCACAACTATTAATATGCATCCCAAGTTGCTCAATGCTATGAGTTTTATTTGCTTTGGGGGAAAAAGGCATTCCATACTAGCCACTTAAAGATGAAGCAAGGCATACTCTTAAGACATATAAAGATGGTCACTTCAGGGTTGACAGTGTGTGATAAGAGGCCCTGAAGCATGGAGCATCTTCTTCATCTCAGCAGTAATTGTGATTACTCCAATTTTGATCTTTTTGCTGAAAAGGACTAAGGTATTAGGAAACAGATTAGGGCCATCCAAACCATCTCTCATCAAAGATCAATAGTCATGGGATAGTATTTGTTAAGAGTTAACTACTCGGTTGCAAGAATAGAAAGAACTGCATCTATTTCAGTGCTATTAAGCAGTGCTTAACTGCTATTATTTCAGTGTTTACGCTTTTCACATTGTCACTATGTCTTCCTATATATACAGGTAGTTATAAATAAAGCTACTTTTAAAATCAAATATGAGCGAAATATATTGGTACTTTTAACAAGGAAACAAAGTCACAGGGTCCAATCCTAATGAACTTTCCAGCAAGATGGGACATGTGCTGCATTCTGCAGTTGGGGGGCGGGGGAATCAGGGAGGCCTCCTCAAAGACAACATTTGTTCCCTTACCACATTGATTGAGTCCATATTCATTTATCCTCCTTCGTTCAACAGCTTACCTGTTTTGTTTTTCATCGGTCGCTTCTGGACCCGGACTTCAGCAACCGCTGCAATAAGTGTGCTATTTCCATCACGCTTGCTGACAAGATCAATAATTTTATCCGTTATTTCTTTTATGGGGTTCTCGTTCTCCTGGATATCTTCTGCAGACTAGGAGGAAGAAAAGAGTACAGTTTATTATGGGGAAAAATGATTTTAAAAATATAGCTGTAAAACAATGCTTGCAAAGAATATCGAGGCTGCAATCCTATTTTCATAAAATCATAGAGTTGGAAGGGACCCAGTGGATCATCTAGTCCAACCCCCTGCCTGTAGCAGGAAATCCTCGCCTTGTGGGGACCTGGGTCCTGAACCCTGACCTGCTGGTTAACAGGCACAGTATCTAACCACTTGCGCCTCCCCACACTTTCCTGGGAGTAAGGTCCATTGAACACAATAGAACTTACTTCTGAGTAGAAATGCATTAGATTGTGCCTTAAATCAGCTTCCCTAATATCAGCTTCCATAATATAACACTCATTTTTGCCCAAACTCAAGGAGAAAGCATGCACTTCTACCAGTTTAGATGTGCAGAAAAAGGAACCATGATTATTCAGTGCCAACATCAAGTCTAAGTCCGCCTTCCATAACAAAATAATCACTTCATTTAAAGCAGCATCTGCACCAATTATTCTCAGTTTGTAGGTATTTACTGCCAGACCATTAATATACCCAAGGTGCCGAAAACCTGTAACAGCTGCAATTACACCAAATCCACACAGAAGGGACAGCTTGCCTATCCCTTCAGCAGCTGGAATGACAAGTACAGTGCAGCAAGAACATCAAATAAATACTCTGTCCTAGTTACAGGACTCAAAAGCAATAAGAGGTGTCATTTGCCAATGCTTGATCAAAAGCATGCCTTACAATTGCAACATGAATTTCATTGTTTGCCAAGTGGGATGGTTCACAGATGATGTAGATGGAATACTCGACAGAAACATTCTTCAATATACTCAGGTTCCTCAGCTCATTACAGATATGTTCAGTTGTAAGACCCTATAAGAAACCACATGTACTCGTATGAGAAGTTGATTGCCAACTGCAGACTGCACAACACACCTAATATCTTTGAATTCTAGCAGAAACCATATTTGGTCGTTCATTGCCTCTGGAAAGAATCTCAGAAAGAGACCATCTCAGGTTTTCTGCTCATTTTGGAGATGCACCTTATCAGTTCTGCTCATTTTGGAGATGGACCCAGCAATGCATTTTTAATGAATTTTGCTTGCACAATTGTCACACTCTTATCTTGAACATTTAAAATTTTCATTCCCAAAAAATGTTCCATGTGAAGGAGTCTCGTTTGGGACCACACCAACTCCAAGACCCTTGTAGTTTGGGAAAGACAAGACAATTTCTTTGTTCATCAATGAAGCTTCTTAAGTCACCAGTGGAATCAAGCCTTTTACGCTAGTCAGGTTCACAGGGTTGATGAGGGAATATGCCAAGATGACACACAAGTGCCAGCCAGGACAATAGTTTAAAATGCAGTGAATTAATAAAAGCCTTTACACATTCCCTTTAAGACTGTGAACATAAGTAAGGTTATATGTTACAAACAGATTCATAGTTTCTTGCTGCTCTGAGCTGCCTGCCTTGTTAGTAAAATAAAGGCCCACATCAATGTACACAGCCCACCTAGAATAGTGTTGTCTGCAGTGACCAACAATGGCAATTTGGAGATTTTGAACCCGATATAAGATATTTAGCATTTCCAGATAGTACTTTTCTACCTGAAGATGCTAGGGATTGAAACTGGGACAAGGGACTGAACCTGGGAGCACATAAAATATGTGCTCAACCACCAAGTTTATGGGCGCAATCCAGAGTAACTACGGGGAGTCCTTGCTCCAGTGTAAGAACAACTTACTCTGGATTCCAATATGAATTTCCCATAGGTTTTCATTAGGTGGTGCAGTAACTACGGGTGCACGTAAAGTCTCTTACGTGCTCACGTAGTTACTCTGGATTTGGAGGTATGTCCCCCCAATAAGAGAGAAGAATTACTTACTGGCATCATCATCTCTTTGTTAAAAGTGAACGTGATGTTAGCACAGTTGTCCTGATAATACGAGTCAGAACTGCATGTGGTTTTCACCGGCTGTTGATTTGAAGGCCAACACTCGCCCATGTTATCACAAGGATGTACGAAGCAGTGATCATCTTTAATTGGGTGACAGGTATGGCCCGAGGGACATTCGGTGGGACCTTTGGTGGTTATCTGACAGGGCTTTGGACCACACCAGACCTAGAATACATAAAACACAATTGGTACTGGGCTCTTTGCTTCACATCTTGCAAACAAGATACATGAAAAGATTCAGGACAGTACCTTCGAACAAGTGACCTTTCCATTCAAACACTGACAGCTATTGCATTCGTCATCCCATTTAGAGCCATCGGGAATAATATGTCCACTGACTATACAAAGCCTTCCTGAAACTGAAAGGTGAAGAAAGAACACAGTTAAAGGATTTGCTCAGACACTTGAACCTTGAAATGATGTGGAGATCCAGAGACAGTGGGATGCTTAAATAGATCGATAAAATGCCTTCTATGTGCATTTAGCTCCAGTACTGAAAAAAAATGCTGCAATTCTATAGATTTTTAACAATGCTACACACTCTCACTTTTATCTCTAGTCACTTAATATGGAAAACCAAAACATTTCAGAGACAACAAATGGCAAAACGTGACAAAGTTCTGACAACTATTACTAGCACCTGTTATACCACACAGGTACTAGAAAGGAAAAGGTGTCCCTATAGAGGAAGCCTGCTAGTTTTGGCTGACTTAGGAGTGGTGCTCATCTCCGTTACTAAGGTTGAATAGGCAGCGTTGATCATGATAGGCAGTTCCGTGATCATGTGGCTGGCATGACTTTATAGGCACAGAATGCAGTTAACTTTCCTGTGTGTTTTAAGCATGGTACCCATTTATCTGCTTGCATTTGCATGCTTTCTAATTGCTAGAAAGGCAGGAGCTGGATGATGGGAGCTGGACAAGTGATTGGAGTGGCACTTGGGTCTCAAACTCCTGAGCAGTTAACCTTAAAGGTCTTCAGCTCAGTATCTTCAGATGCTCAGCTTCTTAGCTACTTAGCCACTATATCCTTAGAAAGTGAAAGAAGTTGGACCTTTATAAATATACATTTAAATACCAATTACATGTAAATATTACAGTTACCACCACCAGTTATTTGGCTTGAGCATACCTTCCTGGCATCTTGGACCACTGCGACCAGGTGGACAGATACAACGGTACCCATTGATTTCATCAACACATGTGGCACCAAAAGCACAGGGGGCAGACTGGCATTCATTGATATCTGGGTGTGGAAAAAGAAAAGAAAAGCCCCAAACAGTTCATTACCATAGGCTACAGAGATGTACTATGAGCGTTATATTTGAAGTTATGACCTTTGCTTATTCATTCTAAATAATTCAGTTCCCAAAGTTTTTCTCAATCTCAATCCCAAAGCCACATGTTGTTGATGAACATATATTTCTCTGTCGAAGTATAAAGTCAGATCATTGGTTCAGCTAGTACAGTAATGTTTTTGCTGGCTTCAGCCAAGCCTAGCAGCCTCCACCTGAAATGCCAGAGATTAAAACTAAGATCTTTTCAATGCAAAGCACATTTTCTACCACTGACTTAATGCTGAAGGATCAAGCCTATATATTCTCTTCCAACATTGCAACCACCTCCACTTTCATACCGGCATGAATGGAATTATATTTTCTTGGTTGACTTTTTTATAGCTTTAAGTCCAAGTGTACTCCCAACCTGTAATTTAATAATAATTACAGGGAAGCATTAATACAATCTCAGGATACGATGATATAAATTACTGATTACAACACATTTTATTTTGAGCACTTCCACTTCACAGGAAGTTGATCCTCAGATGAAAAGGTGCAAAGAGATGGTTTCAAAATTACCTGTAACAGCTTATCATTGGAAGACCAAGAGAGAAAAGGGTACTGGGACAGCAAGTCTCAGTAGGGCTCAGTTGAGTTAAAACTGGCTTGCCCTATATTTTCAAGGAGGTTGCCATAAAATTGGTGACATATGACAGAGGGCAGAGATTTGCAAGTGAATCTCTTTGAATTAAGCAGATTCTGTGGCAGTCAGTGGCCAAGCAATGTAAGGGAGAGACGTGCAAGTTAGCAGTATTTTTATGCATTTTCTACATCCTGTTCATTACAACACTTACTTATCCTGCAGTCTGGACCTGCAAAACCTGGAGCACACTCACAACGATACCAGTTGTCTCCGTCCACACACGTTCCACTATTATAGCTGGCAAGAGAACAGAAAAAACACATTTGTTCATTCAATTCAGTTTTAATAAAACCCTCTTTCAAAAATGCAAGATACCATGAAAAAGGGGGAGAAAGATACAGAAACCTTAGAAAAGGACCCATTTTTAAAAGAAACTTACGACTGTACTACTTTACTATAAATCAACTACTCGGAGATGTAATCTGATGAAGTAGAAGAATTAACCAATGGTGCAATCCTAACCAACTTAGGTCGGCATAACTCAGCTGGCTAACTTCCCATGGTGGTTTAAGGAGGCCAGTGCATGCCTGTGCACTAGCTTAACTCCCTCAGGAGTGGGGCAGAAGTACTTTACAACACTTTTGTGACACTCTTGGGCTTATAGGATTTATGCTGGTCTAACTGGGGATTAGGATTCCAGCCTTAGAGTACATCCTATCCAACTTGCCACCCCTGATACAGCTGTGCAGAAACTGTCCTACATCTTGGGGTGGGAATCTTGGAGGCCACCTCAAGATCAAAGAGATGTTTGTTCTCTTTCCTTGGGGATACAGTCCAGCGGCACTGGGATTGGAAAGTTACATGGGATTGTGCCTTCAATATCTTATTTGTTTGGGGGCAGGGGACAAGTGAACTGGACAAGTTAAACAGAATGGAGTTTTTTTTTGGGGGGGGGGGATGAGCACTAGACAAATGCTCCAAAGAAATAATTAAGAGATCCAGGAAATAAACTGTACAAAATTGTTTTCCCCTTTTGCTTCCCTTTCACCAAATTTCTACCAAAAAGCTCCCTCAAGGCAAGTAACTGTCATTCCCAGTCATGATGCAGCCTTAATATCGAATCAACACACTTGGGGTCCAGACAAACAGGAAAAAACCCAGTTCATTCCCAGGTCATGCTGCTTACCAAGGGTGTGGGCTGCAATCGTTGGTATCTGCAGAAGACAGAAACAGAAAAGATGCACATTAAACCCACAAGCCTTGACAAAACAAAACTTTTTGCATAACCAAGAGCTGTGGATTTTTGCAAGGCGACTTCCCCAATGCATTTCAACTATACTACAAAACCCAACATGCATATGGGAAGACAATCCTTGTAAGATATTTTCTTCTGGATCAGACACCGATCTTCTGAATTAATCAGCACAAAGTTCTGGATGAGAACTCAATAGCATGATATTGGACGGTGGCTACTTCTGAACAGAAAGAGTAGCCCAAGTATGGCTGCAGGGGAAGCCACAGTGTGAACAAGTCAACATCTGTCTCCACTTATCTCATTTGCAACTTTCTCATGCCCAGGTCAGAGCTCTGTCCCACAGTGTCATTAAAGTCAAATGATTCAGGTGATGCTAAAGCCCACATCAAACAGCTTTCCCCTTCTGGTTCCAATCTCAAATCCCAGAGGGCAACCAGAAAACCTGTTTTCTCATCAAACGCCGTATGGGAAGCGTTTGGGCATAAGAAGCTTACTCTGAGTGCAAGTTGGACCTTCCCAGCCTTCTTTGCAGACGCACGTAAAAGAATCTCCACTAACAACACAAGTGCCACCGTTGTGACAGGGGTTTGGCAGGCAGCTGCTGTTCCTGGCTGTAAAACAGAAACAAAGGACTTGCTACTAAATTCTCAAAAATGCATGGCTGAAATGTGCATTCGCTGGAGATCAGACATTTACCTATGTTGCAAGTGGCTCCTTCCCACCCGGCAGGACACATGCACTTGAAGGTATCGCCTTCATCGCAACACGTCCCTCCATTATTGCATGTGGCTTCATCACACTGGCTGTCTCCTGTGGAAGGTCCAAACAAGTATTAGCAACTGAGAACTGCAATCAGCACAGTTTGGAGTTGGCTCAGTATTTCCAAACTCTCCACAGTAACTTAAAGAAAAAAGATTTCCCAACCAGCCTCCCCTATTAGCAGCACAGCCGGAACAGGAAGCCCTATGCGGCTTCACTCTTGATTCTCCAGATCTCGGCGATGACTTAATCACCGAGCACTCCTCAACCACCACTTTAAGGCTCCACTCACTACCTGAAAAACACTGCTGTCTACTCACAACGATGATTCGCATATGCCAGTAGCACAACTAATAGGTCCATTATAAGGGTTTGACAGTACATACATTAGTTATTAGGCAAACGTTACAGTGCAAGCAGAGTTGGACATTTCTTCAGTTTCTTTGTTCACACACCATAGTACTGCTTTTAAAATGGCATGTCCGCTAAAGAAGTTGTGCTATAAGAACTTCCATGAATCAGCCTACTGGCTTTGGGTGTCTGATTTGCCCAACACTGACACCACTCATGCAGAAATCTCACCAGCATTTTGGGAAGATCTAAGGGTGGGGGGGAAAGGAATGGTTGCTCTATTTGAAAACACAGCCAAGTAATACAAGCCAGTCTAGTTCATTTACCAAACAAAGCAATTATGAACTTGGACGCCATCACCAAAGTAGAGCGTCCTAACAACAAAACAGAGAAACTAACTCACGTGAGTGGCAAGTTTTTCCTTTCCAGCCATTTTTACATTCACAAAAGAAATCGTTGACCAAATCTCGACATGTCCCTCCATTGTGGCAAGGGTTTTTACTGCAGTCATTGATATCTGCAAGACACGGGAAGATCGGCAAATTAAAAAGGAGCATTCACAGAAACTCTAGCACACATTAAAGAGCCTCCTTTTATCTACATGCATATTCTGTCCCTCTTTTTGGCCTCTTGTCCCCGGCCAGGATTAAGCGCTTGAAGATCTTAATGCCACCACTGACGTTATCATGTTTATTCTGCTGTCTACCCTACTGCTCACTTTCGCTTTTTTCTGCCAATAAACACCATTGCAATTCCCCTGGAACAAAATATACTAGTTAAGCTGAAAGCAAAGAAGGCCTTATTACGTAATTATATGGCTTCAAGGCCAAAGGCTAGCAGTTCATATTCTCCCCTACTTTCTTGAGGCAGAGAAACAGTTTCTAAAAGGCAGATATTTCAGAGAAATCACACCGTCTCATAATGAACACATGCATAAAAGACCTTCATAGCTTCATAAATTTGTTCTTTGTTCGCCATACTCAGCGATTATAACTCCAGTTCAGTCATTATGTACCCAGTATAGGGAAAACGGAAAGGGAATAGGGAAGATGAGAGCATCGCTAACACCAACCCAGCATCAACATACAGTAAGTCCTCAACTTACGATCTTTCAAAATACAAACTTTCATACCTATGAACATCCATTGCATTGACATCAATGCATTGACATCAATGGTGTTGGACTTAGGAACACGCATTGACAGCAATGAAACTTGCATTGAAGTCAGTGATGTTGGACTTACGAACAAAGTTCCAGAACTAACTTGCTTGTATGTCAAGAACTTACTGTACTCCATAGCCCTGACCCTTTTGCACACCAAAGTTCATTTGTCCAAAGACGACACATGGGACTTAGGGATGAGAAGGGTGTGATGCTCTGAGAGAGCACAGTGGCTGTGCAGTTTGGCCAACATGCTCCTATTACCCATTTACCTGGTACTGAATGATAGAACAGGGTTAAAGAGGGAGTTAGGATTTAACATACATAATAGGATTTCAGTTTTTTGGCTATTTATACAGTGGCACTCTTGTTAACTTCAGTGAGGCTACTCGGTTAATAGATTGTCCATCCTATTAGAAATCTGATCTCACCTCCCAGTAGAAAAGGACTGTATGCTCCACTTAAACCACCAATTTTCCTTTAAAAATATTTTCATTATTATAGTGGGAAAACATCAGATGGTTTAACACGCTCCCTTTTTCACTCATATAAGGTAAGCAAGAGGAGAAAGGGTCAAGTGATTCTTTAACAGTGGCAAGCAGAGTCTAGAGGAGGGGTGGCAAACGCATTTCATACAACCATTTCAAATGGTGTTTACTGGGGGCCAAAAAAAAAATAAAATTGGACCCAAGGATGTTCTTCCACCTTCCACTTTCTTCCAGGTCCTTGGAACTCTAGCTTCTAAGGAGCCCAACTTCAACTTGGGTGCCATGGGGAAACTATATTTTCTAGTATATCTGGGATACCACTGCAGCATAAACTGGAGAGCTACTGTCTCTTCTTGGTGAGATTGGCAAGACTGCTGCCATCACTGTCAAACTAGATAACTAGAATCAGGATGACAGAGCAGGTTAAAGAAATCTGTGAGTAGAGGCTAAGCATTTGAAATGGTCAGAATAAACCAGTTTCCCCAAAATTGGTGGAAAGACAATTCATTTGCCAAATCCAGTTCCAGCTGGAAAAGGTGGAATCGCTAATATGGACCATGGTTGCGTTTACAACACACATGCTGCAAACGAGTTAGACTGACTTTGGTCCAAATCAAGATCCAAAAAGAAAACAGATCGATCAGATTCCCTCTTCCTAAAGAAAATGCATGTTCTTTCTTTAACCAAACACACGCTTCTTCCAAGACCTGTGCTTCAACATGCACCCTGAAAGCCGACAGAAATGTAGTCTCCTAAGTACAGTTTTGAGGCGGGTTCACCATACTGATAGCTTGAGGGTGGACTTACTTGCTTCACAGAAGGTGCCTTCCCATCCATCACTGCAAATGCACTTGTAGGAGTTGACGCCATCAATGCAGGTGCCACCGTTCTTACATGGATTGCTTTCACAATCATTGATGTCTGCAATAAGTTAAGAGAGGACATAAATGAGAGGTAAAAAATGCACACACACCTAGAGAAGCACCACATCTTATTTCTACCTAAGTTGGCAGAAGGACTTGAGGTCTTGAGAACTGACTACAAATCAGTTTATGCATCCATCTGGGCAGTATCTTCTATTTTGGTGACAGCTCTCAAGGATCTCAGGAAAAATCTTTCCCAGGCCTGCTGGCTGAGATCCTTTAACTTAGGGATGCCAGGGATTAACCCTGGAACCTTCTGCATGCAAAGCAGACATGCGCTCCCTGAAGCAGCTACATTCCCTTACTCAAGAGATATAAAGTGGTCCAGGCTAATAAAAACAAACTGACTTATAATGTCTCAGTATGCTTTGAAGCTAGCTTAAGACTGGCTGTTACACTCCCGTGTAAATTTACCGTACACTTCTAAAGGCCTTTTGTACATAATGTATTAAAAAAAGGTATGATAAAAGGGTTACACAGTCAAGGGGAGAGTCCTCTTAAAATTGAGCTTCCAAGGCTGAAGGAACATCAGGAACAATTTTTTCTCAAGAGAAGGAAAGATACAGCCCAGGGATAGTCCCAAAAAAATTTATTTTGTGTCCCATAGCCAGCCTCTTGCTTCCAAGGACAAACAAGTTTCTCTTTCCATTTTATTTGACACAGCTATAAACCTCAACTTTAAAAAGGGGAACAAACTCTTAAAATCTTACTTTCATGACAGTAGGTGCCGGTGAAGCCTTTGTTGCATTCGCAGGTGAACTTGCCTCCCGCCTGGCTCTTGCACTTGCCGTGTGGACCGCACACATTGGAAGAGATGTAACGGACCCCTTCAGGCGTGCTGTTGGAGGATACTGCAACTGTACAGCTGTCAATGACTGCACAAAAAGACAACAACAGAACCGCAGGTGAGTCCTCGCCAAAGACATTCTCACCGTCTCATTTAAAGGAAGGGGGATGCAGTCATGAGCATCAGCAATATTTAAGGGAAGCCTCCAGAACTCCTTTCTTTGCCCCATCATGGACTGGACTGGATAAGTATAAAACATTAACTAAGCATATCGTGGATACAAAAAGTTGCAGCACTTTTACACAGCACCTGACAAGCCAATGGGATTCTAGGACCTCCCATGTTTTGCTTATGGATTTTAAAAATATAAAGTCAGAAAGTTGCTCATGACTGTAAACCAACACCCCCACCGCACTAACAGACTGTACTGAAGTTTCCATAAATGTCTTAGGTATGCCATGGTGTCCAGAGAAAGGGAATGGGAATTTTATTCCCTCCTTACCACTCAAAAATCTACACCCACCCTACATATCCAGTATTCCTTCTTCCAATGCATTCTAGCTTTTCAATGAATTCCCATCAAGGAGAAAAGAAAAACTTCTCAAAAACTCCCACATTTTTTAACAGATTAAAAAGGACAAATTAAAATTGCACTCAATAAAGGGAAAGAAACAAAATGTCAATTTTCAATAGGTTTCAATTCAAGCCTCATGTCCCATTAGTATGTTGGTGGCACAGTCTATGCCAGGGGGCCCTTGTTAGTTTATGGAAAGACACAAATTAGTCAGAGAGGTCTTTGACATTTCTACTCCCTGCAAACCGAGTACTGGGACACAAAAAAAGCATGGGGAACAAATGGCTTGGGTTTAATAATAGAGTATGGAAGATGTAGACAGAAAGACCATGAAAAAATTTCATTCTGCCCCCACAGATTTCCACACAAGGCTTTGCTTTTTGATATTCTGTTTTTCCTTTTTCATTAAAGGTCATTCCTGAATTATTTTACAGATTTGTCTGCCCCAGGCTGCCTGATGGTCAAATTCAAGTATCCATCCAAGCCAACTAGCATTTATCATGTAGCAATGAAGCTTGATAACCCATATAAAATTCCCAAGTTTTTTGACAGATGCAAGAACTCATTCCTCATGTGGTAAAACCAAAATATATTCAAAAATCAAGAGCTACAGTTCCAAGCCATTCAAAGAAAGAGCAGAAACTTTTCAATGTCACCCTCAACATTGTGACAGGACGGTTAGGAGATACCTTCACATGGAGTAGAGCGGCAGTGGTCTTTCAGGTGTGAGCAGTTCTTTCCTTCATAATCTTCAGGACAGTTGCTGCAGAAATAGTCACTCTCATAATTGAAGCATTGGGCCCCGTTCTGGCAAGGGTTAGGTTCGCAATAATCCACATCCAACTAGATGCAGGCGATTTGGGAGGAGAAAGAGAAAGTCAGAACAGCGTCCGCATAGGACAAAAGGTTTATTATTACTCTTCTCACTGCTACAAATGTGAAAAATAAGGAATCCAACGTTCTTATCTGCTATCCCTATTACTTGCATACAACATGCAACAATTTTCTTTTGGAAAGCCTATCAAGCAGTATACAGAAGTTTAACGGTGTGCTTGCAACTTAATTTAAAATGTGATCTTTTTAAATGATCTCCTCCCACCTCCACCAACAATCCCCGATACTTAGAACAAAGTTATGATAAAATATGCCCATAGCACAGCTTAGTGAATACAGGGTATTCAGTATACCAGTTTCAGAGAAAGCACAGCTAGGTGCTCTTATCTGGTGGTTGCATTTCACTAGCCCTCACCTGACAGACATTTCCTGAGAATCCAGCAGGGCAGAGACATTGGAATCCATTGATTTCATCTTGGCAGTGACCCCCGTTCAAACAAGGGTTGCTTGCACATTCATTGATGTCTCTCTCACAGTGGTCTCCTGCATAGCCAGGTGGGCAGACACATTGATAACCATTAACCAAGTCCTAGAAGGGGAAAAAGAACATCTGACAGTTAGATACAAAGCTTGTGCATTTGCAAGGTGCGACATAGGGGCCGGCCATCCAGAGGAAGACGGCTCAATGACTTGCAGGGGGTCATGACTGGATGCCATGCAGAAATCTGCAGGGGGTACCAGATGCTTTAACAGTAAAGTAACTGGTTTTCCTTTAAACTACTAGAATTAGCCAACTATAGCAAATTGATGGACATTTAAACTTGCATATGCAAGTCATTCTAAAGAGCAACGCAGATTATTGGCTTTGCCTCCACCCATTACTACTTTGCATGTAGCTCTTTTTGGTCAACTTTGTTCTGCTGCCACAGATCAAGTAGATTACACTAGCCACAAGTCTTCTCATGTCTAATGCAATGAGTAGGATTTTGATTTTAGGACCTCCCACCCTGAGTCGGGGGTAGGGTTGAAAGAGAAATTAATAGTTGCTTGGGTTGAAATTGCCTCTCTTGGGGAATACTAGACGCAATAGGGTGCCTGCAATTGTTGGTTCATGCATCTTGTTTCCATTTACATAAAAAATGAAAGTGCTTGCAATTGATTTGCTTGCAACTTAACTTGCAAATAAGCAAACCATCCCCTTATAACAGCTACACACGACATACCCTGCAAGTTCCTCCATTCTGACATTGTCCAAGACAGTCATCAATATCTGCAATTTCAAAAAGAACACAGTTAGCCTGCCTGCAGAGGGCCACATCCATTCAAATCCCAGAGAAAGAATTCAAACAGCTCTGTAACTCTCCCTAGATAAACCCTTTTGTCAAGTTTCCTGCATGCTTTCCTCCCGATAAGGTTATTATAATGGGTGGGAACCTTCAGCAATTCTTCCAGTGGAGCTCAGTCGAAACTTCACATCATTGTTTCAAGTCACCTTATCTGAATAGAGCTGCGTTGTGGACTAATGGGCTTGATAAAAATGGCCTCTTATTCATGCCAGACTGACTACTCCCTTTCTCAAAACATCAGCTGCTGCCCACCTCCCTTGCCGGCCAATGCCAAAAAGTTATGCCTGGTACTCGGGCGTTTTGTGTCGCAACACACTTTTTGTGTTCGAGACCTGAGAAGTCATTGTTGCCTGAACGCACACACTTACCTAGATCACAATTCTGGCCAGACCAGCCAGCAATGCAGTCACAATAGTAGCTGCCAATCAGGTTTCTGCAGGAGTTGGCATTAAGACAAGGTTTACTCTCACATTCATTCGCATCTGAAAAGAGAAATGGAATTTAAGCAGACTTTTCTTTTTAAAGTAATCACTCAAAGTTCACCAAGACTAATTGGATGTAAGGTGCAGGCGTGCTGACACACAGAATGAATTAACAGGACTTAAAAAGAAAGAAGGAAAATATCAAGTGCTGAAGGACTTTCCAATTCCTTCCCAATCAAGTCACAGGTCTCTAAGTGCAACTTTTAAATAGGGGGGTCGGGATGAGGTGGCTGGAGAATTTCAGGGTTTCCAGGGATGGACCACTGTTTGTTTGCATTCTCAGCCATGTGCAGTTCCCAGCGATCTACGTTTGGGAAGACAGCTGTGAATTCCCTAGTCTGAAGGAGTTAACATGATTGGGGAGATGGAGCAACTTTCTCACAAAGATGAAAAGGGAGGACAAAGGTTGGCAGGAAAGCATCAGCATTAGGCTAAGGAGTTCACATTGGAACAGATACTATTAATTTATGGAAGCAGTTGCCAAAGTTTAGATACCAGGGTCTACCTCACATGTAAGCAGTTTGGGGAGGATAGTGAAAGGAATGCTTTAAGTCCTGTGTCTCTGAAACAAGTCATACAAGGTCTCCTTCCCCTTTTTCTAAAGCAAACTAGAACGCTCCTCAATCTGTGCCTCTGTTCTAGAGGACAGGTATTTAGAAATTCTTCTCTGCTCTGCATCTTGACCACATGGAAAAGTTTATGGCATAACCAGGCTCCTCTGTAGATGCAATCAATGCCTCCTGGAAGCTGCTTCTGAGATTGTTAACAGCCCAGAAGGAACACAGCTCACTACATTCAAGAAAGAGCACCTGGAAGGCTGACACTGCAATCCTAACCCCTGGTTAGGCCAGCACAAGTGGTTGTGGAGGTGTTGCAAAAGTGCCATGAAACACTGCTGCGCCACTCCTGGGTGGAGAGCAGCTTAGGCAAGTGTACAGACATGCACCAACCTCCCCATTTCACCGCAAGAATGTGAAGATGGAAGAGTTGAGCTGGCCTAAATTGGTTAGGATTGCACCCCATGACTATAGCAAGCAGAACCAGTTTCTCAGTGAGGTTGATTTTTTGGGATTGGCAAAGATACCCCACAAAATTTAAAAAGAGCACATGTGGCTTGCAGGTCCACATGTAAACTTTACCCATATTTCAGGACCATATTGCTCAGGACCAAGAGAAGCACGCAAGAGCACTTCTTCAGTTTAAACATAAGGCAAGAAGATGTTCCAAGACACATGCTATGATACATAAACAGTAGCCCCTTTTTCCTCAATTTTAATAAATAGATGAGAATCATCCATCAACATGCTCAGGGTGAGGAGAAGCTACCTGAATACCCTGACCAAGAACCACAACAGTGGGATTGATCAAGCAGACCAAATGACTCAAGAATCAGTGGCCAAAAGTAAAACAAATGTCTAGCGTTAATATAAACTTCCTCAATTCCAGCAATTTAAGAGTAGAAGACAATCTAACACTTGCAGGACCAGCTCATGGGCTGGTTATAGCTGCCCATTTGGATTGGATAAGAATCTTTCCAAGAGAGCAAAATCTGCAATTAGATGTGTCTCCACAGCCAAAGCCTCTACTGGCCAATTCTTCAGTTGATCATTTTTCTTTTGCCATAAACCAGCAGCTCATACTTACCTATCTGACACGTTTTTCCAGTCCACTGAGGTGGGCAAATACATTTAAACCCATCTACTAGATCCTGGCAAGTTCCTCCATGGCCACAGGGGTTTGGAGAACAGTCATCAATATCTGCCAAGAGAGATGTCACTTTAGTGCAGATACTCAACATACTAAATTGACAAGTTAGATAACTTGGCCTTTTATAGGAAATTATCCCCCCCCCCCCAAAAAAAAAAGTTTATGGCATAACCAGGCTCCTCTGTAGATGCAATCACTACCTCGTGGAAGCTGAGCACCCCCGTTTTCATTTCTTTCCCTGCATACACTGTTCAACCATAGGACTAAGGAAGACCCACAAAGTGCCATATCTTACCAACATGTACTTTGATATTAAATGAGCACTGTGACAATGTGACAGAGAGCATGTACTTCTGGGTTCAAATCCCAAATACTAAGGCTTGGGATTACAGTGAATGCCTATAAATTTTGTTTTACATTTTGGAAAGGAGGTGGCTGCAGAATGGTCATTCCTACAAGATCCTTTATGAATAGAGCTGCCATATGTCCCAGAAAACCAGGACAGTCCCAGTTTTGGGGTTTGCATTCACATACAAGTTTGACAAGGGGTCCTGTCCCAGTTTTGTGGAAGAATGTTATAGCAACCCTAATTCTGAATTAAACTTCAATGCTGCCTGAGCCAGATGCAAAATTGTGCTTCCAAAACAAAACCAACCAGCACTGACATTAGTAAGCACAAGGAATTTCAAGTGCCTGCATCTGCTTTCCATTTAACATTCAAGGCCCAACAGTCTTTGAAGGATGCTGACATTACGTAAACTACTCAAACATCAGGCAATTTTGAACTCAGGGTACAAATCCAAGCCAGGCTTCCTCCTCCCCAGTTTGTCATCTGTGTTGGGACTAACTAACAATCCAATTCTGATTGCACAGTAAGGAGAACAATACAAGACTGCAGAGTGTACGCCATTTTAAAAAGCATCCAGACCATGTTATTATAGTCACAAAATGCATGTAGAGCATCGTGTGCTCCAAAAACACCCAGTGAGAGCAGGGCACACACTGTGCACTCCAGAGATTGGATTGGCCGCAGAAATACAGGATAGCTTTTAAAGTTAGGTGCTCCAATATTGTCTAAATATGTGCCTTTTATATTTTCTCCAATAAATTGTGCCTTTTATATAGTCTCCAATATGCGCCTAAAGTTAGGAGCAATCCAGTATTGTCACAGTAGTGACCAGTAAGAGATCACATTTGTACAGAGCTCAAGAACAATTCTGTTTTGTGAATTCTAAAGCTTTGTTAAGTTAGAAATTCTGGTTAACTTACTAACTGTACAAGTTGGTGCTGCCCAGCCTGGAGCACACACACATTCAAATCCTGTAGACGTTTCGTGGCAGCTTCCCCCATTGTGGCATGGATCAGAAAGACAGGCGTGTTCCGCTGCAGAAAGAGAAATACCCCATCAACTTAGCCAAGGGCCGCAATAAGCACTATCACTGGGTCCTACAGCCACCAGATGATGATGATAATAATTCCAAGATCAAAGTCCAAGAGCTTGGCTGAAATACTCGGCTTAGAAAAACTGCCCAGTTCTCATCGATAGGTGCTCCACTGTTTACATAAGTACATGATGGAGAGGACTTGCTCTGATCAAGAGGGCCATCAACCTTTGCTGCAACTACCATCTTCTCCTCGCTTGTTAGGACAGCCACATTTCCTACAGATTGCTTGATTCCTCTGAATGCCTGCAGCATTCAGTAGTAGCAACACATTATCTGGAGAGAACTGCCAGTTATCATGCAAGCCTTGGTGTAATTGGGTTGTTCCCACATTAGATAGAAAAGGCGTATTCAAAGACAAGATCAACTGATTGAGATGATACATAATGGTGGCCTTAAAAGTTATGTTTGAGACAACTTCAAATCTCAATACATTCTGGATTAAAGTCAAGGCAGAATAACCTGAGATTGTAACAAAAACACTGAAAAGCCTGCTTCCAACATCCTATCTTTGTGAAGCAGTGTTTACTGCATGACAGCAACCAAAATAAGGCTAAGGAGTAGACTGGACATAAGCGAAACACTTCGGGTGTCACTGTCTCCCATCACCCCCAGATGGGAAAACAAGCTCAGAGCTCCCACTGATTCTCTGTTATGGCAAGTTGTATAATTATTTCATTATATATTGCAATATAATAAAAATTAAGTGCACAATAAATGTAATGTGCTTGAATAATCCCAATCACCTTGCCGGTCCTTGGAAAAAAAACGGTCCACGAAACCGGTCCCTGGTGCTAAAAAGGTTGAGGACCCCTGCCCTAGGGCACACCACCAAAAGGTCATGGTAACATTGACGATGGACTATGTGCTTACCAATCTCACAGTTCTGTCCCGAGTAACCCTCTGGACAGGAACACTGATATTTGTCAGGGCCGGTGTTGCTACACGTCCCTCCATTCAAACAAGGTGGGCGAGTGCCACAGTAGTTGAGATCTGCAACACAACAGGGACATGTCAAGAAAAAGCAAAAGGATTTTTTTCTGGAGGCTTTGCACATTCTGCATCGCGACAAGCCTCCAACTGAGACAAAGAAGCAAATTCTACCCAGCCTTCCAAATGTTTTACACTTGGCTCCCCATTGGTTTTAGCATACCTTTATTGCAGAACTGGCCACCCCAGTTGGTTTCACAGAGACATTGCCATGGTTCATTGCAGGTACCATGGACACAGCCTGGGTGTGGAATGCACTTATCGCAGTACTGGCCTTGCCAGCCATACTGACACCTTCAAAGAAAAAAAGATCGTGGAATTACTATCACAAAAATAAAATAGCGACTCAAACTCCCTGGTTTGGAAGAGTACGCGTTTCTATTTTTTAAAGCCACCGATTTGGTGATTGATTATGAAACAAGATGTTTTTAGCACATTTGCCTTCTGAGAAAAGAATTAACTGTTGTGGGAGGCCTCGTGTGGTGCCACTGAAGATAATAAGCTATTCTGAATCCCATACAAATGGAGGGGCGGCAGGGAGGGTGGGTGCACACTATAGATCAATCTCTGGGCTCTGACAAATGGATAGGGGGGAGGGAAGAGAGGAGAGCGCCAGGAGGAACAATGGATTCTCCAAGGATCTTCGTGAATATAAAGGGTTTTGAGCCACTTCAGCAGAACAGCAAACAAATCCCATAGTCCAGTGAACCAGAGCCTCCCTTGCCCACCACTTCAGCATACTGGTAAACTGCTCTTTTCCATGCAATAGGGAGTATGGGGGTGGGGCGGAGAAGCATCTTCTTTTAGAAGATATTATCTGTGGCTGCAGTCGCGATTACCGCTGATGTTTCCATTTGTATAATTTACAAAGCTGCACATACGTTGCAGCATTTTGCCATCTGCTAGGGTTCCCTTTTTTTAAAAAATGCAACATTTTCTTCTCCAGATGTAGTGAGCATTGCAAACCCAGCCCCAATGTGATTTTATCTCAAGTTTGGCTCAAGTGTTTAATGGATGTTTTTAAAAAGTCCCAATTTAGCTAAAGAAACTAGTTTGATGTAATAACACAAAGCAAGCAAAGAGTAATCCAATATCCAAAGACTTCCCAATACACCCCACCCTGACAAATGCAAACACACGTATGGGGCACCGCGACTGATCTCCAGTTCTGAATGCATTCCAGATTGAGAGGCTGCCATTTTATTTTAAAATATTGGGGAAGGAGGAGAGCCAAAAGCGTGAAATCATGGGTTGACATTTCATTCCCCAGACCTGGGAACAAGTCATCAGCCACTATTACTCACTAAGCTGGCCCTAGATTATCAAAATAAACCTTTTCCAGCCCAGTCAGTTAGGCTTTCAATTTTCAAAAACAACAAAAAAGCACCGAAAAACCTACCCTATTCTCTGCCAGCAAATCCTTGTCATGGGAAAAGTGATAAGATCTATCCAAGGCAAGGGCTAATCATCTACAGCAAATAGTAAGTTTTAACACTACATCTAAAACCTCCAGACACTCTCCTCATAAATGAAAAAAATCAGCTAAGAGAGAGGCTCTGTTCAAAGTCTCTGCAGGTTTGTTTTGATGTCTCCGATAAACCAAGGGCAACAAAATATTACAAGCCCTACACACACCGCTGGAGAAAACAGAATCCCTGTGACAGAAAAACCGCAAAGCAGACAAAGATCAATTTGGGTTTTTTCATCTTACAAACTTCTATAGATCTGGATGTATCCAGTGATTTCTACACAAAAAGCACCCAGAATAAGACAAAACCGAGCCTTGGTAGCAATTGGTGCTGGTTGGAGATCTAGGAGCTAAACCACACATACCCTACAATCCAGAGTAACTATGGGAGCATGTAAGAGACATTACGTGTACCCGTAGTTATTGCACTACCTAGTGAAAACCTATGGGAAATTCATATTGCAATCCAGAGCAAATTGTTCTTACACTGGAGCAAGGACTTCCCATAATTACTCTGGATTGCACCCATAGACACTTGCACTCTCTTTACAAGATCTCCAACAATCTGACTTTACTTGCTGAGGACAAGTCTGGTCTTCGTAGATAAACCCATTCCAAAAGCCAGCTCCTGCCAAATTTCAGAAAACCACAGCGGTCCTAACTGAAGCAGAAGAATTCATTTCGCCTTTCCAGATTAATTTTACATGCAGTCACATACTCCTGCAAACACAACCTCTGTTGGCAAACAGATCCACAAATCCATTTCATTTTAACCAGAACCTATCTTTTGCTCCAAGCTGCCTCCAAAATGCGCTCGGGGGGGGGTGGGTAGGTGGAAAGAGATACCTCTATACAGTATGGTTTTGCAGCTGAGCAGCTTTTTTATTTTTAAACTCTGCTGGATTTGTAACGTTACAGATGATGACTCATCTCGACTTAATGGAAAAGGAATTATAATCTTGTTTCCTCAAGTCCAAGAGGATATAATTGAGGCTGGGGGGTATCGGGAAGGACAGCTACACTGGTGGAGGACTATGTGAAGGAAGTGTGGGAAAGTTGCACCTTAAGTAAATAAGGGCACTAGTGCATGTCTGGGCAGCGAGTGGGAGGTGAGACACAGAGTAAGGCTTGAACTCTTGAAACAAAGCCTGTTGTTCTGGCTAGCAAAGAATGCGGACAAACCCCATAAGGCACTTTTAGCTGGATGATAGAAGCACAGTTTTTTGCAGCTTTGGCTCACAAGCTTTTTGGGATTCAGTCCAGCTGAAACAGGGAAACGCTACCACCCAGCTTAGCCCAGCGCTGCCTAGACAGATAAAAGCCATTAAAAGCATGACTTCAGTGTTGGTGCTACTCAGATTTTTACTCCATACTTGTGTTAAGGACCATTTTGTACCCTCTTGAGGGTTTGGAAAGCAATCCCTGGTTTTTTGTTAAGTGGACATCCCAGATACTGAAATATATCTAATCATATTACTTGCAAAAATCATGTTTATTTAACTTGAAGTGTGCATTTAAAAGATCCCCCCATGAACACCTAAACACAGAATGTGTAAAGCAGCCCTGAATTCAAAACCCTGACAGTAATTTACTGCCTCTGTTCCCCAATTTATCAAAGAGCTTGAATTGGCTATTGGATTAAATGAGCATCTGCATAGTGAAAGGCCAGGTAAGTCTCTATCCCTACTAATTATTCTTAATTATACACATATTACGGCTTCATATTTAATCAGAGTGATAGGGATACAGATTATGATACACTCCAATCTGCAGATCTCATCATCACAAAGCAAGAATAGACCCCAGAACTAATTCAAAAGAGTAGAATAGTGCAGCCAGGGTGGGGGCAGATATGCACCTTCATATTAACTTTGTTTAATCTGTGAGAATGAGGCTGCAATCCTAATACCCATTTAGACCAGCACAAGTCCCTTTCTGGTCTGGGGACATTGCAAGTCACTTCTGAAAAGTATATAAATACTGTTGAAAAGTAATACAGTGGCACCTCACGTAACAAATTTAATTCGTTCTGGAGGCCTGTTCTTTACGTGAAACATTCTTTACGTGCAGCAGATTTTCCCATAGGAAATAATGGAAACTCAGACGATTGGTTCCACAACCCCAAAAATATTCATATAAAAATATTAACTGGATGTAAAAATGATGACAGAACACTGAGATTGAATTCAAAACATGCATTCAATGTGCATGATCTTATGAAGTCTACTTAGGCTGCAGTGCTAAAGACACTTTCCTGGGAGTAAGACCCATTTAACACATTGGGGCTTACTTCTGGGTAGACATGGATAGGAGGCTGCAATCCAAGACATCTTCAAAGTGTCTCCCCACTTTCTCCTTCTCTCCATCCTGAGCCTCTCTCCCCTCCTCCCTTCTGGCTAGCCCTGAGCTGCTTCCCTCTTCTCCACTGCTCTTCTCTCCCTCTGCCCAGCGGACACCTGGCCACAGGAGGAACAGCATGGAAGTGTTGCTTTCACTATGGGCAGGTGCACTAGGCAGCCCTGACGCTTTTTAAACAGGCTGCCGGCCAGCGCATCTGCCCCAACTGTCAACGAGTTTGTATTTTACGTGAAGTATGTTCTTTACTGCAGACTCAGAGAAATTTTTGTTTGTTACATGAAACATACTTTACGTGAGGCACCACTGTATATAAATACTGTTTGAGTGATTCTGTACTCCTGGGTGGGGAGGGGGTGGTTAAGCCAGTGCACGCGCCAACCTCTCAAACACCACCACAGGAATGGGGAGAAAAGCAGGTTGTGCTGGCCTAAATTGGTTCGGATCGTGCCCTCCCCTGAATCACGTGTGCCATTGTACTCTGTCCTGCTGTATCTACAGGACGATGACATCAGTCCTATTCACCCTAACAAGGAATGAGTCTCATGTTTTATAATGATAAAGTTTCTCCTTGGGTCATGAACCCCCCATCTGGTTCTACAGATGTGTCGTTTTAACAACAAAACTTTAACAAAAAGCATACACGTGCGTCCTGACACCCAGCAATCTCACCCAAATATCGGAGTGTAAACTCACTACTAATATTAGAAATACTGAAAAAGTGTGCCATTATTCTTGGCTTTCCAGAAGAGCATTTAAATTGTTTGGCTATACACACACTCTGTTTTGCCCTTGTCTGTTGGCCAGCACAGAAGAGAGACTTCAAAGGACGACGGCAAAACTTTGCCTTCATCAGTATCTACGGACAAGATTCCATCCCAGCTATTAACCTCTCATCACTCTCAAGTCTGGCTCCCAACAGCAGAGGAACCAAGAGATTGCATTAATCCTATTCTAAAGAATGTTTGACTTTTGCCTATTGATGGAAAAAGCCGAGGGGAGCGGTAAAAACAGTCATGTAATTAAACGTACTACAGGAAAATGCCTTGATCAGCAGATTACTTAGGCACACACTTTATGAAGAAGTTCACCACAACTCATTAGGAAACATTCAGTGTTTTTTGTCCCTTTGCTTCCATACTCAATTTATAATAGTATTTTACAGCGCAAACTCCCCAAAGAGAGGCCTCCGGCACGTTTACACTATACCTCATCAAGACTGGTATGAAGAACATGAACTTAATGTAAGGAATGCAGAGCGAGAGACACTCCTGCCATCATCGCCTGCCCCCTGCTTAATCTGAATGGTTAAACGGTTCCCATGGCTGAGCGAGTTGCGTTTCATTTACCTGCACTCTCCAGGAATCTTGCAGGACCCATGTTTAGGGCTACAACCCTGACGACAGATGGCTGGAGAGAGGAAAGAAAGGGGAAACATTAGACGAGGGGGTTGGAACAACACAGACCCTCTCCTGGACCCTCACCCTCGTGGGAATGTTTTAATCTCCAGCTAACCCTGTAATCCTACCAAAGCCAAGGTTTAAAACAGGTCCCTTGTATCAAATCCACTGGAAAAGAAACAGAGGCAGGTAATGCCTCATGACAGCAATTCTGGTAAGTTACTAAAAGGGATCACACCATGATCCCTATCAAAGGCCTTGCATCAACTCAAAAGGGAATTTTTTTAGAAGACCCGAGTCATATTCTCTATTTAAAAAGAATATGCAGCATTGCTGCAAAAGGTAGCCCTCCCACTTCCCTATCTGACCGACTTCTGCATCAACACATCATAATGGCAACCGATTTAGCACATAAGACACATCAATGTCTATAGTTCAAGGTAATGATTTATGATGCACAGATACCATCGCTGCCAAGGAGAGCCAACAGAACAAATACAATCAAGTGTCTATCAGTTGTCACCGAGTATTAAAACAAGCCTTGCTCCTTCCTGCTTTGAAGTGTATCCTAATTGCTCCTAATTGGTGAATATTCGTTGTTACCTTATTGCATCTCAGACCATTCCGGTATTGTCTACCCTGCCTGGCAGCAGACTTCCATGGCCTCAGGCACAGGTGCTTCCCAGGTCCAATAACAAAGATCTTTTAACTAGTGCTGCCAGGAAGCGTATTTGGGGTCTCTTAGAATTCACTAGACGTAGACACCTTCCACCTCACACAGGGAGGTAGTAAAATAGTTAGCCCATCCCAGTGGTTGGTTAGATTTTTTTCAGGCAAGCTAAAACCTGACAAACATGAATCTCTTCCCCCTCAAAATTCAACCGCTAGCCAAAAAAGCAGATCAGACACAAACACACACACACCACAAACCTTTGTTGCAGTCAAGACCAGTCCAGCCTTCCAGGCAAGTTTTGTTGCCATTCTGATCACAGGTGTAGTGCCCAAAGAAGTCATCTCGTGGTCGACAAAACTTGTTGCAGCCAAAGCCATAGTAGTGTTCGTCACAAGTGACCCGGATCTGGTACTCAAAGTGAGCCACACCTGCATTTTGCTTCAAAGGTTGCCACTGGCGGCTTGGGTTGATCATACCAGAGTGAGATGCTTTCTCTATAATGCTATCTGCATCTTTTAAGGAGAGACATAGAAAACAAGAAAAAAAAATCAGAAGAGGCACTTACATATCTTCTTGCGGATCTATGCACTAAAGTTTCAGTGATTTTCAACCAATGTGCAGTGGCACACTGGTGTGCTGCAGACAGTCCTGAAGTGTGCCGCGGAAATTGGGGGAGGAACATTTATTAATAGGAAAACTTGGGGATTTGAACAGCATGGTGCGCTTTGTCAATGGTAAAAAGAACTGATGGTGTGCCATGAGATAAAAACGGTTGAAAATCACTGTGCTAAACAAAAGGAAATCAACATTATAGATAGAAAAGGCAAAGAGTTGTCAAGTTTAGTTGGAAGGTCAAGGCTGCCTGATGTCATCCCAGAAGATCTAGATTCTCCTTCACATACTCTATACCCACACTATTCTATATCCTAAACTTATATATTACAAGCACATATGCTCATTTCACTGTGCACAAGCATGAAGAATGTAGGAAGCCACTGACCTGTTGCTGGATAGTGAACTGGAATCATTTATAAGAACCTTATATAAGGTAGGCAAGAGCTAATAGCAACAATCCAAATAGCAAGGTACTCTTTCATTAGCAGGATTATTTATATGGGTTTATTTTGAAGGTGCAAATAGAGGAAAAAGGACACTATTAATGATTGTTATCTCAAAACTCTTGGCCAAGCTGAAGGGAATAAATATAACCAAAGCATAGCCCATACAGAAACTCTCACGCTAAACCTGAAGCGGGAGAAGAAACTCCAAACCAAAGACAGACTCATGACAAACATTTCAAAGAGGGCAAATGGCAGTAATTGTTATGCTTACACTTGGCTCAGATGATTCATCTATTCATATGGAGTCCTTTCGCATAGTGTTTATAAAGCCCTCGGGCCATACACAGTAGCAATGTTGCAATAGCCTATTTACTCTTGACAGGCAGGTGCCAAAATTTTCTAGACAAGCAGGTATAAGCTAGAAATGCTCACCCTTCCGAGCAAAGCAATGACACGTGGCACTGTGTGAAGATGATCCTTTTGCAGGATTTGAACAATTCGGTTTAAGAGACTTCTATGAAAGTTAGATATTGATCTTCAAACTTCCATCTCCTCTGAAGCACCGGAGAAGTTTGATTTTAGGCATCTCTTCCTTCCCAGATTATGAGACCCCAAGCTCTTAAAAAAGGTTATCCCTGAAAATCCTAATATTTCACATTTGCTTGGAACATGGTATACATCTGTGGTATTTCACTTTGTAGGCCAGCCCTGCCACTTCAATGATCCGACACTGTCTTATGACTTGCTTGCTAGCAGTGCTTAACCGCTGCCTGAAAATCTATCATAAGACAGCCAAAAAGTGCTTGTAGACACTGTGCAAGAGCCTCCCTTTCCCCCCCTCACCAAAAGAAGAAAACCAGGAGAGAAAAAGAGAAAAGCATACATCCGAGCTACAAACAGGGATGTAGCTCTTCTCCGATGTTAGCCACCTTGGGCTCCCTCTTGTAGGGGAGGAAAGGCGGGGTATAAATTAGGAAAATAAATAAAATAAATAAGGGATGAGGTATACGCAAACAGGGTGGTAGAGGGCAATATTCAAAATACTCAACACCATTAAGAAATTGCTGTGAATCCTGGAAGTTGAGCCCCAGTTTCAAGAACACCTGTGCTCACAGTTCAAGTTGTAGCGAACCTTTCATTCTTACACAATCCAATCACATCACCAAATCAAGAAGATTCCCAGACTGTGGCAGATTTCAGGACTCTTTCCGAAATCACCAGATGAACATATGAGGCTGTTTTTATTCAGTAAGGTGAAAGCACCTGGCCTAGTCCTAATATTTATACACATCACTTTTCCATAACTAAAGAAACGTTGCCTACAGTGACTGGTAGCAAATCTCCAAGATCATGGGTATAGGTTTTTCCTACATGACAAGCCTATGACTGCAGGCAATAGGGATTGAATACATACACTCCACCATATAGCTATGGTCCACCCTGACTATAAGCTTAAAAGCGCTAGAAATCCTATAAATGAGGGAATCTTCTTGCAGCTCACTGACAAAAAAAGTTGTATTCAGGCTATGGTCTCACCATATACTTCTTTTCAAGTAGCAGTAGTCTTGGTTGCATGTTCTTGTTCCCTAAGAAAGGATGTTTGTCCAAGAAGAATGCATACATGTAAGCCAGGTGGGGCTGCATTATCAATCGCAGGGTTTCATCCCAGTTTAGGGTACTGAGAACACAATAAAACTTGTTTGAATGCTTCCCCTACAATTCCGAGTAACTACGGGAAGTAACTACAGGAAGACGTAAGAGGCACTTACTCTGGATTGCTCTATGCATTTCCCATAGGTTTCCCATAGGTGGCACCGTAACTACGTCGGTGTAAAAGGTCCCGTAGTTACTCAGGATTGTCGCGTTCATTTCCTACCTCTGCAGACACACCGGTATGAGCCATCACCTGCTTCTGCTACATGCCAATTATTTCTTAACACAATCCTTGGCCCGGAGAGGGTTGAGAGGGATCACGCAGCAAGAAATAAACAAAAAAAGGGGGCCGAGTCAGCCTGCATGAACTGCTCTGCAGCACGAGGCATGGCTCTTACAACTGGCTTTAGCATGATTTTCCATATATTCCTTGCTCCCTCTCCCCCTCCCATCTTGGCAGCACACGCTAACCAAAAAGGAAATTAGTACAAAGCTTGACAAACCTGCCATTAGTGGGCCACAAAGATGGAAGGTTAACGACTAGCAATCCCATGGCGGCAGACAGCGCAGAAGTAAAGTCAGGCAGCTTAGAGAAATTGATTTTACTCTTCCCACTGTCCAAACAGGAATCATGCGATCCAAATCAAAAGGGAAGATTCAATTAGTAAAACGGAAGGGCAGGGATGGGGGAAATTATGCTCAAGAATAGGAATCCTGGGACATTTTTGGCCGAGTGCATTTGCAAGTCTATTCCGATTGCTCTGCAAGTCAACATGCATAGAAACCATAATTGGACCAATCACATGATGCAGTATTAACTAGTATTCTTGAGCGGCTGAACTATGTAAACTGGGATAAGACTGTACAAAGTACCAATTCGTTCCTTTGGGAAAAGAAGTAGAGCAAGTGCTGAAAAGGCAAAAGATAGAGTGAAGCTAATATAACAATTGCAATTTATGGTAGGAAAATAATGGGCAAATACATGCACTACAACTAACACATGACGCTATATCCACCTATATCCAATATTATCCATCTGTGCATTAGCCACCTATTGATCTAACCCAGCATTACATAGGCTGACTACAGTTTCTGAAGTCCTTGAGCAGAGATTTTTCCTAGCTCAGCTACAAGACACTTTAAACTAAAATAGATTTAACTAATAACTATAAGAGATTTTTAATTAAAATAACATGGGAAAGCAATGGCCCAAGCATACCACTCTAAAATGTTTTGGCCATTCTGGAGTTCAGGTTTCCTTAGAAGCCTCTTCTCCAGTTTCATATGTGGAATTTGGCCATTGTTCCTCAGTTATGAAAAAGTACTTTATAAATGTGCAAAGATGCTGTCTTTTAATCATAATTCAGAGCATCATTACCATTTCACAGGGTTGATCCCCGAACATTAGTTGAATATTGAATGTTTGTTCCCAGGCTAAGACCTGATGAAAACCTAATCCTGGTGTCACCCAGTTTTCAAGGGTTTTTTTTACGTGTCTCTCACTATCCTTGCGACAATTTTAACAAGCACTTAAGTTTTAAAGACTGCTAAGGATCAATAGGTATCAATGAAGCAGTATACCTTCAAGAACCTTGAATTCAAATTGCTTTATTGCTGAGATATCTGACTGAAGAACTCTTTTGTTCATCAAAACAGACGCCCAGGCTCCAATTCTTATTAGTTTTCAGTTCTTCTGAGGTTCTTCCCATCCAACCCTAGAACATCCATTATGAGATGATCTTCAATTTCACTTCTTGAAGAAATTCTGGTGACCTTCATCTTAAGATCCCAGCATGCCCAAGTATCTGTGGAATTCGGTTCCAGAACCCTCCATATTGAAACAGTGGATACTGGCAAACATCGCTGCCCAAAAGCTCTGCTCCCCTTGCTTCCAGAGAGTCTTCAGAGCCCAGCAAGTGCCCTCCCACTAGTACTTGTTTAACCCTTGATGCATTTTCTAATCTGCCCTCTCAGTTTTGTGAACCATCAAAACGTGGGCCACAACCCACTTCCAGGTCTTTAACCCAGAGTTTGGGAACTAACTATGTAATCTATAACCCCTACATCTGGGGACCTCAAACCCTGGTCTGGGGCCCAGTGCCAGTCCACGGCACCTTGCCCACTGGGCTGTGCTGGCACTGGGTCCCAGACCGGAGGCAGGAGCCCTGGAGGCTCTCAGCTCCAGCCTGGCCGAAATGTGCAGGCGCAGCCAAGGCTACACCTGTGCAGTTCACCCTGCCTATGGGGCAAACTGCGCAGGCACAGCCTAACAGCTGGGGTGCACCTGCGCAGTTTGCCCTGCAGCCAGGGAGAACTGCGCAGGTGCAGCCCAATTGCGCTGATGCGCATGCGCAGTTCCAGTTGGAACTGCACATGCACATTCTCCCAGCCTGTGGGAAATTTTTTCCCATGGACCTGGGCCATGGTCCTAAGAACAGTGAGGTCCTACATAATCTATATCTGAAGACAGATGCAAGGATGAAAACTCTGAATGTACCTTCTACCAGGTTCTGATCCCACCGTCATACCTAAACTGTTAAGACACCACACCAGTTAATTGAGACTGACTGAAGTACTTCAGCCATGCTCTTCCCCAGTTCTTTTTTTGCCACCACTTCCTCTACATGTTTCCTAATCAGCCCTGGATGCATCAAACTATGGGAAGGAGGGCAATAGCAGGGATGGCAAACAAAAAAACCAGCTGAGACAGGCAAGTTTGATCTGCTACTGTCAGGCAGTTCATGCTCCAGTCTGACTTTCAAGCATGTCTAAGGTGGTGCTCCAAGCATTCATTCAGCTGCCAGAGACAGATAAAACATAATTGTACATCATTACAAAGAGGATCGGCTATGTCTGCTTTCAGCCACATCCTCAAAGAACCACCAAGGATGAGGTAAGGAAGACAATATTCATGTACCATGTTGGGGGACATTCTTATTGGCTAAAAGCTGCTTCTCTTTCACGGCTTGCCAAGGCCTTAACAAGATGACATTTATAGTTGTGTTGGGTGGTCACTTCTGGGAAACCTACAAGGAGAGCATCCTGTTGGCAGCTACTGAAAGCTTTGCACGCAATGGCAGGATCCAATGGAGATTTTTCTGATTAACTTGGGTTTTGGTACCGATATCCATTACATGTTTAGGTCTAATTGGCCATCTTAAATGGCATACTTTTATCTATTTTTTATCCTTTATCCAATTTAAGCTCTGGGAGAAAATTGCATGCTAAACATGAAGGTTGGTCTCTGAACAATTAATATTTCTATGGTGAAAGGTATGTACTCTTTTCAGAGCTTTTCTTTGTTCAAAAAGAATGTGGCTTAACTTTCAGAACTTCTGCCACTTTATTCTTTCAGACAAAGAAAAGACACCGAATTTTATTTTAAACCTATTCATGGTAGTTCTGTGTGACCACAATAAGAGTTTACTATTGGCAAATAAGCAACATGCCAAGTTGTACTCATTGTATGAGTTTCTTATGCAATTCAATTAAAATCCACAATGCTGAAATCTACTGCAAAGTTTTAAATCATGAACATGTGCAATTCCTCTTCTGAACTCGGTCAAACATGTTGTTCAGAAAGCGCATCTTGACATTTTTGTTGGAAGACAACTCTTCTTCCAGAATGTTAGAGCAAAGAAAGGATTCTTTGTGCGCCTTGGAAATTCCGTTTCATGAAATAAAGATGAGATCTATTCAAAGCAGAGATAGTACCAGACTCCAAATGAAAAGAACTGGGATCCTCTGGCAAACAAGAGCTTCCTTTCAAAAAGAAGGCATTTTCTCAGAGCTCCAGTGAGCATCACCTGTAAAATACTTTCCTTCAAAAGGAAAGCCTCAGAACATTTGGTGCTGTCTCGCTATCTGAAAGATCTTTAAATAATATGCACCTAATGAGAGGACGGTTTCATTATGAAAATAAAATTTCACAATGCTGCAAGAAGTTCCATTATTGTTATTTTACCACATTTAAGGATGGTACGAAACAAGCCGCTGCTGAAATCCATCTAATGGAAGATCAAATTCCCTATCCATTCACAGATATGAAAAGTTCATTATTACTATCAAAGCCGACAGATTTCTTTTTGTACAATTAACTTCTCATTGTCAGCACAGAGAGCAGTATTTATAGGGCAAAAACCTATGCAGATCTGCTCACAAGTTTTGTCCTCCTGTGTTCAATAGGGCTTAATTCAAGAAAGGGTGGACAGGATTGCGGTATTGGAGTTACATGCATTTCAAACTGGTGAATACAAGATTTTCATTAAGGCCCATATCCTAAAGTCAAATTAAACCCTTTGTTCTGGAGTAGTTAAGGTGACTTTCCCTAAGATATCAACAGAGGGTGACGTAACTGTGTGGACCTGGAACTGCTCTGGATTATGCCCTAAGCCGACTTCCATTTTAGCAAAGGAACCAGCTGGTATTATATCAGCAGCCCACAAAATTTGCTCTCTCTTGGGTGAAGATCTGAAGAATTTCAGTCCCACAATATGAACATCACTCCTTTTAACATGTATGGTGAAAAGTACTCAACCAGCAACCAGAGTCAGAAAGCCTTTTATTTTTGAAACTATGCCAAAATGCAAAGTGCATAGCAAGTTTCAAAAAAAAAAAAAAAAAACCATGAAGTTTCAACATGTTAAATGCACACTTATGAAATCTTTTATCAAGCATAGATAGCAACAGCTTCCAAATATCTCACTTATTTGATTTTGTGCCTTTGGCAAGGGACACAGGTTGCGGGCACAATAAATACCTTGGTAAGAGGCAACTCTCATTAAACAGCTAGTTTGGTTCTCTCCCCAGAGACTTTCAACAGTGTAATTCCAGACACCAATTATCTGCCATCGTCATCCACAGGCTTACTAGTTGTCGGTACTACAAGTGCATCCATAAACTGCAATTTATACGACAGACCAAAGCATCATGGGACAGTTTGTGACAAAGAAATAACACTGTTAGCCCTATTTCTGCTAGATTTGTACCGTTTGACGGCCTTTGGGAGAAACAGCATATGGGGTGAAAAATTCTCAGTCATAATCCAATATGAAGACGCCACTTAAAAAGCATCACTGAGGCTTAAGTTAGAGGTTATAGGAGGATACTTCTGATTTCTATAGCCTATGAACACTATAGTTCTCATCCTCCATAATCCTTGACAAGAGGACCATCAACAGCACTCACTTGCTCCAAGAAACATCTATGAAGTTCAGCTTCTGACCCCAAATGAAAGATACTCCAGCTTGATTTTCAAGATACTTCCTTGCCTAACATTTAATGCTAACCACTATTAGTAACTCTTTTAAGAGCACAATCCTAACCAATTTAGGCCAGCACAACTCACCCTTCTAATTCCTGAAGTGGTAAGGGAAGGCTGATGCATGGCCTAACCCACGCCCCCCACCAGGAATGGTGCAGAAGTCTTGCAATACCCCCAGGGCAGGATGGGACTTGTGCCAGCTAAATGATGGTTAGGACTGCAGCCTCAGTTCTATAGCTTAAAGTCTTAACCCCACAGTGTTGGGGTTAGGTGTTGGTGTTGTACCTAGGTGAATAAATTCCTTTTCCCAAGTAGTGACCTTTCTGCTCCAAATCCAGAATCAGCAAGGAAAGAGAAGCTATCATTTGTCAGATAAAGCTGCCTTGTGCCGATTGATATCTAGTTTAGTACTGTGTGCACTGACAGGGAGTAGTTATCTGCGATTTCAGACGGGGAACTTTTTCCCAAGGTTATCTGAAGATGGGAGGAACTGAACTTGGAACCTCTTGCATGTCAATCAGGTGCTCTAACACTCAACCCCAGCAGCTCCAAGTTGTCCCCATTATGCCAGCAAATTTGCTTATATGTTGATCATTTCAATGTACAGCTCTTCCAGGAGTTCTGGTAACTAAATAGATTCCATTACTGGGATGGCATGAAGGCAAAATAGATGTGGTGAACATCTACTGCCCTTCCGTGTTCCATGAAGGGCTAATTTTGATCCAGAAACTATGGCAGGGTTGCTCCTTGGCACATTTCAGAAGAGGGGGGAACAAAAGGTGAGAGCATACTTACTAACACTGTCGTTACTGTAATCCCAGGCCTCGACAAGCAACGTGTAGGATCTCTGGAAAACAGAACAAATACTGGTTAGGATTTTTTTTTAATACTTCCAAATCGAGTTTGACCAGAGTTACCAAACGGTATGTGGGAAAACACATTGTGATTTTCATTAAGATTGTGTGCTCCTTTAAACATAAATAGGCAATAGATTACTGCTGAGACAAATGTGATCCTCTTGCAGCTGCTTAAGCTACCTTATCCAGTCTGGCTAAGCCACCTTATCCAGTCTGACTCAAGCAATTTGAGGTGAAAGGTCTCTTATCTTTGTCATCGCTAATGCATCTTACATACTTAACCAGGAAGTTCAACATCCACTGGCTGATGCCATACTCAGTGGGGTTTTAAAAGTAAAGCACAAGGCAAGGGAGCAAATGGCCCAGAGCGCAAGCAAAAAAATACATTTACCAAAATTTTTTTCTTTCCATTCAAAGCCAAGCAGAGTCACTAGTGCTGCTCTGTCAAGTTTTGGAATCCTAATCTCTCCAGAGACTGCTTTTCAGCACCCCTTTGAACACTTTGTCTGTGCGAAGCCATCGCTGCTCCCACAAGTATCAGGTAACTCAGGGAAAAAAAACCATGAATCTAGAAGTGGGAGGGGGCCAGCAAATGTGCAACTCTAACAAACCTCCTTGCAAGAAACAGAAGAACTATGGCACACTCAAAACCTCATTAAGCATCCCAAAACAGTCTCCTAAATGCTGGTAATCATTGCTGCATACAATGGCTTTAATTTAAACCACCTTCGTTATTAACTTGTGGGGGGTAAGGAGGAAAGAACCCTGGAAGAATCAATTCGCTTTCCTCATTTGTCCTTTTTCGCTCCCTTATCTTCCAACACACTGCAGTCCTCCAAAAAAAGAACCATGTTCAGTTAAAAACACTGAAGATGGTATGCAGGAAAGTTAAGAACACAAACACACAGTAATTCAGCAACTACCAATAAATGTTAAACATGCTCTTCGTAGTCGACATTTTGCTCTCAACAGCTACTCACCCTACAATCCAGAGTAACTATAGGAGCACATAAGAGACATTTATGTCAACGTAATTACGGCACCACCTAGTGAAAACCTATGGGAAATTCATATTGCAATCCAGAGTAAATTGTTCTTACATCGGAGCAAGGACTCTCTGTAGTTACTGTGGATTGCACCCTCAGACTAGTGACTACACTAGTGGATCACTGTAGATCACTACAGTCTAGTGACTCACAGCTCAATCCTATCCCCTGCTTAGGCTGGCACAAGTTCTGCGGGGTTGGGGATGTCATAAAAGTCTTGTAAAGCACTTCTGCATCACTCCTGGGTGAGGGTTAGGCAGTGCACAGGCATGCGCTTGCCTCCCTACATCTCCATGGGAAAGACCAATGAGTTGTGACAGCCTTTGTTAGGATCGCACCCTTAGTCACTATAGCCTAGTGACTAGATATAGCATGCAGCACTCATCACCATGTAGTCTAGAATAGTTTGTCCTGCACACAATTGTCAACTGATACCCTCTGGTGTGGTCTCCATCACTATCCATCCATAAAACTCTCCAAGTTTTGTGATGTGTGTTGCCAAAAATCTCAAGGATTTTAAGATTGTCCCAGCTGGAAAGACAGAGGAAAAAAGTAACCCAGCAAGGTTCATGAGGGATAGGAACTTAGGCAGACTCAGCAGCTACAAGCCTGGATTTCTCAATCATATGACTCTCCAATCCAGCACTTCAAGAGAAAGTGCCAAATATCACAGTGACCAGGTGTAAGAGTTTGGTCACTGTGGCTTTTCAGGATGTGGGAGGAGGGAAATTATACTTAAGATTCTTAATCAGGCAGGAAAAGAGGAAAGTTGTGACTCATAGAGGTTTAAATGTGCCTAATGACACATTATGCCTAATGCCTTATGACACTGTTAGAATTGGATATCAATCCATTTGCAAGGGTGGCCGAATTGAATTAAGGAGTACTGGAACAACCAGCTTCATGAAAGAAAAGTCAACAACTGCAAGGTGTAGGCACAAGGCTAACTTCTTTAAAGAGTCAAAAAGCAAATTTATTTCTCATGACTTAGCTCAGCATGCAGCCTCTGAATGAGGGGAAAAAAACTCTAGCTTTTTTTTAATAGACACAGTGTTGGACAGCCGCCTAAATATATTTCATATTGAAAGCAGACAAGGATTCCATTTCGTTCACTGATAACTGTGGGAAAATGCCTCGAAAAGTAAGCAAAAGCTGGGCAAGCAGAGACACGTGCCCCATCTTGCGATGAGTGGCGAAACCTCCTTTGGCCTGCCTATATTTCATTACCTCCCTGTTACAGACCTTCGAGTCCCAACCAAAAATGCAACTTTTTTTGGAGAGGGTCAAAAGATGCCAGCAGACTCCAAAAGCACCCTTCGAATGCACCCCCCCCCCCATTGCTGAAAGCGCAAGAAGCCAGGCCGCAATATAAATATACATTCAGCTTAACTCGCAGGCGGTTCTACCTGTCAAGGCACTCTTCCGCCTGGGATTAATTGCAGCAACTCCCAGCCTATATCAATGCACAGAGTCCCAACATGTTAGAGCAAGTTTGGAGCATACTGCGCGGAAAAACAAAGAGCCAATTATGGTCACTCTTGCTACCTCCAGTTTAGAGGATGTTTTCCTTTTCGCCTTGCATAATCGTTCTGGATGATATTCTGCTTTCAACGCATAGCAACAGTTCCTGCTCATTCTTTGCATTGTTTACTAGTACACTCCACCCCAGGGGAAAAGGAAAGGCTGAGTATTTACTGCAAGCGCTACTGTTGCTGCATACCTGCATCACCACGTTCCAGGACTCTGCTCTTGTGAAAAAGGTGTCTTTATCAAACTCTCACTAAACAACTTGACTAGTTTCAGAAAATCACTTAAGATTAGATAACCAGTCTGTTTTAAACTACTGGGTTGTTGTCAGCCATCCCAGCGAGCATCCAGCAACATCAAGAGTTCTGTGTTGGCTCAAAAGCCTGCACATTCTTTGCACCAACATGTCAAGACCATTAAGCAGGCCTCCGTCAGTCTTGAAAGACTATGGTATCGTGCTCGGCGCTGCATACGCTGCATGCGAAGCATGAAAGCCTGGGTTGGATTGTTATGGAGGATAGGCTGTTACCCAAGCAGCAAGTCCCCCCTCTCCACGCCACTGAATTAGCCCAATGGAAAGACAGAGCCAATACGATTGGATCCAGCTGGCGTCGCAGAGCTGGGCTAAGGACAGGAGCTCACCCTGTCTTGTGGACCCAGGTCTCAAACCCTGGCCTGCTGGTTAACAGGCACAGTGTCTTAACCGCTTGCGCCACCCACAGCCCAATTATGTCAAGACCATATATCTCAGCAAAAAGAGATCTTGCTCTTTGTGACCAGACCTACAAATTAGCAGACAAGAGATGCACCCATTCCTAACCAGCTCCCCAAATACAATTTTCCTGTTCAGAAAACAGTGCACAACAGAGATGTTTGAGGATTAAGAGGTGCGCATCTCTCCCCATGCTATAGATCAACCATTGAGCTATCCGAGGAATGCCTGCATAGACAGAAGCTTAATTTTTCCCATGCCCATGTCTGACCCTTGCACAGCTTTGAATAAATACACCAGTCAGGCACAAGGATTCCACATCCTGAATCTTATCCCGTCAAAATAAAAAGGTACTAAGCAAGAGTAAGTAGAGCACCCGGAGGAGTCGCAACTAGTTAACTACCACAAATCTGACCTCGACCAGAAGGCTAGTCAAAAACAGTGAAAGGGCTCAACATCTCAAAATGGGAATAAAATGTTTCTTGCCCAGAACTAAGGTAGGGGGAAAGGGTGTGTAAGAAAGGCTCAGACTTCTATGGTTCATACCAAGCCAAAGCACATGTACTATGTGTCAATGAAGACTTGATATGCAACCTAGGCTGTCACACTTGTTTTCTGTCAAAATAAACATAAATTTTCCTTGTGGGAGAGAATTTGAGGCTGCAATCCTAACTCCCACTTAGGTCAGCAAAAGACCACTATTGGTCTGGGGGTTGCAAATGTGCTGTAAGGCCTGTGCTGCTCTCAAGGGGTTAGGGCCTTGAGCAGGCATGTGCCGGCCTCCCCACACCACCACAAAAATGGGGAGCAGGTGAGTTATGCCAGCCTAAACTTGTTAGGATTGCACCTTCAGTAATATAAGCCTCTGCAACAATTCTGCCCAGCTGCAGGCTACGGCCTTATTATCTCAAGACAGACCTGGCCATGGTCACCTTGCTTTGTAATGTGCTCAATGAGGCTTGTGCCCCTAAAGACTATTCAAGTTGGCAACTGGTTTACAATTCTGCCACTACACTGCCGATAGGGCCAAGGAGGAGAAAAACACAGTATTCCCAACCTGCAGAAACTACACTGGCTTCTTATCCATTTCCAGATCCAGCTCAAGGTGCAGGCATTATGTTCTGCAATATTAAAAATGCACATCCAACCAACTCTTCTGCTCTGGATGAGAATTGAGAGGGCCCAATCCTACCCAACTTTCCAGTATTAATGCAACAATAAGCAGGGGTGTGCACACTGCATCCTCAGAGAAGCAGTACTGGAGGACTACTCAAGGTAAGAGAATGTTTGTTCTTGCACGTCAATGCTTTAGTATGACCAAATCAGAGCTGAAAAGTTGGGCAGAATATGGTCCTTAGACACAGGTCAAAGTCTTCGTGGTGACAGTACCCCCCATGTGAAACCCTCATGTGCGGCAGACTCCCTCTACTCATTTTGGAAAAAGATGCATCTATTCTGCCAGGCTCCGTACAAAGCAGAGTTATTCAAGTATAGCATTTGAAAACTTTCTGCAAAGGTTTTAAATAGTCAATTTTATTGTTTAGCTGCATTTATATTTTGCTAGTTGCCTAGTGACTATGGCCTTTATTTAATGAAAGATGGAGTATAAAAAAGCAGTATAGTCCAGATGCAAGTTTATTACCTTTGCATCAACTAGGCCCATGTGTAGTAAGATGGCTACCACACGTACCAGTAAGGATTGCATGCCAAAAATCTTATTATGGGGGCCAGAAGGAATGTGTTTATTACCCACTGGATGTTCCACTGTACAGATACCACCTATCCCAAGGAACACACAGGGCAAGTTGTACCTGCCATTTTCTTTCCCTTACATCTGGCAGGTGGGATGAGAGCCCTGCTGTTCTCCCAACTGGGAAGAGTGGTTTAAGGCCAACCTACCTGCAGGGGACACATAACCTTGAAAGTGGAAGAAGAAATGAAAATAACACTACCACAGCATTTTAAAAAGTATTCTCAAGACCTTTACCATATAAAAGCTAGCACTTCTCACAAAACGTTCCTGCCCTCTCCAAAATGCTTATTAGGTTTTCGTAGGACGCAGACTGACTCCCAGTAGCTAATTTGTGCTGGGGGGCATAAAGTATATTCAAGATTATTTGATCACACCCTGATTACCCCCCAAACCCAAAAGAAGTTAACAGTTACACTGTACTTTGAAAAAAAATTCACAAATTTAATTCAGAAAAAAAGTTTAAGCTAGTTAGAATTCCGATCAAATGGAATGTTTTTTAAAACTCCAGTGGGCAGGAAATAATCCTAGCACAGTCCCCTTCCCAAATCTGAAACCAAGCCTTCTTTTTCAAGTCATCTAATGGAAGCACACTCCCCCTTTCTACAATTGGCACATACCTTGTGGCCCCGGCTGCATTCCATGAGCCTGGGAAAAGCAAGGACTTGACTCCTACTTTCACCGACTGCGGTTCTCATTCCCACGCACCTCACCCTCATTTTGTTCTCCCCATTATGCTTGACAGGACTTTGTGGCGCAGATTTTATCTGAAGGTCCTGGGTTCAAGTGTGGCCCTTGTTAGGAGATGAGGCACGAGCATACAGGTGGCAAATCCTGATATTCTAGCTCTCTGCAAAAAATAAATGTGCTTACCTGCTACTTGGGTTGCCCATGTCTGACACACAGTTTCAAACCATCTATCACAGTGCCCCAGAAGAATCTTGGAGGATCTCTTTTGCCCCTCAATATCAGGGCATGGACTGGGAAAAATGCCACTTCTACATTTAATTTAAGAGCAGTGTATCCTATGTGCCTTCCTAGTACTCCCTTGCTTCCTCCCACCGTATATGGGCTAAAGAAGATTCCATTTGAAGCTGGGATCTAATCTTATTTGGTCAAGTCACTGAAAGTGGAGCAAGAACATCAGCAGTAAAGTATTAGCAAAAGCAGTAGTGCTCCACTGACTTTCACAGATGGGGTAGAAATACAGACTTCATTCCCTTGACCAAGCAGTATAATGAAGTGGCTTTGCCTACTTTAGGGTTGCAGTTCAAGCCTTTTAAGGCATTTTCCACAGATGGGTGTGTGTGGGAGAGAGAGCTGTAAACACTCATGCTCTGTACACCAGCCAGCCAGCTCCCCCAATCTTGGGAAACTGGGAGAAACAGCAAGAGATTTTCAAGGCACAGAAATCATCAGCTCTTCTCCTCTCCATGTTCCAGAAGTGACATATACCCTTGATAGATGTTCGGGTCTGGAAATGAATTTGCCATGCACATTAAGACCGCATTGGGAAAATATCCTGCATGTGGGTTGGCTACAATGCCGAGTTGTAGCACATATTGCAGGAAGGACCACTGTACCGTATGCATGGGCTGCAGTCTCACAGGTGGAAGAGGATAGTAGTAATTCAGGTTTTTTTTAACATCATTGGCAAGTGCAATCAAGAGTAACTATTTTTGAGACTACATGCATCTCTGGCAAGATAACACTGTTGTTCATCCCAACCGGAAGTTGGATGAGAGCCCCTGAGTCTATTGGTAGAACCATGTGCCAAACTAAAGAGAAGTATTCCATTTCTCAAAAAAGGAGGAAAGATTTTACAAGGGGCGCTGAGCCAAGAAAGGCAGGAAAGAAATTAATAATAATAATAATAATAATAATAATAATAATAATAATAATAATAATAATAATAATAATAATATCATCATCCTTGGTTAGGAACCGAATCACAATAGAGCCAATTCCAGTCAAACACCTGGCGACTGTGAAATAGTACATCATCATCGTCATCATTATAATGAGATGAAACTTCTTACAAATTGTGCCCCACGTGGCCCACTTTAATGCCACCAATGGGAAGTTTTCTGGTCTCCTCCTTCAGTAATTATGACATTCAGAAGTGACCCAGTCGGATCTGGCTTCAGGACAGCTGCAGTTAGAGCATCTCTGCCAACAGCAATCAAGTCGGACTCATCCATATTGGGAAGAGTGTTTCAAGTGTCATATTTAGAGGTGTTTCAATAAGGTGTTACAACTCAGAATAAGCTCACTATGTATAACGTCTTAGCCTGTAATCCCATCTCACTCAAAGGAAACAAACAGCAGGCATGTCAGAGGAGGTGGAGAAGAAAAAGGATGCACCAACAGTTATGCCTGAATGGGGTCACTGATAAATGTCCTGAAAAACAGAGACACCCAAGCAAAACCGAATCACATCACAAAGCCACATTTGCCAGTCTGCTAGTTTTACCCTCTTGTTGATTCCAAGTTTACCCTATGGCAAGTGTAAACCTTTTGGCAGGAGGTCCACATAATCTCTCTGACACTGTGTTGGAGGCCAAAAATTGAGACACATTTCAAATTTGAATAAATTTACTTAAATTTAAATATAAGAGTGTAGTAGAAACAAATCAGAAAGATTACAAGGCTTGTCTGAGGGCCGGATGGACCTCATTGAGGTTCGCTGTGGGCCACATCTGGCCCCGGGGCCAGGGTTTGGACAACACTACCCTATGGCAACAAAGAAGCATGAGCACATGACTTGGGAACCATATACAAAGGTAGGCACTCTATATGCCATAAGAAGACTACAACGTCCAATTGACAGGCTAGTTCAAAACCCAGTCTTTTTGGGTTTGTGCCATGCTGGCGTTTGTTCCAAGTTCAATCATGCCTATAAGCTTCCTCATGGCAGTGGGGGAAGCACTTTCCCATTCCCCCTTCCTAAAAGGAATACGAATTCAAACCAGCAAACACGGCTTCCATTTCTCTCTCTCATTTTGCCAAGGCAAGGAGGGGGAGCATGGGAGAGGACCCGACACATCTTACCACAGCAAGAGTGCACGCGGCCTCTAATAAACCAAGCTGATCACTGTTCTGGCAAGCCTGCTGAAATAATAACTATCCTGTGAATGCATGATATGCTGAAGTTGCCATTGTGTGAAGCAAGTCCATGGGTTTGTCTGGGAGCCAAGCTCTGCTGAGTCTACCGCTGCTTCCTGTTGCTTGCCCTGTATTAGCATTATTTTTGGATAGACCCCATTATGTTCCGTAATCCTCCCTGCAGTCAGTATGGCCACACTATTGTTACTGGTTAGTATTAGCCACCAGTGCCTCCGTCTGGGTGGCCAGGCTACAATTTATTGGAATGACCAAATTGGTGCGCTTTAAGCAAACAAAAGAGGGAAAAAAATATCCGTTTTAAAAAGAACCACTTTGGCACTTCGTTTTAAGACTTTTTTCCCCTCTTACAAAGAGATCCCAGCTGCAAGGACTTCCACAGCTTGGTTATTAACATCAGCCCTCATCTGGTTACAAGGCCATCTTCTCTCATCCTTCCTCAGAAACAACAGGAAACAATAAGGGCAAGCCAGGATGTCCGTGGTCGGTCTAAACCCCTCAGCACCAAGGAGATTACCCTCTATTCTCAGCTCTTAGCCTCTCTACCTGTTTAAAGCATCGCTTTGATAATTAAATGCACCAGTTACAACAGGGTGACAAGGTTAATAGACCGAATACCTAGTAGCCAACCAAGCAAGAAGTCAGGTTTGCATCCAGCAAGCCTGAACAAGAGGTTTTGCCATAATCATTTGCCTTAAGAAAAAAAACTCAGGCCGAGTTGAGGGGGTCTCAATGCCTCATGTACTTGAGCTCTTTTAATTATCTCAACGTAATTTATGCCATTTTTGGCCCACCTTTAGATCTTATGGCAAACCTTTATCTACAGGGTGGCCCATAAGTCCCTACTCATCTATATATCTTATATATCCAGTGTAATAACATATGGACGGGAAGGGACTTATGGGCCATCCAGTATAGCTTCACCCCACTCTTTTTAACACAAAAACACACATTCTCCACAATATATAGCTCTGAGAGACTGTAGTACTGTGATAATAGCGAACACGAAGCCTAAAAATGCAGGTTTGCTTCACCCCCTCCAGAGCATACTCACTGCCCAACACTGCAATCCTATGTATGACAACTTAGAAGTCGTATTCCAAGTAAACCCATTAAGTTCAACAGTGTTAACTGCCAGGAAACAGTGTATAGGTTTGCAAGGAATTAAAGTACTTAATTCCAAGTTTGCAGCATTAAGGAACTAACCTATGCCCACTTACCCAAGAGTAAGGTTTCACTAGACAGCAAAATGTACTGCTAAGCAAATATGCATAGGATCTACACAGAAACAAAGGTTTTAAGATTTCTGGTTTTAAGATTTTCACCAACTCTGCTCAGAAGTGCCAGTGTTGTTTGATTTACTCAAGGTGATCGCACACAGGATGGCAGCACCGATCTATCCTCCAGGAATAGTGGAAGATCAATCAAGAAAGACCTTCAGACTTTGCCCAAAATTGGCTTGGCATATGTGGGTGCCCCAAGCCCTTTGAGTTCAGAATGCCTAGCACTGCACAGGAGCAGACTGTATTAAGATCTGAGGGAGAGGGGAGAGAAAAAAGTGTGCCAATGAAAAAGATTCACACATGTTCCAATTCCAGCTAATGGTCACGAATGTAAAACATTATCACAAGCAGATTACTTAATCCAGATCAGAGTGCATATACTTTATCGGCCTCTCCCAACAAGCTGCAACCCAGCACTGGGAGAATTGGTTACTTTTCAAACACACTTAATGCAAACAATTATCTGCTCCACTGTAGTCTCCCTCTGGCTCATTAAAAATACCATTAGGACTTTCACATTCCACACCGCTTTTTTCCCACGATGTACTTATTCTTTACTAGATGCAGGTTTTCCCCAACACCATTAATTCCAAGTTTGCCACCACAAATTTCACTTTCAGAAAGTTACTTTTAAGTGGAGTGACCGGTCTTGCAAACTCTGAATGGGTGAGCATTCACAGGCTCAGTGATAATCTGATAGCATTTTTCACCTCCTTAGGTCAGGGACCCTTTGATAGATCAGACAAAAGGCTTTTGGAAAGGCTGTCTCCAAATAAAAGCCTAGCATAGCTCTGAAAGATTTTGGATCCTAGAACAAAATAAGCCTCACC
Source organism: Cryptoblepharus egeriae (assembly GCA_030015325.1). Classification (NCBI taxonomy): domain Eukaryota; kingdom Metazoa; phylum Chordata; class Lepidosauria; order Squamata; family Scincidae; genus Cryptoblepharus; species Cryptoblepharus egeriae. The sequence continues at coordinate 125,289,203 of JAREYC010000001.1, read as the reverse complement.
AAACCTCTTTTTGAAAGGAATATGGCCAGTCACTTAAACACACAGGGAATTCTGAGCTCCTAGTTTTTTAGATCTGCAGATGTTTTAACGTCTCATCAGATGTTAAAATTGAGGTGTTTTAACGTCTCATCAGATGCCCAGCAGATCTAATGATGGAGAACAACATGGATCCATATGTAAACTTTTTAAAAAGTTTACAGTAATTTAAAAAAAATGAAAGGTGAGTAATACAGACTGGAAAAAGCCAGACTGTAACTTACACACCTTGTTCCGAACATGGGAAACCCCTATTGCACAAAGAGGTAACTCCCTCATTGAAACATTAAAAGGGAAGCTGGATCAAGTGAGGAAAGGCAGGTTGGACAAGCATGAATCCAATCTGTATCGTGGCAGACAGCCTGATGCTGGCCATACTGATGGAGATGATCAATAAAACGACTTTCCTTTGCTCACGGGAATAAGCGTTTGCATGACATTTTACCTTGATGAGCAGCCATTGGTTAAAGAGTCGGTCACACTTTTTAAATCTGCAATTGCATTTTTGGGTATTATTTCAGCTGTGACTGCAGGTGCGTCTTCTGGATGGCTCCTTTATTTCCTTCATGCTGGTGCGCTGCCCTGTTTCCCAGCAACCAATTCAAACCTCCAGTCTCTTAAAAGGAAATTTACAGCCCTCCATCTCCACAACTATTACTCACAAGGGTTACATCAAAATCAAGGCACTGAAAGTTATTAAAACACCAAACCTCCACATCCAAGCCTCATTCCTCATCAGGTTTAACCCAAAAACCCAACCGTTGCAATTTTCTCAAAAAAGTGTCGACTCCACTATGTTTAGATTGGAGTAGGGAGAGGAAAGTGCACTTATAACACACACAACATTCATGTGTCAATACAATTTTCTGCAGAGAGCACATGGAAACGCTTGCAAGGAAATCAAAGATGCAAGATGGTTCTTAAATGTGCTAGATCAGGATTCTTCTAGTTTACAGAGACAACCCAAGGGGCAAGAAAGCCCTATGGCGTGCAGAGCAGTAGATGGAAGATAGAGGAACTCTTGCTTTAAGGGACTGTCAAGTTTTCTATGAACAGGAACTGAAGACATGATTAATAAGGGGTGCAATCCAGAGTAACTATGGGGAATCCTTGCTCCGATGTAAGAACAATTTGCTCTGGATTGCAATATGAATTTCAGTAGGTGGTGCAGTAACTACGGGTACACGTAATGTCTCTTAGGTGCTCCAGGAGTTACTCTGTATTGTAGGGAAGGTTGTAATCAAGACAAGGCTATTCTAAAACTTGGAAGGCATGGAGAACAAAGGCCCAAACCCACCCAATTTTCCAGTGCCTGTGAAGTCATTTCAATGGGGTACACACCATATCCTGTGGTGGGGAGACAATCATGGAGGCCTCTTCAAGGTAAGGAGAAGGAACATTTGTTTCCTTGCCTTGGAGTTGCCTAAGTGCTAGGAAATTGGATTTGAGTAGGCCTTAAGTATGCAATCCTATGTTCATTTACCTGGGAGTAAGCTCCACTCACTACAATGAGATCTGAGTAGATACACATAGAACTGGGCTCAGTTAAGTTGAAACTAGAATGAAACCAAGTCTCAGCTACAACAGCTTGAAGAGGATTGAGAATTGTGTACAGGTTGCTTTCTACTTATATATCTTAGGCCATGCCTCGCCAAATGTTCTCCACCAGAACAAGGTGGAGAAGGTAAGTTTTAAGAGAGTAAGAGGCATTTGATCAGAAGATTGACATGAGAGTTGTCATGACACAGTAACTCCACCCTGTCATTCCTTCCTCATTTTCGTGAGGAAGGGAAAAAAATCAACCAACCTTCAGGACACCACAGAGCCCTGTGGAAAGTGTGATGTCTCCTCACCCTTAATAGACAGGGTGAATCAGATTCCTTGAAGGACCTCATCGCCAACTCAGAGTTGCTGATCATAGTCTTTTGTTCACACACACATCATCACAATAGTTCAATATTAAAATACTTCGTCAGGCAGAAGACAGATAAGATATTAATCAAATATCTTAGCAGCCGATGTACACACTTAGATGTACCGATGTACCTAAATAGCAGCCAATGTACACACCTAGAGAAGGCGCATGAGGTGACTAGGAACTCATTGTGCATCACCTTGCAAACACTTCAACGCATACTGTCCATTGAGGAAGACAGGAGCCAAGCGTGCATGCTTTGAAATGGAACACATGCAATACTTGCTTATACCTGTACAGGTATAAGCAAGCCATAGTGTGTTCAGAGGGGCTTACTCGCAAGTAAATGTGCACAGGATTGCAGCATTAGCCGTGCACAGGATTGCAGCATTAGCCTTACCCAAGAAACCTCCACAGGAGAAGTTTTCAGAAGCCACTGCTGTGGCACCACTCAGTGCTTGGATTCAGACATCAAGACATCCTAGATGAACCTGCCTTCAACAGTAATAAGAGAGCCAGAACCCATAACAGAAGCATGACAGCAATTGGCAGCACTTCAAATACTACATTTTTCCCCAAAACTTTTTTTTCCTTAATGCCTTTGATGGCATAGTTGATAAAACTCTTATCTCATTTCAAACAAGGGGGGAAACGACAGTACAAAGCTTGCGATGCCAAACAGGGAATACTTTTGTGAGTTTCACTATTGTACTTTGTAATGCTACCTCCTTAAATATGCACACTTTGTTCCA